>OX424441.1:14397210-15814202 GCA_949152465.1 Cantharis flavilabris
CACACGTCAAATGGAACCTGGTTCAAAGTCTCGTGTTGTGCCATATTGATTACTGCGCTACTGTGTACTATAGTTTCCTTACATGTTTTTTAAGGAATAAATTACAAGTGCTACAAAACTCTTGTCTACGTTATGCCTTCAACACCGAGCGTTGGGATCACATCACTCCCATCTACAACACATTGAATATACTTAAATTAGAATCTCGGTGTGAACTCCAGTTTGCTGTATTCTTATTTGGGATCTTTAAATCAGGACGACCTAACTATCTACACCACCTTTTGAATAGAAGATCCTTCTGCCACAACCTGAATTTAAGAAATGGTAGCAATCTATCGGTTTCTGTGCACAAGACCTCCAAGTTTGAGGGATCTTTTGAGTACTTTGCTTTTAGAATCTTCAACAAATTTTCTGATCTCTTTCTGAATAGTGAAACCAAGCTCACGTTTAAAAAGAAAGTGATGAATCGTCTGCTAGTTGCTCAAATTGATGGTGCCTAAATATCGGTACAGGTTGAAAATCAGCTTGCTGAACCAGTACCCGTTAAACAAGTATGTGTTTATCAATTTTGTAAATGATTTGTACATATTGTTTAATAAATATTATTATTATTTAAAACGTTTATCTACAGAGTATTCTTTTATGTGTGCCATTTTATAAAACATTTTTATATATATAAAGGGCCGGCTTTTACAACTGAAAATTTATTTAAAATTTCCGGGGTGTGACATTAAAATGTTCCCAAAGGATGGTATTCGAACCATTGATTTATTATTACGGGAACTCACAAATAATAATAGTCCATTTGAGGGTAATATTGTTGTTGGAGGTTGGAGGTAATTTCCGCCAAACTCTTCCTGTGATGCCAAACGGAAAACGATTGATGTTGTTGAATTGTGTCTGATGATGTTTGTCCGTGATGAATGCTTTCAATTTGAGTGTCAGTTGGTCACGGATGTCTGGTATCTTGATGGTCTTTGTTGCATGATGTATTGCGCTAGAAATTGAGTTTTAAAATTTGTTGACATACCTGTCCAGGTCAACCGGAGTGTGCATGATGTTGGCGAGCAAGTGGTCGTGGAAGTCTTTCCAGGAGGTTTTCTGTCGAGTTGTCGGAGGTCAGGTCGAGCATCGTCGTTAGTTGGTGCTGAAGTGGCATGTCCTTGAGCAGTACAATATCTAGAAAATTTGGAGTACCTGCGGGAGAAAAATGTGTTGGAGCGTCGGGAGCGTTGATTGAGTAGTCGAAGTCGGTTGCGAGAGCGGGTCAGCGTGCGTCCTTGTGAGTTTTTGTGTCTGTAGTTCCAGGAGTGGTGTTTGGCACTGTTCACTGGCAATGAACTTTACACCTGGGCTGTCGAAAAGAATGTTCAGGTTGTCTCTTAAGATTTCCCTTCCTGGGCGATTGTAGACCGAAGAAACCTGTAACCAACCGTAATTTTTAGTATGAGTACTGACCGTGGTGGATTCTAAGTGTTGGAGATCCCGGGTGGGTACTTCGTGATGTTGGATCGAGGACTTGATGTAAATGGCGGTGTACCCTGTAGAGGGTGTATGCGGGGAGTTATGCGGAGTCTCCAACTCGCAGATGGGTTTCGCTGACGAGGATGAGGTCCAAATCATGCGTTTGGGCGAAATCGAAGAGAAAGTTTTGCTTGGTTTGAAGTCCATTTGCGTTCCAAAAAGCGATCTGAAGCGAGGTTGATTGTTGACGTTTTCTAAGTATTAACGGTGGAAGAGTTTATGGCGATGGTACTTGCAGCCGACTGAAGGTTATTAGTAACGGATTCGCTGATGTTAACGTCTCGGAGTACTTTAGCAAACATTGAGAAGAGAGAGGAAATAAGACTTTCGGAGGTGCTCCGGGGGTATCCTCGGTGACGGTACTTGGTAGTCGTCCTTGGTTCGGTGCATTTATGCGAGCCGTTTCCACAAAGCACGTTGTAGGCCTCTACTTGCTCCTATTGCCAGGGGGGAGTATCTTTGTAAGCGGAGTTGGTATTCGGTCGTTCCTGTAGTCTGTAAGATCTATCTGGGTTTTGGGAATTTCTCGCATCCTTTGTAATTTGACGTATGTATACCATGACAGATTACACATTTGGCCGGTTCTTCACGTGGTTTGGTGCATTCGAGGGACTGATCTTCGAGCCCGCATTTGACACACTTGGGGGTGGCACAGCAGCATCGCTGCGCGTACCATAGGCGCAACTAGGGGGAGCCCCTCCCCAAAATAAATTGATTACGGTAAAAAAATTGATATTTCTATTAATATAGAAAGCGTAATCGACGTAAGTCCTCGTTTTAGCCCCCCCAAAATATTATACCTAGTTCGCCAATGGCGCGTACCCGAAACGCTGACAGCGGTGGCACTGTCCCACACAGTAACGGTTTTAGGGTAGGGCGCGGTCGGGCCACCGCCCAGGGGCGCCAGACGAAAAGGGGCGCCGAAGACGCTTCTTAGTTTCGCGTTTTTTGTCTCGTCAAAAATAATAAAAGAGGTCGCCAAAGGGTGGAAAGGGGGCGCCATGGAAATCTCGCTCAGGGCGCCGGTAACGCTAAAACCCGCTCTGGTCCCACATTAGATCTTGGGTGTGGGGCTTCTACTGTAAATTGAATCCCGTAAGCATTGGTAGTTTCGAAAATTTTCTTACCTTGATTATTTTTGGTTAGCTGGACCTGGTAGAGCGGTCTTGGCTGTCATTCTCGGCCCCGGGTCATTTGGTGGACGGATGTGACCGGGAGGTTTTGTTCGATAAGGTCTTCTTTATCTTCTGGGGTTAACGTGATGGAGGGACCGCGGAAGACCACTTTTATCGGCTTGTTTTACTGCAACTGGAATGTGTGGCTCGGTATATTTTCCTTTTCCAAGAAGCGCCTGAGGGCTCTGTAATCGATTTCCGCTACAGGTAAAACTTCCATGCCATCGGCAACAGGACGAATCTTCTTGTAATTGATTCCGCTTAGTTTTTTAGTTTCATTAAGGTGGACAGCCACTTGTCTTGAGTTCTTACGATGATCGGAGGAATCCTATAAGTTTTTGAGGTAGTGGGGTTAGCATCACCTTCCTGTTCTTCATTTTCAATTTCCATATCCTGCATCATGCGAGGGGGGAATCTCGCTTGTGGTAGGGCTCTTCTGGGTGGATGGAATTGCTTGTGTGTCGGATAGGGTGGCGGGAGATAGCTGGGGTTTGTCATCATCAGAGTTCTTTGCTAGAATTCTCTGCTTGGGGCGCCGTGGGTTTTCCTCCTTGGAGGCGTCTGATGAGTTGGAAGCAACACATCGTTTCTTCTTTTTTTCTCTATGCAAGATCCTCTTGGCTTCTCTTTTTGTGACCACCTCTTGGTAGAGAGCCTTAGGTTGAATGAAAAAGTCTGTGGGGGGGGGGGGTGCCATTGCCATTGTAGCATCCGTCAAATTCGGGATGAAGTTGAAGGAGGCGGCGTGTATGACGAGAGTTGTTGGGTTTGTTGCCTGTTGGGCCCTCAAAAGGGCGAGCTCGGCTATGAGTTCCGATACTTGTTGGAGGAGGCGGGTGATCTGGGCCATCATTTGACTTACATCTGCTGCGGTGATGCTGTTAATAAGAACATATAAACTTTGCTCAAAAACATAGTAATAGAGATAAGGTGATGTTTTTAATCGAGCGTCAGCCATGATAACGCATGCATTGGCATTAGCATATTATGTTTTTGCGGGAAAGGGCAAAGTTTATACATTCTTATATCAAAGTAATTTGACTTGTGACTTTTTTAATTCCATTTACAGTGAGCTAAGAAAGTCTCCGTACGATCTCATATTTTATTATATCATCAATGTAAATTGCATCGTACGAAGACTTTCTTCCTCTCTTCAAAGACCGATTTTTCAGTAATATTTCTTAGACATTTTTTGTTGTAAATTTCATTCCCGTCATTTTTATTTATATACATTTTTGTATTTCGTTGGGCCGTTTCCGAGATATATAGACTTTAAAAAAACTGTAAAAATTTCAGAAAATTGAACATTACTCTTATGGTAGTTTTAATAAAATTTTTACAGAGATTTTTTAAAATCAATATATCTCGGAAACTGCCTGACGAAATACAAAAATGTATATAAACAAAAATGAAGGGAATGACATTTACAACAAAAAATATCTAAGAAATATTGCTGAAAAATCGGTCTTTAATGGCGGAAAAAAGTCTCCGTACGATGCAATTTATATTGATAATTTTGGAAAATATGGGATCGTACAGAGACTTTCTTGATCCACTGTATATCGAAATGAACTATACACTACTTAAACTACATATCCATTGATTATTAATTAATTTAGTTTAAATTATCAATTTAGAATTAATTTATTTTATATTTTAGAGGCTAGAAATGAAAAATTGAAAAAATAAGTTGGCTTGAATTGGTGTGGCGGTGAGTCATGTTTAGTTGCCGGTTTACGGCTTGTTAGATACATTCGAATATAGTCATTTGGATTTGTTTTCAAGCGCCATTTTATATTCCTTTACATGCAGTTGACATGTACTTTTGATATTTTATGTAATTAATTGTAAATAGTGAGTTATTAATTATTAATTAATTGCTTATATATTTAAGCATTGTTTTCTATAATTTTTTTCACATTTAGAATATAAAATTAGTGTAAAAACTTCCTTTATTTTCGTTAATTTTAAAATTTTGCTTTTTGAAGGTTAGAATACAGTAGTTACAACAATTTTACTTTTTTTTTAGCTTATGAATTACATAGATATTCTTAAACCTTTACCCCGAGGCGGTTTGAATTACGGAAGGCATAATTTGCTGTACTATCCACCTCGTTGGTCGATTAATATTCCACCGCCAAACTTTCACGATCAGAGGAAGAACTGTAAGTTGTGGTTTTTCTAGCTTTTAAACTGGCATAAAATGCCACCTTCAGTTTGTATCAACATTTCTTCCGCGTGAAATTTGTCAAAAAAATTTTAAGTTGCAGTAATACAATTTTTTATAAACGAAATAACTTTTTGAAATTTAATTAAAAAACTTTAAATATTTGAATTGAAATTGAAATATATCTTTGAAGCACGTACAATTTGGATTGTTATTGTTAATTAAGTGATGTTATTCGATGGTACTCATGTACCTATACAACATCGTTAGATAACTTCACCATGCAATAACTTTAATTACTAATTTTTTTGTAGACGTAACTGTTAAAAATCGCATACGTATTTTTGGAATACTTCCAAAAATTACAAAAGAAGACCTACATGAAGAATTTTCTTTTTTTGGACCCATCGCAGCCATAACAATTATTAGAAACAAACGTCGTAATCGAAATGGTTTTGCTTTTGTAACTTATCATCTTGAAAAATATGCACAACTTGCCCTGCAAGGGTCATCGAAACGATTCTTTAAAGGGAACGTAATTTTTGTGAATTCTGCCATACAAAACAAGGTACAGTAAAAACTCTTTAAATCAAATTATTTTTTTGGCAGGTGCAACCGAAAAGGGTTTTGTGTGTAAAAATTATTCTTTAAATCGAATTTTTTAATTCAAACTTTCTTTAAATCGAATCCAATGTTGGGCGTTTGATCTTAATTTACAAGTAATTTGCCTCTCTATAAATCAAATTTCATTTTAATGAATGTGGCTCAGCATATGATGTACCTTGAAGTGTAAGCATTTCTTTAACGTTAGTCTAGCTTATCTATTTGATACATAAAAACGCTGATTTTTTTGTGTGGCGAACGTGTGGTCCATCAGTCCTTGCCGTATATACTAATATAGTTAATAGCCAATAACAAAAATTTTTACTTGCGAGCTTCTGTATACATTTTAGGAATGTAATAAATTATTTAAAAAAAAAACAAAAAACTCAACTGCTTTAAAATATATCAACTGAAAAGTGTAAATTTGTAAGAGCAATATATATAATGCACCATGCAATGTTTATTATTTATACTATTATATAAATAATATAACTTGAATGCTGGAAAAGTTAATGAAAGTAAAATGGACAAAAAGGCTAAAATAGCCACCACTTACCACACCACAAGAATCAAAATTAAATTTTGAATTAGCCAAAAAGTAATTTAAATTTACCAGAATCTTTGATGGTGGCACGTTATGGTTTGCGATGCTTTTGCATGAAACAGAACGTTTCCATTACGTTGTATTTAAACAAGAATGGATTCCAAAAATTGAAGCCTAGGCTTCGAGGCTAAGCTCGATGACATAGCCGTTAGGTTTTACTTGAATACGTCGTCGAAGGATACCCATTTTCCTTGCAAGTCTACCAATCAGCTAAATACTAATGATAAATTTTGAATTGTCAATATTCTGCAAAAGCTTGGAAGTTGTTTTCATGTTTTCAAATCGATGTTATCCGATTGGTAGACCTGGGTGAAAACGGCTATCCCTCGACGACGTATTCACGTAAAATCTAATGGCTATGTCCTCGAGCATAGCCTCGAAGCCATGGTTCAATTTTTTTTATAAATACATTTAGCTCCATTGCGGTAATAATAATTATAAAGTAGTTATACCTATAAGATTTAAGTATTAAGTACTTATACTTAACAGATATCCGGATAATAATATAATACTGATAATCGTATATTCCATATTGGACACACACAAACAGCGTTACACCTTAAACACACTTCTATCTACTTTAATCGGCGTACTGAATTGTAAAATAAAAAAATAATAATTTTTAACATACAGAACATCAAAACATGACTTTTTGATGGCCCACCTTATGTAAGGTGGTCTAAATTTAGCTAAAAAAAAAAGGTGGCAGGTGTGTGCCAGTCTGCCGATGCAGTCTCCAATTCTAACTATCTAGTTTCTGAGAAATGAGTATTGCAATCGAGGCAGGTGCGTGGCTTTCGTATTCTGTAAATGACTAAATAAAATATTTATTTCAATATAAACTTTTTGTTTTAAAAGCTTTATTTTATTCATTTGATAATTTTCTTTGATACTGAAAAAAAAAGCGGGGACCATATTTAAGAGCCCCCAATAAGCTCGGGCCCTAGGCTATATCCTAACCAACCTTACGGTTAATCCAGCCCCTTGTACATATTAAGGCTGGGAATCAAATTAGAATATTTGAATACTGAAATACGAATAATATCACAACGTATAATTTAAGTATTTGAATAATTTGAATATCTGAATATTCGAATAATCGTCTTGCGCTCTTGCATAAAAAGTGAAAAGAAAAGATGTTTTCTCAGCAGCAATATTACTTAATTTTTATTTTGTTTTTTTTGATAATTTTCCTTGTATTATTTGTATTGCATAAATAAAAAAACAGTTATTTAGTCGACAATAATAAATTTACTTGGAGTACTTGCATATTCAAATGTTTGAATGTTAGGAATATTAATATTTATATTCAAATAATTTGAAAAATCGAATTATTTAAATATTCGAATACTAAAGTGATACTGATTCCCAGTCTTAGTACATATACATACACACGCTTGAAAAACAAAATACATGATCACATTTTGTAAAATATACAATATGCATCTTTGAATATCAAAGGTTTTGATTGACCTCGCCCGTCCGCTCCCGTAACTTTCTTGTAAATGAAAAATTTAGTTTGCTTTTTAATATTTTTGAAATATTCTTTTGTGTAACCAAGGATAATAATACGTTTTTCAACATTATTTTGACTATTTTGTCTTCTAGTGTTACTTATGCGCACCACTTTATTAGAGGGTGGGTTAAAGTATTCTGAAGTAATAAAATCGTTAAGTTCTTACTGAGGAGGAGCTTCTTGCCTCACCCAAATATTTTTTCAGTTTGATTGATTGATTTGGTTTAAAACCGTTTAATTCTTTTGGGTTTTCACATATTTATTAATATCTAAAATTTGTTTTTAGAACAACATCGATTACCAAGAAGAAGCAATAATACGAATTTATTCTATGAAGACTTTGTTATATATAAAAGAAAAATATGACAAATTCTTTCTGGATCAGGCTAATGGTAAGCAAGAGTGAATTTACTTTGTGTACTTTCTGAGGCAGAGGGATTACATGTCTGCTGCAGCATGAACAAAAATTATAATTTAGCAATAATATCGGGACCAAATGTTTAGTCGTCTTTTCATAGAATTTCTCTTCAAGTAAAGACGTTTAAAATATAATTTAGTGCGTTTTAATTTAATTTACCTTTAAATATAATAAAATAAATAATATTTAGTAAATAAAGTAAAAAATTATATTAAATTATATTATTACTAAATTATACTTACTATACTAAATTATATTTAGGTCGTCTGTACTTGTACTTTACATAGGGAAAGTTGTATAAAAGAAGATTGACTCGAGGATTTGTTGAACTTTTTTCTAGAATTGACCCAGAATCAACTCCTGTGAGGTTGTATAAGGCTACTTGCAGGTTGAGTCAACTAATCTGAATTACTTTTGAAATAACTGTTGGTATTCCGAGTACGACAAATCCCTATAAACTTAGTGATTTTCACCAGCAACAAAACAAAGAATCAATCAACGAATGCCTCTATTTGCACTAACTTGCTCAGTTCAAGTAATTCTTCTCTAAAAAAAAAAGTTCAAGCAAGCGAACAGACCTAAAATTGACCTTGTAGTATAAAAACACTGTTATAATAGAAACATTTCGATGGCAAAGAATGTATAATTTCTGTAACAAAACAGTTATTCCTTCAGTTTTAATTTCAGTAAATCAAGTTTATACCTTATTGTCTGTAGACCAGTATTAGGTTTAATATAATTTCTACTGAAGGTTTTGCCAATCGAAATCAAACAAAAAAATGCCTCATCTGACTACTTTTCAAAATGATTTCGTCGATCACAAAAAATCCGTGGTTTTCTTCAAACATATTCTTTAAATTATTATTTCTAAAAATTGAAAGAAATCTTCGACATTGGTCAAATAACCATAATTCATGGTAATAATTAAAATAGTAATACTGTTTTCAAAAATAAACTTGAACCAGGGTTAACTAAGTTAATCCACCGATTTCAAGAGTTAATCCAGAATCAACGCAGGACCCTGCTTTATACAACATATTTACTTTAATTCTCTAGTTAATTCTGATCTGAGATTGATCTTCTGTTCAACAATCGGTCTTTAAAGAAAAATACTATGACTAGATGATTACAAAGTTCTCGATTATATGTATTTAGTGATACAAAAAGTTATTTTACTTACGGGGTTAGACTACAGTAATCAGTCTTAAAGTAGTGTAAACTTTGGGAATTAATTCCAAAAAAGTAGATATGCGATTTTATTAATGTATTTATTACGTATTTAATATTTTATCACAAAAAAGTAATTTTTGGGTTACTGTCAGTTAATTAACCCCAAAAATTGAACTTTTTCCTATATACTATTGGATCAAGGACAATTTTTTAAGTACAGTAGAATCCGCTTAATGTGATCACTTCGGGGCAAGGACATTTTAATAATATTAACTAATAACAATTAGCAAAATTTAGAAAAAGACGAATTTTAGAAGACTTGGATGAGAACAAAATAGAAAAAAAAAGAAAGAAAAAGTGGCCGGTTTCCAAAAAAAATGATCACAATAACCGACTGATAACATTATCCGAGAACTCATTAAGCGGATCTACTGTATTTAGTATTAAGTATCAAGGTGGATTGAGTTCAGGGATGTTTTTAGCGAGTTGCAACCACGGCAAATTACGGATCAATCATAAAATGAATTAATTAAAGTAAACTCCTTTGGCTCCTCCCACTAATTTATCCATGGTATTTTATATTTATGTAAAATTTTCGATTTTTAAATGCTGTTTTTTCTAAAACTAATGGATAATCCGCAACAAATTTTTTTAATATGCTTAAAAAATTATCCTTTTTCCAATGGTATGTAGGAAAAAGTGAAATTCGTGGGGTTGATTCCCTGACCATCTCCAAATATTTTCATTAATTTTCAATCAAATATTTTAAATTCTTTTCTATGAAAATTTGCATAACTTATGGTGTTTCTTGAATAAAAATTTAACAAAACAAAATTTTTTGTAAGCTGAAAACTACCAGCTTTCTAAACATACATTTCAAATTTCAATTCAATTTGTTGATTGTAGTTTGCGGAATCATACGCACTGTAGTGTAACCCCTTAAATTTAAGCTTAGCGAGCATTTTTAAAGATTAAATGAAATTACAGATAACACTTTAAGTGTAGTCAAAGATTTGTGGAGCATACCTACTATTGATCTTGCTTTGTTTGAATTTAAATGTTTATATTAAAATGAACTTTTTCCAGATGTATTATACGTAAACCCATGTCATGGGTATTTAGAAGAAATTAATGCAACCATACCTCGTCACTTAAAGCGCTCTACAGTCAGTATTACTAAATTTTTAAATTTATTTTTTATTTACAATTTTAATAAATTTTAGTTCTGCAATAATTCATTTAGTGATATGGATTCATGCTCAACATCTTCCACAAGTGCAGATGATGAGGCTTTTAGCGATGACGAATCACTTTATTCCTTTGGAACAGTTACAGAGATTCCAGGAACCCCTGCGAATTCTGAGTCAACAACAAGTGAACATTCTTGGAAATTGATCCCTGATTATTTTCACGGATTACATAAAGATAATGATTCGCAAGATTTTATTTATTCCAATCCACAGTACTTTGGAGGCACACCTTACGTTGAAGAATCTAACTACTTAGATTTGCATGAAGATGAAAATCCTATGACTCTTGAGGATAGGTATTATAATAAAAGTGAGATAATATACCTTGACCCAATTTCTCAACACTTGGAAGTTTCAAGCTATCCTGAAAATGAGTATGATTTTAACTACGAATATCCAACTTGGGAAGAATACCAGGAGGAATTTAATGAAAACGTAAATCGTGAAGTATTTTATGTCGACCCTAACATAGATAATAATAATCACTTGAATGAAATGAATGGTCAAATTGATGATGACATGCAACTCATACCCTTTCAGCCAAATTATCGACAAACGTGTCCAACAGTTTATGAATATCCTGTGAATATTAAAGGTTATGCTGGAGCAAGGTTAATCGATGAACCCTCATCTCGTATTATACTTCCAGAGGCTCAGTTTAAACCAATAAGCCCGTCGCTGTATTCAATGTTTTATAATTTTGATATTATTAATCACATTTTTAACCAACTAGGAATTGCTGAAATAGCAAATTATGCTACTAGGCAAATTAAAACTTTCCAAGGAATAAACTCTTTGGTACCTCCAGTATCTCATGAAAATAAAATAAATGATTACATGCAGAAATTTGAATATATACTCACAAATCTTTTAGAATATCTAACAATTAAACAAAATGAAAGAAACGATCAATCTTGTAATGGAGTACACATAATTGAGATATCCGATCAAGATAATATTGAAGAACCTGAATTTTTTTCAAAAGAAATGGAGAGAACTTCAATTAAAAATATTACATTGGCAAACAGAACCATTGATATATATCGACCAGCATTGATTGTCGATCTCGAGAAACAATTTACAGCTATAGAAGCTCAGTTTTCTATATCTCCATATCAATTTCAACAATTAGAAACCGATACAGATAATTATGAAGAATTAGAATCAAAAGTTGTTTACGAAACAACAACCCAATGTGAAACTTTGAAAGAATCACCAAATTGTGATTGTTTTGCACTTTCTGGCCATGACGTAACTACTCAGGTGTCAGAAGTTTGCGAATATAGTTCTGCTGTAGAACTTGATGCAGCGAATGTCCAAACTATGGAAACTCAGATACCCTGTAATTCATTATATGAAGACGGAACTAAAACTCTTTATGTGACATATCCTAATGTTACAAAGAGTGAAAAATAATTGGATTAAGATCGAAAAAAGACTTACGGTAACTAATTTCTTTTTAAATTTATTATTTTTTATTTGTGAAATATTAATTTAACTTGTATTATTTCAGATCTAAATGATAATATGAAGAGGATAATTACTTTTGATAAAATATTCATTTAAAAAACAAGTAAATAAAATTATTTAACAATATTTTTATAAAATTTCAATTTACCTGGAAAGCATTTATCTACTTTGCTAGTGTTTTTGTTATTTGGATTTATTTAAAGTTGGTAAATTTGGACCAATATTATACAAAATTTTAATTAAAAGTGTTAACTGCATGTGCAGTATATAAAATATTTATTAAATAAAAATAATATAAATGTACACTATGTTGTTTGTTTATAATTTTGTACAAATGATATGGATCCTTTCAAATGATATTATATTATTTTTAATAAACTCCTAAGCTGAAATTACCGGTTTGGTCCAGGGTGGAGTAAAAATTTTATTCTGACCATCTTCCGTCGGCAGGCAATGGCAAACCACCGAGATATCTGCCTAGAGAAACCTTCTAAAGAAAAAGAAGTGGTTTCTGTGCTCTTATGTAGAGCAAAGGAATCTGAGAGAGAGAGAGAGAAAAATGATAATACAACAAACACGAGGTCGCTGTCTGATAGTACAATGTTATTTCTCAAACAAATAAAATCACTCAGCATGTGAAATTTTCTTTTGCTTTATATTACACAGGGCAACAGTGATTCTGCAGTCTGGGGTTTATGAGTCGAATTTGGGTAATTATGGTCTCCCAAATGCGAAAATAATTTCAGATTTGTCGAATTGACTCCAGTTTTTGAGATAAAGACAACCCCTTTTATATTGAAAATAAATTGAAACAAAAATATTCAATGTATTCAAAAGGGGAACAGTGATTCTGCGGTGTGGGGTTTATGAATCGATTTTGGGTAATTATGGTCTCTCGAATGCGAAAAAAATTTAAGATTTGTCGAATTGACACCAGTTTTTGAGATAAAGACAGCCGTTTTACTTATATTGAAAATAAAATTAACAAAAATATTCAATATATTCAAAGACTACCTAAGGGAACAGTGATAATGGTGTGGGCTTTATGAGTCGATTTTGGGTAATTATGGTCTCCTGACTGCAAAAAAAATTTCAGATTTGTCGAATTGATTCTATTTTTTGAGATACAGACAACCGTTTTACTTATATTAAAAATAAAATGAACAAAAATATTCAATATTATTCAAGGACTACATAGGGGTATAGCGATTCTGCGGTGTGGGGTTTTTGAGTCGATTATGGGTAATTATGGTCCCCTGAATGCGAAAAAAATTTCAGATTTGTCGAATTGACTCCAGTTTTTGATATAAATACAACCCTTTAATATTGAAAATAAAATAAAAATTTCTTTTTGAGATGTCCGTAAAGATTCGCTGTCAATGACTATTCTTCATAAAAATTTCACAGTATATTCTTCAAATGTCACTTTATTATGTAGTAATTATAGAAATCGATATTATATTAACTGTCTTCAAAAAAAATTATCGAAATATGTTGTTTTTGCTTAAATTTAACTTTAACCCCCCCCTCTTACCATGAAAACTAGAGTCAATTCGAACAAAATTAGAGATGGGCACTATCAAGAATTTTTGACTATCGATAGTTACTATTTTTTTTTTACTATCGATAGTTAGTAACTAAAAAGTTAGTTACTAAAAACCAAACCGAATAAAAACTATCGAATGAAAACAGCCGAATAAAAACTATCGACTAAAAAGTTATTCGAATAGTTTTAGTAACTAAAAAAGTTATTCGAATAGTTTTAGTAACTAAAATGTTATTCGAATAGTTTTAGTAACTAAAATGTTCCTTCTTCCTTCGTTTTGTACTAATTGGTAGTTAACACCCTGTATTTTGAGGATAATGGAATAATCGGATAAAATGGTATATAAAATATTAAAAAACAGTATATAAGTAAACTCAAGCAAAGTCGAGATTCTAATCCATTCCAGTTTTGGAAAGAACGCAAAGATTTAATGCCAGAATTATATCAGCTCAGTACAAAGTATCTTTGTATTCGGGCAAAGTCGGTTCCGTCAGAACAACTTTTCTCGAAAGCTGGTCAAGTTATTAACGATCGGAGGAATAGATTGACAGGAAAAAATTTAGACAAAATAATATTTTTAAATACTAATTCTTTGTAACAATTTATTCTAACCATTTTATCTTTACCATTAAATATTTATAAAATAAAATTAATAAAGTTTTTTTGAAGAAGTTAACAATTTATTTTTATATTAGTTGTACCATTTTTTTTATTGGTCGTTGGTATTGGCAGTAGTACTCTTAACTTTTAATAATTAGTATTACTAAATGACTATCTAAAAATACATTCGATAGTTTGAGTAACTATAAATTTATACAAGTTTAGTAACTAAAATTTCATTCAATAGTTTTTAGTAACTAAAAAGTTATACAATAGTTTTAGTAACTAAAAATTATTTTTAGTTACTAAAAATTATTCTTTCATGGTTTTAGTAACTAACAATTCATTTAAAAGCTTTAGTAACTAAATATTTATTCAATAGTTTTAGTAACTAAAAAGCTATTCGAATAGTTTTAGTAACTAAAAAGTTATTCGAATAGTTTTAGTAACTAAAAAAGTTATTCGAATAGTTTTAGTAACTAAGAAGTTATTCGAATAGTTTTAGTAACTATCGATAGTTCAAATGAAGACCAACTATCGAATAATTCGATAGTTTTTATTCGATAGTCCCATCTCTAAACAAAATAACTACGTGCCGAGTACCTTCGAGTCCGGTTATAACGAAAAATCGGCTATAACGAGTAAAAGTTTAGACCCTTGACTTTTGTTTACATGCTAAACTGACTGTTTATAGCGAAAATCTGCTTATAACGAGTAAGTAGGCTGGTCCCTTGAGCTCTCGTTATAGAGGGGTTCTACTGTACAAGTAAAAAATTTTATTATTATATAGTAGGAGTATTATTTTTTTAAATTCATTGCAAGTGCAAAATTGATCAAATCTGTGTCAATTATAAGTAATTTCATAATTATTACTATGTACATATTTAAGTATATACACCCATACACAGAATTGAACGTACAGGGTGGCTCAATTTCGATCCTTCTTATGGGGAAATCGGTAACTATAGGAGATATCGAAAAATGGATGGCGCATCCTCGATCTCTTTTTTTGAGAAAAGTTTAATGGTGTAAACCCGAATTCGGTATCTTTTTTCGTTTTCGAGTTATGGCCAAAAGTTCACTTTTTCGACTTTTCGTTAAACGTCGATATCTCGGTTATTTGTAAAGTTATAGAAAAAATATTTACACTTTCTTCAGACACTTTTTTAAGGGCAATAAAATGGGCTAAAGAGATTTTAAATATCTAACTTAGTTTGCGAGTTATAATATAAAGTTATGTTTTTTTAAATAGAAACCATAGTTGGCTATGAAATATTTAAATAGAGTTTTTTATCCTCTTTTCAATTATATATAATATGTGGGGTCTATTATTTCAGTTTCGTCCCATTATATTAAAAAATGTTAAATAAAAACAAACTAAGATCGGAAAATTAAATGTTGGATTTATCAAAACAATCCATTATACATTTATATTATAATATTTCATAGTTTTCATAAGCCATTTGACACTTTTGTGAAATAATAGGTAATAGGTACTAAATAAAAATAAAAATAGGTATCAAAGTATTAGGTACTAAAAACACTCTTTAAAAACAACTGGAGACAATTGTTTTAGATGTCAATATAAATTTTGTATAGTGTTTTGTTTTGAAAAAGTCGACCTTTAATTTTCCGATCTTCTTTTGTTTTTATTTAACATTTTGTAATATAACGGGATGAAAGTGAAATAATAGACCCCACATGTTACATATAATTGAAAAGAGGATAAAAAACTCTATTTAAATATTTCATAGCCAACTATGGTTTTTATTTAAAAAAACAAAACTTTATATTATAACTCGAAAATTAGGTAAGATATTTAAAATCTCTTTAGCCCATTTTAATGTCCTTAAAAAAGTGCCTGCAGAAAGTGTAAATATCTTTTCTATAACTTTACAATCAACCGAGATATCGACATTTAACGAAAAGTCGAAAAAGTGAACTTTTGGCCATAACTCGAAAACGAAAAGAGATATCGAATTCGGGTTTACACCATTAAACTTTTCTCAAAAAAAGAGATCGAGGATGCGCCATCCATTTTTCGATATCTCCTATAGTTACCGATTTCCCCATAAGAAGGATCGAAATTGAACCACCCTGTACACCCCTATACTAGCAATGTAACTTGTGCCTTTTGAAGACATGTTTTTTCATATAAAAATCGTTTCTACAACAAAACTTATTAAACATTTTTTGTTGAAAATTTAATTTTCTTCATTTTTGTTTCTATACATTTTTCTATTTTGTCACACTGTTTCCGAGCTACAGTGACTTAAAACAACTCCCATAAGAGCAATGTTAATTTTATTAAAATTTTCACAGAGGTTATTTTAAGTCACTCTATCACGGAAACGGTGCAACAAAATAGAAAAATGAATATAAACAAAAATGAAGACAATGAAATTTTCAACAAAAAATGTTTAATAAGTTTTGCTGTAAAAGCTATTTTTATATGAGAAAACATGTCTTCAAAAGGCACAAGTTACATTGCTAGCATAGGGGTGTACGTTCAATTCTGTGTATGGGTGTATGTACTTTCTTGTTTCTCTATTTTTATAAATAAACCTGGAGGGGATCTTAAAGGTAGGTTCGTAACTTTGTTTTTAAATAACTGTTCTTTAAACAAAATTTTACTAGTGTTCGGATTCGAACCTATAAAGGTTTTTAAAAAATCTCATCTCTATTAATTAGTGTGCAATTCTATCACTTGTGAACTCCATTGATGTGCAACTCGATCTTAAGTGCCTCGACTACTACGGAGAGAATCCTGGTTCGAGCCCGAGTGGAGCAAGAACTCAATTCTAACCGTCGTCCCTCGACGAGCAATGGCAAACCACCGAGGTAATCTTCTTTGAAAATATCCTGGTGTGTGAAAAAACTAGAATTCCAATCCAATTATACATCACATTCGCAATCGACACTTCAACCGAGAGAATTCAGTTAACCCGTCGTATTTTTCACACATATTTCTCAACATGATTGCTACACTGTGAGCGACGCACTCACGTTATTTTTATATCATTAATTATTGCTCAATCAATTTAGAACGTCCAATCGTACATATAAATATGTATATTTTTAATAGTATCAGGTTAATTCGAAGTAATTTATATGATTGACGTTCGTAATGTTATTTATGTGAGAGGTGCGCTCACATGTGTACCAACGACAGGTTGGGCCTGGAAAAAGTTAGACGCTAATAAACTGAAGGATATGCAAACCCTGGGCATGGGGGGGGCTTTTCGGTAAAGGCATGCTGCATCTGGGTGCTAAGAACCCACACCACAAAAAGGCAAATGTACTGGTGGTCAAAGAAGATTGCCGAGGCCAGACAAGATTGTGTGAAAGCAAGAAGACGGCAAAGAATTAGAAGAAAAAACCACTCGAAAAGCAAAGATGCAAGGATTTCCTTGAAGAAAGACTTAAAAACATCATTTTAGCTCTATTTCCGTCTCACCCCAAAGAGAAATTTACCAAGCTACCGTTGCCTACTGTACCACAGATATCTTCTCAATTGAAGAACTCCAGAAAACCACAAAGAACATGAAAACGAACAAAGGCCCTGAAGGGGTGCCGGCAATAATATTGAAAGAAATCCTTCTGAATTGTTACAATAGAATTTTAATGACCGGAAAATTCCCAGAGGAATGGAAAAAGGCAAAACTGGTCTTGATAAGGAAAAGCAATAAGTCTTCTTGACCATATCGGCAAACTTTACAAGCGATTTTTAGGAAATAAAATCGGCCTGGTTGAGAACCAGTATGGATTTCGGAAAGGGGAATAATCCACTGGACAAGGATTAGTTCTAAAAGTGTGTAGTGCATTTTTAGGCAATTCTAAAATACTGATAATATTAAACCTCATTACCTAGAAGTACTCAAACAACAAAATATTTAATTTTAATTTAATAAACATATAAATCTACTACAATAAATGTAGTTAACGGATGTAATCAAAATACTGCATTGAATTTGCATATAAAATTGAAAATAATAAATTATTAAAAACTTAATAACGCCACAAACTAGAATTAATCACAAATAACAAAATTTCAAGTTCAAAAATTTGAACTATCTCAAACTATAAAATCGCATCAAAACAATTAAACATATATTATAGGTTTAATTAACCTAATTTTAGTTTGTATTTTCCAAATTATTCTTAATTCAATAAATAATAAATATTACAGCATCTCATTGTCGTCTTATTTTGATCTGAAATCACACAATTAATTTATTCATCAAACTAAAAACATTAAATTAAAAATAAATAATTATCACCTTTGTTTTTTTGATTTTTTCCTTGGGGTTCTTTTGTTTTTTACACTTGTAACACTGGTACTAGTAAAAGAAAATACTTCTTCTTTATTTATAGTTGTACAAAGTTGAGTTTCTATTTTAGAGGAACTAGGTTTATCTACTTTTGCAGTAGAAGTCGTGCTTAAATTTTCATCATATTCTGGAAACTGCGTAGCTACATCTCGAACTTGAACTAGATAATAACCACTTTCGATAGATATATCAACGATTGCATCTTTGTCCTCTGGTTCATCAGAAACTTTTGGTTCTATTTCTTGGGATATATCTAAATGCTTTACTTCTTTATTTAAGGAAATACTTTGTTCAATGACTGCTTCTGTAGTTTCCAATAAGTTTAATTGATTAGATGTACATTTAAATAAATCTTCGGATTTATCTAAATGGCTTACTTCTTTATTTAAGGAAGTAATTTGTTCAGTTACCGTTTCCTTAATTCCCAATAAGTTTAATTGATTACATGTACTATCAATCTGAGTATCACCCTGAGACATTTTAAAATATTTTTCATAATCTTGAAACTGTTCAATTTCTACAGTAATACCATCATCGCTATCAGAAAATGCAAAAGAATCACTTGAATCGCTGGTATTTCTTTTCAAGTTATATTGTAATAATCGAGATTGTAATTTACTGTATTCGGTAGGCTCATCGTCTTCTTCGGGTTGTAAAAACTGATATGGAGCATCAGCAAATTGCTCTTCAAAGGCTGCCAATTGTCTTGCAGATTCAACAAACGAGTCGGCATAGTTTTGGTATGAACTTGGTGAATAGAGTTCTTCGGATATATCACTATTCGATGAAACATCAACTTTGTTATCGGATGTAGAAATTTGTGCGATATTCTGCTTATCTGATACATTGATTGTGTTTACTGTAACAAGAGATCGATCTTTCATTTTGCTTTCGTGAATTACATTTACTTGTGATTTCATTTGTTGAGATGCAAGGGGCTGTTTCTTATAAGATAAGTCAGATTTGCTTTCATATACTACTGGTAGATAATCATACAAAGTAGAGTTAAATTGGCGAAACCGATTGTTTTTGCTTTCAGAAGCATTAGTGTTATTTTTTGATCCCAAATCTTTTTGATACATACGGTTATTCACATAAAAAGGATTATAGCTCACATCTGTTTCAGGAAAGAAATATTTATTGCTGCCATAAGAATAGTTCAAATTTTGATGCCTTGAAACTCTGCCATGATGTGGAAGTTGATGTGTCATATTATTCATTCCATAATGTGTGCTGGAATTGATTGATGTTTGATTATCAGTGAAACCCTGGGCAACCAAATAAACACCACTTAATGTTTTATGAAAATTTTCACTGTTCAACTCTTGTGAATTTTGAATTTTCGACTCAGAACCCTTAGATATTGCAGGAAGCTTCTTAGATTCCTCATCACAAACTGACTTGCTATCGTTCCTAATTGTAGAACTTGTTTCGGTCGAACTATAATTTGTGCAACTACTTTTCTAAAATGTATTAAATTTAATTTTAATTACATATGTCCCAAATACGACCGTAAGCAGATAAGAATGGAAAATCTGCTTTGATAGCAAATTAATGTTAATTTTACATTTTGTTAAATATTATTGTTTCAAAATGCAAAGGTTAATTTTTATTAATAAATTATTTATATATTTTGAAAGACTTAATGAATTTCATTTTTCTTTATTCAAAGAAAAAATTTTTTTAGGATGAGGGCAAAGTAATCTGCAAAGCCCGAAGTACATTCTAAGCTATTTACAGAATCGGAAACTGATACTTTTTCAATACATAAAGCAATTTTTATTATTTAAAAAAATATTTTAAAAAAATGATAAAAAATCATATCAATACGATAATTTGGTTTTGAATACTTTAAAATGGATTATCTCATAACATGAGAAAAATACTTAGTAACTTCTTGCATTGGACCCTTCAATTTTTATATGCCAAAAAAGTCTATGAATGGTAGAATTTACATTGCTAACATAGAAGTGTACAAATACTTTCTTGAGCCATTATACTTTAAATTTGGGTTGCAAATTCATAGTTCAATTTAAATTTTATCTAAAGTTTATTTTTGGATCAGTAATTTGCATTGGTATTTTGGTTTTGGGTTGTAATAAAATGAAAATTATTTTCATTTTGTATGTTCAGTTTTGCAACCATTTTATTGAAAATCCAGATTTTTCAGTCCTTTCATCTTTTTTCTCTTCTCAGAGGACCTTCATTCGTTTAAAAGTTTTGAAGTACCAGTAGCCAAACATTTTCTATCTTTTTAGAGGCATTGAAAATTCAATTTATATGTAAAATCAACTAGCCATGAGGTAGGTAGTATTATTTGATTTATTTTAAAACTCCAAACATTGCATTAAATTATCAACATTATTATTGTACTTGTATTGTTGTTATTAAAATTGACTTATTATTTACATGAGCTACATCCCCAAAATTTAACCCCATAATAATTTCTCTTTTTCCAACAATATCAGAGTTTCTTCAATTTTTTTAAGTGAGATGTAGATATCTCAAACATTATTGGCAAAACAGTGCAAAACAGTAAATAATGCAAGTCATGTTGATAGTAATATACACAAAAATTAAGATCAATATATTCAAGAGCAGATTTGTCGTTCTTATCTGGATGCAAGTGTTTATGGCTTAGTAATACTAACCGTGAACTGCTGAACAGTGAGTGGCTTTGTATTAGAATCAATCGAAGAACATGTAGGATTTGGAATTGGACCTGAAAACATTTTAATTTAATAATATTCTTATATCTTATACATATCATTACTAAAACCAGTTTTCAGATAAATATATGTGAAGAAAAAAACAGATTTACTTAGGGGATATTGGTATAAAATGATCCCTTCTAGTTTTTATGAAACTATTAATCCCAGCTTGGAATCGACAAATGCATTACGTTCAACACACATGAAGTTTTTGTATTTGTGACATTATTGACTTATTGTAAAAAAATTGAATTATCGTGTTTTCTTCTAAGGTAAGTATTTTTTGACAAAGACGAAGTTGCAGAAAATGATGTTGAAGGCATGTGATTCCTATATATGCGATGTAAATTGTACATGAATATTTAAGTTGAATTAAAAGATAATTATCACATATTAAAGTTGTTTTAGTAAAATGCCTTTTTTATTTTGCATAATTTTTCACCATGAGGGGGATCATTTTACACATAGATGTAAGAACCAGCAGTATGGCGTAAAGCCTACACCGGCCGACTGGGAAGCGAGCAACCGCGGTTCAAATCCTGGTTGTGTCGAATAAACTGCTGTGATCTAAAGCCCAAAATATATCTGTGAGCTATGGGGAAGGCAACGGGAAATCACCCCATTAATTAAATTCCCTAGTACGTCATTTTCGCTTTAGCCATGATAATCGCCAACCTACTGAAAGGAGAAGGCACTTGAAGAAGAAGTAAGTATAAAATGATCCTTTTTTCTATAGTTTTATGAACTGAAATGAATAAATAATTTGCATTTATTCAACTATTTTATTCTAGCACTTGTAGGAAAGGGATCCCAGTTTCGTTACACATTAATTAAAATTAAAAAAGTTTTGAAGTTTGAAAATTATGCTGCTTTTCTCTTAGAGGGATCATTTTGGACCAGTCTTCTCTAGTTTTTTTATCAATTATAAAACACGCTGTTTTAAAAACTCAATACACAAATAAACTATACCACCTAGAATAAAATATTTAGTCATTATTAAAAAACTAACTAATTAATACAAAAATGCAAAAGAATTGTTTTTAAAATGTCAATACAAAATGTTTAAATTAAAGTCAATTTATTCAGCTCAGCATGCTAACAAACATATGCTCCACATACAGTGCTTGCAAAATTTCTTAGATTTACAATGTCCTAATTTGTTTGTGGAGAGTAAATCTTGCTATTGTTTGGGGGGTTGTTTTTATATTTTTCTTTTTTAAATTGCAAGAAAGTCAAAGTAATGTCGAAAAATGTATTATTATCCTTTGTTACAAAATTTTAAAAATATTAAAAATTCAATTTTTGGTTTTCAACAGAAAGTTACTAAAGCAAACGAGCCAGGTCTATCAGGATATTTAATTCTTTTGCAAAGTAATGATGCTTTATATATTTTGCAAAAAGTGACTATAATATATGTCTTTTTACATTCCTGAAAGGTTTACAAACCTTTAGTTACAAGTTATAGTGATATTTAGCAGACTGACGGTCCCTAGCCGTCCCATGGATGGTTAATAATTTAAACAATCTTCTTCTTTAAGTGCCTTCTCCTTTCAGGAGGTTGGCGATCATCATGGCTAAAGCCAAGATGACGTACTAGGGAATTTAATTAATGGGGTGGTTTCCCGTTACCTTCCCCATAGCCCACAGATATATTTTGGGCTTTAGATCACAGCAGTTTATTCGACGCGACCAGGATTGGTTGCCAGCTTCCCAATCGGCCGGTGTAGGTTTTATGCCACACTGCTGGTGTTTAAACAATCAGTATTTGTTAATTTTATTTATGATTATTGTTTTATAAATAATTTTATAAAATTTATTCTATGTCACTTTTTGTTTGTATAGCCATAATATTGTAAAATATATTCATAATTAATTTTACACATAAACTAAATACTATAGTCCAAATGTTTACTAAATAAATAATCACTTGATTATCATTTATTTTTTTTAGCTTTAACTTGAACTTGATATTTTATTATTAACCTTGACTATGCACAATGTTGAATGATGGTTTTAATTAACTGAAACATGTTATTGAAAATGTAATTTGGAATTACATATTTTCAATAGATTGTGAAGTATTTGTTGTAGTTATTGTTTAGTTTTTATGACATAGCTACACAGCGTGTGAATGTAATTAAGAAGTTAAGTTTCAAAAAAACAATAAAGAAACCAAGAACCATTTAAAAAGGTTGATCTGTATACTTTACTTACTGTAGTTATTATGTTCAATTTTTGGTTCCATTTGAATAATCGTAGGAACAGCAATTCTTTGCACTTTTATTTTATACTTTTGTAACAAGTGTTTATCTTTTTCATTTTACATTAATAAATTACATTTCGATTATTCCTCTGCATTTTGATTCTAATTAATAATTAGACCTTTAAATGTTCAATACGTGTCTTATTAAAATAAAGAATAATCAAAATATGTATAAAAGTATGTAACTTTATATTATTTTCTTTCATCTTTTAATCAAACGACCTGAGTGTTTTTCTTTTAAAGCCTGCTTTTCATAAATTATCATTTATCTTCAATAAAAAAAATTTTTTTCAGAGAGATATTGCTTTTTTAGTTTTTGATAACATTTAATTTGTTAACCCGTCATTGGTACACTTAATTTCTCAACGTGATTGATACACTGTAATCGACACGCTCACACGTTAATTTTTATATTGTTATTAATTGCTCGATCAACTTAGAATGTCCAATCGTACTTAGAAATATGTATATTTTGAATGTATTATAAATAATTTTGTGCTATTCTCCAACGAGATGTTTGCAGAGTATTTGATTGTTGTGTACTAATGCTAAAAGGACAAGTTGAAATTTTATAAGGATATACGGCAAAGTTTCTTGATATACATACGTTAAACAAATTCTAGATAAGCTAAAAGAAAAAACAACAGTGCTGTTTGTGTGTAACTATTGCAAAAGACATCTTTGCAGTTTTATATCATAATATCGATAAGAATTTTATACTATGCAGTAATAAAAAAATATTATACCTACTAAAATGTTTCAAATCAATTAAAATTATTTTACAGTATATCCATTCCAATTTTAAACATACTTCAATAATTAGTAACACGTACGGCAAACAAATTTTGACTAATTAAAATGCCAATTTTATATGGAAAATTTGACGTATACGCCACGAATTGGTCTATACTGCAAACAAATTGTTACAGCAGCTCAAAATCATGGTTCATACAGTAAAAAAATTCTGAGTATCTCAGCAATGAAAAGAGATAGCTTTTTCTGATTAGTGTAATCGAAAGAGCAGGTCCGAAAACCTCTAAAAGTATGCTTAGGTTAAAAAAGTCAAAATTCTCAGCCGACGAAATGTTAGTTAATTTATTTCAATTGAATCTATTTTTCTATTTATACGTTATAATGGGAAACAAAAATCTTAAAAAAATGTATTTTTATATTCCGGTTTAATATTTGGTACCTAGTATAATTACATAACACAGTGAAACATAGATTAAAACCACTAATCAACAATTTTGAAAATTTGCAACTTGAATTTAAATTGAGCAAATTATTCAAGGTCGAGAAGCTATGCAATACGTTTTGGCAACCCTACTCTGAAATAGGATGACCACAGCAATGTAACCTGCTTAACAAAACTTCCTTAAAATCTAGTTTATTAGCAGTATTTACATACCTTCATTATCTTCTTGTAAATGTAAGTCTTTACATTCTTCATTTTTGGACAGCGAAATCTGCGTTGGACATCTATTTATTGGTTTTTCTAAATAATTTACATTTCTCTAAAAAAAAAGTTATGCAAAAACTTACAAATGCCTAAACCCTCATTAGGTATCTAATATACATACGGGCTTTTGTATTGCTTGATGTATATATATTCGATTTCCTTTAAGATATATTGGTGTTGAAACTTGCAGAACTCGTTGTGCATGTATCGTATGAAAGTAAGTTATGAAAGCAATTCCATTTCGATGACGAAATTTATTTCGAATAATATTGATTGAGGCAATAGGTCCAAAGGGAGAAAACACGTCATGAAGATCTGCATGTGTTATTAATGTACATATTCCAGTAGCACGGATACGGTTTGTAACACATACAACTATATTTAAAAATGATAATTAAAGTAACTGCCACATATGCTGTGCTTTATAAGAGCCGTATAATAAACAGTAAGTTTAGGGGATTATAAGATCCAAGGTTTACAGCTAATGTGCAAGTTTAGTGAAAAGTTAAAAGTGATGAGTAATATTTTAAAAAATATTCTAAAATATTGTCGACAATTTCTAAACTTGCCTCTGATCTGCGCACACTGATAAGAATTTTAGTGTAAAACTTACTATGTATCATACGGCTCTTACAATACTGTGTAGGTGCAACTGTGAATAATATTTAAATACAGTACAGCCTCGTTATTCCGGACAGATATAGTTTTGATTTTGTTCGGATAAACTTATTTTATTGAATAAAAACCGTTGATATGTATTATTGAATCACTTTATTTTACAATATATAGTTTACATTAATAAACTAAATAAAATAAACAAACAAAAAAGTAAAAATACAACTCTCATCTAACAATCATACTATGATTTTTTTTAGAAGCAATTAATTTTTGATTGGGTTAATTTTTTCTTTACTACCAAATCTCGTGCAATATTTTTCAATCTTCTTAATATTATGAGTAGATCCTGTAATATATTTTCCTCAGCCCGTTGGAGCAATGTTGAAAAAGCTTCTATTGCATCATTATGCTTTATTTTGAGGACATTTTCGACTCGCATCTCAGGATCATCTTGATCCTCTTTAATAAACGTGTGCAGTGATGTCATAGTTTAGTCTTATAAAAGGTTACCGATGAATTGCATTAATTAGATACTGCATGCAACAAAAAATACGTCCGGATTGCAGAGGTAAAAAATATAAAGTGTCCGAAGAGCAGAAGTGTCCGGATTACTGGAGTGTCCAGATTAAAGTGTGTGCGGATAATCGAGGCTGTACTGTATTATTTTTATAATAATTTAAAAAAATTCATATTCAAAATAAAAACATTTAATTTGGGCAACTAAACATTATCACTAATCAACAGTTGCATGTTTGGTAAACAAATGTTTTAAAATTAACAAAAAAATTACTTGTGTGCCTTAATTAACAGAAAGCATAAATTTATTTTAAAGTTAGTAAAATCCCAACTTACGTTTATCGGACATAGCTTTAAAGTTTTTCGGTGGAGTGTTGCCAGTCCACATTGATGGATGATATGCTACTGGTTTTCTTTCAGAATTGTTATCAGCTCCCTGATCAGCTCTGACCAAAGGAATGAAATACATCATTGGCTTTGTAGTCTAAAAAAAGATTAATTAAATCATAAAATCTGACTTAAGCACATGAACTTTATATACAAAGAAAAGAAACAATAATGCAATAAATTTCAAATGTGATGTTTAAGATCACAATTACATAATTTATAAAATTAATAAAATAATAAAATTATAATACTCACCAATTCCAAAACTATGAAAAATATCAAAATATTAATATTACCTCTTCAGTTGAAAACCCAGTCAGACAAGATGGCGCAAAACATAACAAATTCACCTACTTGATTTTTCACCATTTTTCTGCTATATGATCTCGTCGCTAATAGATGGCATTATCATCCAATCTTTTTATTTGTCAAATTTTCCTATTTCGATTAGTCTAAAAAAAAGGTTTTACAATATAGGTTTTAACAAAATATGACGTGCCTTGCGGTTGCCGCAAATTCAATGATAATAAATGTAAATATTTTTCAATAAATTATTATTAGTACACTCATATGTTAACCATGGAAATAATACTTTTTTAAGCCTTATTTTGACAAATAGAAATCACTTTTATAAAAAAACTTATTAAAGATGTTTTGTTGCAAATTTCATTTTCTTCATTTTAATATATTATATAGATTTTTCTATTTCATTGCATCGTTTTCGAGCTACAGTGACATAAAGAAGACTCTGTAAAATGCAAAAATTATTGTTATCTGTATATTTTTTTCTCTTTTTGGCCCAGTGATCATTCGACGTGCTCCACCACCGTATGTAAAGCAGTCTCAGTAGATCTCCCAGGAATATACGCGTGCTGGTTTACGTGTAGCGGTTTGTGTGTCAGAACCGTATCACGAATCTCTCTGTAGCACAGTTTTTCTAACGTTTTCAGGAAAAACAAAGTCAAACTGATTGGTTTATAGGGAGTGCTAGGGAGTAATCATCTCTATCTGGTTTAAGTATAAAGATAACTTGAACCTTACGCCATTCCTTTGGTGTGTATCTGTGTGCAATGCACACCTTGAATACTCGCACCAGATGGTTTAGCAGGTGATCCAGACCCCACTGAAGTAGAGCTGGAAGTACCCCGTCAAGTCCAGGCGATTTGAAGGGGCTAAATAATTTGATGGCCCTTGCCGTTTTGGTCTTATTCACAACCTTCTTTGCAATTTCCCAGTTAGCGTCAGTTGGTGGTTGTCTTATAGTGTCAGTCCAATCGAAATCCGAGACTATCTTGCTATCGGGAAAGTGTGTGCAGCAGTATTTCGTCAGTTTATGAGAGGGCAATCCAGCCGTTTTTAGCGGGCGTGACAGCTCATATGCGTTTATGAGGGAGCTCTGCAGCTCATTAGCATAAGTCTCAATCTCTTCAGTAGTTGTTAACTCTTCTTTGTTGGAAAGTTCCTTCAACATTTCAGGCTCCATGGATGTTGACAGGTGATCTAAGAAAACCATCCTGTTCGCATTCCTAGGATTCCTATATTGCTTAGGTTCCATTGTTTTAGCCTTTAATTTAAAGGAAATCCATTTATGACCTCACATTGTCAGTTGGTCGGACACTTGTCAGTTATATAAGTGATTAGAAAGGCTTAATGACGCCATGGTAATGTCAATTACTGAGTTGCAGTGGGGTGACACATAAAAAGTAGGGACATCCTCGCGATTAAGTATTACTAAATTTGTATTGATAAGATAATCTAATAGAAACTTACCTCGATTGTTGCAATCTCTTCTGCTCCATGCCTGATGGTGAGAATTGGATTCGCAACCAATTATGAGGTTTTTCTTTTGTTACTCGCAATAGTTCACCGAATCCATCATCCTTCGAGAAGGTGGCAGTTCCGGTGAATCGATTGGAAGGTAAATGGACGCTAAAATGACATCCTTTAGGCCATTCCCTAAGTCGTAGCTCGTCCAAACTACTATTAGGTCACAGTCGCTATACTGCGGCAGAAAGTTTGCCTGAATATTGCTAGGTATGTAAATACATGTCCTGCTTTTATTTGTGCAGCTAGGTACCTGTGAACATAGTTCCATTTAGTTTTGTGAAACCTCGTATGAAGGATTTTACTAACCAAAGCTCTTGTATTAGAGCAATAGTGTCCTTGCAGTTGTCAAGGTGGCGGTATAATACTGCCACTGCCTCCCGACAATGCTGCAGGTTTGCCTGCAGAAGATTCGACCCTACCAAGGTAGCCATTTGGCCTACCTTGGAAAGCTTAATGCTCCTCTGCATTTATATAGCGGCACTGTCTACTTGACCGACACCAAAGACAAAAAGTTTACCTTTCAGTTTAGCTCAGTTGTTCTGAGCAGCAAGGCGATGTGTGACTACCTCAGTGGGCTCTGGTTCTCCCGGAATCCAAAGAGTGACCTTGGTAAGTAGTCCATCTAGACTACATTTAGTTTAGCTCCCTGCCATGGTGGCAGGTTTGCTATTGTTGTTCGTAACCATTCCAGCGAGCTCTGGTCACTACAGGTGATCTGAAGGATCTGCCCCGAGTGGTAGAACCCGCCGAAAGTGGGTGCTGGCTTTGTCTTATTACCCACTAATGCAGCGGTGAGACTGTTTTCAATGATAATCACCTGGGACTCATCGAGCTTGCCCAGGGGTTTGAGAGGTCTATCACCGCTACTCGGAGGTGCTTTTCAGCAGCCGTTTTGTAGGTGATACTACCCACCTAGCCCGATTTGAGCTATTATGCACAGGATATGTCGACTTTGCCCTCTTCCCCTGATTGCTCGAGGGTGAAGGCAAAGAGTCCTGAGATCAAACTCGCTTTTTAGCAGCTACGGTTTGCATCTGCTTAGTCTTACTTGTACCGATCTTTTAATCATTTTTAAATGATTACAAAAAAAAGATTTTAAATCATTTTTTGCGTAGTCACACCTCCAACTCATTGCTCAAATACCCTTGGCTAAGGACTAGATCTCCGCCACTGCAGATATCTATAAAATAATAAATCATCAAACTTTTGATTTTAAATATTATTATTAATTATTAATTTTATTATTAAAGATTACTAAAGGTCCAGATTACTATCTCAATTTCTAAATTATAAGTTTCTAGGTGATTTTCAAATTCAAAATTTCTCCGCGGACCACCAAAATTTTGTCAAGATCAAATATTTCTCAACATAATAATATTATATTATGTATGAAGAACCAAATTAAGTCTAGTCTGGACCGTTTTCTGGATACCACGGCTTTGCCGTATACTCCTTGTCTGGTGTGGGGACTTAGGGAGGCGTTTTTTGAATGGGGTCGTACCCATGTTTGTCATGAGACTGTCTGAGTGCGCTACCGCATTGCCAGTGTATTTCGTGGGTCGCTGCGCTGTGATAATTGCCCAAACTCCGCTCGGGTATTTTTCGCGGCGAGCGGCCTCTGAAACCACTTGGCGTCTGTGACTCTTTTTTCGGCATTCAGGATAGGAGCCTTGGCCCTACCGTGGACGCCGTACTTGAGAGTCACAGGATGCGGTGACCCAGCTCGTCGCGTACTCGAGTTAAATCGAGACGGCCGAGCTTAGGTTTTTCATAGATGTGTGAGGGGGGGGGGATAAAGGATGTGGATAGGTAGAGGAGAGGGATGAAAAAATTTAAAGGGGTCTTAGAGGAGCATAGCTTGACTGTGCAGTCGGCAGTACGTCGTGAATGTTGTAAAATTTCCGCCAGATTCCCAATGACCGGGATCGCGGTGGTGCGGTTGGTTTAGAAAAGGCGCGCATTATGTCGTACAAACGCAAGTTTACACTAAATAACACCGAGGTCAGAAGCCGCCGATCAGGCCTGACTCGCAAAAGCGGCGCAAACCGCATCTCCGGTAAAATTCGCGATTTTCACCAGAGGGTCGTGCTGGATGAGTACAGGTTTTTCCCCATGACCTGTACTCGGTTTTCTTGGAACCCCCTAAAACATAAAAAGTAAAAAATTGCAAAGTAGTGCAAACAAAATTTTAAAATTAACATAATAGGGGGGTCCCCCCCCCTCCTACACCACCTTGATCGCGCTAAGGCAGTGTTTAAGTCGGAGGGGGGGGGGCTGCAGGATGGCCTTGGGTCTCTTATACCTCAGAAAGTCCTCGAGTCGGTAGTTACCGAGCTCGCGAACTAGCGGGTTTTCGGAGTGCTCCGAAGCCTCGTAGAGTTTTTCCGCCGCGTTCCGGATAAACTCTTCGATGGATACTATGCCAGCATCCTCCTGCAGCCTTTCATTGGAGACATACCACTGGCCCTTCATGGCTCGTCTCACTGCAATATTTAGCACAGTCTGAATACTTTTAATATGGCTAGGAGCCGCAAAGCCCCAGACTGGCGAAGCGTATGTAAGCATTGGCCTGACTATGGTTTTCACCAATAGTAGGCCGTTTTTAACGCTTAACTTGGATTTACTGTTAAGCAGGGGGCCCAACGCGGCCATGGCACCTCTTGCTTTAACAGTAACATTTGAAATGTGGGGGCCCCACCTGAGTCCCTTATCGAGAGTAACTCCCAAATATTTGGAAGTGTCTTTCCAAGGTATCTCGGTGCCGAACATTTTCAATTTGGTTTGAGGAAGGCGCGATTCCTTCCTCGACGACTCTCTCCTGAAGAAGGTAGCCGTACTCTTGGCCGGGTTTACCCCGATCCTCCAAGTGCGGCACCATACTTCAAACCCGTCGAGAGCCGTTTGTAGTCTGGCTACAATCATGGTCGGTTTCCGCGAGCTCACGTAATATGCAGTGTCGTCTGCATATAACCCGAGCTGCAGTTCCGAGTTGGGCTTAGAGGGAAGAAGTAAGTTTTTCGGTACATCTCTCGCGAAAAAGATGTACAGTATCGGAGCTAGGACTGACCCTTGCGGGACTCCTGCTCCGATAATCCTCACCGACGAGAATTCACCCTCTAATTTGACCCTAAAGACGCGTCCGGTCAGATAGGACGCTATCAGCCTGACAAGTGCTAAGTCGATGCCGCCTTCGATGAGTTTGAAGATCAAACCCTCGTGCCAGACCTTATCGAAGGCCTTGGCGACATCGAGGAACACAGCTCCCGTCGCACGGGTGAAGTTCCAATGCGACGTTATGTGCTCCACAAGTCTTAGCACCTGTTGTGTCGTCGAGTGACCTGGTCGGAAACCAAACTGTTCAGCCGGCAGTGACTGGTTTTCCGCCATAGAGCGCTGGAATCTAGTCAGCATGACTTTTTCCAACAATTTCCCCAGTGTTGGGAGCAGGCTGATGGGCCTGTACGAAGTCGGGAGCCTCGGATTCTGCCCAGGTTTTCGGATCATGATGACGTCGGCCATTTTCCAACGACATGGAAAATGCTCGAGGTGTAGCACTGAATTGAAGATGCTGGTGACTACCGCCATTGCCGCCCTGGGCAGTTCCGTGATTACCCTATTCGTAATGCTATCTGGACCGGGTGCCTTACGTTTTTTAAGTTTCTTAACATGAGAGACTACCTCCTGAAGGGTGGTGTCCTCGATGTGCGCTTCCCCTTGTTTTCGACCCCCCCTGATCCATTCCCCAACCTCCGCGTCAACTCTCGCGGTGTGCTCGGGGATGGAGACCTCAATGTTAGGCTGAAATTGGGCCTCCAAGCTGTCAGCTAGGACTTCGGCTTTTTCAGCTGCGCTGAGTGCAATGCCGTTTCGTCCTGATAGGGGGGGGATTACGCTTCTTTTATTGCGGAGTCTTTTGACCAGCCCCCATGCCGAAGGATCACTGAAGGTGAGTTCTTCTAGCATTTTGCTCCAGCTGTCATTTTTGACTTCCGCAATAGCGTCTTGTACCTGCTGTTTTAGAGAATTGTATCTTACACGATACGCCGGGTAGCCTGTGCTCTGCGCACGACGCCTTGCCCGGTTTTTCTCACAGACCAATTCTCTGACTGCAGGCGGTAGACTGTCCTTCTGGTCGCGTAGAGGAACAGCTTTGGTCGCTTTAAGCAAGGAGCCTACGAACCTGTCCTCGAACAGCTGTACATAGCTGTCGATGTCCGCCCCCGTCTGAAGGACAGGGGGGGGTCCAAGATTTCGCAGGAGGTCTTGCTTAAAGTCAGGCCAAATAATCTTAGTTTGATTTCTACCTTTGTTGGCTTGTTCGGTGTCACCCAGTTGTAAGAGAACTGGGTTATGGTCCGAGTCAAGCTCATTTAAAGAGGTAAGATTGTGCAGGAACTGAAGGTTCTTAAAAACGATGATGTCTAGGACATCGTGGCGGTGCTCGGTGGAGTACCTATCTTCCATAGGATCAAAAGGTATCCTGGAGTCGAATTGGAAGTGGGTATATTCCACCGGAGCGTCAATTTGAAAGTTAAGCTTATCCGAAATTTCTAGGAGGGCGCGACCCCCTGCGTTTGTCTTGCGACTATTCCACGCAGGGTGTTTGGCGTTCAGATCCCCAGCGAGGATAATCTGATCGTCAACTCCTCCTAGCAATGCTACCAGGTCCGACTCCAGGAGGGGCTCTGTCGGCGATTTGTAAACCGAAGTTAACTGCAGCCATCCATTACTATCCGTGCGGATTTTAATGGATGTCGCTTCAATCGCCTCGAGCGTCTCCGGCGTCGGGACTTGGTGATGTTCGATGCAGGACTTGACGTAGATGGCCGTGCCGCCCAATCGGCCGACCTCCCGGTCATTCCTGTAAAGAACATAGTTCGGTAGCTTAATCTGAGTGGTATGGCTCTCTTTGAAATGCGTTTCGCCTATCATAATAACATCCAGGTTGTATCTAGTAGCGAAATCTCCGAGGAGATTCCTCTGCCTTCTCAACCCGTTTGCGTTCCAGAAGGCGATTTGCAGAGAGCGCGGTCTTAGAAGTGGTTGTCTAATCATTTAGACGGGAACAGGCCGAGCTAAAGTAGGGGGGGGCGCGGCCCCCTTCTTCTTTTTAGAGCGCGGTTTCCTGGCACGTCCTGATGCAGCTTGTCCGCACTGCTTGAGCAGTTCGGTAGCCTGCTGCATTAGCGCATTGGCCAAGGAAACATGGTCCAACCCATTTGGGGGGGTGGCCCATGCCTGCGCGGCTTGACCCGGTTTAAGAATTGGGTAAGCCTGCGATAGGGGGGGGAGAATCCTGCCTGAGGGGCCGGTTCTCCTGTTAGCCCAAGGGTTGCTGGGGCAACCTACAAAGTTTGCCGGGTGTGGACCCCCGCAGTTGGCGCATTTCGCCGGAGCGGAGGGCGGCTTGGGGCATTGTGCTGCCTTATGTTTGTCACCACACCTGTGACATTTGATTTGAGATTCGCACCCCGTTTGAGTGTGGCCAAAACGTTGGCACTTGAAACACTGGAGCGGCATGCGCCGCTCGTTCGGGGGCTCAAAATGCGCGGGAAGCTGTATCACCTGTTTCAGTTTATAAACCTCCTTACTCTTTGCTGACCTGGTCAGCTTGACCATGAATAATGGTAGGGGGGTACGCGCCACCCCCTGTACCATTTGTTGAACATCCAGAACGGTGAAGCCACTGCGCTCAAGGTCACCCTTGATGGCAGAGGTTGGAATTTCTTTGGGTAATCCGCGTAGGACTACCCGCAGTGGCTTCGTGTCCGCCCCCTTATAAACAAAATGTTTATACTTGCGCTCCTTGAGGAGGTGCGCAAGCTCACGGAAGTCGCCTTCCGTGCAAGGGGAGATCACCAGTCCCTCTCTGGTGTCTCTGGCTTTAGAGAAGTTGATCCTTTTATTGGACATCGCCCCAGCGAGGTCCGCCCACTTGGATTTGTCCACAAGCACCAGCTGTGTGGTAGTTGGTGGCTTTGTGGACGTGGGTTTTGAGGTATCGTTTTGCGAAAGTGCTGTCGACCCGTTTGCGGTGAGCCTATTTATGCCTGAGGGGCCGGCTTTAGACTCACTAAACTTAGTAATTATTTTCGCGCTCGCGGAAAACGCGGTTGTCAGAGGCGCGGCTGGTGCCTCCCCTGAAGGGGGGGGGTTCGCCTTTGCCTTCTTCCCCTTTCCCTTGCCCTTGCCCTTTGAGGTGACTGGCTCCCCTCCTGAGGGGGGGGGAGTAGCCGAGGGAGTCGCGAGTGGCGCGGTTTCAGTTTTCGCGGTATCTAGATTTATCGAGTTTTTCGGGGGGGGGGTATTAATATCGAGGAGCGTTGTGGCCTCCGTTGCCACCGATGCGTCCTCAGTATTAATGAGACGAACCATTTTGCTGGCTTTGCGGCGCGGCATAATGGTTTTGTCCCCCCCCTCCGTGCTATTCTCGCTTGTCGATTCGTCGTCGCTGACGGCACTCCGATGACGTTTCGGTCCTATAATCACTCTTTCGAGTGACGTCGGTTCCATGGGAACATCATCGGTAGATTCCGACGGTGACGACGAGGTTTTTATGAATTTCGGGAAAAAATAATCGACCGATTCCTTGGTGGCTGAGTACGCCCCTGCACTTGATGGCTCCATGGAGTCCGAAAGTGCGCGGGTTTCTTCAGCCGTTACGGGGTCGGGCTGTGCATTTTTGCCTGTGCTAACCCCCTCTTGTTTGGTTGGATACTCCGTTAAATCGGATGACGTATCCATGGACAAGATGGGGGTTTCGGCGCATGATGCCAAAGTGGCTTTTTCTGCCTCGGTGGAGGGTGCGCTGTCGGCCGACATGGCGGGTTCGACTGCGTCTCCTTGAGGGCTACTTAGAACCGGACTGGCCGGACTTACCTTATTTATGATGTCGCACCCCCGGGCACGAAGATTGAAGAGATGCCAATACAGCATTGTAGCCTTAGTAGCTACCAATCTGTACTGGAGCATCCTTCCCTCCTCGGCCCAGCCGCGAGTTTGTTCATCATCAGGAATCATGGCCAAGTTCGGGTGCCCAGCGATCAATAATTCGACCTCTTCGAATTTGACATCTTCGAAGGCTGGGGTGTAAAAATCCTGGAATTGTTCCATTTTGGCTCTCTAGGGAGTCCTTTCGGGCCTCTTAAGCCGAAAGCCAAAATGTACGCACGTCACTGCACTAACAAATTTTTCGGTATTTCACTAACATTTGTTGTAAAACACTAAAAATCACACTTTGTGGTACACTGACGTAATATTTTTGCTTCCGTGAAAATTTCACTGACGTGAAAAAATTTTCACTGACGGCAAAAAATTTCGAACTTCACTGTTCAAGGGTCGACCCTGATCTCCCCATGTATTCAACCAAATTAAACTGAGCTTGGGCTTTAAATAAAAAAGTTGCATTAGCTTCAATCTCTTACAAAACTAATTATGTAGGTACTATTATTTACTAAAAAAACTATTAGGGGGCGTCCATTAATTACGTGAGGTGATTTTGGCGATTTTTAGACCCCCCCGCCCCCCTTAGTGAGATGTCGTGAGATTTGACTCGACCCCCTTCCTCCCCTTCTAATCTCACGTGAGATTTTTAAAATGCGTATTTTTAGTGTAAATGCGTTAATCTGTGCTTGATTGCGTTGGATTTATTAAAAAAGCATAATTTGCTTAATTTATTTTTATTTAAGAAGAAAAACACAAAAAAAGAGATTCAGCTCGACCCCCCCCCCTAAACGCCTCACGTAATTAATGGACGCCCCCTTACTAATTAATAGCCCCACGCTTTAAGTCATTTTGATGTTTTAAAAAAAATGCATAAAAGTTTTCTAGTAAATTTAAAACTACTTTTTATTTTTAATGGATTATTATTAATAATTAAATAAATAATGAAACACTGAAAGCATACCTATTTCTTACATATCTCAAAATATACCTACTTGCATCTCACTCGCGTTCGTCGCACGCTTAAATATATAACGATGTTGATTTGCAAGATGTACATTCCGCGAAAGAAAATCATAATTTAAAAAACCCAGTTTTTCTTTCATGAATATAAAAACGATTATTTTAGTCTTTACATTTCTACTGAGTGGCTAGAAAAATCAAAAGTGAATATTTGTAGAAAGTTGATTTAGAAGAGGATTTGCCCTCTTAAGTTGTAAAAAAAATCATTAAATATTATCGATTTTTCCGGTTTTTGTGCATTTTTTTTACTTATTTTCTACATATTCCAGCCTCCCTTATCCTCCTCCAAGAACCCCAATAAATAATAAAAATATATATAGCAACAATAATAAAAATATATTTAAAAAATAAAAATATAAACAGTTTGGAAGATTCTTTATATTTATTATTCTTTACAACTAAAATAATCCTTTTTTTTCAAATTAAAATAGATTAAAGATTAAAAGATTGTCGTATTGACCGCCAAAAAATACCACAAACTGTATACCTATATTGCGGTGTAATTTTTTATTTTGTTGTAATTTTTTTAAATAAGCAGAAATATATTATACATAATATAATTTCTCCTATTTAGGCATAAATGTATTAGATGTTAGACCTAGGCGTACGCTAGTTAGTTAGGTGTAAAAGTTTTAATCGTACATAGAGAAAAAAAAATAGTTGACAGGAGTGTAATTTACTGCAGTTAACTCTATGGAACGGTTTTACTATATTCGATCCTATCGTAAGGTCCTAGTAAGTAATTAAAATACTTGTAAATTCAAGCCAAGAGTTACTTAAGTCAAGTAAATAACAGTCAAAACAATGCTTAACGTACTTCACATTCAAGTAAATTTAAAAGTTGTGTTTATTAAATTTGATCCTGCATTCAAGTAATTTAAGAGTTAGCTCTAGTATTTTTTAGTGTCGTTTCAATCCTTTTACAATTTACAGGTTACTTTTAAGAATTTAGATAATTTTTTCAATTAAATTTAATTTCGATTAACATAATCTGAGAGTGAAATTAAATAAGAAATCAGTACTTAAAGTAAATTTATCTAATAATTGAATTAACTTAATTTGGAATTAAATTAAATTTTACACTTTCCTAAATTATTATTTTATTTTATGAACTATTTATGTAGTTTTGAGTGTTCGCTTTTTCAACATTTTTAATGAATTTCTCGTGGTTCTTTCATTAAGAAACGATTGCTATCTAGCATATTATAAGTTTGTCACCAACTTCAAAATAATTTAATAAACGTAGGTACACTATAGTGTACCCTGGGTCTAAAAGTTTCAGACTGAAAAGGTTAACTCTACGTAGAATTGACTTGTTAAATGACAATATTCAAGAATTAAAATTTTAATTTAAAAATAGGACTGGATAAATAATATTGTGAGCCACTGTATGTCACTGTATTAGGTGTTGATTATCATCATTGACAATCATCGCTTTTCAGCAATAACTTTCTTGATTTTCGAGATACAGCAAAAATTGTATGTTACGGTCAATGTTGACAATTCGGCCATTAACGTCAATGTCCGGACAATAACGTCAATGCCCAGCTTAGTTGGGCCAATGACGTCAATGACCATGCATTTTGGGCAATGTTAACATTTAAAATTGTATATGTGGTTTTTACATCATTGCCCGGGCAATTACGTTAATGTCCAATACAAGGTGGGCAATGATGAAATTACTATTCTACAGATTCTATATTTTATCACTCTTTCAGCTTTGGCTGGCGCAACTACAGCAAATCACGGATCCATCGTAAAATGAATTAATTAAATTTAATTAATTTTTCCTCAGGGCCGCTTTGGTTGACGCAAACACGAGAAATCATGAATCCACTCTAAAATGATTGTTTGTCTAAATTAAATAAAAATCTCTGTACACTTATAAGGCCTTGAAAAGGGCAGAGTTGCTGTTATTTACACGGAAAAATGCGTGCACGACAAAAAATAATTGTCCCTAGTTGAAGTGCATCGCCATTTTGCTGTTCCTTATAGTAATTATTCTATAATATCATCATTGTCCAATCCATTTTGGCCATTAACGTCATTTAGCGGCCAAAAATGTAAATATTACAATCATATGAAAATATTTACATCATTGCCCACCGTTAACGAGCGTTGACGTAAATGGCCGGTCAATGACGACCAATGGCCAGCGTAAATGGGCATTGACATCATTTTCCGGACATTGACGTCAATGCCCAATTTACGTCATTGACTGTAACATGTTCAAATTTAAAAAACTAATAAAATTCTTTAAGTTCGTATATTACAAGTTTTAATGTATCTTAAAAATCAAGAAATTTATTGCTGAAATCCGATGATTATCGGTTCTATTTATACTTGGCACGATAGGATTAATCAACACCTATGCGACATACAGTCAGTGGCTCACAATATTATTTATCCAGTCCTATGTTAGCAATGTAAACTGTACGTTTTGAAGACGTGTTTAACAGCAAAAAATTGTTATACCTCAATGAGTACTAAAAAATTTTTGTTGCAAATTTCGTTCTCTTCATTTTTGTTTTGTCGCACCGTTTTCGAGTTACAGTGACTTAAAAAAGACTCTGTAAAATAGAAAAAATATTATATCATCTGAATCTCAGAAACGGCGTGACAAAATATTATCTGATTCTCAAATCTTACCTCGGCAATAATAGACTTTCTCACTTTGTAACGATTCAGAATTGGTGGATCAATTAATGGGGCAAATGTGGCGCGGGGGTGCGTTATCGCAGCTCCCGAGTCCGTTGCTTTGTTATTGGTTTACCAGGACTTTGCTTTCTTGAAATACAAAAATAAGATTTCCTTGTTTTGATTTGGTTGGTGGATTTTGAGAAATATGAAATTATGTTGGAGGTCCTGTTTCTGATATCTTTATCAAGACACATTTTTCGTGTTAAAATTTTCAAGTTGACAAATTTTTAATTTTGGTCTTTTGAAAAGAGATTTTTGAATTAGCTTATTTTTGAAGTGCTACGAAAGTGGGTTTTTGTTTTTTTCCTTCCGATTTATTGGGATTTATTCGCTGCACTTAGCATTGAAGATTTTTTATCGATTTGAAGATATTTAATCTTATCTCCTTTGGAGGATTTAGTATTCAGATTTCTTTTGTAAGTACAATTTTTAATTTCGAAATACAAACTATGTTTGTAATTTTTATTTTAGTCATCTTTACAACTTCTTGAAAATACGAAAATTACTATAAGGAAAATTGACCCTTAACAACATCTGCGAGGTAATTTTAGGAATCCTCTAATGTCATTTTACTCTTTTATCTATGCCAACAATAATTGTTTTTGGGGTTTTCGTTTGACCTATACTTTTCCCGTCAACTAATTTGCTGTTGAAGCTGAACCAACCATTAACATTTTTCGTTATCATATCGGTGACCGCCATTATAGTGGAAAGATTGGTTTGTAATAATTTTGGGGATATCAACCTGCCTGCACCCTTAACTTTGCAAGTGAGAACGTCTACCATCTTAATTCAAGTTTATCAAAATAATTACCATCTGTCAAGAAGTCATCGTATCAGCTGAAAAGATAAGTGTTGTGTGCCGTCTATGTTATATTTTATTATTAATTTCTTTGGATGAATTTTATTGCGCCTTAATTTCGCTTAGACTACGTTACCAAATATTACTCGATTGTTTTTGCCTCCTAATTGGAGTTTACATTTTCGTATAATCACTGTTAAAACCACATATAGCAGCTATATCGGGTTGGTTACGTTTTTCGCAAGAAAAGCTATTCGCGACTTTTTGTTATTATTTGTTTGGGTTGGATCAAAACGAAATTTGGCGCTATTTTATTTATTATTTAATAAAATCGTTAATCCAATTCAAGTGTATATTCTTGTACCACTTTCACTTTTCCTTTTTTTTTGAGTTTTAGTACGCTACCGTTTGTGGTTCAGGTAGTAGCACGCTTTGGGAGGTTGATTTTTAACCACGTGGTGCCTAGGGGCATTCAACCCTCCCAATTATTGTCATCAGTTTTAAAACTCATCAACCACCTTTATTTTTATTTTAGTAGCTAGCCAGGGCATTGCCAATTTTACCCTGAGATTGGGATTATCACCATCAATCCCTTTGCTCACTTTTGAGCGTGGCAAGTTTTTCGTCAAACATCTAAATTTTAGAGTTCAACATTAATTTATTATTTAATTTAATACTAAATAGTGATTTATTTTAAATATATACTGACAATTTAATGGATCTTGGACCCCCTGGAATTTCAAATATAGACGCCCATGCTTGTTTTGTTTCTTTTTTACTTTCCGAACTCCTTAGTAAGGAAAGTATTGTAATCTGAAATTGAAAAAAAAAATTGACCCCCAATTTTTTCATAAAATTTTTATGTTTTGAGGTTCCCTTAAACCATTTCTACAATTTTTGAAAAATGTCTGTATGTGTGTATGTGTGTGTGTGTGTGTGTATGTATGTCTGTGAACACGATAGCAACCAAACGAAATAACAAAATCACTCCAAATTTTAAATTTAAGTTTTTATCTGTTGTGGCACGAAGCCTATTGAAAATGGATAAAATCGTATGGGGGGAACGGGGGGTTTACTTGAAGCGATAAAACATAATCCATTATAACTCCGAAACGCAATGAAATAGGTAAAAGTTTATTAAGACAAAAATTATCCATATCAAATTACCTACAACTTTTGTGTTATAAAATTTTTTCTAAAAATTTTTTTTTATTTATTTTTATTTTTTTTATTTTTTTTTATTTTTTATTTATTTTTTCTATTCTATATATAAATAATATTCGGAAAGTTATGTGATGGCCACATCCGATTTTTTTGTATTATTTTTCTCAATTTTTGATTTTTAAGTAAATCCTTTTTTAATTTTTTTTTTATTAAAAACGAATAATTCAAAATAATTTTGCAAAGCGAGATGATGTTCAATGTGCTATTTCAGTGATTTAAACAAAACTAAATGACATCATTAAATTTCATAAAATAAAATTTTTCAGAAAAGTGGTTTTCTTGTAATTTTAGAAGTTGTTTCCTATGTAGTGTTTAAATTAAATTGAACTTGATAGATAATTTCAATATGAACTAGCCCTGCGCACCACTGTATTGTTACGCCACTGTACGTCTATAGCAGATATTGTCAAACTGTTTTACAGATGAACAACGGTTTAATCATTTTATTTTATTATGTATTTAAAATAAGCAGTAAACTAAAATTTGTATTTTGAATCGGTGATAAATATTAAATAAGAATATAAACGAGAAGACTTTTAGAAGACTCTAAATATGATTGTTTCAATGTTTAGTTGTTTTTATAGAATATGAATAAATGCAAAATCTACAAAATTTTTATAATTGGCCTTACAATGTTTGATTTCAAATAAACAAAATACTATTAATTATAGTAATCACAAAAACAAGTTGAACACAAATAACGTAAACAATGAAACAAACAAAAAGAAAAAGTTAATTTTGTAATATAAATAATGGTACCTAGTGTACTTCCAAAAAATAATAAACTTCACATTTAAACTATTACACATTTTTTGTAAATATTAAATTTAGTCAAAAAAAACACCAACAACTGTACATTTTGGTTACATACGACTGGAATAGAAACTAATGGCAGCGATCATGTGTTCACTTCTACGTTGGTAGAGTTGGTAGAGTTCACCCACATGAGTTTGAAACAAACGAAAACAGTGACGGCTGGTTGAGGTAGGCCAGATGCTTACAGATATAAAAACCCAACCAAGTTTTAGAATAAATCATTTATATTTTCCGTTTAAGATATAAGACAATTAACTTGAATTATGAAATATTACGATTAGTCGAGTCGGATTCAAATAGAAACGTTTTAGAAAACACTGATGATGGGATAGGAGTCATTCATAAATTAGGTTACTGATAGAGGGGATGGGAACAGTTCAGACCACAGACCTGCATGACGACAGGGAGGGGGGGGGTTCTAAAATTGTGATATAGACTGGGAAAGTGTGACGTCAAAATGTGGCCGATCTAACAGCTGATGAGCAAAAACATTGCCGGGTGCATGCGTTACTTTAAACTTTTTCGTGATTTTACAATGTTTTAATTCAAAATTATGCCTTTATTGCATTTGCCCAGGTCGCCCACATAATTCTAGACGAGAAAAGTGCAGTTTTTGAAGCTAAATGGTAACTAAACGCAAACAAAGTGAAGTTATCATCATGTTTCCACCCATCAGCTGATTGATCGTGACGACAACACTTTCCCAGTGTATAAGGGCCGCGTTCGGTCTTGCACTTTCTAAGCTAATATAAGGTTACTATATTTTAAAATCATGAAATCGGGACACACATAGGAATGGATTTTGCTTATAGGGGGGGATAAAATAGAAAAAGTGCCGCATGCGAAATTTTTTGATGTGTCATTTTTAAATTGCCGATTGTCAAAATTCTCACAGGCGTCTAATTTTCTGGTTTTCAAATTGATAGTTTTTTTTTCAATACCTATGTTTCCACATTTTGACGTTTCACTCCACTCTCAATAATAAGTAAATTGAACATTTTAAAGCCGCTTTTTTTCATATAAAAATCGATTTTACAGCAAAACTTTTTAAACAGTTTTTGTTGCAAATTTTATGGGCTTTAATTTTGTGTATATGTTACGGTCAATGACGTAAATTGGGCATTGACGTCAATGGCCGGGCAATGACGTCAATGCCCATTTACGTTGGCCATTAACGTCATTGACCGGCCATTGACGTTAACGCCCGTTAACGGTGGTCAATGATGTAAATATTTTCATCTGATCTTTGGCCGGTCAATGACGTTAATGGCCAAAACGGATTGGGCAATGATGATATTATGGAATAACCACGATAAAGAACAGTTAAATAACGATTTAAATAATTTGACAGCCAACTGGCAAGTGATATTTACGTACATATGTTGTATTTATTGTAATATAATATACTAATAATTTATTAACAAAAATAAAAAAATTAAAAAATAATTAAATAAATTTTTTTAAATTTATCATTTTTATTCTGGCACGGGAATGACCCATGGCACTGAGAATCTCAAATTTTTTTGTTGGCGCGACACGCACATTTATTATTTTTACATCAACCCTTGCAATGACAACACTTGTAACCCTATAACAAGCTGTAACGCTGTAAAATACTGCTTTGAGTTGCTGCTTGTGTAAGAATAATCTCATTTTCTTTGGTCGTATCACTAATATTTTCTAACAAAATTAACTTTTCAGTATCCCTTAATAACTAGTATTAATTGCAAAGGCACATTTAATATATTACTTTCAGATGGAACCTGTAGAATAATAGTTTCATCATTGCCCACCCTGTGTAGGGCATTGACGTCATTGCCCGGACTATGATGTAAAAACCACACATGAAATTTTAAATGTCAACATCGGCTAAAATGCATGGTCATTGACGTCAATGTCCAACTAACCTGGGCATTAACGATATTGTCCGGCCATTGACGTTAATGGCCGAATTGTCATCATTGACCGTAACATATATATGTTACGGTCAATGTTGACAATTCGGTCATTAAAGTCATTGGCCGGCCAATGACGTCAATGACCAGGCATTTTGGGCAATGTTGACATTTAAAATTGCATGTCCAATACAAAGTGGACAATGATGAAATTACTACTCTACAGATTCTATATTCTATCACTCTTTCAGTTTAGGCTGGCGGAACTACAGCAAATCACGGATCCACCGTAAAATGAATTAATTAAATTTAACTAATTTTTCCTACGGGCTGCTTTAGCTGACGTAAACACGACAAATCATGAATCCACCTTACAACGATCGTTTGTCTAAATTAAATAAAAATCTCTGTACACTTATGAGGCCTTGAAAAGGGCCGAGTTGCTGTCATTTACACGGAAAAATGCGTGCACGACAAATAATTGTTCCGGGTTGAAGTGCATCTCCATTTTGCTGTTCGTTATAGTAATTATTCTGTAATATCATCATTGTCCAATCCATGTTGGCCTTTAACGTCATTGACCGGCCAAAGAAGTAAATATTACAATCATATGAAAATATTTACATCATTGCCCACCATTAACGGGCGTTGACGTCAATGGCCGGTCAATGACGTTAATGGTCAACGTAAATGGGCATTGACGTCATTGTCCGGCCATTGACGTCAATGCCCAATTACGATACGATAAAATAGAAAAATGTATATAAACAAAATTGAAGACAATAAAATTTGCAATAAAAAGTTTTGCTGTAAAATTAATTTTTGTATTACAAAAAACAGCTTCAAAATGTTCAATTTACATCTTGGTAACATAGGAGTGTCACCGAGTTCTTATTCGAGTCACTGTATTTAACATAAAAAATTATTTTCAAAATTAAAAAATATCTATCGTGTCTGGGAGGTATGGAACAAAAAATAAACCGTGCACTCCGGGTATTCCATACCCCCGGTTTGTCTACCGTTACAGTAACCATTGCAGAAGGATATTCCATATCACCCAGACGACAGTGGTTTTATCACTATTATAGAGGAAAGAGGATACTTTTATCTGAATAAATGAATAAATTAAAGAGATATACTATGATGTACATGTAGACAGATGGAGAGAACGTAGGCGAGCGCGAATCACATACTATAAGTACAAAAGTGCTTATATTTAATAAATTAATATTTTCAGTTTTTAGAAATTCTGAAAATCGGGACATTTATGAGTCCAGACTTGTATGACATAAAAACGGGACAGCAGTGTAAAAGGAAGAACTGTCCCGACCAAATCAGGACTTCTGGTAACCTTAAGCTAATAACATATTTATTGTAAAAATTTAAATATTTTAACTTAAAGACCACCACTTGGACTATTAGATTATCCCAGCTGCAATATACCTGTTGAGAATATTGTCCTGTGGATCTGTAATTAAGAAATGAAAAACAAACAATTGAAGAAATGAAGAAATGTTTATTGATAATTGGATAATAATTGATTATAAGTGATTTATGTACCGCTACTACTTTACGTAGGTGTACGTTTATCGGCCCGTGTTACTCCTAGTAACAATGAGCAGCAACTAATTTATTAATGCTCTAGCTTGGTCCAGCTTAAGATGTGTGACCTAGTTTACATTAAGTGTAATCGATGCATAATTATTTTTCTCAATAATACCAGATTATACCAACCTGTGAAACAAGTTCACCATGTTCCCTTCATGTGACTTGACCCACCTGTAAAAAAGCATTCAAAATATTAGTCGATATTATTAGTACTGTTGTAATTATTTCGGTTTCATCGAGTTGTATATTGCATTGGCTTGAAATTTATATCAACGTTTTAAACCTCCAAGGGTTGTCTAAAAAAGTGTTAACAGTTGCTCTATTAAAGTCATACATGCCAGAGAAGTTGCTTCGGGTTTTCTTATCGACAAATTTTGATATCGATTTATATAGCATTGAAATCAATCCTCTCTAGTCTGTTTTCTTTCTTTTTACAACTCGGGCTCAGGGAATTCAATATTATTATTTTCTGATTTTTTGGTGATTAACCTGCTATAGAACATTTTTGCGATGTTAACATTCTTCGAGGACCACTTCCATTTCATAACAAAACATTCGTCTTTGTCTGAAATTTATGTTGTCAAGGTCCACTTCAACCGAATGCTGCCTATACCATTAAGTACATCCATACAAAGTCACTGAAAAGTTATAATTGACAGGTTGATAACAAAAACTTTGATAAAATACTTCCTATGTTATCATTAGAGTACGGACTTTCTAGCATAACGTACCCAATATTTAGTATGTGGCATAATATATAATATATGTATAATACCTTGTGTTTATGCATAAATTGTATGCCGCATACCAAATATCGAGTACGTTATGCTAGAAAGTTCGTACTCTAGTTATCATAGTGACAATTCCTCTCTTCATATGGAGCAACGATCCATAGCAAAATCATGATAAAAATCTCAAAATTATGTAGAACAGATGGGTCTAACGAAAATCTTATTTACATTAAATTATAATTTTATTGTTTAAAACGAATATTATATACAAAAAATAAATTTTACAAGAAATCTTACATGCATTTTTTTTCCTTCGTCCTTATTTATAAATTATCAAACAAATTTTCAGGCAAACAAAAAATTCGTTTCATGTACCATTCCATTCTTGGTCCCTAATTTATAGTATTTGTTATCATCTACAGAGAGCACCATGCACTTAATACATTTTCATATTATAGGAGATGGGCACAGAGATTTTGATCTCCAATTTTTGTAAGTGGAAATTTCATTTCTGATAACTGATGCACTTTCTTGGTCTACACATATTTTGTTTCAACAGTAGTAAAATTTCGGAATTTCCTTCATTCTTCTGACTGACCACTTCATTATCCTGCACCGCCCCACTTCCGGAACTAGTGATTTTCATCTTCAAGTTTTTGTAATCGGAAATTTTATTTCTGTCTTCCGATGCATCTTCTTTGTTGTATTCAAGTTTTCTTTTCATACAATAGTAAAATTTCTGAATTTCACTCACTCATTCTTCCTAGTTAATATCCGGAACTCGTGAAGCCAATTTTATCAGTTAATTGAACGGCGCTTTCTTCTTCTAAGTCCTGTAATCTAAAAATGTATTTGTTATTTGTGATGAATTATAAAAATAGAAAATCGTACCTGATGTAAGTTTTCCTTTATAGAATTTTCATCAATCATTATAATTTCTTTTTCACCAATATTTACGATGGTATTCATTTCTTCTTTATTTTAAATTAAGTGCGATTCTACGATAACTTTTGCAACGTTTTCCTCATTTAGAATCAAATCTGTAGTATTTTACCGAATGTAGCAGTAGCATTTGAAGTAGTATACGCCATATTGGCCACGTGTCAAGTTCTACAAATTAATCACAGATACACAATAGAATGAAACTCCCATGTTCAGAATAAAAACAATCTTTCAACGCCACCACACCACCTGGTAGTCAACTATAATTATTAAGAAGCAAATAACAGCAGTATAATATTTATCTACAACCAATCATATAGCTTCAACTATATTTGTATTTTAATTTATTCAATAGTTTTAGCAATTAAAATTTATTTGATAGTTTTAGCATTGTTTATCTATATTATCCAGATAAACAATGGTTTTAGTAAATTGTTTTGGTGACTAAAAGATTATTTGAATACTTTTAGTAACTAAAAGTTATTCGAATATTTTAGCAATTCGGTTTTCGTCTTATTTTTGTTTAGGAGGGATTTATTACATTCACATGTTTTTTTAAGCTTTCTTCGTTTTCTTCATTTTCTAAAAAGGTGACCGTTACTGTTTTATTCTGAAGGAATCCATGCAGCAGGTCCCGGGGTGTGCGCCTGAACAGGTCCGTTAGGGTTAGGTTGATGGGTTAGTCTTCTTTGAAGAAGTTTTTTACAGCCTGTCTTTCTTCCCTGTACAGAGCTCATCCAGAACTTTGTATTCTGGACATAGTCCATTCGACGACTTTCCCAATCTCTTGAGATGCCTACCAAACTCACCATGTCCAGTAATGAGTTGAGTGGTTTAAAAGCTAATTTCTACTTCAATTTTTGGGACCCCTTTAGAGATGAATCGGTGGGTAATTCTCACGAATTCCGATTCATCCCATCTTTTCTGTCATTCTTGTGGTATCATCTTGTTAATTTCCTTTTTTATTTCTGCCCAGGTCTCGAAGTACTCTGGAAGAAAGTCCAGACCTAGGAATATTACTCGCTTCTTTCTTTTGGTTTCCTCCAAAGGTTTAACCTTCGTAATTCTAGGTCTAGTGGATGTATTCCGGCAATGACCTCTGCAGCTATACCTGAGACTGTTCGGTAACTTTTACTTAATAATCTGCAATAAAGCCCATAGCAAGAGAAGTGCCTCGGCTTGTTGGTCAGTGACAGTGCCAGGGGTAGGCCAGGGTGGGCACTTGCCCACCCTGTTGATTGGAGTGCCTACCCAAATTTTTTAGGTGCTTATTTCAATAATGTATTTTTTTGAGTTTATATTTATAAATTTTGTGTGCTCCTGCTCACCCCAAATATATTGGGCCTAATTTGTTCCCATCCATTTAAAAAATTCTGCCGCCGTTTCGTCGCTGGGATTAACATGTAAGTTTCACTTCTGTTGCCACTGCCGTTTCTGAGACTGGTTTGAGACATAAAACAGTAAGACAAAGGGCGTGAAATACCCACCAGTATATCTGTAATTGTGTTAAGTTGTATTCCATAATAAAGTTACTAGGTCAACAAATTTCAAGTGCACTGGAGGGCATTACATGCCTCCCAGACCCCCCGATTTGAACAACAAAAAGTTTGTGTAATTAGTTTTTGATTAGTTTTATTAAACAAGGAACTTCTACTATTTCAAAACATTTACACCGGAGGATCTGAGGGTATGAAATACCCTTCAATGTACCCTCCCACAGTAACTTGATTATGGAATACAACTAAATACAAATATCTCCTCCCCCCGGTTGGAAAAATAAAAAGTTGGTGAGCATATTTATAAGTACATCTCAGCTGGTCTGTGGATTATAAAATACCTTCCAGTAACCCACTAATTGTAAGAAGCGATTGAGAAACTATGTGTTTTTCAATCCGGGGTCGGGGGGTCTGGGGGGCATAAAATGTCCTCCAGTTCATCATTAATTGTGTTAAGTTGTATTCCATGATCAAGTTACTGCGCCAGATTCTCGGATGTAAAAGTATTTGGCTCTGAAAGAGTAAAAGTTCCTTGTTTAATGAAATTAATCAAAAATTATACGCACATACTGTTTGATTTTCAAACCGGGGGGGGGGGGGGGTGAGCAGTGCACTCGAAATTTGTTGACTCAGTAACTTGATTATGGAATACAACTAAGCAGCAGTGTAGCGTAAAGCACACAGATGCAGTGACGGGGCCAGGGTGGGCACCACCCAAAATTTTTAGGTGCTTATTTCAATAATGTATTTTTTAAGTTTATTTATAAATTTTGTGTGCTCTTGTGTACCCCAAATATATTGGACCTAATTTGTGCCCACCCATTTCAAAAATGCTGGCGCCGTCGCTGTTGTTGGTGTGGCGTTTATCAATCCTCCATGCCCAGATCTCGCTTCCTAAGCCACAATGGAGACTACTGCCCTCTGATAGATTCTGAATATGGATTTTCTCAGATCCACTTCCCAGCTGGTTCTTGCCTTTCTTTGTAACCCCGTTATTAGGTTGGTAGCTTTAGTACACACGATAGTGTGAAACAGTTTCTTATTCAGGATCGTGCCCATGATACTTATATTCCTTCACGATTTTTATTCTTATATTATTCAGATATACTACATATTTTTACATCCATATTACTTGTTCTTACTGGGCTGAAACACATGATTTTTGTCTTCACTGCTGATAAATTTAGTTTCATGCGTTTATACCATTGGTTCATTCTATGTACTGGTGCTTGTATTTTTGCTATAAGAATAGGAAATGGCTTTTTGACCTGTCAGGATCTGGTCCGACATGTCTCACTTGTAAAGCGAGTCAACTATGTTGACTGTTCCTAGGGTGAAATCAATGTTACTTCCCCTCTTTAGTGTTTTCAAAGGTGAAGGGTTTCCCCGGAAGGTTATTACTAGATTGTTTTGGGAAATAAACGGTTCCACGTCAAAACGCCGTCCCCAAAAACGCCGTTGCAATAACGCCGTGGAAAATACGCCGTGGAAAATACGCCGTCACAAAATGGCCGTTGACCAATAATGCCGTATGGCAATAACGCCGTCACAAGATGGCCGTGCCCAATTATGCCGTCTTAATAACGCCGTGAGGTAAAGGGACTCCTTTATACCTGGCTCAGGGCTTAATTCTAGATTAAGTATTATATTATCGTACATCACGTTCCATAGCATCGGACCGAGTACTGAGCCTTGTGGAACCCCATTGGATACCGGCAGGGTCTGCCGCCATAGCTTCTCATCCACAACCAGAGTTATCCTGTGGAAGTAGCTAGCCAATATGATGAGTAGGTAAGCTGGCACCTTCCTCCTTTCCAATTCGCCCATGATCACCTCCCATCTAGCCGAATTGAAGGCGTTTTTCACGTCAAGTGTTACCAAAACGACCAGTTTCTTCTTCCTCTTGGTACCTTCTTTCGCCACTCTTATCCTTTGAACCACACTGTTGATCGCATTGGTGGTTGATCTACCTTTTCGGAAGCCAAATTGACTATCCGAGAGGCCCTCGGTCTTTTCGATCTCTTGTTGTAGTCTGTGTAAGATCAGTCTTTCGAATAGTTTCCCAGCGTAGTCCAGCAAACAGATGGGTCTGTATGAGTTTGGGAGTTCTAGAGGCTTGTCTCCTTTCCTCAACAGTCGGAGTTTGGCCTGTTTCCAACTTTCTGGATATTTTCCCTCTCTCGAGCACCTGTTGTACACCTCCAGCAGTGCCTCCGGCCGGGTCTCCACTAACTCTCTGACGATGGCCGACGGAACCCCATCCGGCCCCGGTGCCTTGTTGTTAGGCATCTTCTTCGCAGCTGTAATCAGTTCAGCTTCACTGAAGAATGGAACGTCTTCGTTTACTGGCTTGTTCGTAAATGCCATCTCCGGGTGCTCCGGGAAAAGGGTCTGTATGATCTCTCTGAGGCGTGTCTCAGTCAGGCCAGGAATCGGTGGACTGTCCAGCTTCTTGGTAACTATTTGGTAAGCCCTTCCCCAGACATCCTCATTCACCTCTTCAATGAGTTTCTTCCAGCTGTTTTCCTTACTCTCTCGGATTTTACTCGTCAGGTCATCTCTGAGTCTCTTTAGCTGCTGTCTTGCATCTTCGCATTGAGTTGAAAGCAAATCTCTGCGACGTCTCAGAGCTAGCTCCCGCAGACGCAGATAAGCCCTCCTGGCACTCACGCATCGCCTCCTCGCCAGGGCGATTTCATCCGTCCACCAATAGGCCTAATAGGTTTGGGGGGTTCAAACCTTGCCCCCCCCCCCGAAATAAATAAATAAGATACCAAATAAACTTCTCTAGAGAGAGCGCCCAATCGTTGAAGGTAACATCGTCATACCTTAAGGCTGGTGTCCACTTGAAACAAAACAGTCTCGAGAGTAGTCTGGAGACCAATATATCATATATATATGAATATATCCAGGGCCGGATTTAGCTAGTCTAGCGCCCCAGGCTATACAGAGAAAATTTTTTGGTGTTTTGAAGTAATTTTTACTATAATTGAAGTTCAAATCAGCCTCACACCAATTTTAAAATAAATTTCCCTAAATTTGATATCAAATTTACTCTAATTGATGTAATAAATACTTCAAAATTATTGGAAGGATTGTTTTGTTTTATGTAATAACTTCAGGCGCCTATCGTATTTACTCAGATTAACTATAATTTAGGTAGGTAGGTAAAAATTAAAATAAACGACAAATATATAAATAACTTAATGTTAATATATTTTATGATTGTTGAACATAAACGCGGAAATGCCTGGCTGCTTGCGCCTTTTATATTTTGACGCCGCAGGCGATCGCCTGTTGTGCCTACTGGTAAATCCGGCCCTGAATATATCATTCAAAAATCCGTGGTCTGGAGACTGTTTTGTCTCAAGTGGACACCAGCCTTTAGTTGAGATCTGGAATTGAGATGCCCTCTAAGGTAGACTTGCCTGTTCCCGCAGAGTTGGATGATTCTGTCTAGTCAGATGTACCCTTGCACTCCCTGATAGCTGCTTGTGCAAGCAGCGGCTAGCTTACCAGTACGGAGAGAGGCTTTTGAGTCAGCGATACTTAGACTTAAAAAAAAACAATTTGCCGGGCGCCAGAAATTACTATTAAATCCATAAAAATAATAAAAGTTGAGTAAAATAAAAATTTGGTTTAATGTAATTTCAGAAAAGTTAAAATATAAAAAAAAATTTACAAAATAACAAGGGATACTGAAGGTATCACCTTCACACAGAAAAAAAACTAGAAAGAAAACAAGCGTAAGCACTGAAGGTGCCAATTGCTTTTTTATTGAATTAAACACGCTCTTGAGTGACACTTAGATCGGCTACACCGTTTAAAAAAGAACAAACAAAGTCACATTAATTCTCCTGCGGAAGAAAAATCATAACACAAATCTGTTTAACTCACCAAAAAAAATAACCAGGTGTTACGGCCAAACTCCAGCTCGATTTCACCAAGACTTCCAGAAAGCTTTCCTTAATTCGCAGCTTATCGGCTGTTCTACACAAAAAAAAGGTTTGGTTCTGATTCTAAAACAACAAATTTGTATTACAAATCCCTCCCCCACATTCGATATAATGCGACCCGTCTATCTACCTAAAAAAATAAAGTAGATTCGTTGTTAAACAAAACTTTTGGTGTCCCTCAACTGCGTGTAAAATTTACAACAACCAACAAAAAAAAACAACAATAAAAAAAACAAAATTTATCATTGACGTTGACTGGAAGGACGGAAAATTGGAACTTTATAACCAACGAGACTCCTTTTTAAATGGAAATCCTGGATGTTCACAAAAAAAAGTTTAATTTCCAAAATGAACCCCTTATCTCAATCGGATAACATATCTTAATTATTGTAAGCTGGTGGTTATCTTCCAGTGTAAATTTTCTAATTTAAGTCTTGGAATAGAAAATTTTTGAGCGCAAAGAAAAACCTCCACCACGTCTTCAACGGCTCAGTCAAAAATGGTTTCAAAAATTTAACTAAAAAAACGCAAAGATAAAGAAAAAAAAAACTTCACCAATAAATACCTGTATAAATTATCAAATAATGTTATAAAATCGGTATAAAAAACCCAACACTATTCGTTTATATTTAAGTTTTAAATTTAAAGCCACAGTTATCAAATTTGAGCTGTCGTCTATTAAAATTGAAAAATAGATAAGCCACATTCGTTTGTTCATACCAATTTCAAAATTAGAAGAGGATAGAAATTAAATTTAAAGCAACAAAAATTTATGAAAAAAATTGTATTTTAAGGATATTGAACATTTTACATGTTACACTGACTAGAGGTGCATCGATGTCCTAAGACAGCGGTCTAAACCGACGTAAAAAAATGAAGCGGTTTAATTTTGATTGATTATAAATCGTACAAATTATACCATTTTACCACAATTATGCATGTGGTGCCAAAATTTAGAGTTTAACGTATTTTTTTATAAAAATATTATCTTTGCGCCCGTCTAACTCTTTACCTTAAGATTAAGACCACAGAACATATTATTATAAGACATATTTAAATTACATTTAAATTTTACGTTTAAATTACATATAAAAAAATGTAAAGGCAAGAATTGTAGGAAATTTTATTCTCTTTAACGTTGTTAACTTTATATTTGGCCGTAAATGAACCGTTAGAAAGATAATGTTAAAAGACTATTTTTATATCCATAATTTTTAATCAGGGTCTACCAATAAATAACATAATATTCAAAAATAACTTCTTTTTTTCTTCAAAAAGCCTTTTTTGGTACCCACGTAATGAGGGTACAGTGAAAGCGAGTTTAAAGAAAAAATTAAGGCAGTTAGAAAAAAAATTCTAATTGAATTAAATAATTAATACAGTAGAATCCGCTTAATGTGATCTCGGCTAATGTTATCAGTCGGTAATTGTGATCATTTTGACTGGGAACCGGCCGCTTTAATCAGTTTACATACAAAAACCACCGGATAATGTGATCAAAAAGCCGCTTACTATTATTATCACTTTCAAGGAATTTTCAAGGAATTTCCAACACAATAATCTCTTTTTCTAAGTATCTTTTTCTGATTTGTCATTGAAATTTTATATCTAGACAAAAAACGTCACTCGTTTAAATTTCTATACTATACAAAATGAGGTTTCCCGTTTCATGCCGCGTATCTATTTTCATTTTGCAAATGCGCACTTTGCTTTATGCATTTTAATTTAAGTTTAGTTTATTCTTGCTTTTCTTACGATGCCGACGAAGAAACGAAACGATCTCTCGGTGAAACAGAAGGTAGAAATTATCGAAAAGTATACGATAAACTGTCAAAAATGGGACAAAGAAATGCACCGCGCAATTGAAAATCTCTCAATTTGCTAATTATGAAAATGTTATTAACAAATTTCTCACTTGTAACAAGCAATCAACGTTGGACTATTTTCTTTTATGAATGTAAAGTAATGTAATGTACAACTAATGTGTAATAATTATGTACATAATGTATAATAATTAACTATGTAATAAAATCACTGTAAATTAAGATTCTCTAATTTTTCGTTTCTAAAATTTGTTTTTTTATAAATTTCTCTTATTGTTATCAGTCGGTTAATGTTATCGAAATGTTCTGGTCCCAAAGTGATCACATTAAGCGGATTCTACTGTAATTGTAAATTTTGTAAAATGTTCTTTTATAATATTAGTTAATACAAGTTGATACAAAAAAATTATTATCATATATTATTTAATAATAAAGAATTATTATTACAAAAAATACATATAATTTTTCTAAAAAAATATTTTTATTGTACATAAAATACATAAAACATACAAAACATACATAATATGTATCTAATCTCGATATATAAATTTCGTAAGGATAGGGTATATAGCTCTCGTGACTTTCATATTAAATTAATATTATGCATTGCAATTAAAATTTGTTTAAAAATAGCAAAGTATTTTTGTAAGATGACAAATAAAATTTGTTGCTTTCAAGAATAAAATACGTAAAGGAAATGCTTTAAGGGGAGCAATCCATATTTAGACGCCCTGAAATAAGAGACATTTTTTGGCAATTTGTTTACAGATAAAAAAATAATCACATCATTTTAAAATTTCAACATCATTTTATAATAGTATTAAAGTGGATAAAAAAAATTTTTTATAAATATTTTTTTATCAAAATGACAGCTCTGTAAAGTGTTCTCTCACGCGTCTTGTTTCAAAAACTGATCGTGCTGTAACTCAAAAAGTTATTGATCGATCTGGCTCAAATTTTAGGAGGTTTCAGTCTAAATTATTATCGGAAGGATAAACCTAAATTTTTAAAGATATCCAGTAAATAAATAGTGTTTTTGAGGTAAAAACTGTCGAAAATATAGTCGAAAATTTGAATATTTAATTAAACAGCCTAATTAGTTTTTTATTTTAAACTTATTTACAATTTTTTAGGTTCATCCTTCCCTTGAACATGTCAATAATCGAAAAAAAATTGTTTTTTTTATTTCAGATCAATAGAAAAGAAATGGTAGATGCAGCACTTTTCGATGCCATGCACAAGACGCCTGAAAGAATACTTTATAGAACCGCCATTTTATTAAAAAATATTTAAAAAAAATTTTTTTCTACACTTTAATACTAGACTAACATGATGTTGAAACTTTAAAATGATGTGATTATTTTTCATCAGTAAAAAAATTCCCAAAGAATGACTTATTTCTGGGCATTTAAATGGATTGCTCCCCATAAAGTTTAAACACATACAAATGTAAGTAAAATATATTAAATTTGGGTTTTAACATGGTTTTAAGGTATTTAGCTCCGGACAATTCGCTTCTAGTATCTTTTTACTACCACTTTTGTTTTGTTACTAAAAAAACTTGGAAAACAATAACGAAAGGTAACAGGAAATTAATAAAAAAATATTAATTGCAGAACGAAATTAATATAAAAATAATGTAAGTAACTTACATATTTTATTTGTAAAAACAAATATTTTGTATTTTATATATGTAGTATACAGGTTGTTCCATAAATAGACCTACAAACTTTGGGTGTTGTTTTGGGAACTTCATGAGCACTTAAAATTTGTCGATCAATTTGTGGTATTATATCAGCAATTAAAATTAAAATTAGTGTACATAAATAAATCTTGATCCTACTTAGTATAAAAATAAGCATTATATCACATGATTGTTTTAATTAATACTAATAATAAAAAGTGGTTAGGTAAATAAAGAATATATTATTATACCTATAGTGTAAGGTATATTCTAAATTCCAAAGAATACGAAGATTATGAAAGGTACAGCAATAAAATTAGATTACTAGGAATGTCACAAATAGAAAAGTAGTACATTAATTTATGTATTTATACTACTATCATCACAAGTTACAAAAAATTCCACTACCTAACTAAATTTTCAAAAATGATTTTCAAAAAAAAAAAAAGTTTTTTGTTTTATTCTCCTACGCCAAAGAATGGGTCCAGCTCCGACTGAAATTTACCTCAGTTTATTCTGATATATTATAAAGGATATATGGTAGACTACTGACATCTAATTTTTGACCACCTTGGATAAATTGGGTCCACCCAAACCAAATGTCACCGCTGTTTATCCTTTATATTATAATAGGTATGTACGTGCCAAATTAATAAACTCTAATTATAATTATTTATTACAATAATATATTATAATATATAATAACTATAAAATAATAAACTATTATATAGTTTTATAAAGAAATGCCTCCTAGGAGTTGAAACTATTACAACACGACAATCAATAAATTTTGCTTATATTTTCAAACTTTTTAAGTATAACATTATGAAATCATAAATAAAAAATGATAAATTGGTAATAAATAAATAGAATAAATAGGTTCATAAGTAGGCCCGGACCCAATCTTAGAAAAAAAATATTTTTTTTTATCAAAATCGTTATAATGCTAAATATGTATAACTAATTAAATAGTAGAGGAGAAGGTCCGAATTTCGACTAGGGTTTAAATTCCGACTAGCAGGGTTTCAGGTACTCTGAGGTGCTGCAGCCATGCAAAACAAATAGTAAACAGTGGGCTATTACATTGTTGTTGTTTTGTGTAAACCACAGTTCTGCTGGTTTTACCGTGACAGTGTACCAATCAAAACTTAATTTTCGGTGATGTCAAAACTTTTTCAAGTATGTGTTCTTGATTTTTTTACTCGTAGTGTGTTAGTATTAGCTGTATGGAGGTTATAGCATCGTGTTAGGTACGTTCTAGGCTGTTAAATTCTATTTTAGGTTAAATGATTGCCTCTCGTTTTAGGTCATATGCAACCTCAAAGTTTTAACCATGCGATGGTCTAAATTCCGACTACCACTAATTATCCAAACCTCGACTGTAAAAGAGTAATGAATTTTTGTCTTTTTCGTTAAAAATAGACGTAATATAAAAGTAAACCCTCGTTAAACACTTGGGCGTCCATAGAATCTTTTTCAGGGCGGGGCAAAATCAAAAAAACAAAAAAAAAAGGAAAATGGCATTTCAGGTATTTGTACTTTGTAATTATTTATAAAATTTTAAAAACTTACGTCGTGGCTGCAAAATATTTAATGTTTTAAAAAAATTTGAGGCAAGAGCCAGGAAAGGCCAGCTGCCCCCTATGCCCTCCCTCAATGGACGCCCATGGTTAAACACTGTTTTTATGTTATTTATGTAATAATACCGTAAAATAGCATTATTTTTTTCTTTTTCTTTTATTTCCTGACATCTTGAAGCCGGCAGTCCAAATTTAGACCACAGTTTCACAATCATGAATTGTGACAATATTTACAAAAAAATTGTGTATAAGAAAATGTTTAATTTTTATAATATTTAGGTACACAGGTTCGATGTATAACCCTTTCAGCTATACATGTATATTGTTGCAACAACTTTTATGTTAATGGTTCAGTAGTTACAAGTGAAAAAGAAAGTGGTAGTCGAAATTTGGACCTTCTCCTCTAACAGTTCATTATAATGTTTAGCGGTTCCCAAACTGTAATAGTAGATTTATTAATATTTTTAACTAACCTAATATTACATATTTAATGGGAAACAAAGAACTTCATTCTTCATATTAACTACTATGTACATACTGTATTTTTTCCATATTTTGTTTTCATATTATGTATAATATGTAAATTTTAAATAAAAATAATATTAAAAAATTGTATTTTGATTGATAAAATGTATTAAAAGTGTAAAGTGATGATTTTTGGCCCAAAATGTGAGACTTCAAGCACCACCCAAGGTGAGGACTAACTATACAATCAAAAGCCAAAAACTCACTTAACCCTAATATTTGTTTGAGCAAAAAGAAAATTTCTAACATTTATGTGCCAAAAAAGTGTTGCGTATTACACCACTCTGTATATGGTCATAACGAGTATTACTAGCAACTTAGATATTTTAAATTTCAAATTAAATTGTGTACCGAAAAGTACAATTTTAAGACCGCTCAGACGAAAAGTTAATTTTTCTATAGTTTAGTAAAGCTAAAGAAAGGTAAAAAATATGTTTATATCTCTTTTCATACCGACTACAAAGAAAAAACGAATTTGTGATGGTGAAGTGGTAGAAGTATAGTAGGGCATACTTAAATATCTCTTTTGAAAAATGCATTACAATTAACCATTTTGGATTGGTATGTTTCTATCTATCTATAAAACTAAAATGGATTGAACACTAGTTTTACCAAAACAACTCAATTTTTCTGCTCTTGATGAAATTCAAAAACTTTTTAATCACTCACAAAGTTAGTGAATTATCGAAAATCCAGTATCCCTTACTTAACGAATTTTCGTTATTGGTTATCACAATAACAATTAACAAGCAAAAATTTCTGTGCAATTTCCAATATTTAGACAACAGTACATGTAAGATTCAAATGCTCCCCTTTTATGTCGAATTAGTAATCCACCGCTAGTGTCATTTGCTATTACTTTAAACTGCTTGGGATGTCTTACTCGACTACCTAAAATAGAAAAAAATCATTAGTTTTGTGTGTTTTACAATTTCATATTTTAAGGTTTAGTTTTGTCTCTTATTAAATTACTAGCAGGCATTCCTAATAAGTGTATACAATGGAACTCGATTGATGTGCAACTCGATTGCTATAGAGCTTGACTGATGTGCAACTCGATTGGTTGTGAACTCGATTGAAGTACCTCGATTGATATAGAATTCAATTGATTTGCAACTCGATTGATGTACAACTTGATTGATATTAAATTTGACTGATGTGCAATTCGATTAGTTGGGAACTCGATTGATATGGAACTCGACTGATCTTCAATTTGATTGATTGGATACTTGATTGATATGCAACTCGTTACAGAGGGATAGAAAGACAGAGTATTTTTAACGGTGATGTAATAAATTTAAAAAAATACTTTATTGAAGTCACCTAAAATGTGAAACGTACATACAACGTACATACAGTAAAATGTGGGGCACTCTAGTTAGCAATGTAAATTTTACATTCTGAACGTTTTTTTGTCAAATAAAAATAGATTTTACAGCAAAACTTTTTAGACAGTTTTTGTTAAAAATTTAATTGCTTTCAATTTTGGTGCGAATTTATTTGTCGCATCGTTTCTGACTGACGCCGACTTAAAAAAGACTGAGAAATGCAAAAAATATTGTCATCTATATCTCTGAAACAAAACGGTACGACAAAATAGAGAAATGTACTATATAAACAAAATTGAAAGCAATGAATTTACATTGCTAACATGGAGTTAGTTCTTATGAGAGTAACTGTATGTACGTTTCATATTTTAGGTATACTTATTTCAATAATGTATTTTTTCAAATTTGTTTAAAGTTTCGTTAATCCGCAACAATAAAAACTAACCGAATCCGAATTAGTGAAAAATCCGGATTGCTGGAGCAATCTGATAGTAAAAAAAACTTTTTACACAAAACTTTTTCTAAAAAGTAATTAAAAATAAATAGTGCAAAAAATACATTCAAAAGTAAAAAATAACTTTTAAAAATAAGAACTAACAAAGCTCCTTGAAAACATCAATATAAAGGCGTGGGGCTATAAATTTCACAATTTAATATCTGTAATAGATAAAATCATACAAAAATTGTCCCCCCTCCCTAAACGAAATCCTGCACCTGTGGATATAGCCTGTTACAGGCAGAAATTCTGACATAAGTCAGTAATTAATAACAACAGTAATTATTTTATTAACCCGGTATCCGAAATTGTTGCTTACCCTTAAATTTATAGGGACAAATGACACTGGGAGTGCATTGATCTTACGGTAAAAGCATTAAAAAGTCTTTACAAAAGTAGTGACATCTATAATATTTATATTAAATTAACCCTGCATCTGGGAGAGTTAAAAAATAGAAATTTTGACTTTTTAGGCATAGGTAGGTCTTTAGAAAGCTCTATGAGAAGTTGGAATTTTTCTATTTTTATTTTTCACCTTGCCAGATACCGGGTTAACTCAGTGTGGGCCAGAAATTTTTTAGATTGGTCTGCTCCCATTTTTCCTACAACGCTACTGGGTTTAAAAAAGCTCTGGTTGATAAATTTTTATGTTGCATTTTATATTAAAACTTTCCACTTTTTTTTATATTTTTTTACAGAAAAATGCAGTTACAAAATATTATTTAAAATTCTACTTTATGACAGAAGAACTGGGGCACGATCGTCTGCAGGGCCGTCGAGAGCCACGTCGGGCCCCATGGCAAGACTTCACGGGCCCCCTGCTCTTCTTAACAATTTCATAAATAAAAAAAGAAATTTTACATTCTTTTTTTACATTCAATTATATTTCAATTTAATAATACATTCAATTTTACATTCATTCTTCTTCTTCAAGTGCCTTCTCCTTTCAGGAGGTTGGCGATCATCATGGCTAAAGCCAAGATGACGTACTAGGGAATTTAATTAATGGGGTGATTTCCCGTTGCCTTCCCCATAGCCCACAGATATATTTTGGGCTTTAGATCACAGCAGTTTATTTGACACAACCAGGATTTGAACCAAGGTTGCCCGCTTCCCAGTCGGCCGGTGTAGGCTTTACGGCATACTGTTGGTTCTTTACATTCATTAAAAAAAGTAAAATATAAAACTTCGTATTTTTATCAAGGAAAACTACGCACAAAACATCTAAAATATGTAAAATAAAATTAACTTAAAAAACAACTAATTCTTGATTTGATACAATATTATAGAGTTTTATTTGCACTTTTAAGATGCTTTAATGAAATTTATTTGGTAATTCGCCCTTCCGGGCCCTTGAGCGATCCCGGGCCCCGGGGCCTGATCGTCTGCGGCCAGACTCAATTAATATTTTTTGTAATTCTTTTAAACTAAATTATAAATTAGTTTAACAAGTTTGAAAAAAAAGAAAAAGAACTCAAAATAAATAATTTTAAGTAAATTTGTGGTTTTTAGTATGTATTTATGGTTAAATTTAAAAAATATAAGAATAAAATACAATACGTAGAAAATCAAAATTCAAAAAATTAAAAAAGAGACAATTATCACATAACAGGTTTGAATTAAGAATATTTAAAATTATGCAAAATTCGTAATACGATAGTACAATATAACGTTATTTCATGGTTATTTCCAATCTTCAGTTGTACATAATCGATTAAATTGAAAAATATAGATTAACATGTACAAAATTGACTTACCATAACCTCCAAAAATTATCAAAACTGAGCTTGTCACATGAAGTATGAACAATTTAAAATAATTTGAACTAAGAAATTCTTTTACCTAGTACTGCTAGGGTGAAATCCGAAGGCACTGCCCCCTTAAATTGATTTCTAAAAACTTTGAAAAAAAAAAATTCAAAATTCAAAAATTTACCACGTTTTTAACCGTGAGGCGTAATACTAGAAAAGGAGCTCAAAATAAAAAATTTTAAGTAAATAACCATGAAATAACGTTATATTGTACTATCGTATTACGATTTTTTCATAATTTCAAATATTCTTAATTCAAACCTGTTAAGTGATAATTGTCTCTTTTTTAATTTTTTGAATTTTAATTTTCTACGTATTGTATTTTATTCTTATATTTTTTAAATTTAACAAGTTTGTCTAGTCTGCTCCCAACAGTGGTCAGGTTCCCTAAGTTTATATACAGAATAAAATTTACAATAGCATTTTGTTTAAATATTATTAAAATATTCAAAATAAACAATATACCTACATATAGAATATCTCGTGTGACAACACAACGTGACTTTCTTATTTATTAGTTCAATTACCTTTTATATTTAAATAATAATATTATTTTATCACGAAAAAAATTGAACTTCTTATGGCGAATTTGTAAGTGTGACAGACGAATAGATCAAAGCGGAAGAACAATTACATACGGCTTTATATCACCCATACGAGCCACAAAAAGTTACTTTTTTCTAAATAAGACATCCTATTTCCAAGATTCTCCAAGAATTAAAATTAGAACTCTTAGAAATCTTAGAAAGAAAAGACAAAAAAGAAAAACTTTATTTTACTGTTTTGTCGGTAATACTTTCATAATTTATTACTTATCTTATTACGTCCAAGTTGCCAAGCTGAAGATTTTATATTAATTTTTCCACAATCTGAATTTAGCCTAACGAATTTAGCTATATTTGAAAACTTCATTTCCATATGATATGATTACTTTTAACCCTCTCCCCCAAATTACATTTAAAAAATGTGCACACACTACCCAGAAAAACATAATTTAATTATAAGCTTTACAGTACGTAGACTCATGAGACGAAAAGAACCGATTGAACCTAATTTACACTCTTCAGGAGTATTGTTAGAATTTTCAAAATAAATATTTTGTTGTTTTGTAATGGGAGGCTAATAATTGATTTTTAAAATTTGTGAAATTAAATACCAAATATTTTATAAACATTCTAATTCTATATTTTGTAAATTTGATGTAAAAGTAGATAAAAATTCTATGGCGACCTATTCTTTATTCATGTAAATTACTTTAACAAATGATTAAATTATTAACCATTTTTAATTTAAAAAAAAATAAGGGAAACTAATATTTAAGATGGCTGTTTTAAAGTAATGTATAAAATTTAAAGTTAATTGGTTTATGGCATTTGTCACCACAAATTTTGACCTTATTTCAAAAATGGTTTCCGCATTAGACGGTGTATGGTTTCCATATAAAGCGGGTTTTCTTATAAAATGAGGTACATAATATGAACCACATTATAAGAGGATTGACTGTATTAACTCCAACATTTTTGTTTACTACAACTACAAAATACATACTTTTCTTTATTATTGTTCATCCATACCTAGTGGAAAATCTACTTTAAAACTAATGAGTAGTGAGGTTGAAGCTTTGGGTCCTCTATTGAACAATGGTGAAAAAATCTGAGTTTTGTGTCTAATAATCATGTCGATACTTCAAAATAACTGGTAGTATTTATATTTAGTTTTTACTTTCTTTTGTTTTTGTGTGCCATATTTGTTTGTGAATAGTACAGCATTTTTTACACTTTAAATGGTTTACAGAAAGTAATACCTATATCTTCGCTTCTTTTTAAACAAACTGCATTTTGCTCTACGTTGATAGGATATATAGAAGCTAAGATATTTCAGTTTTGGCAATAAATCATTTGAAATGCAAAAAATGCTACACCTTGTCAAAAAAATATGACAGTCACATAAAAACAAAAAAACTTTAAAATTTTATGGTCGTTGGATATTTTTAACTACCAACATTTTGCACACACAAAAATCAATTAAGATTGAACCACTTGATATGGAATGAGTCAATATGGCTAATAAGGCAACTAAATTCCCCAAGTATGTAAATGTAAAAATTGGTAAAAAAGTGGTAAAAGGTAAATTTAGATTTATATTTTCTCAAATGTAGAAATCATTTTATAATATCAAGTATCGAATATATTACTATTACTCGAAATAATTACGAAATTGAGGAAATTGAAAGTTGATAATTATGATATTTACCAATTTGATAAAAATGTGCCAATGTTCTTAAAAGATTTTTGTATGCTCTTTGATAATAATTTTTCTAATACTTAATTTAAACAGAGTACTTTGTGCGATAACAAAAAACGGGATCGTATATATAATAAACGCGATTCCTTTTCCTCATTTATTGGAAATTCTTTGTTTGGTCAATGGTCAATCGGGTCATATATACGTGCCATTATTTGAACTATTTAAATTTCAACATTCAGTTCCGAGAATTAAATTATAAACTTTTGTTTATTTCAATAACAAAAAACCCTCGTGGCTATCTGATGTTAACTAAATTTTTGCTAATTTTGTTTTAATTTTAAATATTTCGATACTTCAAATATCTGCATTTCTCTGCACATCAAATCAGAAAAATTAAAAGTGAAATGAAAAATTAAAAGTGACTTTAAAAAAGTTAAAATATAATAAATAAAGAAACATTTGCGAATTATTTTGGCGGGAAAACTTTTCTTTCTGCATTTCCTGCATTATACTATTAATATAATTTTGTACTTTTATTTTATATATTAGCCTCATCAAGTACTACATACAACAACATTATAAGTACCATAAATACAACTTATGCGTATCCTGGAGAGAACTTGAAGTTGTGGTATATTATGATAAGAGGCTGTTAATGCTAGGGTTTTGCAGCAGACTAGAAAACTAGAATACACTCATGTCATAAAACAACTTAACGAATTAACTTAAAATTAAAACTAAAAAATAAAAAATAAAACAATAAATTATTTCATATTTTTGTAATTTAATTTTTTTTAATATATTTTGTATGTTAAATTGTTTAATTTCTAGCCACAACCTTTGTTTGTTTAAGTACAAAAAAGCATCTACTGTTTTTTTACAAAACTTCCAAAATTTTAAGTTTATTAGTCAGCTAGTTCAATAAGTACTGCAAAACCCCAGCCTCAATATTGAAAAATTAAATTTTCTTTTACTAAAACTTACCATATTGTATTTCGTTGTGTTTTGGACTTTCGGATTCCGAAAAACCTCTTCTTCGTCTGTAATGACCAGCACAAGCTTGTATGAGCATTTCTCGCATTTGGTCAGTTGAACATGGATTTGCATCCAAAACAATCAATGTATAAATTGCAATACACAGCACCATTAACTAAAAAATTTATTATTTTAAATGATCACAAAACCATAACAAAAACATACCAAAATACGCATTTTGAATAATATATTGTATCACCTTAATTGTCGCGGTTAAGTATCCAAATGTGGATTTTGTTACACCCAAATGACCTTATATATAGGAAGGCCAGCATGCAAATATTCCAAACATTAGTGAATTACTATACGGTTAATCAAGATAGCTTACTGTTGTACCTACGATATATAGTATTTTGCAATTTACGATAAAATGCACTTTTCAGCATTTAATTAATAGTGGGACACATGGCAAGTTTCATTACCTACCTTTAAATTCGACTTTGACGTCTTGAAAATTTATCAATTTTATTTTTTTTATAAAACTTTCCCAAAGAAAAAATTAAAAGCAAAAGTTCCAATCTCTTCATTCGTACAATTTTTTTATCTTTTTATCTATGACCTTTGGTATTACAAAAGAAATTATAATCAGAAATCTGCAATTACCCGCTTTATAACTAGATAATTAATGTACCAAATTAATTATGACAGTAATTAATTATATTGATATGAATTTTTATAATTGATAAACTTACACATTTACTTTCTAGGTATATCTATTTTTAGATGTTTTTGATTTGTCTTAAAATTTTACTCTTTATGTAAAACCCCGGTCGTTACATATTTATAACTTATAGAAAGTGATTATTTCATTCTGGTCACATGTACTATTAACATAAAAATATTTTCTAAAGTGAAACTTATTTATCATTTAAATTAATAAAGAAACAAACAAATTAAGGATCAATATGCATAAATAATAGTATACTTACCAGTAAATAATATTTTTATGTGTTACTCTTAGGCTCTAACAATAAGGCTACGGCTTGCAGATACTTCAAAAATTAAAATATAGGATATTTCTTTATACAAAATAATACACTTATAGCGGATATGGTTCAAAAAGGAATTTTTTTTCCCATCAAATTTTCTCTTTGTGCCTTTTCGATTTCCTCTTCACTTTCATCATCTTTCCAGATTGTAAAGCGTTCTTATATTTCATTGTACCTTTTATTATTCAATTTAATTTTAATTTATTTTTTTTCGAAAATCTGTTTCTTTCGACCCTTATCGCCACTAAAAAATAAAATATAGAATTATCAACTGTAAATAAACATTTGTACAATGCGTAAAATGAAATTTCCTATAATCAATATTGGGTAGTACTAAAGATTAATTTCCGGATTTTCCGAGGATGAGTATCAAGAAATAAGATAAGAATTTCACACTTTGAGATGTCCAAACATCATGATAATAGATATTACCAGAAATTTTACAACGCCATAAAAAAGATAAAAATATAATAAACTCGGGTAAGAAAATCATCACATCAATCTTAACGCGTTTAGCTTATTTGGCATTGAATTTTATCGACTTGAAATAAATATTTTCAATATGTTTTCCTACCAATTTTTTTTACATCTTAAGTCACAACTAAAGTAGACAACGTACTCATATCTCATAGACATGATAGACATGATAAAATTTTGTTTGGTAGATATAATAATAATCACTGAATTTATTATTTATTTTATATATTTTTTAAGTTTATTATATTGATAAACATTATCTTTAACATTGTCTCTCGATTTGTACAAGACGTAACATTTAACAGAACTCTAAACAAAACGTTAAAATAATAGAATTTTAACAGTGCGAAGTGAAAAAAATTACAATACGTAGAAAATAATTATTTTATAAACCAAAACACATTAATCATTACTTGACTAGTTAGGATTAAAAATATTTAAAAAAGATGAATTAATATTATGTTATAAAAACATATATTTATGAAAAAAATTAAAAGTTAAAATTGGGAATGCGATATAAGGCCCTATTTTACGGTTATTTTCGATCTTCAGTCGCATATAACAAAGACAATAAAAAAAATATAAGAAACAAACAAAAATACGAATGTACAAATAATGACTAGAATTTATGTTTAAAATCACATACCTATAGTCATTGCAGGCGCGGATACAGGATTTCGTTCAGGGGGAGGCAATTTTTGTGTGATTTTACCTATTTTCCTGAAAATTCATTTTAAACAAAAAATTTGATAAACTTTTAATGTAGTAGTAACGTCTTCAAAATTTTGAAGTTGGTAAAAATAAAATGCTTCAGTCGTGAGTCGGGGGGCCCCTGACCCCCCTGTATCTACACCTGAGTTATTGACAGAATTAATTTAATTGCGTACACAAGCAAATATTCCACTGTTAGCATGGGCAACAAGAATGAACTAGCATTGAGAACAAAACTCAACAATAACAAAATTTAGTTTTGGTCCAGTAGGGTAAAAGCCGGATAGTTGCCCACTTTTCAAAAAAGCTCTATTATAAAAAAAATATGTACTTAATAAGAATTAAGCAACATGTATATCAAAACATAGGTCTTTGATTTATTATAGTAGCCTATTTTTGTGAACATAATTAATAATGGTTTTGAGTAAATCCTGTTTTATTTGACCTCTCAAAAAAGGGATAGTTGGCTACTCTAGCGGATAGTTGCCTAACGTTAAAAAGGCTTTGGAATTAGTAAAATTGTAATTTTCAAAACATTCAACGCAATAATCATTAACTGAATTTTTTTTATTTGTATTTTCTATTATTAAATTATCATTTTTAATATTTAATATTTTTTCAGTGTCTTTTATCGATTTTTCGTTCTTTGTCCTTTTGGTTAGTAATCCTACGGGGTATCACGTGGTTACGCCTAAAACAACTACGCCTAAAACACTTACGACTAACAAGGAGGGGACTCCACGTGCGGGTCACGGAACTTAAAACCCCATTGGGGGAGAAAAGTACTTCGTAATAACAAACTCTAGGCCAAGCGGTAGGACCCACTTCTCAAAAATAAGAAAGTTTTTGAAAAAATTTTTAATTAATTTTCTTCATATAGCTGCTCGGTTGCATCAATTAACAAGTATCGGCGATGGATCCGAGGTAGATCGCTCGACTAGCACCCGATAGGTCTAGGTTTCAATTCCAGCAAGAGTAAATTTTTTTAAAGTTTTTTTTTGTTGTTTGTTTGATTTGTTAATTTACCTACAAAATGATTGAATTATGACGCTATATTATTTTAGATTATTAAACACTGATTATCACCTACTTGTTAAATTTTTCGTTTTTATAACTGCATGACTGCAGAGGCATGCTTACCATGGAGTATGCCAGGTATTACTCCTGAATAATATAAATCAGTGTTTAATAGTTTAAAATAATAGCGTCTTAATTCAATCATTTTGTAGGTAAATTAACAAATCAAACAATAAAAAAAAACTTAAAAAAAATTTACTCTTGCTGGAATTGAAACCTAGACCTACCGGGTGCTAGTCGAGCGATCTACCTCGGATCCACCGCCGATACTTGTTAATTGATGCAACCGAGCAGCTATATGAAGAAAATTAATTAAAAATTTTTTCAAAAACTTTCTTATTTTTGAGAAGTGGGTCCTACCGCTTAGCCTAGAGTTTGTTATTACGAAGTACTTTTCTCCCCCAATAGGGTTTTAAATTCAGTGATCCGCACGTGGAGTCCCCTCCTTGTAAGTCAGTACGCCTAAGCCTTTACACCTAAAGGGTTTTACGCCTAAGGTTTTTTACGCCTAACATAATGTACGCCTAAAACTTTTACACCTAACGAACTTACGCCTAAGTTTTTAGGCCTAATAGATTTTACGCCTAATACATCAACGACTAATAGCATATTTATGCCTTAAATAGCAGAAATTATAGGTATATATAAATACATAACTATAGTATATTTCTGTTTATAAGGTGAGATCAAATTAAATGCACTCAACTCAACTTTACGGGTCTTAATCATGCCAAATGTCAAAAATTAAAATTGCTACATGGATTCTAAAAAATAACGAACAACGTTATAGATGTAATCAACTACAACATTCATCCCAAAACGCTTATAAAAAACACATGTAAATTAGTTGTTTTCTATTTATTTAAAAAGGTTACAATAGTCCCCTAATATAGGCGTAAGTCTATTTTCATTTGATTGGTACTTCTAATATTTGAATTTAAATTCGAAAGAAATTTGCAAGAAAATGTTTTCTCGGGGACGCACTCAGGGACTTTTTTTTAGAGGGCCGCAGATTGGTCAAATAGAGGACATCTTCTTTCAAACATGGAAATATATACCGGACAAAAAATTTTTTTGGATATTTTAAAAAATAAACAATTTAACAGGCATAAATATATTTAGGCGTTGATGTCTTAGGCGTAAAATCTTTTAGGTGTAAAGACTTAGGCGTAAGTAAGTTAGGTGTAAAAGTTTTAGGCGTACATGATGTTAAGTGTAAAAAAACCTTAGTCGTAAAATTCGTTAGGCATAAAGACTTAGGCGTATTGACTTAGTCGTAAGTGTTTTTAGGCGTATAGTTTTAGCCGTAAAGACGTGGAACCATCCTACGGTGGATTTTCCTTTGGATGATTTTGGACTTATAACATGTTCTTCATTTTCACTGTCAGAACTGTAAACTTGTATTCTTCTCTAGTATAACTAAAGGTAACTGGGGCGACTATCCTTTTAGATACGGTACTTGCCCTTTTTATTTGCAAAGTAATTAAAAATTATTCAGCAATAAAATGTAATAAATAGTATAATTTAAACTCTAATTCATGCAAAGAAACCAAAAGTGGACTGAAACTACAATCAGTAATAAAAAATATTCAATAGAAATTGCTGGCCAATATAGTTTCAACGCCTGTAGAAGTCTCGCAGCGGAAGATTTTCGCTCGAACGGACAAAACGTGTGGCTCTATACTGACTGTTTACATGACACTGAGGTCTGCGGGAGGGGTACTTACAATTATAGTAAAACGTTAACGCCACTAACGTCCCTAACATAGTGTATTCAAAACCGGGGCAAGTATCCAACTGAGGCAATTATCCGGCTTTTACACTATACTTTTAAAACAAAAACTTATTTAAGAAAAAAATTTATTAAGGTTAAGAACCAAAGAAGTTCTAAGGTAATAAATAATATTAGGACAAAATCCTTCTAAAAAATATATTTATTTTGCACACTTTACATGTTTTGCGCAACACGCATCTTCAGCCGTTCAAATCAGTATATCAACACTTTTGGGACCTTATGGTAAAACTATAGAAGCAAATCATAAGCGGTATCTCCCAGTTGTATTTTAAAACACAGAAATAAATACAAAATTAAAATAATCAGTCAGGATCAATGTCAAACTCAGATATTGACTCAGATGATGAAAACATCGATATGCTCGTACTATAGATTTCTGCCCAGTACGATCTAGCCTCACGCCACCCCAGAGGTGACCGTTTCTCAATTTCCACTGTCATCGGACCCCGGCACTTCGTTCAGCCTGCAAAGATAAATAATGATTTCTGAATCCCATTTCACCAATTCAATCAACCAAAAACTTCAAAATATCAAAATACAATATTTATCATACTAATTACCCAAGTGATAGTGGAAGAGGAGACCCATACGAATTCCAATCTTACTCAAAAAGATACTCGCAGGCAATCAACATAGAAGTTGATGTCTAAAATAGTAAGTTAACAATTTCATCGATACACTGTCTTCCAAATATAAACACTCATCAAAATTACTTTCCGAAGATATTCAAGAGTGTGAGCCAAAGATTTTAGCCGATTTTTTAGAGATTGTATAACCTATAGAGTATGTTTTTGAGTAATAATATTGGTCAAAATCTCAGATTTTGGGCACAAATTCTGGATGGGCACAAATTCTGGCCCATTGTCCGACATGATGAGCACAATTGCACCGTTATAGGTTTTTCTTTATTTCCCTCATTTTCAAGGTCCAACTGCTCAGAAAGAATCAATAAAAAATTAGAAAACCTGACCAAAATTAAATAAAATAGTTAGATGCTTGTAAATTGGTACATAGCATCCTATTAGATTAATGCAATGAAATAAAAAAAATATCCGGAAAAGTTACATAGCGGAATAAATATGGACGAAAATGTGATTTGTATACTGATTACTAAAGAAGATGTATAAAAAATTAATAAAAATTGAAATAAAGTAGTATAATTTGCTTTATAATGATTTAACTATTTAACTAAACGAAAAAAAGTTAATCCTTTTATTCTAAATTGGAATCTTCTTTACTCTTGCATAACTTTTTTTTGTAGAAATTTTATTTCTGGAGCAGGTTTAATACTTCTACTCTAAATGATTTAGTTTTTCTTTGAATATTTGCGAAAACTTGTTGATTATACGAAGTAATTAATATATTAATTAATATTTAAAAAGTCAAATTATTTTAACATTTAAAAAATAAGATTTTGCCTACTTCATGCTAAAATCAGTTAATAAAATAAATATTATATTTTTAAAATTTTTTAAATCGATTAAATTTGTTACCCAAGTGTAACAAACTATAATTATTAAAAAAAATAATTTTTATCTAATAATAAATTAAAATAATTTAAAAAATTGAGAATTAAAAAGCTTTTAAAAACAAATTTTTTGCAAGATCAGCCTAAAATAATATGGAACTCATTTCTTTGGAAAATCACAAAGAATCCTTTCTTGTCTTATTAGTCTTCTTAGCATAAGTCTGTCTCTTTTGCTTCCTTAAGAATTTGAAAAATTTTACTGAAGAAACTATTGCTTCCAAATTTAGTTATTTAGTGATAAAACTTTTTTAATAAGCATGGGTTATCTACAGTGAATTTATCTGTGCTATTACTATTTTATAAATTCATTTATAATAACATTAGAAAAATACATATTAGCACGTTTCGTTATGTGTATTTATTTACTTTACAGATTTGTTTATTTCATAAATTAATTTCTTATCTCGGTATTTGTTGTTCCACTGAAGAAAGAGTTTACTTTTATAAATTACAATTTCAACATGCGTTTGTTTATTAAATCATTTTTTGACAAGTCGGCGACCGGTAAACTCGGCGACGCGGCGCGGCGTTCCATCACCTTTTTTCAACTTTCAATTTCAATACTGAATACTGAAAATTATATAAAATTGCAAAAAAAAAATTTTTTATTAGCGTTCCACCACCTTTTTTTTTACAAAAGATCTTATTAATAAACTACTATCCATTCAAAGAACTTTATTTGAAATATTTGAAAAACACTATTTAAATTAATTAAAAACTAAAGCAATGGTGGATCCAGAGATTCGATCGCCCCCTTACAGTTCAAAAAAACATCGATTTTGACACACAAAATTTTAATTTATTGGAAAATAACAAATACATTTATTTTTGATATTAACACTGCTTTTAATTATTCATATTTCAAATTTTTTTATGTTATCGCCCCCCCCCCCGCCACCTATCCAACTATCTGGATTCGCTACTGTATGATAAAAGTTCTCACATTTATATTAAAGCATTCATTTTCAAGCATTCATCAACTTTTTTATATAGGTATGTATTTTAATTTTGTTGGAAAATTTCCCACAAGCTTGTTCGCTAATTTCGCACAATCTTGTTTGCAAATTTTGCACAATTTTGTTTGAAAATTTCCCACAATATTGTAAAAAATGTCCCACAAAATTGTTACAAAATTTCCCACAAACTTGTAAAACAATTTACTAAAAATCTGTAGGAATTTTTTTTTTGGCATTGGCTTTTAGCATTGGCTTTTGGCATTGACTTTTGAAATGGGCTTTTTGCTTTTTATTTATATAAATTAATTTATTATATATATATAAAAGTTAGTGTAGATCCCATTGGTAGGATCTGGTGGTTTGTTTTTTCTAACAATGAGTGGACTGTATTTGTTTAAGATTTCTTTGCTAACAATAAAAGACCATGTAAATAGAAAATTATTTATTTATTAGCTAGTTTTGAGCAGTACCCGAACGATTAAGTTCGCTGAGCCGCGGAGGCGCACAAGCCTGCGTAAGAAAGGTGCGAGCATAACATACAGATTAGAGCTCAAAAAGCATCAAATAAATGGAACAATTCCAAACAGAATATAATTTAAAAATTAATAAAAAACATTAATAAATCGCAGGGTCAGCACTGGAAGACGTTGTTCTTTATTTTTTTCCGTTTGTTTGAAAATTATTGATATAAAATTGATATAAATTAATTTATTATAATTTATAATATAAAAGTTAGAATATAATTATTATATTTTTTTGGCTTTTGGCATTGGCTTTTGGTATTGGCTTTTGACATTGGCTTTTGGCATTGGCTTTTGGCATTGGCTTTTGGAATGGGCTTTTTGCTTTTTATTTATATAAATCAATTTATTATAAGTTATATAAAAGTTAGAACATAATTTAAAAAATAAAAAAAGCAATAAATGGCAGGGTCAGCACTGGAGGACGTTGTCCTTTACTTTTTTGCCCTATCTAACAATGAGTGGACTGTATTTGTTTAAGATTTCTTTGCTAACAATAAAAGACCATGTAAATAGAAAATTATTTATTTATTAGCTAGATTTGAGCAGTACCCGAACGATTAAGTTCGCTGAGCCGCGGAGGCGCACAAGCCTGCGTAAGAAAGGTGCGAGCATAACATACAGATTAGAGCTCAAAAAGCATCAAATAAATGGAACAATTCCAAACAGAATATAATTTAAAAATTAATAAAAAACATTAATAAATCGCAGGGTCAGCACTGGAAGACGTTGTTCTTTATTTTTTTCCGTTTGTTTGAAAATTATTGATATAAAATTGATATAAATTAATTTATTATAATTTATAATATAAAAGTTAGAATATAATTATTATATTTTTTTGGCTTTTGGCATTGGCTTTTGGTATTGGCTTTTGACATTGGCTTTTGGCATTGGCTTTTGGCATTGGCTTTTGGCATTGGCTTTTGGAATGGGCTTTTTGCTTTTTATTTATATAAATCAATTTATTATAAGTTATATAAAAGTTAGAACATAATTTAAAAAATAAAAAAAGCAATAAATGGCAGGGTTAGCACTGGAGGACGTTGTCCTTTACTTTTTTGCCCTATATATTTTGCCGTTAAATTTCCCACAATTTTGTTGAAAATTTTCGCACAATTTTGTTTGAAAATTTCCCACAATTTTGTTTGAAAATTTTACACAATTTTGTTTAAAAATTTTGCACAATATTGTTTAAATATTTTGCACAAGTTTGTTTGAAAATTTTACACAATTTTGTTTAAAAATTTTGCACAATATTGTTTAAATATTTTGCACAAGTTTGTTTGAAAATTTTATACAATTTTGTTTGAAAATTTTACACAATTTTGTTTGAAAATTTCGCACAATTTTGTTTTAAAATTTCGCACAATTTTGTTTGAAAATTTCTCACAATTTTGTTTGATAATTTTCCAGTTATAAATTTTTCACAAAAATTTTTTGAATTAGCTTATAGCGTTTGGCATTGGTTTTTGGGATTGGCTTTTCGCTTTTTATTTATATAAATAAATTTACACAATTTTGTTTGGCTTTTGGCATTAGCTTTTGAAATTGGCTTTAGGCGTTGGCTTTTGGCATTGGTTTTTGTCATTGAGTTTTGGGATTTGCTTTTAGCATTGGCTTTTGGCATTGGCTTTTGACATTGGCTTTTGGAATTGGCGTTTGGCATTAGCTTTTAAAGTTGGCTGTAGGCATTGGCTTTTGGTATTGGCATTTGGCATATATACTAAATGAAAATAAATTTACACAATTTTGTTTGTCTTTTGACATTAGCTTTTGGAATTTGCTTTAAGCATTGGCTTTTGGCATTGGCCTGTGGGATGGGCTTTTTACTTTTTATTTATATAAATAAATTTACAAAATTTTGTTTGACTTTTACATTGGTTTTTGGAATTGGCGTTTGGCATTTAGTTTTTAGAATTGGCTGTAGGCATTGGCTTTTGGCATTAGCATTGGCTTTTGGGATTGGCTATACTCATTGGATTTTGGTATTAGCTTTTGGTATTGGCTTTTTTCATTGCCTTTTAGCATTGGCTTTTGGAATTGGCGTTTGGCATTGCTGTTTTGCATTAGCTTTTAGAATTGGTTTTTGGCATTGACTTATGGCTTTGGCATTGACTTTTGGAATGGGTTTTTCGCTTTTTATTTATAGGGATCAATAAATTTATTATAATTTATATAAAAGTAAGAATATAATTCAAAAATTAATGAAAACACCATAAATAAATCGCAGGGTCAGCACTTGAAGACGTTGCCCTTTATTTTTTTGCCGTATATTTTTGCCGTTAAATTTGTAAGACATTTTTTAACAAATTTATTGTCCGAAATTTTCTTACAAGTTAGTTTGAAAATTTGTCACAAAGTTAAAAAATTTCCCAAAAAATTGTTACAAAATTTTTCACAAAATTGTAAGTACAAATTTTGTTTTAACTTTTGGCATTGGCTTTTGGAATTGACTTTTCTAATTTGCTTTAGGCACTGGCTTTTTATTTATATAAATAAATTTTTTATAGTTTATATAAAATTTATAATAATATAATTTATATAGGTGAAATTGGTGTGTAAATCAAATTAATCAAATGTGAAGTTTTTTATTTTCATCATTGTCAGTAGCACAGCAAAAGGAAATCGTTGGCCACCTCAACAATCGTATTCCAGGTTTTTGTATTGTTTCCAATGATAATCTTTTTCTTTGGGGTGCTCCTGTATTTGAAGAATCAATGAAAACTATTTTTGAAGAAATAATTAATAAATTAGAATTTTTCATTAAACGTCAGCAAAATTTTATTTTTACACCGCACTGCTTTCTGATTCCACATCTATAAGATCTCATAGTAGCTTCGATCTCATCCTCATCGGTAAAATTCTTTATCTGACACTTCACAATGTCTTTGAGATTCAAATATGAAGAACATCTTTGAAAATATATTAGAAAAGAGCTCCAAAATTGGTCGTTGCCGGACTTAAGCAACATCGCAATATGAAGCATGGCTTTTCCATTCTTTTTCAAAGAAAACAACTTGAATTTGCAAAAGAGTATAAATATCATACATAAAAATTTTGGAATCGTTGGATATATTCACCTCTGAGTTAAATTCAACATTTTACCTTAGATGGTATGCAATTAATTTGGAGAAGAAAATATATCGAACTAAATAAAGACTGAGAGGCACAGTTGCACAGTGACGGTTTAATCATAGTTTAGGGGTTGTATGAGTGAGTTTGATGTAAAAACAAATTTTTTTAGTTTTTCTAAAAAATCTAGTACAAAAATGTCAAATTACAGAAAATAACCGATAATATACTATGTATACTTATACCGAAATGTAATGCTCTCTCAGCCCAAAAACAGTATTTTTAACAGTATTAACTAGGTCTGAGACCATCCCTCAATTGCTGCATGCTGCAGCCTTTGTAGGTACTAGACGCAACGTGCAGACAAATACAATTCAAATTTCTTCATGGGTCACGAATTGGCGCAACTAGGTATAATATTTTGTGGGGGGGGACTTTTTTCTTTGCTTAACAAAATCAAAAATCGACTATAGATATAAATTTATTTTTTAATATAAAGGGTATCCATGGATAAGATAGTCAAAATGCCCTTATAATTGAAATATGGTTGTTCTTACATACGAAACTTTGCAAGCCATGAAAACGAACAAGAACTACATTAATACAATTATTTTGAAATTAACAAATAATGCAAATGAATTAAAGAATAAAAAAAAACATAAAAAATAAAAAATAAACGAATGATTCTAAAAAAACAATACAGCACTTCGTTATCGCATTCTATGCTTGAGTTATGTTTTTTATTTAATAACTATGTCTAGTCCTCATCGCTATCTTCGTTGACTATAGGACACAGGGACGTAACAAGTCAAAGCCGGGCCCTGGTGCAAGTGAGTTACAGCGGGCCCCCTTTATCATTTTAAAATGATAATTTTAAAATTTAAAATTACAATTTTATTGCACAAAAAACATAAACTACTAATAATAAGAGCATTAGATTTCATCTAGAGTTGTTACTTAAAGAGTCAAAAAATGTTTTTGAAATTCGGTAAAATCTTCATTTAACAGACTGACCATCAGAGCCGGATTAAGGATATGCAAGGCCTGGGGCTAACTTTTTTTGGAGGCTCCTTAGTCTTGCACGTTTTAATAAAATGCGCCGTAAGCAAAATTTTTTGATTTTTGAAGGTCAACAACGCTTAGATCAAATGTAATCTTTGGTGATTTAAATTTTGTTGCTTTAATAGTTTTGAGGCCCCAGGGAAATTGGAAGCCCGGAGCTGAAGCCGCTTTAGCCCCCCTTAATCCGGCTCTGCTGACCACGTAATAAATTCAATAATAATTACATCGGAAACTTACCTGGCCAGTCTGATAAATGAAAATTTTATCAATTTCAAAAGCATTTTTTGACCTTTAAATAAAAGCTAGATGAAATCAATGCTCTTATCATTCGTAGTTTATATTTCTGCATTATTTTGTTTTGTTTTTCAATTTTTTTCTAAAATAATTAGGAAAGGAATATTCATAAATAAGTTTTTACATGTTAATTTTCTATGTTGGGCTAAATTGTTTTATTAAGTAAAGTTCTAGCTGTCTCATTTTCTATTGATAAAATTGCCAAGCTAGAAAGTCTGCTTTGTGACAATTAGTTCTTTACCAATTTCAAGATCGAAAATGATCTCTCAAATGTTTGTACTGGTTCATATTGTTTTAATTTTTAAATTAATGTTTCAAAAGATATAATCAATAACTACTAGTAATAATAGTTGAATATTCGGGATTTAGATTACAAGCTCCCAAACATATTTTTTTTTTCTTTTTTTTTTTTGATACTCTATAGGTTGCATAAGCTTCAAATGGTGTTGGAAGGGTAACCGGGCCCCATTTGGGCCCGGGCCCTGGTACGCGGCACCACTGTTGCTACGTCCCTGACAGGACAGGCATTATCAATGTCGAAAAGATTAGTCAACACCTCCGCAGGTCGGAAAGTTCTAGATAAAAATCTTCCATATGATAAATTATATATCAGCGCGGCGACGTGGGAACCAGTAACAGCACCCAACACTCCACAGACCATTTGCACAGTTGCAGCAGTGCCCTTTGATGGCATCAATTCCCAAAACATTTAAGTCGTATTCGATATAACATTTATAAATTTTTTGATTTATATGTCGCGATTTTACATCAAAACGAACTATTTCTGGTTCATCTTTCACAAAAATTAATTTTAGTGAATCGTCTTCTCGAACCATTTCAACTAAATATGAGATTGCTTGTGACAGCTCATTAGATCCACCAAAGTAAATCTCCAAATCATTAATAGTCAATTCTGGAAAGTCTAACAAGTTTCGTGAAGATAAATCTTGAAACGGAGATCTTTTTCGATTCCAATTAGCACTGTTTACTTTTAAAAATAACAAAAAAGTGAAACATTTTTAATTGTTTAACTCTTATAATGGGGTTTTCGATTTTATTTTGAGTTTTTGGTTGAAAAATATTGAATAATATGTCAGTAAGATTAATTTTCTGTGAAAAATACCCATGATACACATTTTACAAAAAGTTTTAGTTGCGTTAAGAAGTCTAAAATAGCCAAGAATGTTAAAATATGCAGAAAATATGATTTTTAGGGTTGGAGCACCTTAGCAAAAAATCTGAAAAAACTCAAGAAGGTAGTACATCCTAAAAAATGGCAAAAAAAATATTTTGCCGGTCTTCAAAAAATTAGAAAAAGATCGATTTTTAACTTTTCGGAATATTTTTAGGGAGCATATAGAGTGTTCAGGGGATCGAAAAACATTGTGTTGAAATTCAAAAAAATATAAGAATAATACAATACGTAGAAAATCAAAATTCAAAAAATTTAAAAAGGAGACAATTAACACATAACAGATCTGGATTAAGAAAATTTGAAAAAATGAAATTTGAAAAAAAAGTTTTTAGAAATCATATTAAGAGGGCAGTGCCTTCGGATTTCAAACTAGCAGTGCTAGGTAAACGAATTTCTTAGTTCAAATCATTTTTAAATTATTCATACTTCATGTAACAAGTTCAGTTTTGATAATCTTTGGAGGTTATGGTAAGTCAATTTTGTACAATTTAGTCGATATTTTTGTTTAATTTGAATTTTTTTTGCTTATTTTACAATGTAATCGATGCGTGCAACTGAAGAATGGCAATAACCATGAAATAACGTTATATTGTACTTCGTATTACGAAATTTTCATTTTTTCAAATTTTCTTAATCCAGATCTGTTATGTGTTAATTGTCTCCTTTTTAAATTTTTTGAATTTTGATTTTCTACGTATTGTATTATTCTTATATTTTTTTGAATTTAACCATAAATACATACTAAAAACCACAAATTTACTTAAAATTTTTTATTTTGAGTTCTTTTTCTATTGTGTTGAAAGATGACTCTAATGGCTATATCTATAAATTTTTTCAAAATTTTTTATTTGCTAGTTCGTCAGAAAAAAAATAATGACTGAAGAATCCTATTTTTTGCCCCTCAGAAGGGGTGGAGAAAGCATCTGGAGCAAATAATTATGAAAACCTTATTTTTACACCTCAAGGCACCCTTTTATCAAGTAAATTAAAAAATTTAAAGATAAGGGCATTTTGACTATCTTATCCATGGATACCCTTTATTAACACATAAAATAAAAAAACGAAAAACGTAACGGAATTCTCTTTTCCCTTTCCGTAAATTTGTCGATTACGCTGTCTATATCAATATAAACATCCATTTTTTTTTACCGTAGTCAATTTATTTGGGGGGGGGGGGATAATTTTAATTTTGAGAAAGCTAAGCCCCCCTAGTTGCGCCTATGGCCATGGGTGTCGTTATTGTATAAAAGATAAAAAACTCCTGCGATAAAGAATTCTTATGAATCATTCTGTAGTAATTTTAAGCGTTATCATCATTATTAAGTAATAAGTACCTAATAAATACATGCTAATGTGCTTGAAATGCGATTTTTATTTATTCTTACGATAGTCTAACGTAAGTTTACCTATTTATTATGAATAGAAAACTTTCTTATGTAGGTCATTAAATTTTGCAAGAAAATATACTACTTCCAATAGCATATTTAGATGTGTTATTTTAATAACTTCGAATAAGCTAATTTTTCAAACATTTACAAATATTATAGGTACCTAAAGTCCACGGTCTGTTCAAGGTCGTCTAGAAATAATTTCTCTTGCACTTTGCATTGTTAAAAGCTGTAATCAATTTTAATTTGTTTCTTAATTTTTAAATAACAAAATGTCTTTGGATAACAAAAATTTGCATAAACAATCACCATTTTGTCAAAAAAAAATTAATTTATAATTTCGTGCTATTAACTGCCGCATTTGAGAATATTTTGATCCGATCGATTCACAGATTAATTTAATTATAGAAAATAAACTAAAAAAAAATTTTAAGTAGATTTGTTGTATGTAGTATATATTTATAAATAATTTTAAAATAAAGTTAAGAATACAGTAGAAACTCCATAATTCGACATAAACGGGACCCATTTCCTGTCCAAACATAGAATTTGTCGAATAGAGAATTGAAATAAATATCATTATTATGATATAAACATATCATGTTATTCTTGATTACGATAAGAATTTATTTACACTATGCCTTACCCAGCAAACTTGATGATGTAATTTAAATATACAAATTTTGTAAAAAGAATTATTTTGCAAAAATGTTATTAGATACTTGCATAATATAAACTTTAAAATTATTTTATATTTTACGAATAAATTTTATAGATTAAATGACAAAATTGTGATGATATGACCAAAATAACATAATTATTATACGATTAAAATGTAAATATTTTATTTTTATTAATTTCGAATAACCTCTTCTTAAAATTTAAATTATCCTTTATTTTAATTGAAAATGACGTTATTTTGCTATTATCATGTAAGCATTATAACGTAGGTAATCAATCTGTCTGCCTACGTGCTGAAATGCAGTCGTGGATTTTGATAAGCTCACAACTTGTGCGTCATAAGCTCATAATTATCTGTCCATTAGCATGAGAAATTCTCGGAATTGTCCAATAATGGAGTGTCGAATGATGGAGTTTCTACTAGAAAATCAATAATTCAAAAAATCAAAAAAATAAAAATATTTTTATTTAATATTAATATTTTTAATCCTGACCTGTTAAGTGATAATTATGTCTTTTTTGATTTTTTGAATTATTGATTTTCTACGTATTGTATTATTCTTAACTTATAGGTATATATTATATTTAGCGAATTGTTTACAATTTGTTTAATCGTATTTTGCATCAAACTTTTTGGTTCTCCCAACCACCCTCTGCAAGTCCTCAGGAGTTCATTGCGTTTTAGACATCGTTCTGCCATGTTAGTTTTGGTCTTCCTCTTCCTCTTTTTGTTGGGGGTTCCCATTCCCATATTCTTTTTGGCCATCTGATGTCTTCCATTCTTTGCAAGTGGTCGTACCACATCGCAGTCGTTTCTTATCTATGGTGTCTATTATTGTTTGGTCAACACCCATTCTTTTACAAATTTGCGCATCTCCAGTAGTCCGTTTCCAGAGCTTTTAAACGTCCTGTATTTATTTTGGTTAATTCCCACACTTCTGCTCCATATACGTGCATACACTCTCTGCTATCGCTGAATACCTATATCATGGTTTTGGTTTTCTTCGTGGCGTGTTTATTCCAAAGGACTGAATTTAGCTTAGCTTCTTAACTTTATTTTTAAATTAAATTAACCCTGCGGTTTTCTGAATATTCAGAGAAAAATATCAAATTTGAAGTAACACGCGCCGCACAGTAAGAAAAATCGATTTTTCCACTTCAATTAAATTTTAATGGATCTTCTGTTACTTGTGTGTCGCAAGTTGCGACACAAAATGAATATTTTCATTGAAAATCTGAGAATTTTTCCAAGAAAAAACTGCTCTTTTTCCAATTTTTCTAAAAAAAGTTTTCTACTTCAAAAAAATTAATAAAAAAGTTTTAAAAAAATTTCAAAAATTATAACTTCAGAATGGCTGCATATTAAGAGCTAAAATTTTCAGAAAATGTTTTTTATATTTTTAAAAATATTGTTTAAAAAATATACCGGGTGACCGGTCGACCATCTGAACATAGGCAATTAACATAGGAAATTGATTTTTCTTTGATTCCTGCTTCCCATGACAACGGATAAGAATGAAAATGGTATCAATTTAAAGAGATTTTTATTCCGCTTCTAAAGATGCTTAATACTTGATATTTTGTTTTTCAATTACTGGTAAAAACTCATTAATAAAATGCAAAAGAAAGATTTAAAAAATTATTTTAGTTGCCCTAATTTAATTTTATTGCAATTGTTTTTGTTTAAAAACCAATAATTTCCAACAAGTTACTTTGACAGATTACAATAAATTTGGTTAACAATGATTGCAAACACTTATTCTGTGGAAGAAAAAGTTTTTATGGTAGAATTATGTTACAGTGGTAGTTGTATTACAAAAACAATTGCAATAAAATTCAATCAAGGCAACTAAAATTATTTTTAAAATCTTTTTTTTTGCATTTTATTAGTGAGTTTTTACCAGTAATACAGTCACCCGTTTTACCGCTTTGAACTTACTTTTTGACAAGTTCTTGAGTATTCTGCCTACACAGGAGTTCTTGAGGTCGCTAATTAATTAATACTAAAGAACTTGTCAAAAAGTAAGATCAGCGCGGTAAATGGGTAACTTTGCATGACTAAACCGCTTGACTTAAAAATGGTATATCTTCACTTTAGAAAATCGTAGAACGATTTTGAAAAATGGATTTTAAAGCTAAGTAGTAGTACTATGCGATGCATTTGTGGAAAACTGAAACAAAAAAATGAGATTTCCTGAAAAAAATCATGAAAATGGTTAAAAAAGCTATTTTTTACCATTTAAGCTACAATTTCAAAAAAAAACCTGACGTGATGGAACAATTACAGTCAAATTTGTTTTCAGCGCAAAAAAATCTATTAGAATCACCCCCGCCCATTCTTGAAGCTAAAAAAAGTTCAATTTTGTAACACTGCGTAATTAATGTATTTATTTTATAATTCTTTTTGTAACCCCCCCATGAAGAAATCCTGAGCACGGGCCTGATAGTCACCATAATATTAAAAATTTGAGTTGCTTGGTTGGCCAGTGTGATGTCATCCAATGCTTCAGATAATTAATAAAATATGTAAATATTGACTTAATGCATTATGTTATGCAACGTGTTAAATTGAATACCCAGCTCGAGATGTTCCATCATCGATGCGACAGGAACGTGACAATGCATACAATCAACTTCTATGGAAGTTCAAATACTTTTGAATTCCCATATGCTAAGCATAAAATTAATCACAAAATAATATAAACTTAGAAAATAAGTTAGTTACAATTATTGCATTCCAGAATTCTTTTTAAACCAAGAACTCTTTAGATTAGAAATATAGGAAATATAACTTCGGTAATGAAACAAAGTCAATTTGCTGTTTGACTAGTTTTCATTTATAGGATATAGAAACTTCTTCATCAGTTACATCCAAGTTTTATTAAACAATATATACAAAGTAATTAATAATTGTAAAGATATACATAATAAAGTAATCTTACTTATTTTAACCCAAGAAATTTTTCCGTCTTATTATACAAATAAAAACTAACTTACATAATAATTATCAATTCGATTAATAATTATGATACTAGCAGATGTAATAAAAATAAAAGGTACATCTTGAATAATACGTCAAATAAATATAAGTTTTAAATTAAATACTTTCGAGGATACATCAGCAGATATTGTGGACAGGCACTAATAAAATCTTAATATAATAGGTGTAGGTACTCGCCCATTTTTGAGAAACTGAGAGTGCAGGTTTTAGTTACTAGTCATATCTCAAGTTCAATAGAAACACATAGCAACTACATAGCCTAGTGTTTTGAGTTTATTTTATTTAAACTTGAAAAAAATAAATTTAAAATGATAAAAAAATTTGTATGCTACAAAAAGCAGATTAAATTGGAAACACTATGAAATGTTAAGAAATACGACAAAATTGTATACTTATACATAGACAATTATGTACAAAATTAAATTATCTACAAAAACGTCCACGTGACCATTATATTGATCTCCAATAGTTTGCGTGAAAAAAATGCAAAACAAAAACAAGTTTTGAAAAATTGTAAAAGCACTTTGATGCACTTACGTCTTTAATTACTTACAATTTTTATTCATTTCATAAGTATGGGCAAACCCAACGTTGTGGGTATTTCTTACAATTTCCAGCATTCATACAAAAATCTTTGATCATTCTAAATTTACAGATTGAATTTAACTTAAAAAGCAAATTGATCGGAATAATAAAGAAAAACCCCACTATAATCACCAAAAATTTTGTCCTAAAACTCAGTTGGCATCTGCTGGTGTCTCCTCATTATTAATTTGAGACCCTTTATTCTGATTCTTCAACTCATGCAACTCAACTATAGGTGAATAAAAATTAAAGTATAGATAGCAATACAAATATTAAAAAAAATACATACATACAATTAAAACTACAGAAAAATATGATAAGCTTTGTATTTACAATAGTTAGTAACATTTGGAAACTATCAGACACATGCAAAATACTAAAATTCACATGCTAGTGCACGTCCGTCTAACAATTTCTAAGTGTTTTAAACTACTGTAGAAGCAAAATTATAACATCTTTCAAGTAATCAAAAAGCGATGCCACTACTACTCTAATTACACACCCAAAAAAATTTCTATTCTTATTTTAAAATGGTAAAATTAACAAATTTAAATTAAACAAAATTAAAAACCCTGAAATTTAACCATGAGTTTGATCATCTTCAACAAAATCTCTTGCAACTTCACGACTAACACATTCAACGTGACTAACTTTATTTCTAAATTTGACACCATAAAATTTATTAGCATGTTCCAATAATTCTGGTCTAAACGTGGTCGTTATAAATTGAGCTTCGTTTGATAACTCATGAATCATATCAGCTACAGCTTTTCTGTGTTGTGCATCCAAAGCTTGATCAATTTCATCAAATAAATAAAATGGTGCTGGATCACATTTTTGAATAGCAAAAATTAATGCTAAAGCTACTAAAGATTTTTGACCACCAGAGAGTTGATTCATTTCTCTCATTTCGGCGTCTGATTCAGTAAAAGAAATTCTTACTCCTATACCCGTAAAATTATCAGAATTTGTATCGTTGGGTCCTATATCACGACCTTCTTCATTGTCAACCGTTTTCATTACTAACTTTGCCCTTCCCGATGGAACTAATTTTTTAAAAACTTCAGTAAAATATTTTGAGACTTGTTTGAAAGTAAATTGGATAGCTTCCATTTTGCGTTGTTCTAACATAGCTAACAGTTCCTTAATTTTTTCATCACTAAAAAAAAGTGTAAATAACAAAAAAAAATTTATTTGTATAATTACCCTCTATCTAATTCTTCTTTACGTTTCTGCAATTTCTCTTTTTGATCAGAAAAGCTCATAAATTGATCCAATGCTTTCTTATTAACATGACTGTACTTTTTCAATTGATTATTTGTTTTTTCCAATTCTTTAAATAACTAAAAATACAATAATAGTAAAATAAATAAGAAATCGGTAAAATATTTACAGCACGTGAAGAAAATCGCATGTATTGATTATACAATTCATCAGCCGGTAAAGCACCTAATTGATTAATTTTTTCAACAGATTCTGCTATTTTTTGTTCCAACAAATTCTGTTTAGTAGCAAATTTTTCCAAATGTTTAGCATCTTCGTCAATTCTTTCTTGTGCCTCTCTTTCCGTTTTCTTAACTTTTTCTAATTCAGCTTGTTCGCTTCGAAGCTATAACAAAAAATATTATTCTGTATTTGCTGTCCAAAGACTTTGAGAAATATGTTTAAAATACGAAATATTTCATAAATTTCATATTATTCTTCATAAAAGTAATTGAAACAAGCAAAAGTATCTGCACCTGGTATGGTACGACAGTTGACAAATCAATGTGAGAGGTTACTTCTCCATGATGTCAAATGACATGCTTCACTGTTGAAAGTCAAGACGAAAAAAGAAAGAGCAGGGTAAGGCAAAACATCACCATCTGACTTTTTAAAAAGAAAACAATCCTTCGTCTTACCCTTTCGCTTTTGACAACCACTCAATGATATCTAGCGCTATCGCACATAATTTTCTGTTCTATTAATTGCAGAACACTTGGCAATATTACCGAGATGGAAACTAGAGAGAGATAATTAGAAAATTTGTTGTTACATCAGCAAAACCTCATTAGTTTCAGTATCGTTGTTTCCTTATCATTATAATTAACCCACGAAAACAAAAAAGGAGGAGGTTATCAATTCGACACGTATATATTTTTTTTTTTTTTAATGGATGACCACGCATAACTTTTTCCAGAATGGTCCGATTTTGATGATTATTTTTTTATTAGATGAGGTATACCTCCAAGGTGGTCCCATTTAAATTTCAAAGAAAAATTCCAACCCTAAGGGTAGAAAAATTGGGGATGATTGAATATTATCCACTGAATTTTCACCTGTGAGCCGATTTTTTTTTTTTTGTAGAAATTTGGCATGTATGACAACTTTAGACTGCTCGACATGGTTATGACTGCCATTGAGCGTCTAAAGCCCGCGACTCACGTTCCAACGCTGCAGTAAGATTCTGCTGGATGTGACGAAATCAAACAACTACAATTTGTGTATTTGTGTAATTATTAATGATGGATAAAAATTTTAAATTAAATAATGGAAAAAAAAAAATATTTTTTACAAAAAATAAAACCGACAAAAACAAAACTGAGAAACGCAAAAAAAACGCAAAAATAAAAAAATTATTTAAAACAAAAACTAATAAAGTTAAAAATTAATTAAAAAAAAAATTTAAAAACACTGAAAAGCAAAAAATAAAAAAAAAATTTTTTACAAAAAATAAAACCTACAAAAACAAAAAGTTAAAAATTAATAAAAAAAAAATTAAAAACACTGAAAAGCAAAAAATAAAAAAAATGGCTTTCATAATTTTGAAGTCGGTGCCAAGTTGTATTTTTTCTTATATATATTTTTGTACATGGCACCGACTTCAAAATTATGAAAGCCATTTTTTTTATTTTTTGCTTTTCAGTGTTTTTAATTTTTTTTTTATTAATTTTTAACTTTTTGTTTTTGTCGGTTTTATTTTTTGTAAAAAATTTTTTTTTTATAGAGTAAAAGAAACAACTGGTTAACACAAACATGTTAACTTTATAACGATCTTCATCGTAATTATCTTAAAGCGTTTAAATTTCGCTGATTCGCCGATTCTGAAGTTGCAAATATTTTTGCATTTATTTATATATTCTAGGTAATTTTTTTTAAGTGCACAAATAACATTTTTTTTCAAAATTTGGAAACGCGATGATAAAATTATTTAATTTCATATTAGTTTATGTATTTAAATATACATTTTACACAACTATTTGTTTTCATAGTTTTGTAAAACTTTTTGATGTTTTTATGTTATTATTAAAATGTCTACTACTGTATTAATTTAAACAAAACATAAACACGTGCAATGAATATTACCTCATATTATAATATTACATATTAAAAATAAAAGTTGCTGACGTCGCGTCGGCGGTAGTACAAACAAACTTATGAAATAATGTATTTTAATTTTTAGCCCATGGTACTCGACAGATCTTAAGGAACAATCAATAAAAATGTCATCAAATTTGGTTCAGTTGTAGTACTGTATAAATGTAGCAAGAACTACATTTTAAAAGTGCACAAGACCCACCTTGCACTCAAGCTCTAGGCTTATTGTACCCCGTTTTTTCTATTGAGTTGTTAAAGAAAGTTAAAAGTATTTCGATCCACAGCTTGATGTTCACCAGAGGGCTGAGCTAAGAAATTCTGCCAAGTCCGAGGTTTGAACACAGAATCTCTACTGATAACTTCAACTAGCGATCACATCAAGCCTCCACTGTAGTCTCAAATATGAAAAAAAGTCAGAAGGCTGAACCCTTAAAAAAAATGTAACGACCAAAAATCAAATATTACCTAAAAAAATCTCCTGTGGGATTTTGTTACCAAAACGGGTACAAAAAAAATATAATCTCTTGGGCTAGCTCAGATACTCTTGGCTAAAACCTAGATGGTGGATGGGCGCCAAGTAATTAAATAAAAGTTCTCAAGAGTGCTTATGGTAATTACTAACCACTTAAAAAATATAGGTAAGAATTTGAGATGGCTCTATCACCTAAATAAAAAAGAAGAAATGGTATTGAATAAAATCCCAATAAGGTAATTAGAACACGCAATGATTTATTAAAAAAAAAATAAAGTAGATAAATAATACAATCAAACCAGATAAAATTTATTTAAACAACTGAATTGAATTAAGAATTAATTGCAAACCTTGACGCGATCATATCACAACTTTAGTAGTAATACGCAAAATTTCCTAAATTAAACTTTCAAAAATTTCAAGTTAACGATGTTCATAAACTACTATAAAAATTACGCTTGTAACACGGAGAACTGCAATTCTTTAGTGCAACGGAATACTGCACTTTAATTATATTGTGCGCCGATATATTAATACCAAAAACGCGTTTTGCGTATCTCTTTACAAAGAAAAAAAATACGTAAAGGTATACTTTAAATAGTTTGTTACAAAATAAAAATAGATAAATCAAAATATGTATGCAATTAGCGTGCTCGTTCACAAAGATTAAAACAAAAATTAACGAAATTAAAAATATAATATTTGCTTTCAAAGCAACAGATAAAAATAAATTACGTAGAACAAAATCCTTTAAGGATTCTCGAAAAACTAATTATGTACAGACATCCAATGAATTTACACCCGTAATAAATTCCTCAAAATCGGAATTGCAGACGATCGGTAAAAAGGTAAACCAAATTTTCACATAAAAAAAAAAAATAATTCGAAATTCATAGGACCGACAACGCTTGATCACTGATAAAGTTTGGACTCGAAGGCTCGATGTAAAATTTCGATAGAATCCGCAGAGATAAAAAGAAGTAAGACAGTCAAAAACATCCAACCCTAAAGATAACGTAAGCAGACAGCCAGTTGGTTACCTCTCCTCGAATCTTCTTTGGACTGATCAGCGGTGAACCCATTTCTAAGAAAATCGCCCACATGAAAACCTCCACTTATGCCCGTAAAGGTGCAACTAGCAATCTTCCAAAATTAAGAAGTGACCGGACATAAGTGAACATTGAAATCCCATCAAATCTTCGGGAAAGCCAATCAGCCACATTTTTCAAGTGTACCGGCGATAACTCTTCCAAAATTAAAAATCGGTATATGCATTGCCATCTATATTACCATAAAAATAAACAATAATGAAAATTCCTGCACAATAAATTACCATGCAGAAATTTCACGTAACAAGTTAATTAAACCAGTCATTTGAACAACTATCATTATTGACTATGAACGAAGAATGGACAGTGATTATTATAGCCCAGATTTTTTAAGACTTAGTTAAGATAATTTTCTTCAAGTGCCATACACTGTGCAGTGCATAGGCGATCACTTGGCTAAAGCCAAGATGACGTACTAGGGATTTAATTAATAGGATGGTTTCCCGTTACCTTCCCCATTCTCTTCTCTTAAATTAGGAAATAAAATAAATTAGGAAAGTTGTCAAAATTAATCATGAAATCTTTAAACCTGTGCGAATCTACGACTTAACACAGCATAACTCCTGTAAGGTGAGAAACCTGTTTCTCAAGAGCAGTGTTTCCCAAATAGAGGTCAGCGGACCCCTGGGGGTCCGCAGCATGTTTATTGAGGGTCCGCGAACCCACGACATAAAAAGAAAAAAACAGGCGAATAAACAAAAATACGTTAACAATGAAATTTTAAAAATTAATGTTTGATCTGACAACAGTGCTAACACATAGACACATATGCCATAGTTTTATTTTATTTATTTTTTTTTTGTTTTTGTAACGAAACTGTTTCTGGGGGGGGGGGGGGTCCCTTGATACTAGGATCTAAATTTGGGGATCCGCAATTTCGAGACATTTAGGAAACACTGCTCAAGAGAACTATTTAGACCAAATCAGACCAACAAAAACACAACAAATGCTTAACAGTATATCTGGCCGTGCCTATCAATTACTTCAGAATGCAAAGATTCTTAGTGCCCTAGGTGAAAATCATTGACATTGTCGCAGGTCGGAACTCAACTAAACAATATTAGTAATTCATTTTCTTTTTCAATTTATTAGTAAGCATTAAATTAAATTACCTTTTTTGACATTTCCTTCACTCGAGTTTCCATGATAGACAATTGATTATTGACATTTTCAATTTTTTGATCAACTTCTTCCAATTCGGTGCGAGAATTCGTGAGTTGACGTTTACGATCTTCCAAGGAAATTTCTTGTAATGCATGGAGTACTTCATCCCGCCTTCTTATTAAGTTGTTAGTTAGTAAATTATCAAGTTTATTTTTTTCTGCTTCAAATTTCATTCGTTTACTGAAAGCTTCTTTGTTTTCTCTTTGCAAACGTTGAATATCATCATTTAACGAATCAACTTCAGCTTGATCTGCTACCGAAAGCTGGGCCATTAATTCCTAAAATATATGAATGCTAGTTTATTGTTCTTCAACAGGAAACTAAACAAACTTACTTGATGTAATTCCGATTCCAATCCTTCCTTTGTAGTTTGCATGGCTTCCAAATTGGACTTACATTGAGCCAAAGATCTTTCCTTAGGAGTCGTGAATCGTTCAATACTTGCTAATTCTTCTTTCATTAATCTCAATTCACCTTTTACTTTATCAAAAATAGCTCTGCAAACAAATCGAAATTAACTTCCTTTATCTGTAACTTAAAATTTACTTACTTCGATTTACTATTTTTAGTTTCAGTCTTTTGCATATCAGATACGATACTGTTGATGCTAGCTTCAGTTTTCTTCAATTCATCTCTAAGATTAGTCAGGGTTTTTTCATTTTCAGTGATCTGTGACATCAATTCACTGCGTGTTTTTTGCATTTCTAACCGTGAACGAGATGTATTAAAGTAGCCACCAGTTAATGAACCTTTAGATGAAACTTGATCACCTTCCAAAGTTACGCAGTCTAATCCAGTTGTGCGTGCCAATTTTGTAGCAACATCCAAGTTTCGACATATTAAAGTTTTACCAAATAAGTAACGAATTGCTTTGTCATATTTTGGCTCATAACGTAATTTTGAAACCATTGGAATAGCATCCTACAATAAATCAAATTAAACAAAGAATTAGAGATTTCATTATTTAACTTACGGAATCCTCAGGATAAGCAATGTCACGAACATTTATACGATTAAATGGCATAAAAGTGACTTCTCCAGGTAATTTTTGATGATTCATTTCTTTTAAAATCTGAGTGCCAACTTTATCAGAATCAATAACGTGATGAAATAATCTGTTGCCTGCAGTAACTTCAACCGCAGTATAAATTGATTTGTCACAATTAAAATTTTCTATCACGGGCCCATGGTAAGCTTTTAATATATCCGCTTCTTTACCACCACGAGATTTGAATGTATCAAGAACTTTACGAACACTGTCACGACCATTTAATATAGGTTTACCTGCCATCGACCTTAAAGCTTGATCTGCTCTTGCTAATTTCTCTTTTAGTGAAGATAAATTTTGTTGCTCATTGTTTTCTTTACGCCATAATTCACTAATAACAAAAATCGGCTATGTAAATATTGCATAACTTTCTCTATTTAATTTGGGTTTGGAAAACTTTTTGGAAAAATCAATAAAGATGTAAAAAAATACGAAAACAAAATGTCCTAAGTCATAACCATTACGTTTTATAAAAGTAATCTGGAAGCTTCCTTCCCACCATCAGAATAAAACCAACAAAAAACAAAAATTTGAGAAACGACAAGTGGAGTTCCCAATCAGCTACCCATATAGTAACAGATAGTAATCTGTTAACAGTACTATCTACGCCCAACATTGCTTAACCTCCGTGATCAGACGTATTCTCAATGTGGTATGATCGTTAGCTGAGAGGGCCACGGGTTGGTTAAAATCGAGGACATCTTTCTGCAAACATGGAAATATATACCGGACAAAAAGTTAGCCGCCAAAAAGAGGACTTGGTCCGGGAAAAACCGGACGTCTGGCAGGTCTAACAACAACACACTGATATACAAACGAACATCCAACTCAAATTTATCAAAATCTTATCAGGGCATGATTAAGAACATTGTAATACCAAAATTTCAATTTTTGAGTGGATTACTGTACTTTCCCTTATATGTACAGTAAACAATTAAACTATAAATAACAAGTTAAATTCAATAATATAATCAAATATATTTTAAGCTAAGCTTTCGACGATTTTTGTCGTCTTCTTCAGAATTTTATTTATCTTAGGTCGTATCAAATGACAATGTGTTTTGTTCCCGGTTTCCATGTATTTTATTTTGTTTATATTAAATAAAATTCTGAAGAAGACGACAAAAATCGTCGAAAGCTTAGCTTAAAATATATTTGATTATTTTCTCACAAGTTAAGATTTATATATTTTTATATATGTACAGTAGAATCCGCTTAATGTGATTTCGGATAATGTTATCAGTCGGTTATTGTGATCATTTTTTTTGGAAACCGGCCAGTTAATATTATTAAAATGTCCTTGGCCCGAAGTGATCACATTAAGCGGATTATACTGTATATGTTAATACGAATGGGGAAAAACTATTGTAAAATATCGGTTGTGTTCAAACCAACCTTTCTAACTCAAATGCAAAAAAAGAGCAAAATGTGCTATTTTGAATGTTCTCTACACCTAAAATATTGAAGACAAACATAATAATCCTGCTGACGTTTTTGTAAGAAAAATTTAAAAAAATTTTGTAAATAATTTTTTCGGAACAATAACCCCCTTGGAGGGTTCCTCAACTACTTGGCACTTCGATTATTCAAAGAAATTGTGAGCCAGAACTAAGCGAAATTTTATTTTAATATTATATGTAGTAATAATATTTTAATATTTTCGATTATCTGTTCTCTTTTACCTTCGTAAATCATATGTTTGTCACCACTGGTCTATAATATGATAGCCCTATACAATAATAATTATCAGTAAAATACTGTAAGATAAAAAATATAATAGACAAAATAAATTGTATTTTTGCATAAGTAAACTTGCATTCCTCGTATATCCTATTTGCTAAATTAATCTATAGAAATTAGCACGTTCTATTTACTTATAGGTATACATTTAACTTTTAACATACATAATCTACATTTCCATTTCGAAATTTTTTTCAAAAAAATTTATTTTTTATTACAATACAAGTAGCCCAGTCGCTATGCACATTTGTAATTTCATTATTTCGATTCCACAATTTTCATTTTGTAATCATTGGGGAGGTTCAATTTCAGGAAGAATTTGTTTTTATTAAATAAATAGCTTATTTTCAACTTTTAGCTAAAAATGGTCATAGACAAGTATGTAAGAAATTTTAATTATCTATAACTTTGATCATTACCATTTTTTGTCTACAATTGATATTTTTTAACTTTAATTTGAAAAACGATAAAAAATTAAATTTTACATTATGATAGCTGAATACGACAAAAATGGTGAAAAATTTTTGGAAGCACACATTGAAAATCGCATTTGAAGGTCAAATTTATTAGTCAATTGATACGTGATTTAAGTAGTGTAACTCGATATTAACCATATGAATCAAACCATATCAGTCAAATTTATTGTTAATTATCCTAAAATAAAAAAAATAGTAAGAAATTCTCCACATACAAGACAGAAACAACCAAGTGCTAACCTGCTGGTAGGAACTAACGATAATTTCTTTCTTCGGTCTTACGACCTTGAAAATGATTTTTGCAAGGTGTAATACTGGTTTTTTTCCTGTTCAGTGCATCAAATTTTCTCTGTTTGACTATGAGTTATAACTATTTTTTGAAAATTGTGGAATCAAATTAATGCAATTCCAGTAAACATTTTCTATATAGGAAGTGGGACCAAGGTCTTTTTAAGTTTCCAAAATTAAATATCTAAATTGTATTTTGACTTATAATTTTAGTTTATTATTTTGATTGATAAAAAGCAATTTTTTAGAACACTTTCTGAGGCATTACTCTTTAGTGTACTCTGGGAGAGAGTATCGTTAGTCTAGATTGTAATAAAATGACAAGTTGAACAATTTTTAATTGTTTCAGAACTCATAAAAATTATTTTAAAAAAATATCATCAATACTTGCAAGATTTGCATAAAAATTCCAATTCTTTCGTTTTTGTGACATATTTTCAAATATAAAAACTGAAAGTTTCTATCCATGTTGTTTAAATACAAAAACAAGTAAAGGTACGTCTTGCAAGGAACTGCACTAGCAGCACCGCATAACCTTGGTTAACTGCTCTTATGCAATATCTGTTACGTGTTTTGCTAGACGATACAATTGAAGTGCAGCACCTCCCATTAGGTATTGCACTTGCAGTTAACGCCGGCCGTAACTACTGTGTTGTTACTGCTTTTAGCAAAACCAAGGTACAATTGCAGCGCAGTACCTCCCATTAGGTATTGCAATCGCAGTTGACGCAGCCGTAACTGCTGTGCTGCTACAATTTCTAGCAACCCCAGCTTAAGAGTTACAGGCAGCTTTTAACTTCGAGATAAAAAATTGGAATTTAACTACATGTTCTAATATGAAAATTGACTTACTTTCTAGTAGTTTGAAATTGATCCTTATTTTTCTTGAATTCATAGCATTGCTTGTTATGATCATCTATACAAACACGTTGACGTTCCATTTCCTGAGTTTGTTCTTCAATTTTCCTGGTCAATTCGATATGTTTAGCAGCATCTCGTTTAAGATCTTCATTTAATCGATCCCTGTGTTCCCGTTTATCTTTTAATTGTTTATTTAGAGACCTGTTTATATAAAAGAAAATTACAAAACTAAAAATAAAAAACTTTGAAATCATACTTGAGTTCATTTTGAATCCAACGATCACGTTCCTCTTTTGAAGTAAACTGACTACCACGACCTTGTTTGGCATACAACTCTTTTCGTTTTTGTTCTTTGAGCGATAATTCACGACTACATTCTTCTTCCCTCTTTTTCATTTCATCGTATTGTGGTTTAACCTTTTCCAACTCATCCTCTTTTTCTTTAATCGATTCATTTAAACGTTTAAGTTCGTTTTCTGCACGTTCTTTTGATTTATTATCACCTTGCACTTCTTCGGTTAAATCCTTAATCGTTAGATCCAATTTTGCTTTCTCTTTTATCAAATGTTGATAATCATTATTTAGAATATCCCTTTCTTCTTTCACAGAAGATAACTCCTTCTTAGTATCTTTAGTTTTACGAGACAAATTCTTTATCTGATCTTGTGCCTTTTTTAGATTAGTAGCAAGTTTTTCTTGTTGATTACCCGATTCATTACGAGCTTTTTCTAACTAAAACAAATGGTTATTACAAGCTTAATATGCATTTGAAACTTACATCGGCAAGCTTCTTTTTAGTTTCATTAAGCTCAACTTCGTGAATAATGTATTCCAAAGCTCTTCTGATTTTATCGTGATGTTGATATTGTCGTAACTCTTCCTTTTCTTCTTCCAATGTACTCAGCCTCTCTTCAATAGTTCGCAAAAATTCTTCAATTTTTTCAACTTTACCTTCAGTTTCACGTAAAATAGCCAAAGACTCGTCACGTCGTTCATCATAAACTCTTGTGCCAGCAACTTCTCTTAACAGTTTTAAACGGTGAGCATCGGGAGCTGTTGCCATTTGATTAATTTTGCCTTGTTTTACAATATAATAAGGATTGGAGTTTGAAAATCCTGCCGATTCTAATAAATTCATAACTTCACTCCGCGGAACTACCTTTTTATTTAAAAAGTATTGATCTTTTTTTGCACCTATCACACGTCTCAGAAGTACTTCTTCATGTTCAATCTTTAACAAAAATTTACTTTTGTAATATTATATCCTGAAAGTGTATTTATAACATAACTTACAGGTACTCTACCATCAGAATTATCAAAAATAATTTCTACATAAGCAGAAACAACTCGAGGTCCCGTACCTTCGTGTAATAAAGCTTGTCGTTGTTCAGGACGTAAATGAGAAAACTCATCGCTTAATACAAATTGTATGGCTAAAATTAGCATTTTAAAACAAATATATAGAACAACAAATTGTTACTTTACCGTAGAAAAAGTTGCTTTTACCAGAACCATTGCGTCCTACGACTACATTATGTCTTTTATCAAATGGATCGATGACAGTTTGATCTCGATAACTTTTAAAGCCCTGAATAATAATCTAAAAGTAAATACAAATTAGTAATTTTTACGTTTTCAATAAATGCAACATATTACCTGCTTTATATGCATATTAATAAATATAAATAAATAATATTTGAAAAATAAAATACATGGATAACGCTAACCTATAAAATAAATCAACGCCAAAACATTCAATATAACCTTTAAAATTTGTAACGTCTAAACCATTGCTTCTCAAACTTTTTTTATGTCCAACTTGAAAAGATATCTTTATACAACAAAAATTAATACAAAAACACGTTGTTAATAATTATTGATAATTTAACATAATAATACTAATAAACATAATTTTAATCAAAAGCTTATTAAATTTATATACGAAAAATGATCAAGTTTCTCTGAAAGAACAGGTCAATGCTTCCTGATAAAACGGAGAAGACAAAAATAAGTGAAAAAATTATAAATAGATAAAAAAAGATTTAAAGAATTCACAACCACCGAAATCAATTATTATTGTAGTATTTTGCACAAATGGTTGAGAACCATTGATTTAGACACTGGTCGTAAAGTTATTTCCTTTTCGCGCTTTGACACTGTCAGACACTATGCTTTGACAAATTGGGCGTTGGTGTACACTTTATTGCTATGATTTTTATTTACAATAAACTACAAGAGATACTGTAGAGGCTGTATTATAATACAGCATACAGCCAATACATAATGTATTGAACAATTTTTATTGTATAGTTTCAAACAGAAATTGATAGGGACGGTGTTTACAGTGCAGGATTTACGTACAAGCTAAACAAGCTATAGCTTGGGGCCTTCTAATTCTTGGAGGCCCCTAAAAGAAATTGTCTGATTGCCAAAAATCATATGTGGCAGTGACATATAATATTTGGACTTATAAAGGGCCCCTATGCCAAATACCTTAGGGCCTTTTCAAGTCCAAATCCGGCCATGGGTGTTTAGGTGTTCAAAAAACTTGGGTCCCCGAAACCAACTAGTCACGAAGAAACCCCTATATGGTCGTTGTACACATTTTCATTAAAAGCTTTTATTTTTAACCAACTTTCCTACGTCCTAGAGAGCTGAAATTTGGTACACAGCTTTCACTTGCGGCGAATTTTTATACTTATTCAAATTTCGCACAAATTTAACTTGACTCTTAATCCCATTGAAAGTAATTTTTGATCAACCTTCCAAGGGACACATATTTTACAAAATGTATATCCTGTATAGCCGAAGGTGAATGAGGATGTTTTAAAGAAAATTTTGTATTATAAAAAAATTTTGAATTTAAAAAAGTAACGATGTTTTAAATTTATAATGTAAGAATTATTATTTCAATATAAATAAATGTTTCTAACGATCGCAGTAGCCATGCATTGAATTGCCTCAAAAGTGATTCGCAGTTGTTTTGGATTTTATTATTTGCAATTTATTGTGACAGATTAAACGTGTTTCTTAATTGTTAATATTACTGAAACCTAATAACATTCAAAGCTATGAATACTTTTTATGAATATGATAACGAAGCTCAAGAACATCCCCTGTAAGTATTTCCATATCATAATTTCAATTAATACTTATTAAATACGTAATATTGTTTTAAATAAATGTCTTGGTTAAAATCTACATTGGGGAAAACTAAAAAAGTTTTGTTCTCACAAAAATAATTTAAGTATTTTAAATTTTGATGAAAAAAAGAATCGCAACGCATTTATTTTCGTTTTTTAATTTACCAACTTCATCGAATAAATTTTTTTTTATTTCAAATCAATCCAAATTGTGCACTGAAAGAAATATTCTTAGTAGAATCAAAAATTTAGCATTGTCAATGTAAACATGTTTGAGTGAAACAAGAAAATGATTGAAAATAACATTTTTACATAGTTACTTTAAACAAGATCGCATATTTAACAGAAAATAACTTTTTAAACAAAGTTTTCGTCCATATTTCTTAATAAAATAGATTTTCGGGATTATTGGACAGGGGTTATAAATAAAACAACTTGTTCAAAAGGTCGACGTTTCGCCCAACTTTATTGTGGGCCTCTTCAGGACTAAAATATGCCAATTAATGGTAGACTTGTAAAATTAAAAACAATCTTACCCAATTAAACAGAAGGTTTGGATGTTACAAAAAATATAGCATATCCCCGAAATTCGTCAACATGTGCTGTATGTAGCATTCGCAAATCAGAACCATAAAATGTTATACAGAGTTAAAAATCGAAGATATGGAGGAACTGATTGATATTTGGTTTGCTACAAGTTACTTTAAATTAGAAAGTAAATTTTACACTCAGCAGGAAGGTTTATCAATGGGGAATCCAGCGAGTCCAGCATTGGCGGGTTTAGTAATGGAAATGGTGATAGAAGAAGTGTTGACAACGATCCCGTATGAGATTCCATTCATTTACTTATATGTGGATGACACTATATTGGCAGTACCAAAAGATAAAGAAGAATGGATTTGTAGTAAGTTCAATAAATATCATGAGAAAATCCAATTTACACTAGAAAAAGAGGCTGATGGAGAAGTGCCGTTTCTCGATGTTACGGTCATTAGAACAGAAGAAAACAAAATCATCACGAATTGGTACACTAAACCATCAGCTTCCAACAGATTGGTAGGTTATCACTCTTATCACCATTTCAGTATAAAGAGAGCAATTGTGACTGGCTTAATAAGAAGGGTCACAGATATCAGCCACGATTCGTTCCGTGAGAAAAATAAAAAGAAGATATACGAAATTTTGAAAGACAATGGTTACCCAATGTGGTTCATAAGGGCCACAGAAAGGAAATTGAAAGAAAACTCAAAAGCTAAGACAATGGGAGATAGGGAGAGAGAAAAACCACTTTATTTTAAGTTCCCCTACATAAGAGGCCTAACAGAAAAAATAAACAAGATTCTAAGTCCACTTTGCACACTTGCTCCCTACAATTTAAAAGACCACAGTACTTTACTAACCAAATTAAAAGAAAAAACAAAAAAAGACGAGGAATCAGAAGTAGTTTATCGGATTCCTTGCAAAGACTGTGATGGAGCATATGTAGGACAAACGAAACAGTGGCTTAAGACTAGATTATATCAGCACGAAAATGATTGTAAGAAAATCAAAAAGGCAACACCAGGGGAGGTCCAAAGTCAGTGGCAAACATCAGCACTTGTTCAACACCACCAGAATCTTAAACATACTTTTGACTTCGAAAAAACAGAAATATTGGACCGAGAAAATAATTACCTGAAAAGACTAATAAGCGAGATGTTTTTCATAAAGACAACCAAAAACAGTGTAAATTTTAGGGAAGATGTACAGAAGTTAAGTGTTATCTATTGCGATATTTTAAAATAGTTATTAATAATATTATAATATTTCCGGCTCGATCCAATTATTAACAGCATGGGATTGGAAGATAAGCTGACTTGCAAGATGTTCGTTTATATGGTGAATTTTGAACGTTTACAACAATAATTTATTTCATGTTAGTAATTTTTTAAATTTTATATTGATTGACTGGTTTTTTTGACCTGTTAATGGTTTTATTTATACTGTCTGTTTTTACGTTTGTTAATTTATAAACTGATTTGCGAATGCTACATACAGCACATGTTGACGAATTTCGGGGATATGCTATATTTTTTGTAACATCCAAACCTTCTGTTTAATTGGGTAAGATTGTTTTTAATTTTACAAGTCTACCATTAATTGGCATATTTTAGTCCTGAAGAGGCCCACAATAAAGTTGGGCGAAACGTCGACCTTTTGAACAAGTTGTTTTATTTATAACCCCTGTCCAATAATCCCGAAAATCTATTTTATTTTTAAACAAGGATATTGTTTGATTAAAACACTTTTCATAGTTAACATAAATACAATTTCATTGTAGATTTAGAATACCATTGTCAAAGTCGTGATCAAATGACAACTTCCATGATCAAATCATATTTTATGTAAAAGTTATAATTTCATACTACAATCAAACATGATCATACTTATTCAAATAATGTGTTGGTTAATACTAACCACGACGTATTAAACAAGTCTTTTACAATGTAAAATAGTAACGCAATAATTATGTAGTATTTCATTTAACTACCCAAGTTATTATTTTAGCAAAGCATAGGTAACCACTTCTCACTATTGTATTTGTTTAGTCAAGTTTTATTATCTTTGCTTACGCGTTGTTCATTAAATACGTGCATTATAGACCATTTTTGCAAGTTTGCTTGAACCAAATACGAATAATTGTTGGTTTATAATTCAAATTTTCAAACTTCAAGCTTAAAGTTACAACTATAGTGCATTGATTTAAAAGACGAAGTGCATAATAACAAACCTCTGGAGCCACCGCGTAATTAACGCATTAATGCACTATAGCAATCTAGTATAGGTACTTTTGTAAATCGTGTAAGTTGTCTTGTGTCAAGTGTTGTGATCGGAAAGAAAATTAATAAATTGTGAAGGTAAGTATAAGTACATTGTTAAATTAATTATTATCTTCTCAATGGTAACAAATAATAAAATTCATTAAAAGTTAAAATTAATTTATTGAAGTTTTTTTGGGTTTATGGACTAATAATGTAATAATTATTATTATGATAAGAATTAATAATAATTTAATACGAAATTAACAGTTGAAATTGTCAATTTTAAAATTTATTTTTAATAATTTGTATTTGTACTTCCTGACATTGGCGGATTTAGGGGGGGGGCACGGGGGTACGTGAACCTCCCAGATGCTTAAAAATAACAAGGAAACAACGAGACAATCCCAAATCTGAGAACATTTTTTGCCCTTCTCGAGCCTTGTGCCCCCCCCCCCCCCAGAAAAAAATTCTGAATCCGCCGGTGTTTCCTTATGAAGCTAAATATAAATTAGCGAAACGTAGAAGATATAACTTATCGTAATAATTATTTATATTAGTTCATAAACCCAAAAAAGCTTCAATAAGTTAATTATTATAAAACGGACAAAAGAAATTCCTTAATTCAAAAACCTATATCAATTTTGAAATTATCATAAAATACACATAATTTTATAAATTTGAATTAGTGGCAATTTTAAAATCTTTGAACCAAATTGATTTTAACATTACTCTTAATTTATGCTATTTCGCTAACTATAGAAATAATGCATTGGCATTGTAAACAAAACTGTAGTTTAAAATAACTGTAGAGAGTTTGAAAAATATGCTCGAAAAAGACATTGATGAAATGTTTATTACCTAACGAATTGGTATAAAAATTGATAAATTTTTAATCATTTTTTTACGTAAGGAATACCAAACCCCGATGGACAAAATTTCAACAAAGATGAAATAATAAAAATATGCGTGCAAGAAATACTTAAGCCCAAAAATGTATTTTTATATCCAGAACGGCCATCAAGTCGCTCTTCAAATAATTCTTCATTGCAGTCATATAATAGGGAAGATTCACCATCATCCGATATTGCAGCTGATGGATATTTTGTAATTTTATAATAATGTATAATAAATAATTTTTAAGTATGCATGTAGCCCTGTATCCCGTATATTAATATTATTCATAATAAATTGTAATTATATAAACTTTTTTTTATTTAAAACAATCCTAACTTGGTGAAAAAGAAAAATATTAGTTAACAATTTTTATGTTTAATTTCATACATGTACCTTCTTTGGTTAAATATGTGAGCGTAGTAAACCAAACATGCTTGTATTTTGTTAAAAATGGATGCGTAGTCAATCAAACATACAAGTGTTTGGTAGAATATGGATGCGTGGTTCATTAAAAATGTATATGCATTTGTTCAAGTATGAATACATAGTCAGTTAACAATGCAATATTCTTGGTTAAACATAAATGCGTAGTCAACTAAATATGTACGTATTTAAATGAAAATATTTTCAATGTACTATTAATCCGTGATTACCTGACAACTACATTGAACATGGCAGAGTAGATTCAAACAATGTACGTAGTAACTTTTTGAGAATCTCATTTAAGTATGGCATCTTGTTTAAATTAACAACTTTACGTGATTGACGCCAAATCAAACAAGGATTTTGTTTGATTTTACCAACGTTTTTCTTTCAGTGTGCTTTGGAATTTCGCGTGTCCTGCAAACTCATAATATTGTGCTGCCCTTGTTCGATATTGTTTAATTCAATATCAATTTAGAGGGTATACAAATCCAAAAATCACCCAATGTCCCAATTAAATTGAGATTTTCTCGGTTAGCCGCTGGTGCTAAATCTGCCTCAGTCCGGCCGGCAACAATATTTTTAGATATATAGGGTGTCCTCGGATACACTTGACATAATTTAGGTGGCGATAGAGGACACTTTTCTAAGAAAAATATTTAACAATAATGTTTTTCTAAATTCAAACCCTCCAGAGTTAGGCCTCTTCAAAGCATTTTTTTCAATTTCCACTTTTCACATGACCGTAGCCCCGAAAGTATTGATTTTTCAGTAAAAATGGTTTGGTGGATTTTTAAATAGCGTGAAATAATCTACAAACTAGATTCAAACCATTTATTGCCTAAAATCAACGGCTTTCGAGTTATGAATTAAAGTAAGTAAAAAAATGTTGAAAAATTCGAACTTTTTGTTTTTTTTTTCAAAATCCTGTAGCTTTTAAACGAAACATTTTACAAAAGATCTGACTCCTATTTCGGATAGGAAATTTAACGGACTACAACTTTGGTCTAGGAAAAATTTTAGAAAAACCATTCCATTTCACAGAAAATAATAAATTATATTTTTTTAAAAATAAATTAAAATGAATTAATTTAAAAATTAAAGTTAGTAGGGGTCTAGTGGGTTAACTGCTTTCACTGGTTTTTATAGTTACCACCAAAATTTTTGAACCATTTGAAAGTTGACATCAAATTGAAGCGATTAAACTGAAAATTAACATCAATTTTTTCTTTAAATTTCGAAATAATCGAATTTGAATTTCAATGAAAATTAAATAAATTTAACAAATTAATATAACTTGGTGTTGGTTTTACAAGTCATTTTGATACTCTTATGGGTACAGTTACCATATTAAGTACTACTAATTTAAAATTTTGATAATTTTCAGCAAAGAAAAACTATTCACATCATGGAAACCTCAGCACATACTGGTTATATATCCAAAAGAATTTGAAGACGAGCATGACTTGAGTTTTATTGAAATTATCCACGGTGCTAGAAGATACTTGGCTACTGGTGAATTTAATCGCATACCTATTATAGAAAATGATATTTCCGCTAGTGATGCGCTCGAATATGCAGATCGTGAAGATTATGTGAAGTACTGGGTACCACCTACGGATGTGATTAGACTTACAGATGAAGACTTCTGGGAAATAAATCCAACTCCAAGCGGGGAAATCGCATTAATAACTGAAGCCGATATAGAACTTTATTATGCTATAATTTTTACTGAACATTGGTTTTATTCTATTGATTATAATTACAATTATGACGACGATACTGATAACAATGACGATGATCAAGATCTCAACGATAACGAAAATGAAGAAATTGACAGCGACGATGTAATGGACTATCATTGCGAGGACACTGAGATGTTTGATTATGGAACTGATACTGACTCTCAAGATCTCAGTTTTGATGATAACTTAAGTTATAGCATGGACGAGATTGAATAATAATTTAGTTACTGTTACTGTTAAAACAAGATACTATAATTCTGTATGTTAAATTACTTTTTTGTTAGATAACAATTAATAAATAATGAGATAAACAAAAATAAACTGATAATCGATTGATACGTGGTTTAAGTAGTGTATATCGATATTAACCATATCAATATTTTAGAAAACCCAAAAAATGCATCAGATTCATCAGGCGATGCCATAGTATAGTGAAAATGTTTGTGAATTTTACTTATAGTGTATTTTACATGTGATAACTTAAAAACATTTTAGTTCTAAAAAGTGTTTAGTGCATTTTTTGGGTTTTCTAAAATATTGATAAAAATAAACTGGTTATTTGATTAATTTATGTTAGGGTAGCAATATACTGTTTGTGGCAATCGACGATGGTATAACCTCCACCGATGGTCAGTTTTTAATTTTTTTTTTTTGCTAAGCTTCCAATGGTCAACATGTAAGTAAGTTTCACCGAAAACGTATGGAAATTGCTCCAGTGCGGTAAGATTTTTTAGATTTTCGCACACAATCAAAGTTTCGTATGATTTTCATGCGAAAGTATTTGTAGATGATTGCTCGAAAATACCAATCCATCATTCACATGCAAAAGTGGCGAAGTTTTGCATGTGAATGAATTCGAGTAAGTTCAAGTACATAGTCCAGGCAATAGAAAGGCCTTTTGCTTACAAAAGGTCGGCGCGGTCCGCCATCTTGGATTAAAGGTACAAAAACTTGGCTTTTTCAAAATATAAAATTTACTTTTGCACCACCTTTTGTAAGCAAAAATCCCCTATTGACTGGACTAATAGTCAATTTTGCAAATTTGGGTGCAATGCAATTATAAATCAAAAATTATCTTTAAATCTCAATTTTTGTTTTCAGTTTCGGTTATTTCTTTCATTTAATTTTTTTTACTAGCTTTTAGGTTCATCGACAAAAATAACTTATAAATAAGAAAACTAAAAAACAATTCTAATTATGTTTTGGTTGAGGATTGGAAGTACAATCGTGCCCGAAAATTCGGGCAGTCCGAAAAATCCAAAGCCGCGGACTTTGACAATTAATCAGTAGATACAAGAGTTATAACATTAAAAATAAATTTCTAAGGTCGATAGATGGTTAAGTCCATAATATAAATTTCAGAAAGATTTGTTTTATTGCCCAGCTGCAAAAAATTGTCAATTATAACTAATTAACTGTCGGGAGTATTTCCTCTACCTCTTCCAACAACGATTTACGAAGATTATTTGCATGTTTATACCATATCTTTTCTTGAAGCTTAACCAGATAAGTTACTCCGCTTATTACTTAGACAACCACTCCTTCTTCACATTTAGTTCTAGCGTTGGGACCTAACGCCAACACCAACACTTTTTCGCCTACTACGAACAACTTCGGAGATTCGTATTTTTCAGGTTCCTTTGAAATTATCTTGCCACTTGATGGTCTCAGCATATCTAACCTGGTTCTTGGTTTGTATTTGAATATCATATCGTTTGGAGACACTCCTGTCGCTATATTGGGAGTGTTTCTGTATGAAAACAAGAAATTAACAATTTGCTGCTCCAATGACAAGGTAGATTTGACTATTAAGTATTTGGTTAGGGCACTTTTTACGTTTTGAACATGACGTTCTGCCAACCCGTTTGATTGTGGGTGATATGGCGGGGTCTTGAGCGCACAGATACCATTTACTTGACAAAACTTTTGAAATTCCACCGAATTGAACGACGGCCCATTGTCGCTTACCACTGTTTCCGGAATTCTCATAAAAGCTAATGTTATTTTTAGCTTTTCTATTGTTTTCACACAATCTGTTCCTCTTGACATTGCGTGTATATCCAACCATTTCGATTTACTGTCTGCGATAACCAAAAATGATTTTCCCTGAAAATGAAAGAAATCAATATGGACTCTTTGCCATACTTTCTCGGTTTTTGGCCACGCTAATAAGTTAGATTCTTTTGCTTTGTTCTGTGTGAGTTGGCATACTCGACACTTACTAATCAGTAATTCGATGTCTTCGTTTAGACGAGGCCACCATACAGCGGATCTTGCTAATATCTTACACCTGACCATTCCCACATGTTCTGCATGTAACAACTCCAGAACTTTATGTCTTAACCGCTCTGGTATCACCACTTGAGTGCCTCTCATTATGCATCCATTATCAATTGATAACTCGTTACGCCTTATAAAATACGGTTTCAGTTGATCCTCAGTTATTTTGTTTGGCCATCTTCGGTAACAAAAATCTATTACTTTTACTAATACTGCATCTTTAACTGTTAACCTTTTTACTTCTTCACTCTCCAACGGTATCTCTTCGGTTAAGTTAAAAGAGTTGATAGACGACTCTACCCAGGTTGTATCTGGTAATGGTAGCCTTGACAACGCATCTGCTTCTGCCAACAGCGACCCCTTCTTATACTCGATGTTATAATCTTAAATTAAGTAGTATTAAATTCCATCGAACTAATCTTGATGCGGTCATCACCGAAATTGCTTTATTTGGATTAAACAAAACTTGTAATGGCTGGTGGTCTGACAACAATGTAAACTTTCTTCCATAAATATATTTATGAAATCTCTTTACTGCAAACATTATTGCTAGCGCTTCCCGTTCAATCTGCGAATAATTTTGCTCCGTTCTCGACAGCGTTCCGGAAGCAAAGAATGCGGGCTTAATTACTCCGTTTATACAGTGACTTAAAACGCAGCCAACTCCATACGAACTCGCATCGCATGCAATCACGATTGGTAATTTTGAATCGTAATGCACCAATACCTTGTCTTGGCAAATCTGGCGTTTGCTCCACTCGAAACAATCTCTGCATTCGAGTGACCATACAAATTCCATTTTTCTTTCTAACAATCGATATAATGGTCAAAGATGTGACGATAACATAGGTACAAATTTTGAATAATAATGTAATAGACCCAAGTATGACCTAAGTTGACTAATATTTTCTGGCTGTGGTGCCTCCATTATAGCCCGAATCTTGTCCTTAGTTGGATGGATACCCTCTTTATCAATTCGGTGGCCCAAATATTCAACGCTATTTTCAAAAAACTTGCACTTTGTGAGATTGACTATTACCCCGTACTTCTGTAATCGACTTAAGATGGCATCGACCAGTATATGGCACTCCTTCATATCCTTGCCTGCAATCAAAATATCATCAAGGTAACACTTAACATTTGGGATTCCCATTAGTATGCGGTCCATCACAGATTGAAACTTTCCCGGTGCATCAGATATCCCAAATGTTAGTCTGGTATAACGAAACAATCCTAAATGTGTGTTAATCGTTAACAGTTCTTGTGAATCTTCTGCGACTTTTACTTGGGTATACGCACCTGTTAAATCTAAGACCGCAAAGACTGCTCCTCCAGATAACGATGCAAATATATCTTCTGCAGTTGGTAACGGATACTGTTCTTGGACTAAAACTTTGTTTACCGATACTCGAAAATCCACACATATACGAATATCACCATCTTTCTTGGGAACTATTACTATCGGAGATGCCCACCTGCTATTTTTGACCGGTTCTAAAATACCTGCTTCTACTAATGCCTTTATTTTTCCCTCGACCTTATCTTTCAGTGCATATGGCATATTGTAAGCTATGTTGCTATGTGCTCCACTACAACTAACGGTAACTCATACGTTTGGTTTCCGCTGTCGACTTGAACTATGCATTCGCCTAACGCTTTAATTCCTTGGCCAGTTACTGATGTCAGACTGAATTTTACCCGATGTAGCTCTACGTTTGGAAATTTTTCGCGAAATAATCTACACGGCATGATTGTTTTGCACGCTCCAGTATCAACTTCAAACTTGATTATCTTGTTGTTGACTTTCAGGTCTATCCTGTGGGACAAACTGTGAATAGACTCACCCAAGCAGTTAATGTTGTACAAAGGATACAAATCTGGTAAGTCTTGGAGGTTTTCATGACATTCTTCGACTGCTTTGATTGCAACTTTTCCTCGACACTGTTTTGCGGTTTGTCCTCTTCTTTTACAATTAAAGCAATCCCAGTTGATTGCTGGACAGGAGCTTGGGTTATGTTGCCTACCACATCGAAAACATCCGTTTGGAATATACTGACCAAAACCTCCTTTTTGTTGGATTCCACTGTCTTCTGTGGCTGATGACTGTCGTTCAATTGGTCTACTTGTGCTTCAATTCCTTCTTTTTTCTATGTAATGCACTTCCTCTTTACTACTCATTACTTTGACCTGCTTGTCTGCCATCTCGTCTTTTCCTGCCATCGCACAGGCTGCTGGGAACGTTAGTTCTGACTCCGCTAAGAATTTTCTTTGTAAACTTTGCGCTTCAACTCCAACAACTAATTGATCTCTCAGCGCTTCATCTAAGAATGACCCGAAATTGCACGAACTGGCAAGTTTTCTTAGTTAGACTTCGTATTCTGCTATCGTTTGACTTGGCTTCTGCTGACATTTATGGAACTTGAACCTTTCACAAATCTCGGACTTGACTGGCGAATAATGCTTTTTTAATACCTTCACAATTTCATTAAATTCTATCGTCCCTGGTGACTTTGGTGCGACTAAATCCTTCAACGTTTTGTAAACTTTAGCATCTGCTAAGGTTATAAATAACGAAGTCTTCATTTTATCTTCGACCACCTTGACCACAAATAGGTGCTCTATTCGTTCACAATAGCACTCAAATTCTTCTGCTCCCCCTTCAAACTGCTCGATAGATCCCACTAAACCTGTCGCCAATATAATGTATTAATAAAATACGATACGGTTCAACAATAATTTCTTCTATAACAACCACTCTACGACTCACTACTATCATGATATAAAGATTTTATACCATGCACTACTATATTACCAAAAATACACATTCCTCTATGAGGTTAGGTAGAGTTTCTTAACCTAGTTCCACCACAGCAACCTCAACCTGTATGGGGGATATTCAGGGTGTTGAAACTTGGTGGGAGAAAGTCAAATAGTATAATTTATTAGACGACCACACGGATAGATGGCGCTATTCTGAAATCTACTTTAAAACACGCCTACTGGAAATCAAAATAACCTATAAATTTATAAGTTGGGTTTTTCTGTCCATAGGCGATTGTGTTTAAGGTGTTTAAGTAAATAATTATAATTAGTGGACATAAAAAAATAATGAAAAATTTGATCGTCGTTTGTTTAACTAAAATGTTATTATTTTTCAACATTTAATACTTCAAATCATGTCTTCGGGAAAAACAATACAATGTAAAAGTTAAATTAATGTAAACAATAAAATTATATTAAATTTACATATATTTTTAAGATTGTATTAAATACTGTTAGTTTATAATCATTAATGTTTTGTGGATTCATTATTGTATGAATTCGTAAAACATTAGTGGTTATAAAATAGTAACTTAAAATTAAATTAATTTTTTAAGCATTTTTAGTATTCTGTTTCTATAGAATGCCATCTATTATTGGTTTCTGAACTATTTTACTTGGCGACCATGCGGTGTGGCGGCGCTGAAAGCTGATTTTCAATTTTAATATGGGAGTTTCTCTTCTATTGTAAATAATATGTTCTGTGGGGATATTATATATATGGGAGAGGCTAGAGTTACGGTTAACGTAACTTTTAGGAAGTGCTTATACGGGGGGTAAATCTCCTGACAAAAATATGTACACCACATCTCCTTTTCCTTAAAACCTCCCAATATATCCTTACATCTCCCCACATTTCCTTCATATCCCCACACCTCCTTACATCTCCTCGCATCTCCCCCATATCTCCTCACATCTCCCCCACATCTCCCCCATATCTCCTTACACCTCCCCATATTTCCTCACATCTCCCACATCTCCCACACCTCTTCAAATCTCCTACACCTTTCAATTACTTGAAAGTACTACTAACCAAAATAAAGCCATGTTTGTAACGATCAGTAAAACGATGCAAATCGTCAATAGTCGGGTTCCAGTTACCTCCTAAAAGTAATTTACTACCTGCTTTGACCGGCAAGTAAAAATCTTACAGGTAAGTAAATTTATTCTACAAGTAAATACTAACTAAACATTGATCAACCGAAATTCATACTTACTTGTCAGATAAATTTACTTGGGACACTAACTAGAGATTGATAAACTGGCCCTAATTTATATTTAAATAAGTTCAATTAAGTATTTACTTTCTTTTAATTGCTCAGCAAAAATAGGTAAGAAAAAATCTGGGTAAACTACAGACGCCTAGATTTGAAAGATAGTTTTTATATAGATTTATATTTGTAAGATGTAATTTTTTATATTAATTTATTAGTAAAAAAAACTATATTATGAATGCCAACGGTAACAAAAATTTAAAAAAATTGACATAATATGATAATCCAAATTAGTCTTTCTTTCTTCAAGTATTTTTTCGTATTTTTTCATTTGGTATTTTTTCGAGAATTACTCACAATTTTGGGATTACCGCGAACTCTTATAAGTCGATCAGCACTTAATTTTATAGATTGTTCGTTGAAAAGCCAGCACAGCGAAGATTTTCGGATTGTTCTAATGTTATTACCGACTTTTATTTTAAGAAAAGGACGTTCCGATTTATGTGTAGTACCTAAGTCAGGCATATTCAAAAATTCGCCATACGTATCACCCAATTCAATAATATCGGCAATATCTGGGGGCGGCCCACTGTTGGTTGTCTCATCATCCGAATATAGCAAGTCATTTAAACGATCTTCCAACGCAATATCAGCTTCATTGGTATTAGTATGAATATGGAGAACTATCATTTACCCTGCCTTTAGGAAAATCCGGATTGCCCGAGGAATTCTCAATTTCGTCGTCAATTTCGGAAGATGATTCACTTATATTCACTAAAAGAAAGTAGCTATACACAAAATTTAAAGAAAATAATGAAGTCATTAATTACGCCGCAATTTCATAGTAATTACTTTAGATTATAGGTCTAAATCTTCAAATAATGCAAAGGATGTATTAACTTCTTTCATTTTATTGTGTACACACCTTCCTATTTAATATTAAGATTTCGTCTGAGGAATTAATTATTATGAATTAAGATAATTACTAATAAACAGATAATAATTTGAATTTATAATGTTTCTATAAAGATGATTATGGTTTTTGCTTTTATAGATTCCACTTTTTTTTTCCTTGAAAATATAAAATAATATGTGAAATTTTTCTCCCATAAATTAAATTTCAATAATTAATTGATTACACATCAGCCGTAAAACTGCAAAAAAAGTTACCGTAATTTAATCTAAATTCTCAAAAGCCACGTTTGCCGTAACTTAACCACTGCCTAAAAGTTACGTTTGCCGTAACTTAACCACTGCCTAAAAGTTACGTTTGCCGTAACTATAAGCACTTCCTAAAAGTTACGTTAACCGTAACTCTAGCCTCTCCCTATATATATACAAGATGACCCCAAATACCACATAAATAAGTAATGGATACATTGATCCCCCCCATGGACTTAGAAGCTAAGGACCCGCATCTTCATACCTGAAAGCTTATAATTTTCGATTCCTTAAGCGAATAACGAATAAGTTACCACCAGGTGGCTCTGAACAACCAAGGCCGTATTAATTTTAAAATTCAAAATGCGTGTTTATTTATACCGATAAAAAATAAAATAATATTGAATTATAATATGAAAGAAGAAAATATACACTTATTAAAAGTTTAATTTTTTACCGGTTTGTTAAAAGTTAGTGTTTTTAAGTTTAAAGTGTTTGTTTGTGTTGTAAGTATTTTCTAACCTGATTTATATAAAGTTGCGATAAATTTGTATTTTTTGTTTAATTAGATTTAAAATGGGTTTCAAATGTGTCGTGCCTAATTGCTTAAGTGGATATGAAAGCGAAAAGAAGAAATTAAAGTCCTATTCTATGTTCATTGCACCACGAGATCTTGAAAGACGTAGGCAATGGAACAAAATCATTCCTCGAGATTTTGAGTTGAAAGAGAGTCATAGGGTTTGTGAAAGACATTTTACAGAAGATTGCATTATACGAACGAAAATTATAAGATATAATATTCCAGGCATTCCAGATGAAGAAGTAAGTATCGATGACATTATTATACGTAGAGGTTATTATTATAGTTACCACCGAGGTTAGTCTTCCTGTGTTTAAAATAACTATTGACATTTCCAGTTAATAATATTTTTTCTTTAGGTGGCAATACTAATGTTAACAATTTATTTTTTATTATCGATTATCAATTTAATTTATTATTTATTTAGGTACGATTGCAAAACCCACATTTATCTGACACTGCAATTCCTACTATTTTTCCCAACTGTCCTGCTTATCTTAGCAAAAATGTACAAACTAGAAAGCAACCATTTGTGCGTAAACCATTCATTAAAATCAAAAATATTAAGTCCGAGGCTATTGATGAACAATCAAGTTCAATTTGTCCTGATCGTGATCTCACTGTAGTGCAAGTAAACGAAATGGTTGTTGCAGAAAATGAAGCGGTTCTAGAAAATAACGTCCTAAGTCCATGATCCCCCCCTTATTAAACCACGTGTCCATCGATTATTGATTAATTTAGTTTAAATTATAAATTTAAAATTAATTTATTTTATATTTTAGACGCTGGAATTAAATGAAAAATTGAAAAAATAAGGTGGTTTGAGATGGTAAGGCGGTGAGTACGCTGAATTTTCATGTTTCATTGCCGGCTTACGGCTTGCTAGATACATCGATGCGTTTCATTTGGATTTGTTTTTAAGCGCCATTTTTATGTTACTGTTAAATGCAGTTGACATGAGTTTTTGATATTAATTGTAAATAGTGAGTTATTAATTAATTGATTATATATTTAAGCATAGTTTTCTATAAATTTCTTCACATTTAGAATATAAAATTAATGTAAAACCTTCCTTTATTTTCGCTAATTTTAAAATTTTGCTATTTGAAGGTTAGAATACATTAATTACAACAACTTTTCTTTTTAGATTATGAATTTCATAGATATTCGTAAACCTTTACCCCGAGGCGGTTTGAATTACGGAAAGCATAATTTGGTGTACTATCCATCTCGTTGGTCGATCAATATTCCACCACCAAACTTGCACAATACGAGGAAAAACTGTAAGTTGTGGTTTTTCTAACTTAAACTGGCGTAAAATGCCACCTTCAGTTTGTTTCAACTTTTCGAAATTTGTCAAAAACTTTTAAGTTACAGTAGTACAATTTTCTATAAATGGAATAACTTTCTGACATTCAATTAAAAAACTTAATATTTGAATTGAAATTGACTCATTGTGTTCAATACATGTATATATCTTTGTAGTATCTGCAATTTAGATTGTTATTGTTAATTAAGTGATGTTCGATGGTCCTCGTACACAACATTGTTAGATAGGTCCACCATACAATAACTTTAATTACTAACTTTTTGTAGATGTAACTGTTAAGAATCGCATACGTATCTTTGGAATACTTCCAAAAGTTACAAAAGAAGACCTACATGAGGAGTTTTCTTTTTTTGGACCTATCGCAGCCATAGTAATTGTTAGAAATCAATATCATAATCGAAATGGTTTTGCTTTTGTAACATATCATCTCGAAAAACATGCACAACTTGCCCTCCAAGGTTCATCGGCACGATTCTTTAAAGGAAACATTATTTTTGTGAATTCTGCCATACAAAACGAGGTATTTATATTTTTATTTAAATTATTAATAATAATTTTAAAAGTGTGATTGAATTTATTCTTCTGGGTGGTAATAATTTATGGGTAGTTATTTGATTAGTAGGCTAGTGTTGAGTGCAGCAAATACTAAACTTACACGTCCACAGCTTCCAAATACTTGCATATTTTAGTATGAAAAAGTATTGTAATTATGAGGGCGAAAAAAACGTTAGATTTTGATGAATTTATACACTTATCGGGTCCCAGAAGCTGAGAATCATTATTTCTAAAAAATATCTGTGTGATCAAATTTTGAGGGCGCTCTTTATCATAAAGTAATAGGAATATTCTAACAAAATTTCTGATTTAGTAATTTAATATTGAGACTTAGCTAATTAGATTTTGATTAAAATCGGTATACGGAAACTTATAAAAATAATTTTGTTTTCAATTAAAAAAATTTGTTTTCTTATTTGTCAAGTTATTTTTCTTATAATTTTCTACTAGATAATCATAATAAAAAAGTGTTAGGTAGTAATCGTGGTTAATATTGAGTGACACTACCTAAACCACGTATTAAATGAAATGAAATTAAATCATTATAATTTTTAATTCTTTTTTAAAATACATGATAAAGTCATGTGGGTAGAGTTTCAAAATTCAAAATTTCTCTTTGGAGCACCAAAATTTAAAATACTTTTAGTCTAAATTAGGTGATTCTGATTATTACTTTAACATTATATAGAGTGGAGATATAAATTTCTGGCTGGGTGCGATGAAAAGAGGAGAAAAAATTAGTTACAAAAATGTATCTAACTCAAAAGAATTCAGATTGGTTTTTTTTTTTAAGTAGGACAATACTCTCTGCTAAGAGTTACTCCGATTCGAGGGTGCTCTTTTTTTCTACAAAACTAAATACTACTTAGCAATTATAGCTCACTGATTCGTGCATAACTGCACCATACCAGAAAGATATCCAATTTTTAATAATAGAAGAATAATAATATTATACGTTTTTCAATATTATTTTTGACTATTTTGTCTTCTAGTGTTACTTCTGCACTGTGCAGACTGCACACCACATTGTTAGAGGGTGGGTTAAAGTATTCTGAAGTAATAAAATGGTTAGCTTCTTACTGAGGAGGAGCTTCTTGCTTTTCCCAAGTATTTTTTCAGTTTGAATGATTGATTTGATTTAAAACTGTTTTTACATATTTATTGATATCTAAAATTTGTTTGTAGAAAAACATCGATTACCAAGAAGAACCTATAAAACGAATTTATTCTCTGAAGACTTTGTTATATATAAAAGAAAAATATGACAAATTCTTTCTGGATCAAGTTAATGGTAAGCAAGTGTGAATTTACTTGTGTACTTTCTGAGTCAGAGGGATTACATATCCGCTGCAGCGTGAACAAAAATTATAATTTAGCAATAATATCGGGACCAAATTTTTAGTCTTCTGTTCATAGAATTTCTCTTCAAGTAAAGTAGAAGTAAACACGTTTAAAATATAATAAAATAAATAAAATTTAGTAAATAAAGTAAAAAACGACGCACTAAATTATATTTACGGCGTCTGTACTAATTTGTACTTTACATAGGGAAAGTTGTACAAAAGAAGATTTACTCTAGGATTTGTTGAACTTGGTTCAAGAATTGATCCAGAATCAACTCCTGTGAGGTTGTATAAAGCAACTTGTAGGTCGAGTCAACTAATCTGTGAATTACTTTTGAAATAACTGTTGGTATTCTGAGTACGACAGAAATTCCTATAAACTTAGTGATTTTCACCAGCAGCAATTAGCAGCTCTGTTTGTTTGCTTGCACTAACTTGAACCCAGTTGGGAAAGAATCAATCAACGAATGCATTTATTTGCACTAACTTGCAAAACGAACAGACCCAAAATTGGCCCTGTAGTGCGTCGTATATAAAAATGCTGTGTTAATAATAGAAACATTTCGATGTCAAAGAATGCATAATACACAGAAACCTAAAGAATTTAACTATGAAAGAAACCCGAATAAAATTCTATAAAACCATGGCGATACCTGTACTAACATACTGCTGTTAAACATGGGTCCCCTCCAAGAAAGACGAATCAAAACTACAGGCGGCGGAGATGCAATTCCTGAGAAGAATCAAAGGATGCACAAGACTAGACCAAATAAGAAACGAAGACATTCGCGCAGAATTGCAAATCTTCTCGGTCAAGGAGAGAATTCTGGAACACAGAGAAAATTGGAAAGCACACCTAAATAGAATGGAAGATAAAAGAATTCCAAAGAAAATATTACCTTACAACCCGAATGGGAAAAGGGATATTGGACGTCCGAGAAAACGCTGGCGAGACTTGTGAAGTCGGAACAGGCAACAGAGCCTAAACCCTGAAAGGAAGAAGAAGAAGCAAATGTATCAGTTCTGTAATAAAACAGTTATTTCTTCAGTTTTAATTTCAATAAATCAAAATTATACCTTATTGTCTCTAGACCAGTATTAAGTTGATTTAAGATAAATTCTACTGAAAGTTTTGCCAATCGAAATCAAACAAAAAATTCCTCATCTGGCAACTTTTCAAAATGATTTGGTCAATTATGAAATATTCGTGGTTTTCTTCAAACATATTCTTTAAATTATTATTTCTAAAAATTGAAAGAAATCTTCATCATTGGTCAAATAGCCATAATTATAATAGTAATACTGTTTTAAAAAATAAACTTGAACCAAGTTAATCCACCGATTTCAAGAGTAAGAAGAAACCGAGAGTTAATCCAGGATCAAAGGATGACCCTGCTTTATACAACACATTTACTTTAATTCTCAAGTTAACTCGGATCTGAGATTTATGTTCTGTTCAGCAATCGGTTTTTAAAGAAAATAATATGACTAGATGATTAGAAATTTGTTCTTGATTATATGTATTAATTTAGAGATACAAAAAGTTAGTTTACTTACGGGGTTAGACTACAGTAAGGGGCCGTCCTTTAATCACGTGAGGTTTTTTATGCCATTTTTTACCCCCCCCCCCTTTGGTGATACATCGTGAGGTTTTAGGCTACCCCTACCCCCCCCCCCTTCCCAATGTCATGTGTATTTTTTTGAAAAATTTCTTCAAGTAGAAACGGCGAGACAGAAGGCCGCGGGCAGCAGGGCGACGAGTGGCATCGCAAGGTCCAGTGCCGGAAGGTAGCTGAGAGCTAAATATTGTTGTTACGTTGCTTTTTAGCCATAAATTTGCTAGCTCGGGATTTCACGTGGTCGCAAGAAAAAATACACGTGATTGTCACAGCATCCCCCCCCCCATCGTGATCAATCGTGATGTTATTCTAACCCCCTCCCCCCCTGTTAGAACCTCACGTGGTTAAAGGACAACCCCTAATCAGTCTTAAAAAGTGCAAACTTCCAAAAAAGTAATTTTTGGGTTACTGTCAGTTAATTAACCCCAAAAATTGAACTTTTTCCTATATACTATTGGATAGAGGACAATTTTTTAAGAATTTTTTTAAGTATTTAGTATTAAGTCTCACGCGTATCGTACCTCGCCAAGTACGGGCTTTCCTGGAGAGGACGGGCCTCCCAGTCAAGGTGGATTGAGTTCAGAGATTTTTTTAGCGAAATTGACGGCAAATCACGGATCTTTTTCAGTTGAGTTGTTTCGAAACAACTAGGGCCCATTTGTCGCAGACTATTTCATATAATTTGCATATTTTTTTCGCATCCATGAACAGTAAGCACTTTCAATTATTAATAATTTTTTTTTTACAACATTTAATTGTATAGGATTGCAAAATCCATATAATAAGATTTATTTGTGTCTTTTAGCTCATTATTGATATTCATATTTATCAAATTTTTTTTAATATACTTAAAAAATTATCCTCTTTCCAATGGCACTATACGATATAGGAAATACGTGGGGTTGATTCCCTGACCATCCCAAATATTTTCATTAATTTTCAATCAAATATTTTGAATTGTTTTCTACGAAAATTTGCATAACTTATGGTATTTCTTGAATAAAAATTCAACAAAACAAAGTCTTTTGTAAGCTGAGAACTACCAACTTTGTAAACATGCATTTCAAATTTCAAGTCAATTTGTTGATTGTAGTTTGTGGAATTGTACGCACCGTTTTAAATTTGTAATTTTTAATTAACCCGTTCGCGCACTGCGTCCATAATTATGGACATTGCTTTTAGTGCTCGATGTCCACAAATATGGACATACTATAAATGTACCCTAGAGGTGCTGGCATGTTGCGATCAACTTGAGAAGATTTTAAGCGATTTCGAAATATGTCAGTCGTCAACTCATAGCTAACTTTCAAATCTCCTCATTTCAGCTTTGTTTTGTTTACTCTGTGAATACTTTAATAATTATGGTGTCGGTTTTTCTGAAAGTTGAGTATGAACTCACTTTTTGCGTAATAAAACTCAAAATTTTCGGGTTAGCATAGGAGATATGGCGCCTCCATAATTATTTTGGACGTGCTATATTTCCTATGCTATAGGTCGGATCAGAACTTTTTTTTTTTTTAATATTCAGAAAAATTAGCTTTAAAAAAAGAACATCATGAAAAAATTTTTGTGGTCAATATTAAAAATGCGTCAGTGAACGGGTTAACTTAAACGAAGTTATATATATTATTTTTTAGTACTTCTTCGATAAATTTATGTTCTATTTTTCAATGTTTATTGACGACATGACGACAATTTTTAATTAAACACATTAGATTTTTTTAAATTTTACTGTAGTGTAAAGCCCCATTCAGATAAAACTTTTTGCCTTGCGTACATTTGCTGGGGTCTTGCTTAGACGACTTGAGCGTTCACATAAAAATTCTTGTGGTGCGTTGTTCAGCCAACAGCGATAGTGACATCTATACTTTTACGTTCGACATGCAGTACATTTTTATCCAGAGCAGTAATCTATCACTTGAATTCGTTAATTTTATCAGTTTTGTTGGTTATATTTTGAAAAATGTAATTTTATACGTTAATTTACAAAATTGTGTGTTAGCCATTCTTTCTTATACACTGGTAAACAGAATCAGCTGATTACCAACATACTACAAACTAATTTTTTTAAATTTAAAAATTTTAAAAATCAACGCGCGCAGTTTTTAAAATACGTCGATTTGATTGGGGCTTGCTTCGGTGCTGTTGTCTTGCAAAGTCGAAAAGCTTGGCATTGACAAGCTCTAGCAAGACCTCAGCACCGCAACCGTAATTTTTTTACTACCTGTGGATACCTTAATCTGATTGGCTCTTGCTAGTTTCTACCTGAGCAAGACAAGGCAACAATCTTTATCTGAATGGGGCTTAACCCCTTAAATTGAAGCTTAGCGAGCATTTTTAAAGATTAAATGAAATTACAGATAACACTGTAAGATGCAGTCAAAGATTTGTGGAGCATGCCTACTATTGATCTTGCTTTGTTCGAATTTAAATGTTTATATTAAAATGAACTCTTTCCAGATGTATTATACGTAAACCCATGTCATGGGTATTTAGAAGAAATTGATGCAACCATACCTCGTCACTTAAAGCGCTCTACAGTCAGTATTACTAAATTTTTAAATTAATTTTTTATTTACAATTTTAATAAATTTTAGTTCTGCAATAATTCATTTAGTGATACGGATTCATGCTCAACATCTTCCACAAGTGCAGATGATGAGTCTTTTAGCGATGACGAATCACTTTATTCCTTTGGAACAGTTACAGAGATTCCAGGAACCCCTGCGAATTCTGAGTCAACAAGTGAAAATTCTTGGAAATTGATCCCTGATTATTTTCACGGATTACATAAAGATAATGATTTGCAAGATTTTATTTATTCCGATTCACAGTACTTTGGAGGCACACCTTATGTTGAAGAATCTAACTACTTAGATTTGCATGAAGATGAAAATCCTATGACTCTTGAGGATAGGTATTATAATAAAGGTGAGATAATATACCTTGACCCAATTTCTCAACACTTGGAAGTTTCAAGCTATCCTGAAAATGAGTATGATTTTAACTACGAATATCCAACTTGGGAAGAATACCAGGAGGAATTTATTGAAAACGTAAATCGTGATATATTTTATGTCGACCCTAACATAGATAATAATAATCACTTGAATGAAATGAATGTACAAATTGATGATGACATGCAACTCATACCCTTTCAGCCAAATTATCGACAAACGTGTCCAACAGTTTATGAATATCCTGTGAATATTAAAGGTTATGCTGGAGCAAGGTTAATCGATGAACCCTCATCTCGTATTATACTTCCAGAGGCTCAGTTTAAACCAATAAGCCCGTCGCTGTATTCAATGTTTTATAATTTTGATATTATTAATCACATTTTTAACCAACTAGGAATTGCTGAAATAGCAAATTATGCTACTAGGCAAATTAAAACTTTCCAAGGAATAAACTCTTTAGTACCTCCAGTACCTCATGAAAATAAAATAAATGATTACATGCAGAAATTTGAATATATACTCACAAATCTTTTAGAATATCTAACAGTTAAAGAAAATGAAAGAAACGATCAATCTTGTAATCGAGTACACATAATTGAGATATCCGATCAGGATAATATGCAAGAACCTGAATTTTTTTCAAAAGATGGAGAGAACTTCAATTAAAAATATTACACTGGCAAACAGAACCATTGATATATATCGACCAGCATTGATTGTCAATCTCGAGAAACAATTTGCAGGTATAGAAGCTCAGTTTTCTAAATCTCTATATCAATGTTTACAATCCAAAGAATGCTATCTTAACAAAGATGATCAATTTCAACAATTAGAATCCTATACAGATAATTATGAAGAATTAGAATCAAAAGTTGTTTACGAAACAACAACCCAAGGTGAAACTTTGGAAGAATCACCAAATTGTGATTTTTTTGCACTTTCTGGCCATGACGTAACTACTCAGGTGTCAGAAGTTTGCGAATATAGTTCTGCTGTAGAACTTGATTCACCGAATGTCCAAACTTTGGAAACTCAGATACCCTGTAATTCATTATATGAAGACGGAACTAAAACTCTTTATGTGACATATCCTAATGTTACAAAGAGTGAAAAATAATTGGATTAAGATCGAAAAAAGACTTACGGTAACTAATTTCTTTTTAAATTTATTATTTTTTATTTGTGAAATATTAATTTAACTTGTATTATTTCAGATCTAAATGATAATAGTAATAATTTATTATCGTTGACCTCTTTATTAAATTTATATTATACAAATTGTTGAGTATAGAGATCTTTTAAATCAATTTAAATTGACCGACGTTTCGAGTCTTCTTATAATTGACCCATTTTCAAGGATGAAATTGACGAATTTTTTGACAAAATAATTATTTTGTCTGATTTAAAAGATCTCTATACTCAACAATTTGTATAATATAAAACTAAATGATAATATTAAGAGGATAATTACTTTTGATAAAATATTCCTTTAAAAAACAAGTAAATAAAATTATTTAACAATATTTTTATAAAATTTTAATTTACCTGGAAAGCATTTATTTACATTTATTTATGTTGTTAATTTGTAGTTTTTGTTATTTGGATTCATTTAAAGTTGGTAAAGTTTTACCAAATAATGTACAAAATTTTAATTAAAAGTGTTAACTGCATGCGCAGTGTATGAAATGTTTATTAAAAAATAATATAAATATTTACTATGTTGTTTGTTTCTAATTTTGTACAAACGTTTTGGATCTTTTCAAATGATAATACAGCTGATTGAATGATAGTAAAGCTGGATTTAGAATCCAGTTATGTTATTTCTCAAACATTAATAAAATCACTTGGCGCCAGCCAATAATACCATATAAAATAAAACTATGGAATAAAAATAAAAAAAATAAAAAATAAAAATAAAATAAAACACGTGAAAATATTTTACTAAATACAATTATTGTATTACATGTTGGAAAAATTAATAATTAAAAAATCGTACTGTTTTTTTATGGATAAAATATGCAAATACATGAATTAGTTTGCTACACATAAGCCCTAGGTGTTTCAAATTTCGGATTCTGCTCAGGCAAATCTGGAATCATATTATTAACGCGAATAATAATATTATTCCAGTTGTAGGTAATTTGATACAGATAATTTTTGTCATAATAAACTTTTACCTATTTCATTGCGTTTCGGAGTTATGATGGATTATGTTTTATCTCTTCAAGTAAACTCCCCGTTTCCCCCATACGATTTTATCCATTATCAATAGTGTTGTAATATTAATTTACAATGTAACGGATAGATGGTGTTACCTATCTATGTACCTAGCAATGTTATCGCTGGTACTAAATGTATAACCATCTATCTGAAGACTGTAATCATCAAGTATCCACTTGATGTTAACAGGTCAGTGTATTGTTATGTAATGTTTGTGTTAGTTGTTATTAAATTTATTAAATTGTGTGTATCTCTCTTTGTCTACTGCCAACCTTCCCAATAGGTTATGGGCCCAGTAAGCAACTAAGAGAATACTATTTATTTAATTTTTGATTTGAATTTGTGCAAATATTGCGTTCATAATTTATAAATAAAAATTATGGAAGAATCGCAATTGGAAATTATGCAACAACAAATCGCACAGTTGCAATTGAGGTTAAATGGAAGGACCGAATCGCGATCGACAATTGTAACGATGATGGGAGGATTGCCAGAGAACAAACATTTAAATGGAGAAAATTTCAGCGAATGGAAGCATAACATGAAAAATTTTCTTATTGATGCTGGTATGTGGAAGTATGTGGTACCTGCAACCGACTCAAAGTTAGATGCTGAAATAGACGAAAGAGTTCTTGCGAAGATTAATTTGTCCATTAAACCTGGAGCAGCAGCTGAGATCAAAAATGTGAAGACAGCGAAAGAAGCTTGGGACAAATTATGTCGAGTCTACGAACAAACGGGTACGTTGCATTTGATAAGTCTGTATGCACAATTATTTAAAATAAGACTAGAAAATTGCAACGGGATGGAGGAGTATATAAATAAAATGTTAAATATCACTGATCAGTTGGAAGCAATTGGTGAACCTTTTAAAGATCACGTAATCGGTGGTCTAATGTTGGCTGGACTATCGGAAGAATATCAACCATTATTGTTAGGCATTCAAGGATCGAAGCAAAGCACAACTGTAGAATTTGTGAAAAATTTATTATTGCAACCAAATGTTCAGCAAATTAAAGTAATAAGTAGTGCAGAATCGAGTGCGTTTTACAGTAAAAATAAAAGCAAATCAAATAATTTATATGGACCAATAGGATCGAAGAATAGAGAAATTCGATGTTATAAGTGCAACAACATTGGTCATAAAGCCAATACCTGTCCTCATCGAAAGAAGATTGGTTCAAAACAACACAATAATAGTAGATCAGAAAGTACGCAGTTTATTGGGTTGTGTAGTGATTTGTGTGATAACGATAATGATTGGATTTTGGATTCGGGTGCTTCAGTGCATTTATCGGCAAATGTTAATAATTTTGAGAACTATAAAAATTACGATAATTGCAGCATCGAAGTTGCAAATGGTACAACGTTGAATAGTGTTGGTAAGGGTCAAATAAAAATTGATCTTATCGGTAATAAGACATTAGCACTTCAAGAAGTTATTCATGTGCCAGGAGTTAAGAAAAACTTGATTTCGGTTGGTCAAATGGTTAAACATGGAAATACTCTAGTGTTCGATGAAAGACATGGGTGTAGAATTACAAGGTTAAACATAAATATTAACAATGAAGATGTGCTGGGCAGTGGAAGATTAGAAAAAGGTGTTTACAAATTAAACAATTCGGTTAATTCAGTGAATTTTGTAAAAATAAATAACTCTCATGCGTTATGGCATCGAAGGTTGGGACATATAAATCGTGTATCTATGAACTTGATGAACAATGGTTTAGTTGAAGGTGTTGTAATCAAAGATAAAAATAGTAAACCGTGTGAAATTTGTGTAAAAGGAAAATTATCGCGAGCACCGTTTAATAAACATGGCGCGTCTCGAGCAACAAAAAAGCTCGAACTGATTCATTCGGATGTATGTGGTCCGATGAATACAAAATCGATTGGTGGTGCAAAATATTTTCTAACGTTTACCGATGATTTCTCAAGAAAAACAATAGTGTATTGTCTTAAAAATAAAAGTGAAGTCACAGAAAAATTTTTAGAATACAAGTCGTTTGTTGAAAATCAAAGCCAAGAAAAAATCAAGTGTCTACGTACTGACAATGGAACGGAATACGTGAATAAAGAACTTCTGTCTCATTTAAGAAAATTTGGAATTCAACATCAAACAAGTGTCCCATATACACCACAACAAAATGGGGTTGCAGAAAGGCTCAATAGAACGTTGGTTGAAAGTGCACGATGTATGATGATAGAAGCGAAATTAGGAACAGAATTTTGGGCAGAAGCGATACTTACAGCAACATACTTAAAGAATAGATGCCCAACGAAGCAATTAAATCGTATGACACCAGAGGAAGCGTGGAACAACAAAAAACCAAATTTATCGCATTTGAGAATATTTGGTTGCAAAGCGCTAGTTCACATACCGAAGGTATATCGAAAAAAATTCGATGAAAAAGCAGAAGAATACATTTTTGTGGGATATAGCGAAACGGTTAAGGGATATAGATTTGTTCATCCAATAACAAAAAAATTAAAGATATCTCGAGACGTTGTATTTCTTGAAGACCAATTAATAAATATTGGTACTAAAGAATCCATTGAAGGATTATTTCCACAACAACCCGTACAAATAATACACCAGAATAAAGATGACATCAGGAATGAAGAAATTTGTACTCGTGATTTTGAAACCGTCAGCATTAATAATGATGTAATTAGTGCTCGTGACGTTGTTCCAAATAGCAGCAATGTTGAAATTGAAACCGTCAGCATTAATAAAGATGAAATTAGTACTAGTGACATTGTTGCAAATAATAGTAATGTTGATGCTGAAGCCGTCAATAATGATGTTGTCGATAATGTCGAAGTACCGGTTGGGCAAACAGCGACTAATTTACCTAGACGATCACAACGTGTAACTGAACGCAATAAAGATATTTTTAATTCGGAATTTGTAGTTTACCAATCAATTTTAAGTGATCCAATAACACTTGAAGAAGCTCTTAAAAATGAAGACAGTGAAAAGTGGAGAAAAGCAATAAATGAAGAAATGGAAGCCCACAAAATTAACAAAACTTGGATTCTGTGTGATGTCCCGAAAGATCGAAAAGCTATCAAAAGTAAATGGGTGTTTAAAACTAAACTTACCGCCGAAGGAACAATTGATCGATACAAGGCAAGATTAGTTGCTAAAGGATTCACTCAAAAGGAAGGTATTGATTACGATGAAACATATGCTCCTGTCGTACGACACAGTTCGATACGTTTATTGATAGCCTTAGCAGTGAAAAACGATTGGAACATTGATCAAATGGACGTAGTAACTGCGTTCTTGCATCCAAAATTAAATGAAGAAATCTATATGGAATTACCGGATAAAAGAACTTGTAGATTGCAGAAATCGATTAATGGTTTAAAACAAGCAAGTCGGGTTTGGTACAAAGAACTTGACAAAACTATTAAACAATTAAATTTCGAACAATCAAAATTTGATCCATGTATTTACATAAAGCAGAAAACCAGCAAAATGTTAATTTTGGCTATATATGTGGACGATATTTTGATTTTTTCTCAAGATGACGAATTGAAGAATGAAGTAAAAAGCGAATTAGTGAAATCATTTAATATGAAAGACTTGGGCGAGGCACACTATTGCCTTGGAATAAAAATCGTTCGTGATAAAAAAAGTGGTACTATAACGTTGGATCAAGAAAGATACATCAGTCAGATCTTAAAAAGATTCAACATGAGTGAATGTAAAGATGTCTCAACACCATTCGATGCAAATCAAGTATTGACAACAGATATGCAGCCAAAGACCGACGAAGAAATTATTAAGGTTCCTTATCAAGAGGCCATCGGAAGCTTGATTTATGCGGCACAAGGAACACGGCCGGATATTACATATGCTGTTGGAAAAGTTAGTAGGTACAGTAATAATCCAGGAAAAGCGCATTGGGCTGCTGTCAAAAGAATTTTTAGATATCTCCAAAAAACGAAACAATTCAAACTCACGTTTAAAAAAGGAGCTGGTGATTTGCATGGTTATTGTGATTCGGATTGGGCGGCAGATGTGGATGACAGAAAATCTACTGCTGGTTACATTTTTTTGATGAGTGGAGGTGCTATAAGTTGGGCATCAAAAAAGCAACCAACAGTGGCTCTTTCAACTACGGAAGCAGAGTATATGGCATTAAGTTTTGCAACTCAAGAAGCTATTTTCATTCAAGGTCTTAAGAATGAATTGGAAAGAAATGTGAACAGTGTACAAATATTTTGCGATAATAAAGGAGCCGTAGATCTTAGCAAAAATGCAGGCTATAGATGTAGAACCAAGCACATTGACGTCAAGCACCACTTTGTCCGCGAAAAGCAAGAAACCGGACAATTAAAAATTGAACATATTGCGACAGAAGACATGGTAGCAGATTCCCTAACAAAAGGATTACCAAGGGAGAAGCATTCGTTTTGTACTACCAAGATGGGTTTAGGATTCTAGTTACATTGTAACTAGTGGAGGTGTTGTAATATTAATTTACAATGTAACGGATAGATGGTGTTACCTATCTATGTACCTAGCAATGTTATCGCTGGTACTAAATGTATAACCATCTATCTGAAGACTGTAATCATCAAGTATCCACTTGATGTTAACAGGTCAGTGTATTGTTATGTAATGTTTGTGTTAGTTGTTATTAAATTTATTAAATTGTGTGTATCTCTCTTTGTCTACTGCCAACCTTCCCAATAAATAGGCTTCTTGTCACAAGCAGATAAAAACTTAAATTTAAAATTTGGAGTGATTTTGTTTGGTTGCTATCATGTTTACAGACATGCAAACGCACCCTCACATATACATACACCCATACAGACATTTTTCAAAAACAATAGAAATAGTTTAAGGGAACCTCAAAACATAAAAATTTTATTAAAATTGGGGGTCAATTTTTTTTTTCAATTTTAGATTACTATACTTGCCTTACTAAGGAGTTCGGAAAGTAAAAAAGAACCGTTTAAATAAATTTCACCATATCATTAGTACCTGTCTAAAATATGAAAAGACATCGACATGTGTTTAAAAAACTTTAAAAAAAGGATTGCCAATAAAAGGGCTTCGGGTCTAGTAGGTCGACGTATGCACTGGCGTTACTATTTTATATTAAAATTGTAGTAGGTTTCTAATCGAAGTATAAGCTTTGTAAAAAAAAAATTTCAGCTGATAATAACAATTGCTGGTAATCATTACTCGCAAAATAAAAATAAATTGCTATAATTTCCATGTAATTTAATTATATTATGTTATTATGTAAAGCGAGGGGTAACTGCCCAGTCAGTATCATGTTAATGTTAACGAACGGGAGCTTTGGATTGGTAGATCAGCAGAAACATGGCTTTTGATTGGAGTATCATTTGTTAAAATTACGTTATCGTTAACATGATTCTGACAGGGAAGTAAATCTCCTGGGAAGTCTTGTGTACAGCTTGTAGGAAGTTTGGGAAGTCCGAAGTAGGAGGAAGTCTAGTGTACACAATTTTTGTCCGTGGTTTATCGCTCAATCAAAAGTATCTTGACAATTCTTACAAGTCACCAATATGCAATATATGCAACTTCAATAACATCAAAAAAGGGCAAGATTCAGATGATGGAAATCATAGGAAATCAATTTCCTTGATTTATTTCGACAATTTTGTTTTTTTTAAATATTTTATTTTGATCAATAAGTTTAATAAATTCAAGAATTATCTTATTTTCCTGAAATATCCAAAGATTTGTCGATTTAAACCTATGAGAGCCTGACAGGCCCTACATATGCACTGGTGTGATTTTTATTGACGAATGCACTGTAGAATTAAGAAATCGAATGGGAAATGATTGGCTAAGCAATTTAGCCATTATTTAAGTTAGAAAGAAAATTACTAAAAATTTAGATTTAGATACACACGCGTATCATTTTAGATACGCACAAACACATCCTCATAATTACTTTTAAAATAAACTTTTATGCAAGATTAATTCAGTCTGTATTCATATTAAAAAATAATTATTATTTCTTTAGAATAAGTAGCAAAAGCTTTAGCATGAAGTCTAATCGTATTCAATATTTCAAGCATGGTCTCTTGAATAAGTGGTTCTACTTCAAAAAAAAAAAACGAACACTTGAAATCCAAATTTGTTTTGGTCGAAACAAATCCAATTAGTATAAGAATTTTGTACAGATTTAAAAGATGAAGTGATCATCCGAAGAATAGTTCCTAAGATCTCAATTTGCTAAACTCTGGAAGCTTTTTTTGTAAAACAATCTGAATTTTTATATTATGTTATATACCAAAACAAAAATGACTATAATTTATTTATTCTTTATTAATTTTTGCATAATACATTTTGTAACGTTGATGAAGGGATAAGAAATAATAATATTAATTTTTTCATAACATATGATTTCTAAGGCCTTTGAGAACCATTGGTGCTACTATAGTGTCTATGTTGTTTCCAAATAACAATTCCATGTTGTTCGAATAATTTGGAACATTAATATCATCGCGTATTGTCGGTAATTTTTCAATCAATTTTTGAACATCTTGCATTGATGATATGGAATCATTGGAGGTGTAAATCATAGAAATAGGGACGGTTATTTCACTTAAATTATAATCTCTCATGATATTGCAAGTATCTTCTGAAGTGAGGCATTTTCCAAAACGACCTAAAATTATGAAAAACTGTTTTATTTTATTCTTTGAATTTTATTGTAACGGAATTACCAGTTGAAATATATTGAGCGTAATTCTTTATTACTTTTGTTGATGTCCACTCTTTGCGGGTCTGCATTAAAGCCGTTATGACCGTCTAAAAAATATAAGTTTTTTATAAAAACTGTAATTTTGTTTTAGCGTTTTACCTTATTTATATTTTGAAAATTATAGCCATTTAATAAGTAAAATATGTCTTGACACATTTTTATTGAATCTTCATTAATTTCGGTGCAGTTATGGTCACTTTGTTGAATCAATTCTTGTGAAGGAGTAAATTTGTCCATTCCTAAATTTTTAATCAGCCACTGAAAATAATTTGTTATTAAGTTAAAAATTTAAATTAAATTAAAACTTACTCCTTTGTGAGATAGATGTTGAGCCACGTCTTTAAAAATTACATTTTCTGAATGCTTCATCATTGCTACGGGTCCCAAAGAAACAATGGAAGAAATTTTATCGTTGTATTCGGGACGTTCACTCAACAAAATAAACATTAAAGTAGATCCCTGCATGTGTCCTACATATTTTATTGTTTTTGCTTTGGTAATACGGAAAATTTCGTTTATTATTGAGGGTAAGTCTTGAGTAGCCAGTTCATGAAGCCTAAAATAAATGCAATTAAAAAATAGAAACGACAAGTCAATTATTTTATTTACCCAAATTTCCAGAATAATGGATCCTGTTCAGATTTTAAAACAGCGTGTTTAGATCCGTAAATACTTCCTCTAACATTGCCAATGAAAACATCAAAACCCTCATCGGCTAACCTATAAGCTAAACCTTGTGGTCGTCCTCCAACTAAAAAACTTTCCGAGTTGGTTAATAAAGCAGGCATTAATAAAACTACCGGTTTGCGGAATCGAAAATTGAAATCAACTTGATCATCATTTTCATGACTATTTTCATCACCTCTCGATTGTTGAGACATTGCTTCTATGGAAAATCAAGAATTAACTAAAGCTTTATCAATTTTTTTTTTCTCACCGTCATGGACTGTGCGATTGCTTCGCATACGAACCAAATCCAATAAATATCCATCGTTAGTTAGAACTACATGTTCCTGACAAGGGTATTTGTTTTGTCGAATCATTTCAGTCTGAAAATTATAACGTAAGAATTGTAAGAATAAAAATAAATATATAAAATACCATGTTCCTTTCTCCTTCTGAGGTTCCAAATAATCTATCAAAAAGCGAAAAGGCACTCGAAGAGTGAATTAGAACACACGAAATTAAAATTAATTTCAACATTTTGATTAACGAACGGCACAGGATTGTCAATCAAAACTGAATTTATAAAATTTAGGCTATAATATTTATAGATCATTGATGCTTATCTTGCATTATGATATATGCAAAGTAATCGTTATTGCTTAAGTGATACAAAAAAAATTACAAATTTACAATATATTTCGTTAAAATTTTAATATTTATTTTTGATCCATACGTTTTTCTTAAATTTATTTAGGTCTAGGAGAATATAATGATAATGCTGGATGTAAACAAATGTTATCTCGCAAATTAATAACTTGATTGCTTTAGTAGGAAGTAATACTCCAAAATCAGCGTCTAATCGAAAGTGCATTGTTCCATATTATCACAAAATTGACCCCTCGCGTCATTCTACACGTGCAGTAGTATGCATGCTTTAAATTTATCTTCGATTGCAGATATTTTCAAAAATATCTAAATTATTTAGAACACAATTTAAACAAACACATGTATTAAATAACATTCTTATTTTATTGTCGAAGTTTTCTGCTGAAATATGTTGTTTATATAAAATGAAGAGACACGATTTAAAAAAATCCTGTTGCCCGATAGCGACATTTTAAAATTTCGAAATACATAAATAATGTTATTCCCAAAAATTCTGTTTCGCATAAGAAAAATTGCAGACAATTTTGTAATTTTGTAGCTTTTGGATTGATTTTTGTTTCATTTAATATGTGAAATAACCTATTTGATTATTGAAAATATAAAAAATTCCAGAAAGGCTAAAAATATTGCAATTTTTTGTAAAAATTGTCAATTCATTTTTATTTAATATTTTGAAAGGATACTTACTTATATGTCCTTACAAAACGTATAATTCCTTAGGTAACTTTATTATTCTGAATAATTTTTCATATGTTTTATAATCTGAAAATATATAATACTAATACATATTATAATTTTAAAAATTAATATATCCAAAAAATATAATTAATTAAAATAGAAATTTAGAGTATATGTAGAAGAAGTATTCTCTCAAAACATATTAATTTTTAGAAGGAAAAAAGTGGAGTTTTTGAGAAAAACGACTTAATTTTTTCAGAAAAATTGCAATATTTTATGACTTTTTTGAAACTTTTTTGGATTTCTATATTATTAGAAGGCTAGAAAATTACCGAATGGTCATCGATAATACGGGTTTCCTTAGTTTCTATAAACATCAACATATTATGTAACCAAAAACGAATTCTGGACCACGATCTCCGCCAACCTGCATGATTTCATGGATTCAATGAGTTAACCCTTATGTTATACTCGGGTACCCACCTTGTTGTATTTGCATGAAAAAAACTCTAAAGAAATGAAAATTTCATTTTGAGCTCCCGGATCGTCGTTATTTAGCTCAAAGGCAAGCAAATCGTGAATTCAAGTTATTATTATTTTTTAATTTATTTTTTTAAATTAGTTTAAACTTCAGCCATCGCTCCATTCGCACCCAGGTGTACCTACAACAGTATTTGTACAAAATACATTTAAAATTATTTTTGTTAACGCATGCAAGTAAACTTTATTGTAAAAATAGAAAAACATAACAGTTATTTTTTGATAAACAATATTATTTATTGCATTACATACATTTTATAATACAATTTTTGTTGAATGTTCATCACAGACCGGCAGTTGATATTCGCTTCATATAGCTCTTGCGCGTTTTTCGTCGTCTTTTTACTTTCCGAACTTCTTAGTAAGTAAAAGTGTTATCTGAAATTGAAAACGAAAATTGACCCGCTATATTTTTAACAAATTTTTGTTTCGAGGTTCCCTTAATCCCCTTTTTATCATTTTTGAAAAATTTCTGTATGAGTGCGTATAGCATCCAAACGAAGTAACGAATTCACTCCATACTTTAAATTCAAGTTTTGATTTGTTGTAAGCACAAAACCTATTGAAAATGAATGAAATCATTCATTTGAACGGGGCAACGAGGGGTTTACTTGAAACGATAAAACCTAATCCATCATAACTTCGAAACGCAATGAAATAGATAAAAGTTTATTATGACAAAAATTTATCACTATCAAATTACCTAGGTACAACTTTCGTACTATAAAAAAAATTTTTATTCAAAAAAATTCAAATTTTCTTGTAATACATGAAATTTTAGTTATTTGTAATATTTTTTTGTTGTTTTTGCGTATTATTTCAATTTTCTGAATGTTTTTCACAATTATTGATCGTCCCTGATGAGCTTTAGTATTTTAAATTGGGAGTTAATTTTAATAATTCAGCAAGTTATACGATGGCAAAATCAGATTTTTATAGTTAGTTTATATCACATATTATGGCAGGATCTCGTGACAGCATTTTTCATCTTAAATTTACTTAGGTACTCAATAAACAATGTATATTAAAAAAAAATTTTTTTAAACGGTTTTTTTTATTGAAATATTAAAAATTAATTAAATTTTTAATTAAATTAAATTTTTTCAGAAAATTAGAATACCTCTATTTGGTCTTTTTAAAAACTTTTTGAATTTTTATATTTAGAATAATCAAGTACGACATTCCACGTAAGAAAAAAAAATCAATCCAAAAGCTACAAAATTACTGTACACATAATTTTTGAGAATAACATTATTTATTTGAAAATCTTAAAATAAGGCTATTGGGCAACAGAACTTTTTTGGAATAAAAAATTTCAAGTTTTCTCATTTTGTATAAACAATAACATATTTCAGCAAAACTGAATTTTGGAACATGAGGTCCACATTCTGCATAATTTTGAATAGATTCAGTAGGTATATTATAAAATTGGGTTATAAAAATTATTTTATTTTATATTTGGTGTTTTTCTAATTTTGATTACAATACTATTTTAGTTTATATTATCGAAATTGTTTAAGTTAACAGTCAAAGGCAGAGACGTAGCAACAGGCGGTGCAACAAAAATTCAAAAGAAAAAAAATTTATGTTTGGGAGCTTGTAATCTAAATCCAGAATATGCAACTATTATTACTAGTATTGATTATATCTTTTGAAACACTAATTTAAAAGTTAAAACGATATAAACCAGTACAAACATTTGAGAGATTATTTTCGATCTGGAATTTGGTAAAGAACTATTTGAGAAATAAATTGTCACAAAGCAGACTTTCTAGATAATCAAAAGGCAAGAAAACTAAATTTTTCCATATAAATAAATTAGAATTAGTTTTGTTTTGTGTTTTACCATTTACTACACCGGGTGCTGACTGAGTTAAGCCCAAACATAAGAAATTAACATGTAAAACTTATTTATGCAAATTCCTGCTTCCCTAATTATTTTAGAGAAAAAAATGGAAAACACAAAAATAATGCAGAAATATAAATTACGAATGATAAGAGCATTGATTTCATCTAGCTTTTACTTAAAGGTCAAGAAATATTTTTGAAATTGATAAAATTTTCATTTATCAGACTGGCCAGGTAAGTTTCCAATGTAATTATAATTGAATTTATTACATGGTCAGTCTGTTAAATGAAAATTTTAACAAATTTCAAAAACATTTTTTGACCCTTTAAGTAACAACTCTAGATGAAATCTAATGTTCTTATCATTCGTAGTTTATATTTTTTGTGCAATAAAATTGTAATTTTTAATTTTAAAATTACCATTTTAAAATGATGAAGGGGGCCCGCTGTGACCCACTTGCACCAGTGCCCGGCTTTGAATTGCTACGACCCTGGTCAAAGGACCACCAAAAAACTCACATTATTAAAATTCAAAATAAAAACTTTCGAATTAATCAAATTTGACTTATACCTACATATCTCGTTTAATTTCGTTGAAAAATTGCACCGTTCTCTTCTTGATAATTTCCATTATTATTATGATAACTTTCCAATATTTGATGCTATTATCTTTAATTTTATCTGAATTTCAGTCACTATGAGCATTGACTTTCTCCGGCAAATAAAATTGAATTGATGTCAACGTAACGTTGCAATTTCAAATTATTTAGTTTAGTTTTATAAATTATAAATTTATAAATTATAATTATTTAGCATCGGAGATCCTGATGGAATAAAAAACTTAAGTCCTTTTATGTTCACATCTATGATAATGAACTAGCCTACAAATTATTGTATAATTCAAACGAGGCAAAAACATTGAAATGATTCAGAACATCCGATTTGTGTATTTGATTTGCAAAAAGTGTGTACTACTTGTTTTTCATCATTCCTTTATTAAGTTATAATTATTAACAAAAAGTAAACATTTGAATATACAGAATTAGTAATTTTTTTAACAATATTCAATATTCGACTTAATATCGTCAAAATCACTTCCATTATCATCGCAATCTGGATCATTATATGTGTAGTCACTACCGGTTTCATAATCAATTGTGCTAGTTTCTTCCAAACCAATATAATCCATTATATTATCATCTTTACCAGTTCCGTCATCATTATCATTATCTGTATTGTTGCTGTCAATATCGTCGTCATTATTATAATTATAATCTATTGAGTAAAAGTAATGATCACTAATAATGTTTGCAAAATATATTGTTTCCTCCGGTTTAGTTATTAAAGCTATCTCGCCTGTAGGAATTTTATTCATCTGCCAAAATATATCATCTGTGAGTCGAATTACATCTGTAGGTGGTATCCAAAACTTGACATAATCTTCATGCTCTGCATATTTTAATGCAGCATCGGCAGAAATACTGTTTCCTACAATGGGAATTTGATCGAATTCTCCAGTAGTTGCGTATTTCTTTGCACAAGTAGCAACTTGAAGGATATTCATGTCATACTCGTCCTCCAAGAATTTAGGATATATAATCAGTAAGTGTTTTGGTTTCCATGACGTGAATAGTTTTTCTTTGCTGAAAATTGACAAAATTTAAAATTGAAATTTGAAATTAGTTCAAAATATTTTTAATAAAAATTATATTCAAAAATGTAATAAAACATAACAACTATAAAATATAAATAATTTAATATAGTACTGTTAATACAATAATTTAATAAACTAAATTAATAATAAAAAATATAAAAGAACTCAAGAGGAGAACCGTTTAAGAAGAAACCGTTCTTAAAAGAATAATAATAAAATAATAAAAGAAGTCTATATGAGTCGGGTATATGAAAAACGCAAAAAACTGCCAATTAAATCCTAATTGCTAAAAAGGAATTTTCTTGTAACAATATACTGGGAATAATTATTAAATAATAACTTATAGATAATCTTCCAAAGTCCTTTATTTATACGAGACACGTTTCGGGAATCTTTATAATATTCCCATCTTCAGTCTTAAGTCTTCAGTCTTAAAAAAATAAATATTTTTTAAATATTTTATATATTTTGTATGGCTTTTTTGAAATTGAATATTGTCTCTTTTGTGTTCCGATTATTGTATTTTAAATTTTGACAACTCTTACGTATGTCCTCTTGAGACTGAAGATGGGAATATTATAAAGATTCCCGAAACGCGTCTCGTATAAATAAAGGACTTTGGAAGATAGACTGTTTGTTATATATAATAAATTCACTCCAAAAACTGGGAAAATGAGTTTTAATAAATAATAACTGATACAAAAATATTGCAAATTCTTTATTATTTTTTGAGTTATTCCAAAATAAATAATTAATACACTGGCCGGATTTGCAAGAAAGCACTGAACAAGTCCGGATTTGAAACGTAAATACACTTGGAATATGAACTGATGGTAAAAATAATATTATTTTCAACTGCATCATATTTATTTTTAATTTATTTAAAAGCTTTTCAGGACTTGTGGTTAGCTGAAGTAACCACATTTGTGGTTTTTTATGTTATAAATATGTTCGTTAATAAAGTTAATTCCGTCCTCAAATACTCGCCGGCTTCTAAACGCCAGCGGCGAATTGTGTGATCACATTGAGCTGATCGACGGCTTCTTACCAGCTGCTGGTAAGAAGCCTAATGTGACCCGCGCTTTATAGTAAATTTTATTTAATACTTTGTTAAACGCGGTTATGCAGTTGTTAAATTTAGTAAAATTTGCTGAAGTTTCAATTCTAATGTTTAATCATCATGGGCTTATAGTAATAAATTATAATCATTTATCGGTTAATTCAGTACACGGAGATTCACAACCATCAAAATTATATTTTCGGATTTAATGTGATTCGGAGCTGGAACTCTGCTGGAATATAATTACCTATATTGTGTTCGCATCTTTTTCATATGAAACTATTATAGAAGTAGGTAAGTTTTTTGTTTATATTATAAAATAACATTTACTTTAAAAATATTTAATTAGCTGCGTTAAATAAACGTAAGTTTATTAATTATTACTTTACGGGTGGGGATTAACAAACAATTTTCGGAATGGAAGCAGCGTTATTTGTACAATCGAAATTGGTGTACAAGAAGCTAAAGGCACCAACAAAGCGGTGACGCCGACTTTTAAAATTTACAAATAAAAAATTTTGGGATCGTGTTTTTAACTTGTTAGTTTTCCGTTTACCTAAAAAAAGAGGTAAATATCTCGAAAATTTTGTGTACACTTATTTGGAATTCCCTTGGTAATCTCTGGAATTTCTTGAAAATCATAGAAATTCTTTAGAACTAGGTTGAAAATCAAGGGCAGATCCAGGCAAAGTCCATGTAAGGGTCAAATGAAGCTGGTAAATGAGGGTAAATGAATATATTTTGATAAGAATTTAGGTATATATTTTTGAAATAAAAAAAATTCTAGATTTTGTGGTTTTTGACATGAGGGGGGGGGTTAGATACATCGTTATCGTCCCTCGTTGCAGCCGCCCTTGCCAGGTATACTTAGAAAATGGGAAATTTAAAATATTTAGAATATTTTAGGAATTTTAGGTTAAAAAACATTTCTTAAGATTTTCCTTCACTTTTGTATATCACGATTTCTTCTCGGTTTCCCAGCAACAAACTATAGGGAGAAATAATAAGTTTTAGAATCTTAGAAAATTTCAAGAAATCTATGGAAATTTTACGAAATTTTGATGAAGAGGAAAATATAAGAAAACGTATAAATTTCTAGGATATCTTAAGAAATCTAGAAAAAAGAAAAATTCAAGAAAATCCAACGAAATATCAGAAAATTCTAAAAAATTTCGGGATATTAAAAAATTCTAAGAAATGAGAATTCCGAAAAAATATAGAAAATTCTAAGATATCTTAAGAAATCTCGGAATAACTTAATAAAGCCAAGGAAATCTTCGAAAATTGAAAAAATCAAAAAAATCTTAAGATTTTCTTGGATTGCCTATTTCTTAAGACTTCCTGAGATTTTCTCAAATTTCTTTTCATTTGTACACATGAGCAGATTCAGGAAAAATTCATGGAAGTAAAGGTGACGCTGGCTAGGAGAGGGTAAATAATTAGATATTTTTTGATAAGAATTTAGGTTCAAATTTTAACAAAATTTAGTGGAGTTGCCCCGTTACCTAGCCCTTGTTGAAAATCATTGGAATTCTTTGCGAATCATGAAATTCTATGGAAATCTTTGGAATTCCGAGTCCCGTGTACAAAAATATTTTGAGATATTTACCCCTTGCCTAAAAATGCACCAAGTAGAAAAAGACTGTAGGGCAATAATTATTTTATGAATTTATTTTATTATAGTGAGACAATATGAAGAAAGGCGAAGTCAGGTTGGCATTGGAAACATAATTAATGACGTATTGGGAGATAACGGAGAGGGAAGATAAAAATAATAAAATTCATAATGGACAGTGGACTACATCGACAAATATCAATTATCGCAACAATTAAATAATAAAATGTAAATTTACAGTTAAAAACGTTAATTCAAAAAATAAATGTGTAATTAATTATTTAAATATTTAGTATTTTTTGTAATTAAAATTGTAATTATTCCTCTTTTTATTTTTTCAGTAAATTTTTTTGTTTAAATACCAGCAGTTTCTTTAAATTAATAATTTTTTTCTGTATGTAGATGTAGGTAGGTATACACACTGGAGGAAAGCAAGGGACAAAAAATTTGGTTACAAATAGAAGATGACTATGGAAGGAATCCGAAAGAAATTCAATTAATTGATTTGCAATTAAAAGGTAGAAATCTAGTGAGAAAGAAGAATAACAGTAACATCTGGTGAAGGCGAATTCATTATTAACTTCAAAAAAATATAAGAATAATACAATACGTAGAAAATCAAAATTCAAAAAATTTAAAAAAGAGACAATTAACACATAACAGGTCTGAATTAAGAAAATTTGAAAAAATGAAAAATTCGAAAAATAATTATGTCAATTTTAAGTCATTAATGTCAAAATTTTATTTTTGGCCACTTTTTCGTGTTTTTGTCCCATTGTGCAATGGCAGGAGAATAGGATTAGTGAATAAAAATTAAATTATATGGCACGCCACTGGGCATAAAAAAAATTTGGCATCGGAAATTAATAGTCCAGACTGTTGTTTTGGTACGTATAACAAAATGCTATGCCCATTACTTAGGGAGGTGCACAGTTCCAAATTTCAAAAGTGATTCTATTCACCCCATTCTACGGTATTTTTAGTTAGTAGACTACTAAAGTAACATTATCTATATACACCCATACACAAAATTGAACGTACACTCCTATGCTAGCATTGAAAATTGTGCCTTTTGAAGACATGTTTTCTCATATAAAAATCGCTTCTACAACAAAATTTATTAAACATTTTTTGTTGAATATTTGATTTTCTTCATTTTTGTTTATATAGGGGAATGTCGTCAGGGTTGTCCACCTTTTTAACTTTTGCCCATAACTTCCGTTTAAGAAAGAATTTTGTTAATCTAAGCACATGGTCAGAAAGGTCTATGCATAAGAACACTTTCGAGGCAATTGCAAATTGATTGGGTAAAGAATAGAAAACTTATAGAGGAGAAGATGCAAATATGGAATATGCTTGTAATATGGAATACATCGGTTTTGACTAAACCAAGTAACGTTTTCTGTCGAAAATCGGCTGAATTAGTGAATGTTTGCCATCTTTATTGGAGGCAATCCACCTCGCGCCGTTTTAGTATGGTTTCGGTTTACCACGTGTGTATATGTGAATTTCGTATTTCGATAATTTTAACACTTAAATGAATATGCAAGCCTAACTTTTTTATTTGCACGTTTATATCTAAATATTTGTTACGATGCCACTGTATATAAACTAAAGTTTAAGATAACGTTGTATCTGTTCAGTTTTTTATTATGATAGGCTAGATCTAACCTAAAATATTGAAGACATTGGTTGTCGGTAATATGGAATACTAGGGAGTTATGGGTCCAGTGGTCAATGTGGAGTCATAATGAGTATGCAGGCTCCGAAAAAAACGAGTATATTTGCGACTGGTGCAAGTAATATGTTAATCTAGACCTTATAGTTAGTTTTAATTTTTTGGAACCATAAGTTATTTAATTATTTCTTAGATATTTAATGTATTCCATATTTGCACCACCTTTTCTTAGGTGGGCATTTTGTAGTTTTTTTTTCAAACTTTATTTTTGCAAAAATGTTTTAGTTAATTGCATATTTGCTTTTATATTTTGGTGTCTAATTTCCCTAAATTTGGCTTAATTCTATTCGCTAAAAAAAATTTTTTTATATACCAAACTAAATGGTATTCCATATTTGCACCTTCTTCTCTACGGGAATTAAAAAAAAAATGTTGTCAAGGTTGGCCCATATGTTGTCTAGGTTGGCCCATCATTTAGAATCGACAAAATTCATGCAAAAATGTTCGAAAATGATTAACTGGATGAAATAATAAACCAAATTCATTTTATTTTTATTTCATCAAGTATTGCACTCGAGAATAGAGGCTAATTGGGAGTTTTTGCGAATACAGCCCACATTGACGCGCGTGAATGGATTAACGAGATTCCTTCTGGTGTTGCCTTTTCGTGCCATACTCGAGTAAACAGCCTCGGCCTCTACTCAGGAATTTTCCCACCTGCCTGGTACTATTACCTACGAGTACAACTTTACACTATAATGTCGCAACAAACTGCTTTACTTGAACGTTAATCTGAATCGCAGTTTTGGCAAATGAAGTAGCTCCTAGTCATTAAATGCATTTCTTTCTTGCATTCCCTCCCTTAGATGTCGGATACCCGCCACTGTACACAGTGGGCCAACCCTGTGTCTACACGTATATGGTCTAACCTAGACGACAAATGCCATTACCGTATCGCGTCACACCACAACCAAACAGATTACAAAAATGAAATTTTTAAAGGCTAATCCCCATATCACATTTAACGATACTAATTTGACGAATTCATGTTTTCGCTCCAAGTTTTGATGCTTTATTAACAGTTACCGGAAAACTTTTTTGTCTTTATTAAGTCACCGAGTGCACAACACGTTTCAATTTCACACTTCGCAATCAGTAATGGCACGAAAAGTTCGTTGTCATTGAGGGATGTTTAGCCACCCACCCACATAGGTGACATCAGTGGTTAACACTGAAAAATCGCAGTGGGCCGACCTAGACATATCGTACCTAGGGGGGGGCGGGCGTTAGGGCCGGATCGCCCCGGGCGACACATTTGTACAAAAATATTTTTATAAAAACAAAAAAAATATTTAAAAATATTAAATAGTAATTTTTATATAAAGGGGGATGGGAGGGTAGGGGCGGCAAAAGCTCTATGGAAGGCCAGTGATTTTGAGGTTTGTTTATTTCTAAAATAAAAATTTTTCTAAAAATTTCGTTAACTTGATCCAGTACGCCGAACTTCTCTGTAATCCGAATGAGGCCAGGTTTCTATGGGGTAATGTAAACTGGGCCAAAAAACTACCTGAAAGTGGTAAACTGGGCCAAAAAACTACCTGAAAGTGGTAAACTGGGCCAAAAGCAAATTTCACTAAAATTTTGAAAATGGTAAACTGGACCAAAAGCAAATTTTACTAAAATTTTGAAAATGGTAAACTGGGCCAAAAGCAAATTTTACTAAAATTTTGAAAATGGTAAACTGGGCCAAAGGCAGAATTTTTTAGGTACTAAGCAGAATTTTTAAAAATCAATTTTTTCTTTGTTGGTAATTAAAAAAATATTTTATTTTACTATATCAAGGGTTTTCATTTCATATGATGGTACAAAAGAAAAATTGCTTATTTACAAAGATAATATATCCAAAATTACTGAGGAAGCTGGAAAATTAGTCAGATTACATTTACAACGGGTCAGCGAGGAAATCGGTTAATGATTTATGACAATGGCGTAACAAGGCAGCTACGGGCCTGTGTTTCTGACTCAAGGGGGGCCCCAATTGGAATATTAAATTAACATGGAACTTTTTTATAAGCAGAACAATTTTTATAAATTAATTTTTATGATAAAAATATAATAAGTATTAAACACGTTTGCATAATTAAGGAAGAGCAGTAGACGCATGTGTTTCTGGCAACTTGGCCGTCGTCAGTATTACGCACTTGACAACAACTTACCTGCTGCTATTAAAACGATGAACACGCTTAATTATGCAAAATTATACTACGGATTCGTCTGCGTTGCTAATAATAATAAATATTGTTATTAAGTTTTATTAAAATCATTTTAGGGATTTACTACTAAGTAAAAACTAGAAAATCATAAGTACCTGACGGTAACTAGCAGTGTAGTGTTAAAAATTAAAATATACCCTACTCTTATTTTTTTCGGTATTTTGTTAAATTGCTATACATATAAGGGTGACAGTTTATTTGTTTATTACTGTAATCTTTACCAGATGGGAAGTTCTGCTTTGGTGGGTGCATTTAATCTTTCTCGATGCCGCTTCAACTTCAATTCAACAAAAGACCAAACAGACAGTATATTTAATGCTACAAATCGCAAAAATTTTATTTTTTTGGTCGTGATGGCGACCGGGCCCTTGTTCGATCGAACACATCGAACACTGGTAGTTACGCCACTGATTTATGAACAAAATAAGTTTTCTTTTCAACGGCATATATCAACGACGGGCGAACAAAAATGGAGGTATTGTAACAGAAGCTGTACGGCGTTTGTTCAAGTGTTGGGAACCTGCGAAGCGGATATGCAGATTACCTATGTTCGAGCAAACCACACACATGTTGTATATATGATGAGAGGCTTTTAAACAGACAAGATTTGACGAGTCGAATGAAACTGAAAGCTACGGAACAACCATTAGAAACACCTCAACGACTTATGCAAACGTGTTTGGATCAGAAACCGTCTTCTACCATGGTTTTGGAAAAATCCGATTTGCTATGTGCTAAAAGGAATGTTTATAACATAACCCGAAGATATTAATTTTACTATCCGTAAATATTTGTCCAAAATTGTCAACTATAAACATAAATTTCCCACTATTTCTATAAGAAATTAAACTAAAGCTGAAAACAAACAAATCAGCGCGAAAAGGTAGATCGGGCGCGAGAATGTAGATCGGTCAGTAGGTTACAGTTAGCTTCTGATATTTTGTTTGGAAATAATAACAAAAAAGGAAAAACACACCCTACCTGCACCCCTTCTTTTACCTTAAATTTGATTTTGGCTCAGTTTACCACTTTCAAAATGTTACTTGAAAGAGCCTTTGGCCCAGTTTACAATTTTCATAAATTTAGTTAAAAGTGTCTTTGGCCCAGTTTACCATTTTTTAAATTTGGCCCAGTTTACCATTGGCCCAGTTTACATTCACCCCAAAATATTGCCATTATATGCATAAAAATATGATTTAATTTTAAATATAAGCATTAAAAATAAAGTGTGGATTGTATATCACTCGGCTGCGCCTCGTGACATCCGATCCACCTCGCGTTTAATAAACAATTTAAACCTCTTGTTTAATAATATACTATTAAATGTTAAATATATTTTATAAGATAAGAATAAGAGAAATTTAGTACTTTAAAGAATTTAAATTCTAACTTCCGGAAGCCGCCTAATCTGAGGCTTCTAGACAGGTGAATAATATAAGCTTGTTGCAATTTGGGAAAATCCCAAATTTTAGTGTTTTCCTTAATCCCTAAAAGGGTGGTTTTAGGTAACTATGCTCTCCTTTGTTAGTATTTAAAGATAAAGAAGAAAACAGAAGCGCTTTTATTCCAGTTTGGGTTTTTTGAATTTATGCATATTTTCAAGAGTTCATCCACGGATGTATAATTAAAGAGTTGATGTGACGACCTATGATTCTATCGTATATTAGCGGGTCGCGAACGTCCTTAGTGTGCGAGAGAGAGATCTAGCGACAAAGATAGAAAAGGTTCCATTGTAAATTGCACAGCAACATTGAACGTTCCACCCCCGAAGATACTACAGAAGATCAATTTATATACCAATGCTTGATGCAGTATAATCTTTGATTTGCAATCTAGATTTTCTGTAGACACATTAAATTCTTTTGAGCTTACATAATTATTTGATGCCAAGAAATATTATTAAATTGAATTTAAATGATGAGTATGGTACGAAGAAAGTAGCTAGTATCTACAAATATTGTGACGAAGTAATTAGTGATCGACCAGGAGCTAAATTACGATTACTGTCTAAAATGCAATGTTGGCAACAGAAGTGGCTCACCGTTTCCGAATCCCCTATACTGAATCCCTAATATTGTAAGCGAAGTGTTAAAAAATTGCGACGCAGATATATTATATTCTTTAATAAATAAATTATTTGTAATACTGCTTACATATCCCATAAGTGTGGCCTCTACAGGAAGGAGCTTTTCTTCATTACGAAGATTAAAAACATATTTGAGAAGCACTATGGGAGAAGAAAGGTAACGGGTCTAGCTCCGCTTCATACGCACCGTGAAGTTGAACTAAATGTCGATAACATCATTGAAAGATTTTATATTATAAACCGTGAAGCTACCTACTTTAATTTTTTATTTTTTAATAAAATTTATTTATTTTTATCTTTTTTTTGGTATTTAATTTATTAAAAAACAAATAATAAACTTATTTTTGCTATTATCAACTACTACTTTTTATTTTTCTTATTTATTAAATTTTTATTTTGTCCCCCCCCCCTTTGGTAATAGTCTGGATCAACCACTGACCGAGACTGTACTGTACATGTAGAGGAGAGGCTTGCAGGTTGCCACCCATGCCGAATTTCGACATTCTAGCAGTGTCATCCCCTAAATTTCGACGGACATCGATGTCAAACGTGTATTTGTCCAGGGACGTGCCTAAGGGGGGATGGGGGGAACTCCCCCTCCAACATTGAAAAAAGGTAGGAAAGTTGGTAATTTTCATTGAACAGTTGGCAAAACGACTAGTTGGTACAATTCGCATAAATTATGGCATTCCTTTGAAAAAAAACGCAAAAATGCTAAAAAAAGCTCCTTGGTATATTGCGAGGAACAACATCGTTGACAATTTCACGATTGCTCCCCCTTCATAAAAGTTGGTTCGGCACGTCCCTGTAGTTGTCTACTTTTAATCTAATTGTGGTGCACTCGAACACAATAACAGTGACATGAGCCCCTAAATCGGCCCCGGACAGGTTCTCACGCAAAGGGGGGGGGGGGTTAACCCCCAATTGCATATTTTATGTACCTATTGACGTAAACGCTTTTAAAATATTTAAAAATTAATATAAATCTTTATTTACTAATAATAATTCATGCATTTATTTTATATATTTTTAGATTGAAACTCTGATTTTTTTTTGTTCACAGCCACTAAGTGTAATTAAAAATCATGTTACTTGAGTTTTTCTACATTTTCAACAATTTTTGAAAATTTGCTGTAAATTTTTAGTTTTTGAGGATTAAAATGATTTATAGCGCATGATTGTTGCTTTATACTTCCCCTTTCCTGTGTGAGTTATTATATGAACAATACGTTGATTGTATGACGAGTTATGATCAAAAAAGCTATGGGGTGGTAACCTGTAAGCCTTTCCCCTACTAATTTGAAATACATATAGTGCACATATTACGGCGATGATTAGTACAAAATAAATCGAGAATCGTAAAATTTACGACTGTTTAGTAATCTAGGGTTAAAACGCGTTGATTATAAAATGTCCCAAATTTTCGTAAATATCCCAGTGCTCATCCTGTTGATTGGAGTGCTCACCCATATTTTTTAGGCGCTTATTTCAATAATATATTTTTTTGAGTTTATTTATAAATTCTGTGTACTCCTACCGGACAGTAGTAACTTCCACCGATGGTCAGGTTTTAAGCCTTTTTTTTGCTAAGCTGCCGAAGGTAAACATGTAAGTTCCACCGATGGCCAAAAAGGTACCCGGGCAAAACATGTAAGTTCCACCGATGGCAAATTAAAGAATTAATGGATTAAGACCCGAAAGTTTCTTATAATACTTATCGCAATACTGCAACGATAATTCAAACTGACAAAAATTATTTTTTTTTGAAAAACTTAAAAAAAACATACTTTTTTACAAATTCAAACTCTTTATGTCTTTATTAATTTTTTTTTGAAATAAAAGTATACAAGTAACATAAATGTAAAATTAAATTTAAAAATGATTTACTAAACTCCCCCTCCTTCAAGATTCATCAACATTTATCTCGCAGAAGCGGTTAGAGATACTTTGCACAAATTGAAATCTGCTAATGTGTTTAGTAGAATATAATTGAAGTAAATGCTCCAACCGTTTATGTTTTTTTACAGTATCAGAGTTACTGATTTTTCTTATGTGAAGGCTGTTAAGTTTGATATACGTTTCTGCTTGTACTTCTTTCAATTTCTCTAGAAACGTATATAATGGTGGGTGGGCCGTATAAAACTGTGAATTAAGCATATTATGAAACGACTCACACGCGTTGGTGGTTCGGCCCATACTAGCTGAATTTGCAGCCCAAAGCCCAGGAGGATATGTAGAATTTGCATCTATATACGTGCGAAATAAATAATCCGAATATTTTTGCAACCGTGGATCGTCCGATATAATGGATATTAGGTCTTCGCTGTAGACTGCATCGACTTCATTCGGACTTAAATATTGCAAAGCAAAACTGTATCGCAACCAATTACCAATTTGCGAAGAAGGATCGTTATATTCTCCAGATAATCCAAATTTCTTAATATTCCTATACCAAGATTGGCCTAAATGGAATCGACAGCCAATGAGTGTAATATTTTCCCAAACGTATTTTAAGCTAGCGTGTATTGCAAGTTCAAAATCTACAGTGGCAAATTTTGATTGGAACTGTAAATCGTGTTTGTTACAAATTTCTACTAACTTTAGAAAACAGTGACGGTACGTATCTTGTGTCTTGTTTTTCAAAAAACAAAACACCAAAGGTATATAATAGACGTTACTGTACCCATGTAGAGTAAATAACTGAGTAAAAAATTTGGTACAGTAATTGAAAGTACCATCCATAAAGACATTTTCAGTTGAAGTCAAAAACCGTAGGTTAGTTAAGCTTGAAAATATGATCAAATTATTGTTACTATCATTTAGCATTAAAAATTCTTCGTCAGACCATGTCAAAACATTGATGGCATCTAAAGCGGAATGCACATCTAACATTGACGATGGTAAAGGCGGTTGTATTTGTCGCCTTGCATTATATGCATTCCTTTTAATACGCACCACGTCAGGTTCTGTAATATTAACAGCAGGAAGACTTCTTAAAGCAGCATGGAAAACCTTTGATGGTTTTTCCGAAATATCTTCAACTGCTTTTTTCTTGACAACCCCACTTACCTCTTGACGTAAAAGTTTTTCTTGATCTTCCGTGTGATTATGTTGATCATTTTCTTTGGTAATAACACGCAGTTCTCCTTCTCCCATGGTGTATAGATTTGCTGAACAATTTTTATTGGTACAGCGCCACTTAATTGTTCCATTCAATAAAACAGTTTGTTTGTAGAATTTGAATCCTTTGTAAACTAACAATATATTACCACGAACACCCAATATTTCTGACAGTGTTTCCATATTACCGACAATTAGTGTGGGATTTCTAGAAGTTTTTAATGTTCTCGTTTTCTGTTTGTATTTATATATTATTATTCATTATTATTTTCCTTATATAGTAATTAATTGATGTGTAATCCGATAATCAATTACCAAATTAAAGCTTCCCCGCCTCCCACCCCCGACTAGTAAAAATATTATAAATAAGTAAATGTAAAGCACAAGACCAATTTTAAATTAATTCTTGTAATGTAGTAATTATTTCGAATTACTTAACTTATGGGGGGGGGGGGGTTGAACACCCAAAAACACTTCTTTCTATACGGCCCTGCACAAGACTACAAACCTACCTTTAAGACCCCGCTGTACCTACAAAATTAAATAAAAATGTGGTTTATTTGCTAGATGTGCTTGCGCAGCGTTTTATTTTGTAAAATCAGAATACTTATTGCCCCTTTATATGTATAGTTTATCGAAACCAAGTCAAATTGCGTCATAAATCTAAATATTTTTGTATAACTTGAATAAAACTCAACTCCCACAACACAACAAAAGCTTAAAAAGGCTCAAAAGATTAACATTAACCTTGACCACCTCGACTTAATTGACCGACCGGTGGAACTTACATGTCAGAAAATAGTGACCCAAAAGGGACTGGTGGAACTTACATGTCGGATTAAAAAAGATTTGACCGACCGGTGGAACTTACAATCGCCCCTCCTACCCACTCCAAATGTATTGGGGCCAATTTGTCCCCACCCATTTCAAAAATGCTGGCGCCGTCACTGTTTGGAGTTTGATTGAATCATTTTCGAACTTTGTACAATTTATTTAAAACAGAATTTTAATGCGTTTCGAAATCAGATAATAAATTTATATCAACAATTCCGCCCCACTTCTGAAGTCAATGGCGGTCATAAGGAGGGGGGGGCATGGCCTCCTCCAAATCAACTTATTATAGTGTTTTGAACCAATGCCTTTACTAAATCCCTATGTATTTTTCAATATGTTGGTTATTTTTCTGAGATGACCCCTTTAGAAATTAGAAATATGACCGCCTCTGTCCCAAGTTTTCACTTTTTAATAAAAATTTAAAATAATTACATGATTTTAATTGCGATAAATCTTTTATTTAAAATTCCCTTGTATAGATTGTGTTAATTTAACCTTCCAGCGGTATTAACAATCGGTCTCACAGACACACGACTTCTAGTTTTAACTGTAAATTTAATTTTTAATACTTTTACAGCAATGAAATTTTATAAAACAAAATTACTTTTTCTTACTAGAATTAACATTATTATAAAGAAAAATACCTAAACATTTGATATTATTCTATTTGTGGTAAAAAAAATGTAAAAGCGGCGTTAAATAAATTAAAAACTAGAATGGGTCTCACAAACCGACGTTAGTACTCGTATTATAAAAAAATATGTTAGTACTGGAGAGTTAAAGCAAAATATTTTTGATCAACCCTATGGATTTAATTTGAAATGTACTGGAATCATGATACTTACAGTGGATATTCCTCGGCTTTGTTATTATTGGAATAATAACTATTATTAACTTGATAATATGCCATTACACCTAAACTGTATTACAAAATTATGGAGCACGTTTAACGATCGTCACAATATATTGAATATAGTCAAAAGAATGCAATCATGTTTTACAAACAAAATCAGTTGAATTACTGTTGGAACAATTTGATGCACAACCACTCTGTTGTATGAAAAATTTATTTTTAAAATAAATCTTACAAGTAAAATTTAACCGTCGATTATATTTTCACAACTTTTACAACTACTGTATTACAAAATTTTAAAAGACGACCTCTGTTTCCACCACTGGATTTAATTTTGTACAACATTTTTTGTTGCATACGGTGACCGAACCATAGGCGGATTAAGCCGATTATGAATTTGCGTCTTAATTTCCTATGGCAAACATCAATTATTTTTGTAGTATCTGTTTCATCCAAAATTTGTTATGTACGTATTATACGTATTGTTCAATCTGTCTTCCCCTATCATACTCCTTATATTATTTTCAACTCCTTTTTAAAACTGAAAAGATCTCTCACCTGATGCAATTAATATCAGTCATGTTAATAGTATATTATTGGCCGAGACTTAAAAATTACTCATTACTAGGCGCAAATGCAAAAAGCAAGCGTTAAGGTGGGTACAGACATTGGGAGGCTGCCGTGCGAGGCACGTTGCCTCGCATAGTGTCGACCACTTGTAGACGATCAGGGCCGTCGAGAGCCATGTCGGGCTCTGTGGCAAAACTTTTGCCGGCCCCCTGCTCTTTTTAACAATTTCATATACATGGGTTGTGAAAACTTTCACCGGGGGGTCTGGGGAGTGTAGAACACCCCACAGAATATAGTAAAATTCCCCCCAGCCTCCCGGTGAGAGTTTTCACAGCGCATAGATATATGTTGTACAAACATGCACTAAAACTTTTTGTTTGTATACAAAAGATGTGTAGATGTATTTGTTCTAAGAGAATAAAAAGTTTTCATATGATGGAAAATCACACAACGTACACACCCATACACCTTTGGGTTTTTAAACCGGGGGGTCTGGGGGGTGTGGAACACCCCACAGAGCATATTAAAATTCCTGGTATGGAAGTCACAGTTTAATAGTATGGCAATCATTTGAACATAATTGCTCGTAGCCTGGGGGTATTCTGTACCTTCCCCAGACTTCAAATTTGTCAAAATCAAATTTTTGATTTTACTTTTCGATCCCAGGCTTAGATCCTTTTTACAAGGAAGTAAAAAATTATTATGACTTGGCATTAAAAATGAGAAATTCCATGACAACATTAGGGAAATCTTAAATTTTCCATGACTTTTCCAGATTTTTCAAAGAAGTGGGAATCCTGTAATTGTCATATAGGAAACAATCAGTGGCGTATTTACGTGGGGGGTAACTAATCAATATATTAAATAACATACAATTATTATTTGTTATTTAAATATTTAAAAGTCTTGAGCGATTTTTAATTCCTGATTTATTTAATAAATTATAATTTAGGTCAAAAAATTAATTATTAATTAAATTAATAAAAAAAAGAACGAAAACCATTTTTAGGAAAAATTATTTTTGCATTTCATAGTTTACTTTTCCATTTTAAATATTGTTATTTTGTTTATTATTTTACTTTTCTCCCCCAAAGTTCTTTGGAATGATAATCTCGTTAATCCCTTCATGCGCACCAGGGATAGACATTTTCGCACACAATTTTGTGCAAAAATCTCAAAATTATGAAGTCATTGTATGGGGGAATAAATATATTATGTATTTTAACAAGAATATTTTATTTTAATATTTATATTTTTAATATTTTTAAAATTTCAACAAAACAAAACGTATTAAAATTTGTTGTTTATTTAAGGCTCATGGGTGGGGGTTGATATCCTATTGTATCTGCCTTTGCCAGGCAATCTTAGAGAAGGGAAAATTTAGAATATTCTAGAAAATCTTAGGCGAGCCAATACCCAAGGAAATCTCAGAAAATTAAAAAAGGGAATAAAAGAATTAATCTATGGTATTCTCAATATTTTCTAAATTTCCCAAGATTTCCTTGAGAAGAAAATAGCATTCTTAAGTTTTACTAAGATTTCATAGAATTTCCCTAAAATTTGCTTGGATTTCTTTTCACTTTTGTATATCAAGATGTTTCCTTCGGTTTTCCAGTTAGTACAAAACTAAAGGGAAATCACCGGAAAAATTGTGTGTACTAGTGAATAGAAATCTGAAAAAATTCTGAAAAATTCCATAACATCTCAAGAAAGATTCTTAGAAAATTTGTAAAAATATCGAAAATCTCAAGAAATCCATATAAATTTCAAGAAAATTTTAAAGCCAATGAAATCTCAGAAAATAGAAAAAGCAAAAAAAAGATAGTCTGTAATATTCTAGTATTCCTCAAATTTTTCTTTAGTTTTGCATATGACAATTTTTCCATCATTTTTCCACTCATTAGTAAAAAAAGAGCGGGAAATTTTAAGAAATCCCAGAAAATTTTAGAAAATTCATAAAAATGTCACTAATTTTATAATTAGGAATTGTAGAAATTTAGAGAAAATAGAAAATTTTAGAAAATCTTAGAAAAATATCCAAAATATCTTGCGAAGTGGGGAATCACAGAAAATTCTAAGATATTTTAGGAAATCTAGACAATTATTAGTTATTATATTTGCTATCTGAAGGTTGGAGGACATTAGTATGCGTTTTTAAAGTTAGCATACCCCACGCCCGGGCCCTGCCGGGCTCTTGAGGTATCCCGCAGACAAATTTCAAAGCGCTGCCCCCCTCCCCTTTTGGTTGGTCCTGTCCGTACCAAAAGGTGCAATACAATTTACATTGCTAATATAGGAAAATATGGTGGGAACGTACGAAGACTTTCTTGAGTGACTGTACATAATCAAAATTTAATTCGTGTACTCGTATTTATTCGAATTTAAAAAAATTAGTGCCTATTTAATCTACAAGTTATACCTACTACCTACTCCGAGTTCATCATTTGTTGATAAAATTAGTCATAATTTTGATTACTTTGCGAAGAAATATGTTATCATTAGGGAACGATATTCAATATTCAACAACATGATTGTATAGTTATTTAATCACGAATTTAAAAAGTTTACAATATATTGTTTCAGGTGTGACTCAACAATAACACCTTACTTACTTACGTGCATAAGTATAATATGGAAATAAGTTTTGTAAATTATTGTTTTTTGGGTAATAAATAAGACTTTTAAGGCACAAAAGCTTTTATTGAAAAAAAAAACAAAAATATTATTTTTTCTTAACATAAAATATCTACGGCAAATTAGGCGAAGTCGTGAATGTGAGTCATAACTCATAGTCATAACATAGACATATTACGTAAATACGTATCGGAACGACTTAGCGCACTTATGTGAAAGATTTCTTCAGTTTACGACGTTGGACAGACAAGTTTATTTAATCAGACATTCGGAAAATTAAAAATGTCCAAACTAAAAATGGTATGTTTTTTTTCTATTAACTGTAATATTAATATCTATTTAAAAAATTTGGTTTTAGGAGTTCATCATTAACAAATATTTTAAAAATCATTTAGATCACAAGTTGTGTCTGACTATGAACGATTTTACTGGAATTGAAGGCGTTCTTAGAAGAATCGATGCTTCTTATTATTTGCACATGGAAGATTGTTTTAAGTTCATTGAACCTCGAAAACTAAATGCCTCTTTTGAAAAAGGAAAAACAATCCTCTTTGGTAAAATGAAAATCTGCTGTGACGACATTTTAGGCGTCGAGGTGAAAGAATTGGTACCTCCAAAGAGGATTACGAAGAAATCTATTGGTGCTGCAAAAATCAGACACCTATCGTTGCCTTCTGTCAGTGCATTTCGTCGAGCCAACAAAATATCTCGCGCAATAAATAAAGCCGTTGCTTTAAAGCAACAACAATTGGCCAAGAAGGAAATGGAAATAAATCAGGGGTGGTCAAATTTTTTTGACCGTCTGGTATCTTTAGATCTGACACATTTCTTACGCCAGAACGATGTTGAACCGTTACCAAGAAAAAAATTACTGAATGTCCAATTTGGAACTTACAGAAAAACCGCTAGCAAATATTATCGAAAAAGGTTAGTTGCAGATTATTTAAATACCGTGGAAGAAATGAACAACTTAGTTCGGGTAATCCAGGTCAGTCAAATTTCTCGTTCTAAAGAATAGGCCGTATATAAGAGGGTTAGGGGGTTTATAGACAAAATATTATAAATAAGAAAATCAGTAATTTAAATACTATATTCGACTAAAAATTTTTTGTATTTACAATATCAGTGGTGTGTTTCCATGGATGTTAGAGAAGCACAAATTTTCTTGCAAATATAATTAATTTATAAAAAGTTGACTTGATAAAATCTGTTGTTTGAAGGCAATAAAACTTGAATTTAAATTCTTAATTTAATGCGGGTTGAACTTGAAAAATTTGGAATTTTCATATGCACATTTTATTTTAACTTTTAGCTTTTCATCTTTGCGGCGGACACACCACTGATGTTTTAGTATGTTTTGTACAATCTTTTACCTCTGCCCTTATCTGCAGCACAAATACGGTCCTGCTTTCTTAATTCTTTATAATTAAATATTGTTTACTTATTTTGTAATTTAAAAAAATATTTTGTATTACTTTTCATAATAAATTACTTAAATGTAATTCTAACGCAAAAATAAAACTTTGTAAGCACTTGTAAAGTGCCGTTTTATTTAATTATAGTTACTATATACAAGTTATTTTCTTAACCTTTTGAGTCCCAAACTTCAAAAAATGTATTATTTTTGAATTTTATTAAAAATACGTTAAAAAATTAATGACTTACATTCATTGACAGGCTTATACAATCATAAAAAAAGAACAAGAAGCGAGATAAAATTAATAATAATCACGAAACACTGACTACTATTGCAGAAACCATTAACCCTTCATAGGGCAGATTACCGAAAATAGAAAACAGAGTATTTTTTTCAAGTACAGTACAGTTTCGCTTATCCGGACACACTTTATTCTGGACACTCCAGTAATCCGGACACTCCGGCTCTTCGGACATTTTATATTTTTTAGCTCTGCAATCCGGACGAATTTCTAGTTGCAATTTCAAATTAATACAATTCAGCAGTACTCTTTTATAAGACTAAAATATAACATCACTCACCGCCGGATAAACCATGGGTGCAATGGAGCCGCCGCACCCAGCGCCAAAATTCAGAACGCTAAAATTGTGCTTTTAAATTTAATTTTCTATAAAGTATTAAATTTTGAATAAAAAGAATATCTGAACGGCCATAGCAAATCAATAACACACAAAACGCTAAGCGAGAAGTCACGAATTGTGATTTAATTCATATTTTCTTTCATTTAATTGGTAAAGTTAAATAAGTAGGGGGCGGCCATTAATTACGTGAAACGATTTTTCGACCCCCTCAGCCCCTGGTAGATGGCGTAAGATTTTTTTTTTTTAATTACGCGATATTTACTGAGACTTCTTGATCTCCTCCTGCTTTAAACGCCCATGTAATTTATTAACGAACGTCACCTAATGATAACACAAGTTTGCAAATCAAATTTTTTTTTAAGCCTTGATATACCATCCCTCCTGATTCTTCGGTAAATTAACCTCCTGAATCCGAATATGACCTCCGTTTTCCTCACCATCCACCGCTATCGGGGGATAGCCCCCCTATCCCCCCCGCCCTATCTATTTTTTAAATTTTGTTAACAATTATTTTAGCCTTTACATTTTTTCTGGTAAATTAGAAAGGTGAAAAGTTAATATTTGTAGCAATAAAGTTGATTTGGGAGATTTGTCCCCTGAAATTATAAAGAAAAATCATTAAAGATGATCTAATTTTCCGTTTTTCTGCTTAATTTTTTCACTTATTTTTGCTGCTTATTTCAGCAAAAAATAAAGCAATCACACAGAACATGTACATATTATATGCAAGTTTTCAGTTTTTACAACCGGGGAGTCTGGGGGGTGTGGAACGCCCTCCACTACACCTGTAAGTGTGTTAAAAAACACAAATAACAAACAGATTTCGATTCTAGTTTTAAAGTTGTGATTTCACTGGGCATTACTGGATCTAGGTTGCAAAAGACATTTGGAAGAATCTATATAAAGCTATATACAAAAATTGAAAAAACAAAAAAACAAAAAATCATGATTGTTTGATGAAAGTTTTATTTTTACTTTTATTTAGTTTACAAACAATATAAAATAAAATAATTGAATAATACATACGTATCAACGGGTTGTAATCAATAAAATAAGTAAAAAAAATATCTCGCTAGTCCGGAAAACTCGGTTATCCGAACAAACTCAAAACTATATCTGTCCGGAATAACGAGGCTATACTGTAGTTGAATGTGATATAAATAACATAAAATAAATTTTCTGCCTAGTTGAAATATGGACCGGTATCCTATAAAGGGTTAATTACTCTAGCAATTAAATTGACTTATGAAGCAAATAATGTCAAATTTGAAATGCTTACTTACTTATAGTTACTGGAAAGGTCTAGACTACCAATACATATAAATGCATATTTTCAGCTTATTTCTACTGGAATATTTATAAAAAATTCCTGCAAGTGTGGTTGCACCCAAGCCCAACCAGAGAGGGGGGCGCTCGGGGATTTGTCCCCGGGGCCCGGAATCCCTCAAAAGTCCGGACGAATAACTAAATTAAAAAATCAATGAGTTTATACCGGGGGGTCTGGGGAGTATGGAATACCCCCCAGTGCACTCTTTCTGTTTGTTCGCGTAATTATATATTACCCCCCCCCCCAGTGCACTCTATTTGCTACTTCTATTTGTTCGCGAAGTATTCTGTAGCCAAAAAGTAAAAAATATGTAGGTCCTTTACGGATATTATCCGTTATATCTACAGGTGGCTGGTGCACCCCCACTGAGGGGTATTCCATACCCCACCAGACCCCCCGGTTTACCAATGGTTACAGTACAATCAATATTTGAAATTGTCATAATAAATAATTACGAAACTTGAAGCTGAAACATGACTTAAGCGAAATGACCCAAAAACATCTCAACTTCTACTTTCGGGCGGCAAAAATTAACATTATTTGTGCACTTAGCAGTAAAACAATCTTTTCTGGAGCCCCAAACACAGTATTCTAAGACCCCTAAAACTACTTAGATTTTAAATTTTATAAGTTTTAAATGCAAAAAACAATGAGTGTATAGCGGGGGGTCTAGGGAGTATGGAATACCCCCCAGTGCACTCTTTCTGTTTATTCGCGAAGTATTCAGAAGCCAAATAGTAAAAAATATGTAGGTCCTTTACAGATATTATCCGTTATGTGTCTACAGGTGGCTGGTGCGTTGATATGGTGTACTGGAAGGTATTATATACCCCCCAGACCCCCGGTTTGCCAATAGCTGCAGCTCAATCAAAATTTGAAGTTGTAATTATAAATAAATAAGTTTAACCTCAGACTCAAAAAAAAAAATGTCGGAGAACCAAAATGAAAGTAGCTACTTCTATTACGATATCTACGATAGATTAACAAATTTTATATTTCGGGCGAGCAAAAATAAAATTATTTGTGCGCTTAGCAGTAAAACAATTTCCTTTGCGGCCTGAAGTTTTAATGCATTATGAGATCCTTAAAACTACTTTTTAAGTTTTAGAGGGAGAAAAAAATAAGTGTATACCGGGGGGTCTGGGGGGGTATAGAATACTCTCCAGTGGACTGTCCAATGGACAGTAGACAATGATTTTTCTTCTTTTTTTCAAGGTATAGGCAATTCTTGCCTTTTAAATTTTTAAGAGCAGGGGCCTCTCGAAAAGTTTTACCAGGAGGCCCGCCGTGGCTCTCGACGGCCCTGGTTGCACCTTGAAAGTACTAGTACGTAGTGCTGCCACCTCTCTGGGTTTGACTCGGAGTCTATGGGTTAACTTGGCTGTGTTATCTAAGGTAAATTTTCAGGCATCATCAAAGGTAGGTACTCTCTCTTATCTATGGTAGGTACCTACCGCTGCCTCCTCTACAAATAGACTTTTTTGGATGCCACATTGTCAAGTGCTTAAACTGTTTTAGAGTTTAAAGCTTTCATTCTCATCGTTTAAGCATGATTGGTACACTAATCCTTGCTGAGTTTTCAAAATCTTATATAGGGTCAATCGATAAAGCTGTGTTTGAGCTTCTACAATTGCTATTTGCATAATTTTTATGAGCAGGACCTCATATGGTAGCGCGATGGTAGCGTGTTCATTGTAAGCTTTTTCCCATAAATCTGATGAATAACTTGCAAAAAATGGTGCAACGAAATAGAAAAATGCCTAAGTAGTTTTTTTTGCAAATTTTCTTCCTACATTTTTGTTCATATTACGTTTTTCCATTGTGTCACACCATTCATGAGATACAGATGAAAATATTTTTTTGCATTTTACAGGGTCATTTTTAAATTACTGTAACTCAAAGACGGTACTACGGAATAGAAAAATGTATATAAACAAAACTGAAGGCAATGAAATTTGCAATAAAAAATGTTTAATGAGTATTGCTGTAAAAGCGATTTTTATATAACAAAAAATGACTTAAAAACGTGCAATTTACATTGGTCACCTCCAAACCATAACAGATCCGCCACCATGTTTAACTGTTGGACATAATTTCTTTTCTTTATTTAGTGCACAATTTTTTTTCTCCAGATCAATTGTCTTCCATCTGAACCAAAAATATTAAACTTGGATTCGTCTGTGAATATGACACGATTCCAAAATTCCTGGGTTTGGTTTTTATTTTCTTTTGCAAATTTTAATCTTTTAATTTATTTTATTTTTATCATTTATAAAATACTGTTTACTTGATATTCGAAAGTTTCATAGCACTTAATTTAGAATTTTTCATAATTTTTAAAACGATTGCTTGTTGCTCATGATTGTTTAACTTATTCGGCCTATTATTTCTAAAATAAAAAATAATTTTAAACGATTATTTTTTAATGTTTCTGTTATTGTTTGTATCGTTGGCCGTAGCCTATTAAATGTATATTTAAATTTCACTTAATGATTCTTGCGGTCACCCAGACCGCATCAAGTTTTAATCAAAAGTGTGCAAATATGCTAATAATTTCTTTTTGTGCTATTAAAAGTTAATAAAATTTTAAAATTATTTATTTTTTAATTTATTTTCACTTACTAGAATACCAAATAAAACATCTGTTGCAAAAAAAACGGCGCTAGCATTTTTGAAACAGATGGGCACAAATTGGACCCAATATATTTCGGCTGGGTAAGAGCACACAAAATTTATACTAAATAAAGTCAAAAAATACATTATTGAAATGGACGCGTGCCCACCCTGGCTCACCCTTGGCGCCGTCACTGGCTCTTCAACCGTGGTTTCCACACTTTAAAAAAATTTATGTGCATATCTTTTCATTTATAATTCAAACAGCAACTATGATGCAATTATTTGATCTAATATGTTTATTGTAACTCAAGGGGTAAATATCTCAAAAATTTTATGTACACTTATTTGGAATTCCCTTTGGAAATCTCTGGAATTCCTTGGAAATCGTAGAATTCTTTAGATTAAAATTAGTTTGAAAATCAAGGGCGGATTCAGGCAAAGTTCATGTAGGGGGAAAATGAAGGCTGGTGAGCAGTGGGTAAATAAATATATTTTGATAAGAATTTAGGTATTTAGGTATTAGGATAGAAATTTAGTAGATTTTGTCATGTTACTGGCCCATTGTACTACCTCCGATGCAACGGCTTTCCCGTCCTGTCACCAGAGCCGGATTAAGGGGGGGGGGGCTAAAGGAGCTGCATTCCCTGGCCTCCAATTTTCTAGGGGCCTCAAAAAAATTAAAGCAACAAAATTTAAATCACCAAATCACCAAAGTTTACATTTATACAATATTTTACATTTGATCTAAGCGCGGTTGACCTTCAAAAATAAAAAAAATTTGTAAAACGTGGAAGACCAAGGAGCCTTCAAAAAGAGTTAGCCCCGGGCCTCGCATATCCTTAATCCGGCTCTGCCTGTCACTGTGGCAGGATTACTGGAATTACTATGGAATTGTTGGAAGTACGTTTGAAATTATCAAGCGTTTATTTTAAAATTATATGAGCTTATAGCTTATATTTCAAAGTATCAAGGCTGTTACACTGTCAGCAACAGTCAGCATTACCAATATTAAATCGACTTACACCTTTGATAAGCATAATTTGTTTTGCACTGCACTTTTATATTATGTATCAGCGTCTGGGTCCATCCACGCAATTTTCCGTAACACAACTGAACAGCGTATGTTTTTTTGAAAATTTGAAAATATTAATCAACTCTACCGGCCCTACAGAATTTAAAAATTTAAATAATAATAGTACAATACAGAGCGTTACAAATATTAACATAACGCAGAATTCCCACTCGTCTGCAGAAGTCGGGGAATTTCTCATTCAGGAAAAACAATCTGATCCTTAATTAATATAATTGACAAAATAGTATGTACAAAATTATTTTGAGATATTTACCCCTTCTTGTAACTTGATAATAAATTAAGGCCGTTGAAGTGTCTGTACGAATACTTTTTGCACAGCTTGCAACCCCGTTTCTCTGTTTGCTTTATAATGTGATACGGAAACATTTTTAAAACATATTTTTGTTATAAAAGTTTCAATATACTATTATGTAAACGTAGACATATTTACCTACTGTATTTTAATCATTAAAACAAGATAAATGAATTTTTTTACAAAAAGTATTAACCTGTGTTCTTTATATCCTTTATTGGCGGTCAAATTTCAGTATATCATTAAAGTTCTTGTTAATTTTATCCACAAGTTAACAAAATAGGTTTTTAATTTTTTGTAATAATCGTACATCATAATGCATGATATTGCATTGATTTAACATTTATTGCAAATATTCAATAATTTGTTGTTAACACCAGCGGATCTAGAAATTTTTCTTGGGGGGGGGGGGCTCGAGACGGGCAAAAAGTGTTCTCAGATTTGGGTTGTCTCGTTGTTTCCTTGTTATTTTTAAGCGTCTGGGGTGGCACGGATAATTTTGAAAAATGTCTAAAAAAGAAATAATTTCCTTCGCAGTCCACTTTACCTCGGACATTAATACTAATTTAAAAAAATTTTTAATAACCTTTTTACAAAAAAACTACCTGTAGAATGTAATTATTAGAATTACTCGCTGCTGATTAAAAGTGATAGTGGTCAGATTGCGCTGCCGGCTGGTGCCAGCGGTCACGTGATCTTTAGTCGCCGCTTCTAGCTACCAAAGTTGAACATGCCGAACTTCGCCAGAGCTGATAAATACTCGCCGGCTTCTAAACGCCAGCGGCGAATTGTGTGATCACATTAGGCTTCTTACCAGCAGCTTCTTACCAGCCGCGTCTTACCAGCGCTCGTAAGAAGCCTAATGTGACCCGCGCTTAAGATACAAAACGCTGAAGGCAGAATTTGCTGCAGTTTCAATTATGATGTTTATACAGTGGCTGCAAAAAGTATTCGTCCACTCTATTACCAATGTAAATTGCACATTTTGTAACCGTTTTTATTATTATTAAAACGCTTTTTTTTTTATTAAAACGCTTTTTTTTATTTTTATTATTTTTTTTAACTATGTAAGAAAATCGTGGAAGGTTAATTTGACCCACTTCCCTTTTTCCGATTGAGCTGAAATTTTGCACAGATTCGTCCCCGATGACAATACACTTAGCAAAACAAAAATTTCAAATTTTCTGAAAAAAAAAGTAAAAAAATTAAATTTGTGTGGTTCTATTCAAAAACGCATTTTTAGCTTCACTTGTAACTACCTGCGAAATGTAAAATCTTACACTTTTAGTTTAGACTACAAAACTTATGAGTGATTTGATTAGATAATCGGATAATCTACTTTACTACTTAAGATTTATGACTTATCAGACTTTGTTTAAGACTGAAAAGTATAAAATAAAATATTATAGTTAAAAAATAAAAATTAAAAAATAATTAAATTTAACCCTTTCGGACACCTTGTAGTCAATTGTGAATTTGTGACTGAAAGGGTTAATAAACTAATTCAAAAAGCGTGGAGCGCTTTGTCTAAATTAATTAAAAGACACAACCAAAACGCGATCCACGCTTTTTGAATTAGTTTATTAACCCTTTCAGTCATCAATTATCAATTGACTACAAGGTGTCCGAAAGGGTTAAATTTAATTATTTTTTAAATTTTAGTACGTCATAAAAGCGTGCTTTTTGGCTTTTTAAAATTATAATATTTGACATATAAAAATTGCTTTTACAGCAAACCTTTTTAGACATTTGTTGTTAAAAATTTCATTGTCCTCAATTTTATACCTACATATACATATATTTTTCTATTTTATCGCCCCGTTTTCGACTGACAGCGACTTCATCTCAAAAACGGTGAGGCAAAATAGAAAAAGGTAGATAAACAGAAATGTAGGCAGCGCCAGTTTAACCATAAAGCGGAACAAGCGGCCTCTTGGGTGCCCGGGCCTCGGAGGGGCCCGTCTTCCAAGCTCAAAAATAAAAAATATCGAAGCCAAAAAAAATTTAAGTTAAAATAAAATTAAAATTAAAAACCTAGATCTCTTAATAAATATAAAACATTTTTATTAATTTAAAAATCTCTTAGAAAATCGTACCCCACCATTACAATACACGTTAGAGGGCCCGAAAAAAATCCGATTGGGGCCCCATAACCACTAAAACTGGCCCTGAATGTAGGCAATGAAATTTGCAACAAAAACCACTTTCTCTATTTCTCTATATTACTCTATTTCGTTGCACTGATTTTCAGATACAGGTGACAATATTTTTTATATTTTACAGTCTTGTTTAACCCTCCGGTACTCACATATTTTTTTATAACACGAGTACTAACGTCGGTATGTGAGACCGTTTCTAGTTTTTAATTTTTTTAAAGCAATGTTTATATTTTTTTTACAACAAATAAAATAATATTAATGGTATTTTTTTTTATAATAATGTTAATTCTGGTAGGAAAAAGTCATTTGTTTTATAAAATTTTATTGTCATAAAAATATTAAAAATTAAATTTACAGTTAAAAATAGAAGTCGTCGGTCTGTGAGACCGATTGTTAGTAATGGAGGGTTAAGTTACTGTCAGTCAAAAACGGGGCAACAAAATAGAAAAATGTATAGGTATAAAATTGAAAACAATAAAATTTTTAAAAAAAACTGTCTTAAAAGTTTTCCTGTAAATGCGAATTTTATACGTATGTCAAAAAACGGTTTCAAATGTGCAATTTACTTTGGTAACATAGGAGTGCCCGAGTTCTTCTGTGAGTAACTGTACATATTAACAATGTAAATTGTACTTTTTGAAGACTTCTTTGACACATAAAAATCGAGTTATTTTATTCCTTTTATTTTATTTTCTATACATGTTTTTATTTCGTCGCACCGCTTCTGTGTTACAGTGATTTAAAAAATCTTATGTGGACACCACATGACTTCCTTTTCATTTTTAGAATGATTGTAACATATTACAAGAATCTCGTTAATCCATTTGTGTGCGTCATGAACGAATGCGCTTTTGGTACGGAAAATCGCAACCAAAAATAAGGGGTGTACTACTAGATGCTATAAAAGTCTCAAATACAAAATTTTAACTATCTACGCCCTACCGTATTTAAATTATGCGACATACAAACGTCCGTGCGTAATAAATGTACACCCGTACGTTCGTACAGATGTCGCAACGAAACTAATTAAAATTGATTCAGGGAAGGTCAAAACGGATATTTCCGTCAAAATTTTAAAACCGAAGAAAATCTACAAGGAAGTAAAAAGACTAATGCCCGATTGCACCACCTACCCTTAAACCTTAAGCTTCCCTTAAATCCCTAAGCCCCACCTTATTGCATTGCACCACTGAATTAAGCGCCCCTTAACTGTTTACGGACCACCTAAATTTAAGCCTCAGAAATCTACGGCTTAAGGTGTCACTTAACCTAAAATAATACAAAAATTTTGACAAACAGTGGCGTACTAAACTTAAAGCGTAAAAAAATACAAAATATATCGAAAAGGACAATGACTTGTTTGAAAACGATTTAGCAATTTTCTAAATTATTGAACATGGTTTTGCAAAAGGAAATGGTTGTCATGATTTTAACAGAAATTAAGTTACAATTAGAATATTCATATGAAATTAATTATTATGTTAATATAATGCCAATATATAATAATTATGTTAATAATTAATAATGCTATTTCTCCTATAAATCGACTTTTCCTTACATTACAATTTTATGCAATAACCAATAAGAACCCACTTGTTGGTAACATGCGATTTTAGTGTATCGACTGTTTGCCGAACAGTTTCAGAAGCAATTGCAGGTTTACATGAACATTATATGAAAATTTTAACTTGAAATAAAGAAAGTTATACAAGCGCAGAGAAATTTTTCCAATATTGCAGTGTTTCCCCAAATCAACCAATATTTTGCGGCTTTGTAAAGGAAATTTATTTTAAAGTAAAACAAAATTTTAATGCAATGTTTTATTATTGTAATTTTTAAATTACCAAAATTAGTTTGAAAAAATTTAAAAATAAAGTTTTTTTATTGATATTTTATATTTAAAAAAAAGTTGTTTTTTTAAAGCTGAGTTGAGCTCCCTCTCCCGTTTTCATTTTCCAATTTCAATCTGGACGCAGTCCAGCTTTAGTTTCTCTATAACGAATTACTCCTTTCGATAGTTGTGAAGCATCGCTATGGAACTTGCAACTGGTCTTCTCCGTCAGTCCAAGTTTTGCTAAATTGACCCAGCAATCTGAGTTTGAAGTTTACTGTGTAAATGGAGTTGCCAGAGATAAAATCTTCCTAATTTAGTTATTCGTTTTGTAATTCAAATTCTAAAATACAAAAAATAGTACATTACACAAAATTATATTTGTAGGAAAAATTAACAAAATAAAATTTGTCATAATAACAAACTTACTGTGCATACGGTTGAAAAAGTAAACCTCGTGCAAGTAGATTTCTAAAGTTTCAGATTTTTGTCCGCTTTTTTTCGATTCTGAACCACTGCACGCTGTCAGTTTCTTCTGTAGTTAATCGTAAACTCACAGTACGAAGATGTTCATGCGATAGTATATGCATCAGTCTTTGTGGGTATACCTATAACTGTCTTTGGGTGTACTACAACAAAGAATCAATGTTGTCCATGTTAAGCACACTGACATCACACTCGGTTATATTTTACACTCTTACGATCAGAAATTTTCTTCAGAACTTCTGTGTTTGAAAAAAGATTCACTTCTTTAAATGCGTAATTGAGTCCTTGATATCGCTTATGTGTTCAATCTACAAAGCTAAATTATATTTGAATTATATTTATAAATAAATGCAGTAATATTTTTCACAAAAAATAAAAAGTAATAATAATATTTTTATTTTAGAATCCCTAGGTACTACAATAAAATGTACTTACTTTCCTAAATTTATCCATAATGTAAAACTGGAAGTTTCAATTTCGAATTTTTAAATTTATTCACGATAACAAAACAAAATTGAGGTTACAAAACTAATTGACACTTGCAGTTTATAACCATACAAACACAAATATAACCAAAGTTACTATACAAATGCAGTGTTGCTACATTGTGGCTACTGGCTACATTTATGTGAAGCTTAACTAAACCGAAGATTAAAAGGGTGGTGCAATGGAAACTAAATTAAGCTCCCACTTAAAATTAAGGGACGCTTAGGTAAGGGTCATATTTAAGGGTAGGTGGTGCAATCGGGCATAAGCGCAGCATGACTTCACACTGACTGCGACCCAGTATTTCTTCAAGCGAGAAACTTGCAGAACATTGCGAAGAAAAATTGAGAAAGAAAAGAGTTGTACCAGAAAAGAAAATTGGAATTACTAGAAAGGGAGGTAATTGCAAAAGAAAAAATTGCAACTGCACTTATCGATATTATAAATAAAAAATGATTATAAATAATTCTTTCATAAAAATAATTTTATTTACTAATAATTTCCAAATTCACTCTACAATATAATGACAATAAATTAAATAATTTTAATTAATTGCGCAGCTCTGCTGGGCTGGTTAATAAATGTAGGGAACTTCAAATTCGTTTTCAAAATTTAATTTTGTGGGTCCTGGTAGAAAGATCTATATTTTGCACAGTAACTTCGTCAAAGCGGTTACCTCCAGACCACAAAAGTTATAATTACCAGGTAATCAAAATTATTTCAAATTTTTTTTAAATCCTCAGTTTAGAAATCTCAAATATTTTAATCCGGGTCCAAATACGTATGCATGCAAATGTTAAAGTTCTCGTTATTAACAATAACAACTGCTAACAAACTAATAATATAAATACAAGATCGAAAACTTTTCAATTCAATAATCTGTAAAATACACCACTCACTCGTTCGAGTAGGTTCACGATTTTCTTAGTTAATTAATTAATTTATTTTTTTGACGTTTTTCGATCATAGCCTTTTCCTGAATTTGGTTGGAGGTATCCCGCTCATTACAAATTACAAAGGTAATGCTACAATCAGTGGCGTATTTAGAGGGGGGCAAAGGAGCAAATGCCCCCCCCCCCAAGGATGACTCCGATTGTACCCCTTAAGGTCCCCCCGATAAAAATAATGTTTACCACGAAGTTTTAAAATTTAAATAACTTGAAATTATTTTTATTTATTTGTTTATTTATTTATTTACTAACTGGAAAGAAAGACGGGCAGCTAGTCGGTGAAACTGACGCGCGTGGATGGATTAACGAGATTCTACAAAATCTTTGATCTGCCGTCCCCCAAAGCATTTTTTAAATACGCCACTGGCTACAATACATTAAATGATGCAACAAACATATTAATATCAAATTAAAAGTAGAAAAAGAAGAAATATACCTACACTTCTCGCATAAATTATTGCCATATTTTTTTTAACCCTTAAATTAAATAATTTATGCGAGAGAATTTATGTTCCCGAAAATTCCATAATAAATTTATTTCATAATGCTGTTGGATAAATGGAAATAATAGATAACAAATACAACGCATTTGCAGACAAATTAGTCATATAGTAGCTATGCAAATAAAAATTATTGTGATTAAAGACGATATTTCAATATCATTTTTTAATAACATACCTAATTGCTTAGGTATTTAATCTGAAAATGCTATAATATATTTCTGATATTAGTCAACAATAACAACTGAAGTTAATTGCTAATACGTATAACTTATAAATGTTTTTTATAAATAGGTCTTATAAGAGTAGAAAATTAATAAAAAAATTTAATAATTTCTTGTAACAAGAATAAAAGTATCTATTTATTTTTTTAAGAAAAAAATGAACTGTACCTGGGAATTGCCCAAAGTTGGGAATATTATATTACTTATACACATAAATGTCTATTGCTGTGTGTTAGAACGAATTGGTGCAGTTGTATGAATGATTTCAATAGTTGACGACGATTGACAGTATAGTTTGATAATCAAATATTCGTGAAAAATACTTTCAATTTAATTATGGTATGTTTTCTCTATTAATATTAATTTAAAGTCAATTTAAAAAAAATTGTTTTAGGAGTTTGTCATCGACAAAAATTTTAACAATCATGTAAATCACAAAATGTGTATGATCATTTATGATTTTAATCGATTTGAAGGGGTCCTAAGAAGAATCGATGATTCTCATTATTTGCATTTCGAAGATTGTTTTCAATTTGCCAAAGCTCAAAAGCTAAACCTAGATTTTGTAGGAGAAAAATTATTCGTTGGTGATATGAAACTCTATTGTGACGACATTTTAGCTTTTGAGGTAAAAGAACTGATATCTTCAAAGAATATGAAGAAAACTGTAGGTGCTGAAAAAATCAGATTCCTATCGTTGCCTTACGTTAGTCCATTCCGTAGAGCCAACAAAAAATCTCGTGCAGTAAAAAAAGCCGCTGCTTTGAAGCAACGAAAATTAGCCAGAGAGAAAAGAGAAATGCGAAAGTCGTGGTCCAATTTCTTTGATTACCTGGAATCTTTAGATCTTACGCCTATATTAATTTAAGACGATCTTATATCATCACCACTAATTAAATTATAGTTTCTTTAAATACCAGAACAGACAATCAAAATATTATTACTTAATACTCCAATAGTTATCAAAAGCCTCCGCAGAATTTCCGATGTAATTTTTTTCGTAGTAAAATTAATTTTTATTTAATTTTTTTAATGCAACTTTTGGTATCATTTCCAAATGATGCATATTTTGAAGAATTTTAATAGAGAAATTAAAAAATATTATTAAATTTGCCAAGTTAAGCAATTGTTTTATTTAATTTTAAGCAATTAAATTTTTTTTTATTTAAATTTAAACAATTTGGGATGTAAATATTTACCATGTTATTAAAATTATAAATGAATAGGTAGCTTTATATATTTTTTTATAGTACTTATTAATTTGTAATTAAAATTTAATATAAAAATTATTAACGTTTGTGAATTTAGGTAGCACTTATTTAAATATTCACCTATCTATAAAAATTCGAACCAAAAATATTTTTTAGTTTGCATATCAATACAAATTTTACATTGTATTTTCTGCATAAAAATCCGAGCTCTACTCGCTCTACTTATCACAACAGTTTTAGCTTTTGGCCGCTAGGTAGATGCACCCGCTAATGTAATAATTCATTATCTTTAAAGTTATCGGCTATCTAGCGGTTGGTTATCCAACTACTATATTTATCCCTCCCCAGTACAAAATATACCGTTTTCCCACGTTTTACGGTTTTACAGGAAAATGGCGGATTGGTTATTTACTTTTTCATAAATTTAGATTACGTTTACCTGGTTTACCTTTATTAATTCGTTTGGATATCATTTTGTATTGAATTGAGGGTGGAGTGCTATAACCTATAAATAAACGTGAAGTATGTTGTTAAGCGGTAAATAAAAGATAAAATGATATCATATTTATCTACTGTATTGTGAAAAATAACCCAAATTAGTCTGAATAACTGAAAATTGTCAGGTATGCTTAAAAAAAACTATTAATTTATAGATTAAAAAGAAATTTGTGGTTTTTAGCTTAATTTGAAATCGTTGACAGTTACTACAAAGCAGAAAACAGAAATCAAAATACAGTTAATCGAATTCAACATTTGTGTGTAAATTAAACATTAACATGTAAGTGACTATCAAACAAAACATTCATATGCTGATGCTAACACACGCAAAATCATCTCCATTTGCCAACAACGGCCACAGCAGTGACAAAACTTTAATTAAATACATGTGCACATCACTCAAACCTGAATGCAGTTGTTTATGTCATTATGTTTGCGTTGTAAGCATGGTCCTTAGGCTTATCGAACTTGAAGTGGATAACGAGGTATGAAAATTCTAATTTAATAAATTGTTTAAACAATATTTAATTAAAAGTAACCTTAAAAGTTCAAAATAAATTTTATTTGATCATCCATTAAAATGTTAGATCACTGTATTTTCGTTTTTAAGCTGTATCTCCATTAAGACGACAAGGCAAGCGGCACTTTAATCTTGCAACAAAGATCAATAGTACTGCAACTAATATCAATAGTGCCACTTGCCGCACCGTTTCAATCGGGACGCAATTTTACATTTTCCTGTGTAGTTATTTTCAAGAGGCACTCATGAATTCAATCATTACTATTTCATTTGCCTCATTTTAGGAATTTTGATAATGAATCTGCTATGATTTAAATTTTTCTGAAAATGTGAATTCTTCCGATCCTCTCTTGAGGGAGCAGTGGCGTAGACTCGGTCATGGATTGGATCCAGGCCAAGTATAATAGATTTTTCAGACTGTATATTCCACACATGGGAGACATTGCCTGGGTTATTATTGCATAAGTCATTTGATTAAAAATTACCCTAAAAATTTGTGGTTTTAAAAAATTGCAATTATTTAAATTAAAGCATGTTTTTACAAGTCTTTACCAAAGATTTTCTTATAAGTTAATAAGGCTCCGAGGGTCATCATGTGTCATCAACATACTAATAGAGCTTTGTGTTTACTGGGTGAATTCTCCATTTATTTCCTGGAAAGTTGACTAAACCACTAAAATCAGTTGTAAATCTCAATTATTGGTCATTTAAATAAAACTAAAATAGAGGTATATAAATTATACCTTTACTTATGAAATATGTAAGGATCTGTGTAACTTGTGTGAATTCTTACCTTTTTTTATTTTCGTATCAAGTTATTATGTCATTATTTAACAAAATAGTTGATTCTACTTAATTACATACAGCATACTAAAACAAGCAAAGGATGTCGCAAATGGTGTCTCGCTGATTTCAATAAGTTTTGGATATGTGGTAGAGCATCAAAACATAAGAGACTCCTAATTTTTTTTTAAATAGGGTACAATATCAAAATTTTGAATTTTTATGTAGGAGTTTTTTGATTTGAATGAAACAGAGCAAAATACTTCATTTTATAATACATATAATTTTTTCGAAGCGATCTCTATGGCGTGTCGTTTTACTTTTTATTATGAAATTTTTAATGTACATGGTTTTAATAACAAACGTTTTAATTCTAATAATTTGATCAATTGTAAAAATTGGTTTGCATTTTTTACATTCGTTGAAAGTTTTAATTGGGAACCACAGTCGCGCGAGAATATTAAGAACTACAACGTCAAACATTTGGCAACTTTGTCATCAGCTGATCGATTTTTAACAGCTCAAAGTAAATTATCAAATGTTAAAACTCAAGTTGAGACTACTACCTATCAAACATATCTATTAGTAATAATAATTATTATTATTTTAATGTGTAATGTAGATAAAAAAGCAACATTATTTCAAATATTTTCAATCAAACTACCACATAGTTGCCAAATATATTTCGGTGTAGTGTTTAAAACTCTCACCGACTGTTTGAACAAAAGTTTTAATTGCTAGAATTAAAACCATGCACATTAAAAATTTCATAATAAAAAGTAAAACGGCACGCCATAGATCTCTCAATATTTTCAGGGGTAAATCATCCCCCAAAAATTCAAAAGTCTTTTAAAGCATACTTAACGTTATCAATTAAAAAAAAATATATAGGGTCAAGTGGGCCACCTTGAGACAAAATTTACATTAGTATTTTCACAACTTTTATATAAAGAGATACAAACACAAAATTTTTATCATATATTTATCAATGCTTTGACTAACTAATGGCACATGGAGAGCCAGTAGTGTTCACACAAATGCATGATATTAATTTTTATCTTCAGTATTGCAGTCTGTTTCATCTCAATTTATAATTTTACAATTTATTTAACGAATATCTATAATTTTACAATATATTTAACGAATATCAATCAAGTTCCAGCTAATCCCAAAATTAATAAGTGCGCTTTGTCTTCCTATTTCTTTTGGTGTAGGTAAAACTTGTATTATGTCTTTTAGATTTATAGTGACAATATCAGGAACGGGCATATGTAGACTGCACTGATGGTCACTTGCAGATTGCACCGATGGTCACTTGCAGATTGCACCGATGGTCACATGCGGATTGCACCGATTTAATTACTTAAGCTCTTAAGCATAAGTAGGTACTATCTATACTAAATCTCTCAAAGCGTAACATGCAGATTGCACCGATGGCGATGGTAAAATGCAGATTGCACCGGTATAATTACTCGATCTCGTAAAAAATAAAGTGAAAACCTAAAAACTTTTTTCGTTGTTTTGAAATATATTTAAATTATTTTTAATAAATAAAAGAAAACAAAAAAAAGACGCCAAAAGATGCCTAAAATATTAAATTTTTTATATTTTATATAAATTTTGAAAAAAAATTTGCTTGATTTACTCATTAATGTGACAATAATGATTGGAAATACTTTTTATAAATTGAACCCTGCTAATTGTTTTGTCAGAATACGCGGCGATCAAATGTTGTAATTTTGCTTATTTTCTAACTGGATCGGAATTAACCTTCTTGACGGTGCCAATTCGGTTTATACTGATGTAGTGATATACGATTGAATTTGCATAAGTTTAAATTTTTCCAAAAACGTGTAAATCGGTGGGCGAGGGTGATAAAAATGTGAACTAAACACGCTATGAAACGACTCGCAGGCATTCGTAGTCCGACACATACTTGATGTGTATGTGCTGCCCAGAGCTTTATGGTGGGTTTATACAATGAGATAAGGGATAAGCGCTAAGGAATAAGACCTAAGCGATAGTGGATACGAAATAAGCTGGTTTATACAACAAGATAAGAGATGCGAAATGCGCCTGTTTACGCATGAGCAGAAAAGATTGTTTTGTAACTTGACAGATGCTTGACAGCTTTGACTTTGACACAATTTTCGCTTTAGTTTTTGTTTACATTTCGTATCTCGTTTCAAATTTTATTATCTTAAAATATGGATCAAGATTTAGCAGTAGCAATGAGCATGTTAATTTGCTTAAAAGTGTATCTCAGTGTAAATAAAAAAAAAAAAAAAAGAAGAGCACGTCGTTGATATAAAGTACAACCGATTAATCGACTTCGAAATGTGATAAGACAATACGAGTGCCTGGTGAAATATATTCGTGAAAATGATAGTGCTCAATTTTTCAAATATACCAGATTAAGTGTATTTTATTAAGTTTAGTCGAATCGAGGCTACAAAAATGTATAAATAAAAAACATATCAACATCCAAGCTCCACGTTTTTCTGGCTCCGATTATTTTTCGTATAAGAAAACTTTCAGGTAAATTTGTGTATTTAGAAATCATACAGTTTTAGAAATGTCGATTTCTTTTAGTTTGGTGTTAATGGCAATATGCGATTTCCAATACAAATTTACTTTGGTTGACATTGGTGCTACTGGTTCAATGCACGATAGCAGAATATTTCGAAACTCTGCTTTCGGAAGTGCCATAATGGAAAATAATGCCGAAGCCATTAAAATACCCACCGACCGATGTCTACCACATTCAGACATAAATACACCATGTTTTTTTGTAGCCGATCAGGCATTTCCTCTTCACAAACACATCATGCGTCTATATCATGGTGAAAGATTGTCACACGAAAAGCAAATTTTCAATTATCGATTAACTTGAGCTAGAAGAGTAATTGAAAATACATTTGGCATTTTGGTACAACTATGGCGGATTTTGAGAAAACCTATTATTGGTAACATTGATACTTGCGAAAGTATCGTAAAAGCAACAATAGTGTTACACAATTTTGTGCAACGTGGAGAGGCAGAATTGCCGTTAAATAATAGAAGGTATTGTCCTACTGGTTATACCTACTATTATGATAACGATGGAAATTTACATTTAGGCAAGTGGAGAGATGATGCCCCCAATTTTACAAATATCCAAGACTTGGAAGCAATAACTCTAGTCAAGTTGTTCGTTCAATAAGAGACACTTTATCGAGATATTTTACAAGTACTTTTGGGGAAGTGTCTTGACAAAATGAAAGTGTAACTAGGGGCTCTGAACCATAATAAATTAAAATATTAAATATATAATGTAGTGGGTACTTTTTCTTCGCTATTAAAACACTAAGTTTATTTTTATTAGCATGACATGTTTCATGTGACTTAGCACATATCGTCAGATGCAATTATTTATTTACAAAGAAAGTCAAATATTTATAATGCAGAATTGATTTTAAAAAATATTTTTGAAGTTTTTTAAAATTATAATTATTTTAAAATTTATTTAAAAAAATTATAATTCTAAAAAATCTGAAAAAAAATTTTTAAATCAATTCTGCATTAAAAATATTTGACTTCACATGAAACATGTCTTGCTAATAAAAATAAACTTTGTGTTTTAATAGCGAAGAAAAAGTACCTACTACATTTTATATTTAATATTTTAACAAATATTTTGCTAAACGTGAATCTTACATAATAATAAATTGTTTTAATTAAATGAAATTAGTAAATATTTTTTTTATTATTTTATTCGTTTACATGTTCAGAAATTAAATTTAAAATTTTTGTTTGTAATTTAATTTTATTTTGGAAACCCTTGACCTTATTTAGCATAAGGGCTATTATCGGGGGGTAAATCACGGGGGAGATTTGGTGTACACGAGGCAGGAAATGTATGGGAGATGTGAGGATATATGAGGGAGATGTGAGGAGATGTAAGGAGATATGAGGAGATGTGGGGAAATGTGGGGATATGTGAGGAGATGTGGGGATATGTGAGGAGATGTGGGGAGATATGTGGGAAATGTGAGGGAGTTGTGGGAGATTTAGAGGAGATGTGAAGGAGGTGTAGGTGAGATGTCGGGGAGATGTGTGTGAGATGTGGGAGATATCGGAACCATATTAAAGCAAACCAAAAATAATTATTTAAAAAATATTTAATATTTCAATAACAAAAAATAAAGAATGGTAACACAACTACTTTCTTGAACTCCCATGAAATCGACTCCAGAAACTATAGATTTCAAGACTGAAATCTTGAAACAAGCAGAACTCAAAATCTACCTCAACGTAGAGAGACCAAAAAACATGGAAATGATATATAAACATATTATGATACAGAAGATACATTAAAAGACTTGATAAACTTCAACACATAAATAACGTTGTATCTGATTTGTCGGACAAGATTATTTTCCCTAGAGAAGTAAAAAATTCGAAAATGGGTAAACAAAACTTGGGAACAGAAGTCGTTGATTTCAATAGTATGACCGATCAGGAAATTGAAAAATGCGTTATGAATGCACTACACGATGCCAAAAAGGACTACGAAGAACTTATACCTTCTCATGCGGAATCGTGGCAAACAGTGAAAGTTTTTAACACCAATCGAAACACAAATATTCAAGAATATGATATATTGAAAGATGAAAACGAAGTTGATTTCCATATTCATACTAATACCAATGAAGCTGATATTGTGTTGGAAGATCGTTTGAATGACTTGCTATATTCGGATGATGAGACAACCAACAGTGGGCCGCCCCCAGATATTGCCGATATTATTGCATTGGGTGATACGTATGGCGAATTTTTGAATATGCCTGACTTAGGTACTACACATAAATCGGAACGTCCTTTTCTTAAAATAAAAGTCGGTAATAACATTAGAACAATCCGAAAATCTTCTCTGTGCTGGCTTTTCAACGAACAATCTATAAAATTAAGTGCTGATCGACTTATAAGAGTTCGCGGTAATCCCAATATTGTGGTGTACCGTCAATTCATCGCGGTCAATTCACCGCGCGACAATTCTTCGCGGACAATTCATCGTGCGACAGTTCATCGCGTGCGACAATTCATCGCCGCGACAATTTATCGAGTGCGACAATTCATCGCGTGCACCGATTCATCGCATTAAATACAATTAAAATAAAAACAACAAAAATTTGATATTACAAAATAAATTAAATTAAAACAACATATTTTTATAATAATTATTGTAGTTGGAAATTATGAGCTAGAACTCGAAGAAAATCTAAAATAGATCTGCTGTTAGCGTAATCTTGCAGTTTTGTTTTTTTTTCTTCTGCCAGTGTCTCTGTACACCGGCGGATCCAGATATTTTTTCTAGGGGGGGGGGGGGCACAGGGTTCGAGATGGGCAAAAAATGTTCTCAGATTTGGGATTGTCTCGTAGCTTCCTTGTTATTTTTAAGCGTCTGGGAGGGGCACGTGCTCCCGTGCCTCCCCCCCTTGAATCCGCCTATGTCTCTGTACACTCTTTTCTGTAGAATTTTCAGCAACAAATTATTCTATCTTAAAGATAGAACACATAGTTATAATACGTATATAGATATCTTATAGCATAGCTCATAATTTCCAAATACAGTTATAAAAATATGTGTTGTTTCAATTTTAATTAATTTTGTAATATCAAATTTTTGTTCTTTTTATTTTAATTATATTTAATTGCGATGAATTTTTGCACGCGATGAATTGTCGCACGCGATAAATTGTCGCGGCGATGAATTGTCACGGCGATGAATTGTCGCACGCGATGAACTGTCGCACGATGAATTGTCCGCGATGAATTGACGTAGGTTCCAATATTGTGAGTAATTGTCGAAAAAATACCAAATGAAAAAATACGAAAAAATACTTGAAGATAGAAAGACTAATTTAGATTATCATATTATGTTAATTTTTTTTAACGTTGGCGTTCATAATATAGTTTTTTTTTTACTAATAAATTAATATAAAAAATTACATCTTACAAATATAAATCTATATAAAAACTATCTTTTTTTCAAAAAGTTTTCAAAAAAAAAAAATTTCAAAAAGTTTACCCAGATTTTTTCTTACCTATTTTTGCTGCGCCATTAAAGGAAAGTAAATACTTAATTGAACTTATTTAAATATAAATTAAACAAGTAATTGAAGGGTGTAGGAGATTTGAAGAGGTGTGGGAGATGTGAGGAGGTGTGGGAGATGTGAGGAGGTGTGGGAGATGTGAGGAAATATGGGGAGGTGTGAGGAGATATGGGGGAGATGTGGGGGAGATGCAAGGAGATATGGGGGAGATGTGAGGAGGTATGGGGGAGATGCGAGCAGATGTGGGGATATGAAGGAAATGTGGGGAGATGTAAGGATATATTGGGAGGTTTTAAGGAAAAGGAGATGTGGTGTACACATTTTTGTCAGGAGATTTACCCCCCGGCTATTATATTATTGTCAACAGTTCTCTTTTTGAAATATTGCCCCATAGATTCCATGGCTTTTTCGACAACATTCGATAATTCCGTTGATTTCCTTTTATTTGATTTCATGACATATCTGGGAGAATTATTTGTTGATGTCGTCGGTAAAGGGATTGGAATGGATGTTGGCAGAGAAGAACTGGAGCATACTTCTTGCTCTATCTCGAAATCGGAATCGATTTCCATCTCCGATAGCTCCAGTTCTCTGCTGGTATCTCCGCATAATTTGTTTAAGGAACTGTAAATGATTTTTACTTACTTAAGTAATTCATAATATAATATCAATTTTACTTACGCTATTTGTATAATTTGGTCAGTTAAATCAGTAAGTCCTATTTCTTTGCTGACGATGTTTGAAGATTTTTTTATATTGTGGTGGTACTGCAAAAATTATTTTTGTTATACGACAATATAATACTATTGACTTTTTTCACTTACATCCTTTGACTTATATGATCATTTAAAAATTTTTAATTTTCATAATGTGGCCAAACATAATTTTCCGCTCCCGAACCACTAGGAAGTGTGTCTGTCTTTTTCCGCATTTGAGAATATTTTTTCCTCAAATTAACCCAACGTTTCTGTAAATCATCCACTACAAAAAAAAATATCTTATACAGCCTTGTGCAAAAGTATTAGGCACCCCTAAAAATAATTCTTAATTATAACTAATTCTTCTGAAATTCCTTTCTGGAATATTTTATTATACAAGTAGAAAGTTTACCTAAGTACTGTAGGTACTTGGAAGGGTTTTCAAAGGACAATAAAACAGCAGGTAGAAGAATTTGACAAAATTTGTTTATTTTAAGAAATACTCATGCCCGGTTTCAGAAACGATAATTAAGGAATTTAACCATTGGTTAAAAAGTTAATCATTGATTAAGTCCGATTTGGGTTGCAGAATTATAATTTTTAACACAGGTTAAGTTTAACCAATGATTAGCGTAATCAATGATTAAATCTGTTGTTAAGTGGCCATTTGGGTTGCACAAACGATAATTAGACCTGCTTGGGTAGTTAACTACCTAAAATATTTAACAACTGGAAAACCAGTGATTAAGGCGATTTAACTATTGATTTCAGTACTTATAACGTCTGTCGTGTTGAACTTCTTTTTACGCTCGAGTTTTTAAACGTGTTTTTTTATAAAAATGTCCGATTTATCTGACTCTGATGTTTCATTAGGAAGTGATGAAGAGGAAGATCAAGTTGCTAGAGTTATTCCTAACAGAAGGGACCCTTTTGTATTATATGGCGATAAAGAATTTAAATTGCGTTACAGGTTTAGATTATTCTTTTTATTTAATAATAATAAATAATTATTTTTCTTTTTACGAATAAACTAGATTTTCCAAAGAAAACGTAATCCATATAAAGAACCAGCTAGGAAACATGGAGCCAGCAACTCATCGCAATAAAGCTCTCTCCGGGATGTTGCAGCTTCTACTTACATTAAGATTTTATGCAACGGGGTCGTTTCAACAGCTGTTGGGAGACAATATTAATGTGAGTAGAAGCACTGCATGCAGAGTTATTCGAAAAGTTTCAAATTTAATTGCAGCTTTAAAGCCTAATTATATATACATGCCTCGACAGGATGAAATTGCAAATATAAAAACAGAATTCTACAACATTAGGCAGTTCCCGGGCGTGATAGGTGCAATCGACTGCACCCACGTGCGGATTCAGTCTCCTGGAGGTGATAACGCCGAACATTTTAGAAACAGAAAAGGATATTTCTCACTAAATATTCAAGCTGTATGCGATACAAAATTAAAAATTCGCAACATTATTTCGAGGTGGCCTGGGTCAGTCCACGACTCAACCATTTTTAATGATTCACCCTTGTGTGCAGATCTGGAAGCAGGGGACTACGGACCAAATACTTGGATACTTGGTGATAATGGGTATGCCTGCAAGCCATACTTACTGACACCATTGCTTCATCCTGCAACACCATCTGAAGAAGCTTACAATCGCAGTCATATTTCAACACGAAATACTGTCGAGAGGGCTTTCGGAGGTTTAAAGAGACGTTTCCCTTGTCTTCGCACTGGCTTACGTAACAAATTGGATACAGCAGTCGTCATTGTCGTAACATGTGCTATACTGCACAACATAGCCGTAGACCTACATGAAGATAATTTTGACGATATAGTTAACATAGACGATGCAGAAGCAGATTTGCCACTAAATCCTCAAAATGTACGAGATGCAAATATTAGTGCACGTACAGCTTTAATTCTAAATCGTTTTTAAGTAATTTATTGAAGTAATTAAAATGGTTTAAAATTAAAATTTTCTTTATTATCTATCATTTAATTGACAATTAATTAATCGAAGTTGCTTTCTTCTATAACACAACTCCAGTCTTGCCGATTTTAACTTGGTTATGTAATATTCGTATCGAATGGATTTTAAACTCAACTTTTTTTTCTTTAAGTTTCTAAGTTGTCGGGGTCTACGACTTGTATTTTCATTTGAAGCTTGCAAAGGTGTTGTAGGGTTTATTATTCGATCTGGTTCAGATTCTTCTTGAATTTCAATCTCTTCTTGTAGAAGGGTTTCAAATAAGGTATTGCATGGCATCCCTGTGCCCAAGACATTCACATGTGTCTGTGAAGTTCCCAGTATTCCAGCTCCTAAATAACAACATGTTATGAATCACAAATTACAAATTATTAAAACAAACCTCTGAAATAATCATCGTACATGTTATTAAGTGGTTGAATTGGAACGGGAAGTATTTCAGCCAGCACTCGGGCGCCATTAGCTGTCAATTGGGGAGTATAAGGACCTCCCCCTGTTTTTTTCTGTTCTCTCTGTTAAAAGCAAAAAATTTTATATTGATGATCAAGTTATAAATGCACATTTGTATTAATTATACTTACATTGTCCTCGGCCTGCTGCTTCTTTGCCTCCAAATAAGCCGCTTTCTAAAACAAATAATTTGAATTACAAATTAATGTATAAAATTTTCAAGAGATCGTACATGTTCGTTTGCGAGTCCTTTTGTTTGCAATCTTTTCAAATTGTTGTAGAGCATCCTTAATTGCTCCACAGTTTTTTCCCCCGTCGATGCACTTGAATTATATTCGTTGGCCAAATTCTCCCACGATACCTTTTTTTGACTTATCGTCGTTCCATCAGTTCTTTTATTATTTATAACGTCACCATATCTATAATTAATATAAGTAAATTGAATGCAACATAACTATTCTTTCCATTAACAAATAAACGTATTATTTTGTTTTTGGTTTTTTATTGCGTGCATAGTCACTCCCATTAAGAGAAAGATTCTCATATTTTTAATTATTTGTTGTCTGCAATGAGCAAGCCGATAGGGCACTTCCAAATTAAGGTAAGCACATCAATTTATAACCATCAAGCTAAAACATAACACGATTTTGTTGTTTGATTACTAGATATACATTTATAATGCAATAATAAATAAATTATTACAATAAATTATACTAGAAGCTAAATATTATGTGAATACTTACTTTTGAACTAAACGCATTAACTCTTGTTTCTCAGTTTCCGTATAATTTTTGTTGCGTTTCTGTTTATTATCGCACATTTTGATGGCTTTAAAACAAATAAAACAAATATTCACAAATTCAACCTTGTTGACAATGTTCTGTGATGTTGACTGTCATTTAAATGTCAATTTTATACTATGAAGTTGGCGCTATACGTGAAGTAGGAGTACCAACCTAACATTTGAACGTATAATCAGAGATTAACTAATTATAGATTTCAGGTAGTTTCTGCAACCCATTCAAAATTTAACCAATGATTATCTTTAACATATGTTAACTAACACAGGTTAAGTCGAACCTTATTGAAACCGGGCATCAGTTTGCTTCTGTTTGTCATCGAAGACGTTTATAGTTCATTAAGTATTATTTTTTATTATTTGGGTGTTTAAAAGTGTTATTCATTACATCATTATGCCAAAAAACATGAACTGAGTTTAGTAAAACGAATTAAAATTGAATTATTACACAAGACAGGAATATCGCAAGTAAAAATTGCTAAACAAGTAAAATGTTCGCATTGTGCGGTACAACATGTTTTAAAAAGGTATAATGAGACCGGCTCTCACTTAAATATGCCAAGAACGTGAAGAAAAAGAATAACCACTGAACGGGAAGATCGCGAATTAATTCGCGAATCAATAAAAAATCGCAGAAAAACATCTGCCGAGCTGGCTAGTGCCTTATCGGACAAAAGGGGCAAACCTATAAGTGATAGTACCGTTAGAAGAAGGCTTCTAAAAGGTGGTCTTAGGGGATGCAAAGCCAGAAAGAAGCTTTCGGAAGTAAATATGAAAAAACGGTTAGAATGGTCAATTAAACACAAGAATTTTACCGTAGAAGATTGGTCAAATGTATTGTGGTCGGACGAATCCAACTTCGAGGTTTGTATTTCTTATCTCAATTTTTAATTAAAAAAACACGTGTAGTTTAAATTTTACATTTTACTAAAAAAAAATGTATTAAAATAGGTAATTACATTTTATTTACTAATTTTCAGGTATTTTCAACCCCCGGGGTGTCGTTTGTAAGGCGCAGGGTAGGAGAAGAATACAACCCGGAGTGTGTGATACCCACTGTGAAACACGGAGGGGGTAGTATTATGATCTGGGGATGCATGGCGGCCAGTGGCGTAGGGGAAATGTTTATTTGCAGGGGTCGGATGGACAGCAAAACATATATTCAAGTGCTAGAAACAACCCTAATGCCATCTTTCCAATCAATTTTTGGAGAAACAAATCTGCGTGGTGTTACGTTTCAGCAAGATAACGCACCATGTCACACTTCTGCATTTTCCAGGAATTGGCTGACCGAAAATGCGATTCCCTTACTAGATTGGCCTGCACAGTCTCTAGATCTTAATCTCATAGAGCATTTGTGGGGAATTTTAAAGAAAAAGATCCGAAAGCTTCCCATAACTTCCAAAAAAAGTCTGGAAGTTGCCTTAAGGGAACAATGGCAAAAAATAACTGCGGAAGAGTGTCATAAATTAGTGGCAAGTATGCCAAAAAGGGTGGCTGCGGTTATTAAATCAAGGGGGGGTCCTACTAAGTATTAATTAAGTAGTAAATAAAGATTATTTTCAAAGTTTTATAGTTTTATTTTCACCTAATGCAACCGGTTTTAAAATATCTAAATAATTATAGGGTGCCTAATACTTTTGCACAAGGCTGTACATTATAAGGATGATTTATATTTAAATAAAACTCACCGTCTTTTTCAAGTATAAATGCAATGTTCCTCCAAGCATTTAATTTTGATATGTTATCCTTGTATTGAGGATGTTTTTTATCATACAAAAATTCGTATTCACGGACGCACTCAATTAATTGTGCATCATTTTCCATTTTAATTGATATTAAAAATAATGAAAGACGCAAAACACAACTTAACAGTTTGGTGGTTTATTTAAAACTGAAGTCGATAAAATATTATCATTCTGTCTTTGAAAAAATGTTTTTTCGACAATTTTTGAACTATGAAGCATTTCCAAGTAAAAAGGAAACATAATTTGTATTAAACAATATGTGGGTGCGGGTAACGGCGTCTTTGAGAAATTGGATCCTTTAGATGTAGGTAGAGATCATTCAGGAGGTCATGTCCCATACAATAGTGCGCAGAAATGATAAAATTCGTTTTAACAAAATAAATACAGTCCTGAAAATATCGTTCTTTGTTGACGTTTTGCTTTGACAGATTCGCTATTTTCGTGCTTTTGATTATTAAATGATATTAACATTATTTGATAATTTAAATAACAATCAGCCTTTTTTAACGCAATTTGAGTATTTTTATTATACTGAGGTTAGTACAAACAACATTTTAATTTAAAATCGTTTTTAAACGAAAATTTTATTTTTAGGTTAAACTACTGTGTGCATCACTAAATCTTTTTTTACATCTATTTGACGAAAACGTTTATTATTTTATTGTGGTAGGTAATGCATAAACAAATTAATTTAACATCGTTTTTTAAACAAACAATATTTTTTACAGTTAAAATTCATTACTAATATGAATAACCGTAAAGTAGTTCATAGTCAAGGACGACAAATAATTTATAATGTCATTCAATATATTATGAATAAAGAAAAATGCAAAGGAAATATTTTGTATGCAAAAGTGTCATCTGCAACTGGAGTTTCTTATAAAACTGTTATAAGAATAATGAAGGAAGGAGCTGAAAATCCTCAACAAGCCAAGTTTTCTACTCCCAGGAAAACTATTAAAATGCCATCCCCAAAAACTACAACAAGCCAATTTGAAGAAGATGTTATTAGGCGTATAATTCATTCTTATGCGACTATACATAAAAGGCGACCTACAATGAAAACTGTGTATGAAGCGATGAAAAAAGATCATGGCTTTTCTGGATCGCTTTTATCATTTCGAATTGTAGTACATAGGATTGGTTTTAGGTGGAGAAAATCCCCATGTAATAAGCAAATACTTGTTGAAAAAAGTGATATTCGAGGTAAACGAGTTATGTTCTTAAGAAACCTTATAAAATATAAAGAAGAAGGAAGAAATATTGTTTATACGGATGAAACTTACATCCATAGTTCACATACCGTTCCTAAATGTTGGGACGATGGAAGTACTAACGGTTTAAAGACCCCAGTGTCTAAAGGACAACGATTAATTATTGTTCACGCTGGCGGTGCAAGAGGTTTTGTTACGAGGGCCTTATTAATATTTAAATCTGGCCTTAAAACTGGAGATTATCACGATGACATGAATCACAAAAATTATTTGAAATGGTTAAATGAAAAATTAATTCCAAATCTAGAAAAAAATAGCGTTTTGGTTATTGACAACGCTTCGTATCATAACGTTAGTATTTTAAAATGCCCTACGTCTTCATGGAGAAAAGGTGCTATGCAGCAATGGTTATCAGAAAGAAATATAATATGGCAAATCAGAGATACAAAAATGGATCTGTATAATATAATTAAATTACACAAGCCACGTAATAAAAATTATGTAGCCGATAAACTTTTAGCCGAACATGGCCACGTTGTATTACGGTTACCACCATATCACCCAGAATTGAACCCTATTGAGAAAATTTGGGCGTTGGTAAAGAATCGTGTTGCCGCACGAAATACCACATTTAAAATGGACGATGTCCGAAGATTGACTGAAGAAGAATTTAATAAAGTCACAATAGAAGATTGGCAAAATATTTGTCGCCATGTAGAAGCCACAGAAAAAGAATATATAGAAAAGGAATATATTATGGATGATGTAGATGAACTCATTATTAGAGTAAATTACGAAGATGAAAGTGACAGTTCAGATTATCTGTCTTCGGAAGATGAAGAAGATGATGAAGAGTTCAATTTAGAATGTGAGCCCATCTTGTAAAGATAAAAATAAAAAAAATCAATTACTCGGCTAATAAAATTTACTTCAATGTGCGATTACTCACTTTCTTGTTCGTTATTATTTTATTATAATAAAAATAATTTGTTTTACTTGTACAATAGTATTTGCTTGTACTATAATAATAAAGTTTTACAATAAATTACATTCCTATAGTAATCATTTTATTTTTTCTATAATTAGTTTTTCTTTTCTATAATTATAATGAAAATAATGTTCAAGTCAGATTTTTTAAATTTTCGCGCCAAGCTGATGTTTTCATTTAACATTTATTCTTATGTATTTTGCCCGTTTCGCGCATTGTATGAGACTTAAGCTTCTGAACGAACTCTACTAAGGTACCGATTTATTTTGTAAGAGCTTCTCTAATTTATTGCTTACACATTGATGTGTGCAAATTTACTTTTAGAAGTATTTTAAAAACAATATTTAAGGATTTCGAAAAATTAAAATTTATATCTAAAGAAATGGGCGGGTTAAATTAGTTCAATTATTCAAAAATTGAATTTTGCATTAATGCGCGTGTGCAGTATGGATAACAGAATAAGGCGACAAGAAAAGTTGAAAGTTGGTCAACTTCTTATCCCTTGTCGCTTAATCCTTATTCCGTGACTAAACGCTACTACAGTATTCGCATAGCTCAACTTTCTTATTCCTTAGCGCTTATTCCTTATCTCGTTGTATAAACCCACCATTAGTGAAAAAGTGAATCCGCAGCAATATAGGCTCGAAATATATAATCAGAATTTCATCATATTTGTATTTCAAATATAACATCAATTTGTTCAATTAATTCTTATTATAATAATAAAAATTCAATTAATAATTGCATAACAACTTCCATTTCAAATGAATTCGTCATTACATTAATTACTTAATATTTAAATTTAAATTCGTTGTTAGAACTCAAAATTTAATTAATTTAAAAAAATAGAATTTCAAATTTTAAAAATATTTGCCGCCAGAAAAGGTAGAACAAATTTGCAGCAACTTACTCCTGCTATTAATTGCTACCGAGCAGTTTTAACTTGCTCTAAACAGTTCCGAACAAGTTGCACTTGTCCAACGAACGCTTTCCGAGCAAGTGATCGATTGCGAACGAACGCTTTTACCAGTTCGGAGCAGATAAATCACGTCCAACGAACAAACCTAATGTCTTAGGTATAATTTTCATATAGGTTAAGTATAAAGCAAAACAAAATTTCACACGTTTGATCCAGCCCTTGTTAGTAGATTCTTGACGTTTTGATTGTTAATTATCTTTCCTAGGCTGTGCCTTTGGATATCCCCCAAGTTTTTCGGGCGTTACAAATTCAGTTTCACTGTCATTTTCATTGTTCACGATGAGTTCACGCATGTTTTGGGCAGGTCCCTATCTGGTGAAAATATGTCTATCTAATGGGTGAATACTACACTTACGAAAGCCAGATTTTATATTCTTCTCAAATGCGGTTCCAACACACTCTGCCACATGAAAAACATTCAATGGAACACCCGTGTGCCGAAGCATCCAGGAATCAACAGCTGCATTGTAATGAGCTTTAAACGATGAATAGACAGCAATATCTAAAGGTTGTAATTTATTAGAACAGTGCGGTGGTAGCATAAGCATAGTAACACCGGCATTTTTGGCCTTGTCAAATATTTCTATTGAGAAATGACTTTCGTGGTTATCCAGGATTAAAAGTGTGGGGTTTTCTTAACTACTTGATGTGCGTTTTATGAAATGTTTCAGAACATCTAGAAAAAGATTACAATTCATCCATTCGGATGGAGTCGCTAGTCTTAAAGTTCCTGGGGGAGCACCAATTATCATGTGTTCTTTGAAATGAACTCTTGGAAACACCATAACGGGAGGAATTTCAGATTCTATATTTTTTTTAAAAGTAGTGTAGCAGAACAAACTGACTATACTAACTATTTAAATACCTACCGTGGGCATCTATAACGCAACATGTAGTAACTAGAACACCTCGCTCTGCACTTGTTACTCTATTCAGTTGCTTGTTGCCTTTACGTGCAAAGTTTTTTTTTTGGACTCTGCACAGTTGTAGATGTTTTATCTAGATTATATATTCTACTACCATCAGCAAACACAGGTGACCTTTGCAACACATTCTCCAGATTCTTGAAAAATTTTTCAACATTATGTCTGTTAAAGGCGGTGGCACGCGACAAGTGCGAGGCGATTTTTCAGATCGCTGCGATAAGTTGCAGCGATTTCTTGGCGTACGCAAAATTGCTGCGCGTTTTCGCATGTGCGATTTTTATTTTTGACAACTAGAAAAAAAATTATAAATACATGGCGTATTTGCTGCAATACCAACCTATTGGTTTTATTACTAAAATTACTATATAAGTCAGCTGAGTAAATAATAACCTAATTGTTTCTTTCAGGTTTAAATTATTTAATAATTTATATTTATATAATAATAATTAATAATTCATCAAGTGTATAATATCAGGCACGTTGTTAATCTGTTATTAATATGTTTGTTTTAATGTATACGTTATTTTATAGATTATAGATTGAAATGAATAATCCAGCAAAATTCATTTTGGGTTCCTGTGGTTTAATAATTGGTGCATCTGCTTGGCTATTAAATAAGAAGATTGTGAAGAGTACACCAAATAGACGTTACTGGGTTAGACCCACGGATTTATGAATATAAACTGGATAGCTAATACAGATCCCCACTATTGTCTCGATACCGATGGCCGCCATACTGTGCTAAAATGGTACCTACCTACCCCAACAAGGGTTGATCTATTGTTATGTTATAAATAATAACCTCACTTTAAAATTGCCGACCAAATGACAGACTGGAGACTCAGGGTGACAATTTTTCGTAGCTCCGACAACTGTAAGGCGTTAAAGTTACTGAAAGTTACTAAAAATTAGCACAGTATGGCGGCCAAGGAGGGTTGGACATAAATTGCGGTGGGGATATACAGTAACTGGCTATCCAGTTTATATTCATAAATCCGTGGTTAGACCATGGTTAGCCAGTAGTAATTATAATAAAGGTAACATGAATCTTGTCGAGGAATTCAACGATCCAAGAATATATCTAAATTACTTACGAATGGACGAACCTACGTTTAACAAACTTCTGAAATTAGTAGAAAATGATATTACTAAAGAAAATACCAACATGCGTCAAAGCATTTCTGCAAAACATCAGCTGATTGTGACGTTGAGATTTTTAGCTACTGGAAATTCTTACCGTAGCCTAATGTTTGAATTCAGAATTTCAGAATCGACAATTCCCTAACAGGGTTACTACATCCATCGAGAAATTGCAATAAGTTATAGTACCATAGCTTCGGTATGTATACTTCTTCTGTTCCAGCACCACTTGTTTTTGACGATTTGATTTTATTGCTTTCGCGCAGATATTGTGTTTTCAAATTATGAATTTTGTTTTTCACTATAGGTACTGAAATTTTAATTTCTGTATTTTCTTCGAATTGTTCACATAGTTTTTTATATGCCAATTCCCGCATGGTTTTATTTTTATAATCTTGTGAAGAAACTACGTACAATTCTGGAAAGCATTCGTAGCATCAGATAAACGTTTCCAATGCAGCTTTGCTCCACACAAATTCTTCAATATTTTTCGGCATTATAAATAATATAACACTATTGAAATTTTGTAAAAATAATACTCGCAAATACTCACAAATAAAACTGAATTTAAAATTTAAAAACGAAAAAATCGCTTAAAATTAGAACAAGTTCTAATTTAAAAAATCGCACGTGCTCAAAGTTGCAGCAACAAATCGCATGGGCGATTACATGAGGCGCTAAGCGCCTGCAACTTATCGCAGCGATCGATCGCATGAAAAAATCGCCTCGTGTAATGTGGCCTTAATGCTAACGTCTGGATTCTGTTTTCTGAACCAATCAATTCCAGCTCTTTTGTTTGTTGGCCATTGAGGTGGCATTGTAATATTAGCAACACCCAATTCTTATGCCAATTCTCTGACGTCCTTAGTAGATTGTCTGTAGCACATCTTACATTTAAATATATAATCTTTTAAAATCTGCTCCTGATGATTGTTAAATATTCGTCGGGTATCATATTTAGGTTTAAATGTATGCTCCTCATCAGGATTGTTTTTTTGTTTCAAAACGTATATAAAAGTTTTAATTTCATATAATATATGCAAAAATTATAAGTTAATATTAAAATTTATAATTTTCTCATGTTGTGGGGCAGGTCTTGGATTACGCTAAGGTCACCTCAATGGCGATCGTCGATATGTCGGACGTCGTTGTGGTGACCTCGACCTACTCGATGTCGGATGTCATTGAGGCGGCCTCGGCCGTCGATCGACGTCGGCGGTGGCTGCGACGACGATTAATTATTGTCGTCCTTAAGTCTTGGGAGGCGGCGGCGGTGCTTCTTCTAGTGCTTCCACTGACTTTGGCAGTCTGATAGATGTCTTGTTTAATCCTGAAATAATATAAAATTGTATACCTATACTATAAAGCTTTTTTGGTAAAGGTAGATTCTCAGTATAAGTAAATAGTAATAACACTAGAGAATGAAAATGACGAGAAAATAATGCTGCCGGTTTTCTACAAAAATTTTACACTTAATTTGACATTAAAATTTACAAAATCACAAACTGATGTTTCAAGTTTTTTATTATCGAATATCGGTGTCAGTGTAGGGAAATAAGTAAAAAATAAACCGCTTACTTTTATTCCAAGCAAAATCGGGCTTAAAAATTTGCACTTACTCGTAAAATTCTTTGTTTCTTTGTGTGTTTTTTCTGTATGTCCTATGAACTATGAAAATTGTTTTGATTCTGATTTTGATAAGTTCAATAACTGCATAATAGTGGCTATTTGCTTTCTTAGTCGATTTGAAGTCATTAAATCTGGATTAGAAATCTTACTGCATTTTGCCATTTGTCGAATTACTTACTTACTAAATTTAAATTTTTTATAAAAAAAAAAGTTAAGTAGTATCTACTATTGGTAGGTACAAATTAAAATATTTAGCTCCGAGCAATATACAAACAAACTAATTATGTCACAAAACAAATATAGCTATGTTACTGTAAATTCGTTTACTTGGTACTATGTCAATATCTGTTTTATATTTGGTAGTTGTCAAAAAAGCAACTAATCGCCGGTCTTATCCATATTGGAGATGTGTTGGCTGTCGAAGTGATGCTCATCCATTAAGCAAGCCAAATTTTGGAAAAGCTTGTCTACATTAGATTTGCAGAAAGCTTTGACCCGCCAAATTGACAACTTTTTATGACGCTTTATAAAGAGATAATACCATTTTCGATCAGCTTTCTCATTTTCAATTCCAAGTTGGCGGATAGGAAAGGCCGAGTTTTCTGGCAAGTTGGTACGCTAACTCTTTCAGCTCGTTGATGCTTAGCCCGTAATAATGGTTCGCGCATTTGATTCCATAACCAACAAGTGCTTTCTCGTTGTCCTTTGAAAAGACCTATCATGAAATGAAATAAACTATAAAGAAAGACTCATTAACGAAAGAAAAATTCTAGCAAAACACTATCGGCGACTGTAAACCAACATCCTCGTATTTGGCCTTCATCTTGGTGATATAGTGCTGTAAAGTGCTTTTGTCGATACCATGAGCTGTTGATGGGAAAGCAAACTTCATTAACATTCATAAAAATTTCTCTGTCATCCCAGAGTTTTGAAGCAAACCACACATAATGCACCATGTTAGAGAAGATTGGAGAAGACAGTTGATGATAAACAATTGATTGCATTTTAATACAATCTTCTCGGGAATTTATTTCTCTTTCTTACTTAATCAATTAAGCACAATTTTGCAGACGTTTTATGTAATTTTTTACTTGCCTATAAAGGTACACATCACAGGGCTGGACCAAAGGAGTACATTTCGGAGGAATAACTTTTCAGCTGCATGTTGGTATACTCTGTATATCTTGAAACATGTCATCGTATTACACTGGATTAGTTTGACCACCCCAAGAACGAATAATTAAAGGAAATTTTTCATTTCGTACATAAGACTTGAAAATATTACTAAGAAAATCTTGATATAATTTTGTTGTAAATTTCCCCGAATTTGAAGATGTGACAATCCCATTTTGATAAATTTTCTTATATTCGTCTATCGATTTTTGAACTTTAGGTCGAAATGAACCTGTTGTCCTTTGCAAGCACACGTAAACGAGCGGTAACAATTTTCCAGACAAGGTAAGCATATAGTGTTGTGTAGGTATGGGTTACCTTATCCATGTTCTGCCTTTTAACAGAAACTACCTTTGACCCTTGCTGCAACAATTTCTATCAAAAGTGGAGTGATATTGGCAGTCTGTTTGGTCCCTATTAATGACGAAATTCTTATCAAATTGTGGTATCAGGGCACGTAATTGTAAACAAAAATTTTCCGCAGAAGTTACGATTTTCTCTATTGTTACAGTTTCTCTTTCTGTAACGCATTTCGTAATTTTTCGTTGACGAATTCGATGTTTCTGTTTGAATCACTTAACCCATGGATCGGAAGCGTGAAAATCAAAATTTCTGAATTGGTTTGTAGTACAGAAAGTCCATTGTTTCGTGTCGTGACCTGCTGACTGTTTTGGCGAACTTGCTGACAGTTTTGGCTAGCCTGCTGAAAGCGATCATACATCCAAGAATCGATCCTTTCATACTTTTCAGTTAAAGTTCCACCACTTTTAACATTTTCTTCCCATCTGGCTAAAAAGGACATGCATTTTATTTGAATAATATTTGAAGAACTTGTAAACTCCAATTTGGATGTGCTTTAGCTATTATTAATAACTGAGCGTCGCTCTAAATATGTGCCTTTACTTGATTTTGCATCTAAATAAGAAATATTATTAGCAATAACTCAAATTTCATTGTTGATTTCAAAAGTTCACCGTATAAGCTTTACTTGTTATAACATTTACAAACTTATGAAACGTATTTACTGCCCCTGACCGTTGAATAAGGACCACTGAAAAATTTCTATTTTATATATATCTTATTTCGATTTTGAGGTAAAATTAAGACACAAATTCCAACATCAGCTTGTATTACTTTTACATATTCCAATTAATATTTTGTGTTTTCACTCCTTGCTTTAATCACAGCGTGTACCCTTTCTGGCACGCTCTACACTGTGATATCATTTGGTTTATCTCTTTATGATTTTATACTTGATGATTTTATGATTAAATACTCTTGAATGTTCGGTGATGCGCATATATAGGAATGATTTGAGCCGACTCCAAAAATTTTCGATGGCATTTAAATCGGCTGAATTGTCTGGCTATGGCAGTACGGAAATTTTCTTCGAGGAAAGCAGTTTTGTTATTAATTTTGTTCTGTAGCATGGTGCTCCGTCTTACATAAACCAATAGTTCCCAGAGATTCGTAATAAGGCAGCAGAACTGTATTTATTTTTAATTTATTTATTTATAATTAAATTTAAATTTCCTCTTTGTACCTGAACACAAGGTACATAACTATATAATGAATCAATATTTACAACACCTAATTCTAAGTTTTCAGTGATAACCTCATATCCATGAAAATGACTATTGAAACGTTGAGTCATTAATTTTTCAAAAATAAAATAAATAGTTTGTTTTTTCACCAACATAATGTCAACAATTTTTCCAAAATTTGGATACATGTTTTCATCAAAATCTGAAGACATAATACTTATAATGAAATTTTTTTTATAGATTATGCTATTAACTTCGACCCATGTAGTACATTCGCATTCACTGGAAATGTTCCAAAATTCCTTCATTTCTGGTTTATAAGATATTTCATTAAATGGAAATAATTTACCAAAATGAAGACTTTTGTCCACAGTACCGTCAACAAGAAAAATATTGATATAATTCATTTGATGTCTTTTGGCTAAAGATGTAACAATTATTCGGCATTTAATATTGTTAGCAATATCTTTAAAAACTTTATGTTTGGCTTCAAAACGCATACATGATAAATGTTGTTACGGACCTGACATTTCAAATATCCTGGGATAATGCGTAATGTTATGATATTTAAAAGTTAAATGTTTTTTTGTGACTTTTACAAATATATCGTTATGTTGTTCAATAATGTCCCAAAGAATTTGGCTAGTATCTTTTTGTAGCTTAACATCAGTTACAATCCCAACCAATTTTCTTAAATTTAAATATAATTCCCAAAACATATTACCCTCAGGTACTAAATCTCCAACTATTACTGAAAAGTACCTAGTTAAAAATAACATTTCAGATGCCGATAGTTGTAACTTATTACCTAGTAAATCGTCCATAGTTATGGGAGGGGGCACATTTGTATAATTTAACGCTGCACTTAAAATGTGAGATTGGTAGTTTAAAGTATTTAAAGAAAATAATTTCACATCGCGAACAAAATGAATTAAAATAAATATAAAGTCTGTTTTGCAAACACCTTCAAATAAGTCGTGCATAATATTGCATGAAAAATTCTCGATAACATTAAAATTGTTGAGTCGGTTCCATATACAGTTTTCCTTAATTCCTGTGGCATATGGATCTTCTAATAAGCAGTCCTTAATGTAGTTATCCTTATTCCGCAGGTATATGGAATTTTCAGTGCATAAAAAACGTCTTCGATCTTTTGGAGTTTTACAAATTCTGCAAAGAAAATTTGCAACAAAACTTTCCACAAAACCAAGAATTTGGTTCAATCCGAGGTTGTCTCCTAATATAACAGCAAGTTCAAAATACACCCGTTCTAATCTCACTGCCGATTTCTCGTAAGTACTGCAATTCATCGACGATAATTTGAAATGTTGCTTAATTTGTTTTATTAATAATTGTGTAATTAACAAAAATAAACAAATTCATTGCAACACAATAAAACAAATTCAAAAAAATTAAATTAATTATTTGAAACACATTAAATTTGAAAAACGACAATACAGATTGACATATTGCACATAGGTTGCCTAGTTAAATTGCGTACGGACAATGGTAAATATGGGAGCTCCCTTCATCCTTGTCTGTTGTATGGAAATGCGCGCGCAACGCATCTCTGTCACTCACACCGTTCGCGTTAAAAATTATTTTAAATTATTATTATTTTACATTTCTCCAATCTTCTTCTCCGTTATCATCAAATTTTGAAGATCCAGAAGTGCATGTAGAAGTTCATCTGTATTTATTGGTATTGGGTTAAAGGTAGCGTAGCGAGGATTATTTATAATAAAAGAATACTTTAAGTTTGAATACTTTTTAATTAGTAATAATACATCCACACACTTATGTAGTTCAGGACGGTATGTTCCAAAAGATTGTCCCTTCTTGCAGTTTTAAGTTCAAGTTGCAAGTCGGGATGGTGTGATTGACATATATAAGAATTTATGATTTCCGTCTCAAGCAAGGACCGAGGAGGATGTGTTTTGTTCTACATTCTCAGCTTTAAGATAGTGACCGATGTCACTTGCTAGATTAATTGTTTTGCATACTTTCCTATATACAAAACTAACAATTGGATTCAGCAAACGTGCTTGAGAATCTTTCTTTCTCTTGCACGCTGACATCTTTTTTTCGATAGTTGGCATTTGTAAAATTTGATCAACTGTCCGGGACGAGCTAGTAGTTGGAACGAAAGTTTGTGGTTTCGTTTTAGTTTGTAGTTCTTAAGTTGGAGCTGGCTGATCAGTTGAAGCAGACGGTTTTAATACTTCTACTGGAATAGCATCGCGATTGAATGGGTAGGTTCCTGCCTTTATAAATGCATTAATAATATTTATAGGAGTCGTACTTAATATAAAAGGTTCAGTGAAAAATTCGTGTTAATTGTATCGAGTAGGCTTTCTTTGTTGATGAGAGCGCGGATAATTATTTATAGCTTTTTCCCAGTGGCTTTTCAGAGGTCTATAAACGCCTACATCTATAGGATGTAGAAAATGAGAAGTATGCGCAGGGAAAGTGAAAAATGAAAAATAATCGGAACCAGCAAAACGTGGAGCTTGGATGTTAATATGTTTTCCATCCAATGCAACTATAAAATTGGGCATATTCCAACGTTGATAAAAACCAGTTACTTTTTTCCAGTGGTTGCAAATTTGGTGAAAGAACATCCCAGAGAATTTCACAAGTTTCTTTAATTTTACAATGTACCGTTCCAAACTCCTCCCCGCTTGCGCACCACTCTGTAGGCAGTGGCGTTTTCAGAAAAATTTGTTACAAAATGTAGCATTTGATGGAAAAGATATTTCAAAGTTTAAGTTATGGTTAAAATTATAACTATAGTTTGTTATAATCATGGACTTACCAGCTCTTTTATATTATAGACTGAACGGATTCTAATCTTTCCTGTGATTTGCCATTCTAATAGTTAATAGTGTACTTACTGACCCACAATCAATTTTTCTTAATTTATTATTTTCTACTATCAACCAAGATCCTTGTGACTTTCTCATTGCAAAGTATCCTATGAATTGATTTACAAGTAAGCTTTTAAACACAAGATGTGATTTGGGTTTAAACTTCCGCTGGTTACTAGATACACTTGTTTTATATTATCAAATACCAAACACAATTATTGATATTTTAAAAAAGATTTATTTTTGAATTTAAACACACAGCAGTGTGGCGTCAAGTACACATAACCAGACTAGGGAGCGAGAAATCACGTTTCTATCTAGGGCTGCCACCTTTTCAAAAGAGCAGACTCTGAGATTTTTGAAATATCACTATTTTTTTTGAAGTAAAATATATTTTTTTTAGAGAAAGTATTATTTATTGAAATTAAATAAAATAAAAAAAATAGTCCTAGCTGCTAGTGCTAGGCCCAGCTTGATTTTTAAAACTACATATTTTATTTATACTAGGAGATTTCTGTAGGAACTTTTTTTGCTCAGGCTGTTTTAAAGAGTTTAAAAATTCTTGGCAAGTCATTTTATATTTAATCTTTACAACAATTAAATCCGACCACACCATATACATAGACTGATAAGCAGTTTCGCTCGCCTGTCCATAAATTCCCCATTAAGAAAAAATGCGTTCAACAAAAGCATTACTAATGGGGATTGACAAATTTTTTTTAGTATTTTCGACAGTTCTGTCAAGTTTGCAACTGTAAATAACTGAACCCGTAATAAATCAACTGACAGTGTTGAAAAATCAGATTGTTCAAACTGATGATATATTTGCTTCAATTTATTGGTCTCAAAGTCGATCCTCTTCTACATTTTTTTAAACTAATTGATATAACAGCATCTTCATAAGTTATTGCACTTTTCAGATCGAACTTTGAAAATAGTTTGGATGCAGAATTCTTAAAATCATAATATTTGTGTATATATTCAACAATTCTTTTGTATACCTCATTAGCTTCTTTTTTTGAATTGTTCTAGTTCAGAAGGCTTCAAAAACATAATGTTTTTTGTGCCAAAGTATTTGTTGAAATTTTGCGCTGGTTTGGGAGTATTTTGATGTACGGAAACATTTTAATGATGTCAGCAATTATTACATATTTGTAACTTTTAAATCGCATAATTATAAAAATACCTCCTGCTATAACACAAGACCTCACAACATAACATCCTTTAATGAAAGCTTTTCTTCACTTGATCGCTCACTTGCATAAATGTTTTAAAAGTTTCTTTTTTAAAGGAAATCCTACACTATATTTTCCTATTTTATCGCGATTAAAGTTCTTAACATAAATATTAACATAAACATAACATAAATAAAATAAATATCATCTGCGGTAGTAATTGGATTTTCTAGCAATTACAGTTTCCAAATTATGCCATTATTTTGCTTAAATTATTTTCATACCTTGCCTTGTGCGCATGTAAACTAATTTTGCCCACTGCATTACCGGAATGTAAAAAAGTTTTATATAGTGAAGGTTTGTTTTCCCCCAAGTTATAAAATCCAGCATACAACTGAAAAATAAACCCGCACCTATTAAAATGTCAATAATATCATTAGTAATATTAAAATAATCGTTCGCCAGATTAATAAATTTTGGTATATTCCAATCCGAAATATCTACACTTTGTGAGGGTACAGTACAGTAATTTTGTTCATAACAACACAGGAAAGATCAGCTTGGTGGAAGTTTGTAAACCTTGACCGTATTGTCACATTAACCCCACTAGTTAAATTTTAATCCTTTGCAGCAGTACAATAATGGAATTTTAACAATAAAGTGAAGAAATACAATACGTAGAAAATTATTATTTAAAAAAATCAAAAAAAGATAAATGAGTATTACGCTGTACATTTGCAGTAGTTGGAACTTCATTTTCTAGTTCCTCTGTCTGAAATTCCATGAAATATCATTATATATCATTAAAATATCATTATGCCAATGGTCATCATTTTTCTGGGATTCGGGAATTTATATTTGTGCTTCGTGATCAGATTCAAATCCCAATGTGTCTGGTAGATCGTCGGTAACTAAATGAATATCTTACAGTAAAGATAAGAGTCTTTTCGTTATCCATCAGTTTTTTCGTGGGTCTTTTCCCACCTCTTGCCCAAGTAACATCTATTTTAATTTCCCTGTTTCCTTTTTGTATTGCTCTTCCATTTCACTAGAATCTGGAATTGACAATACAACGTTTTTTATTTTATATGCCTTATAATAATTGATTTTTTGAAGTTACTATTTTATAATTTCTTGCAGTTCATTTTTAAAAATTAATAATTTATTTAGTTCGAAAATGTATAATACTTATAAAAAATACGTACTACTTACTTTTTTCCACTGATCTGCCGTATTTACAGGTTCTATTCCTAAAGAATTATATCTTTCTGCAAAATTTAACCCTAACTTTTTCACTAGATTTACTTCAGAAGGTTTGGTTCTGTTGTGCAAAATAAATTTGTGTTCTTGCACAAAATTTAAAAGTTCATCGTATTGTTATGTTGTTTTTCTAAGTCGCTTTTTATCAATTATAAATAATGTAGGGGAGAGGCTTGCAGGTTGCCACCCCTGCCGGATTTTGACATTCTAACATTGTCATCCCCTAAATTTCGACGGACATCGAATACAAACGAGTAGTTGTCGCTTTTAATGTAATTGTGATGCACCCAAACACAATAACAGGGTGTTTGGTAAACAAAATGTGAAATTTTATTTGTAAAAAAATGAAAAATTAAAATTGTGTTTTTCTTCTGTGCCCATGAATTGAACATTTTCAACGAAAATTTAAGGGAAATATTTTTGCTGTGCTGCTTTTTCATTCAATTTTTATTATTCTTAAATAATTCTAAACATATCATGAGTTGGAAGTTTTTTTTCCTGTATATTCTAAAGTGGTGTAAAAATGCAGGCTGCCACCTTTTTTGGCTTGCAGGTTGCCACCCCTCTTATTTTACATTGTGACGTATACTACAGTGACTGTTTAGGGACAGTGGCAACATAAGCCCCTAAATCGGCCTAGGACAGGTTCCCGCCCAAAGGGGGGGTAGGTTTAACCCCCCATTGCATATTTTATGCACCTATTGACGTAAACGCTTCTTAAATATTTCAAAAATTAATATAAATAATTATTTACTAATAATTGATGCATTTTTTATATATTTTTAGATTTAAATGAAAAAAAAAATTAAATTTTTTTTTCAATTTTAACTTTTTTTTTCTTGTCAATTTACTCTTTTTTTTTGTTCACAGCCACTAAGTGTAATTAATATAAATCATATGTTTTTACTTGAGTTTTTCTACATTTTCAACAATTTTTCAAGGGGTGGCAACCTGCAAGCCGAAATTTCAAGGTGTAAATTTTAGATACTTTTGAAAATTTGCTGTAAATTTTTAGTTTTTGAGAATTAAAATGATTTTTTGCGCAGGATCGTGGCTTTATACTTCCTCTTTCCTGTATATGTTATTATATCAACAATACGTTGATTGTATGACGAGTTATGACCAAAAGAGCTATGGGGTGGCAACCTGCAAGCCTTTCCCCTAATAAGTACAATTATTGTAACTATTAATTGTATTCACAATCCACCTGATATAAAGATACTAATTATAACCGGACGGAAATGCAAACTTTTCATGTTTTTATCTATTTTGTCTTAGAAAATGTTATTTCTTTGTTCCTCGTATATATAAAGTAAGTAATGCTGTCTCAATTAAAACGATTACTTCCGATTATCTTATGTTATAATAACAGATACATAAATATAACATATATTCGTTAACGATAAACGTTATGATGAGATACATGGTATAAGGTTTGGACAAATCTGTTATAATACACGTTCAACTTAACCATGCTTGGTAATATAACGTCAACAGTTAAAAATAACGATAATGATACATAGTTGGACTGAATATGTTGAACTTCCATAGAAAAGTGTCAGTAGAAAAAAAACTATATTTTTATAAAAACATTTTTTTACTACTGGAAAGATAATGCCAAAGTAATATAAAAACATTAATTGTTTTGCTTAAAAAAATTAAAATTTCACAAAAAAAAGCATTGCAATACATCTTAATAGATGTACTGAAATGTAGCTTAATATTTTGTCTAAAGACCTTTAGCTTTTTCAAATAATCGGGCTGAATTTTCTGTTATTGTTCCTGCACTCTTGCCGATAAAATGTTTCAAGTTGATGGTGGTGAATCATACTAATTAACAATATTACTTTTTAGGTATGCTCATAAATTCTCAATCGAATTGAAATCGGGGGCTTTGTGCAGGCCACTGTAGCACTTGAAAATCTTGAAGATCTAGCCAAGCTTTAACTGATTTTGCAGAATGCTTGGGGTCGTCGTGTTGAAAAATACTTCGTTTATTGGGTAGGGCATGTTTATTCCTGTAGGATAGAATGCTCGTTAGTGGATAAATATAAATATATAGGTACTGCATCTGCATTAATATTTTTCTATTCAAGAGAAAAAATATTCAAGGAAACGATAAGAATATATTTAGTTTCCAATAATAAAACAATAAAAAAGTAGATGAAAACACACAAATCATTATAGTATAAATTATAGTATTTATTTTAAGGGGGCCGTCACGACCGTGGGCGGTAGATGTTCGTAAAAATTCATTTGTAAAGTAGCGATACGTAGTGAGTAGAGGCGAAACTATTAATCATCAATTATTATGCTATTTAGATACAACTCGACTTTGATACTATATTAAATATTATGCATCTAAGATATGCATTTTTTACCGATTCACAAACTCGCAAATAATAATTTTTTGAGTGCTGCCGTATTTATAAACAATTTGCTACATAACGTATATTTTATAACAAATTAATTTTTTTTTTATTAATTAATTAATAAATGAGAACCCATTTTATCAAATATTTTTAAACAGAAATTATGTTTATTATAAAAATTTACTATAGGTAAATAATTTATAATTGAAAAAGAAACATAATTCTTATCAAAGCGTAGAGCAGTGATTACTACCTTGAAAGGACGTATGCGTAATCAGCTAAAAAAATACAAGCAGAGTTATTATTACAGAGGAGCTATAAATAGATCTCACGATTATTTCTTTCAAATTCTGAATTTGAATATTTGGTTAGATCAGTGGTTCCCAAACTTATTTATGTCACGCCTCCCTTCTACCAGAAAAAATTATCAGCACCTCCCTTCAAAAAAAGTACTTTTCCACAAGACGAAACTTTTCAATTTTTCAAAACAAGGAAAGGGAGTTTAGGGAAAGTATTGAGTTCCAACCGTGTTCAAAATAAAATGAAAATTTTATTTCAACTACACAAGTGGCCCGCGCCTCCCTTTGCAGGTCTCTGCGCCCTCCATGGGGCGCAAGCCCTCCACTTTGAAAACCACTGGGTTAGATTGTTAGATAATGTTACCAAAATTAATTAAATTTTATAAAGAATGTAAGCTCCCCAAATAATTTTAAATAGGAGAGAAAAGAATTTAAAATAAAGAGATCCTCCTTCAATAGTAGTAGAACAAAAACAGAAAAAATCCAATATAGCAAATAATTACAGTGGCTCATAATAAAATCCGGACACCCCTATGCTAACAATGTAAATTGCAGGTTTTCAAGTCTTTTTTATCATATAAAATACAGCAATACTCATTAAACATTTTTTGTTGCAAATTTCATTGCCTTCGTTTTTGTTTATATAGTACACTTTTTTATTCCGTTGCACAGTTTTCGAGTTACAGTAATTTAAAAAAGACTCTGTAAAATGCAAAATATATTTTCGTATGTATCTCAGAAACGGTACAACGAAAGAGAAAAATTAATAAACAACTTTTTTTATAAAAAAATGTCATTCTCTATATTTTGTCGCACCGTTCCCGAGATACAGACGAAAAATTTGTTTGTATTTTACACAGTGGCGGTGATATCAATAAGCGAGTGTAAGCAATGCTTAGGGGCCCGGGACAATAAAGGGTAGTAAATCCTAAAAAAGAGATTTTTAAATAATATCCGAAATTCAAAATTAATTCATTGTCTTTTTGGAGGCCTACCTAATTTTGGCGTAGGGATATCTCCCTGCCCTTCTACCTAAAATCCAAAATTCAGAGGAGTGCACTGGAGGGTATTCCATACCCCCCAAACCATTATTTTATGACTTAAATAATATCGACACCTCCTACGTAAACTATCGTAACCCACAAAATCCCAATTTTTACTTTTTTGCAGAAATTGACTCTACTATATCTAATCTTAATGTTACCTAAGCGAAAGTTGCAAAAATTATACCGATTCTTTTTTAAATTGCAACAAAATACATTGACTTACATTCCACATTCCACTTAAGAGCATACACATTACAAACTTTAAAATGCTCTCCTGTAAAATTAAGATTTTGAAGATACGATAGTTTACGTAGGGGGTATCGATATGTTAGACTTTTACTCCCTGACGAGTAAAATTAAAATTACTTTTGGACTTAGCAGGGAAACCAGTTTTTTCCGATTCTAAACCTTTAAACATATTATTTAAGTCACAAAACAATTGGTGTAATCCGGGGGGTACCCTCAGTGCACTCTTCTGGATTTTGGATTTTAGGTAGGAGGGCAAGGAGATGTCCCTACGCGCACTTAGGCCACTAAATCAGGCTCATTGCAGTGACGGTGATACACTGTAAAAAAAATTATGTAAATTTACATAGAAAATCATTGGCAACTTTGTGACCTATGATAATCTATGTAAATATACATAAGGATGTAATTTTACATACCCAAGTAATATCTGTATGTGGAAAATCATGCTTACAGAACAAGCTCAATTTGTCTTAGAAAATAAGTACCTAGGTACATACATTATCATACTTATGAGATTTAGTAGAAAAAACCCTTGGCTAACAGTTTCATTAATTTGATAATGAAAGTAATCATTTTCTAAGACAATTGAGCTTGTTTTGTAAAATCATAATTTTTGACATACAGTGTTATGCTTCTGAGGTAATAGGTGTGTACTCATATGGGAACTGTAAAAATACTAGTTATATCATTGTGATTTCACAAAATTTTTGTAAATTTACAGAACAGAAATTAATTTTACATTATCTAAACCAGTAAATTTACATTGGTCTATTATTTTTACACAAATTTTTTAATTTTACACGAACGTTACCGTAATTATTTATTTACATAGATTTTCAACGTTAATTTTACAATAAAACTCATTGTAGTTTTCCATACATTTTTAACAGTGTATCAATAAGCGAATGTATAAGCAAAGCTTAGGGGCTTGGGACCATAAAGGGTAGTAAATCCCAAAAAGGATATTTTTAAATAACATATGCAATTCAAAATTAATACATTAGTTTTTTTAGGGGCCCGTTTTTTATATTTGCTTACGGGCCCTAGCTACTCTTGCACCGCCACTGATTTTACAAAGTCTTTTTTAAATCACTGTAACTCGAAAACTGTGCGATGGAATTGAAAAATGTACATAAATAATAATAAAAGCAACAAAACTTTCTACAAAAAATGTTTAAATAGTATTGCTGTAAAAGCGAATTTTTTTTGTATGACAAAAAATGTCTTCAAAAAGTTTAATTTACATTGCTTATATTTATGTATTGCCTATTGAGCTTTTTCACATCAAAATAGTTCAGTAATGCCGTCAAGTTCAGAGAAGAATTAAAATTTATTTTCTCCTTTATATTATTTAGTATGGCCTATATAATAGCGTATTTAATATTATAAAAATAGTATACGGTTGACCTTTGATAACGTACTTTGATAAATGCTGACCGTCTACCCACACGTATATTATGTTCCTTATATTACCTACTAGTACAGGGATGGCGAACCTTTATGCGTATACGTGCCAATTTTCTGGAATAATATTTAATGACGTCGCAGCCGTGCCATCAAATATTCTTGACTTTGTGATCAGTGGAAAAATAATGTAAAAAAAAAAAAAAAAAAACAATATCAACTCAAAGCTCTATATTTACCAAAAATACAATTACAAGAGCAATTAAAAATTAGTGCGACTTCTGTTGTTGCAGATTGGACGATAATTGACTTATATTGGGGTTGTACGATGTTACTTTTAGCAGAATGCATGCTGAACTTGATTCATCAGTCAGTCGATTTCTAACAGAGTCTTTGATGTTATTCATCTCTGAAAACAATGACTCGCAGGCATATGTAGATGAAAATACAGTTAGAATAGCGTGAGCCAGCTTCTTTAAACAATTAAACGTTTCTGGCAACGCATTCCAGGTTTCTAAAATTTTATTATTGGCATCTTTACTTATATTACTGGTCAATCTTTCTGTTTCAATTAACTCTAATTCTCTTCTCATGTCTATGAATTTTTGTACCCAAATTGAACTAGATTGGAAATCAATCAGCTGCATTTCAAAATCTTCAATTTCCAACCAATCGAACTGGGAGAAGTTCAGTGTATGAAAGGTCGTTACATCTGGGTACATAATAAACTTGACCGTTTCTGATATTTCTTTGAACTGAGAAAATCTTGTTGAAAATTCCTTAATTGAAGAATCAATCACAGAGATAAATTCCTCAGTAATATTTTCTGCATTTGTTGTCTCATGTATAACAGATTCATTGATATATTTTTTCAAGTATGGAAAATACTTGTAGTTTTTTGCGATAATATCGTTTCTGAAAACTTGCAGTTTAGCCTCAAAGGCGCGAATGAGATCGATCATGACGATTATTGTTTTGTTTGTGCCTTGAAGCTTCACATTTAACGTATTTAAGTGTTGGCATATGTCTGTAAAAAACATCAATTTTGAAAGCCACATGACGTCCAAAAGCTGTGGGTATTGTTCAATTTTTCCCTCATTTTGCAGAAACAGTCTGAGTTCTTCCAAGCATTCAACAAATCTTTCAAGTACAGAACCACGACTCAGCCACCGAACATTATTATACATCAGTAAGCCATTATACACGGAGTTGACTTCATCCAACAAAGCGTCGAACTTTCGCTTGTTTAAAGCCTGAGCAGAGATGAGATTGACTATTTTCGTAACTACTGCCATAACATTATCAAGAGATGTTAAACCGCTCTTAGCGCATAAGGCTTGTTGGTGAATGATGCAGTGGAATTCAAGAATCGAATGTCCTACTTCAGTTTGAAATAAACTTATGAAACCAATTTTTTTACCCACCATACTCGGAGCACCATCAGTTGTTACAGAAACAACTTTTTTTATATCAATTTCTTTTTCAACTATCGAATTTTTAACTGCCGTACAAATATCTGCGCCCTTTGTAGTTGTTAGTAACGATTTTATCGCAATTAATTCCTCCTTAATGACGTTTCCTACGCAGTATCGAGCAAAAACAGCTAAACGTGCAGATTTTGTGACGTCAGTGCTTTCGTCGAGGCATAGCGATATAAATGAAGCAGAGTGAATGTCAAGCTTTTGTTGCTCTGTAACATTTTCAGCCAATTTTAAGATTCTTTCCTTTATTGTGTTTCTGGACAAAGGAGTATCTTTGATGCGCTGAATTATCTTATTTTTATTCTCGAAATCATCAAAAAGATAAGGCGCGCATGCTAACCAGGCTTCCTTTAAAAACTCGCCTTCTTGAAAGGGTTTACTATGCCGAGCAATGACATTTGCAGCCGTGTAACTTGCCGCACTTGTACGACAATTTTTGCCAACAAATTTATTTATTGATGTTGACTGTTTGTTTCTGTCTTTCAAAGCACTCGCAATAAATTCCTTTTGCTCTGCTTCGCTTTTTTGACAAATGGATTTGTGATTTGTTTCAAAATGCCGTTTAACGGAAGATGTTCTACATACCATGGTGCCAGAACATAAAACACACACTGCTTTGTCACCTTTATTAATCACGCCGAATTTATCAGTCCACCAAGTATGAAATTCTCTAATATCCTTGCTATTTTGCACTTTTAGTTTCTTTGCTGAACTAGCCATATTAAATTACAGCAAATAATAACTTAATGATAATAACACAATGAAATTCAACTATTTTTTGCGTAAACAAACAATTTGCGCGGGCACTGCACCTCGTTTGTTTTTATTTTTTTATACATTCCCCGCGCTAGCATATCAACTACGCCCCGCCTCCACCCCGCGCATCGGACCCGAACGTTCGCGCGCGTTTGCTTTTCAAAGATTCATAGGTATTGTGCTACATCATAATTTATACTTTATGTATAAATTTTCTTTAAACTCGTAATCGGTGACGTGCCGAAATTATTTCGTCGCGTGCCAATGCTGGCACGCGTGCCATTGGTTCGCCATCCCTGTACTAGTACATGATAAGAATTACTCTCATCATAGGTATTTCATCATTCTATTATTATGCACTTAGCAAAGTTTGAAACCTCCCCGGTAGCGTTTAACCCACAGCGCCATTGCTGAGAAAATAGACAAACTATTATTCAATAAAATTTAATTTTTTTTCTTTTAATACGGCAGATTTCTATCAAATATTTCAAGTAGATTCGCCATAACAAGAAATATTGTACTATCAATTTGTATTTGCTTACGTTTCTACAAAAATGCATATAATGCTACCAATTTTTTTTTCAAGTTAGATGGAACATTTGTGCTGGATGTCAGCTACTTCTTATACTTCTATTTATTAAAGTAATGTTTATAAAAATTATTAAATGGCTACTTTTGCTGTTCGAAAAATTGTAAATTTAACAGCAAAATTTTTAATATTTACGGTGTTCTGATCGTAATAAAAACTAGCTAGGGTCCGAGAGCCAACTTTTAGCTTTTAAATGGTTCCAAAATTGGTTTCTAAAAGTTTGTACTTTTTCTTCCTAAGCAAATACAATGACACCATGTTATTCATTTATTTAGCATAGGCGTGACGGCAACCTTAAGCAAAAAAAATGCCTTAAAATTTTTATTTACACAATTTTCTACAAATTAAATTCATAACAAATTACCAGCAACGGATTTACTTGCATACTCTTTAGATGTTTTTTTTGGATATTCTTGAATTGATTTTTAATCGATACATAACAAACCTATTGATTATTTTTCTTTTGAGATGATGGCAATCTGGCAGATTAAATTCTAAAACATTCAATTCTTTACAATAAAATTCTTTCAAATTTACATTTTGTTTTGAAATAATGGACAAGAACTTCATAAATATGGTTTCCATTTCTAAAAACATATAAAAAAGTTCTTCTGAGCAGAAAAAAAGTGTATCATTTTTAAAGCACTTGATATTTGTAAATCGAGAAAACTTGGTAAAAATTGGGGTTTTAGATCCTGCCGCTGCTACACAAACAGAACAAGTTTTTGTAGTTTTTGTAATACTTTGAAGTATAGGTATATCCACAAACGTTATATAAAGAATTTAATTCGGTCCAACAAAAATTTGTGGAGGGCTCTGGCACTGTTGCAGGAATTTTTACATCATCATAACGTGTAACGTTGGATTCCTTCAATGTATCTAAAAAACCAGAGAGGAATTCTCTATCGTCTTCTTCATAACTGCTTGTGCTTGCATTTTTTAAGTATTGCGACACACATATTAATTTGAGGTTGTTCTTAACATCAACTGCATTTGGAACAACTTGCTTACATCTCAATGCACTAAAGAAATTTTCCAAACAGTCCTGGGAAAATCGACTTGTTAAAACAAACTGATATCCTTTTGAATCCAGCAAGTAGGCATGCAATTCTAACATCGATTGCGTTGAAATAAGAACCCCCGTTTGAGACGGTTTCCAAATCTTCTTGTAACCAACCGTCATAGTACTGAATAATTCCATAAATTCTTTTAAAAACTTTATGGAATCATCATAAACTTCTAAATTAAACTTACTTAATGCACTAGATGGATGTCTGAAGGTCATTAAATAAAACCATTTTTCTACTTGGCCTAAAAACCAAGCTGTGGTAAGAAAATCAGGTTTTCCAAGTTCTTCAGCAAGAAACTTCAGCGCACTGCTCACCGTATGGCTCATTACATTTGTTGATGTCGATACTTTCATCTTAGCAAAATGAGTGGGAAGCAGATCCTCTTCTGACAATTTAGGGGCCAATTTAAAAGTATGATTTTTTTCATGCCCAATTACTTCGGCAATATGATTTGCTAAAACTTCATTGCTGGGTAAATTATATTTTTTCACAACGTTGTCCGATATTCTAATTATTTTATTTACAATTAACATTGATTTAATGTTTTTAAATAAGTGTGCAATATCAGCAAACACGTACACAAATCTATCTTCTTCCAAAGGGTTTGAAATTTTACATTTTATTTCAGAATGCCTTCCCGCTGTTACACCCATAACTTTTCACAATGCTTGATTACAAGGACCCATATCTGAAGTAATACTTAAAATATTAAGACTTATTTCTTGGGATTTTTCAAAAAGATTCTTGATGTTTTGAAATACAGCACCGTTTACTGAGACACCAGTAAAATAATATGCAACGACTTGCTTCCAACGTGTGGTTACACCACCCAGCATAAAAACCAAAACATGCGTTACTGCACCTGTGTTCAGGTAACGTTACTTCTCCAAAATATTTATTTAATGACGAATCATACACAAACCCAGGTGTAATTGCCATTTCGTCCAGTATTAATACGCAATCTTTTTCTATCGATGTAAACGTTTGAATTTTAATTTTTAAAAATTCGAAAACTTCGATTAATATCCCACTATCAAATTTTAAGTTTTCTAATCTGCGCTGTAAGGTTCGTATTGATGGTAAGGGATGGTTTTCTCTCAATAACTCGTTATATCCATTAGCGCCACAACTAAACTTAAGTTTTAGTGATTTCGTAATTGTCGCATTTGACCATTTTTTGAATAACGTTTTCTTATTTCCCTTCTTTCCTCTTAGAGCATTAATCTGATCTTCATTAAATACTTGTTTTAACAATGATCTTTCTTCAGTTATTTCAATTTTTTAAGCTTGATCTTCGTATTTCGTAAGCTTTTTTTAAATACATTTTTTCATAGTCTGCTAATTTTTGCAATAAATCCGAATTGGTTTGCGTAGGTGCAGTTTTATCGCATTCAGAAAATTCTATTTTGCTGTCTTCACTACTTGACGTCGACAACTGGTGTGCTGAAGATTCATGATCAGTTAAAACTTCTTCGATAACCTCGACTCCATCTACAATCAATAATAAAATTATCCAAGACTTGACCTACAATAATTAAATAAAAAAATAAATAAATTAAAAAATATTTAAATAATTTTTGTAATACTTTTTAGAGGTACTCCTGATCGTGAAGGTAGGGCCATCCTTTTAGTTGGAGGTTTCCTTTGCACATTTTGAGGTGCGAAAAAGAAAATTGTTGGTACAGCATTATATTTTAATTTTCGTGATACATCTTCTCGAGTTTTCTCCCACATTTTAGCAGTAAAATGAACCTAAAATTATTGTAAAAAATTAATAAATCAGTAATAGTAAAAATATTTTATAGCATACCTCATACAAATACGACGTGTTAGTTGGATTCCATTTATCTTGTTTCATTTTTATAAGCCATTCCTTTCTTCTTTTAGGGTCTCTCGGAAACCGTTTCATTAGAAAACTTTTCTTGGCTGAATTACTACATTTTACGGCGGCACAACCAGGCATCTTAAAAACACAAATTAAAAATATATTTATCCACAAATTACAAAACGAGGTTAACTTGTAGTAATGAAATTATTTAAAATTTATATAGGTATGTAAATAACGAATACTTATCAACATAATGAAATGCTTAAAAGCAATTTACACAGTCAATTTAAATTGAAAAATATGTTAGCACACATCAAGAAAACCTTTTTTGTATACATAAAACGTTGCATTCAATGTAATGTCCAGTAAATTTTGTAATAAATAACAATTCTTAGATATCAATAAATAATTTTATTTATAACAAATATAATTAATAAAGATTATCAATAGTGAGCTAGAATACACAAATAAAACGATTTAATTAACAAGCTTTCGGAAAATGACTTTTCCTCAAATAATCGATTAACGTTTTGCAAAAAAATTGCAGTGTCTCTTGCTTTTTCTGGCATTTGTTTTAAATCTATAGCTGTCAGTATAGCAGCAGCGACACTGTGACTCAATACTTGAGCTGCAAACCGAACACTCATTTTTTGAAAATTGTTAGGCTGTAAATGCCTTTTGCTCAATCGAGTTAGAGCACGAGCGGTTTTGCTTTGTATATCCAAGCTGTATACTTGTTTAATGTAGGACCAAGAGATTTTTTCTTGATTCTCTATCATAAAATCACCGGATAATAAATTGTTTCGTATACTCTTCAGCAGGTGTGAGACGTCAAACATTCCATAGTATTTTGTATGTTCATGAATAAAAAAAGGATGGTCGGATGTGATGCCCATGTTCTTATAGCAGCTTTGATTTGATTGACCCTGATCGCACACTATACCAAGAACTTGAAGGCCATTTTTTTGTAAATGGACTTAATTTGCTTTTATCATTTTTTCTAACAAGTGACTTTTCACACCATTTTCCGAATAATAATATGCAATAGGTAATTTCCAGTCTGAATAAATGCCTCTCACCATAAACACCAAAACATGCCTAGCAGGAACTTTTCTTGATCCAAATTCTCCCAGATCTTCAAAACCGAGCACGGAACCTGAAGACTTACAAAATTCTATTTCTCGCTTTATGTCCATTTCATCAAAAAGTAATGCGCATTTCTTTTCTTTATCTTCCATTGTATTTACTTTATCCATCAAACGCGAAAACAGTTTTGAGTTGTATCCGGGCTTTGTTTTATAATTGTTTATCCACTTGCGAATAATAGATTCTGATGGCAAAATAAAACCATTTCTTTTAAGAAATTTGTACATCGTGGGTGATTTATAAAACATGGAGACGGCTGCAGTTTTTTCTTCGGGTTATCAAGCGGTTCTTGGTCTGTGATTTAATTGCATTTGAATTATTAATCTAGGTAGCAACGGCAACTCTTCTACTTTTCTTAATGGGGTACGCGTAACTGAAATAGGTTCTTCTTGTTTTGGCGGTGTAGACAACTCGATCACTTCTTCCATGAATTGTTGCGTTGGAGAACATATGGCAACAGAAACTCTTTCTTCTTTTTCCGGGGTAATAAATTGAACCACATTTTGTTTTTTTTCGAGGTGTTTTGTTGTCATTTTCAGGCAATGTAAATAATTTCCTTTTCGTACCCATTCTTGGAGAATTTGTCTCGTTCAACTGCTGACTCGTCGATGGTTTTGAATATGTTAACATTTCAGAAGTCGAAATCAATGATGTATTTCTTCTGTGATCAAAAGGTAAAGAACCAAATGGTAATTTTTTAGGACGTAGTACATCTGCTGAAAAATGGTTACCGCAGAGAAATCTTCTTTTAAGTTCGGATTCATCTAATTGTAACAAAGTTGAATTTCCACAAAACAAAATCCACTTATTGCATGTTTCTTGATGTTTAACAGGAAAAAAACATTTTCTCAGTTCTAAATTGTTCCTCGAGGAATTGTTGCACTTATGTAGGAGCATTTATTACCAGCCATTGCACTATAAAAAAAATTAAAAAACATTTATTTAAATTTGAAAAAGAGGTTATTCGAAATTAATAAAAATAAAATATTTACATTTTAATCGTACAATAGTTATGTTATTTTGGTAATGCGTATCATCACAATTTTGTCATTTAATCTATAAAATTTATTCGTAAAATATAAAATAATTTTAAAATTTATATTATGCAAGTATCTAATAACATTTTTGCAAAATAATTCTTTTTACAAAATTTGTATATTTAAATTACATCCTCAAGTTTGCTGGGTAAAGGGTACTATTCACACGCGAGCATGCTCGGCGGATCTGTCCGGCGGACAGATCCGTCATTACGTACACACATGCGGACATATCTATTGTTTTACTATTCACACGCGGATATGCTCGGCGGATTTGCTCGGCGGACAGATCCATCATTACGTACACACAGTCGATCATATCTGTCGTCTGGTACAGTCGCTTTTTACTAGCCGCGAGTGAATATGGATTCAATTATAAGAAAACGAAATATTGCATTAGTCGGGAGTTATTTGGCATTGTTTGAAAATAATAAAAAAAAAAAGAGTTTGGTGTAAGCGTTGGTATTTGGAAAGACAGAAATATTCTCATATGAGTTTACTTAAAGAACTGGAAACCAACGAGCCTAGTGATTTATATAATTATTTGCGTATGGACTGTGAATCCTTTGAAACATTGTTGGAGTATATCCGGCCCATGATTGAACGACAAAATACACATATTAGAGAAGCAGTGAGTGCCAGAGAGCGATTAGTAGCCACTTTACGTTATTTAGCCACCGGAAGATGTGCTGCCGATCTGAAGTTCACTTGTGCTATATCACCACAGCTATTGGGAAACATTATACCTGAAACTCGTTCGGCATTGTTTAAGGCGTTAAAAAAAAATACATGAAGGTATGTTATTTCTATATTCATTAATTTTTTAAGTAGGTGCGTCACTATTATTATATGAAAGAAATTCAGGAAGGTCATTTGTTGTAGAGGTATTGAGGTATTCAGGTTGTTGGTGGTGACGAGAATATGGGTCGTATCTGCCAGGATGGTATAACGGTACAGATGGTGACTGGCGCGAAGATCTTTATCAATTGCAAGGTTTGCAAAACAGAAGATCTTATTACAACGAAACTGCAAAACATGTCAGAAATGCATTTAAAGATTATTACAACCACGAAGGTCGAATAGAATTTCAAGAAAATATGATTCGTTAATAAAATTATTATCATTATCAGTTTTGGAAAATGTTTTTTTAATTATGTTTTATTTAACCCATTTTTCTTCAGCTTTGTACCATTGCCATTAAAATAGAAAATAAAATTAATAAAATTGAAACTTGTTCTTACCAATTCAATTATGTCAATACCATCCTCGTCGTCGCTAGCTGTTTCTTCAACCTCCATAGAAGATGTTCCAGGCCGAACCTCTTCTTGGTCTTGCGTAAATAAAAGTAAATCGTAATACCATAAGGTAGGTTCGTATACACTATCTGCAGATGAACCAGTTCTTTTACTTTTTCTGACTTCCCTTAATTCTCGCCGAAACCCAGCACGCAAGGAATCTATTTTTTTTCTCACAAATTTCACATCAGCGTCTAAATGAATTTCTTTGATTTTGGTTACTAATGCCTGATATGCATCATCACGTTTATGTTTATTGGAGTACTCTTTGCTCTTTATATTCCACAAGCAAGGATACGATTTATATAACAAAATAAAACTTTCCCAAAATTGTTTGTTGTCACGAAAAGCCATATTTGATATAGTATAATATTATAATTACAAAATATTTAAAATTGCACAAAAAAATTGCCACATAAAAAACGCTGTTGACTTTTAAAAGTGCCGGACAAATCTGCTGTTGACTATTCACATGCGGATATGTTCGGCTCGCTGTCCATGCTCGTCGTCCTGCACTACGAGCGGCGAGCAGGATCTATCCGGCGAGAACTTGAGTACTCACATGCAGATTTGTACGGCGATCTGTCCGACGGACAGATCCGCCGAGCATATCTGCATGTGAGTAGTTAACTTACGAGCGGCGAGCAGGACATATCCGGCGAGCAAGACCTATACGGCGAGCATTTGAGTACTCACAGGCGGATTTGTACGGCGGATCTGTCCGGCGGACAGATCCGCCGAGCATGCTCGCGTGTGAATAGTACCCTTAAGGCATAGTGTAAATAAATTCTTATCGTAATCAAGAATAACATGATATGTTTATATCATAATAAAGATATTTATTTCAATTCTCTATTCGACAAATTCTATGTTTGGACAGGAAATGGGTCCCGTTTATGGTGAATTATGGAGTTTCTACTGTATAATCAAAATACGCTAGAGAATTAAACAAGCATTCGCAATGTTTAAAGTAGTTCACCTTGAAAATAATCTACATTGTACGCTAGTGAGTTGAACAAAATAAACACTTTCGCCATCTGGCAAATAAAACTTGAACCCTAGGTTACATGTCTAGTAATAATTAGTCAATGGTTAACACGGATAAATCCGTGATGGTTAAGCATCTAATTGTAGTCGAGCTTAGATACCAACCAAAATTACCAACGGAGTATATCAAGGGGGTTCAGCAACCCGACGTACCCATACCCGTAGAACTTTGCATACGCACTGGCGTAATAATCATCACACCTCACCTTTAACACAAATTATACTTGCACGCACATCACAGTTCGTCATTTAACTGTAGGGTTTTATCTTCAACGTCAGTTATACATCACAATATATTTCCTGATTCATAATACAATCTATTTTATGCAATGCTCCAAAACCATATCCCGTCATACATTTTTTTTAAATTTAATTTTAGAATTATTACCTCCGCCATGCTTAACTGTTTGAATGAAATCTTTTACTTGCATGGATTCTCCTTCTCTTTTCGATTGTGGAAAATTGAAACAAAAAAGTAAGGTTCGCTAAAAAAGCTAAAATTTAAAAAAAAACCTGACGTGTTGGCGCAATCTCGTTTGGCGTCAGATTCTTTTTCATTGCAAAAAAATCTACTAGAATTACCCCTGCCCATTCTTGAAACTGAAAAAAGTTCAATTTTGTAGCACTATGTTATTATTAATTTACTTGAAAGTGGTTAGTTACATGTCAAAAAATTAATCTTAGCGACAATCAATACAAGACGAAGTAAAATTTTACATATAATATTTAAATTTTATTGTTCATATATTCAAAAGTTACAATTTTTAACGGGCAAGGCTTGTTTGAATCAAATTATTAAAATATGTAACTTATTAATTTTATTGCGGCCAATGTCATTCAAAATTGTGAAAGAAAGGCCAATATCAACTTTATTTTCTAAAATAATAAGTTAGGTCCAATAACTTTTCAATATTATAGTACCTAATCAAAATTTTTAGTGATATGAAGTTAAAAGTTTCCAAATCTAAAGAAGCTGATGAACCCAAATATGCCAATAACAATGAACAAGCAAAGCAACGCTGTTATGCTGGAAAGAAACCGGGACCCAATAAGAAAAATCGTGGATGCCCTCGTCTTGAATTTTTTTGAAACAAAAATTATATAATAAAAAATGTTTCTAAAATAGTAAGTTAGGTCGAATAAATTTTAATATTATAGTACCTTATCAAAATTTTTAGTGGTATGAAGTTAAAAGTCTCCAAATCTAAAGAAGCTGATGAACCGAAATATGCCAATAAAAGTGAAGAAGCAAAGGATGGCTGTGCAAAAGAAAACGACGATGTGACGCTGGAAAGAAACGGGGACCCAATAAGAAAAAGCGTGGGTGCCCTCGTCCTCCATCGTCGTGTTGTGGAAAGGCAGGAAATTCAGAAAATAGGGAAATGTCCGACAACAATTCCGTCATAGTCCACAATTCGCAGTTCACTCAATACGAAACTTCGCCGGAGAGAAAAGAGGTCGTTCATAACTAGTTTTGCGACCTGTGAAGAATCTTGAGAAAAATTGGATTTTCCCTCCGACTTCTCACAGGTACATGAAATAAGAATAATTCTAGAAACTATGGACAGTTGGCAGCATTATTGAGTAATTTGTATTATAAATATTATATCTGAAACCGATCTCTTTGCAGATAGTGTCATCAGCCTAAACTAAACTCGCAAGTTGATCTACTAATAAATCCCAGCATTCCAAGTCCAAGTGACGATGGAATGATAAAGCAGGATCAAGAATATCACCGAGGTCTTTGTACTCATAAACATCATCAAGAATCACATCATTGATCGAGTAAGAGAAGTACACGTTACATCTTTTTCTTGTAAATTTCATGGCCTTTTAAATTTTCAAAAATTGAAAATTGATGTAGTTATGGCATGATACACCTGATATACATTGATGTATTATTAATTAATAATTACCTTTTATCTAAATCACCATTTAATTCGGTAGAAGTTAAATTCTCTTCTAAATTTCTTTTTGTTTGGTAATAGTTTAAATTAGATTTATCTTTACATGTCGACTCAATAATTTCTTTCAACATTAAGCTTTCAGCGCAGTTGTTGAATTTTTTAAGTGCTTTGTAAAAGGTGAATTTTCTATTTCAGTTTGGCTACATCTCACAATAACTTGGTGAAATTTGGGTATTTCAACTGAAAAATAAAAATATTTAAGAATAAATTTTTCATTTAATTATTGTAAGAATTTGAAATATTGGTGATCATTATTTAAAGAACCCAGCATTGCAAGTATTGCAGGAATTTGTTTTGGTGTCGAACAAAACAACCGATGCCTTATAAATGCTGTACTTTTTTAAGGGGAACGGATTATCAGAAAATACTGCAGTTTTAGAGGCATTTCTTGAACAAAACTACAAGAAAACCAATCAATATTTTGGCAAGCAGTTTTGACGAATCAACGCATAAAACTATAGAGATTGTCGGCACCTGGTAAATTTTGAAAAAATATAAATGTTAATATTATAAAACATACGTCAAAATGTCGTAAATTGCAACTGTTTTCCATAAGCAAATAAGCGTCCTAAATAGTTATTAATACAAATTAAAATCAGGTAACTGCATACCTACGTGCTTTAATGATAAAACTGAAAAAGAAAATATTAAAAAAGTGTAACCGTTTATTTTTAAAATTGTTCAAAGTAAGCATACATTTTTGTAAAATTTCTGGTGCTTATAAATTCTATCCTTTCTTAATACGAGTATTGCGTAGTAGTGGTTCGTGAAGTGTCGCGAGATAAAACGGCCAACTTCATGACTTTGTCTTACACACACTATGAATGTGATTATGATTTATTATTTTTGATAAATGTAATTTTTCAGGAAACGCATTTAAAGATTTTGCTAATGATATTTTTGCATTTATTATGTACAATAATAAAAAATCTGATGTGACACAACACATGAATTTCCCATTTAAAATTAATAGTAACAAATTAAATTTTTTAATTCCTCCTCCGGTTATTGTCACAATGGGAAACACATAATATATTGTAATGTTTTTTACTCCTTCCCCTGAATTTTCCAGATAAGGTATTCGGATATCTCTACTTCAACTATTATTATTTCAAGTTAGTAAATAACACAATCCGATAATTTTTCAAAGAAAAAACAAACTCTCATCCAAATCAATTTTTAATCACAATTTTAAATTAACATACAAATTATAAACTATACAGCATTTTGGAACATGACAATATAAATGATTTTCAAGCACCATCAAGCACAAAGAAATGAAAAATTGCATAGAAAAGGGTTTTTGACTCGATCACAATACATTCCTTTGCTGCGTACAGGGAAAGTAAAAACACTTATTTTATATTTTACCCATATCTTTCAAATCTTCATTTATTAATAAAGGTAAATAGTGATTCATGTAAAATAATTCCAGGTTTTTTACCATATCTTGCCATAAATTTTCATCTCTCATAATTTTTTGATACATGCAGCCTTTAGGGGTCCAAATACAAAAGTAACATACTTTTCGGTTTGTTATAAACAATTGCCCTTGTATTTGGTAATAGTAATCGTGTCGTTTTTTCAAACTTAACAAATTATCAACTACTGTTGCAAATTGAATAAAATTGGAGTTTACTGCTTCTTGTGGCGAAACATGTTGCGCCTTATAGGGGCATTTTATTTCCACTATGGTATCGTCGTCTATGAAACCATCGGGAGACGCGGCTAAGAAAGGGTATTTTTCGCTTATAACTAATCCTGGTCGTATAATTTTTTTCCTTAGTTCTATGCTCAAAGCATCAATTGCCTTGGGTTCATTAGCGATTCCGTATTCCGTATATTTATTGCCTCTGAATGTTGGATTTATTATGCTTTTAGCTCGTTTGTCTTTATTCGTTATGGGTTTCATTTTAAAAATGCTTCCAAAATTTTATGCTGTAAGTCTTTTTCTTCTTTCCTCGTACCATTTTTGACATTTGTTTTGTTCTGACGTTAAATCAAAGATCTTTATTTTATCTTCTTGGCTTATATCTAGATTTTTTAAAAATTTCGTTTTCATTATTATATATTCTTCGCCGTCAATTTCTAAAATTTTGTCTGCTGTAGGTCCGTAGTCTTGATCCGGCTCGTGAAAAGCTTTTTTTGAACATGTATTTTTTTGTAAAAATATTCGCTTTCTTTCAACTGCTTTTTCATTTTTTTTCATTAGATTTTCTATATACTTTTTGGTATTATAACCAGGATTTTGTCCGGTTATTTGATGGTGGATGACACTGTGATATTTCCCTTTTGCGTTGTAAGATACCAGTGCAGCATTACATCTCATATTGTAGCCTCTTCGATTACAAAAATTTATTCTCTTACCTCCTATAAATTTTGCTAAGATGGAATTATATTGTTCGGCATAATTATTATTCATGTTTTGAATTAAACTTGAGGCATGAAATTTTAACCTATTTGTGCAACTCTCTATGTCTCCTAGTAAGCCGCATTCTCGCATTTCTGCAAGAACTTTACTACCATCATCTGCAGTATCTTTCTTGCAAAAGTATTCAGCACAGTTATCATGTTGATCAAAAATATGACAGATCGAGTTATCAATATCATTTTTTAGCTTTTCTATTTTTAATTGAGTCGTTAGCTCGCTTGTACTATAATACCTCACTGCACTGTCGATGCCATTTCTGAGGCGCAAAATTTTACTTTTAAGTTGTTGCCTTAAAACTGGAGGTACTATTTTTCCTTCGGAGCTAAATCGTTTAGTAACCAAAATCTTAAGTTTATTACAAAAATTTCTAAATAGATGATTTTTGCACTCAATTTTTTCTACTAATAAACTAGCATATGGGCGAAGTTCTACAATTTTTTTATATACGCTACTGTCACCATCACCTACCAAATACTTATATATTACTCCATGCATTTCAACGCTATTTCTAAATCCGTCTAAAATAATAGTTGTTTCCATTCCAGTGGATGGGCCGGTCCAGTTTTTATAACAAGTATGTGGTTTTCCTTTATGAATGTGGCATAACGAGCAATATTTGTTTTTTACTCCTAAATACAAAATCTTTTTTGTCCGGTAACCCACAATACAAGCAACTCCGGAATGTGCATTGAAGTTTGTCCCATATGATCTTTTCGACCATGCACCATCTGCAATAACTGTAATCAGGTTAACTCCATTAGAATCAACTTCCTTATTTTGTATTGCTAGTTCAGCCTCTTCACGTCCTGCTTCAAGCATAGAAGACAGTGCTGCTTCATCTACGTTATCAGCTAAATCGCTTTGTACCAGGTTGTATTTGCTGTGGGACATCGGGCTAACATTTAAACATGTTATAAATTCTTCTAACTGGCTTTCGCCCATTCCCACACTTATAGCTCCTAAAACAGCGGCACCATTTATGTTTAGTTTTTTAGAAGCTGTATTTTCACTGTCCACTAAATGTGTTACATTACACATTTGACACTGGAGATGAAATGTTGAGAGTAATCCATTTCGTGTTTCTTTCTTAATTGCAACAAAATAATTTTTGCAAGAGAAAAGTTCATGGTGTGGAAAGTCTAAAACTTGTTGCAAAAAATAAGCTGGCTCAATTATTCTACGCCCTTCTTTGTAATCTTCACTTTCTTGTGAACTGAAATTAAAAATTAATATTACGCATTTCTTAAAAAAAATATTTTTCCTACTTGATATTAAAATCAGTTATTATAAAAGTTGATGAGTTTGTTTTGAAAATTTCTAGATTGAAATTTAAAAATTCAATATTTTGCATTTTTTTATCGATTTGAAAACAGTAAGTTTTCAAATTTCCTTAACATTTTAATTAATATAATTTAACAATTTAATAATTAATTATTACAACAATTGAAACGAAATATTCCTCAGCTGAACCTTTGGTCAATTTAAAATACATGCAGAACTTTTATTTACCTTTTAGCCACAGAATTAGTTCTTTTTCTTTTTTTATTAGGATTTTGCTTATTCTCAGTAGTACTTTTTTCAGAGACTTTGCTCAAGTGATCTTGAAGTAAATTTGGACTATCCGCACAATTTGTGGTATGTAAATTGGCACATTTGTATTCATTTTTTTGAGAAAGATTATTTCTAAAATAACATTAACAATCAATTAAGAAAATAATGAAGTGTAATTATAACATCTTTTAAATATTTACAAAAACTGAACAGGTTAACAAAAATTATTCATATTACTATATTTATTTTTTTATTATAATTATAATTATAATAAGTAAGTAAGATTTACGACAAAAATGTATCTTACCTTCGAATTCGTCGCATCAACAAACTTTTGCTTTTTTTACTTTTTTGTCTTCTACATTCACTTCCCATTTTTATCACATTAAATTTTAACAAATAGTATACAAATTAACAAAAACAAAAATACCTAGCTATTATATAGTAAATAACAATAAATAATTAAGACTATTATTTATAATAATAATATTCGCGAATTCGTATAATACGAGTACAATAGCGGATGAACGATTCTTTCAATCAAACGATTGGTAACTATCAGAACAATGCGTTATTGTCTAATACTTACTATACGTATAGGATACAAGTTAGGTATAAAGACGCTGGGTGAAAACCATATGAAAAGGATTTTCTTATCTTAACCTTCGCCGTGAACGATTCGCCGTGAAGAAAAATAATATTTAAAATTGAAATGTACTAGTAAGAAAATCTAATACGTTCCCCTTAAGAACAATATTCGATGACCGACTTTTGGAATAAGTTGTAACAAATTTTTAGTAATTTGTTTTATTTTTTTGAGTACGCCTTTGCCTTTATGAATTTCTGCGCTTGCAACACTACTGATTTGGATCAAGTTTGGTGGTGTTATAGGGGATCCTCCTACATACTAGGTGTGTCCTTACAATTTATAGATCTGAATTAATTTCTATTTTTTTATATTTTATATGGTAACTTATTTAAGAAGTTTTGTACTTTTTGGATAAACTACAATTTTGTTTTATAATATTTTCAAAAACTTGCATTCAGCATTCACACGTTACATTTAATAACATCTTCCTGGTGAATGTCCTTAAAAAAGAAAATAAAATTTGAGGAAAGTGTAAATTATTTTAATATAATTAATAAATCCTCAATGGGTCATAATATTTTGACATATAACTTGTTCGTCTGTATGTATTTTTTTTGTATGTTTTTCTTCTTTCTTATTCTTATATCGTTGGATTCAGCATCGTTCCAAGGTGGTTATTTTTTCATTTGCTTGGTAGAACAAGGTTAATCCTAACTATGTTAACGACAACAAATAGTACAAATGTGTAGATTGAGTTAAAAAAAATCAAAAGCGGAAAGTTGATAACCTGTCCAATTAAATAATATTTTTTTATTACAATCTTCTTAATATTTCCATTTCTAGTAATGCCTTTTCATCATGTGGTCTGGCAAGTAATTTACTTGGGTCTAAATCACAAAGTGCAATACCGTCTAATGTCTTCACTCAACTTAGAGTAAGTTTTTCTTTTCTAAGTCAATTACTGCTTTATTTAAAGTGGCACCCTGAAGCTTATGTCCAACTCAGGATTAACGGCAGCATTCTTCTTTCTACATCCTCGTAGCCTTTTGCTGCTTGAAATGTTGCCGATACAGATACTGTTGCAACTAAGGAAAAATTCTAACTGCAGCGCCATCTCTGAAATAACCAATCTGTTGAACTTACCGTCTTTCACACAAAAGTTGCAATTATGAGATTGTAAGCTCACTAAATTGCAAATTATTTAATAAATTGACACATTCCTCATCGCTACTTTGACGCATGTTGATAGTGAGTTCGCAGAAGGAGAACTGTTGCCATAAATGTATTTCTGCTAGGTTGTTTGATGCACTAATGCCCTTTAACTGTTGGTAACTGCATGATGTTGCCAAATAATAATACATTTACATCTTCAACAATAAGTTGAATTTTAAACTCCTGCAAGCGTAAGTGGATTTTACGCAAACTTTCGTAGGATACCATCGATATTTCATCAACTACTAACCATTTGATATTACGCCACTTACGCCTTTCCCGTTCCACTGTCCATTCATTTTACGATTAGTCATCGTAGTGCCCTTTTAGACAGGAAATGAAAAACTGAGTGAAGAAATTTGCCTTGAACTAATTCAAGGAACAAAACAAGGAAGTCATATGGCTTCCACATCAGATTTTTTTGATCCAAAAATATGTGTATTTTTCATTTACAAATTATGCACTTGTATTTTAAGTTTTTATTTAATTCGGAGTTTGTTTTAAAATTTGACAGCATATACAGGGTGACCCAGACCACCCGTATCAGTACTTTTTTTCAAAAACGGTAAGTCGTAGAGAGTTGGCCTAAAAAAATTTATTACAAAAGCTCTAATGACGAATCTAATGGCGATATTATTATTTCCGGGAAAAGTCGGCATCCAGAGTAGTTTGCTTCAGAAAGTCCAGAAATCCAGAATTTTAAATGGCACCATATACGAAAGTGGTATCGTTGGAAAGCTCCTTAACTAATAAGCAAGTTTTGTAGGAATTTTTTTTTTATTACTCCCACCCCTTTTAAGTTATATTCGACTTAAGTTATTATTTTGATTATTTTGACTTTATTTTAAAAAATCTAGCTATCGGGTTAGACAATAATTAATAATTGCAATTGTTTTATCCCTCTGTCGTAAAATTATCCGTTGCCATTGTTCAAACTAATCATTATTTATTGTTTATTATTAATATTAAGTGTTTGTTTTGAAGTTAAAATTTATATTATTAATTAGTTTAATTAATGAAATTATGCCGTTTTCGAATTTAGAGGCTTTCGATATGTTAATGATTTTGGGAGAATGTGGACAAAATTACAGAGCTTCTGAGTGTCCTTATTTTTTTGATGAAAATCTTAATGGGATACGATATGCCGAGTTTTTAAATAATGATTTGATCGATTTATTGGAAAATGTTTCTCTGGAAATGCGAGCAATAATGTGGTTTCAGCAAGACGACTGCCCAGCTCATTTTTCATTGGTTGCTAGGAATGCAATAAACCAACTATTTCCCAATAGATGGATTGGCAGGGGAAGCACAGTGGCGTGGCCTACAAGGTCGCCAGATTGTACTCCCCTGGATTTTTTTCTTTGGGGTCGGATCAAAGATATTGTTTATACAGAAAAACCGACAACGAGAGATGATATGAAGCTCAGAATTTGCAATGCCTGTCAATCATTAAACACTGAAGAAGTACTTAGAGCCACTGATAGTATAACCAGAAGAGCTCAACAGTGTTTAGAAATAAATGGAAAACATTTTGAACACTTGTGACATTGCTCTAACGCGGTAGCTGGATTTCAAGTGCTGACTTTTAAAGTTAACTTCGTTATAAGAAATTGAAATTTAATAATTTCAAGTGAATATAACATAAAAGGGGTGGGAGTAATAAAAAATTATTTCTACAAAACTTGCTTATTTTTTAAAGAGCTTTCCAACGATACCACTTTCGACATATGGTGCCATTTAAAATTCTGGATTTCTGGACTTTCTGGAGCAAACTACTCTGGATGCCGACTTTTCCCGGAAATAATAATACAGTAGAATCCGCTTAATGTGATCTCGGCTAATGTTATCAGTCGGTAATTGTGATCATTTTGACTGGGAACCGGCCGCTTTAATCAGTTTACATACAAAAACCACCGGATAATCTGATCAAAAAGCCGCTTACTATTATCACTTTCAAGGAATTTTCAATGAATTTCCAACACAATAATCTCTTTTTCTAAATATCTTTTTCTGATTTGTCATTGAAATTTTATATCTAGACAAACACGTCACTCGTTTAAATTTCTATACTATACAAAATAAGGTTTCCCGTTTCATGCCGCGTATCTATTTTCATTTTGCAAATGTGCACTTTGCTTTATGCATTTTAACCTGCATAGGTTTGGTGGGGTATGAACCCCAACGTACTTTAAAACGTGTTAAAGTCATTTAAAATAATTAATATTTTCGCCAAATTTTGTGTATCTTCAAGTTGAACCTTACCAAGCATAAATACATTGAAAATTCAGTCGTAGGTCAGCTATTGTGCATGCAATTTTTATTTAATTTAGTAAATACGTGCTCATACCCCACCAGACCTTATAAGATTAATAACCCTCATAGTCCACCAGATTCTTTATGTGACAGATTTTTTTATTTTAAATTTTAATTGCGTTTAGTACAAAGTAAGTCATAGCTTACATTTATTGGTTTTATATTAAATATTACAATTATGTATTATGTATATGAGAAAGAGCAAGCACGGTTATTACAGCTTTGGAAAGAGGTGGAAGAAGAGAATATGCCTGTTCAAGACTTAAATTCGGTTTTAGAAGTTGAAGAAGACTTGAGAAATTGATTTTAAATAACATTAAACATATATCCTTCTAATATCAACACAAAATTCTAATTCATTTGTCTATTTTAACTCATACCCCACCAAACCACTAATGTAACTAAAGTCCACCAAACCTACGCCGGGTTAATTTAAGTTTAGTTTATTCTTGCTTTTCTTACGATGCCGATGAAAAAACGAAACGATCTCTCGGTGAAACAGAAGGTAGAAATTATCGAAAAGTACACGATAAACTGCCAAAAATGAAAAATTTGCTAATTATGAAAATTTTATTAACAAATTTCTCACTTGTAACAAGCAATCAACGTTGGACTATTTTCTTTTATGAATGTAAAGTAATGTAATGTACAACTAATGTGTAATAATTATGTACATAAAGTATAATAATTAACTATGTAATAAAATCACTGTAAATTAAGATTCTCTAATTTTTCGTTTCTAAAATTTGTTTTTTTCTAAATTTCTCTTATTGTTATCAGTCGGTTAATGTTATCGAAATGTTCTGGTCCCAAAGTGATCACATTAAGCGGATTCTACTGTATCACCATTAGATTCGTCATTAGGGCTTTTGTAATAAATTTTTTTAGCCCAACTCTCTACGACTTACCGTTTTTGAAAAAAAAGTACTGATACTGGTGGTCTGGGTCACCCTGTATATCTTTATTTGGTAATTTGACTACCTATATTATTAGCAAAATATTTTTTTAATTGTTCTGACACATTTTGTTCATCAGACTCAACGTGGCTTTTTGTTATACTACTTTTAGAGCTATCATGACGTACTTGAATTGCTGGAGGTTTTAGGCCTTAAGCGCCACTATGTTCTGGTTTTTTCTTGGATTTTCTTTTTCCAAAGCATTTAATTTAAATATTTTCAATACAACCAAGTGGCCTGAAGCAAACCTAAAATTTGTCAAATTTGTTAAAAAGGGTCCACAGTCTCTTCTTTATCAGCCGCTCTTTGTTTGCCTGCTGCTTTTCTAATGCTGTCGACCCATCTTTTCTGGGGTCGGAAAAAATGACTTTTTGTTGTTCATGGTCTCCAAAACGACAATCTATGTGGCCATCTGCTTGCCACAAATGTCAGTAATATTAAATTGTGAATAACCAAGGTGGGGATACCTTACTTGCAATAGAGTAATTACTTCTTATATATTTAGAAATTAATCAAGTACGTTTTGCTATTTCACCCCCTTAATTGTAAAAAGCCTGAAGGGTTAAAAGAGTGTCCAAGTCTTGACCGTGACTAGCAGTTGACGAACAGTGATTGACACTTCTTATTGCTATATAAGTTGGTGTACTGTTGGTCCCACCTCATTGGGCTTCACTTCCCAAAAAGCATACACCCTCAGAATTAATTTGTGCCGTGAAGCAATCACAAAGTCGTGATCTGGCAGCGACACTTTATATTCAATGTGCATTAGCAAGGGTGCTTGCATGTTTATCGCTCAATCCTATGGGAACACGAACTTTATCATTCTGAGATAAAAAGAATCACGGAGTGAGGGCCGAGTACTGAGGCTACCGTCTCCAGCGACATTATGGAGGTTACACAAAAGTATTGGTCTTGGTGTGATTTATGATGGTGAACTTCAGAACAGCTCAGCTTCACCAGGACAGTCACTACGTGGCACTTAGGATCGCGAATTATTTGTATTAAAAATATATAGCTGTTTATTAATGAAATAACACAACAAATATTTATTACAATCATAAACTGTGTAACAAATGGTAATGTGAAGTTGTTTGTGTCCTTATTTATTATGCTGCTTATCAAGTGATAAGCTTATCGAGTGTCTAAGGGTTGTATTTAGTATGTCCATATAGATTGAGAGTTGACAGGTTGTTCGTTGTTTAAGTACGTGAAGTACAATTACGTAAATCGCGTGTATCTGCCCGTCTAGGCAGCAGTCGAATATACTTAGCGTGAGATATTGAATTTTTATTGATATAATATTTCATTCCTTAAATACAAGTTGCAAAGTATCTTGGCCAGTTATTATTTCTCCTTCGTCTTCTTTATCTATTTGTTTGATATTTCTTGATATTTATCTAATTGCTGGTACTTTGACCACTTAGAGTTTCATCAACAGATTCTCGAACCACTTCCACTTTATTATTTATTAGAAACTTCGTTAATTTTATACTATTGGTTTTCCTAGTTTGCAATAGAATGTAGTTCAAAATATATAAAGTATACCTGCTGACGAGTAGGTTCATTTCTATGCTCGATGGTATTCGATTATTTTCGATCGTAATAAGTTTTATTAAATTTTGATTTTTATAATAAATCATTAGGTGTCACCCCTGATGTTATAATTTAAAATTAATCAAAAAAACAATAAAGCGTAATGAAAAATTACTGATTTTAGCATGTCCGTTCATAATATTTTCAAACTAAACAAAATTAATAAAATAATTGCACATAAAGCAACAGATAAATTGAAAACTTCCACCTGTGCTCATAAAGGTGCAACTGGCAATCTTCTAAAACCAAGAAGTGACAGGTCACAAGTGAATATTGAAATTCCAGAAAATCTTCGGTAAAGCCAACTAAGAACTACTTTCAAAATCCAAAAGTGTCAGGTCGTTCCTTCCAAAATTACTCAAATTCCTTCTTCCGAATTCTTAACGTTACGAAATCAAAATAAAATATATAGACGAAATAACCAACTGGACATCACATAATAAAATTAATTACAACATAAAAATTAACTCAAAATACGTTCACCCATATTTTATTAACCAAAAATTCAGAATTTTTATGTGCCATATTTTTCCTACTTGATGGTGATAACTATGCAAAAATCAAAAATTTGCATACGCATCGCCGCCATCTGATCTACAAAAATTAAATCCGCGATACAGATTTCTGCACAATGAAATATTATGCAGAGGAGTAGGTTAACTCCGTTTCCAGCTCTTCGGCTAGTGAACTTCCCGCGATGCTTTTCATAGCCATACCAAGTTTCAGTGCTTTGAAGTGTTCATTTGGTCATTTGTCACCGAATATATGGCATCTTCAGCAAGAGATTCAATCTTAACCTTCTTATTTTTTTAAGTCGTTGATCAAATGATCTGCATATCAGATTTGTAAAAAACTTGATAGTAGAACATTATCCTTTGTAGAAGTCTTTTAACATTATTTGATCAGACAAATGATCCTTTTTAGTACTTAATATCTCTCTACGCAGCTGAAATGACGCATTCTCAATTTCGGTTTCTAAGTAAACTAGGTATTAAAACATAAAAAATAGAACTGACCCATGACTAATTGTAAGACAAAACATAATCTTTTAAATACAATGGTTGATTGACGATTTGCTTCGATCTTGTTGGAATGTTTTTTATTTTACTCTCATTGTTCGCGTTTCCACTAAACTTGGATTTATTGCCGGTTCGTCTGGCACTATTATTTTGGAACTTTTATGCTCTGCTATTATGTTTTCACTACTTGTTACACGTCGTAAACTTTCATTTAGATGTAAAGTAAGGATCACGGGTTATTTGGACAGTTACAAATCAAACAAATATAAACTTGTCAGCCGATGTTTCGGACGATATGTTCGCTCCATCTTCAGGACTGATATGGAACACGGGACACAATATAGGAATAAGTATGTGAAAAAATTCAAATTACACTCACCAAACAAGTTGGGGTGGTAAAGGCGTTTGATTTTGAGTTGGTGGAAGGCGAGACACAGGTCATAACTAAAGTTACCACATTCAACGAAGTCAAAAAATTAATATATATAAAATTGATAAAATCTTGTAAAACATCAATAACTGTAAAAATAAGCGCGCAACAAAATATTTCGCTAAATGTGACAGAATAAAAATCTTGACAAACAAAAGTTAATTTTGTATAATTTTCGCTGATAAAAGTGCTGTGATAGTAGGCAAGAAAGTCTCGAGATAAAACATAATATTAAAAAGTTCCCACGTAAATTTCCACCAATCTCAAAAATCAAAATAATAGTTGTAATTCATTTAGATATTTACGCACTCGTGTTTTACTTGCTGGCTCATTACCATTCAACGGTGGTAAATGAACTCGGTTTCTTCTTAGAGTTGTATCATCATCTGTTACAATGTCGTACGATTATTATACGTACACTGGCTCACAAAATTATTGGCACAAGATAAATTTATAACGAAAATGCACCGTATTCGCAAAATTGGTTATCTATATTTAAATTTTTTTTATATAATTTATTCCGGTATGGCTTTGAATTATAACGACATTATTAAAATCAAAAAATATTTATACTTACATAAAAAAACAATGGCATAGGTGAAAAATGTGATAATCCATTTACACAAAATTATTGGCACAAAATATAAAATGTATCAGTTTTCAATTTATTTTAATATTTTTAGAAACTAGTTGCATTTCCTTTAGCATCAATAACGGCTTGAAGACGTTTTGGCATACTTTGAACTAATTTTTTTGTTACACTTTCGTCAATTTTATGCCATTCTTGAAGCAAAGTTTCTTGTAAAATTTTCTTACTAGTTATTTCGGATTTTCTAATTCTACGTTCCAATTTCGACCAAAGATGCTCTATTGGGTTTAGGTCCGGTGATTGAGGGGGCGAATGCAACTGTTTTGGTACATTATAAAGTAACCACAACTTTACTATGTGGGCCGTATGCTTGGGGTCGTTGTCGTGTTGAAACCACCAAGCTTTGGAAAGTCCTAATTTATTGACGCTGTCTTTCAAATTTTGTCTTAAAATGTTCAAATAATGCTCCTTGTTCATCGTTTCATCAATAAACACCAAATTGCCCACCCCGTGCTTGACAGTTCCACACGTATTTTCTTTATTCAGTTCCGTGTTTACTTTCCTCCACACAATTTTTCTTCCATCGGAACCAAATATATTGTATTTGCTTTCATCACTAAACAGCACATTATTCCAAAACTCGGGGTCTTCGTTTATGTATTTCTTAGCAAATTCTAAACGTTTTTTTCGATTAACTTCTGAAATGAATGGTACTTTACGAGCTACACGACCATTGTAATGAGCATTTCTTAGTGTTCTGCGGATAGTTTCCGCAGAAATGGGTTTATTTATTAATTGTGAAACGTCTGATTGTAAAATGGAAATAGATTTTTTTGGATTTTTTTAAATTTCTCTTGCAATAAACTGTTCATTTTTAAGAGTAAGTATTTTTTTTCTACCACGCCCAAGCTTATTTTGTAATGTTCCTTGGTTTTAAATTTGTTGACTACATTTCTTATCGATGAAAATGACCTACCGACTATTTTCCCAACTTCGCGGTATGTTTTACCTTGACACACTAATTTTAAAATAAGTTTTCTTTCAGTAATATCAGTTTCTTTTTGTTTTCGACCCATTTTATATAAATAACCCTTACAACTGTGATTAGAAAAGTATAACAACGCACTATAACACAAACCGCATGGCACTAACCATAAAACTGCAATATTAAACAAATTTTGACGTCATTCTTAATTATTTACAGACAGATTATCAGGTTTCTTTAGACTTGTGCCAATAATATTGTGCATCTGAGATATCATATTTTTCATTGCGTTGCTGGTTTTTTGTGTAGGCATTAAATATTTTTTGATTTTAATAATGTCATTACAGTTCCAAGTCGTACTTGAATAAAGTATATGAAAAAAAAATCAATTTTCGATAACCGATTTTGAGAAATCAGTGCATTTTATTATAAATTTATCTTGTGCCAATAATTTTGTGAGCCAGTGTATATGCAGTGTAGAAAAATTTTCGTTTACGTTTTTTTATTCATACCATGCACTGATTTGCGCAGTAATAGATTTTTATTTCTTCGAATGAAGCCGTTAAACCAGTCATACCCTGCTGATTGTAAGGCATTATATAAGTCTCATAAGCTATTCTTCTTACGTCATTTCTGTCAGGAGCAAATCCAACTTTTCCAGAGGCTTAATGTGGTTGACTAACCTAATCGCCAACGTTAAATCCTTATCCTAATCTCGTGCTCACATGAGCGACCTAAAGGAGTTTTGAGGTTTCCTTACCGTCGCAAGGTTCTGGATGGTATAGTTCGTTCAGAAGCTTAAGTCTCATACAATGCGCGAAACGGGCAAAATACATAAGAATAAATGTTAAATGAAAACATCAGCTTGGCGCGAAAATTTAAAAAATCTGACTTGAACATTATTTTCATTATAATTATAGAAAAGAAAAACTAATTATAGAAAAAATAAAATGATTACTATAGGAATGTAATTTATTGTAAAACTTTATTATTATAGTACAAGCAAATACTATTGTACAAGTAAAACAAATTATTTTTATTATAATAAAATAATAACGAACAAGAAAGTGAGTAATCGCACATTGAAGTAAATTTTATTAGCCGAGTAATTGATTTTTTTTATTTTTATCTTTACAAGATGGGCTCACATTCTAAATTGAACTCTTCATCATCTTCTTCATCTTCCGAAGACAGATAATCTGAACTGTCACTTTCATCTTCGTAATTTACTCTAATAATGAGTTCATCTACATCATCCATAATATATTCCTTTTCTATATATTCTTTTTCTGTGGCTTCTACATGGCGACAAATATTTTGCCATTCTTCTATTGTGACTTTATTAAATTCTTCTTCAGTCAATCTTCGGACATCGTCCATTTTAAATGTGGTATTTCGTGCGGCAACACGATTCTTTACCAACGCCCAAATTTTCTCAATAGGGTTCAATTCTGGGTGATATGGTGGTAACCGTAATACAACGTGGCCATGTTCGGCTAAAAGTTTATCGGCTACATAATTTTTATTACGTGGCTTGTGTAATTTAATTATATTATACAGATCCATTTTTGTATCTCTGATTTGCCATATTATATTTCTTTCTGATAACCATTGCTGCATAGCACCTTTTCTCCATGAAGACGTAGGGCATTTTAAAATACTAACGTTATGATACGAAGCGTTGTCAATAACCAAAACGCTATTTTTTTCTAGATTTGGAATTAATTTTTCATTTAACCATTTCAAATAATTTTTGTGATTCATGTCATCGTGATAATCTCCAGTTTTAAGGCCAGATTTAAATATTAATAAGGCCCTCGTAACAAAACCTCTTGCACCGCCAGCGTGAACAATAATTAATCGTTGTCCTTTAGACACTGGGGTCTTTAAACCGTTAGTACTTCCATCGTCCCAACATTTAGGAACGGTATGTGAACTATGGATGTAAGTTTCATCCGTATAAACAATATTTCTTCCTTCTTTATATTTTATAAGGTTTCTTAAGAACATAACTCGTTTACCTCGAATATCACTTTTTTCAACAAGTATTTGCTTATTACATGGGGATTTTCTCCACCTAAAACCAATCCTATGTACTACAATTCGAAATGATGAAAGCGATCCAGAAAAGCCATGATCTTTTTTCATCGCTTCATACACAGTTTTCATTGTAGGTCGCCTTTTATGTATAGTCGCATAAGAATGAATTATACGCCTAATAACATCTTCTTCAAATTGGCTTGTTGTAGTTTTTGGGGATGGCATTTTAATAGTTTTCCTGGGAGTAGAAAACTTGGCTTGTTGAGGATTTTCAGCTCCTTCCTTCATTATTCTTATAACAGTTTTATAAGAAACTCCAGTTGCAGATGACACTTTTGCATACAAAATATTTCCTTTGCATTTTTCTTTATTCATAATATATTGAATGACATTATAAATTATTTGTCGTCCTTGACTATGAACTACTTTACGGTTATTCATATTAGTAATGAATTTTAACTGTAAAAAATATTGTTTGTTTAAAAAACGATGTTAAATTAATTTGTTTATGCATTACATACCACAATAAAATAATAAACGTTTTCGTCAAATAGATGTAAAAAAAGATTTAGTGGTACACACAGCAGTTTAACCTAAAAATAAAATTTTCGTTTAAAAACGATTTTAAATTAAAATGTTGTTTGTACTAACCTCAGTATAATAAAAATACTCAAATTGCGTTAAAAAAGGCTGATTGTTATTTAAATTATCAAATAATGTTAATATCATTTAATAATCAAAAGCACGAAAATAGCGAATCTGTCAAAGCAAAACGTCAACAAAGAACGATATTTTCAGGACTGTATTTATTTTGTTAAAACGAATTTTATCATTTCTGCGCACTATTGTATGGGACATGACCTCCTGAATGATCTCTACTTTACTAACGCCCATGTTCTTATAAGATACATTCTCCATAGCGTGGTGTAATGATTTTTCGCTCCAGTGCTGCTGTTTCGTTGTTCGTAAATAGTACAACCGTATGTATTGAAATATTCTGCTTTTTGTCGTCGTTCCATTAAAACGCTTTAGATTGGTAATAATTTCGGTTTATTTTAACTGGTTTAATTACATACATTATAGCAAGTTGTAATATTTACGTGGTATTAACCACTCGCAAATAAAACTAGACAAATAATATTACACTCGCTATTTATTGACCGCGGCCAATTCACTGTGATCAGCAGTTTACTAGTCGTTGTCACCAAACAGATCGCTTACAATGAAATATGTAACGCAAAAATTACATTTCAGTGACTCCGGATATCAATAAGAAAATGCAAAATACTTAAGGCACGTTTCACACCACGTATATCATTTTTAAGTTATATCACAGTATATATGAACCTTCCTATGTCCTAAAATAGAAAAATATTTTTTTCACCTGAGGCATATTTTCACTACATTTTTTTCAAATACTTTATAATATTATAATAATATTTATAAATTGTTTATGATGGATTCATTTTCTATGACATTTACATTTATCTCCATCTTTCTATTACAATTATTAGGTAGCTTCTAAATGATGTATTGCTATATTAAATTGTTTTCCGAATGCACACTTAAGCACGACGTATTTTTTAAAATTTTAGTTTATCTAATCCGCTACCTAACTTTGGAATTGCTAAGTTTTTAATATTATTTATCAAACAAAATTCTTTCATATAACCAAACATTTAAACAAGTTTTAGTAAGTTGGTTTTTCGTTATATTTATCTTTGGTTATTAAGTACAAAACGTATCTTTGATTTTCTCGCAAATAAACGAATGAGATTAATTGTAGATTTTGGTTTTTTAGATATGAAACTTGTCCATATCTTTGTTTAAATTCGCTGGCGATTCTGGCATGCATATATAAATGTTACTAATGCAATGACATAAAGAAAATTCCTAAGGAAATTTAAAGAGATCCTTCCTCCCAGATCGTCGTGGTTCTCCCACCTCAAGCGTAATTTCTAAAATTTTAACGTCAAAACTTCAATCACTAGATGAAGAAGATCAAAGTGCCTCCGGCACTAAATGCTTCACAAGTCACTCCGCTACGCTACGCTATTTGTTTATAAGTGAATTTGGTCTCAAAATGATTAAAATTATGATTATTATTGCTTTTAATTTCTACTTTACTTAAAGCATCAGCATTACTGTTATGATTACCTTTTTTTTATATATGATTTCTGAATAGTACAATACCTTGGAACAAAATGGCACCCATTGCCATGTTGAAATCGTCCGTAGGTATTATAAAAGGTTTGTCAAAATCTGCCTATTGCAATATTATTTATTTTATTTATTATTAATTAACGGTATAAAAAAACAATTTACATATGGCTCGCTAAAGCCTGAAAAGCACAAGGAATATAAATACATATAGTATTGCAAATAATCAAATGACACATATGTTCCACATAATATTGTACTTAAATAATCTATAGGAGCTATCACATATGTTAAAACTATCGAACTTGCTTAATTTGTAAACAGTTTTACACATTTTCGTTAATGAACTGTTTAGACCATAGTTCGTCCTGTGATGGTGTATATGGAAAACCTCGTGCAGTCGTATTGCTGCTTGGAACTCTGAACTTTACTCGATCTCGTAGGCCCGTAGGGCATCACAGCTAATCATCCCGTTCAATAAACGGTAAACGAAACACACATCTGCAACAACTCTTCTGTGTTCTAACGATTTAGTCTTGCAGTGACTAAGATTGTCATCATCACATCTCAAACCACGTTTGAAATGGTAGTATTTTAGGAATTTTCGTTCCATCCTGTTCAACCTTGAGAAGTGAACATCATAGTGTGGAGACCATACGCAAGACCCATCTAAAGGCGCAATCCCACGAGTGGTGCATTTGGCCATTCACCATTAATGGTGTATTCTACCAGTGCAGAAATGAATAAATGTGATACCGATCCCACGAGTGGTATATTTAGCCAACATTGATGCTGGCTATACACTGGCCGGCAATAGTTTTGATAATTTATGGCATTTTTTTAAGTAAAAACTTAATATGCATTCAAAGTAGATTCGTTCCCTATGCATTCACTACAAATTATTTGCAGATAAGGTTACACTTGAACATGTTCACTTGTAATAGAAAATAGGGGGTATCCCACGAGTGGTGTATTTGATGAAAGTTGGTAGTTTTTGCACCATTATACCTTCGTGGGATCGGAAAACACATGGCAATTATTAAATATTTTTTATATGCTGGTCGTTTCCAACTAAAGTCGGTAAATTTTAGTCACTTCAAAGGAAGACCAGTAAACCTATAAATTAAAACGTGATGAAATGAATATTCTTAACTAAATTTTTATGCCGAGTGCAATTAATTGAGGACCGTTTTTTCAAAACTCGCTTTGTCCTAAAAGAAAATTTTCAGGAAACGGTTTTTATTGTTTAGTGAATTTGATATAAACAAAATATTTTACAATAAAAACCGTTTCCTGAAAATTTTACTGTTAGGACAAAGCGAGTTTTGAAAAAACGGTCCTCAATTTAATTTATCAATTATTTAATAAATAGTTGTAAATTAAATATTGAAATTTTTTGTATAAAAACTTTGATGTAAACATATTTCATTTCAGTAACAAATGTAAATAAAAAATAATTTTTTCATAATTTTTTTCCCTCGCCATTATTGCGCTCTGAAATTTTCTCTAAAATCTGAAATTTTGCATTTGGCTTTTTACGACAAATCGCTGAAAGGTGTAGTACAGGGATGGCGAACCAATGGCACGCGTGCCAGCATTGGCACGCGACGAAATAATTTCGGCACGTCACCGATTACGAGTTTAAAGAAAATTTATACATAAAGTATAAATTATGATGTAGCACAATACCTATGAATCTTTGAAAAGCAAACGCGCGCGAACGTTCGGGTCCGATGCGCGGGGTGGAGGCGGGGCGTAGTTGATATGCTAGCGCGGGGAATGTATAAAAAAATAAAAACAAACGAGGTGCAGTGCCCGCGCAAATTGTTTGTTTACGCAAAAAATAGTTGAATTTCATTGTGTTATTATCATTAAGTTATTATTTGCTGTAATTTAATATGGCTAGTTCAGCAAAGAAACTAAAAGTGCAAAATAGCAAGGATATTAGAGAATTTCATACTTGGTGGACTGATAAATTCGGCGTGATTAATAAAGGTGACAAAGCAGTGTGTGTTTTATGTTCTGGCACCATGGTATGTAGAACATCTTCCGTTAAACGGCATTTTGAAACAAATCACAAATCCATTTGTCAAAAAAGCGAAGCAGAGCAAAAGGAATTTATTGCGAGTGCTTTGAAAGACAGAAACAAACAGTCAACATCAATAAATAAATTTGTTGGCAAAAATTGTCGTACAAGTGCGGCAAGTTACACGGCTGCAAATGTCATTGCTCGGCATAGTAAACCCTTTCAAGAAGGCGAGTTTTTAAAGGAAGCCTGGTTAGCATGCGCGCCTTATCTTTTTGATGATTTCGAGAATAAAAATAAGATAATTCAGCGCATCAAAGATACTCCTTTGTCCAGAAACACAATAAAGGAAAGAATCTTAAAATTGGCTGAAAATGTTACAGAGCAACAAAAGCTTGACATTCACTCTGCTTCATTTATATCGCTATGCCTCGACGAAAGCACTGACGTCACAAAATCTGCACGTTTAGCTGTTTTTGCTCGATACTGCGTAGGAAACGTCATTAAGGAGGAATTAATTGCGATAAAATCGTTACTAACAACTACAAAGGGCGCAGATATTTGTACGGCAGTTAAAAATTCGATAGTTGAAAAAGAAATTGATATAAAAAAAGTTGTTTCTGTAACAACTGATGGTGCTCCGAGTATGGTGGGTAAAAAAATTGGTTTCATAAGTTTATTTCAAACTGAAGTAGGACATTCGATTCTTGAATTCCACTGCATCATTCACCAACAAGCCTTATGCGCTAAGAGCGGTTTAACATCTCTTGATAATGTTATGGCAGTAGTTACGAAAATAGTCAATCTCATCTCTGCTCAGGCTTTAAACAAGCGAAAGTTCGACGCTTTGTTGGATGAAGTCAACTCCGTGTATAATGGCTTACTGATGTATAATAATGTTCGGTGGCTGAGTCGTGGTTCTGTACTTGAAAGATTTGTTGAATGCTTGGAAGAACTCAGACTGTTTCTGCAAAATGAGGGAAAAATTGAACAATACCCACAGCTTTTGGACGTCATGTGGCTTTCAAAATTGATGTTTTTTACAGACATATGCCAACACTTAAATACGTTAAATGTGAAGCTTCAAGGCACAAACAAAACAATAATCGTCATGATCGATCTCATTCGCGCCTTTGAGGCTAAACTGCAAGTTTTCAGAAACGATATTATCGCAAAAAACTACAAGTATTTTCCATACTTGAAAAAATATATCAATGAATCTGTTATACATGAGACAACAAATGCAGAAAATATTACTGAGGAATTTATCTCTGTGATTGATTCTTCAATTAAGGAATTTTCAACAAGATTTTCTCAGTTCAAAGAAATATCAGAAACGGTCAAGTTTATTATGTACCCAGATGTAACGACCTTTCATACACTGAACTTCTCCCAGTTCGATTGGTTGGAAATTGAAGATTTTGAAATGCAGCTGATTGATTTCCAATCTAGTTCAATTTGGGTACAAAAATTCATAGACATGAGAAGAGAATTAGAGTTAATTGAAACAGAAAGATTGACCAGTAATATAAGTAAAGATGCCAATAATAAAATTTTAGAAACCTGGAATGCGTTGCCAGAAACGTTTAATTGTTTAAAGAAGCTGGCTCACGCTATTCTAACTGTATTTTCATCTACATATGCCTGCGAGTCATTGTTTTCAGAGATGAATAACATCAAAGACTCTGTTAGAAATCGACTGACTGATGAATCAAGTTCAGCATGCATTCTGCTAAAAGTAACATCGTACAACCCCAATATAAGTCAATTATCGTCCAATCTGCAACAACAGAAGTCGCACTAATTTTTAATTGCTCTTGTAATTGTATTTTTGGTAAATATAGAGCTTTGAGTTGATATTGTTTTTTTTTTTTTTTTTTTACATTATTTTTCCACTGATCACAAAGTCAAGAATATTTGATGGCACGGCTGCGACGTCATTAAATATTATTCCAGAAAATTGGCACGTATACGCATAAAGGTTCGCCATCCCTGGTGTAGTAGTATCACGGGTAACTTTTTGGCTCAGTTTTTCGATATCTAGCGCCGTTTTCGAGTTACTGCAATTTAACTATATAGTTAATAAATTGAAAGTTTGACCTGAAAAAAAATAACAATTTACGGGTGCCAAATTAATAACATTTTAAATGCTGCTTGATAATTTTATGAATGTGATGGAAAAAATTTTAAATCTTCAAAAATAATGGAATGTTATTATATTACATTCTAATACTAACTAATAAATAAACTTAAATAAAAATAAGAAGAATACCCTGTCCATTGATATACAATAAATTATGAATTAATTAGTTTTTATCTTCGATTTTCAAAAATTTATAACTCAAAAACTAATAACTTTGGCTAAATTTTATAATAGTAATTGTCGTTTTAAAATTGCTCAAAATATGTTTAAAAAATAATTGATCTCCGAAAATATATTTTTTAATCAATTTATTCGAATTGACCCCAGTCTCCATAATTTTGACTATGTCCCGTTTTGAGTAAAAATCAAAATGGTCACGTTATCCAATAATAAACGATGATTATTAATAAAATAAAAGAACAGTTATATAATAATCAAAAATGCATCCACACACTTATCGAGTTCAGAACGATATGTTACAAAAATTTACCTTCTTGCAAGTTGGGATGGTATGATGATTGACATGAGAAGTTATGGTTAAGTTAGTGACCGTAGTCAATTTGCTGGTTTAATTTATTGCTTTAATATTTTTCTATGTACAAAACCAGCACTCTTAATACCAAACTTCAAATGGTTAATAGAATGCAACATCCCTTGCATTCAAAATACTTGAGTTGCGTAGGTACTCGTATGTATATATATTTATGTATTATGTAGTTTATATAAATTATAACGATTTTAATCACATGCTTATTGCTTTTGGTTGATAGGTTGAAAAAGATTGATACTATTTATAAAGATAATAAATTAAAATTGCTCCTAGAGATGAGAGTTAAAAATTCGAAAATTGCGTATTATTTCCCTCTTTAAACATTTACCGTAAATATTTTGTGCCAATAGTTTTTTCTTTAGGAATCTAATATTTATTTATGTTTTAAACTTTTGTAAGGTACAAGATACTACATATTTTTTTAATGAATTTATTTAATTTATTTTTACTAATTATTTTCTGCTTGATGAATAAACTACTAAAATAAAATACTAAACTCAATGGAAATTTGTCTATATCAACAACTCGTGGGATTGCATCGACCAGCCTCACTTGCTAAGTAATAAAATTTTTTTGCCTTTCTTTGACTGGCGTTTCATTTACCGACTGCTATCAAGCAACGGCCAGCCATCAACACTTTTGCAACTAAAGCGGTCCCACGAAGTGGCAAGTGACTACATGTGGCCAACATTTGATCAATGCACCACTCGTGGGATTGCGCCTTAACAAGAGATACATAAAGTAATTTTACTGTTTTAGCCGAGAAAAACCTACTATGTCGACGAATAAACCTCAACGAGCGAAGGGCACTATTTTTAAAAGTCAAATCGGAGTCGAGACGAATATCCAAATCATCAATTTCAGTGACACGATTGAGTTCAAAATTGTTTATATTGTAAATTGTACACGAACATGTCAGTCATGCTTCTTATAGGTAATGACCGAGCATTTGCTAAAATTAAGCCACAAATTGTTGTCTGCACACCACTTGTGTATATTATCTAGGTCGAATTGTAATAACCTACAGTCTTCCTTGGATCGAATATGGGATCATTAACTAAAATATTTTTACATCTTCTGTTAAATGAATCTATAAATTCTTTGGTGTTTTGTGCTCTTGTATAATATCAAAATTATGATACACTCTTGGTTCAATATAAGATACCAAAAATTTAAAAGATTCCAGTATTTCAGAAGATGTGTCAAGTGTGTAGGTTTTATTTTCATCAAGTGCACAATAATGAGAAATCGGGTTTGCATGGATTGCACAAGTTGGATATTTGATCGGGTGATGGCGTGTACATAAGTGCAATCTTCCGAAATATTATTCTTAGAATTATCCTTAATTTTGTGTCTTTTAAATAAAGATTACAAGGCATGGCATTGCTTATTGTATCGTTAATTTTACTTAATTTACACAAATGAGAATATACAGAATTTTCTTGTTTTAAATGAGATTATACCAATTCTTTAATCGAGAAATTATTTCCAACTATAATATCAATCATTTTATGTTTATCAAGATTTAAGCGTTTAACCTTCGTCATTTTGAAAAGTGGTTAATCAAGACAAGTTCAAATGGTTCAAACCATCGAGCAACCACGGATCAAATCCTGGTTGCGTCGAATACACTGTTGTGATCTAAAGGTACGTTTAGATCTGACACTTATATCCAGACATATATGTCAAGTGTCGGACATAAAATCGCATTGACTGTTCACATTAAAGATAGAAATTGCTTGAAAGAAAAACATGAATATATTCAGATATTTAGTAATATCTAAAAACAAAGTGGGTACTAACGAAAATAAAGAAGGTACAAACGAGATACAAACGATTTAAACTATTTTGGATCCAAAATTCAAGATGGGGGGGGGGCTGGCGAAATGCCCATTTTAGATATTTCAACATATCTCAGAAACAAAATGGGTACAAACGAAAATAAAGAAGGTACAAACGATTTAAGCTATTTTGGATCCAAAATTCGAAATGGGTAGGCTGGCGAAATGCCCATTTTAGATATTTCAAAATATCTCAAAAACAAAATGGGTACAAACGAAAATAAAGAAGGTACAAACGATTTAAGCTATTTTGGATCCAAAATTCGAAATGGGGAGGCTGGCGAAATGCCCATTTTAGATATTTCAAAATATCTCAAAAACAAAATGGGTACAAACGAAAATAAAGAAGGTACAAACGATTTAAACTATTTTGGATCCAAAATTCAAAATGGGGGGGGGGGGCTGGCGAAATGCACCTTAGAAGGTTTACGTTTATCGTAGGTACGTAGAGTACATTTTTAGTATAACAATGTAACCTCCATTTTCTTTTTCCCATTTTGCCTCAATGTCACCGTAGCCTTCGCTTTTTAGTATTTCTCCTCCTGCTCCTATGACTTCACTTTTTTCCTCGTGGAACGTTTTGAATTTGGTTTTGTCACTACACATGTGATCTGTTGCTCCGCTGTCGATTATCCATGTATCGTTGTTGTTTTTGGCGTCTGTTGTACAACCTATGTTTGCTTTTACTACATATGACGTTTGGTGTGCGTTGCTTTCTCTATTCGTGTGCTGATCATCACCATATCTTGGACAATTTCTACCTATGTGGCCCTTTCGATTGCACCTGAAACACTTTACATCTTGAAATTTGTTTTCGTATCGTTGGGTTCCTCTTCGTTATTCACCCTTGGTTCACTCCTAACATTAATTTCGTTTAATCTTCTCTCTTCCTCGGCTAATCGTATCTTTAGGCTGGATAACGACAAATCGTTGTCGTCAAGTTTTATTGTTCGACTAAGGTATTCGTAGTCTTTTGGTAATCCTATTATTATAAGACCTATTTGAACGTTTTCTTCAAATTTAAAACTCGAACCCTGCACTTTTTTATATAAGTCATTTCGTCTATTCACAGTTTCGTTTTCGTGTTTTACTTCGTTTATAAACTCTTTTAATAAAAGGATACTATGATAACTGTCGTATTTCGTATACGTTTCGTGTAGTTTGTCCCAAATATCTCGACCCGTTTTACACTTCTCGATGGTGTCCAAATTGTTGTTAATATAGTAATTTGTTTACGCTTAAATATAGTAATGATTTACACTTTTCGTCCTTTCTCCGTTGATCGTTTGTTAATTCACCCGTGTAACTCAACGTGTCCACACAATCTTTTAATCCCAGAAGGCCCCTCATGCGTAATGACTATTGTCGGTAGTTACCGTTATTCAATCTTTCGAATTTTTCCTCCAACGTATTCATTTTTTGTATCTTCGTTCGATGTACCTTTTTTTAGTCAACAAATTTTTTTGGCACTGGGACCATAGCCTGTTGTAGAGAATTGCCTTTTAAAGTGGAAGCTGCATACATGTGGCACGTTTGCCATTTGTGTAAAAAATCTTCCCTTGTTGAAATATGGATAATGATTACGTGGATTACAATTTTTAACTAAATTTCTCATAAAACTTCTAACAAAACAATTTTCTCGTTAACCTTAATTATCAAAAAACCAACGTCCATTCTTTTCGTTCTCTACGTTACCGACCACACACATTTCTTCACTTCAGTAAGGCCCGGCGCACACATTTATTTACCCGCGCACGCTCAACCTCTAACAAGAATATCTTTTATTTTATTCTGTTTATCATTTTTATAAATAATTTCTTCAGTTTCCCTTTTTTTCAAACAATTAGTTTCTAATGAATTAAAAATTTCAATTTTGAAAGGTGTGCAAAAATCAAGTGTTGCAAGTTTTTCACTGGCGTTGCTTATTGTAGTTATAGCAAAATGGTCAAAAATGTTTACTAATGCTTTTGGTATTTCAATAAGATCGCCAAAATTTTGATACTCTAAAATTCCTTGTCCACATTTAATGTTCACAGAGACTTTAACAATTTGGTTACTTCTTGGTGGGATAATAATTGAATGAATATTGTGATTCGTTCAATTTTGATTATTACTGTTAGTATTTTTATATAATATGGGAATTTCGACAATTGGTGTATTTAATTTACAAGTTTTGATATTTAAAGTTGCGTTAAGTTGTTTGAGTAGATCTATTCCTATTAAACCGTGAAAATTTTTTTTAAAATAGTGTAGTGGCGTAGTGGCGTGAACCGTTTGAATTTGAAATTTTGAGTGTTTTGAGTTGGTCGACTGTTACTGAATTTTGATAATTTTTAATAGTTTTTGATATTTTTGATTTTTGATAGTTTTTGAATTGGTTCCTCAGTTGAGATATTCAATTTTGAAAATAGTAAATGTTTAATATGTAAACATGTGAACACTGTTTAATGTATAAACATGTGAACACATCTCAATCATGTGTCAATTAATATCTATGGTCAATTATTATAGATATGACCGACAGTTTAAGTATAATGTAATGTCGTGTATTATCAATGTAATCTATCGTTATAATAAATAATGTTATTAACTTTAACGTGTTATGAATAAATATTAAACAGTAAACTTCGCACGTCTTGTATTCTCATACTAAATTGCATTGGACTTTCATTTCTCATGGGTTTCATCAGCGCCGTATGTACGATTTTTAGGCCCCTAGGCTGAATCTGTGATGCGGGCCCTACCTAGAGTTACCAGATTTCTTCTGAGCTAAAAGAGGACACACCGGATTTCGTGGCACCGAATGACTTTTTTTGTGGCTTTTTCCCCTCAAAAAAATAGGGAAAGGAATAATAAAAAATTGGTTATGTAAACATTGCTTAACTTTCCCCATTAAATTTGGGTATAAAAATTATCGTTCAACCTCTTCTTTCCGGATACCATTCGCGGAGAAAGACCGCGAGAAAGTTACAGTTTGATATGAACTTTTTTTTAATATGAAAAATTTGAAAACCAGTTAAATTAAAGGTGCAGATTTACTTCTTTACATACATAATTGGAGAGTAAATTTTCGTTCGCCATCTTCTTGCAATGTACCGTTCAACGTGGAAGACCTCAAGGAAGCGACAGGTCGCATCTGCGGGCCTCAAAAATCGCGCTACGCGGGACACGGAGCGTAAAACCCTAAAACATGTCAAAATTTCATAAACGTCAAACTTGAATTAATTTCCGAAAATGTTTGGAATCGAGTTGCGACGCGACTCGTATTCCGTCTAACTCGATATACGTGCTTTAGAGAGAGATGCGACACGGCACGATTAAATAATTTGGGTATAACAAATGGTGGTCCAAAAGTAATTGACACTTGAATTTTTTTTATTTTCTTTATCATTTCCTCAATTTTTTTTATAATTTCCTCAAATCACAAAATTTGATTTTCATTAAATGTGTATAAATTGTAAATGTTGCCTTCTTGGAATCTTGTTTTTTTTAACTACGCGAAATACGACACAATAAGGTGCCATTTTTATATAGTAACCACTAGCGCCGGCAGAGGTGCTCAACCAGTAGCGTTCCACAGCAGTCAAGTATCACAAAATTTAAAGTTATAAGAAGTAAGTATTAGGATTTTAGCAAAGGAAGATAAACCATTTCAATATTTATCTTTATAATAAAAACAATTTGTTTTGCAGTCATGGGAATCACATTTAATCGAACAAATGGAAATAGCTGGCGAAGAAGAAAAACGTATTGCGTTAGAGAAAGACAATGTTACATCTGATGGAACTCCTTTCATTACTGTTATGGGAGACGGAGAATGGAGTAAGAGATCTTATGATCATGGATACAATGCAGCTTGTGGAGTTGTAATATCCTTTTTGAATTATAAAATGTAATAGTAGAATAAGGTTTTTGACACACAGATTTTAGGGAGTATTAATCGGCGCTGAAACAAACCCTCGCGGTTTTGGTAATGCGTTTAAAATGCGGTAAAATTACGGCATTAATGCTAATGCGTAAAATTAACCGTGATAAATCAGTAAAAATACTGCAATTATTTCGTTGAATTTGCCAGTTTTTTTACTATAGTTTGACTGAAAAACTACCATAAAAATGCCGAAATCTTACGACAATATATCGGTATATGTTTGTAATTATTTCTGTACTAATGTGATTATTATACGATATAATTTCTGTAATAATGCGATCTTTGTGCGATATTATTTCTGTAATAATGCGATCTTTGTGCTATATGATTTCTATAATAATGCGATATTACTTCTGTAATAATGCAAAAAAATTTATGATGAGCTTTTATATGATGAAACTTGACTAGAAACTTTATGTTTATTTACTTTTGAATAGTATTTAATATTGCCCACAGATGTAGCAGCAATCAACTTAGCTTAACTCAGTGGCTTAACTATATGAAATAAGCCAGGGGTTCCCCAACTCTTTAATTGTAATTTAATTTGTCAATCATTATAATAATTCTAAATGTTATTTTGATAACTCTTTTTATTTTAATAATTTTATGACAATATAATTTTAATAAATGCGATGGTTGAAGTTGTAGCTAGTACATAGAAATCCCTTCAAAGGTTGGGAACCCATGGAATAGAACAATGAGGATTATGGGTATGATAAGGGTAATATGATCGTTGTATGATTATGGTAATGTACGCTACGCCATATTTAACCTATACTACTTGTTTTATTTGTGATATACATAGCAGATTTTGTAATCAACTAATAAGTATGTTGGGTAAATTTTCTTTAATTATTTCGAGCAAAAAATCTGCTCTCATTGTTGCAACCAAATTTATTTTCCAATACGATGGAGACCGTAAAGTGCCTATTGGTCAGTTTGGTGATAAAGACGTGATAGAAACAAAGGAAAATTTGATTGTGGAATGTCCCTTTATAACAGACTACGCCATCAAATATATTGATTCATCTGGTAAGTTTTAATTTAAAAAAAATTTTATCTTGAAATGTAACCGACATCAATCAGTGCGCTTGCGCGAAATTTTTAAATTTAAGAACCTGCTCTTGCTGTTCGATATATTTTACAACCCCCATATTATAAACATTATTCAACTTATTTATTTTCTTTCAGATGATCCAAAGTGGTTATTAAGCGAATACGAAAGCGAAACGGACCAAAGAATTAGGATTATTAAAACATTAAGTGTTAGTACACAGATAAACCAACGCCAACGGGAAAATATAGTGACTAAAAGAAAACACCAGATAAAAATTAAAAATGCTGCTGCTTCAAGGGTAAAACCAATATTTATAGTTGATTGATTTTGTTTTTATACATTTATACAATGACATTTTGTCATACTTTTCTCACATTAATGTACATATTTCATAATCTCTGACTCGGACTACTTGATATAATTAAACTTAAGCATCAAGTAATATGAATTGAAGAATTTCTTTTTTTGTACACAAATTAATTTATTAACAGTTAAAACCAGTTGTAAATGAATTGCTAATTTTTTTTTTATGTACCTAATATTAATTTTAATTCGCTTTATTGGAAATTTATAGAAACTGGAACGAGCAAAAACTGCTGTTAATAAGGCCGATCGATTCTACAAAACCATCAAAGGAAAGGTACCGGGTTATAAATTTCATAAAAATATTTTATATGGTAGGTTTTTTATATTATTTTTTTAAATATAAAATTAATTATAGGAGTCTTCTACTTCTCAAGAACAGAACTATGTCCAAGAAAAATCTATAGAAAATGATGATTTAGATGAATCAGATTCCTCCAATAATGAATCATTGACCGAAGAACCATCACAACCTCTTTCAATTGATCTAGCACATTCGCCAATGTCTACATCAACAGTGAGATCAGTTACACCTCCGCTAATCGATAGTACTTCGAATAAAACTGAAGGAATGGAAACTAATTTAGTTATTCAAGAATTAACTAAAATAACGAACCATATAAAAAAAATTTCTACACGTTTAAATGAGCTTGAGAAAAAAGTTAAAAAAAATGCTGATATTGAGGAAGAATGTGAATTGGTTATGGATGAAAATAATGAGGTAAAATTAATTAAAACAGTACGCATCTAAGTCATTGCTTCTTTGTCAAATTAAGTAGAATTTAGCTCAAAGACTAAAATTAAATGCCTCGAATAAATAATATACCTAATAGATTAAATTATAAATTAAGTAATTATTATTACCCTTCAAGATGGACTTCTATTCTCAGGTTTTCTATATCCACTAACCAGTTTAAGCCATATTTAATATAGGCTTTCATCAGAGTTGGTAACTTTTCTCTTAAAATTCTTAAAAAACATGAAAAGATTTTTTTTCCTTGTCATTTTGTCATTTTGAATTACTGGTATTTTATATTATAATATTATGTTGTTGATTTTGCTAACAAACAAATGATTTTTCAAATCTTGAACTAATTTTAGTATTTCCTATGTAGGTTGAAATAATTCCTGGTGTAAAAATGGATTATACAAGTTGCACAAAAGCTTGCAACACAACGAAAATGTCAACAAGAGCGAACCAAGTTATAAAATTTTTATGGCCGGAAGAGCGTCGAAGAAAATTCATAATCCGGCCAAATAAAAATAGAGAAACATGGGAAGTAGCTGATGAAGCTGTGGTGATACAAGCAATTAGTAAGCTATTTTGTAGAAAACAAGTAATTAAACATGCCTTATTTGGACTGAGGTAATATAATAAAATTTTCTTGCATTTTAGATCTATGTATGGCTATGCAAAAAATTGTAAAATTGGATAATAAAGGTGGGAATAATTCTGCCTTGCATATGAGGCAGTGATTAGTAACTGCGCAAAAAATGAACCGTCAATAATAAAATTAAGGAAGCTGATGGATTCAAGAGATTCTGAAGAACCAATTTGAGATAATATTATTCGAGTATATGTATATATCATAATAAAATGTGTTATATTGTAATTTTAAAAATAAAAAATATTGCATAAAATGGAATAGAATTTTTTCCGATGATTTTTTAAAAATCAACTAATCAGGTCTATTATGTATCAAATCATTATTATAAAGGTGACAGTTATGACATACAATAAGGTTTTCGGCTAATTGGTATGCACTATAAATGTTAAGAAAACCTTCATTATAAAGATCATGTTAAGATGACGGTTTGTGAAAACGCTAGGTAATACCAATTTGCCGAAAATCTTTAATTTTATGTCATAACTGTCACCTTTATAATAACGTTTGTGATACATAATAGCCCTGATTATTGAATAATGTACGTAAAATATGTAAATAAATGAAAATTTTGTAAAATATTTACTGCGTTTCTTCCGCATATTTACGATATTTTCACCGTATTTTTATGAAATATTTACGGCATTTTTATAGATATAGAAGGGGATAATCTAGGGATTTTATTTTTCTTAATGCGATAATACTGCTGCATATATACCGTGAATATTCTGCATATATACGTTTTTCTTATAGTATAAAATCAGTAATATGTTGATTAAATTATGAGATTTATTTCGATTTAATAATGTTTTATAACAATTAAAATCTTGTATAAAAACTGGCAAAATCAACTATATTAATACGATAAAAGTATAGTAATTGTACTATATAATAACCGCATTTCGACGGCACTTTCGGAACCGCGAGGGAATAAGATTCTCTTTGTGGGTGTGAAGAATAAAGTGTGCTCTATGTGCGCATTTTATAAACATAAATCAGTAGAACCCAAACCCCAAGAATGTCTTATAAATTTCAGTGGACCATCGACTGGAACGGAAAAATACATAATAATTGAAGGTTTTTGTCGCAGCAAGGAACAGCATGGACTAATTTACAAATATTACATTGGTAAAATGACAAAATTACATAACAAATATAAACATAGAAGAAATGCTTAAAAATTTCACAGGGGATGGTGATGCAAGTGTGATCAGTAACGTACGAAGTAGGGTGCCATATGGAAGAGATGTTGTCAAAATTGAATGTGCAAATCACATGACAAGATGTATAAACGATAAGTTGCAAAAATTGTTCAAAAATACATCATTTCCAATTGCCAATAGGCAACTATTGACCGATAAAATTAATGGTATATCGTGTATTGAAAGATTGGTGAAAGGTATTCGTGTGGCCATCAAGACCGTATCAAAAAATCACGAAGTTGATAATCTCCGAGAAATGATTGCGAATGCACCTTACCACATTTTTGGACAACATTCTATGTGCTGGTATTATTTATAAATCTCCTTACTGTGATGTAAGAAAAGTGTTAGTTTTATTATTAATTATTAATTAATATTTTAGCGATTCTTATTGTACCCGTAAGGAAACAAATGAGATTAATTTAATTCCAACATTAGAAGAAAAATTTCTGGATGAAATTAAAAACATTTTAAATCCGATGATTCTGAAAGCCGATCAAGTTGCTTTTAATAAAACAACAAATTCAGCTGAAAGGTATCTTTAATTAATGACATTGTTTGCAATCATATACTACCAAATATTTTTATTTTATGCAGGTTCATGGGGTTAGTTGGTAAATTTGTTGGTGGAAAGAGAATTAATTTTTCTAAAAGGTACTCTTACACGACCAGAGCATATGGAGCGGCTTTGCCGCATTCTGCTGGTCCAAGCTAGCAAGTAGCCCCTTTTAAGAAATTACGAGGCAAAGATGTAGGCCAAACATTTTTGAATGTTATGAAGAAAAAGAAAAACATATCTTGCAAAAGAAAATTAAAATTCGCTGATCAACCACAACAAAAGAAAAAACGCAAATGCAATTACGGTCCAGATCTAGATTATGGATTGCAGAACATTGAAGCAGATTGCACACCCCATGAACTCGAACAGAAATGTGATGCGTTTTTGTTGAAACTGAAAGATGATGTATCATCTGCAGAAAAGGTAACACATATCGAGAAAGACACGCGGCAACAACACCGTACAGTATTATGGCATGAGATTAGGAAGGATCGTCTAACAGCTTCCAATTTTGGATGCGTTATAAAGCCATAAAGCGTCGATCTAAAACTCATTGTCATAATTTAGTGAAGCGGTTATTATACAACAAGGTAATTAAATTAAAAAATTGTCTATGTAAACATAGCAATAACTAACATAATATGAAATCTCAAAATATTGGTTTGCTTTAGGAATTAAACACAAATGCAATTAAATATGGACGGATGAATGAAGAAAAAAAAGAAGTGACTGATGTGAAGAAATGTGGAATTTTTCTCGATATAAATCATTCTTATCTTGGAGCAAGTCCCGATGGTTTACTTCCAGAAGACGGTATTATAGAAGTTAAATGCTTACCTTCACTTTTGGGTCACTTACTGAAAGACACTATAAAGAAGGTCTGCTTTAAAGTTGTTAATGGACGAATTTGGTAAATTTTAAAGGCGTTGTTAATAACAAAACCCAATTTTTTCCTTTTAGTTTGAAGAAAAATCATAACTATACTATTATCAAATTCAAGGACAATTAAATATTACGGGGCGAACATATTGTGATTTTGTTATATATACGGACAATGATTTTTCGATTGAACGTAATTATAAAGACTCGGAAATATGGAATCGTGAAATGGTCCCCAAACTTAAAACTTTTTATATGGAATGTATATTACCAGAATTGGTTGATGCTAGATTACCAAGAGGATTAAAAATAAGAAACCCATCAGTGTTGCCAGATGTAAAAATTAAGCACATGATATAATGTGATTGCCGAAAATTAGTTGATTACTGCTATTTTTTATTAAACTGGATGTTGGAAATAGTGGGTTTTTTGGGTCCTACTCAAATAAAACTACTCTATTGATATATTTACTAACCGGTTTCAACCCTTATATTGGTCCTCATCAGAGTCTAAAAAAAGAAAAATATAAGGGTTGAAACCGGTTAGTAAATATATCAATAGAGTAGTTTTATTTGAGTAGGACCCAAAAAACCCACTATTTCCAACATCCAGTTTAATTAAGACTACAGGGTCGAGAAAAGTTCTTTAATTTATTTTTTATTAAATTAATTTTACCTAATTTAGATATTTTGAGCGTAGTTTTTTTTAATAACAATACAAACAAAAAACAAAAAATGTTATATTTTTCTTTTTATTTATGAAATAATTTTTAAGAACAAGGGCCCACGAAAAGTCTTGCCACGGAGCCCGACGTGGCTGTCTGCCATTTATAATTTTTATTCTATTGGTGGAACATGGAAAATTTTAGTTGGACAATATTTTTCTAGTGCAATTTTGCTAATAAGTATTTTGGGCATAAAATGGTAAGACCCAACTAATTAATAACTATCCGATTACTAAGTTATCTTAAAAAACTTAACACTGTGTTTTTCAAACCTATGTCTAAAATTCGGAAACTTTCCTGGATGTAAAATTAAATGAAAATGTTAAAAGAATTTTAAATAAAACTGTAATAATAAATTATTGTAGTAAATAAAGTGTACCTAGTTCTAAATTGTATTTTTTCTTGAATGAAAATCGAGAACTTGTATTCGTATAAGTTAGTATAGTGTGTAATTAGGGATGCCGCCTTTCAAAAAAAAAGTAGACCCGGAGATTACCTCTTTTTTTTAGTAGATATATTTTTACAATAGGGAACCCGATATCTTGTCTGGTGGCATATAATTTATAATTTCATAATATCTTGTGTTTATGCATACTAAAATATCGCGCTCGGGTCGCGGGAAAAAAAAATATCGGGACATTCCTTAGGAATTCCGCCACCCGGACATATCGATGTTAAACCCGGAGCCCGGATATGAAGTAGTCAAACCCTTAGACTCCGGGTCAAACCCGAAGAGGTGGCAGCCCTATGTGTAATATAATACCTAATACATTAATCTGTTTCTCGTTTGATAACGAGCCCACGCTTGAAAGCAATGTGGAAGGTTTGAAGTCAATTGAGGGGAATATAATTTTTAAACAACTAGATCTGTAGCTCGCCACAGCGGAAAAAGTTTGCGTAATTGTCTACCGATCAACCTTAATGGACAGGAAATGCGTCTCGTTTATGTCGAGCTTTAGAGATTTTACTGTACTAAAATATGTTCAGAAGATATGTAATTAAAGATATCTAGTAGACATCCAGGTGACACAAACTTGGTTATCTACTAAAATTAGGGTGCAATAAAAATCATCAATTATAATTATTAACTAATAAACATATGAACGGCACAAAACACTTTATAAAGCTGATATGAGAATTTCCTGGCAGTAACTATTTGAATTAATTTCAATCGAGACGGTAGATGTTTCCCACTTGAAAACTTAAGGGTGAAGATGGGCTGATGTCCCCAAAACCGAAATTCATTCAAAGCAATCCTTCCACAGAAATGGCTGTCACCGATGTGATATGAACGTTAAATGAAATAAATGAAATTATGGCTGGTTCAACTCGGACAGCAATTTATTAACGAGGAAGTAAGAGGTAAAACAAAGACGAAAGTTGATTTAAATAAAAATTACAAACATAGTTTGTATTTCAAAATCCAAAATTGGTACTTACAAGGAATCTGAACATTAAATCCTCCATAGGAGATAAGATTTTTATTTTTTAAACTGCAATTAATCTCAAAAAAACTCGGAAAGGCTAAATAAATCGAGAAAAAAAATATACAACTGTGCGCTACCCCTTTGAGTAGGAGATGAGTAATATGAGTATATCTTACATAAAATATTAGGCTTTAGGCTCACCGGTTGTATATTTCTACATGATAATAAATAAAGCAAAAAATTGTAATAAAACAGTTTGTTTATAGTTTTCATCTTAACTTAATTTCTTACATAGATTTTTGATCATAACAAAACTTAAATCAAATTTTTTATTGGACAAAATAAATTGTATATTTATTAATTGGGAGCTGGTTTATAAACGGCCCTGGCCGAAAATTTCTTCCAATTCAGGCCTGGGATTATATTTTTATAAACTTGAGACATAATTTCTAGTTGTACTATATTCTAGTGATAGATGTACAGCTTTCAATGCACTAGTTGGATAGCTATGGTGCCGCCGCCTAGGCGGTGATTTTGTGCATAAATTAGGTGAGAATCTGACCATAATTGACCAGAAGATGGCGCGGCGTACGCGTTTTTGGGATATCCAACTAGCGTATAAAGATGTTTTTTAATTTTTTTTATAATTTTAATTTTAACTAATAATACAGTAGAATCCGCTTAATGTGATCTCGGATAATGTTATCAGTCGGTTATTGTGATCATTTTTGTTTGAAACCGGCCACTTTTTCTTTCTTTTTTTTCTTCTATCTTGTTCTAATCCAAGTCTTCTAAAATTCGCCTTTTTCTAAATTTCGCTAATTGTTATCAGTTAATATTATTAAAATGACCTTGGCCCGAAGTGATCACATTAAGCGGATTCTACTGTATATAAGCAAGATTTGTGTTGTCAAGTTGCGACCTAATACAAAGAAAACGTGGTTTTTAAATTATCATTTTAATATTGTAATTAATTAGATTTAAGTAATGTTTTATAACTAAATTCGTTTCTTAACCGAAAAATAATTGATATAATTATAAAAAATAAATGTTTGTTTAATCATTTGGTGCATTGAATCCCTATAATTTACAATAGGTCTCTAAGGTTACGCGCAACCGCTGCTGTTCTAAATGACCACGCGCCTCCTTGAAGGTTAAAAGAATTTAAAAAAAACTTACAAAAAATAAACACAAAACGATATTGAAGTTTATACTCTAGTTGCGATAGGAAATTTGGTTTATTCAATAAAAATTCAACAGACACTTAACTAAACAAACTTTATTTAATCATCATCATCACTTAAATTTACAGTAGTATTTTTGACGTAACTATTACCCTCATTAACCCATGTACTTTTAGCATGCCAATTCGATATGAATTCATCAAACGTTGAATTAAGTACAAAGCCACATACGTTTTTAAACCAATGAACTACTACTAGTAAATAGCAATCATCCATATCACTTATTTTTACAGGAGAAGGTGACCGATTAATAATTAATTGGCATAATTTATTTAATTCGGCCCATTCTGGTTCAATTACATTTGTACTTTTGTGTTTTCCAAAAGCTTTATCGATTTTATTAACGTACTTTTCAATAACTATTTTATCAATTACATCATAGAAAAACCGTAATTCTGCGCATAGTTCTCTCCTGATGTAGCGTTGAACAGTGCGCTCAACTGAAGAATCGTTAATGGTAAGAAACGCCTGTCCAGCCAATAATGTTATTATGGCTTCAACACCTAACCATAAATTATCAGGATTAAGTCTTAAGAACCAAGGTGCTGGAAGTTCAAGCATTTCTGGTATACCAAATCTGTATAGAGCATTAATGGTTTCTGCAGTTTCTTTTATGTTTGTTGGGTGAATTAAAGTATGATAAGATTGTATATCAACACCTTTTTCCGAATTTTTGATAAATTCTGTAATTTCTCCTTTTTGTTCTTCAGATGATATCTTAAAAATTCATCAATACAAAATTCATCTTAAAAGAAAAATAGTTAAATTACCTGACTCAAACTCCTACAGAAAAAACGTAAAACGCACAGCAATCCGCCATAGGCGAGTGTTTTGGTTTCATAGTTCACAGCTGGTGGTACCCGAAAATCACTTTCGATGAGTATATTAAAATTTAAAGGTTTATACATATCTAATAAATTTATAAATGATGGATTACATCGAGTGAAGAACATGCAAGACCATGTGATAATTTCAATAAACCTGAAAAAAAAATTACATTATTGAATAATATATTATTTAAAAAATATATATAATAATAGCGATTTATGCAACAAGAGGTAACAGTGATACTTTTAGCAGAAATGGACAACGTGCCGTGTTATAAAAAGACACTTTTACCTTGTGTTTCATACAAGATTTTTTCTAATTCTGTTACAAAATGGTTTTTCTTAAAACTTAATTATTTGAATAACAATATTTTCATAACGGCGATAAATATCTAGCTAGATAGAAAAAAACCTCACCCCACCTCATATTCATACACCCGGCAATTTGTCAATAGGAAGGCCTATGCAAACATGAGATTGATGACGCGAAAAATTATTTACATTACAAATAATATTAAGTTTACGTTGACAGCTTAAATTATATTAATCTAGAAGTTTTGAAACATCACTTACTATAACAATATGTGTACACAACAAGCAATTTTTATTTTGGGTATAATAATTGCACGAGGTTAGTAAATTCCTAAAGAAGAAATAAGTGGTTCTGCAACCAGCGAAATCACCATTGCCATCGATATCTGCGATGGAAAATAATAATGAGAATATGAAATTTGTATTTATTACAAAGTATTAAACTAAATAAATACTAAATAATCTACAAAAATAATGGAGAGTATGAAGTCCATCTTGTAAACTTTAGTATAAAAAATAGAAAAAAATATGAAGTGTCTTGGCTGAAAATGTAGCCATGTAATGTAGTTACACTAATTAATTATATTTGAGTAAAAAGACTTACACATCACAAGTATTGATGAAATGTCTCTCTGGGACATCAGTTTTAACAATAATTTTTGATAAGTTAGGTTTATCTTGTGTAAAAACCAGAATTTTTGGTCTCAAAATAACTCCAATACTTGAATTCAACACTTGCTTTATAGATATCTGTAAAAAATATAATAATCATTTGTGATTGGTAATTTCTAAAAACATACCAAAATATTTGTAAACGAAGTAGGATCTTCCATGTTCCACTCGGCATAATACCGTAAAGCATCATAAAGAAAATGGAGAATTTTGACTACTAATTTCAAATGCCATATGTTTGCTTGAACAGTAGCTAAACTTAAAATATCCACGATAATTGCTTGATGAATATAAATAAATTTCAAAACTTCACTAGCATTCCTTTTATCTTTTATTAGGAAAAATTGGTTTTGACGAACCAAATATGAAAAAATTATCAAAAAGTTCTGAAAATTTCTTGGAACGGGAGCCTAAAACAAAGTAATTTAATTTGTTGTGTAAAAATAATCCAACTACTTACGTCTGGGTTGCTTTCTCTGGTATAATTGGTAGGCGCAGTCGTTTCAAGGTAAATGGTTTTTAAATCTAATTCCTCAAAGTCGGCAGATAAAATATTTTCAGCATAAATTGTTATGGATAATGCAGAAACTTCCACAACTTTTAAAGGTACAGGTTGATAAACGCAATGTGATACAAAATTAAGCATTTTTTGTAAATAGTTAGCTTCCGTAAACAAAGATGCATACTGAGATATTCCAACCTCAAGTAACAAATTATTAATAAGACTAATCGTTAAAAACCAACTATAATAATCTTCATCATTCATACACTCGTTCATTCTTTCATCGATTGAAACTTTTTCGTATTCTTGAGTAAATACTTGTAATAAAGATTTTAAAAATGTAGGTCCCAGTTTTAGAAGATCGATAGAACATTCTCTGTAATTTTTGAAAGCTCGAGCAGCAATTGTTAAAATAGCTGTTTTACAATAACTGCTTAAAAATTGATAACTCCAAATTAGATTTGATAGTGTATCGCTTAACCAATTGACAGTGTGAATGTCCTGAATTTCAATTCTTTTCTCAATATTACAAGGAAATAATAAACAAAGTTCGATACAATCAATTAAAACATCAAAATCACTTGGAAATTTACTGTAGACATGTAAAGCTTGAAGGCACTTCTCACCTAATAACGATTTATTCCATAACTCAGTAAAGGTGTTATTGTAAAATTGAGAAATAGTCCGAAGTAGTTTTTTCCAGACAGTTAATGCAACTGAAGCAATTAAAATTGTATTTTTATTTTCTAACAAAACAATTAACTGCTTAATCCATATATCAAAAAATTTGTTTTCAGGCTCAAACAATATCATAAACGCTTTTGTTAAATCGTCATTTCTATTTTCTTCAATATGCAATTCAATGGTTATAATTTCAAACAATTTCAGGTAAATGTCAACATTTACGTGAGTCATTTTAAATAATGTTGAAACAAGTGTCACCCAAAAGTTTTCAATTGTAAAAATTTTCTTCATAATATGTTGCTTGTTTTTTATGAAGAGTTCGTGTAACAAATTTAATATTTCTTGCTGGACAGGTGCCGTTAAAATATTAGGGGTGTCTTCAATATTTGTTAAAAATTCTTTTAAAACACCAAAAAAGTTACAATCAGGATCGTCTTCACTAAAGAATGCATTTGTCATGGATACTTGTTTGTCAATGCAGGCTCGAATAAATTTAAGAACCGATATTTGCATATCCATGCTTTCTCCCGGATCTCGCAGACGTTCCACAAACATGCTTTGAACTTGGTAGTTGTCTAATGTTAAACAAATTAGTAGATGATTGTTGGAAAGCTAAAAATAAAATCATTATATTAGTTTATGTTAATGGGTTAATATGTAATATAAAATAGATCACAAATTGCTAATTTAAAGTTAGTGAAAAATGATGTAACCTCGACTGATATTCCACATCCGACCTCTGATCACAAAATAGGTAAATAATGGCGCCTTTAATGTCATAATTACTAACTCCATTGGTTTTATTATTTTCAAAATATGCACGATGATCTGATTTGGAATACCGGTTGGTGTTATACCATTTTCCCCTACATATGATATTCAGATATCATCTTAAAAATGGCTTAATGAATTAATTTAAAATTTTGAAAGCCTACGTCGGCGATACTACATACTAACTACATGTCAGTTAGCAGGTATTGTCAGATCACCGACGATATATAAATTAAATACATCAGGGAATTATAAGTAATTTTATAATTTTGTTTTTTATTTATCTTTTTTTGTTACTTTGTGTTTAAAAAGTACATACAATTACGGTCATATGAAAATCGCATGGTTATTTCCAAAGAATATCTAGACGTACAGGTACTAACTTTAGGGGTAGGGAGATTTTTTGCAAAAGCAGATGTAAATTTTAGGTAATTTAGTAGTTACCTGGTGTTTAATTACAAATTTTTATTATTATTGCGCTATAATCATTATGCAAAAATCACGAATTCCTTCTTTTAATAAAATTTTTTTGATTATTTTTGTTTGGGCCAAATCTCACCCCAAATAAAATGTGATGAAAACAAGATAAGTGGACTGTAATAGGGATTTTCTCGATTGTGTTAGATGGTAAAGATATAGTGACTTACCAGATAATCTTCTTGATTCTCCTGTCTCTTGGTTGGTAGGGATTACCACAAGGTGAAGGGAAAGGATAACAATAGGAGTCACTGATAAGCACTATAATGATCTTGAAAATGTCCCGATAATTATTCAGCGGGAGGTCGGTTGGTTGATCACACACAAAATCTTGATATAACTGGGAAAAATACCCAAATTGGTATAAAACAAAACTGGGCTGGTTATTCAAAAATATGGCGGATGGTTATCTCTTTCAATGCGCTTGCTCAAGCGCATCCAGAAATGGATTTTAAAAGTGGCGCAAACAATTTTTATATTTAAAAATGAAACTGATCACTTGCCGACACGAAGTGAACGCTACATTACCTATTTACATCTATTTTTGTAAAAAAAATTTACTCCTAATATTAGGACCTGTGAGATTCGATATTGATTGGAAATTAACCATGCGTTTTTCATATGATCGTAACTGTAATCTACTTCGAAATATCTAGTTTCTATCAAAAACAATGATTTGCCATAAAATATGCGTTTTATAAAATACACACATATTATAATATTTTATAGTCCAGGGAAATTAGATCAAAAAAAGGCGCTTCTAGGAAATAAATGGCGGAAAACTTAATTTTTGCAGAAACGTTTTTATGGTTCTAAATAAGAACTGAAAGTTCCTCCATCAATCCGAGTGCAGCTAACAATTCTAAGCGGGGTCAAAAGTTGTAAAAATAGGTTTTCTGCAAATATCTTTGATGACAGGAGTATACATTTCAAGAGAAAATTTTTGAGAAATTCTGATTCTAAGAATTGAATTATTGTCGAAACAGTTGATTGAACAGAAAAAAGATATAAATGTATTTTGTATGCAATTTTGAGAGCTACAAATTTGATCTCTTGTACTTTTTCCATAAAAGTAATAGCTAAAAAGATATTAACAGGAAACCTACTTTTACAACCTTTTATCCCACGTAGAATTGTTAGCGACACTCGGATCGTTGGGAACTTTTTTTCAGTTCTTATTTAGAACCATAAAAACGTTTCTGCAAAAATTCAGCTTTCCGCCACTTATTTCCTAGGAAAAGTCTAATTTCCCTGATTAGTAGAAATAAAATTGAAATTACTAGCTTGTTAATTTTATATTAAAACTCCCAAACTAGTTCTTGATGCTTATATTTTAAGCAAATTATATTAAGGTCACTTTAAAATATTTATTTTAACCTTTTTAGCACAAGCGGGCGTGCAACAGTAATTTACTTTCTCTCTTTTTTTTTGTCTAATTTATCCTAAAAGGTAAGAAAACCAACTTTGATCAAATGATATGTGAGAAGGGATATCAGCAATATCTTGATATGCCTTCACATATATCATTCTAAATCTTTAAAATTGTGATAGTAACTTTATATAAAATGACTTTTAATTAATGTTATGTAATTAGGTGCAATTGTTGTAAATTTAAAAGCAATTAATTAAAGTATATTATACTTACGCTAGCATATGCCGTCAATATATTACAGGCAATAACCGATACATCTGAATCATAGTAGTTATTCATGTAACCAAATATAACTTTTAATATGCTAATTTCTGACACATTTCTACAAAACAATTCCGATTCCAAATATGAATATTTTTCAATGCTCTTGTGAGACTGAATGTATGATAACAGATACCACAAACAATAAAGCGAGCATTTAATTATCAACGCCAAATCTAAAGGCGGATTTTTATGGTAATTAATTTCAAATGCCAACATGGATTGTAATACTTTACTGTCGCAATTTAAAATATCCAATAAGTGTGTGATGTAAATTTTGTCAGTCAAAATTAGTTCCAAGCAACCATCATGAAGAACTAATTCTTCAGCGAGCAACAAATCGCGTTTCTTTCTGAAGTTAAAATACAGAATTTGTATAACTTCCACTAAAATCTTCTGTTTATTGATATTATTTAGAGATGATTCAATAACTCCAGGAAATACTCTTTGTAGGATGTACATTAAACCAGGTATTTGAACTCTTTTCAAGAAACTATTAGTCTAAAATAAAAAAAAGAATTAAATGCAAATAAAAAGAATCTTACAGGGTACTTTACCTTGAAAGCTCGTTTTATTAATTGTAAATAAAGCTGCAAAAATTCACAAGATTGAAATACAGCATATTCTTCTTCAAATAGATCAAGCAGTGTAAAACTTGAAAGAAAAGTTGGAGCAGCAAACAATTCTTGAGTAAAATCACAAGAAACAAATTTAGGTAGAAACATCATATGATGTAAATTGGTGATAACAGTTTCGGGATCATGTTGAAATACATGAACACAAATTTCAAACAACAACCTCAGAATTTCTAAATCTTTAACTGTGGCTTTTATACTGGCTGATAATAAATGTGAAGTTGCTAGCATTATTAACTCTTCAACTTCAACGTTATTTTTAACCAACATCCAATCAACTTTTAATATTTGCAATAATAAACTGTACCCATATCGTAACATATTTGAAGTATTTTCTTCACACTTCAAATTATTTTCAATTTCTTCACAATATTGTGTTACTACATGTTGTAACAATTTAAAGTAGCTGTATGAACCGTGAAATTGAAGTAAACGCTGCTCGGAATTGTCCAGATTAGTAACTTTTGCACCAGCAGGAAATACAACCAAATTATTACTTAATGGTTTATATGGGTAACTTAGATGATCATCGTTTATTAAATGTGGCAAACAAGTACTGTATAATTTACTGTAAATGGTTAGACCTGTTAACTCATTAATAATCTAAAAATTAAATTAAATTAAAACTATAATAAATTTATTTAAGTGCTCCTTATTATTTCAATATTTATAATCTTGCAAATAAAACAATTTTTAAATCAATTAGTCTCGGTAGTAAAATCTTCTGGATTTTAAATATTATGATTGATTTTGGAGTTGATTCAAAAATTATTTTATTTGCAAGAATATAATATGAACCTCAAGAATATAAACTAAAAATTTTATGTCAAATCAACCATGGTTTTAATTAATATTGAAACTTCATATTTCAGATTTTAATAATTTTTGAAAACTTGAATAATTCAATTTTTAAAAATTTTGAATACTCAGTAGTTTCCTTGCAATTAATTTTTGAAAATTACAAGAACATCGAATACTAGTACAATTTTACGTAAAAAATCCATAGATGTGTGATCCTACAGAAATATTATTTTATTATGATTTGCTTGTTTATCCGTGATTTCAATCTTTGCTGCCAACATCCAGTGCCTCACAAAAATAAGCATACAGTTCTATGTTAGCAATAGATCTGTTCGTTTGCTTGCACTAACTTGAACAAAGCAAGTTAGTGCAAATAAAAGCGTTCCAACTAATTTTTATACCCTACCCTTATTAAATAACTCTCCAAAAAATTCCTTCCTTTTCAAAAATATCTGCACCCACCACCATGAACAATATTTAATGGATTCTCTCTTAATTTTTCTTTTTAGTTCACCGCTTGATGATGCGCATAGTATGGTGAAAAACTTTGCAATATTTTATACTTTATTTACTTTACTTTATTTGTGATAACTTAAAAACATTTTAGTTCTAAGTGTTTGTGCAATTTTTAGGTTCTCTAAAATATTCATATGGTATAATTATTTAGTAGTCTTGTTTGCATTTCATTGGCAAACAATTCAAAATAGCAACAAAATTCAAACAAGGCTACTAAAATAATTTAAAATGTTATTTCACTACGATCGAGTATAAGGTCGGTCACCTTATAAAGGTAGACTTAAATTTAAAAATATTTGTAATTTCGAAAATTAATTACCAAGAAATTAATTTTAAAAATCTAAAATATGTAGGACATCCAAGGTCAGATGTTGGGTCGATTTGTCAAGAAATGTTGTTCAAGTTTACTTACAAATTGAGTATTGTAGTTTAGACTTATGAGAGATTCCATAAACAGCGTTAAGGATTGAAAATGATGTGGAAATAGTGACATAGCACTGACATAAAGTGATTTAATTCCAGCACTTTCACCACAAAGGCATGATGTAGCTAAGTTCAATGTCCTCAATAATTCTCCAATTAAGAGAACGGCACCATCTTGTATGTATATTTTATCGCCACCAAACTTCATGCACAAAATATCCATTAGTTTAAATATTGAAGATTGCAGGACAGAACCAGCCATAGAATCCTAAAAAAATAATTTAGAACAAATTTAATACAAATTGTTAGTGTATAATACTATCAGTACCAGCAGTATGACGTAAAGCCTATACTGGCCATCAGGGAAGTCAGTAACAGTGGTTCAAATCTTGGTTGCGTTGAATACACTGTTGTGATCTAAAGCCCAAGATAGATCTGTGGGCCATCGGAAAGGGAACCGGGAAACCACCCTATTAATTAAATTCCCTAGTATGTCATCATGGCTTTGGCCAAGTGATTGTCTATACACTGCATAGTGTAAGGTAGAGAAGAATGCGGGACTACTTTTTTGTTTCTCCCCGTCCTGTCCCTCAACGTTGTAATCTTATGCCCGCTGTACACTCTCGCCGAGACAGAGCGAGAACGAGAGTGTAGATGGAATCTCTCGCCTCGCCTCACTGGTTTCAGTGTTCCTCGTTAGCTCTCCATCCTAAGTCGGTTTTTTTGGTCCGAGTCAAAGGGTCTCGCTTGACCTGCGAATGTATTTCTGTACACTCTCGCATTTCTTAAGGCGAGATTTTAGCAGATGAAAATATGTTGAAATCGATGCTATTATTAAACCAAATTTTGAAGCTATTGCTGAAATTATCAGTTTCAATTTTTTACTAGACATTGAAAAGATGTTATTGTAAAACATACCACACGAAGAAATATTTGCATTTTTTTAGAAAACAGTTAAAAAAATTCACAAAGTTCATGAAAATAAGCAATGTTTAAAATGTCACTGCGTAGGCATAAGTGAAAAATTGAAAAATTTGACTTCGTATTGATCTAAAGACAACTTTTAAATGCCCGAAAAAAAAATTTCATTATTATCCATGACTTAATACTTAATTGCCTATTTTTTGTTAGAAAATGTCTTGTTTTAAAAATTACTTTCATTATTCTTATTATACATAGAGCAACAGGAGCAGCAAGTTCAATTTCTTCGTCTTTATCCCTTCAGTTCACAATTACAACTGAACTAGGCGAGAGTGTACATGGTCGTACTCGGGCAGAGGCCTCTTGTCGAGACATTCGGTAATATGTAATAATAAATAATGTAATATCTACCCTACATTATAAAAAATGTTGTATGGAAAGAAGTTTTATTGGCATCAGGTCTCACGTGGGACTGCATATTCCATCCCATCCCGCATTCTTCTCTAATGTAAGGCACTCCAACATTATCATATAATACTATTAGAGACTGAAATTTCATATTTCTGGCTGGTTTTCACCCTCAGATAATCCAAAATCACATTACTTAAATTTTTAATTTTGGAAAATTGGGGGGTTCAGAATTGGTATTTGGTGTTTGAACTCAATTAATTCCTTTCTAATTCTTCTAATCTAATTTTCCGAATTAAAAGAAAATTTTAAAAAAAGATGAGGGTTTCAACAAAAGAGTAAAAAATTATTACCGAAATTGCACTCTTGAAAATTGCATTTAGGTGAAAATGTCCTGAAAACCATCTTGTAGCTTTTCATTTTCCAAACACTATGTTTTCAGCCTTATGTTGATAAATACACTATGCAGTGCAAAGGGGATTACTCGGCTGAAGCCAAGATGACGTACTAGAGAATTTAATTAATGGGGTGGTTTCCCATTGCCTTCTCCATGATCCACAGATATATTTTTGGCTTTAGATCATAGCTGTGTATTCGACACGACCAGGATTAGAACCACGTTTGCTCGCTTCCAAGTCGGCCAGTGTAGTCTTTATGCCATACTTCTGGTTGATAAAACAAATAAGAGTAGCAAAATAAATAGTTTTTACATGAAAAACATAAAATTGAAAAAGAATTTTTCTACTGGGGTTTTGTAAAAAACAATTAACTTACTTTTAAAATATCACTCGAAACCAAGTTGTATAAGTACACTAAAGCATCTGCATTTAAAGCATCAATAATTCTTTCCACTAATTCTCTCTTCAAATAATCATCTGCTTCCATGAACTGCAAAGTTGTCCAAAATAAACTAAGAGCAGAGTGATTGTCGTTCTTTTGTGAAACACGAACTAATCGTTCAATTTCATTACGATGAGAATTCCATACATTAGAACTCGTCCTACAAAATTAAGTGTTATTGTATGTTAAATAAATTAGTAAAAAGTATTACCACAGGTTTTGAAAACTTGATAAAATAATGGCCGACTTAATAGCACTTGTTTCATGAATTATATCAGGCTGCTCTACCGCTATTGTTTGAAAATTGGTTGGCATTCTTTCAAAATTATTTTTTTTAAATATGCGCATTAACTTAAGAGTATCTGTGACAGTAAGAGAATGAAATTTCATCGCAGTTAATATAGAAAAAAGCACATGTAATTGTTCCTTAAGATTTCGCTTTGCAAAATCTTTAGGTCTTGTGTAATTAATTGATTCGTAAACATCTTTTATTAACTCTTCATATTGCTTCAAAAAACTTTCCAGAAGTTCTTTATAAGTTATGCTTTTAATAAATTTCTGGTACTCCTTGTGAAACTTATTAGAAGTATTTACATGTTCTTCCAAAACATAGCGAATAATTTTTATAACAAATATGCGTTCCAATACATAAAAATCCCACAGTTCTTTTACAAATGCTTCCGCACTTGAAGAAACGAGTAGTAATGATTTAACATCTTCAATCCTTCCATAAAATTCAAACATCAGGTAATTACAAAATATTGGCCATAACATACAACAATCCAAATTCTGTAAACGAAACAAAAATTATCTTAAGTAAAATAATATAAAGATAACTATCTATTACCAGAGATTCACTAATTCGATGTATAAAACGTCCAAATTCAGAAGTTTGAGAAATCTCAACTAGTTTCAAACATTGCTGGTAGCTTTCTTCAGTGAAAGGTTTGAATTTTAAAATTCCATCTTTAAGGTAATCTTTAGTGAGAATCAAAAGTTCGTTTATACTTTCCACGGTAGCATCTTCGCCTTTTCCAGATATAGTTTTCCATACATTGCTAAAGTACCTGCAATAATACACTTTATATAATTTTCAGTAGTATTATTCATTTACTTACGGTATAGTATCCATTATTAAATTTCATTCATTAAAAAATATTAAAAAAATACATGTTTGTTAAAATATAACCTAAAACTATCTAAAATGTTAACCGGCAAAAATAAAAGAATGAAGGTTGAATAAAATTTCTACAGATGTCACTTTCAGATAATTGCGTTCTTATTTTTAAAACCAGTGGCGTAACATTGGATATTTTTTCTTACTAAACTTACCAAATAGAGTAAGTTCGTTGCGTTCCATCAAAGAGTCAGGGACGTTTTATCCTATAGGCTAAATAGGCTAAAGCCTAAGGCGCCAAATTCTAAGAGGCGCCAGAAATTTAAAACATTCCAGGAATTTTAAACGGCGCGGCGCCGCGATCTGCTATCCTGAAAAGCCCGAAAACTTTAAAAATCCTGTAATTTATAATTCCACATGTTCGAAATTTAATTAAACCTGTCACTTTTAGTAAATAAACATAGACAATCGATACACATCCGCGGGAGGGGGGGGGGCATTAATTTTTAGCTTAAGGCGCCTTAAAGTCTAAAAACGTCCCTGCAAAAAGTATGTACTTCTTTTTCTTTAAATGCCTTCTCCTTTCAGGAGGTTGACGATCATCATGGCTATTCGGATTCGGGAGACTACTGCTTTGAATAGTTGGTTGGAGTCACATTTGTACCAATCTCTAAGATTGCGCAGCCATGAAATACGTCTTCTTCCTATGTACAGTAGCGGACAAAATTTTGGGAACTTTCAAAATACCATATTAATTGTTCTTTAATACTTTAATACAAATAATACTTTAATACAAAATTATCAGTTTAGGCAAGCTTGGTAAGATACCGACATTTACAGAATAGCAAAACTTTCAAATTATCCATGTTGATAATTATCAAAACCGTCGTGAATAGTGTAACACCTGGGTTTCCTGTTTTTGAAAATTTCGTATTTTCTGTGTCCTAAAATGAAGTTTTGAGATGGCTTTTTTGGCTTGCTTTTTTGGCTTACCCTTCCTATTTTACATTGTGACGTACACTACAGTGACTGTATAGGGACAATGGCGACATTAGCCCCTAAATCGGTCCAGGACAGGTTCCCGTGCAAAGGGGGGGCTGGGTTAAATTGCATATTTTATGTACCTTTTGACGTAAACGCTTTTTAAATATTTGAAAAATTAATATAAATAATTATTTACTAATAATTGATACATTTATTTTATATATTTTTAGATTTAAATTTGAAGGTGTCGATTTTAGATACTTTTGAAAATTTGTTGTCAATTTTTAGTTTTTGAGAATTAAAATGATTTTTAGGGCAGGATTGTGGCTTTATACTTCCCCTTTCTTGTGTATGTTATTATATCAACAATACGTCGATTATATGGCGAGTTATGATCAAAAAAGCTATGGGGTGGCAACCTGCAAGCCTTTCCCCTAATTATTATTTTGCGATTTTTATAATACTACTTATATACTTGTAATACTACAGGATTAGTTTGATGGTCCTAATAGACCGTTAGTGATCTCTTATAGAAATTTCAAGTTGATAGTTCGTCATGGAAGAACTATAGGACTTGTATGAATTCTCCTGATTTTTTCTCTATGGGACCAAATGATAAAATCGATTTTTTATTAGATAAAATTACGAAAAAAATAGAATATTAATAATACCAAGAAGATGGAAGAAATACCTACTGCTTTTATATTCCTTTGAGTTGGGATCTTTTTGAATCTCCATTTTTTGAATAGAGAATAACTATGGTTTTCACTGATGATAAAGAACTTCACGCTGGCGCTGTACAGTCGAAAGTTAAATACCAGCTTCTAGCACTAGCACTAGAAAGTATCGATGATTTTTTGTATTAGTAAATAAAACGAAATAGTAGGGACTACAAATAATTAACAAGTATTATATATTTATTATAGTTAACAACCCTGCAAACAATACGTAAATACTATATTGATGCAAGAGCACTTTCTATATATTTATATCTGTATAACATAAAACATTAAAAATTAACATACATCGGACACCCCAACTTAATTTTTTTGTCATTGTTTTTTGTGCTATTGACATTTTTTATCGTGTTTTATTTTTAAACTGTGAGATCATCGTAAATTTTTTTGAATGGCAACCCTTACATTTTTTTACAGATTTGGATAGAACATAATTTTCTAGAATTTTGCAATACTTGCCTAAATTGTATTTAGAATTCATTTTTATTCTTTTAACTATTATTGTTATCCAAATCCGTAACAAAATAAAGGTTGTTATTTAAAAAAATGTACGGTGTCAGTCAAAAACAAAAAACGAAAGGAAAAATTCAATAGTAGAAAAAAGTAACATTTAAAAAATGTTTTTCTAATACTTCTTTTTTAGAATTTTTTTCAAAATTGACGAGTTCGCTGTATTATGAATTTTAAACAATTTAAGGTAAAAAATGCATTAACTCTTAACTGAAGCGCAATGGCTTGTAAGTTTGCTGTTGCCATATATTAATACGACTGCCATTACAAAATTTTAGGATTTTCAAATTATTGATACTTCCCAAGAAAGTGCTGTCTGAATCAATAATAGTATTCAATTATTTTGCATATTATAATATAAATCTCATATAAATGTAAACTTAAGTAAATAAATAAATAAAAACTATTGCAAAAAACAATTCAGAGTATAATAATAAATCTTTTCTGTTAGCTCATCAAGTACAGCAGTATAAGGAAGAGAGGCAAATAGAGACTTCATATTTGAACCCTAAGCAAGAACCAACAGCAATAATGCTTTTTGCTATTATATGCTATTATAAGCTTTTTTAAACTTTGTTACAAAACGTCATTTATCTCAATTAAATATGTGAACTTTTCGGGATTTTGAACCAGGATTATTAAACCAATGTATTGGTATTATATTTAAATTGTCGACGTTTCACCCAATTTTTTTTTACTAATAAAAATATTTTAGTCCTGAAGAAGCCCACAAAAAAGCTGGGCGAAACGTCAACAATTTAATATATATTGTTTTAATTATCCTGGTCTAAAATCCCGAAAAGTTTACATATTTATTATAAGAGATGGATGAAAATAATTTTTCAAGCTATTTATTTCCTGCGTCCGACAGTATTCTGTTAATTTAAAAATTATTACATGTAGGCATCTAAGAATAACACAACATTATATAATATGCATTTACGTGAATAATTAGCTATAAATTATTGGTCTTCCCGAGTTCATTTGAATTTTTTTCATCTTGACTGAACTTGGTAAAAACATGCTTTTTGTCATAAAAAATATTTTTTCTCTTTTGCTATTATGTGCCTAACATCACAAATGGCGAGTAAATTTGTAGATAGCTTCAAATTGATCATTATTCATCATTACCCACCCTAGATCATGAAGATTTACTACAAATTCTTAATTTTTGTTGTCCAATAAGTGGATAGATAGTACAAACTTGTACATGTATAGAATTTTCAACAAGAAATGAGATTTAATTCTTATACTAATTCACCAATAGGTGCACTTTCAAGCCATAATTCGTGTAAATAATTATATAGTTGATCACTCACCGACACCTAAAAAATATTATATTAGTTAAGTTATAAGTTGTATGGCTTATAACTAGAGCTCGGATTTAAATGCACCAAAATACTTGAAAATATTTTTTTTTCTTTGTTAAAATTCTTCAGAATACAACAAAAGTGGCCCAAATATGCACAAATATGCATCATTTACGCAAATATGCACCAAATATTGAAAATATGCAAAATATGCAGTTTGACAAGCAGTTTTTCGGATTCGTTTTTACCTAACTCGTTCAGATTTCAAAAATAATCTGTTGGCATATCAATATTAAAGAACATGCAAATGCATTAAAATCCTAGCTATACTTATAACTATTTACGAGAGAGAGCAACTTTTACGTAATTAGTAAGCATTATTATCAGAGTTTAAAGAGTTAATATTAAAAATTTTGGAAATTCTTTTATATTATTATGCTGTAGAGAAACTAACAGAATAAAATGGCATAAATAACTGAATTTATCAAAAAATTGAAAATTTTCATGATATAGTAATAATATCATAATATTCTGATATTCTATTATACGGGGTATCCCTGGATACACTTTACATAACTTAAGTGGTGATAGAGGACACATTTCCAAGAGAAATATTTAACAAATTGTTTTGTCTAAATTCAAACCCTCGAGAGTTAGGCCATTTATAGCATATTTTTTAAATTCCCACCTTCACCTGCCCATAGCACCGAAAATATTGACTTTTTAGTGAAAATGGTTTAGTGCTTATTTAAAGAGCGTGAAATAATATACAGACTAGATTCAAACCTATTATTGTCTAAAATTAACGGTTTTCGAGTTATGAATTAAAGTATAAGTAAAAAAATGTTGAAAACTTTTTGTCTTTTGTTTTTTTAAAAACCCTGTATCTGTTAAACGAAACATTTTACAAAAAATCTGAAGTCCCATTCCGGGTAGGAAATTTAACGGACTAGAACCTTTGTCTAGTAAAATTTTTGAAAAACCAATCCGTTTCACAGAAAATTACAAAATAATAAACAAGGTAGCTACAAAACAAGATATAAAATTCACAAAATTTTTATTTTAATTTAAAAATTATGTTACGATTTGCTCCCTTTAGGTTTACGTACCTTTGTAATTGAAACTTGGTGTGATAATACCTTATAACTTGCCACTTGATGCAACTTGGTGACATAACAATTATGTGATTAATTAAGATTAAACTATCACATTATTTAGGTAAATGTTCATTATGACCACTCTCATTTTCAATAAGCACATTTTGGACTTCAAGTAAAAAATTCTTTACATGAAATATCCTGAAAAATTGATCGGAAGATTAATTGGATGGTGTTATGCAATAATGAGTTAAGTCCGAGGGGTAAATCTCCCGGGAAGTTTGGTGTACAGCTTGTAGGAAGTCCGGGGAAGTCTGAGGAAGTTCGGGGAAGTCTGGGGTAGTTTAAGGAAGTAAAACCAGTGCATGGGAAACCGAGGGACAAGGAACCAGTACTAGGAAAGACACGGGACCTTTTTTTTTCAACTTTTTATCTGTCTTTAATCAATAGAACAATAGTCACATCAGTAAATTCAGAAGTCTGGGGAAGTCTGAGGAAGTCCGGAGAAGTCTGAGGAAGTCCGGGGAAGTCTGAGGAAGTCTGGGGAAGTCCGAGGAAGTCCGGGAAGTCTGGGGAAGTCCGGGGAAGTTTGGGAAGTCCAAAATAGCAGGAAGTCTGGTGTACACAATTTTTGACCGTGATTTACCCCTCGGTTAAGCCACATTTTGAAAAATTGAGAAAAGCAGGTAGTTGTGTTGCAAAACTGTTATTCTTACAAAAATTAATTTCTGGTAATTATCGAATATATGTCCACCCAAGTTTTGGATATGGAAAATCATCTCAATCTACATAACGCTAAACTTAAAAACTAATTATGTCATAATCAAGTCGATGTGGCTTACTCATATAGCTTACGAAGATCCCCAGATTTAATTTCTCTGGATTCTCTGAACGTGCCCTCCCCCTCGAAATGTTCAAAAGCAAAAAAAATTTTGAAAATAAATTTGAATTTTGAAAATAAAATAGGTAAATAGATATATTTTTAAAGTGGGAACAAAAAATTTTTTTCCCGGAAAAATTCTCGGAAGGGGAACCCCTAAAAAAATTTTTTTATGAGTGCTCCCCCCTGAAATGAAATCCTGGCTACGGGCCTCGAAAGAGGAATGAATATTATAGTGGCTCTTAACGAAATAGCAAATGTTATACAAATACTATACAACATATTTTAAAACGATCACAACTGTGTGTTGAAAGTGAAGGTGCTAACTTAATTCATTAATAACATAATTTTTCAATAAAAATAACAATTTTGTGAATTTAATTCTTTGTTGTGTGGCAGCCTGGTTTATTATTTTCTGATTTTTTGGGAAATGGATTGGTTTTTCAAAAAAGTTTACTATACCTTTTCCCCAAGTAATTCAGAAATCGTCAACTGTAATTCAGATTTGCCAGTTGATATTCAGAAATCGTCAATTATAATTCAGATTCGTCAACTGATATTCAGAAATCGTGAATTGTAATTCAGATTTGTCAACTGATATTACAATTCACGATTTCTGAATATCAGTTGACAAATCTGAATTACAACTAAATTAAAAATTACTATTGAATTTAGAAAAAAAATGTTATTAAATATTCTGCTTAGAAAAGTGTCCACTATCTTCTATCACCTAAGTTATGTAAAGTGTATCAGGGGACACCCTGTATATGATAAAGATAATATAGTGGAGCGGCAAGTACTGATAGCTTACGAATTATGTAAAGGCTATGTTTCGGTGCGAAGCATATATGCACTGTATCTCCAAATCAGGACTTTTCAAAAAAAAAAAATAATAATAATAATAATAATAAATAAATAAATAAAATGTAACCTGAATAAAGATGAAGGTAAAATGGTAATCTGAATAAAAATTTTCTGTACGTGTTTATTCAGGTTACATACTTTTCTAACACGATACCGTAAATATCATTTTCGGTCTGATAATTTGTACAGAAAGTGATACTTTGGACGGTCTTGGAGATAAAATTATTATTAAAATTAATTACCTTAAAAGGTGTTGGATTTAAATTTCTTTTAATATCTGTTCGTAATGTTTTTAACGATGCTTGAACATTGCTACGGATTTTTTCCAAAGGGGGTAGTGGTCTACATATAACCCCACCTTGCCAATAAATTTGATGTAATTTCTGAACTCTGCTTGGAATAACAAAAGCTCGTTTGGACTCTTCAAATGGATGTCGGCATAAAACCTTTTCTCCGGGTTTGGGCTCATTTTCGGTAGATTTTTGTAATAAATCAATCAAAGCATGTCCACTTTCACTATACAATCTATAAATATCCTTTTTTCCCGGTATGGTTACTTTTCCAACATCCTGACTAAGTTTAATTCTTGGCAAATTATTTAATTCCACCAATTTGTAAACACAACCAAGCGCTGGTTGTCTTTGACAAGTAACCAAATGAGTTCCTATTGCAAAACAATCAATATTATGACCTTGTTCGTTTAAACTTATAATTGTCTCTTCGCTGATATCGTTTGACGCCATTATGGTTAAATTTTTAAACCAAGGAATGCCATATTTCTCACTTACTTTGATAAAATATTCTCTAGCAATATTGGATAAATATGCCAAATCTCCGCTATCAATTCTTATTCCCAATGCTCGATATTCTAATGTGTTTAGCGCCAGGGCTACTGAACAAAAATTAAGCAGACCGCTTCTAAAAATAATAAAATTTAAAAAGTCAAATTTTAAAAATGAATAGCATCTAAATTAGTACCTTTTCACGTCGTATGTATCAACTAAGGCTACAAATCCGTTAGGAAAAGCTATTGCAAAAGATGTTAAAGCTGTTAATTCTCCATTGTTTATTTCTGATTCGACTACTTGAAACATGGGTACCAAATCTCGTCGAAAGTTCATTGCCAATTCTAGTAAATCTTGTGGTTCTCCACCAGATTTTGAAATTAACATTTTTTGGGATAATTCAGAAAAACCTGTAAATGATGTGATATATGCATGGGCATGTGTTCCTCTTACAGGAATACCAAATAGTTTTCCTGCCAACACATTGCTAGTTCCATCAAAACCTCCTGCAAACATATATATAAGTTCAAAGTTACAATCAGTGAAATTTTGAATTAAAAGAAATAGTCAAAATTTAATTAAACTGGTAAAATTGACAATTTGATATGAAAATAGTTTTTAAAACATTTGAACTTTTATTTTATTTGAATAATAAACTGAACCGTAAATTAGGGGTGTACTTAAAAGTTTGTAAGCAATCACTTGGTACCAGGCAATGTGATCTAATAGACCTATTTCAATCAATACTTGTAACTTATATTGCAAGCTACCGTGAAAACTTTTACAGCATTTGCGACAGGTGCTTAATAATTTAAGGTGAAAACTTGGTCGTACCAGGTACCACAAGTTTGAGATATTTAATGTTACGATTTAATTATACTGTACAATAGCTCAAATATTAAAAAAATTAACTTACCAATATATGAGTACTTGGATGCAGATAATCCACCATCCGGTCCTTGAGCACGACGTAAACCAAATTCTAGAAGCTTTAATTCGCCTGCTGCTATGCGATACCTTGCAGCATTTGTAGCCATTAAACTAATTTTTAATATTATAATTTTTATTTAAGATTTATTTGTTTTTTCTTTACAAACCTAGCATAGTTTACCAATGTTAAAAACGTTGTTTCTAGAAGTTGTACTACAATTAATGGACCTTCTATTCGCATCAGTGGAACTCTAAAATATTATAATTTTAATTATAAAATGTTTTTTAAAAATATCTAAAATAAAAAACCAAGCAAATATTCTGGACACAGTAAATTGAAAATTGATTATTTAATATTTGAGAGAGAAAAAACACAACAGTGATTCAACTCGGCTTTCTATAACAACTCCAAAACTGTGCAAAACGTCAAAATGGAAATTGAAAATTGAAATTTTCCATATAGGAGTACGTACACGAGAGTTCTATTGTCGGTTCGTGTGTCTTATCTTAGTGATTGCGTTTACACACGTTTCGTACTTCGCCGAGTTGGAGCCTCCATGGTGAGTTGGAGTTTTCGTGGCAAGGTGGAGCTATTTCGAGAATGTTCTTAGCGAGTAAGCGTCAACCACAACGGCGCGTTTTGGCTAACGCAACCACCACAAATTACGGATCCACTCTAAAATAAAAAACCTTGTAAACTTTTGAGATATCTTCTTCCTCTTAGAGTGCCGTCTCCTCAAATAAGGTTGCCTACCATGGTGTTGTACTCGTCTTTGTTCTTCGAGAGTCTTATTAATGTTGCGGCGTCCCGAATATCGAACCATTGTCTCAGATTCTTCAGCCATGATTGTCTTTTTCTTCGAGACTTAGTTTTCCCTCTATTTTCTCCTCCATGATCAGCTGCAAAAGTGCATACATTTTATTTCTGAAAATATACCTGAAGTAAGTCGCCTTTCTTCCTTTGATAGTTGTGAGAACTTCTCGAGCTTTCTGCATGCGGCGTAAAACCTCTTCATTCGTGACATACTCAATTCAAGATATTCTGAGCATTCTTTAGTACATCCACATCTTGAATGCTTCCAGTTTGTTTATGGATGAAACCTTTAGAGTCCATCCTTCAACGTCATAGAAGAGTATTGATAGGATATAGCAATCTTGCGACGCGCCAGCTGGTTTTCAGATCCAATTCCCGGTCACATAATAAGGTCTTCATCTTAAAAAAGAAATTATGAGCCATCTCTATCCGTTTTCCGATCTCATCATCAGGATTTCAATCTTCCATCAACGAACAGCCCAAATACTTGATCTTATCCACCCTTTCCAATATATCACCCTTTATAATATTAATATTTATGCTGTTAATTGGTCTCTTTGATATTACCATCATTTTGGTTTTTATTTTAATTAATTTTAGTTGCGATGATTATCGCATGCAATGAATGAATGAATTATCCGCGATGAATTGTCGTAGATTCGCATCCTGACTGTTTCATTTCTTAAAAATGTCAGTAATTTGCCTTAGCCGTTTTATTTTTAGAATTGTAATTTTTTACTAAATTTTGTTAATTTTTCTCTATTATTACCTCCAATTAAAAAAAAAGTTATTTTTGGAGGTAAACGTAAAGATTTGCAAAAAATTTTAAAAAATATTTTATGTTGGTTTGTCGGTCGGTAGTCAAATTTTATTCCTGAACCGTTCAACCAATTACGACAAAATTTGGTATGGTAGTAGGGTTTACGGTATAAAGGTGGAAATAACGTTTTCGTCACGATCTGTCAATCAGGAGTACCACTACAAGAAAATAACACAAGATTTCTAAAACAATTTTGTCTTGTGATAGGTAATTTTAAAGACCTTGAAAAGCTTTATTCAGAATAGGTGAAATTAATTTTTTATCTGTCTTCTGTCAAAAATTACAAGATTTCAAAGTTAAAACTTCAAGCGTGAATGACTCATAAAGTACTGAAGGGCTTTCAACGAAATTTGGTATGTAGGAACATTGCCCCCCAGGACTTGACAGCATATGAAACCATTTGATAAAAAAATCAGAAATTCAATATGAAAAAAAAAGATTACTGTTTTTTACGAAATTTGGAAAAAGTCCATCGATAACAATCGATAACATCGGTAACAACCAAACTTTTTGGACGTCTGGCTGGTCGGTTCTAGTGGTGAAAATAAGGTTTTGGCAGATAAATATTTGCCAGGACTACCACAATAAAATAAATGAAAAAAATGAAAAAAATGAAAATGTCATCGTATCTCCGGAAATGTTTAACCGATTGTATTAAAATTTTGTGTGCTGATAGAGCTTTTAAAATACAAGTATTGGTGAGAAAAAAATTGAGATAATAATTATGCTTTTACAATTATTGTAAAAGCAAGTAAATTACAAAAATATTAACTGAAATCTTAATTTATCTATTTTTTATTTATCGAAAAGAACGAAGAAAAGGTCGTTTTGAGTTCATAACAAAAAAAAACTTGCTAAATAATTCACTTTAGTTGTAAAATAATTGGAGTAGATAAGTAAAGCCATTAATTAATATGAACTTATAATGTATTTTAATAAAAGAATATTAAAAGACGACCCAGTCCAGCCTGACTCATCAACGTTTTTGTTTGACAAATTATGTTTTTCAACTTTTTTTCACCAGAATTAAATCCGGATTATCGACGGTCCGGATTTTTGACGTTCGGATTATCGACGCTCTACTGTAATTAGATTGTCAACAACTAATAACAAATTTGTTGCACTGCAGTATCAACTCTTTTAAAAGTCACGGCAATTCATTTGTAAAAACATAAAATAGAAATTAAATTTTGCAAAAAAATTGTTGAAAAATATTAAATTTTGTTTAATTTAATTAAATATTATCAGATTAGAATTAAAAATCCATAAAATTTAATTTTTTTAGCGTAAAAAGATAGTATTTTCAATGACCTTATTTTAATTTGAACTTTGAAGGAAATGGTGCAATTTAAGTTTTTCAAGTTGGGGTAGCTGAGGTTGAAGGGGTGAGTCCTATCGCAAAGTAGAGTCGTTCCAGTTTCCGATCTAGAAAAGTATATTTTCGAGTATATATTTTACAGTTTTTTGATATTTGGTTTAATTTACGAGAAATTTAAGATGAATCGTTTTTAAATGTATACTTTGTAGAATTATGAAGAAATGATATTGAAAAAATGGTATTAAATAATAAAAGCAATAAATCTTTAGCTTTTTGTCGAGATGAACTTTTTATCTTATCTTTGACCAAGAAACCTATAAAACAGTTAAACATGAAAAAAATATGTATTTACATGTAAACATAGTTAAAATTAATAGAATTAACAATTGAGTTTATATAGAATGCACAATTATTTCTTTAACTACTGAAGGTACCGAGTATACACTATTACTATTTTTTCAAAATATATGATACTACCTTTCATTTTTCAATACTTTCATTATTTTTATTTTTTGCAGTCTTATTATGGTAACCGGGCATTTCGCTCCCGGACAATTCGCTTCCAGATACATAGAGACAGGCCCAACAAACATTTTTTATCTTTAATCAACCTTCAGTTTGCAAACTTGGAAATTAAAATTTGCCAACTTTTTTTATAAAACCAATCTACTAATTATTTTCCTCACATTACAACTATATTATAATTTTCATACCTACTATCATTAACACTCTGAATAGTATAGTTGGTAAGTATTAATTTAATTTTATTAAAGCGGTTTTGTCAACTTTTGAAATAATTTTACTAACCACCTAAATTATTGGGGAGATGACTTCTTCTTTATCTCTTCATGGCTCCGAGGTCCCTACTCTCAGAAATTCATAGTTAATTTTTAGTTTGTCGTTAACTATTATTTTTAAAGTTTTACTTTTATATTATTTACTTATAATTTATATTATAATATATAGTATACTACTATGTTTATATACAATATATCCTGGTAGCGAAATGTCCTAGTAGCAAATGTTCAGGAGTAAATTGTCCAGAAGCGAAATAGGCCTGACTATAAATTTAATTATCATGTCAGCTGAAGAAACTAGATTTAATCTAATCTACCAACTATTATGAGAATTTTGCAATACATGTGTTTAAATTTTCATCATCACTCACCTAGGAAAAGCAACTGATCCTTCTTCCATGGAATATAGTGTAACTTCATTTGCAGTTAAGGTACTTAAATATATAAAAAAATTGTTATCGATATTGGAAGGCAGAGCTTGTTTTAAATATTCAATATCTGAAATTTAATTTATATACTACTCTAAAGCACAAAACATAAAAATTATATTGTTTAATACCACTGCATGAAAAATGAAATTTTTTTAAAAATTTCAAGCATTCTTCCAATCCCGCAAATATAGTAAATTCTCCTTGAAATGGACTTTTTCGAAAAAACAAATCAAATACTGATTTTTCGTTAGTTTTTCCTGATTTCCAATATGCATACGCCATTGTAATTTGATATAAGTCTGGAAAAATAAAAGAAAATTTAATTTAATTAAATATTACTAACAAAGTAAATAATTAAATTTTAATTATACTTAAAAAATATTCTGTAAAATATGAAAAAAATGTAAGGAATGAAATTCACAAAATACTACTTATACATTTTTCTATTTTGTTGCACCGTTTTTGATATAGACAAACTTTTTTTTTGCTTTTGACAGAGTATTTTTTAGGTTAATGTGAAAATGGTGCGGAGAAATAGAAAAATTTATATAAACAAAACTGAAGAGAATGAAAATTGCAACAAAAAATTTTCAATAAGTATTGTTTATTAATAAAGCCCAAAGAAAAAAAACACCAGAAACTATGCATGGGTTCAATTAAATCCTCGAGAAAAAGAATTAATTGCGGCAATTGTGAAAACATGATTATTAACAGCTAAATAGATAGAACACTAATAAATGGATGGTGTTAATGCAATAATGAGTTAAGCCACATCAAGTTGATTATGACATAATTAGCTTTTAAGTTTAGCGTTCTGTAGATTGAGATGATTTTCCATATCCAAAACTTGGGTGGACATATATTCGATAATTACCAGAAATTAATTTTTGTAAGAATAACAGTTTTGCAACATAACTACGTGCTTTTCTCAATTTTTCAAAATGTGGCTTAACTCATTATTGCATAACACCATCCAAATGCAAGTATCATAGAAAGGTGTCCAGTGAACCATTCATCGTTTGGACGACCAAAAGTATTTACGTCTGAGAAATACAAGCATCTAGTGATTACTAGTAAAAGAAATAGACGGTTAACAGCTTCAGAAATCCGTGGAAATGTTAATATAGGTAGATCAAATCCAGTAAATACACCTTTTCCTTCAGAAAAGATCAACTGCTATTCAGAAAACGTCAATTGTAATTCAGATTTGTCAACTGATATTTAGAAATCGTCAATTTTTAAGTTGCTCGAAAGCATAAACATCTTGTAATGCTTGTATTGCATTCAACGTTTTACACTCCACTTGAATTTGAGAAAATTTAAAAATTTTTATAAATTTTGAATTTGATTTTGCTAAATTTTCTAATTTGCGGTGACAACTATATATAATTGCGATTGAGAGGGCATAAGAAGCGGGCATTATGATTTACACGCCCTAGGATATACTTAATATATTTCGTTGTCAAGGTATAAAGAACAAATAATGATTCAGTGTATTATAAAAAATTTAAATTTCATTTAACGGTTTCTGAATTTTATTTGACGATTTCTGAATATCAGCTGACGATTTCTGAATTATAATTGACGATTTCTGAATATCAGTTGACAAATCTGAATTACAGTTGACGGTTTCTGAATATCGGTTGACAAATCTGAATTACAGTTGACGGTTTCTGAATATCATTTGACAAATCTAAATTGCAATTAACGGTTTCTGAATATCAGTTGACAAATCAGAATTACAATTCAAGATTTCTGAATATCAGTTGACAAATCTGAATTATAATTGACGATTTCTGAATATCAACTGGCAAATCTGAATTACAGTTGACGATTTTTGAATTACTGGTGGAAAAGGTGTAGAAGAAAAAAAAAGAAACAAAAAGCTACAAAACAAAAAATTAAATTCACAAAATTTTTATTTTTATTAAAAATTTTTTTAATAATTAAGTTTAAACTATTATATTATTTAAGTAAATGTTCAAAACGACTACTCTCATTTTTAATTCGTAAATTTTGGGCTTTAATTATAAATTTTTTTAAATGAAGTAATCCTGAAATATTGATCGGAACTATTAATTTTATTGGTCAGCAAGATCTATACAGATTGAACTACTCTTGATATATTTTTTTGGTGTGCTGTTAAAGCGTTGGTGTACAGCAACAGATGAAAGCCCGATACCAGACAGGAATTAATGAACATAGTAAAGAATGCTATAGTAGCTCTTAACGAACGAGGAAATGTTAAAATAATGTTAAATAATAATATACAACATCTTTTAAAACGATCACGACTGTGTATTGAAAATGAGGGTGGTCATTTTAAACATTTACTTAAATAATCAGGGCTATTATATATCACAAATGTTATTATAAAGGTGACAGTTATGACATAAAATTAAAGATTTTCGGCAAATTGGTATTACTTAGCGTTTTCACAAACCGTCATCTTAACATGATCTTTATAATGAAGGTTTTCTTAATATTTATAGTGCATACCAATTAGCCGAAAACCTTATTGTATGTCATGACTGTCACCTTTATAATAACGTTTTTGATACATAATAGACCTGATTGTAATGATTTAATCTTCATTAATAAAATAATTTTTCAATAAAATTTAAATGTGAATTTAATTTTTTGTTTTGTAGCTACTTTTTTTTATTATTTTTCGATTTTTCTGTGAAATAGATTAGTTTTTCAAAAATTTTTACTAAAAAAAGTTATAGTCCGTTAAATTTCCTATCCGGAATGGGCCGTCAGATTTTTTGTAAAATGTTAGGTTTAAAAGATACAGCGGTTTGAAAAATACCCAAAAAAAATAGTTCAAAATTTTCAAAATTTTTGTACTTACTTTAATTCATAACTCGAAAACCGTTGCTTTTAGACGATAAAAGATTAAAATGTAGTTTGTAGATTATTTCACGCTCTTTCAAAAAGCACTTAAGCATTTTTACTGAAAAATCAATATTTTCCGAGCTATGGCCATGTGAAGGTGGGAATTGAAAATTATGCTTTAAGGAGGCCTAACTCTCGAGGGTTTGAATTTAGAAAAAAAATTTTTCTTAAATAGTTTTCTTAGAATAATGTCCTCTATCACCACTAAAATTATGTAAAGTGTATCCGGGGACACCCTGTATATTGATTTCTATAATTACTACATAATAAAGTGATATTTGAAGAATATACTGTGAAATTTTTATTAATCTTTAAGAATAAATGAGCCGCATTGACAGCGAATCTCTACGGACATCTCAAAAAGAAATTTTCATTTTATTTTCAATATAAAAGGGTTGTATTTATCTCAAAAACTAGAGTTAATTCGACAAATCTGAAATTTTTTTTGCATTCAGGGGTCCATAATTACCCATAATCGACTCAAAAACCCCACACCGCAGAATCGCTGTTCCCCTCTGTAGTCGTTGAATAATATTAAATATTTTTGTTCACTTTATTTTTAATATAAGTAAAACCGTTGTCTTTATCTCAAAAACTGGAGTCAATTCGACAAATCTGAAATTTTTTTTGCATTCAGGGGTCCATAATTACCCAAAATCAACTCATAAACCCCAGACCTCAGAATCACTGTTGTCCTGTGTTATATGTTAAGACATTTTCTTTGAAAGCAACATTTCAATTCTAAGGGGTGGAACCTACGACTCGCTCTCCAACTTGAACAGCAAAACCACCGGCCGGCAATGAGTAACCGGGGGATTTTAAGAGTTTTACGGTTATTGCATCTATCTAGGTTATTTGGAAATTCCTACAAACGGAAAAATTTAGTACTTGTTTAAAAATTATGTAGCATACCTGCTACATAAGAAAATAACATAGGTTTATTCGATAACAAAAAATCTGTGCAAGTTATATTTTTTTTAGTATTTTTCCAAGCTTGAGGAAAGCTTGAAAGAAAATAATTAATTTTAAGTTAATTTATATTAGGGTAAAAGCCGGATAGTTGCCTCAGTTGGATACTTGCCCCGGTTTTGAATACACTATGTTAGGGACGTTAGTGGCGTTAACGTTTTACTATAATTGTAAGTACCCCTCCCGCAGACCTCAGTGTCATGTAAACAGTCAGTATAGAGCCACACGTTTTGTCCGTTCGAGCGAAAATCTTCCGCTGCGAGACTTCTACAGGCGTTGAAACTATATTGGCCAGCAATTTCTATTGAATATTTTTTATTACTGATTGTAGTTTCAGTACACTTTTGGTTTCTTTGCATGAATTAGAGTTTAAATTATACTATTTATTACATTTTATTGCTGAATAATTTTTAATTACTTTGCAATAAATTTATAAATAAACTTTAATAAAAAGGACAAGTACCGTATCTAAAAGGATAGTCGCCCCAGTTACCTTTAGTTATACTAGAGAAGAATACAAGTTTACAGTTCTGACAGTGAAAATGAAGAAAATGTTATAAGTCCAAAATCATCCAAAGGAAAAGCCACCGTAGGATTAGCAACTAAAAGGACAAAGGACGAAAAATCGATAAAAGACACTGAAAAAATATTAAATATTAAAAATGATAATTTAATAATAAAAATACAAATAAAAAAAATTCAGTTAATGATTATTGCGTAGAATGTTTTGAAAATTACAATTTTACTAATTCCGAAGCCTTTTTAACGTTAGGCAACTATCCGCTAGAGTAGGCAACTATCCCTTTTTTGAGAGGTCAAATAAGACTGGATTTACTCAAAAAGAATTATGTTCACAAAAATAGGCTAATATAATAAATCCAAGACCTATGTGTTCATATACATGTTGCTTAATTCTTATTAAGTACATATTTTTTTTATAATAGACCTTTTTTGAAAAGTGGGCAACTATCCGGCTTTTACCCTATAAAGTTAATTTTATACAATGCGCAATTGATTTTCTTAATTCTTACCATCAAAAATCTGAAAATATCAGCAAATTCTCCAATTTGCTTGTCAATATTTTAATATTCGATAAAATTTTACTCAAAACTACAATTTATATTTAAAGTTTTATTTCTGATCCACTTTAAAAATATCGTAAAAAATAAAAGGTATTTTAAAGTAGTAAGTCATTTTGTTTGGTCGATTTTTATCATTTAAGTTTTCTTTTTAATTTTTAACTAATGAAATTTTGTAATTAAAATTTATGTAAGTAATCGTGTCAACTAATAATTAATATATGTAGATATAATGTACTACGTAAGTACTAAAGCAGTTAAAAAATGTCGTAAAGATAATGTCAATGTATTTAATACTAAATTTGAGTAACACTCCAAGTATATATATTACTAAAAAGTGGGTTAAATATTTATCAAAGCAAGAAAATATCCGTTTTAAAAATTTAATTAAACAGTTTGGCTAGTGTAACGGATAATGACACAAAAATTGAAATAGTTTTCAATTCTTTTCTTTCAAAATTGAAAAAACTATACATGGTTGGTATGGCTACCATTGCTAACTTAAAGATTTTAATAACTTCAAAAATTTGGTATAATAAAGAAAATATTTTTATTATCTGTAATATATGGTATCCAGTTTTCAGTTTTCGAGGCACTGTCAGTTTTCTGAAAAAACGCGTACTAATCTGATTATCTGATCAATCAGAGAGAAGATGCAAGCGTTTAATCAAAGTAACGATGATGATTCGATAATAATTTTCGATATATCGATACTTTAATAATTATCGATATATCGATACTTTGATAATTATCGATACTTACTTCGATAATTTATTATTGATACTCCGAGAATTCTCGACAGATATCGATTAATCGAAGTTATAGACAGTTTTTGAATTATCGAAATTCGATATCGATTTTTGAATATCGTTCAGCCTTAGTCACGAATCATTATTTTTGTGCTTTTGTCAAATCAAATTTATGCATTTTGAAATTATTTCCGATTTACTTTTTTTTTGGAATTTGTTTCAACAGTGATTTTTTACTTCCTTGTAAAAAAGGAAGCTTGTATGTCGAATAACTCAAATACGGTAGGTCGTAGAAAGTTGAAATTTTGTATTTGAGACTTTTATAGCATCTAGTTGTGCACCTCATATTTTTGTTTGCGATTGTCCGTGCCAAAACACACACATATGGATTAACGAGATTCTAACTAAAAACTACTGCTTTTTCCTATTTTCTAAAAATAATACTTCTTCTTAGAAACATCTTAGAAAAATATTAAAAATATATAATATGTTGTAAAGTCGAAACAAGCGAGGTTATATGCGTTTTTTCAACTTCATTTGATTTTACCAGAAGGAAAACAGTCAAGTGTTGACAAACTTTGTTTAGAAACTCAGACTTTCGTCAATGGCCCCCTCCTTTTAAACCCATTTAACCCTATAAGGATCTAATGACCATATTGTTACAATGATTACATGATTACATTGCCAGATCCAGGTATAGAATTTAAGATTTTAAAAATATGGACCTAAAAATCATTGTAAATAGTACCATGATTGTAACCATATGGTCACAAGACCCTTACATGATTAAAAGCAAAGCGCAATATTTAAGATCCCTCGCACTGAATGCTAGCTGACAACCTAATCTATTGTTAATTGTGAGTTGTGAATTTTTATACCGTAACAGAAAATACTATATCAATGTATCAAACTTGCAATGAAATATTTTTCCTAAATGCCATATAAAAAGAAAAACAAATTCAAAGTTTACAATAAATGGTAATATTAATCTTCGTCTTTTATTGATAAATAGTATTGTACTTTTTTGTTTTACGGTGTATATGTTACGGTCAATGATGACAATTCGGCCATTACCGTTAATAGCCGGACAATAACGTCATTGATCATGCATTAAAATTTCATGTGTGGTTTTTACATCATTGTCTGGGCAATGATGTCAATGCCCAATACAGGGTGGGCAATGATGAAATTATTTTCTGTAGATTCCATCTGAAAGTAATGTATTAAATGTGCTTTTGCAATTAATACTAGTTATTAAGGGATACTGAAAAGTTAATTTTGTTAAAAAATATTAGTAATATGATAAAAGAAAATGAGATTACTCTTTATTTATTTATTTCATTACTTTTTTAACTTTTATTATTTTTGTTAATAAATGATTAGGTATATTATATTATAATACAATGAATACAACATATGTACGTAAATACCACTCGCCAGTTGGCTGTCAAATTTAAATTGCCATTTTGCTGTTCTTTATAGTTCTTTACTCTATAATAATAACATCATTGTCCAATCCATTTTGGTCATTAACGTCATTGACCGGCCAAAGATGTAAATATTACAATCAAATAAAAATATTTACATCATTGCCTACCGTTAACGGGCGTTGACGTCAATGGCCGGTCAATGACGTTAGGCCAACGTAAATGGGCATTGACTGTAACATATATATGTAAAGAAAACGTCAGAAAAAATATTTGGATGTGAAAACCAGCACAAAGTAGAAAGAGGGGACGACCTGTGATGGAGTGAAATCAGTAAGTGCAAGAAGCAATAAAAGTAAGTTGCAAAATATATTGCAAAATTGACGAAGGCAAAATTGGTGAAGGTGAAGTAGAGGATTCGATTTGTGATAATAGTTGAACGACATAAACCAACATTTATAATTTCTTTATAATACTTTTCTAGTTTTATATATTTAGTACTTTTCGTGCTCTGTACCAAGAAAACACCAATGAAAACACTGGATATCGGCGGTTGTGTCACGTCGGCGATCTACATAAACCAATCTTGAGAAGCAGATAAAATTTTAGTTGTAAAAAATGCAATCAGATCGATAAAAAAATTAGAAATTGCAAATGATAAATTATAAAGTTATTAAATTGATGAATCTGTTTTGACTAGTGAATCTATTAAACTTTGTCAACATCTGAGTGTTGTAAGAACTTAATTGTTACAAACCCATGTTGTTCTTTGAAACACCCAATCTGCAAGAACAGCATTTTGAGTAGCAAGGCTAGCTAACGCGTAAAGAAAAGTTTATAAATGCATTTAGAAACTGATTTTTATTTTTCCATTGATTAGTAAAAACTTTTTTATAATATTTTACTTAGTATATTACTTATGTTAGTGCTTAGTTATATTTTGTTAAAGAAAAGTTTTAATCCTTTGCATAATTAATTTCTAATTGTTAAATCACAAGTTCCTACTATGTATGTAAATTTACAAAATGAATTTTGTAGTAGTCATTGTATAGAAAATTATAATGCATACACAGTGAATCAATACCTTAATGCATAAATTTAATAAAAATAAATATTTATTAACCCTTTCAGACCCAGGGTACACTATAGTGTACCAACGTTTATTAAATTATTTTGAAGTTGGTGACAAAGTTATTTGCCAGATAGCAATCATTTCTTAATGAAAAAACCCCGAGGAATTCAATAAAAATATAACAAATGTTTTATGACAAACATAAATTATGATAATAAATTAATTTAAATAAAAATTGTAAAAATACATTCCGTTGCAGAATAGCTTATATTTTAGTATAACTTTAGTTAAGAATAACTCAGCGAAATAAGTGCATAATTTTTATTTACATATTAAAAATTAAAATCTTTTTTAGTTCATCTTATTATTTTCTATTTTTAGTTTTATCCAAAATCGTACGTACTTGGTAATTATTAGAACAAAATATATTTTTATATATTCTTCATACGAAACATGTTGTGATAATTTTTAAAGAATTAAAAATAAAAAATTGGCTATGTAAACATTGCATAACTTTCCCCATTAAATTTGGGTATAAAAATTATCGTTCAACCTCCTCTTTCTGGGTACCATTCGAGGAGAAACACCTCGAGGAAGCTACAGTTCAAATCAAAAAGTCAAAAAGTTTAAAAATTTTAAAACCAGTTTAATTAAAGGTACAGATTTACTTCTTTGCACACATAATTAGAGAGTAAATTTTCGTTCGCTACCTTCTTGAAATGTACCGTTCGATGTGCAAGACCTCAAGAAAACGACAGGTCACATCTGCGGGGCTCAAAAATCGCGCTACGCGGGACACGGGGTGTAAAATCCGAAAACATCAAAATTTCATAAACGTCAAAACTAAACGTCAAAAAATTTCGATTTTTGATTTTTGAGTGGATTACAATACTTTCCCTTATACGTATACGTATAAGTATATTTTTGAGTGGATTACAATACTTTCCCTTACGTACGTATACGTATACGTATACGTATGGGGAAAGTAAAAATATTTGCAAAGTCGTACTATTTATATATTAATTTGTAACATACTTAGCTCGACGTAAAATATTCTATTAAAATATATTTTGTTGTAAATCATAAATATTTAAAATTTATTAATCAATCTCATGTTTTAATATTAAGTATTAATAAAAGACCCAATGCAAGGTCTAAATACCTATTTATTTTGGGAAAAAGGTATCTTCTTGCAATAATTCACAATTTGTGTGCTTATTGGTTTTGGTTTAATTACCAAATTGAATTTTTGTCATAAAACATAATAAAATAATATGTATCCGTAGAATCAATCTAACTTATAAATAGGTATAAGTAGCTAAAAGAGGATCAAAAGGCTTGTCATCATCATCACCATCATCAAGCTTCCCATTCCTTGCGGAATATAGCCGCATCGTTTGACGCTTACAAATCCTTTTCTGAGGTGGATTAGTTTTCATATTTTCTTCTCTTTTCTCTTTTATAATTTTTCGCGTGTTTTTGCTTCCTCAACGGGCATCTATTTAGAACTATTTCCTTCCAACCAAGATTACCCATATTTCTCAGGTCGTTTAATACTACTTCCTTCCATCTTGTTCTGGGTCTTCCTCTTGGTCTGTCATTATTCGGATTCCAGTTCATTAGGCTTGTTATCATTATGGTTTCATGTGCTCTCTGTACATGTGCGAACCAGCCTATTCGCATCGCCTTAATATGCTTCACTATATCTGCTCCTTCTAATTCCTTTTGTATTTCGTTATTAGTCCTTCTGTATTGGTCCTTTCCAATTCTAACCAATCCGAGTATTCTTTGCATTATTCTTCGTTCGAATATTCTTAGTCTCTCCTCCGGAGCCTTTGTCAGGCACATTATCTCTGTGGCATAAAAGGCTTGTATGCAACTCAAATTAGATCAAATCACTTAAAACAACTGTAAGTATTTAAAAATTTCCGTAATTTTCAACAAATTTTCACCACATTCAGCTGGCCTCTAAGTTTAACTATGATGTACATATATGCCAAATTTTTTGACATTTGGTTGCGTGGTTTAACCTGTGCAATTGATACTATTTCATTTCATGATCTCGTAACCACATACAGACATACAGACAGACATACAGACATACAGACATACAGACATACAGACATACAGACATACAGACATACAGACATACAGACATACAGACATACAGACATACAGACATACAGACATACAGACATACAGACATACAGACATACAGACATACAGACATACAGACATACAGACAGACATACAGACGAACATCCAACTAAAATTCATCAAAAACTTATCAGGACATTTTAAGAAACATTTTAATACCAAAATTTCCATTTTTGATTTTTGAGTAGATTACAATACTTTCCCTTATACATACGTATACGTATGGGAAAAGTAAAAGAGGGGTGAACAATTCACCATTATTAAACATCTTTAATAAATAATTAACCTCCCTCCCTTATTTGAACCTATTAGAGCGCTTATTTTGTACATCTAACCCCCTTTTTTTGATTACTAACGTCTTTGAAATTTAGTTTTAGCAGTAATTAACCCTTCAATGCATACCGTTTCAGTAATACAACATTGCGTTCTCGACGTTGTAGTTGTAGTAGGGTAATCTTTGAAAGGCTTTACAACATTGCTCTTTTATTTTTTCCATTTGTGAAAAATTGGGTTTGAACTTGTGTTTTAATAAGAAAAACAACTGCTTCAAAAATTCTCACACTGAAGCATAACTGAAATTACCTTCCCACTGAATATCGTGGGCTTAGAGCTAAAACAACAAAGTAGATAACTCATTTTGTGCAACAATGGAGTTATCTACTTTATTGGATACGAATCATACTCAACTAGGCTCTGACAAAACCAGATAATTGTATTATCACTAATAAACTTTTTATAGAGATATTTAGTTTCGACTAAGTACATTTTTACAACTTTCAATACTGCAAAAATAAGTTAAGTGTAGTTAGTTTGTTCTAGACTATAATAATTACATGTTCGAGTACCGTAAAACGGGGTGAAACGGATCAAAATTTTAGATTTTTTGTACTTCTTCATGCTTTTTCGGAAAGAAAAAATTCTGGATAAAATATATGTTAAAGATACATATCTGAGGCCCAAATTACTGGATCATTTTTAAAAAATCACTTATTAGGTTTTTTATTTTTGTTTTTAAAAGGTGACACGGGGTAAAACGGATCAAGTGTTTAAATTCCGTTATTTTGCTTTTCAACATCCTCAGAGGTGAGATGGATCACAAAAAATTTTTTTTCATATTCTGCAAGCGGTTTTTATTAGATAGGTTGATAAATAAAATACGCTTTTGGTTATATTCTTATCAAGGGCGTCGCTTCCAAAAATTGCAGGGAGGGGCAAATTTTTTTAAACGCTATTAAAATTAATTATTTATGTTAAAAATTTTTATATTTTATATTGCAATTGTAAATTTATATGTTTTGCCAAAAGCCAGGGGAGGGCTGTAGGCCCCCTCTGCTCCCCCTTGGCGACGCCCATGATTCTTATTGAAAAAATATTAAAAAACTTAAACTAAGTAATATAACAAAAGCTATAAAAAATATTACATAATAGGTAGGACATGTTCTTAAAAGTAAATGTTCCTCTTCTTAGGGGGATTATAAATGAATTTTTTTTATAATTTGCTTTTGCTTGACCACTACGATATCATCAATTTCAGGATAGACAAAAGTTATTTGTTTTTTTGACGACTTCTATTTTAAACATTTTACTGTAGTCTCTTCATCTAAAATTTCTTCAATTTTAGCAGCAGAAAATCAAACTCTTTTGTCCGTGACAAATTTTACGATAACAAATTCTCCAAGCTGAAAATTTTCATCAATCCCCTCAGGTAAGTTGTCTGAAACTTTGTCGTCATTTTTCAATTCTGAAAAATTCATATCAGCGCCTTCTTCCTCCTCCTATTACGAACTTTCATATTTTTTCAAGGTATTTCTTAGAAACTCTTTTTTCTTCTTTTCATTCACTTTTTATCCCTCTTTGGATTTTCGCTTGAGCCCGTTCTTAGTTGTAATAGATGATCCGTTTCACCCTTTAAACTTGAAATATTTTACTTAAAAAATTCTTAAACTTCAACCAAAAAAGATTTAAAAAATATTTTTATTGCCTGATGTACTCGACTAATTAGGTAACTCATAAAAACTTACCAGAAGTCTCCAACTTGTATCGCTTATTCTGTGGAGGTCAATCTTTTAACGCTTTGTAAAAACTACGCAAGTATCATCTTTTGTTTTTTCGTCAATATCAACCATACGCAATGCGACCCAGCTCTCTCTTCAGACCCTTTCCAACGACTGATCTTCCCAACTACATATTTTAATGTTTATTTGCCACAAATCGTACGCATACTACCAATCCTAAAAAGATTCCGTACAAAAGTGTCGGTGATCCGTTTCACCCCTTGTGATCCGTTTCACCCCGTTTGACGGTAGTAGTTCATGTAGTAGTTGAATGCAAAAACCAGATAAGTGCTACTTAGCTTCATTTGTTTATAAGTTAACTGTCGAACAAAAGTTTTTGGAGAATGGGCATAGCTACATGAAGGTAGATAGAAACAATCTATTTTCTATAATATTTTCTTTTACAATCAAAATTATAAGAGAGTTAACTGCACCATGTTTGATAATTTTACGTGGCGAAACAAGGTCCCTTACATTTAAACTGTTTTTTAAATTACTAAGAAATTTGATTATTTTAAATACTAAAAAAATATTTATTTTCAAGTTTTAATGTCATTGCATCGGAAATTAGTGAATAAAAATTGTTAAGTTTCAAATCCCAATTTTACATTATCACTCAACATTAAAGTCGTGTTTTCTCAAAACTATTATTTTTGAGTTATCTTGTTTTAGCTCTAAGCCCACGATATATGGCGCACATATACAACATAGTCTTGTTGGCAATTTTGATAGCAACAAACATGAAAAAAAATTTTTGTTAGTTTTTATGAATAAAGGCTTATTTATTTAAAATTAATAGAACTATAGATATTGCATATTTTATGTATTACTTGAAAAAAGACGCGGAAAAAAATATCTTTAGATTGATATATTTTTTTCACAATAATTCGTTATAATGGAAAGCATGAATAAAAAAGAATCTCTATGTTCGGGTGTGCGGCCGGCGGCCGGCGATTCGGATAAAAACTTAATTTAAAACTCCGGTACTTACCCTTTGCTTATTAAAATAAGAATTTGCTATGTTCTTTCTAGATACGCTAAATATATCGCTGACAAGTAACATGATTTTGTAACTGATTGAAAAAATCAAATAAAAGTAGCGTATTTAAATTATGTACGTTAAGGGAAAAAATGGAAAAAATAAAAAAAATTCAAGATTAAAGAAACATATTTTATCTTTAAATATTTGGACGATGTTATTCAAGGCGATGTATAAAACTGTGTCAAAATAATTCAATAATTTTTTAACAATAATTTTTTATTGATTTTAAATTTCAATTTTAGATAATTTCAAAATTACGCGGTTTTTCGTTTTTAAAATTTACCTGTGAGAAGCGGTTGCACAATTCCATTTTGGCCTTGTTTTATTGAAAATTCATCCATATCAACAAGCAGTTTTTATCACTCAATTTAAAAAAATTTAACGTTCACCATCGACGTTTTTATCGCACTGTCTACTTTACGTTAAAGTTATGTTTTATATGACGCGAACCTCGTGGTATTCACTAATAAAACTTCAGTATCGATTTACTTGATTTTAAAACAAACAAGTGCCTATTAATGATTCTCTAATAAATTATAACACCATATTTTAATTGCAGTTCATATAAAACGATAAACTGCGACACATCAAAAAATTTATATTCACTTTTGGAAGAATTATAAAAGACTTTGACCCTAGTTCTCACTATCCATTTTTAATGTTGCGTTTTACAAAAATAAAGTAAGATCAACTTTTTATTTATGGATTTATAGATTATATACATATAATGCATTATTTTGAAATATAATAAATTATTAATATCTTATTATAATTATTATATAATTATTATCATTGTTAGTACTAATTAAATATATATATTAGGTAAAAATGTACAAAAACAGAGAGAGATGATTTAAATACAAGGTATCGCACTAAAAAAATTTGTTATATACAAATTCGTAATTGATATTGATCAACATGATTTTTTTTAAATTTTTGGCTATGTGTTCTTTACTCGTAATGTCGTAAAAAAAAATTTAGAAACAAATTATTGCAATCACAGAGAACTTCTCTTTGAAGGGTTTAGCTAAGAAACTCAACAAAATTCAATAACTAAACCCAGAATTAATGTTAGTTAATTTTTTAATTTAGTTTTTTTAGTTTAGTTTTTCACAAATAGTAGGTACAGAATTCCATAAGTGTCGCATAAAATCGACATAAAGTCGTACAAAATAATAATATTTAAAAAAATTGCAAATCGAGTAGGTATTTGATAAAATACTCAATGGCTTAAATGGAAATATACATACAGATTCATCCAAAACTATAATGAACTTTTAATAATTAAATTAGATGTAGTCAAATATTTTATTTTTTATAATAAATAATAAAAAAAAAAAAAATAAAAAATAAAAAATAAAATATTTGACTACATCTTTTTTTGACTACACCATCGTTTTCTTCGCCAAAATTTGAAGTCAGAATATTTTCTTCATTTTCTTCATTGTCATCATCTTGAAGATTGTCATCTTGATGAAGTGCTTTTCCAAGATCTTCCTCGCTTTTCAAATTTGGTAACACTTTGGATGGGATGTTAGAGCTATAGAGACCCATCCTCATTGAACAACCGAACATAGCCTCATAAGGAGATCGTTTAATTCCTTCATGATAAGCGTTGTTTTTCATAGCTTGAACAAATCTTAACGACTCAGACCATTTTCTACTGCCATTCGTTTCCATCCATGTGGTCATCATATTCTGAATATCTTGATTACTGACTGTGCCGCTGCTTTCCATACACAATTTTAACACCATCCCACATTTTGCAAAGTTCAGTTATTATAGCATTGTTACGGTCCTTTTTTTTATAATTATTTTATATTAGGTTGAATTTCGATAAACTGCAATATTTGAATAATTTGCACTAATATTTTTGGTAGACTTCCCACGCCGGTCAGTATGCTATCCCATCATTTAACGATAATATAAATGTGATAGCATAAGGTAAGCAAACGTGTGACCGTAACTTGCATGGGAACTTTTTTATATTTGATAAGGATTCATTTTTGAATATGGTGGAAAGGGAGAGATAAAAAAATCATTACGGGCTGACGATTGATACGTTCCGGTTCAACTTTTACCTTTTTACCTATTACCTTTTTCGAAGAGGAGTTTTAGTTTGTTTTGACGTGCGGTAACGATTAATATAATAATTATTATAATACAGTGAAAATTTATGTGAATGTTCGATAATTTTAAAGTTACCTAGTTTGTTATCTTCAAAGCAAAAAAATTAATATTTCGAATTTCGTTTATACCGTTTCGTATTTCGTTTCGTTATACAACAAATAATTAACTTGAAAGTCAACGTTTGGATTTACACCAAATTTCTTATGCCGTGCCTGCTCTCGGAATCAACCAACAAAATACCAGATGATTGTTGTAAGGTAATCTGGTACGAATATGACCAGCAAATTGTAAATTGAATAACCAGTGAATTATAACGTTTGTATATTTTGGATCCAAATTATTGTGTTTAATTTATGATTTTATTATCTAATTTAAGAGGTAATATTTGATTTAATAATTTGTAAAATTCAACTCTATTGCCGTTTACGTGAATTAAATTTAATTATTAGTTTACTGTTGTTTTTATTGCGTGTATGATCACTCCCATCTTGAGAGAAAGAGTTTCTACGATCTTCTATTCGATGTCTACGATGAGCCAGCCGAGAAGGCACTTCCCAAAGAACAGGTAAGCGCTATCAGCATTTGCAAATTCCCTACCATTATCCGAATGCAGTATGTTGGGGGCTCCAAAAAGTGTAAAAATTTCTAAAAGATTGTAGGCAATTTCTTCGGCGCGCTTGTTACGAAGGGGGCGGATAACAACAAATTTTGAAAGATGATCCTGGTAAACCATGATAAATTTATAACCACCATCGGGGTTTGATTACATATCGATAAGATCAACTTGGCATCTTGAATTCATTTCTGTGTGTAGTATAGGTTTGACCACTAAACCTTTTTCTGGCATACTAGACTTTTTCTGACACTACACACATAACACATAACTGCAGATATTGAGCTATCGATTCAATAGTAACATTTTTGTATTTCCGGTTAGCTTCCTTCATGGTTCTTGTTCTACCTCCGTGGCCCGTTGCAAGGTGTGCTTCATGTATTGCTATAAATAAGTCTTCATACTTAACAAAATAGCGTATGTTATCTTGACATCCTGACAAAAGCGGTTCGATAAGCTTTTCTTCACCACCAATACTCAAAATATCAAATTGCTTTAATCTTCTGGAATGTTTCGCTTTTTTGCACTTAACAAGTTTAGCTTCTTTCACTTCACGAATAAAGTCACTATATTTACTACTCGAGATATAAAAATTGTTGTCATCATTTTTATCAGCGAGAATACGATTCATTTTATCATAAAAACGTTTATCATCGGCCATTCGTCTACGTTAATTATAATCTAATTTGATGCTCACCAACACTTTCGTCACTGTAATCGTTAACCAATGTTGAACAAAACTTTTTATAACCTATATCAGATTAAATGATTTTATTTATATAAAAAAAAATTACATAAAGTTTACCAACTGGAAAAATTGGTCGGTTTTCAAATTTACAAAATTATCTTGAGTAGGCTCAGCTCTTCTTGTTCAACCTGTTGTCTGTCTCTTCGACGTTGAGGCTTTCTTTTCTTATCTGCTTTTCACCAAGTTTTGCATCTTGGTTACTTCGTTTTGGGTGTTTCTCTCTGTGTATTGAATTTGACTGGGATCTCCATTTTTTTGTAAAGGCTCCTGTATCTGGTATTCCTAAAGATTACGAAACCTTTTGATTATCTGTGATGGGGTTACGTTAAGGCCGAAGTGTTCAAACATTATCCAAAGACCCTGAATGATGTGAAGACTGAAATTGAGGAATAAATCATTCAGATTTGCACCACCCTGTATAATTAAATTTGACGTTTATATAAACAGGAACTTAATAAAGCACAATTGAAAATTCAATTAACATGGTATTCGTACATTTACCAATAGGAACCAGGAAATCCTAAGATTTACCGTTGTAGCTTGGTAAAAGTCCGAAATTGAACTAATACTTCATTATTTCGGACATTTACCACATCAAATTGGTAAATCCTAGGTTTGACGCGTAAATCCTAGGATTTACCGTATTTCGGGCTTTTACAGTAACATATACATGTTTCAGTTTTTACACCATCATTCAGTATATTATTAAAATATAAAGGTTGAGAAATTTGAAAAAATTATTGACAACTAATAAAAATTTTTGACAAGTTAGAAACAAATGTCGATGAGAGGCCCTCCTATTAAATCCAATTGCTGGTTAATTACACATTCAGGACAGCAATTTTGGAGACTTTTGATTTCAAGGGATTCTAGGCGATCCATTTTTTGCCCCTTATTACATAACTGGAGAATTTTCACATTCTTCATATTGACATTATGTTGATTATCTATAAGGAGGTCCGAGAAATTAGATTTGTCACGAGTATGGTTTTTCCATAATAAAACTAATAAAACTAATCAAATTGCAATTTTGACTTACACGTTTTTTTAACAATGAAATGTAGATAATTTTTAATAGGAGTTAAAAGTTAAGTTAAAAAGTTAACGATTGTTCAATCATGAACATTCTCGTAATTAATAGAAAAGAACTTAAAAATAAAACAATTCAACTAAAATGTATGGTTTGTAGTATGTATATATGAGGGTCGATTAATTACAAAGTTTAACGATCCTAGCTCTCCGCTCAATGAAACGGTAGAGCGATGAAATTTTTATGGGTTAGTCTCTCATCGATTGTGAACATGTTCGTTTGGGTAGAAATCAAATCGATTGAAGTTTAACTGATTTACAACGTTTTACCATAGAACTGCCATTGAAAGTTGCGTCCAAATCTGAACTTTGTGATGTAGTTCGTTTTTTGGCTGGAAAAAATAAAAATAAAAAAAAATTTATCAAGAACTGTGTAGTGTATACGGTTAACAGTGTATGAGCCTTGAAATGGTAGCGCGATATAATTCGGAAATGGTCCAGATCAGTTGCACAATGAAGAGCGACCTGCGCATGTAAGCACCGAAGAAAACGTTGCACTCTTCAAAGAGCTGATTTATGAAGTTCCATGGTACACAAACGACAAATTAACCCTACGATTACTAAGTAGAGAGGAATGTAGTCATTTACAATTCAAATAATTCAATTCATCAGAGGAAATCGAAGGCGCCGTAACTGATTATTCAAAAAATTGGATACATCGCACTACCGACTCGGCATTGATAAGTTGATTTTTTGCTACGACAAATGTCTCGAAAAATTTGGCGATAATTGTGTGCAATCAAATAAAAATAAGTTTGTATGAATACCCCCCCTGCAAATTTTAAACCAGGGGGTTAATCTATTCATACTTTTTATACTATTTAAAGTCGATTTAAAGTGTTTTCTTTATTAATATTTATTAATTTTATTATTGTTTATTTTTTAGGTTGGTGGATTTTCTACAATTTCTAAATTTTTCAGATATATATTATTAAGTAGTATAGATTTTAATATAAAAAATTTTATTGCACTATTATTTCATTTAAAAGTTACTAATATTTACAGAAATACATGTACTTGATAATCAATAGTAAAAATATTAAATAAAAACAATAAAATTGTACAAAAACTCAAAATATAGTATAAAATAAATATAAATATGAGAGGACATAGACAACAAAGAGAATAAAAAGTTTACAATCAGAAAAGTTAATTAATCAGCGGATTAGAATCCCATAGTACATCTGTGTGAAGAATTGGGAAGAAGAATTAGAAAAAAATCGATAACCAGTTAAAATTTCTACCGAATTGGCTGAAAAATTGGTGCAATTTACGCCAAATAGCTTTTTTAGTATAGTCCGACGTTTCTCAGAAAAGAGTTTATCTAGGGCTCATATTTACCAGCTGAAACTATTGTCACGTATTTTTTGGTACTCGTGACTGGGGTTGTGTAGTTCAGGAGTTTAGAGCTAAATTGACCAGGGTTAATTTGGTATTGATTTAATTGTAAGCACAGGTTACAAAATAAACTATTTATTGTATAAGAATATTAACTAATGCTAAAAACTATTTACATACTTAAATCTATAACTTACTCTACATTTACACCCTTGGCGGGTGGAACCATCAAGCGGCTACATCTTGACCTTTTATGACGTCCACTTAATGACTTCCGACTTACTACTCGACGACTTCTTACAACTTACTCTACTAATTAATTATTCTGTTGCACTGCTTGATGCTTCCCCTTCCATATTATTTATTAATTATTATTACAATACATTGTCAACTTTTTATACGAGGGAGCTTCTAGTGGAAATCTATTTCATTACATTAATTTATAGATTATACATTTCCACTTGTGACACATTTCCCCCGCTCGCGAAACGCTGACCCTAGCGTTTTCTGACTCCGGTACACAAAAAAAAAATTTTAATTTAACATCATAAAAAAATACTTAACATCCGACGAAAATTGACAAAGTATTTTCTTAAAATCAAATATTAAAATATTAAAATTTTACCATTGCAAAAAATTCTTATTACAATCCTGTATATTTCTTACTAAAAGATTTTCTCCAATGGCAAAATAAAAAAATAAATTTAAAAATTTCACAATAAATGGATTATTTAAATATAAAAAAAATAATTCATTGTGAATTTAAAATTACACATCCTATCATTATCATATTGTTAATCGTTAATCTAATATTCCGCATTATATTATATTGCTAATTTTTTTGAAATTTTGTCTCAAAATCAAAATATTACAACAAAAAAAAAATGTAAACAAAAAAATCTTCGACTTACTAACTTCGTATTGAAAACTCAAAATAATTCAATTTTTTCGTGTAGTTTGAACTATAAGTTCTGTTTTCCAGTTTCTTCCATCAAAAGAGAAAACATCTTGGTTTGCATAAATTTTGTATTATTTATATTTGGAAATACGGATTGTACAGACACCTTTTTAAACTTTTAAGTCGTGATCTGGATTATCCTCAGTTCTAATTTTGTTAAAATATTTTAAATTTACGTCATTTAATTTGACCATTCAAATCCAAGAGTTAATTTATTTAAATTTCGTTTGAAATTTACTTTTTAGCTTTATAATTTTAAATCTTCAATACATACATAAATGCTTTGTGAAAGATTATTCTCATTGAGATCCGGATTTTAAAGATTATTGTGATTTAGAGACGTTACATTACAATTTATTTATTCAAATTATTCTTTAATATTTCTTTAACCCTTAAAAATTTTCAACATTTTTTTTTAAACAACTACTTTTAAAATTCAAAAAAAAAATGTAACTAGGTACTTTTTGATTTAAAATATTTGGCATTATATTTTAGATTTAGTTTTATATTTCATTTAGGACTTAATAATTCTTTATAATTTACTATTAATTTGTCTTACACAAGTTGACCTATATTTTTAACTTTTGTGATTTTCAACATTAGTGACCTATTTCTATTTTGCATGCATCTTGTTAATAATTTTTTTTGGTAACATTGTTTACATTGGTTATGGTTTAATTACATATTAGGGTTACGCACACATAAAAATTATTACCTATTCTTCTTTCTTCTTTGATCCATATTATATTCTTCATTAAACTATTTATATTCTTCATAATTACTTCATTTTGAGTAGCTCTCATCGGACCTACCCATATTATACCATTTTATTCGCTATTTTGGATCTACCATATACCATTTTATTTATTACGTGGGATCCATATTATACAATTTTTAATTATTACGTAGGATCCATTTTATACCATTTTATTTATTACGTGGGATCCATATTATACCATTTTTAATTATTACGTGGGATCCATTTTATACCATTTTATTTATTACGTGGGATCCATATTATACCATTTTTAATTATTACGTGGGATCCATATTATACCATTTTATTTATTACGTGGGATCCATATTATACCATTTTTAATTATTACGTGGGATCCATATTATACCATTTTATTTATTACGTGGGATCCATATTATACCATTTTTAATTCATGTTCTTATTGTGCGTAAATTTCCAATATACCATTACTTTCTCCATTATTTCCGTTTTACCATTTACCAATATCGACTTTTTTTTTTAATATTTCCATGCCATGCCATAATAACCATGCCATTCCATAATTACATCTCTGTTTCTAATTTACCATTTTATCCAAATAAAGAACTTCTTTTCCATTCCATTAAAACATTTTTTGTCCATTAATACCGCAAATTGGTAGTTGACGGTGGCGCGTGACATCAATCGTTGAGATGGCCAGTCTGCCGCTTGACCTCATTTTGCTCCTATCAAACCATCCACATTACGAAAATTAAAAACGAGACAGGACGTCAACCGTTGAGATGGCTAGTCTGCCGCTTGACATCCAAACACTCTGATCCATCGAGATTTTTAACAAAACCAATGCTGAAATGACATTCGGCTCTCCATTTTCGGTCCTATAGGTTCTCCGGTTTTTGCTTATATTTTGTCCATCAATAAAAATTATTGGTTCTTTTTCTAATTTTTACAAAATGTATGCCAATTTTTTCAAAAAATAAAAAATATGTTTAAAAGACCTTATCCTAACTTACCAACTAAATCCTGTACTTAATTAAAAAAAATTTTATCAACACCTGTGCTGCTTTCAAAAATATTGAGTTAAATTTATACTTTCATTATTTATATGTAATTATTATTTATTAGGGCAGTTTAGCGTCTTTACCTAGGACGAAGGCATATAAAACCTTCTTTAAAAAAATATTTTTTGGATATTAGCTCAACTTTTATTTTTTAATTTTAATTTAATTTTAAACAAATTTATCGCAATGATCCACATTTTTAGTGAAATATTATTTGAGTACTACTGTAAGATGCTTTTGGTGTTTTCGGTTACCATTAAAAATATGGGTTTGATTCACTTGTATTTCTCGGTAATATTTTGCTTTTTAACTTATTTATTGAGGGCTGAGTAGTTCATCTGCGACCTATTTACCATTTTGCGAATACTTATTATTATATTTTCATTTACTCCATTTATTCCCATTTATTCGCTTTAAATTAAATTATTATTTATTTAAATTAAGAATTCCCATTTATATTGTCGATTTTTACTTCATAAAATATTTACCCTACTCTTGGGTTTACATTTTCAACAACTTTGACCCTACGAGTTGCTTTATTTGCAAAAAAAAATTATCAAGCATTTCCGTTACAAAAATGAACTTTAATAAACCCAATTAACATCCGTAGTATTTTTTACCGTGTAAGCAAATGTCTGCGCAAATACGTATTTTATTACATTATTTTTTCAAATTAATAATTTTTCTCTAATTTTTTCATCGGGCTTTAACACCAGTATTTAAGACAAATCTGACCCTTTTAACCCCTTTGAACATATTCGAATTTAATTTATTCTAACCATTTATCTGCTATTTCAAAATAATAATTTTGTGAAAGTTATTCTTTAAAATATTGGCTTGTAACATTTATTTTCATCAAGTTTTATAAAAAAAACAAAAAACAAAACAAAAATATTTCATATAATTTGCAAATATCCTCGTTACAATAAAAATTGCAGTTTCTTTCCATTGTGAACTTAATTGAACCTATCTATTTATGCAACCTATACAAATTCTTTTATTAAAACAAAATTCCATTAAACAACTTAAATGCATCAAATTCCAATCTACCTTTATTTACTATTGTCAAAATTAAAATATTACTTCAAAAATTATCAAAATTATTACCCTATGCGAATTGAAAACAAAAACAAATTTCCCAAAAAGCAAATTCAATTGAATTTAATTTATAAAATTATGGTTCTTGTTCAGTAATTATTTGTAGAATCCCAAAATTCAATAAAATTTTCCTTTAAATATAATTTAAAGTGAAATAACTTTAATATTAAAATTATCTTTTTCTCTTGGGTTGCATTTAATTAATGAAGACGTAAGAGTTTTTCTACCGATTACGTAAATGTTATCTAATTGGAATGCAAAATTTATTATTGTAAGAAAAAATATTTAAATATTATTTTCAATTTGATTTCCCTAAAATTTTGATTGAAACTTTTATTTACCTTAATGGCAGCCTCACCAAAAAGTATCGACCCAATTTTAGGCTATGGATCATAAATAAAAATTACCAATTTTTGGAACAAAACATCCCTTATTGTTTCATAGGTTCATAATAAAATTCTCCTATAATACAATAAAGCCGTTGAGATTCCGTATTTGTAAAATTATTTAAAACAATATAGAAATAAACTTATCTTCTTTAACCTGATACTCGATTACGTAATCTACTTAGTTTGCATTGCTTGTTTTACTGAAATTGATTAACATACACATTAATTTACTTTGTTTTAAATGTAGAAATTTTTATTAAAATTTAAAATTTACTAAATTATAGCAAAAATTCGGCGATTTCTGCTATCCGAGAAGTTGCACGGCTACCTCCACCAAATATGTCACGTATATTTTGGTACTCGTGACTGGGGTTGTGTAGTTCAGGGGTTCAGAGCTGAATTGATTATAATTTGTTTGTTAATAAATCAATGATAAGCACAGGTGTAATAATAACTAAATATTTATTAAATAAAAATATATAATAATTATATACATACTTATAAACTAAGTCTTACCCTACACCCTTGGAGGGTGGAACCATCAAGCGGTTACATCTTGACCTTTTATGACGTCCACTTAATGACTTCCGACTTACTACTCGACGACTTCTTACAACTTACTCTACTAATTAATTATTCTGTTGCACTGCTTGATGCTTCCCCTTCCATATTATTTATTAATTATTATTACAATACATTGTCAACTTTTTATACGAGGGAGCTTCAAGTGGAAATCTATTTCATTACATTAATTTATAGATTATACATTTCCACTTGTGACACTATTATATAAAATTAAAAATCACAAAAGAAATATCTACATACTATATCAAATATTACATACAAATACTTTTTATCAGTGTACGTTCAATTTTGTATATATACAGGGTGGTCGTCTGAAAACGAAACAGACGGGATTGTGGCCAGCAGAATTTTTTTTTCAAGAAATCCAAAAACTGTTTTTTCAATTTTATCATCGAGGGGGACAACTTTTGCGACCAATGTCACTCCCGTATTGTTTCATCCCTTCGCGCTGTGATTACAACCCCTGAAATGTTAATAGGGATGATACGGCAAGTGACACCTCATTTGAAAAGTTGCTTCCCTGAATTCAGTGCAGTAATTTTTTTAAAGTTTTATCAATTATTCAACAAAAATATTGAAGCTGCAAAAATGCGAAATAAATACGATATTTCAAGACATTTAAGAATAAAATAGTGAAAAACGCTTAGACAAATTGATTTTAATTTCAAGGGGCCTACATTTACTGCTATTCATAAACATTGACAGTTCAACCCTTAAGGTAAAGAGCAAACCACCCTTGGAATTTTGAATGAAAAGATGGGTCTGTTAAAGAGATCAGTTTAATCAAATTAGATGTTCAACAATTTGAACAATTTTTAAAAAAATTTTAATTTTATCTGATAGTGTTTTTGCATTTCTTTAAAAAAATTCTGCTGGCCACAATCCCGTCTGTTTCGTTTTTAGACGGCCACCCTGTATAGCTGTATGTCTCTCATTATTTTTATAATTAAAACAGTAACAGTGAATTATAATAAATTATAATTAATACAGTGAAATTGGCCCTAAAGATGTCCAAGTGCATTATGAAAGGATTGGACATTCTTGAAACTGATTAGTTTGCAGGTATTAAAGTTCGCCACTGAATTAAAAGTTATCTAAATTATCTCAATTATAATTAGTTTTCTATTTTGTGTAATTTATACACCACGTTTGAGTTGAGATATCATAGCAGGCACTCACTATCTTTCTTATGATTCACACTTATTATCTCGGATGTTCCATTTTTAACATAATCCAGTTAACATTATATTCTTCGTGTAATAGAATGCATTTCTAATATTATAATGAGGCGTGGATCACTTGAAAAAATAAGGTACACCGATTACGGTAAGTACCTAATCATGGATTACATACACTGATTACATTAGAGATTAATCTCAGCTAATCTCAGATTACAGATTACTGACGATTAAGTAATATTACAAAGAAATACACAAGAATACTGAAAATGACAGGTGATTACAAAGAAGACAGATAAGTGATTAAAAAGATTAATGCCCGTATTCACACACGTTCGTAAAACATTTAACAAACCGTTTAATTTAACAAACCAATGAAAATCATTTCGTAGTACAAGCAAATATTTTTCCATTGCTTTGTTTAATTAAACGGCTCGTTAAAATTTTTAATACGTTTGTGAATTTTTTCGTTTGTGTTGACGTTTGTGAATATGGGGATGAAAGTGATAACTGATAACAAAGATTACTACAAGAAAATTAATCACTTTCAAAATTTGAAGTTAAGTTTTAGACTGGTTCCCTATCACTCATAAAACACCGAACTTACCAAAACTTCTGGGGTTTCGGAAGACGTTGGAGACGTTATGGAACCGATGTATACAAGGGGAGTAAAAGAAATGATACATAAGGGGTTTAGAATTTCCTTGTGGTCGTTCCAGCACAAAAGATTCTGAATGTCTAGGTAGACTAAGTAAAGTCATTATTCAAGAAAACATCGAAGAAATCCATGATATGGTTTTCGGCACAAAACGAAACCGACACACAAGTGGATCGAAGAAAATTTACTAACGAATAATCACATTGGATTACAAATTGTGGTCTATACTTTAAGATGTAGTAACGCGATCTAATTAAGATCAATTAAGATTGATGCCGATGGAAGTGATGCGTGTCGTAATAGATGACTGGCCGCGGCGTTTAAATGCATGTGTGAATGCCCTAGGGAGTCATTTTGAATATCTCATATATATATAAAACAGAACTTTAGTGTTACGTCCTCGCTACTGAACGTAAACTAATATTATAATTATAATAATATAAAATAATAACACGGTAACTCGTGTTATGAGCCAACTTAATACTTTGCTAATGTAAGAAACTAACTGCCTTTATTTTACAATAAGAGTCCTTATATAGATAAAAGTTCCTCTGAAGTTATTACCAACTGTATGGTAACAACTTCCAAAAGACTTTATGACACCCTGTATTATTATGATACAAGGTGTAATAAGGTTACAACTAATTACACAAATTATGGAGATACAGGGCGGTTGCTGAAGTCTGTTGTCTGCTACAACATTTAGAATCTTAGCAATAAAATGGTCTTGATAAAAAATTTTTTTTATTATTTAGTACGTTAAAAAATTCACTAATCTTGTGACAGAATTTATCTCACGACTAGGCATACAGAGAGTGTATGGTTTGAATATTATACATAATATGTACAGAAACAAGGAGAGTAATAATTGAAAACTGCAAAAAACGAAAGAATGGTGGAATTCATCATTATTTGAACGAAGGGTATCACGTCAAAACGCCGTCCCCAAAGACGCCGTGGAAAATACGCCGTCACAAAATGGCCGTTGCCCAATAATGCCGTATGGCAATATCGCAGTCACAAGATGGCCGTGCCCAATTACGCCGTCTTAATAACGCCGTGAGGTAAAGGGACGCCTTTATACTTGGCTCGGGGCTTAATTCTAGATTAAGTATTATATATTATGAATAGGGTCTGAATTTATAGGCACTAAAAATACTGGTATAACCCTAATATAAATAATTCACCAATAGAGAAAACGTTAATTGAGTGTTATTTTTCTACTGTGAGTTTTTCTCTGTAGACTCTCTTTCTCTGAGACAGTATCATCAAACTTTCGTTTTTCGTGGATATCTCATTTTGACGATCAGTACAGATCAAGGATGCTAATTTGAATACACCATGTTCAAACAATTTTGTATGAAAAAAAGCTAGATTGTAACAAAAATTATTAATACCAAAGTTAATACTTACCTTACAACTTGATTGTTAAAATGTACCAAATCGTTAAACCCAATATGTATCCCCCGATATACCCACTTTAAGTATACAGAATAGATTAGAAGAAATATTTTAGTTTATAGGATATTCTGGAAAAATAATGGTAAATTTATTATTTTCAATCTTTTCCAAGAAATTGATTATAGCTTTTAATATTTTATTATTGCAAAATTAACAAATAAATTATTGAACTATTGGAAATACAGATTATAATCGGCTCATTATAATTGTCTTCCACTTTGTAATTAATAATCATCTACATCAGTTTGGTCAGAATTGTATTCCGTTTCATAATCATCTGCATCATATTGATTATAGTAGAAATCCATTTCTTCGACAGTACTAATTTCGTCATCAACGTTATCTTTATTATTATTATCAGTAGTACTGTCGTAATCGGTATCGTCATCGTTATTGTAATCGTCGGTATCTACACGGAATAAATAGTGTTCTGTGAAAATCGAAGCGCTATATGATCCTTGGGAGGGTTGAGTAATCAAGGCAATTTCGCCAGTTGGGATGCGATTCATGACCCAGAAAGCATCTTCTTCAAGTCTAATTACTTCGGTATGCGTCAATCTGAATTTTATATAGTCTTCATATTCAGCGTATTGAAGTGCTTCTTCAGCGCAAATGGTTTCACGTAAAATAGGTATCTCATCAAATTCGCCAGTAACTGCGTATTTTATCGCACTGTCAATAACGTCTTCCACGTTCATATCAAAGTAATCTTCAAATTCTGAAGGATATATAATCAATATATTTTTTGGTATCCATGTCGCGGATAACTTATTCTTTCTGAAAATTGTCAAAAATTAAAATGGAAGAATATTTGGATGTGATCATTTTAGCATAATATTAAAAAAAAACTAGTAATTCAAATGACTTTAAAATACCCTTTTCTAACTATTTTCTAACTATATGAGTTTGCCGAACATAGGAAATTAACATGTAAAAACTTATTTATGCAAATTCCTGCTTTCCTAATTAGTTAGAGAAAAAATGAAATACACAAAAATAATGCAGAAATATAAACTACGAATGATAAGAACATTAGATTTCATCTAGCTTTTACTTAAAAAGTCAAAAAACGCTTTTGAAATTATTGTTAAAATTTTTATTTATCAAACTGGCCATGGAAGTTTCCAAGGTAACAATTTTTGAAAAAAGAAATTAAATTGAACTTATTACATGGCCAGTCTGATAAATGAAAATTTTAACAATTTCAAAAACATATTTTTACTTTTTAAGTAATTGCTATATTAAACTTCGATTCATCGCTCCTAAATATATTTTTCCAATAATTTATTGATTTTTCCATATGTTCCAAAGCAAACGCTATTCGTTTGATTCTATTAACTGTATACTGTCATGTTGTTTTCTCCAGTTATAATTAAATTTTTCCAAAAATCAAATTTTAATTCTAAATAAACTTTCAATACTAATGAGGAAAATTGCATGTAATTGATAATAGATAGACCCAGGTGCGGTAATACAAACTTTACCTCTCAATGCCTTCAATTTAAATGCAATTTTATAAAAATTTTCAAAAATTAATTTGATACAACTTCCATATCCAAAATAATTAAAATAACTCACTTAAACCTCATCATCAACTCACTTTATTTTTTAAAAATAAAACTTTAAACAAATCGTAATTAAATGTAAAAGACAAAACTACTTCTCGACCGCTCATGGCGGCCATTATCGGCAAAAAGCCTGGTTCCCAGATAACAATTTAAGGTTTTCATAACCTTGTAACAACCTTGTCGATGACAAGCGTTAAAGGTTGCTTCAAGCTTGTCGTTGATAAGCTGTAAGCTTACATAAAGCTTATTGCAAGGATGCTAATTGACGCTCGACAAGCTTGCATTAACCTTATCAGAACCTTGTCGTGACAAGACAAATGGCTTTTCATAGGCTTGTCGTTTACAAGCTTGTTGAAACCTTCTCATATGCAAACTTTTATTAAGGTTATTGTATAAGCTTGCTAAAGGAATGCTAGTTGACGTTCGACAAGCTTGCATTAACCTTATCTTTATTTTGTAGATCTTGTCATAAGCTTACATGTTATCTGGGTTTTCACCACCCATCGCTGCCACAATAACTCGTTGACGGGAAAACCAGTAAATTCAAAGCCATTTACTTTAAAAAAAATTCTGTTACAAAGAAAAATCAAATTTTATAAAAATCAAAATGAGGGTTTTGGAACACGAACAGTTGTGTAGCATTTCTCACCCTATGACGAGAGCATTTTAAATCCTTTGCTATTATTGAAATTGATTTTTTGTCTTTCCACATTTGCATAATAACTTTTCTAAGTTCTGGAGTACAATGTTTTTTCTTCCCATTATTATAATTTAAATTTAAAATATTTCCTATTTCTTTGTTCAAGCAAATATGCGTTGACTAATAAGAAACTCCAAATAATAATAATAATATCGGTAATATTATTCAATGTACGTAATTGGCACATGTCATAAGAGAGCATAATGTATTATCAAGATATGGTGGCTTATTTCTCTGACCACCACAATATAAGCTTCGTTCACAAAATTTAAATTTTGAGGAAATTAGTAGGAATAAAATATGCGAACGACACAAGGGTCGTTCCTCTCCCTCCCTGCCCCATGACCCATCAACAACCAATTTCTTACATTTTGTTAACTTTTAAAAACTTTGCCTAGATCCCCCCTTGAACTCGAATCTTTTCCAGATAGAGGTAAAACTATAAAGTCGGTAAACTTCCCACCGTAATTTAATTTTCTTTTACCGCAATATTAAACCAAAACTATATATGAAAAAACGGAATAGTGGGGAAATTGGACAGTCAATAAAACCTGTGTTTTTTCCGTTTTTCCGTTTTTTCATTGGTTAGTATGGACGCGACTCAAGAAGTTCAAAACTATATATGCTTTATTTAATTTTTTTAAATGTAAGTTTGTCAGGGTATAGATGCTAACTTGATGGAAACTCATCAGCACCTCCAGCAAAAATTTATCTTTTTCTGTAAAATAGTTAGATCACCAAATACAGCATTAAATTAGCACAAAATTATGATATATTTTGTTTTTGACTTTGAAGAGATGATAGTGTCAAGTTTACCAAAGAAAAAGTAACTTGTGTTACATATAAAAATGTATTATAATTAAGTTTATAAAAATCAGAAATAGGGTTAATTTATAAAATTATATACGCAAAATATTTATAAATCACAATTATTATTAAAACTTACCTCTTAAATTCTTCAGGTTTATTATTGTGGGAAGGCAAATTGCAAAAAACTTTACTTGCCATAAGTAATAAATTGTATTAATAATAATTTTTTATGGAGCTCTTTGAAACACAGTTACAATAATATTATGTCAAAATATTAATATCAATAAGTTGGCAATTCAAAAAACAATTGCACCGCTTCTGCATGGTGCCATTTAATGCACTGCTACTGCGATCATTATAAAATATGTTTTATTTTAAATAATTTTTACAAATAATATTAATTCAATAATTAATATTCAAATATTAATTATTTGTAAATGTATTTTAAAATTAATGAATATTTAATTTTTATTTTTTCTAAACATTTAAAAGAAATTTATAAGTTTAAACAACTAAATGTGTATTAAGAAAAGCTTGATGAGCTCTCCATTTGTAGCTAAAATTTGAAAAATATTTGTCACACAACAGTTAACAATTCTAATAATTAATAACTAGTATATTTTGTAAAGAGGCTATCATTTTTAGTAAAATTTATTTCAAAATTATGAAGCAAAAATTTTGAAAATAATAAATTGAAAATGAGTAGGCAACCCATCGGACGGAAAATAAATAATTTTGGTGGGAGAATAAAAATTCAAACAAACTGAAACGACGAAATGTCTAAACGCAAAAATTTTCGTTTCAAATCTTGGTCGAGGTTCGCACAGTGGCAATCAAACTTTTCATGCGAAAATAGCGAGAATATTTATTTACAACTATTTCATAATAATTTAATAATTACAACAATTTATATCTTCCAGGTTTTCTTCTCGCCAAGAACCTTTTCTCCTTTATTTTTCCTGATTCTATTTTTCACAGACTCTTCGCTCCTATTTTTAACTGCTGCCTCTTCAATCAAAACCACGCTTACGACCTCTGGCTAACCTCTTTCGAATCTTCAACCCGCCCTAAATATTTAAATTTAAAAACCAACGTCCGTGAACCACAATTTCCCACAACATTTTTTACAGTAAACCACAACCGCAAGTATCAGTTTTAAGGGTTACCGGATGCGGATGGTATTTTTGAAAACGGTCAAATAAACTTTTCGTTTGCTTTTCACGAAGGTTAGCGATGTGAAAATTAAGAAAAATTAATTTTTGAAATTTAAGAAAAATTGTTTGCTATGGAAACGGCCGGACGCTTTAAAAAGTACTCTGCGGTAATTGGCAATATAGCCGAAGAGGATGCACACGATAGTTGCCAAGAATTGCTACGTCGAATATTTTAACTTTTTTCCTCTTCGTTAGGGTGAGATCTGAAAAAAATGTAAAATTTGGGTATCTTTTTCAAATATTGATTCTATGAAGCGAAATTTATCAGAAAAACAAAATAGCTTTATAAAAGAATTTCGATTGAAAATGCTTCCACGTGTCGGACCTGTCCGTTTCCGGCCCTAAATTCCTTATGAATTTTTTTAAAACAGTGTGGTAACCTGGACTTCGGGGTTGGAAAGTTGGTACTAACGGTTTTGCTGAAAAATAGCTTTTTCCTACCTTTTTTCCTTTTGTTTCTAGATCCTAGATGATGTTGGTAATTGCCGCCACTTCACCTAATATGTTTGGATGGAAAAGTGGGTAGGTGGGCCCGTTTTGGTCGTTATGTTGTAGTGTGAACTTTTCGGAAACGCAGGAGTGAGATACACAATACTCTTTGCAACACCGAAATCAAACAGTTTTAAAGTTTAACTTAAATTTATTTTAAAAAAAATGGAAAATATATGAAAAATATAAAAATCGCTTTACTTAGTCTGGTTGAAAAACTAAAAAAAAAGTTGTTAAAATAATTGCACATGAAACTGATAATTAGGTAGGGGAAAATCAAATATCACATTGAAGGCAGAGCCGGATTAAGAATCTGTGAGGCCCGGGGCAAAGTACTTTAAAAACACGCATAACACCTGAGGTAATCACGGTACACTTTGTATGTCGATATGAAACTAACTTATATTTTACTTTATTGTAGTCCTGCAGATGGTCAAAAATTTTGAATGAAACATGTCGATTTAATGTAATTGTGTTTTATTAAGTACGGCCAAAGAGTATGTATACTCTTTGGTACGGCTCATTTTTTTCCTATCCTTTCAGCAATGATACCAAAAACCCCTTGATAACATTTGCTACAGACCCCACGCTGGGTTAATCCAGCACTGTCTCATTTCCAAAGTCAACGTCCGGGTACGCCACTGATTCAAAGTACATTATTAAAGATTATTATATTTTATACATCGAAAATTTTAATAGCTAGAATTTGTATTTTAACAAAAATTTAGGGAGGGCTATTATTATTCTCGACCTTCTTCCCCCTCTATGAGTACGGCTCTGGTCCCGAAATGAGGATTATCAACAAGACATGGAAAAAAAGTACTACTGGAATTCTTTCGAGGCAAATTTTTTTTTGAAAATCAAATTTGAACTAATATGCTAGTTGCATAATGTCAATAAGTTGTTGTTATTGTTTTTATGCAATGTTTTGACGTTAGATGGAGTATTCAATGTATTTTTACAGATTTCTATCTGTTTCAGTACAAATGTTGATTTCTGGTTTAAAATATCTTTTCAAGATGTAGACATGGTATTTATAAATTTTAAAATAAAATTTCACTACCCTTGTGACAGGTGTTTGATTTATTTCTTACATGGTACAACAAAATAAAGGATGTATTCACTGAAATGAATACGACCCTAAATTTTAAACATCTAAAATAAATTGCAACTAATTTATCTAATATTTACGTTATTGTTTGGAGTTGGATTATAAATAAAATTTTATATTTTTTTTTATTTTGAAAATATTTAAAACACATTATTTTCAATTGTTTTTATTTCTGTTGCATAATGGAGTATTAATTATAATTTGCAATAATATAAATTTTAATGAATAATTAATTTTACTTAAGTATATTCTAAGGTTAACTTTGCGTTATATGTTATATTTTGAATATAAATATGGACAAAAGTAATTGTTGAATGCAACCATAAAACGTGCGCTTTAGGAATACCAACTAAAATATCAAATTCCCTAACAAGTTAAATAATCGGTGAGAACATAAATATTAGTTATCATTCACACGTTGAAAGTATAAGTTAATTAAGTACGTTGTATTTGTAGTTAGTTTTTAATTACTCAGAATTTAAATTTATTTGTGGTTTGCTGATATATATTTACCAACAAGCATAATTCTCAGCTGACATGAATTTTGTATTTGTGAAAACCATGCGTTTGTGATACATCATGGTCACACTCCATATTGTTACTTTCGGCACTCGAGAAATATAAATTTAAATTGTTATTAGTGTTTTAGCAGTTAGTGGCACAAAGTTTAGGCTTGAAATGTCCACTTACATCGGTAATTCTACTAATCACATAATTGTTAGCAATACATCAGCGGATTTAGTGGGGTCTTCTTATGCTCATGCAGTTTTAAATTTTAAAACCGACAAGGAAAGTGGTTGCAATAAAGAAAATATAGAAGAAAACTACACTGAAGTAATGCAGACAAATAAAATTACCAAAAGTAATGTGCAAGATTCTACTCAAACGTCGAACGATGAGGTTAAATCAGAAACTTTAGATGAAGGCGATACCTTTACTCCGGTTGTAAACCACAGTCGGAAGGAACGTAAACCTGATAGAAAAAGAGAAAAACCTCGTGATACTTTATCGACTAATAATAAAGCAAATTCAAATGGAAATACGGACAAACGTGACAATGGATCGACGCCAATTGTTATTCCTGAATCCAAATGCAAAAATAAAGACTCTGAAGTTGATAGCAAAAAAGTGTTTGTGGAAGCTCCTTTACCAAAAATAAATCCTTGGCAAGTTCATCATAAAACAAATAACCATGTAATCAACCAAGACACTCAACGAAGGGGTATTTTACAACCTCACAAACAAGAAGTTGCAGTTAATGGACAAACAAAAGCGATTTTACCACAACCTAATGATCATCGTAGAAATAACCGAAAGGTAAGGAAAAGTATTTCAGCTTTTACGTTTTCAAAACAATTATGTAACCTTTGTTGTTACATTAATAAACTTTTTTATTATTGTGATAAAATTTGAAATGCAGTTTACTAATTTTTATGCTCGTTTATAACAAAAAGTACAGAAAATAACTTAGCAGTATTTTATAATTATATGTTCCTTGCAAAAATTAAATTATAGATTTTATTTGTTTTTGCTTTGCATCAATTTTAAATATTGCTATAATTATTTTTGATTAAATTTTGGTTACATATGCAATTGTTACATTGACTGACCTTAACTTAAATCACAATTCGTAAATATTTTATAGATAATTTATGAAGTAAGCCTGATAACTGGGTAGCTAAAAAATTATCTTATTCAAAATTTAGATAGCAATAATTTATGTAAAAGTGCGTTTATGTAATATCTCTGTCTTATGAATTGTTTTATTAAAATTGTAGGTGTTTATAATTAGTGTAGATATAAAAAAACTTGAATGAAAATTATACAGGTGTACGGATTACCACAAAATTTAAATTTCTGAATAGGCAACCAGCGAAGCATTGAAGATTTTCCGTATTTTGAAAACGAAATTCGTTGCAGCTCGCAATTTGCGTAATTATTATTATAAGTTGATTAAAATTAAACTTTTTACAAATTAATACAATGAAATTCTGTTATCAACAATAAATTGCGACCTACATTTCACGTATTTATAAATTTGCAACTAATTCGCTAAGTAATAAAGTTGTTATTTTTATGATTATGTATCAGAGATATAATTGTCACAAATATTTATATTTTCACAGCTTAAATTGTTCAATAGCGAATACATCGGTACAATAAAAGCTCTTTATAAAAATTGTAGATAGCTCCACAAAAATTTTACAAAACAATATTTTATTGTTTACATTCAGATGCCAAATTCCGCGTTAAATTGCCGAAAGCTTTCAGAAATTCATAAGCACCTCTCACGTTCTCTCTTGATCTGCATGTGATAGGTTAGGTTATTTTAAAACGGAGGTTTTAATCGGTGCATGAATCACTGCGGGCTAATGTGTGCCTGAGGATGGAAAATCTCTTCAAAGTAATCTCGAAACTGGTAGCACAATAATGCTTCGTAGTTCATTTGTTTAGCTTGTCATCATCTGTATGTATGTTTCAGACTTTTTGGACAACTACTTCGCCAGTTGTAGCCTTACGTTACACATTGGATGTGTCTTGTGAAAGGATACACTGATACAAAAACGATTTTGAATAGATACTATTCGTTTTAAATCAAAGTGATTCGTTTTGAACTGAAACTTTTTTTTATTAGTGGATCTTTAATTCGGATGATCTTTTTAAAGGGAAAATTTTTTTATGATATGTTCATTTTCAATTTTATAAATTTCAATAAAAAAAAAGGTCTTGGGTTTATCCGGGTTCAGATGGATCACACGATTGAAAATCCACTTTTTTCTAACTTTTGATTTATACAAAAATTTTAAAATTTTAATATTGTATTTTTAAAGTTATTACTGTTTATTTAAATTCTTTTTTCTTAAAAATTAGATTAAATCCTTATTCTCGTTGACCACTGGTGTGTAATGATGCTAGTGTCTTATACTTGGATAGGTGACCGATCATCATAATATGTCTCGACTACCCTACCACCGATATAATTATACGGTCAAAATTATTTCTTCATACTCAACCACAGAAATAAGAAAAATTATATGGTGGATAGGGAAGTAGCATTCTGATGTGAACGACAATAAGGCTAAAGAACAAATTACGCCTGTAGATACCACTTGCATTTCAAGTTTATAATATTCTTTAATAATATCCTATTCTAAATGCATGACTGCATTCTATGGATATTATTGTTCTTATTATATATTATTTCATTGAAAACTATTTTTTTTTTAAATAATATTGACCTGGCTTATCTAAAAATGGTGGTCTGACATCCTTAGGTAACGTGGTCGTTATGAATGGGTGTACATTTGCTTAAATAGTAAATATTATATTGTTGTTATTGTAAGATTTGAGGATATTGCAAAGCCAAAGGTAAAAAAATTATATAAAGCAAGTGTAACATCCACGATATAAATAAACAAATAAAATAAAAATTTATATAAATAAAAACAATCTTCAAACCGATGAAAATAGTAACTACAACATTTCAATAAAAAATTCCAGTCAATCGTCCACTTCCAATCCCAAAATCCTCATGCAACAATTTGCAATTTAGACGATTTTTTGAGTGAAACCAAAAAAAAAACTGATTCAACGCAAAAAATCTGATACGAGTATTAAAATTGTAAAAATCGTCTCTTTTTTCTCTCAAAAAATCTCAATTTAAGTGAAGTTGGTTTCTAGAACAAATTCGTTACTTTTGATGACATTTCCTATCAAAATATCTATGTAGATCTTCAGAGGTGGGCAACTTTTTTGTGAGCAGGTTGAATAAAATTTTCTTTTCATGACGCGGACAGGAATAAATTGAATAATTAAACCAAAAAAATCAGAACTTATGAATTATTTAATTATCAAATTATTAAGGTATGTTAAAAAATACAATACAGAATTTACTGGCTTCAATAAGAATCAATTATAAATTATTACTTTAAAAAAAATATAATCTATCCACCTTTGGAGAGATCTATCTCACCATGGTGATCATGGTAAGAAAGTCACCGAAACCATAGTTATTAAATATTTATATAAAAGGTGGATAGATTATATTTTTTTAAAAGTAATAATGAAATACCACTATATCAATGAAGAAACTATTACAGAAATCGATTATAAATATACAAAAACTTGGAATAAACATTTTTATTGCCATGGAATCAAAGTAAATTGAAAAAATAATAATTATTTCTTTAATTGAGGTGGGATTAAAAATATATTTATTCGAGAAATTGTAACGTATTTCGGTCTCTTTCTATTGTATCGAAATGTTATATCTATCTTTGTGAGTGAGATCCTACCCTTAATTTTAAAATTTCAACTTTTCCGCCATTAATTTGCTTTATTTTTTCAATTCAATATGTGCTGGGGAGAAGTATTGAATTTATATTGTTTTATTTTGTTTTGTTTTTGAGCTGTGATATCATCGGCAAGTTTTTTAAATGGCAACCCGTTTGGATATATCACATTATTTTGGAGTACGAATGTGAAATACACATCTTGCAATCTTGAGTTCAAAAATTTATTATTCTTTAGAAAAGCCATAGAAAAAGTATTGAATTTTATGTATGGCTACAATCCTTGAGTGAGGTCGATAGTGGAACAAAAAAATTCCGCTTACACGTACAGTTACTTGCAAAAGAACTCGAACACTCATATGTTAGCAATATAAGTTGTAGCCTTTTTTTGTCATATAAGAATCGATTTTACATCAAAACTTTTCAGGTATTTGTTGTTGCAAATTTCGTTCCTTTTATTTTTGTTTATATACATTTTTTGATTCGTTGTACCGCTTTTGAAATATAGATGAAAATTTTTTTAGCATTTTACCCAGTTTTGTTTAAATCACTGTAACTCTAAGAGCCCCCGCAGACTGCAGACTTTCTATCGGCCGATAGTTTGGTCGGTTTATTCTCGACCGATCATATAGCCCATAAAACTTTTTATTGGCCGATATCGAATCGTTATAATTTGCCCACTTGCATACTGATTAAGAAACCGACTAAACTATCGGCCGATAAAAAGTCTGCAGTCTGCGAGGGGTCTAAAATGGTGCGACAAAATGGAAAAATTTATATAACCACAAAGGAAGGAAATGAAATTTGCAACAAAAAATGTCTAACAAGTAGGTATTGCTGTAAAAATAATTATTATAATATGACAAATCACACCTTCAAAATGTATAATTTACATTGCTAGCATAGGACTGTATGAGTAATAATGAGAGCCACTGTATACTACAAAATATGAAGGAAATGAAATTTTCCTCCTATTTCATCTATGTATTTTTATTTCAAGATCGACAGGATTCATACAATTTTTTCCATTGAGCAAAATTAAACAAGACAACTTTGCGTGGAAAATTCATACTATATTTATAGCGCTTTATTTACGAGTTTTTAATGGCTAAGTGGCATAATTTGAAAAATCACTCATAGATTTTGGTAGCAAGAAACTGGAGCACTACCTGTCTTATATTAACTAGCCTAATTTGGTTGTTTGGCACGGCCCAGGGATTTTTTTTCTATATCTCCTGGAATAACTAGATAATATTATGATAATTAGTAGTATTTAATAACTCTTTAGTGTGAGATTTTTGCATTGTTTGGAAAGCATGGAAGCTCGTTTACCAATCACAGAATTTTTGATAACGAATAAGGTTTCGGCTTTATTATATATTAGTCCATCCATGTATTAGTCGAATTTGATGTGAACTTGTGTCCTGTCGGCCTCCCTTGCCTGTTATAATTCTGTTTTATTTTGGAGTTTTTGAATTTGGGTGGATTTTCTGATTGAGACAAACGGCTTCACTATAGTTATCTGTCAATTGTAACTTGTTATGGATCAAAATAGATCTCGTGTATTAAATTTAATTTAATATCTCCATAACTAACATTCAAACAATTGATCATTTCATGCTTAAAAATTCCTTTAAGGTGTGCCATTTTTTTAATCAAGTGAGAAATTTTTTTATATGCATAGTAGGATGTTCACCGTATATTTTAGGGGAGAGATGATCTGAATTAAGTAAACTAGGAGTATTTGTTTTTGAAATTGAAAGTAATCAACTAATTCACTTGGGTACCTTCAGTTGATTAATGATAATAAATTAGATTTGAATTGATAATTACTGATGCTACTGATTGTAAAGTAATTACATACTTGTTCGGAAATTTTGTAAAAAATATTTATATTTTTACAATAATTATTACAAGTTTCCTAAAAATTAGTTTTTAAATTTGTGATCGCAACTTGTGACACCTTGATAAAATGACTGAATTAAAATCAAAATTCTCAATGTCATTTCAAGTACTTGATAAACGAATTGGTGGAGATAAGCGGAATCTTGGTGTAGTATTTCTAATTTTTTAAATTGTTTAAATACAACTATGTAAGTATGAATAATATGATAATTAAAACACACATAATCTTAGTTTTTGTTACTAAATGACATTTGGTCATTCATGAACTTCGTAGTTATTTAGCCTTTTGGTCGATTGGTATTTAATAGTAGTGTATAGTAGAATTAAAAATTATCTAAATTAAGAGTGACACGTGCAAGTTGATTGCCTTGTTCCCCCTACTAATAATAAATTTTGTTATCTGGTCAGCAGTGTCGATCTTTGATCGTAGCCACTTTATTTACATACACGGACACCTCACTAGTTTTTGTATTTTATTATATATATGAAACTGCTACTGTTCTAATGCTAAATTTAAATTTTATGTTATCGTAGTTTTCCGTGATATTAAAAAATGTATTCGTTATTTAATCGTGACTAGGTTATTAAATAAATTTCATAATGTTACCATGCTTTTTATCTACTAGTGATATGTAAATACATCAGCAATATGTCTGTAGGTAAATTTGAAATATTTTTTTTTAATTATTAATTATTTTAAGTTGGCGAGAATGATATTTATTAAATTACCTATTAACAAAAATTGTATTAAGTGTCGATGAAAATAGCATTACTTTTCTACGTGTTATCGTTTAACCTTGTCGGCAGCTTTTGGCATAAATAATAGGTATAATATTAAATTAATAATTAAAAATAAAATTGAGCGCACTTCAAATAAAAGCAAAAGTTAAGCACAAAACATTAATATACTGGGTGTTCATTTGAAGAATTTTTACCCTTGATATTGAGAGAATCAAATTAATAACAGTAAAGGCACGTCAATCGATTTAGGGAGGGAGAGCTAAGAATACGTTTTTGCCAACATTTTTCGTCTCGCCCCCTCCCTTGACTATTTCAATTTTATAATCTTAGTGTGGCACCTTTCTCCTTGTGGTTTTAACTTTCAATAATATGTATTAGCGTTGCTGTTAAAACGGTTTGTGCCCGGTTTTCAATTATCCAAGGGGATCAGTTTTGCAAAAATAAATTAACTTCGCTGTAAACACAATAAAGGAACTCATCTTCAAAATTTTTATTTACATCCGTAATGTACCAAATTAAAACTATCGGAAAATACTACCTTTTAAAGCTGATAAAGTACAAATGGGCCGTTTTGTTCTCAATTACTATATTAATAAGAAAAAGACATCCCCCAAACTAAACGTTTGCGTTAGTTGTGTGAAAGTAACTTGAAACTTTTGTTTCCAAAAATTTGCTCATATGCTGTGGTATTATAGGTGTGAATATCAAGCCCCAAGAAAAATATAGGATTAAATATAATTCTATCTGCATTAAAAAGTGATATTTATAGTTGATAATAATAATAATAATACATTATTTAAAATTTAATATTCTGCTTTGGAAAGATGGATACTATCGCTCTCCCAGTATCAGCTGCCACTGTACATATATACTGCCCGGCAAAAGTTTGGATACACTCTAATTCTTTTACCTTTTTGAAGACTTTTTGACACATAAAAATCACTTGTTTGTTTCTTGAAAATTTTACAGTCTCTATAGTCACTATAACTCGGAAAACGATATGGCAAAGTATATTATACAGGACGTCCTCGGATACACTTGACATAATTTTAGTGTTGCTAGAGAATACCTTCATAGGAAATAGCTATTTACGTACGAGCTAGCGAAAGTGATCCATTCCGGAGAGTAAGCAAAATATCAGCACTCGCTGGCGCTCGTTCTGATAGCTTACGAAGCCGGAATAGATCACTTATGCAGCGAGTCACGTATGCGGCTTTTCATGCAAGACGAGTCCTTTTCAAAATAAAAATATAAGAAATATACGGCACTAGTCATAACAACGGTAATTAAATAGAGGACCTATTTGTAATGAATGTAATGAAATATAGGACGTACGTAATATTTTCATTACCGTTGTTATGACTGGTGATATCATGGTAATTAATATAACACAAGACTGCTTCGACCGCAGCGTATCATTTTCCATAAGTTAAAACTACATATAATGCTATACTTTCCAAGGTCTTGGATGAAAAATATTTAACATAATTTTTTTCTAAATTCAAACCCTCGAGAGTGGGATCGGAAGTGACGAGTGCGAAAATTAAATCCTTCTGGATTTTGGTCTTTGGAACCCTAAAGAACATTTCCACAAAGTTTAAGCAAAATGTAAAATCGTGCCGCAACTATTTTCTTTTTTTTTATCATTATGGAATGACTCCTAAATGTCCTCCATCACCACTGAAATTATATAGTGTGTTTGGTGACACCCTGTATATAAAAAATTGGCCATGTAAACATCGCATAACTTTCCCCATTTAATTTGGGTATTACAAATGGTGGTCCAAAAGTAATTGACACTTGAACTTTTTTTATTTTCTTTATCATTTCTGCAATTTTCACCATTTTCAGCTGGCCTCTAAGTTTAACTATGATGTACATTTATGCCAAATTTTTTGACATTTGGTTGCGTGGTTTAACCTGTGCAATTCATACTATTTCTTTTCATGTCCTAACCACACACAGACATACGGACGAACATCCAACTAAAATTCATCAAAAACTTAGCAGGACATGATAAGAAACATTTTAATACCAAAATTTCCATTTTTGATTTTTGAGTGGATTACAATACTTTCCCTTATACATATGTATACGTATGGGGAAAGTAAAAATTCATATAAACAAAATTGAAGGCAATGAAATTTGCAACAAAAATTTTTTTTAAAGTTTTGCTGTAAAATCCATTTTTATATGAAAAAAAGCGGCTTCAATGTAAAAAAAATTTACATTGATAACAGGAGTGTCCGAGAACTTTTGCGTGTAACTGTAGATATTATATTACCTCATAATTTTAGTTCGTACAATACAATCTTCTGTGACAAGTTAGTTTTTCACAAACCATATTATGACCAACCCCCTATCACTTCATCATACAGTAAATGGTGTTATGTTGTCAGATGATGTAGATGGCGCTAGTAGTATAGCTATGTTGTGTTGTAAATTAAATATGCGGGAGATTTAAAATTAATTTTATCTTAAATTTTTAACTATTCTAATACAATAATTATTACAGTTACTATAATAATTAAGAACTTACCCCAATTAAACACTTGTTAAACACAATTTATTTGTTTATTAAAATTAAAAAATTAATTTATTAAAATTTACATTGATAACAGGAGTGTCCGAGAACTTTTGCGTGTAACTGTAGATATTATATTACCTCATAATTTTAGTTCGTACAATACAATCTTCTGTGACAAGTTAGTTTTTCACAAACCATATTATGACCAACCCCCTATCACTTCATCATACAGTAAATGGTGTTATGTTGTCAGATGATGTAGATGGCGCTAGTAGTATAGCTATGTTGTGTTGTAAATTAAATATGCGGGAGATTTAAAATTAATTTTATCTTAAATTTTTAACTATTCTAATACAATAATTATTACAGTTACTATAATAATTAAGAACTTACCCCAATTAAACACTTGTTAAACACAATTTATTATACAATTATCAAGTTTTTAACATCAACTAACGAACAGCTGTTGAGAAACTAAACTACTAGCGCCACCAAGAGAACTAAAATCGAATCACATATTTTTGACGACTTTTTATTTTTTCGCTCATTGAAGTTGTAGGGGGCTGATTATGACTTTAGCTAGGCATAAGATACACAAGCATTCAATCTTCTCACGGTTTCCTTTAACATTTATCTTGAGAGGAAAGATATTAATGTACATGTTATTACCTATTTATCCATATTTATCTACTAATGAGAAAGGGAAATAATGCTCATTAGTAGATAAATGTGGATACATAGGTAATACAGTTGGCTACTGTCCATAAGTGCAAGAAGGATTCTATTAATTAAGTAGAAGTGTAGAGGAAGAAGCAGGTCTGTTTTAAGTGAATTTCAATAGTTTTGAATCAAATATAAATCGTATTTAATACATAATAACAATAATAATTAATTAAAAATTATTTGTTTGGAATAAAATAGGTACTTGATATTTCAATTATGCATTGTTTTTTTTGCAACATTAAATTGAATAATTTTATCAACAATATTATTGATTCAGTGAATGAAAATTAAATTTTAAAAATCTGATTTACACTTTTATCCCAGATATTTTGAAACCATAAAATTGCACTTTTGGTTATCCATATTGGTTTTGAATTTTGAATTACAACTGAAGCCTTTTTTTTCTAATGTGTTTAGAAAAAGAAGGAAGTTATGAATAGCAAATTGTTTTTCATATTGTATTTATATGAATTTTTGTTACTGATAAGCTCAATGTCACCAGTATTATACCTGTGTAATTCGTAATTTTATTTCAAGTTGTGCTGTCGCGTCGTTCAAGTCGCAAAATCAAAAAAATTAATTTATATCTAACAGTAACCGTCATATTTGTTTTTTTTTCTCACTATATGAATAACTACTGTACTGTTTATTCAGAGGTATATTAATAATTATTAAATTAATCGAATCTATTACAATGTAATTATGTCTGCGAAATTGTTGATAAGAATGCGTAGAACACATCGCCTTATTTAAGAACATTTTTATAATTTTTAAGTTTTTATTTATTATGTGCATAATTTTGTTGTTCCTAAGTTCTCTTGTTGGTTGAGCGTCGAATATTAATTTATATATTTTTTACAGGCTAGTGATTTCTCGGATATAGGTGACTGGCCATCATTGGGCAATGTTTCTCTTGAGGTATGTAAAATTTTAGTTGAATTGTATCTAGAAGCATTATAATTATTATTTTTTATTGTTATTACTACCAAAGCATTTGGCGGTTTTTGTAGCTCATTGTTTAGAAAAACATTATTGCGGTGGTTCGTATGCATGTTTTATGTTCAATGCAATTAAAATGCTTTAAAAAGTATTTTAATTGTGGCAATATTTTACCTATCTGATTTTGACTAGAATTTTCAAGTTTTCATTCATTTCAAGTTTTAGTTAGGATTATTTGCTCTTTACTTATGATGTCTATAATGTCTGTTGACATGAGGATTGAGCTAAGAATATTTGAATACTACCCTGGAATACTATAATAAATAAATAAATGAAATGATTAATAAAACCAAAATTTAATTTAAACTATTTTTTACTAAACTAATAATTAGTTTTAATAATTAGAGACCACTAATTAAACAATATAATTATTATATTATATTTATTATACAACCACTAATTAAACAATATAATTATTATATTGTTTAATTAGTGGTTAAACTTACAAATTATTGTCATTATTGTTTTAAGGAATATAAACCAAAAACAGAACAGTAGAACAAAAATTTAAGAAAAATGTTTTAAGAATGTAACACTGATTATTGTGTTATGGGAAATCTAGATTGTAATCTGATCATATACTACTACAGAGAGACAAAATATAATTTGTATTGTATTATCTTTTATTTTTAATAAAAATTACTTACAATTGTTAAAAATACATAAGATTTAAATATAGCTAGAAGTGGTTTTAGCCAAAAATAAAAATTTATTATTATTAATAATTACAAGAAATTCCATTTTATTATACAAGCTAGTTAACGAGTTGAAAAAATTGAAAAAAGACGAACTAATCAAAGTAATGGTGACAGGTAAATTACTTACACAATTGCACGATATCGAATTTGAAGGAGAAACAATGTTTTGATAAATGATAACAACAGTGAAAATTCCAAGTATATGTATTTGTGTAGCTAATTTTAATTAGCCTTAAACAGCAGGTTTGTACGTTTGTAAGTTTCGATCGATGATAAAAGTACGATAATTGAACTTTTAAGATCTACTGAAGCGCTACCGAATCAGCACATGGTGGGAACTAATAAACGTAAAAATGTGGCGCAAGCCTTAAAACTAAATGAACTAATAAAAGATAGTTCAAATGGTGCTGTCAACATTAGGACTAATGTTACCAAAACCAATTTAAACACGAAAGTCCATAAGTTATCCTTAGTACGAAAGAAGGATGATTTAACTATTAATTTAAATAATGATAGTGAAATTAACGGGGAGGAGAACAACTTCACTGAAGTTATCAACAAATAGAAAAAAGATACTCAACCAAAGGCAGGTAACAATATGGTTCTAATAATACCAACGCCGTAGGTGTTGATGGTAAATCAAAGAAAACTGTTTTTGGCTCGTTAGAAGGTACCCGGATTTTCATGGAATCACAAGAAAATGTTGGTTCCATATGAGACGTGTTGGTTCTAGTATCACAGAAGAAACTATTGTATTGCATATGAAGTCGAGGCATCCGTTACACAACTTCACGTGTACTCAGCTTAATACGTATGGTGATAGTGCGTCTTTTAATATTGGTGCTGATTTGTTACTACATGAGTTACAATTTGCTCCAGAATTTTGGCCTAAAGGCGTGAAGGTTTGCCAGTTTGACTTTTTTCAAGGACCAAGAAGTAATTGTTATTGCCTAACATGGATTCTTGTGATCGTGATAACACTTATTTGATATGCATAATTGTGGTGGTATCAAAACCTAACTTAATGGACTTAGTAACAATATAAACTGTTGTCTTTACGACGTAATAATTCTTATCGTTACCTTCCTTAATGATATCCAGTGTTGTTTCCAGTGAACTCAAATTTTTCAACTAATACAATGTTTTTCGATGCAACCGTTCAATCGAATCAAGTCTGAAAACTAGTAGTGGAGGCATATTAATCGGAGTTCGCAAAAATTTAAAAAACATACAAATTGACATAGTGGAAACTGTTTTCCTCCGAATTGGTGGCTTAATTATTGGCACAGTATATTTTCCTCCCGATATGAGCGTCATTGCTTATGAGGAATTTTGTATCATAAATTTGTAATTTGTGGTGACTTGAACCTTCCCAAGGCTATAAGGTCTAGCTATGGTACTTATATGAGTACACCGGTAATGTATGCAAGAAAACTCAATTAATTAGCGATGTGTTTCGATTTTGAAATATTCTATAATGAACTACATTTAAAAAAAAATGTTTTATTGAAATCAGAGAACTTTTCAGCATTTTTTTAACAATAGCTTGAAATTGCTAGTAACCAAAGACCAACACAAAACTGAAGGTTTCTTTAGACCAGTGGTCACCAACTCGTTAATTGTAAAATTAATTAAAATTAAACAACAAATTTTAAATTAAATAGTCGAAAAATAAATTGTTAATATACAGGGTGCCCCCGGATACATTTTACATAATTTCAATAGGCGTCAGATTTTTTGTAAAATGTTTCGTTTAGAAGGTACATCCATTTGAAAAAACCGAGAAAGAAAAAGTTCAAAATTTTCAACATTTTTTTACTTACAGTTGCGAACATGAAAATAGCAGTGGTTGTAAAATTTAAAAAAAATCAAATAACTTCAAAATTCGTTTTAACTTATAAAATTTTAATTCATAATTTAATAAACCATATTTGCACACATCTAATTTACACATATTTAAATTTAATTATAAATCACAAATCTTGGTAATCTGAAAAATTCAATTCCATGGATTAACGTTAAAATAGGATTAAGGTCAGGAGGTCGAACAGGCCACTCGAAAACCTCAATGTTATTGACGCGAAACCATTCTTTGGCAACCCTGCTGGTATATTTAGGGTCATTGTCTTGTTGAAAGACTTTTTTCTTCGCTATGATTCCATGACAGGTGACCACATGACAAGTGAACCCACGACAAGTGAACGCACGACAAGTGAACACATGACAAGTGACCCCACTGACAAGTGACTACACGGACAAGTGAACACACGGACAAGTGACCACACGGACAAGTGAACACACGGACAAGTGACCCCACTGACAAGTGAACACACGGACAAGTGAACCCGTGGACAACTGAACACAAAAAATAAAATAAAAAAACCTAATCTAATTTCGACTGTTACAAGGTTGTTACCTATTTTGATAAAATTTACCAGTTTGGCGCCCACCCAATCTGCGCCGTCTTTTCGGCGCAAGAACGATTCGGTGCAGGGACGATTTGGTGCAGAGACGGTTTGAATAATCGCCTTTCGGCGCGAAGACTATTTAGCGCAAAGACGATTCGGCGCTAAGACTATTCGGGGCGAAGAATATATCTAATTTTCTAAATCTCCTAATTCTTTCAGTTGAAACAAAACTTTTTATTTAATAAAATCATCAAATTTCAACTTAACACATAATATAAAGAAGTAAAAATTTATTTAATTATTTTATGTTTTTAAAAATTTAAATACTTGAAATTGAATACTTTTGCTTTAATTATATATACCCTTATTGTAAGAAATAAGGCAGCAAATACAATTTTGTAGTTTTGAGTAAAACACCAAAATGGTTTACGTCAAATCGTCCTTTTGTGTCGTTCCAAACTTTCAACAAGTTTGGTACCAAATCGAGTGTGCAGCGGTTTGGCGGCACCAAACGGGTCACACCGAATTGCCTCTGCGACGAACTAGCTACGCCGGACCGGCTGCCCCGAAAAGTCCCATTCCCCTCTGTATATGCTTGAAAGTTGCACCCAGCACTGAAAGTTTGATTATTCGAATATTTATGATTCCTAGGTCTACTATTTTAAGTTGACATGTAAAGCAATAATAATTATAAAATTTAATTTGAAAAATTACATTTAAATTAGAAAAATAACTTAAAAATTACGATTGTGTTCAGTTGTCCTTGGGTTCACTTGTCGTGTGTTCACTTGTCAGTGGGGTCACTTGTCCGTGTGTTCACTTGTCTTGGTGGTCACTTGTCCGTGTGTTCACTTGTCCGTGTGGTCACTTGTCAGTGGGGTCACTCGTCATGTGGTCACTTGTCGTGGGTTCACTTGTCGTGGGTTCACTTGTCGTGGGTTCACTTGTCATGTGGTCACCTGTCCGGTCACCGACTGAAATTATGTAAAGTGTATCCGGGGACACCCTGTATATATTGTTGTGGGATTTTGTATTAAAAATTACCTACCCTGCACAAACCTTAAAGTTTGCCCAGTTAAAGTTTGCTCTTTTATTGTCGGTAAACAAGAGACACTCAGATAGTCGGTTCCTATGTGCCTTTTAATAGCACCAATTTATTTTTATAATCCAAAAATTAATCCATAAAATAATTTCCAATGCAATTTCAATTAAAAATAACTTTAAAATAAAATTTTTCAAGTTTTGTAAATGGAAAGGTGCGACACGCGTATACAAATCTTCTTTTCCTTCAATTTTAATTTTAACTAAATTTAATTTATCCAAAACCAATTCTTGCAATGTCCACATTTTAATTTAATCAATTAATATCCAAATTATCAAATCCAATTAACAATTAATGTCCAAATTATTATCAACTTTGATAAAAAATCGAAGAATCAAAAAGTTTGTTTAAATGCAAGATTACAGTAGAAAAATTACTTTTTAATTTTTGTCATATGTTGCACCACTTCAAAAAAATCGAAAAAATTCATGAGTATATGGGAGTATAAAAGACATTTTTTGACAAAATTTGGTGAGTGACACTTTTCAGAAAGGCGTTAAAAAATAAGATTTAAATTTTATTTCTTTCGCCAAAAATCGGCTTTTCGTTTAAAAATCAGGACCCAAAAATTTTTTCATGTCTTTTACTCCTAAGAATTATGAAAAAAATCACCGTTCGTTAATTTTGAATTTTACTATTTTAAAGAAAATAAAATCTAAAAAAGAGATTTTTTGGAAAAACTCGAGAACCGTTTAAGATAAAGAGCTGAAAATTTGGCTGAATTATTTTTATTTGATATCAAAACGATCCCCCAAGTACGAATCGAAAGAGCCGCAAGGGCAGATTTCCCATGTAAATCCGACTATACCATTTGGTGTGAATGTTCTTTATACATTTCTCTATCGCTTCAACCACGCGCAGATCAAAATTTTTAATTTTACTATTTTTAAAAAATTCGGAATTGTTAAAAAGAATTTTTTTTGTTATTTTAAGATTAAACAAATTTTTTTATAAATTTTGCATAATATTCTCCTAATTTTTACTGCATATTATACCTCATATTTTTCTATTTTTAAGCGCATTAATTACGTGAGGTGGTTTTGGCGATTTTAAGACCCCACCCCCTTGGTGAGATGTCGTGAGATTTGGCTCGACCCCCCTCCTCCCCTTTAATCTCACGTGAGATTTTTTAAAATGGGTATTTGTAGAGTAAATACGTTAATCTGTGCTTGATTGCGTTTGATTTATTAAAAAAACATAATTTGCTTAATTATTTTTATTTCAGAATAGTTAACCCTACATTGCACATAATTTTATTTTTGAATAAAAAAAAATATGTGGTGTATTTTATCGTCTGCATCACGTAAAAAATATTTAAAAAAATTATTTGCGTTTATTTTCAAAAATATTCATAAAGTTATGTTTGTTTTATCTGATTTTCGTCAAAATATACAAGTAAGTAAATGAAAAGTAACAGTAAAAAAGGTAGACATTCCTTCAATAAGCTGTAATTGAGCCACCGAACTTTTTTTAACTCAAAAATTAGGCTTTGTAATAATATTACACACACTTCATTAAAAACGTGAAAAAACATAACTTCCACAATTTGTAACATTAGTAGCTGATTACCTTAATTATTGATATGTTATGTGCTATAATATGTTGGTAACTTACCTAACTTGAAGAATGATGTTCCTGGATAGGAACATTGTGCATACAAAGTTTATTTGTTGCTTAAAAAGTATTTAAAAAAATTTATTTCTTTGAGTTTCCAAATGGGAACAAGGTGCAATATAGGGTTAACACAAAAAAATTACGTGATATTTGCCGAGAAACCCCTCTCCCCCACGTGAGATTTGGTGAGTTTCGGCTACCCCCCCCCCCTCTAAAAGCTTCACGTAATTAATGGACGCCTTCATACGTATGCACATTATTTTTTAGCGCATAAAGTTCCAAGTCCTGGTAATTACTAGTAAACGTTATTACTACTAGGTCCTAGGTTTATTACTAGTTTACTAACTTATTACTAGTACTAAGTGAATATTTAATATCGAATATTTTGATTTTGCGTATAATCCGGTCTCTAGTTATTACTAACCTGAACATATTTTATTCAATGACAATCGAGAGATAAGGTTTAGAATCGTTAGCATTACAACCCTTATTAACTAGCTTATGCAATACATTGGAATTTCTTATAATTCATCAGAATAAATTTTTATTTTTGGCTAAAAGCACTAGCTGCATTTAAATATTAATATGTAGTTTTGAATAAAAACAATACTGTTAAATGTTTTAAACAAAATACGGACTGCTTTAAAACTTTGTGACGTTGGTGTATATTAATGATATTAATTGAGCAATGGATTTGAAATTTTCACGGGCGTATTAATAGATTCATAATATTAAGGTCAACGAGTCTTCACTCACATTTGTCTGGCGCAAACTAGTTTTTTTTCAAATTGTGCAGTTGCATTATTTCATTACCACACCTCGTATATTTACATAATAATGCTATTTAAAGCAAAAGGTGCAAGTTCAGAATTTGATATCTAGTTTTTAACTTAACTTATAAAACAATTCTTAATTTTATGATTTATTTATTAAATTTAAAAAAAATGTATTTTAAACAAGATTATAATAGTGCAATATAGCCCTATTCCATTGCATTTCAAATCTATTTGAAGGAGATACATTCAACTCGCATGAGTCTGAAAATTTTAATCTTATTCATATTTGTGTGTTTTTTTGTAATTAACATCTGTAATTTAAAGGTTTTGTGAACACTGTGTAGCGTAAACTACTCAAATTTATCTACATCTGCCACTTGCTTAACCGTAGATGGACTTAACGCGTTAGCTAACTTTGCTACTTAAAACGCAGTTCTTGAGAGCGTAGTTAGGAAAACATCGTGGATTTTTAACAGTAAAATTCTTACAACACTCAGATTTCAATTCAGCTAAATGGAAAATATGATGGTAAATTGGACTATACAAATAAATCTATTAAAGCGGGATTTTAGCAGTTGAAAATTTGTTGAAATCGATGCTATTATTATTAAACCAAATTTTAAAGCTATTGCTGAAATTATCAGTTTCATTTTTTTACTAGACATTGAAAAGATGTTATTGTAAAGTACTACGAAGAGATATTTGCATTTTTTTTGTTAGAAAACAGTTAAAAAATTCACAAAGTCATGAAAATAAGCAATGCTTAAAATATTACTGCGCAAGCATTAGTAAAAAATTGAAAAATCTGACTTCGTACTGCTCTCAAGACAACCTTTAATTGCCCGGAAAAAAATTTTCATTGTTATCCGTTCCTTTATAATTGCGTATTTTATGTTAGAAAATGTCTTGTTTTAAAAATTTCTCCATAGTGGTTTACAATAACATATTTTTGATGTCTAATAAACAAATGAAAATGTTAATTTCAGCAATAACTTTAAAATTTGGTATCATAGTAGCATCAATTACAATTTTCTTTCGACTGCTAAAATCCCGCCTTAAGTAAGAAAAAAAGAATTGATTTATTGTATTAACACATAAAAAAGAAAGATTGGTCGACAAGTTTAATTAATTCGTTAGTCAAAATAAAACTAAAAAATAAATAATCAAGTAAAGCTAGTACGTAATTGACGACTACGTACTTGAAAACAAAATAAAAAATACCAAAGTGAAGAACTTATATCCACCTGGAGGTTAGATTCAGTCATGCAAAAAAAATTGTTATTGGATATCCATTAAGAAGATAAGGATATCCCAACAAAAAGAAGTTATGCCTTGCCTAAAATTAATTACATACCGAATATCATAATCTCGGAATAACATTACTTCATCATTCTATTGGTCTACCATCCAGGAATGAAAGTACAAAATAGAGAACACAAAATACTCTTGAAACGAGTAAGTGTGGCTACATTAATCTCCACTGAAGCACCTTCATAATCTAATCATCTGCTTGAAAGTTAAGGTGTAACATCCTAACTAATAAACATAATTCCACGTTTGGGATTTAAAATGTGTTGTAACAATAAAAAGTAAAACTTGAAGTATGGTTCTCCAATTTGAAATGACTTTTGATCCACTGTGTAAAAACACATCACAAGGAAAAGTCCTCAGTAATAAGTAATTATTACCCGCACCTAATAAAACCGCCTTTGCAAAACTATTTATTTCCAGCCCACCTCCCATACATTCAATGTGCTTTTACAAACCACGTCAGCAACATTCTGTAAATACCCTCTCTTATAAATAATACTCCCCCCCCCCATTATCTGAATTATAACTTACAAAGATTGAATTAAGAATGCTTGAACATCGTCGAACCCCACGTTGGAAACAAACGATTAGCAGGAAAATCCACTCTACATATGAGGAAATAAAACAAGGTGAATTGAAAATCTCCAAATTAGCCAGAATAGTAGGTTTGTTGCATCAAACAGTTCTCTCTAGTTCTAGGACTATACTGTCCTGCTTAGCGAAAGTGCCGTATGTACAAAAATTGCCAAAATGAGTTATTGGTGTATGTGTATACTAGGGACATTCTTCTACCTTTTTAACAAATAAAAATGTCATATATTTCATAACTAATTGAAATAATCCAGTGATTTTGTTTGCCATTTGTACGGTCTCCTACCTACACTTAAATCTTAAAAGTCAAATATCTCGATATGGCTGTTTTGTACATACGGCACTTTCGCTAAGCAGGCAGTATACGCATGCTCTTCAACTAAATTTTGGAGCATTAAAGATCATTTTCATTAAAGTTTTAACTAAAAAGCATGCGTATAGTCTGAGAACTGGAGATAAATGTTTATAGGAACAAACCTAGTGTATCGAAGGGTAGACAACACACAATTGTTCTATAAGTCAAACTATAGAACTGGAAATTTTCGGAAATTTAAATGACATTAGGCGTTCTGACAACTAAACTACATTGGTATATAGGGTTCAATATAAATAGTATAAAAAAACAACACATAAAAATTCGATTACTGACGTATTAAAAACAATTATTGAAAATTTCTGTAGATCTTCGCGGTTCAAAAGATAAGTCTGCACTTACCGTCTTCCCTCTCAGTCTGTTTTTTCAGTGTTCCGTACTCCACACAATTAGTGATACAATTTTTGTCTGACAATTTTTTTAAACCATTTATAAAGCCTAGGTATATAATAATTTTGGATTCTAGCATTCTATCACTAGCCTACGACCTACCCCTATTATATACTATAATATATTTATGTTCTGAACTGTTCTAAATTTTAAAACGATTGTTCTAAAGAGAAAACTACGAGCAGAATTCCAGACGTCACATTCCTCTTAGTTAGTCAATTTAACATTTATATTTCTTACATTTTTGATAAAATTTTTTATTATAATTTTTATTCTAATATGGTCAAAGTAAAAAATTTAAAAAATTTACAAAACGCCTTAAAAGATTACTTGGAAATTTAGAGGTATATTTTTGAAATCCATAGGAAGGGCAAGAGCTACTTTTCATAGCCTTTTAAATTACAAAGTACAACATTAATTTAAAAAATTTTTTAGTACACAAGAAATATTATTCTAAGTTACTAACAGTTTTTTTTTTAATTAATAGCGTAAATCAAGCAGTCCACATGAAAGTAATTCTTCTCTTGTGAAGCAACAGTCTAGTGATGCTGAACCAGAAACTTCTGATTCTTCAGATAAAAAGAAAAAAGTCAATAGGAACAAATGGATGCCATTAGATGTTCCCATCGCCAAAGGTCAATCCAAAACAGAAAATTCCCACAAAAATAGAAATGATCGCGGTAGCGAACAATCGGTTTCTAATAATCCAGACTGTGATTGGCCAAATAACAGGGACCAGCAAGAAAGAACAGGACGTCAAAATAGAGGGTCTAATTTGACATCAAAAAATGTACGAGGTAGAAATCGCACAACACGGAAAAATCACTATAGCCGAAATTCAAATAGAAGTGCAAGTGATCAAGAGTATTCAGATTATTCACTTGATTATATACCAGTAAATTTTTTATTTTTTTAGAAGTAAGTTTGATTAATTTTACTCTTTTAGAGCAACAACAATTATGGTGTTTCTAATGCTGGATCTAACAACGTAGTGCAATACATGGGTGCTCTGTATTTTAATAGTAATAATTACCCTGAAATTGATACACAAACCCTTAAAGATTTTATTACAAAACAAATGTAAGTAAATTGTTTCTGTTTAAATAGAATTTTTTTAAATATTTTTTTAAATTTTTAGCGAGTACTACTTCAGTGAAGAAAACTTAATGCGAGATTTTTTCTTAAGAAGAAAAATGGATTCCGAAGGATATTTACCTGTTGCTTTAATAGCTACTTTCCATAGAATTAAGACGTTAACAAATGACATAACTCTTTTAATCAATGCCATATCTGCTTCAGATAAATTAGAATTGTCCGATACTATGCTTAAAGTAAGTTTTGTTTTATGCTTAATTTAATTTTTTTAATTGTTTTTATAATAGGTACGCACAAAGTACGAGCCATTGACCTGGCCAATTGCAGATACCAATTCAAGTAATGAAAACTTGATTCCCACAACACCAAAAGTACGAGACTTTCAAGAATTTCATTCTGAAAATCTTAATCCTAATGTAGCCGAATTTGTTCCTCATGATCTAGTCAAAAATTGTGTCGATTCAGGTAATTGGTTTTTTGTTTTGTAATAATCGTTTTTGCTATACCAATACTTTTAGTTTCCAATACTCAAGAGTCACAACAAAATATTAAGAATACAAATATGAACAATGAAAATAGAAATTTAAAATTTATTAATGGTGAAGATGATGAAGATAATTGGAGAGAAGTTAAACGTAAAAATAAAGAGAATAAAGAAAATAAAATCAAAAAAGAAAATAAACGCGAAGAGACAAATGTTAAAAGAGAAGAACTGGAATTTTATTTTGATGAAGAACTTGATGCTGAAGTTCCTACAGGACGTCAAAATGCATTTACGGAAGATTTTCAAGATGAAGAAGATTCTGATGAACTTAGTGATCGCGATGTTAATAAATTATTGATAGTTACCCAGATACCCCCTACTCGTGCACCAAAGCACGATGGCCATGATCGCACAGGAGATTGGACCACTCGTGTCAAAATGAGTCAAGATTTAATTCAAGTGATAAACGATGGCCTTACTTACTATGAAGAAGATTTGTGGGTGGACTACGATTATGTATGTATACTATTTATGCATTCATTACTAATTATTTAAGATAACATTTTTCTTATCACCTCACAAGTGCACTAATTCACCATCATCTAATTGGGAAATATAGATATCTACTTATTTTATTATTTCCTTCTATTTTATTTTATAAAAGGATTCCTAAAAGTTATTCTAATTAATAATTCAGTTATTTACATAATCAATACTTTAAATTCAGAAATTAACACTACCTTGCAAATTTAAAAATTTTTATATTGATAATATTGGTTTATTTAAAAAAGTACTTATTTTCATATTTTCCAAGATTTAATATTTTGATCATGTATGGTTTTAATTGTGTACAATAATTAAAAATTGTTGCTAAAGTAAACAGTAACTCAAACTCAAAAATAACCATTATAAATACGAAAAATTTGTATAATGGTAATTCAGAATGGTTTTTTTAAAACTCGACATCTACAAGATACTAAATCTTCAGGGGGAAGGTTTTTTTTATGTTTTTTTTATATGGTTATCAAATTGATAAGTAACCAAAGTAAAAATACTTTTATATCAACATGTCTTCATTAATTGAGATACAGAAGACATTGTAAGTCGCGAATATTGAATTTAACAATTTTAAAAAGTCCAATGTGCAAAGTTGTTAAAAATAGATTTTACAATATTTGTAAAATTAAATATATTTTCATGCTTCTGCTTCTTTTTATTTTAAGGCAAATTTTGTGGATAAAGTTGATTTGAAAAAAATCAAAATTTGTACTTTAAAATTTACAAAAGTTTAAATTTTGCGCAAAACAAAATTTCCAAATTTTTTTTTTTAATTTTTGGAACTGAGGTAATTAAATTTGTTTTGTTTCCACAAAAACATTATTTACATCTTGCACTTTTTATCTTCTACCGGTTGCAGTTTTCATGTGCTTCTCATCACGCTTATCGTTTTCCACCTTTTAACTTATATTCTTGGAAATTTGCTGAATTTTTATACTACTCTTTGGTTTTAATTATTTCTACATTTTTATTTTACTGAACCTGTATTAAATATAACTTGGAAATAAACTTTCTTCTATTTAGAAACGAATCAAAAATTGAATTACTAAATTTAGAAGTTGGGTCTGTATGTTAATTAAATCGAATCGCATAATTATTAGGTACATTTTTAATGCAAATTTCTTTAGTTCAAAATAATTTTTAAATTTCAAGGTTACCCTGTTTGCATAACTTAAATTTAATTCGAACTGTACAGACCAGCACAATTTATGGTTTTTGGTTCATTTTGAGATTATAAACAGTATTATTGATAATAATCTATATTTTTAAGCGAAATAAAAATAACTTTTATTCTCGTTTAGATAATACAGATTTAAAGAATAACGTTACTTACGATACCATCTAAATGAGAATAGTTAAATATTTTTATTACTTTTCAGTAGTGTAACTAGAATCTGATAGTTGCACAATGAGGTAAAATTACTCACTATTTTATTGATTACGTTCAAGCAACTGCTCAAGTAGGTACTGTAGGTTTTGAGTTCTATAAATTTATTTATTTTTTACGTTGTTTTTGAAGTACAAGTTATTCCTACCTAATTTGTAGATCAACCAAGGGTGGATACAAGGTGAGGGTAACGGGGCAACTACCGTTACCCCTATGAACCATCAAAAACCAACAAAATATACAGAATTTAGTAAAACTTGATAAATATACATAAATTCTTATCAAAATATATTTATTTGCTCCCTCCCCCAGTCTTATGTACTCATCCATCTTGTCAATTGAGATACATTTTTCTAGGGTCCTCAAAATCCAACTAGAATCCTTTTTAAAAAAACACTAATTAAAAAATTATGCTGCCAAGCAACTTGGAAATTCCAAAAGTTTGAAATAAATCAATTTCCACTCGTTCTAATTATATTCAAATCCAAAAATCCAAATCATGGAACCCAAAATTCAAAAGATGAACTGACCCAGGTGCTTTGATATCGAATCCATTTTAAATTGCATTCAAATTTATTTTAAAATATCAAAAATTGCACCATTCAGTTATAAATTATAACTTGCAAAATGTCTAAATCCAAATTTTTATCTTCACATCTCCAATTATAATTCATTAATAATCTAAAATTGGACACATCAAAAATGTCCAAATTTCGTCCAAAACTTGGAACAAAATTATTTCCAAATTATTAACCCTTTTGCTGCTAAAAGGTTACAACAACTTACTGGAAATTTAAAACACAAAATTTAAAAGTCAAACATGACATTTGCAAATCAAAAATATCTCTACCATATTGGCGGTCGTCACCCTGGCAAAAGCCTCACTTACTCATACTGGCTGGGATCCACCTTTGAGATCAACTTTTTAAATGTTAAATAATTTTACCAAATCTCCTCTACTTGCATTAGCAAAATTATAACAAAACTTTTGTATAAAATTGACTGAATAAATAGTGAGCTAACTCTGGGTCAGTTCTTACCTGAACTTTAAAGAATATTATCCTCAAATCAGTTAACTAAAGGAATTTATGATCTAAGATTGACTAAACACAAAATTAACTCTCAATTGATTCTGATCTGAGGGTCATCTTTTGTTTTACAACTGATCCTAAAGACAGATTGGGTAATAATTAATCTAAACTTAGTTTTTACATTCTAATTATATTTAACCCCAAGTTAACTTAGTCACAAGAAATTCTTGGATAAAGAGTGAGTTAACCGTAGGTTAATGTTTGAATCATCAAAATTTTAATCTTAAAGATTAAAGAAGTTTATTTCCACTGTTAACTTAGCCGCATATTGCAAGTATTTGACATGCAAAAATTTTATTTTGTTTATATTATAATTAAATATAAATTATAACTATTGTTATAATGTTATGTAAAATTATACCGGGTGATTGATCTCACACCTGATCATAGGAAAATAACATAGAAAATTGAATTTTAAAATTTCTGCTTCCCATTATAACAGATAAGAATGAAAAATACATCAATTTAAATAAATATTTCATTAATTAATTCATTAATCAAACATCCTGTATCTTGTCATATACATATCATACACTCTTCATGAAATTGCTCTATTTAAATTTATAATCTATGACATTCTATTATAGGATAGACCTCTTAGTGATAGTTATAAAACTGTAAATATTATAAGTCAAGAGACTTTCAAAAAGATAGCTCCACCAGCACCTCATAAACAAAATCCTGAAGTTCCACCACCTCCACCTCCAGTGGTAAATATATTGGTTTTGTTAAATGCTTTATCATACTAAACTTTATGTAATTATTAAGCAACAAGATGAAATTCCTAAACAAACATCTGTACGATTTAAACGACAAACATCACGTAACTGTAAGACGACTACGCGCTTTTATCCTGTAGTAAAGGATAGATCACCGGATCCTCAAACACCCAGAAAGCGTAAAACACGTCATTCTAGTAATCCACCAGTTGAGCATCACGTTGGTTGGATAATGGATGTTAAAGAACACAGAGTAAGAACCTCATCTGCAGGGTAAGTTACAAAAGTATTTGCAAGACTGGAAAGTGCTATCAAGGATTTTATTTTAGAAGTAGTTATGGTACTAGTCCAAGTGAAATTAACTTAGCCACTAGTGCGGGAAGTATTTCTGGTAGTGTTCCACAACAATTACCTCACTTTCAACATCCATCTCATTCGCTTTTAAAAGATAACAACTTTACCCAACAAGCTTATCATAAATATAGACAAAGATGTTTGAAAGGTTAATTTTATAGCATTTAAAATTTATATAAATGTAGTTTGGAAAAATTATTACAGAGCGTAAACGTTTTGGAAGTGGGCATTCCAGTGAAATGAATACTCTCTTCAGATTCTGGTCATTTTTTTTGAGAGAACATTATAATGCAGCGATGTATGATGAATTCAGAAATCTTGCCGTTGAAGATGCAGAGAAAGGTTATCGTTACGGACTTGAATGCTTATTTAGATTTTATTCTTATGGATTAGAAACCAAATTTAGGCCTCAACTTTATAATGACTTTGAAAAAGAAACTATGCGCGATTATGAAACTGGACAACTGTATGGATTGGAAAAATTTTGGGCTTTCTTAAAATACTATAAATTTACTAAAGATTTAATAGTTAATCCAACTCTTAAACAATATGTATCCAGGTTTAAGAGTATTGAAGATTTTCGTGTGGTTGAGGTAAAATTTTAAACAAAGTTTAAGGTGTGACGTAGAAACATTGTCTTTTAAATTTTGAAAAATTGCTTTTGTTTGGATAAACCTAAGAAAATTAGAAAATATTTTGATTTTTGCATTATATTGTTTTCAATGACAATTTTTAGTTTCTGTCACATCTTGCATAACTTTAATAACACTTTTAATAGTTGTGGAAAGTTGACTCACTATTAAAAAATAATAGGATCAATTTACTAGTTTTTACAATCAGATTATGAGGTTTGAAAAATGTTTTCTTATGGTTAAAACGAAAATACACTTTAAAAAAACGATATGCCTACATGCATATTGTTTTTTTTCTATTATTTTGAATAGACATGATGCACATCTATGAACATATTTGAGTTCATTGGTGAGCAATCATGGTCAAAATTGACTTAAGCTATTTTTCTATTTAGACAAAAACCTACAACTAGTTAAAAGTTAAAAATTTGATTTGAGAACATTAATTAATGAAAGTGAAATTACAATTTTATAAAATTTTTTTCAGCCTCAAATAAATGAAATGCTGAAAGGTCATCAAGGCGGTGGTCGTTCTCAATGGCACCAAAAAAATCGTAACCGCAGTGTTTCAGAAAGCCATACTAGCACTGTTCATGTATCGGGAAATTCTTGTGACGATTTTTCTAGGATTCGTCGTTACTCGGGCAGTCATAGTGGGAGACAGAGGTAATTAAATTTTTTTTTATTTATGATATTCAAGATGAGGCATCATTTTATAATCTACATCTTTTCCAGTTGTTAATTACACAGTCCTACAAAATTGAACTTTTTTCTGTTTCAAGGATGAGCGGAGGTGATTCTTGTAGATTTTTTTGCGTTAAAAACGAATCTGACTTTGAAATTACTCCAACACCTTAGGTTTTTTTGAAATTTTAGCTTAAATGATCAAAAAATGGCTATTTTAACCATTTTTATAATTTTTTTTAGAAACCTCATTTGCTAATACCAATAACCAATAAATCATTGGTTAATATTTCGAGGTCATCGGTTTAATACAAATTTTTACTTGGTTCTTAAAAAGTATGAATTATAGTTTAATGTAGTAATTATAGGAATCGTGTTTTCATAATATTTGTGCTAGTACCCTATTATTGAGTTTTCTACCTCGCACCTTACAAAACAAATCATTGCAGCATCAGTGATTATTGTTGAACGGGACACCGTCACTTAGGTGACGGTTAACTAAGCGACGACAATTAGGTGACGGGAAATTCAATACATTTTTTTCAATAAAAAAATTAATAAAATAATATTTAATAACCAACGAAGGAGGTAAGCCACTGGGTTTGCTTCCACTGTGTTTGTTACGTTTCTTTGTTAATATTATTATTTATTGTCTTAAAAGACAGATTGTAATACTCTTGGATGTTAATAATAAAAAAAAAATTGTCTATGTAAACATTGCATAACTTTCCCCATTAAATTTGGGTATAAAAATTATCGTTCAACCTCCTCTTTCTGGGTACCATTCGAGGAGAAACACCTCGAGGAAGCTACAGTTTGAATCAAAAAGTTGAAAAATTTGAAAACCAGTTTAATTAAAGGTGCAGATTTACTTCTTTGCACACATAATTAGAGAGTAAATTTTCGTTCGCCACCTTCTTGAAATGTATCGTTCGATGTGCAAGACCTCAAGGAAACGACAGGTCGCATCTGCGGGGCTCAAAAATCGCGCTACGCGGGACACGGGGTGTAAAATCCGAAAACATCAAAATTTCATAAACGTCAAACTTGAAAATAATTTCCGAAAATTTTTGGAATTATTCCGTCTAACTCGATATACGTGCTTTAGAGAGAGATGCGACACGGCACGATTAAATAATTTGGAATAACAAATGGTGGTCCTAAAGTAATTGACACTTGAACTTTTTTTATTTTCTTTATCATTTCCGCAATTTTCTACAAATTTTCACCAGTTTCAGCTGGCCTCTAAGTTTAACTATGATGTACATTTATGCCAAATTTTTTGACAGTTGGTTGCGTGGTTTAACCTGTGCAATTGATACTATTTCATTTCATGATCTCGTAACCACATACAGACATACAGACGAACATCCAACTAAAATTCATCAAAAACTTATCAGGACATGATAAGGAACATTTTAATGCAAAAATTTCGATTTTTGATTTTTGAGTGGATTACAATACTTTCCCTTATACATACATACGTATACGTATGGGGAAAGTAAAAAAAACGAATTCTTATAGTATTTAGTATTATATTATTTCTATATATTATTATTTAATATTTTATTCAAAATTATACTACTATATTACATATATTATACTATAGGCAGGGCTGGCAGTATTTCAATTACATGTATTTCAAATACGTATTTGAAATACAAATGTATTTCGTTACATGTATTTTCGATGCTTTTCTAAATGTATTTTTGTAATTGTATTTGAAATACAATAAAAATGTATTTCGTATTTTTGAAATACTTGACTCAACTACATTTGCCGCCATTAATTTAATTAAATTTTTTAAATTCTAAAATAAAATTTTTTAAATGTACCGCCGAATCTGCACGTTTTTGTTCTCCAACAAAAAGTTCGCTTTCCGATTTACAATTCGAGAGATTTTTTTTTTAAAGAGAACAACTATGTTAAATAATGTGCATAATGTATTTTAAAAAATTATTTTAAATACAAATGAATTTCAAGTTGAAAAAATGTATTTCGAATACCAAAAATGTATTTCAACAACAAAAACTGTATTTCAAATACAAATGTATTTTAATACAATTTTTCAAATGTATTTTGTATTTGTATTTCAAATACAAAAAGAAATGTATTTTGCCCAGCCCTGACTATAGGTATATACAGAACCTATGTATACCTTGTCTTATGATGTAAAGACAGGCCCAACCAGAGGGGGGGCTCGGAGATTTGTCCCCGGGATCCCTCAAAGGCTCGGAAGGGCGAATTACCAAATAAATTTCATAAAAGCATTTTGAAAGTGAAAATAAAACTATAATATTGTATCAAACCAAAAATTAGTTGATTACTTTTTTTTTAGTTTTAAAAATACGAAGTTTCATATTTTACTTTTTTTTTTCTTTTTTAATTTATGAAATTGTTAAGAAGAACAGGGGGCTCGCGAAGTCTTGCCACGGGGCCCGACGTGGCTCTCGACGGCCCTGTGTAAAGATTTGGAGTCTTCCTTCCATTGCAAATGATTTTATTTTTAATTCAAATTTACATTTATTCAAAAAAAATGTATCGAATTTCCCGTCGCCTAATTATCGTCGCCTAATTGTCGTCACCTAATTGACCGGTCGCCTAGTTGGGGTCGCCTAAAATACCAGCGCCCAATTTGGCGTCTCCTAATTGTCGTCGCCTAATTGACGGTCGCCCAAATGTCGTGTACTCTTGTTGAACTGTGTTACAATTGATGCTTTCTGTATTACAACTGGAAAAGGTGTTATAATACGTTTTAGCAAAAAAATTTTTTAGTGCATATGTAATTTTTATAATTAAATTGAATTTTTATTCATTCAGAAATGTCTTTAATGATGATTTAATATCCTGTATAAAATTTTATATTGCTAGAATATATTATTATAGGTATAAATATTGGTAGAATAATCGGACACAAAAGTTTAAAAATTAGAAAAATTTTATTGAATTTTTTTGAAATTTTTATTGAATTGAAGAATCATTCTTTCAGGACGGAACTTGGACAATAATGCAAAAATAATTCGTGCTTTTAAAACCAGAACCTTGTATCTACGCATTTATGGAGGCTCGTGTATAGCGTAACCGAGCGAGAACACTTTTTTTCTTGCCTTGTATCTGACTGAATAAATTTTAAATCAAGCTGGATGGCGGAGCTCATGTTCCAGATTTCTTTTTTTGATTAAATGTATTGTTCATACAAAATGTCGAGACATACTTTTTTTTTACCTTACCTTGTATATTCTTTACCTAATATGAAATAATAAGAACCGTAGAATGGTCTCATGTAAAATCTGAACAAGTTTAAAAGATTACTTTTTCCCAAGAACGAGTGACAACAATTTTTGGATTATTTTTGAATTTGTTACTTTGTGAACAACCGAACCAAATTTTCTTTGGATTAAATATTTGTATTAATAGTTTATGGTCGGTATGCAATATAAAATGATTCCCATATAAAAAGTAATAAAATGTATTTCAATAATATATTTTCCAACATAGAAACTAGTTTTTAATTTAAATCAGGAAAGATTTCTAAAAATTGAATATTTTATGTTTCCGGACGAACACGCAATGACTTTCTGTTGCTGGTGCAGTCCTGAAAGGGTTAAATACTGTAGTGTAAACCGTACACTTTCAAAATCAAGTGTATTTTCCAAGGTTCACAGTAACTTTTTGCCCTCCAAATTTTCTTTGCAAACTCCATAATCAAGTTTTGACTTGAACAAATTTTAGTTAGGTATGAAGTGAGAATTTCCAGTTTGTTTTTGAGCCGTGACAACTTGACAGGACGACAGTTACTTTTAGTATTATGTATCTACTGTTGCTGCTTGTTATTAGGAGGACTCGTGCTTTAGATGGTCACAGTTGCATAAGTTCATACATATTCATTTTTTACCCCTGACTGTTTTTCAAAAACACAGGGTATGTGAAGTTACTATGTACAATCTTGGTTTTTTATATTTATAAAATTTATATGTTTGTATCACCATATTTCCCGAACGGTTTTTGACAGCATGTTTGTAAAGATCAGGAGAGTGTTCCTGGCTAGTCAAATATAAATTTCACTTACGAGAAAAAATTCTATCGCAGGAAACCATCTCTATTTCCCCCTTCCCCTCCCCGTTCTCTATATTTGTTAGACTATGTAGGGCCAAATTCATATCATTGGCTAACAATTCGCGCTACTACATCGTCTGACTGGATCACGAAGCGGTTTAAAACATTTATTCGGTTTCTCTATACATTTTGACAAAATGTACTCCAAATAGAGTACATACATAAAATAGAAATTAAAAATTTGAAAAACTCCTGACTGTAAAAGCACTTTACTTTAAAAACTTTTAAAGAATTTTTAATACGGAATTTATAAACAGGTTTCATAAGTGGAGCAAATCTCCGTTTCCCCTGACTTCAAAATTAATGTTCAAATTTTGTAGTGGGGGAGGGGGCGGAGGCTGATAAGTTTAATTTTTCGAGTTAAGTGTTCGAGAGTTTATGTTGTTGAGTGAAGAAGAAAAAATTATTTAGTCCTTTTTAAAGGAAACAGTAGTTTTTAAAGTAAAATGCTTTTACAGTCGGGGGTTTTTAAAATTTTTATTTTTTAGTACTTTTGAAATAGATTTAGTGGAAAACATTTGTTGGCTAACATAAAATACCATTTCAACAGCATTGATAAGGTGATATAATGAAGTTAAACAATGTATTTGTGGAAATGCAAAAATAAAATCAATACTAATTTGGCAAAAGAAAATAAATTACTATACTTAATGGTGAACTCATATTCAAAAAGAGTTATCGATAGCTTAAGCCATAATGTGAGAATTCTTAGTCACTAGCAAGCTTTTATGTCAGAAAAACTGTGTAGAACAGCTCACAAATCCCAGAATTTTATTTGCCCTAAAAATGACAGCATCCAAATGTAAGTTGTAAGACAGCGAGGGATCAAGAGTGACACCCAAGTCACAAAGTCAAGGAAAAGGAAGAAACCTTGAATGTTCAAAGACAGTGTGTACATCATTACTATACAACAAAAACACCCACAACAACTTTCTGGTCCAATACATCTCTTTAAAAAGAGCCCGATTTGGGTAAAAGTTATACATGCTTTGCGAGTCCAAATTGGTCTCTTTAGTTTCTTGTCTCATATCTAAAATTTACCGTAATAATTAATTTATTAATTATTTAATTTTTTAATTTAAATAATTTTAATTTATTAATTTATAAATTATTAATTAATAACCGTATCTACATGAGTGTATATGGGCAGATACGGCGTTTTCAGTTATGAGGGCAGTATATAAGACAAGAAACCAAATAGACCGATTTGGACTCGCAAAGCATGTATAACTTTTACCCAAATCGGGCTTTTTTTAAAAGGATATATTGGATCAGAACATATTCAGAACTATAGCAACAGAGGCAGCCAAAGAAAAAGACCAAATACATGATATGCCGGAGAAAAGCAGATGAGGTCAGAGGTGATGTAATTAAAGATATTTACAGATTCGAACTAGTCGAAAGTTTTAACTATCTGGCCATACAAGTAAACAGCAGAAATGAAAGAATGGCAGAAATTAAACAAAAGATACAAGCGGGTAATAGAGCGTATTACGCAAATATGAATATATTGAAAGACCGACAAATAACCAAAAAAACAAAAATCAAGATATACAAGTTGTTGATAAGACCAGTCCTAACATACGCATCTGAGGTCTTATGCACTACCCAAAGAAAAGAAGAACAATTAAGAATTTTGAAGTGTTAAGAACGATACTGGGTCCCAAACAGATAAATGGCGAAGTTACACCAAAAATGAATTTAGAACTTCTAGAAGAAATGGGAGGTGAAGACATCGTGAGATATATTAAAGCCTGAAGAATAAAATGGCTGGGACATGTATGGAGAAGCAATAGCGAAGAAGCAACAAAACTGTTAATGTTGTGGAGACCCAACGAAATACGAACTAGGGGAAGATTAAGGATGCGATGGTGGGATGGGGTGACAAGCGACTTCGAAAAAATGGGTGTGACGGGTTAGAAGCAGATAGCGACAGATAGAATTCATGGAGAACTTAATAATGCAAGAAAAACACAGCGACCTATAACTAAGATGTAATAAACTTAAGACAAATATGAGGACTATTCCACCTAAAAAATGGATTTTGTAAGTTTCTAAAGGAACGGCTCTATTCGAAAGAATGTAAAGCTATTAATAATAAAAATAATAATAAATATACTGGAGAAGGAACAGGCATTTTTGAAAAATTTAAAACTTTGCTCATGACCTGCCAAGTTGTTTTGTCATTCATAGATCCATTATTAGATAAAGGATATTTCCTAATTACTGACAATTTTTACACATCTCCGGAACTCGCAGGTATTGATTGATCACTTTACAGACACCTATGGTACACTGTGAATAAACCAAAAAGGCTTACTTCCAGAACTAAAAACCAAAAAATTGAATAAAGGAGAAAGTAGCTTTTCAGAAAGATAAAACTATGGTTGTGAAGTGGAGGGATAAAAGGAATATATGATTATTATCAGATCATCTAGACCAACACATAGAAAACTGTGACATAACACGAAAGACGGAAAAGAAGAATTACAAAAAATATTTTTCCACTTTTTGTATATAGCACTATGGAATTCTTTCGTACTCGATAAGAAAAAGGAAGGAAAAATGAATAATTTACAGTATCGGAAAACTCTCATACAGAAGCTTATAATGAATTTACAAAAACAAGATTGGCCACCTAAAACGCTGGGATCACGGAGGCTAACAGAAAAGCACTTTCTCGAGGTCATTTCACTAACCGACAAAAAAATAAACTCCCACGAGGCAGTGTGCTGTTTGCTGCAAGCGTGACGAGAGAGGGAAAAATATCCGAAGCGTCTTGGTACAACTGCAAGTTCTGCAATGTGCTGCTTCATGCTTCAGAATTTACCACATCAAAGAACAATTTTGTTGATTACCTAATGTTTTTTTAAATATTTTTAGGTTCTTATTTTATTGCTTTTTATTTGTAAGGCATTATTAATTGTTTACAATGAATAAAAATAAATATTTTTTAATGAATTTTTTATTTCTTGACCCACACCATGCATCATAATATCAACTTTTGGCCCCATTTTGGACCTGAAATGACTTTTATGAAGATTATACATGTTCAGTAAATTAAATTCATTCCTAAAAGAGTGGTGTTTTTTTCCGGTTTTTAATAATTTAAAGGTTATGAAGGGTTTAATGGGAAAATTGAAATCGGCAACAATAATAATGCTTCATTGATTCTGAATTCTCTGATGGAATTTCGTTAACAAATATTATATTTGTTATTTATTATAGACGATTGAATTACAATTTGGTCGAATATAAACTGCACATACAGCAGTTTTGAAGATTGACGATGTATGCTCGCCCAATTTTCGCCTTTCGCCGACGAATGTGAGTAAATCTGAGACGACATCAAGAGATCTGTCGACTGAAATAGGAACTCTGCTTCCATGCTTTTTATGTGTGTCTGCAAAAGATCTATCAGACCTAAAAACCACATAACCTGAATCAAAAGCTCAGAGCTAAAAAATGAGTCGTATAGACAAGTTTTAGTCAAGACAATAACATGGTGACTAGCAGATAAAACAGCTTTAAAAACTGATTTGGTTTGATTTGAGACCACGAACATTCTGATAATATACATATAATGTTACTGCAATTAGCATAATTACTTAAATTAAATGTGTTAGTACAATTACCGACAATTAATGTAACATAATTTCTATATATTTCCAATGTTGACGAGTTTTAATAAAAATTGTAACTAAAATTGGTTGAATATCTGCTGGGGGACCCAGTAATCAGGTAATAAATTGCAATAAATTTGTTTCGCAACAAAATTCTACACAATTTACCAATTATTAAAATAGTTGCAAACAGATGAAACGCACTTTACAACAGCAGCTTTCAATTGTTAATTGTTAGAAACAACAATAGAATTTGCTATAATTACTTTTTCCAGAACTCTGCATCATAATCTTGTCAAACTTTAACAGAAAAGTCCCGTCAAGATGGTGCTCTGTGCAATGTATACATGAATATAGGCTGCATGGAGTTCAGATTGTTATAATGTGAGGGGGTACAATCCACACAAACTACACTTCAGAAACAGGATAATCTTGACCATATACTAAGAACAATAAACCTTATTTATTAAGAAACTAGGTAAATTATAATTAATTGGAATCAAAAGAATCTTCTACAGATTTATTAACTACATAAATAAAAGGCCATGGGCGCCCGCGGGGAGGGACAGTAGGAGGCTTTCGCCTCCCTCCCCTGAGAAATTGAATGAAAGAACAAAAAACAATTTTTACAGACGAAGAAACAACATAATGAAATTTGGAAACTGTATATATATGTAGTTGCCCCCACTGAGATTTATTCCTTCGGGTGGTCATGTAAAAGGCTGCAACAAATAAAAAACTATAGAAGAGTGTTTTCCTTTCAATTAATTTTAATATGATGATTTTTAACAAAAACGAAAAATAAATCACAAAAACTAATGACATAAAAGTCAAAACAACAATACATTATAAACAAATTACAAGTTTAAACGCAATGCTTTCTATGATGGAAAGACACTACACTAATTAAGACAACAAACAATCTTTCATATTTTCCTATAATTATTGTGGCATCAAATACACAAAACATTTAAGTAACTCTGCACGAGAGGTAGATATACAACAAAGCTTGACTATGCTTTAGAGATAAACCAACTTTCCACTTTTCCAAGTTCTAGAAAGTTAAGACTTCAAAGAGCAACAAGAAATACTGGTCGACTTGCAAGATACTCAAATCCCAATAAAAAGATGTGACGTATTGTACCTATATGTGTTGAAGTAATAGCGCAAACAAGAATTCTGCAAGAGCTGGAGTTTGCACCTATAATCCTGGGTGAGAAAATGTCATATGGATTCTGTTCTAGGTTTGCTACTGCAAAATAGATTAAGAAGACAAAGATTGGTTGGGGGGGGGTTTGAAGCCTTACAAGAAAACAAGTTTTACGACAAGATTTTGCGTGATTGTAGTGAGATAGGTTGAATAAAATATTAATGTTAATATGCAACCGTTTCGGAGAAAATAAGAGTGGAAGTTTCTGTAATTGCATATATCATCAAAATTCAGGTTTTCATTTTTCATTCCAATTCTTGGCTATTTCAGACAAACATCTTTCGAATCTACAAGTTTCTGCATCTAAACCATTTTTTTCTACTTTTTTTAGATTTAATTTTGGTGAAAATATCAACTCAATTGTAGCTGGGGCCGATTTCATTTGATGACAGCTTTTTGAAATTGATTGATTGTGTAAAAATTAAAACGACGCACAATTTGACGACAAAATGATAACCCAAATCTTTTTGTTTATTTAATAATAACCAAGCTAGCTTACAAAAAAACTACAAAATTATAAATCCCCTATTTTTTCTTATAAATTTCTTGTTTTTATTAAGAAATTTAGAAAGTTGATATCAAATAGTTTATTATAAATACGTATTTTTTTACAGAAAAGAGTCTTTAAATGTGCAAAGTGATGGTAGTGTAACAAACAGTTACCGTTCTAATAATCGTACCAATTCAGGTCGTTCAGTAACTAGACCACGCACAGAATCTTGGAGAGCCAGGGATTCTGATGGTGAGTGATTATTTTATTTTGTTTGTATTTTACGATATATTTATTATTTCAGAGACCCCAAAAAATCAATAAGCACTAAAATAAATCTTCCGTTTTTTGAGTGATAACCATCATGTATTTGGTTGGTACGAAATAAAAAAAGTATACTTATTTTTTTTACAACTTCAACTGGCTTTTTATATAAATATCAATAATTAAGTAGAAGTAGTTTGGCTGTTAAATATCGGCACTGATAATTTGTACAGAAAAAAATGTAAATATTGCATCATAAATCGGCGAGTGTTATTGGGTGCCATTGCCTTATTATTCAGGATCTTCATATTTTTATAGTAAACTAACATTTTAAATTCTTTCACCAAAACAGAAAAGTTGAAAATGCTATTTACCAAAATTGTCATCAAGAAGACTTACCTTTCAAATGTGCTTATTCCTAGAATAAAATTGTTTAGTCGCAAATACCACTTGCATTAAGTATAAATACTTGGTTAATCTGTATATTATATTTTGTTTTAGCATTTATTATACTAGTTGTCTAGGATATGTGATTGTAAACGCATTAGGTTATAAGAATTGATGAAGTTGGATTTTGCAATAGCTAAGAAACCAAGTGTTATTGCATTTCCTAAAAAAAATTGTTTTGTATTTTAATGTTTTTGTTATATTTGACTTGCTTTTGTTATACATACATATATTTACTCGAAACTTGATTTCTTTTGTAAAAGAGTTGTTATTGAGTTTTTGCGCATTTACTTATTGTAGAATTTGAGTTGACAAGTTTTGAGATTTTTTAATAGCTTGCCTGCCTTATGAAAAACAAGCATGTGATATTAAAATTAATTCCTTTTCAATGTTAAATCAAGGCTTATTTTTTCAAAATTATTAATGAACTTTTGCCTTATCTATCTCAAAAAATTGTCTCTACTACTTCACTAATTTTTGTGTGCCACCTTATATTATTTAGTTCTTAATTTTGCACGTGTTAAATTAATGCAAATTAACTATTTTGACAAACGCAAAAAAATTACGTTTTTGCACTTTTAACTTTAATTCATATTTTTAGGCTGTTGCACTTTTTGCTGTATAATAATGGGATTAATATTGAAATTACTTGGGATTTTCTTACAAAAAATTGAATTTTCAGTTTACAATGTAGGCTGCTAAATTTTTATAAAATAATTATACTCAGTGAGAATTGTTTAATTTCTTCAAGTTGTACACCTTGAAGATTATTTAGTTATTAGTTATTGATTTTATAATTTAAAACTTTGAACCTTCAATTTGGGTAGCACATTTTGTTTTCCACCAGCTAAGTTTAACAAAATATGGCTCTTTTCAAAAAACTTAATGAATTTACAATTTCACAAGGCCTATATTTTCATGTTTGAAAAACTATGGTGGAAAAATAATGTTGCAAGGGTTTCCTGAAATTACTGCTCACTCTAATAGAAAATATTTTATGCTTGAAGATTAAAGTAGTAATTGTGTGTAAATAATGGTTTTAAGTGCCGAGAACTTTGGTAAAAAAATTACAATTTGCACATTGTAGAAAATATAAAAGCAGCTTTGCGTGTATATGGGTAGTCAAATTTATTAGATTACAATTGCTAGATAACAATTTTGATTGATTGCAAAAAGATGCTATTTATTGCTATATAACGATTTTGAATAAAAAAGATGTTATTTTGCTATATAACAATTTTGATTGAAAAAGGATGCTATTTATTTTATTCGCCTATTTGGAAGCCCTGTGTATATTGCATTCTGTACTTTTTTTATATTTCAATAATTAATCATGGTATAATTTTAAATACTTAAGGAGTTTTAATTTTAATTAATTTTTAATTTGTTGTAGATTTAATTTGTTGCTTATACATTAAAAGTTATCTTGGAACTGCATGATTATTTTTGCAACTACATAAATTTGTCGTAATAAAATGTAAATATAGTAAATAGATTGATTTGTAGTTCAGGCAGGGAAACTTGATTATAACTGTATCTGTATTTATTAGACATTACCCCTATGCATATGGTATGTTTTAAATTATGTGTTTCATTCCAGACTAAGAAAAATTATTTTTTATATTATATTTTTTATAATTAAATTTTTATTTTATATTTTCTTTCTTTCATGTTACGTTTCTGAATATGGTTTGAAAATTAAAATGTTATTCTAAATGATATCGGCATATTATATCACTGGCCGATTTAGATTATAATACTCGGTTTCGCTGGTGTATTAATTTCAGCTCAATAATCTAAAAAAGCTCAAATCTCAAAATCACTATACTTTTTATACATACATACATTTTATATGGGCATTTTTCTTTTTGTTCTAAAATACAGAAACGGTAAATAATTTATGTAATTCCTATCCGCACTGCAAATTCAATAATTTTAAATAGGTTTAATTGTGCATATGAAAATTTTTGTAGTTGTAATGTCATTTACATTTTATTTTACACAATTTTATGTTATGATTGAATTATTTTAAATTGACTCTAATGATGGTAAGAAATATACAATTTTATGTTTTTAACCTTCATAAACAAGTGGTCAAAAACTTACATTATTTAAAAATAAAATTTAATAATAAATAATAAAAAATTATTTTACAAAATATACCCAAGAATTCATGCCTGGGGTACAGCTGTACCCCGCTCGGGTTTATGAAGGTTAATAAAATTAGTGTTAAAGTAAACGTCCCAAAAAATATCAGCATGATTAATATAATAATTAATTGGAATTAACAAATATATTATTTTTTGTTAATATAATATGTAATTACCAAAATTGAAAATTGTTTTCTTGTGGAAGTTTATAACTATTATTGTGTTGTTTATTTTTTATATAATAGTGTGCACTAGTTTTGTTTTCAAAATTGCTTGCTTAATTATTATTCTGTAATAATTGTCATTGGTGTTTAATACAATTTAAAATAAAATAGTTTTAAAGTGTGTTGTGGAATTGTTAGAATTTGTCTTCCAAGAATATAAAAAACACAAAAAAATTAAAGTTTTATAAAGGTAAACTTGTATTTTATTTCTTCAAGAAAAGGTCCTTCATAATTTCAACTTGCATAACTTTTTTTACGGTTCCAAGTACAAAAATTAATTTCAATCAAATAATATATCTTTTTAGGTGTAATAAAATAAAACAAAAAATCTCTTGTCGAATTGGTCTGCTGTTTGATTTTTCATATTTCAAGATTGTTTGAAAAGACGAAGCATTTCTAGGAAATCACATTATTAGATGTACTTTAAAATTTTAAATAGTACACCGGAGTATTTCTTAAGGTTTGAGCAATGTCAATGTTACAACAACTTTTTTCAATTTTACTCCCCTATCCTCGTGTGCTAAATACAATCTTGCTGAAATGAAACTTAATAGTTTTTAAGCGTAATAATCCATCCAGAGTCCATCTAATCGAGAAATGCATTGTGATCATATCAGATCCATTGTGATTTCACTAACAATCTGTATATAATCAAACTATCCTAAAGAATTCACACCGAACATAATATTTTAAATTGAATTTGGTGGTATGAAGAATTGAAACGGAAACGCTATAACGGATGTTCTAACTTTTGCAAATAGCGGCAACTGTTAGGTTTGTTTTGATATTTGTAAAGTAAACAGATGCAGAATATACAAGCCATAGAATGCTATTTTTTTGAGTATACTCAAAAAGATTGTCGCATAACGATAAAGGTTTTGAAAATTTGGTATCTTATAATGTTTATAAGTCTATTTTCAAAGAAATGAATCTATTTAAAATGCAACACATTGTGATACGTTTAATTTGAAGCTAAAGGTATGTACCGTCAGGGACGTTTTTAGGCTTTAAGGCGCCTCACTCTAAAAATCAATCGGCGCCCCTCCACCTTGGCTGTGGAGAAATTCTCGAACATGTGGCATTTTACATTAACAAGATTTTTAAACATTTCGGGCTTCTCGGGATAACAGATCACGGCCGCGACTAAAATTCTCGGAATGCTTTAAATTTTTGGCGCCTATTATAGTACTGATTAACAAGCATAAAATTTGACTTACCATAACCTCAAAAATATGAAATCTGCACGTTGTCACATGTAGTAATGAACAATTTAAAATAATTTGAACTAAGAGATTCTTTTACCAAGCACTGCTTGTGTGAAATCTGAGAGCACTGCCCCCTTAATTTGATTTCTAAAAACTTTGAAAAAATTCAAAATTCAAATTTTACCACGTTTTTTTTTTTTTACTTAAATTTACTTAAAAATTTTTATTTTGGGTTCTTTTTCTAGTTTTACACCTTACGGTTAAAAACGTGGTAAAATTTGAATTTTGAATTTTTTCAAAGTTTTTAGAAATCAAATTAAGGGGGCAGTGCTCTCAGATTTCACACAAGCAGTGCTTGGTAAAAGAATCTCTTAGTTCAAATTATTTTAAATTGTTCATTACTACATGTGACAACGTGCAGATTTCATATTTTTGAGGTTATGGTAAGTCAAATTTTATGCTTGTTAATCAGTACTCTTTAAATAGTTTTTTCTTTTGATTAGTTCGAATATTCTTCTTATTTAATAAATTTAAACGATTATTTACAACTGAGGATTGGAAATAACCATGAAATAACGTTATATTGTAATATCGTATTTTGAATTTTTCATAATTTCAAATATTTTTAATCCAGACCTGTTTATATGTTAATTTTGTCTTTTTTTGAATTTTTTGAATTTTGATTTTCTACGTATTGTATTATTCTTATATTTTTTTAATTTAACCATAAATACATACTAAAATTCCACAAATTTACTTAAAAATTTTTATTTTGGGTTCTTTTTCTAGTTTTACACCTTACGGTTAAAAACGTGGTAAAATTTGAATTTTGAATTTTTTCAAAGTTTTTAGAAATCAAATTAAGGGGGCAGTGCTCTCAGATTTCACACAAGCAGTGCTTGGTAAAAGAATCTCTTAGTTCAAATTATTTTAAATTGTTCATTACTACATGTGACAACGTGCAGATTTCATATTTTTGAGGTTATGGTAAGTCAAATTTTATGCTTGTTAATCAGTACTCTTTAAATAGTTTTTTCTTTTGATTAGTTCGAATATTCTTCTTATTTAATAAATTTAAACGATTATTTACAACTGAGGATTGGAAATAACCATGAAATAACGTTATATTGTAATATCGTATTTTGAATTTTTCATAATTTCAAATATTTTTAATCCAGACCTGTTTATATGTTAATTTTGTCTTTTTTTGAATTTTTTGAATTTTGATTTTCTACGTATTGTATTATTCTTATATTTTTTTAATTTTTTTAATTTAGTTATTGTTCAGTTTATTACAATTTTGGTATTGGCTTAAAATAGTTAAGTTCCATTTCCGTAAGTCAACAGTCTGCAGAAATCATTGAAACCAGCAACACATATTAACATTCGTATTAAAGGCGACATTATTGTATTTAATTTAGTGTAATAGTAATAAACAACGATAGTTTAAAACAAGTCGTTTTATTGCAACACCTTTTTTTATAAGGTTCATCTTTAAAAAATCCACTTCTATACAATTTCCGTCGAAATCGGTCCAGTAAATAAAACGTTTATTTCTCGTAAATTGCACTTTAACCATATCAGATAAATACGGACGTATATTCAATTTTTTTTATTTTGTTTGGGATGAATCGTCAATCCAGTCTGCAAAATCATTTATTTGCATTTCGTTAATATTGACCTCGCCTGAATTCGATAACTTGACAACTTCAATAAAATTATTGAAATCATAAATTCTTTTGTTCTTCATCGACAATCCCACTTGATGATTTAAACTGTCTGGGTATCATAAAGGTATGCCCTGGTTCAAAATACTTCAGTACAATTTCATTAATCGAAACTAAATTTGAATTGATTAAAAAAACTAACTATGAAAATAAACACCAATTCTTATTTTGACCCGAACAATTGTCAAGCCAAATCGTTAATTTTTCGGTATCGCGGTTATTAATAAAAAATTTGTGAAAACTGCTTACCACGTCTTCTTTCTTTCTACCGGCAATGCCCTCATGCCAAATTAGAGCTTCAGGGTATAAATTTTTTGCCAACTGGCACGAATGTTTCATTAAAAACGACCAATCTGCTTGGCGGAAATAATACCAATTTAAATAGATCCAATTTGATTGATTCCAATTCATTGATTGGTTCTGTGAAGAAACGAATGTCTGTCTTGTTTAGGCCTTCGTATTTGGTTTTCCAAAGTTTTTTTTTAATTTACTTACAACTTGTTTGCTTATATAGTAGTAACAAATTTTGAAAGTTTCAGGAAAATTTATTTAAATTGGCTTTTATTTATTGGCTTTTTAAGAAAACGTTAGCTGAAATCTAATGTTCTTATCATTCGTAGTTTTTATTTCTGCATTATTTTTGTATCTTTCATTTTTTTTCTAAAATAATTAGGGAAGCAGAAATTTGCATGAATAAGTTTTTACATGTTAATTTTCTATGTTCGGCTAACTCATTCAGCACTCGGTACAGATGTAGTTTTTTATGCTGATTTCAAAAATGTAAAAAATTCAATTTTGAAAAAAATGGAGTTACTGCCTTCTTCCTTAAGACGGCAGTATCGATTCATGTCGACTACAATAAGAAGGTATTTTTTTTACCGAATGTTCGAATTAATTGGGACCAATCACGGGGATGTTGTATAGTATATTCATTCTTTAAAACGAACCTGTGATAATTAATCGGCTGAAACTCACGCTATATTATACTTATATTTATTAAAAATAAATGAATAAACATAAATTGATACAATTGTTTCGAAGGGATAAACCACTTCTTCTTCAAGTCCCCATTCAACATCAATAGGAACATTTCTTCCTTTATATAGGAAAAGAATAGATACCAACCGTGTTGAAATATACAGAGGGGCTTATGAAAGAAAGAAAGGTCGTAAACAAACAAGTCATTAGCCAATCTTATGGAATCTTAAACAACAGTGGTGAACTGATGTCTTGGAGTTCCAATTGTGAATTGGTCAAGTTTTGTCCGCTTAGTAGCGCTTTCTTAATTTCAAGGCTTTCTAGTAAGGTTAATATGCGACCTTTACGTTCTGTATGTAACAACACGATGTTATCAGAATCTAAACCATGATTTGTTTCATGGCAATGTGTAGAAAACCCGGTACTCGTTCTATTATTGGCTAGATCTGCCTCATGTTCTTTGACCCGTGTGTAAATCGATCTTCCGCTTTGTCCAATATAAATGGCTTCGCATGTGTTGCAATGAAGTTGATATATCCCGCTATTTTTGAGTTTGTCTATCTTCCCTTTCGTAGTGGCAAAAATGGATCCTAAGTTAACTTTGTTTACTTCTGTAATTCGGATATCTGACTTACGTAACTGTTTCATTATTTGCCCGCTAGTATATGAAACATAGTTTATAACTCCCCAATTGGGAGCCGGCTCTTCAATCTGGGTGGCAAGTGAAGCAGTAACCAGACTTCTTTCAATCAGTTTCTCTTTTTTCTTGATAAGGTTATCGACTAAGTCTATGGGGTATCCATTTGCATCTGCTATCGACCGGATTGTATTTGCTTCTATTAGAAAATTTCTTTTTGACATGGGTATTTTAAAAAGTCGGTAAATCAAACTATGGAATGCGGCCATTTTTATTTTCCAAGATTGATTGGAACAATATGGAATGATAGTGTCGGTCGTGGTGGGTTTTCTGTAAATTGATATGTCTAATCCTTCTTCCATCTTAGTTAAGGTGACGTCCAAGAAGTTTAATCTATTCTCTTTTTCCTCCTCCATCGTGAACTGGATTTTCTTATTTAGTGAATTAAGGAAAGTGAGGAATAGACATAGTTGGCGGGCAGAACCTTTCCATATGCAAAACACATCATCTACGTAACGACACCAAAATACTACGTATCTTAAAAGCCAAAGGTTGGAGGCGAATAACATTTCTTCAAAATTCTTCATGAATATTTCTGCGAAATATTTCTTACTTTCCTTAATTCAAATATTTGAAAATATTAAATATTTTTAATCCAGACCTGTTTATATGTTAATTTTGTCTTTTTTTGAATTTTTTGAATTTTGATTTTCTACGTATTGTATTATTCTTATATTTTTTTAATTTAACCATAAATACATACTAAAATTCCACAAATTTACTTAAAAATTTTTATTTTGGGTTCTTTTTCTAGTTTTACACCTTACGGTTAAAAACGTGGTAAAATTTGAATTTTGAATTTTTTCAAAGTTTTTAGAAATCAAATTAAGGGGGCAGTGCTCTCAGATTTCACACAAGCAGTGCTTGGTAAAAGAATCTCTTAGTTCAAATTATTTTAAATTGTTCATTACTACATGTGACAACGTGCAGATTTCATATTTTTGAGGTTATGGTAAGTCAAATTTTATGCTTGTTAATCAGTACTCTTTAAATAGTTTTTTCTTTTGATTAGTTCGAATATTCTTCTTATTTAATAAATTTAAACGATTATTTACAACTGAGGATTGGAAATAACCATGAAATAACGTTATATTGTAATATCGTATTTTGAATTTTTCATAATTTCAAATATTTTTAATCCAGACCTGTTTATATGTTAATTTTGTCTTTTTTTGAATTTTTTGAATTTTGATTTTCTACGTATTGTATTATTCTTATATTTTTTTAATTTAACCATAAATACATACTAAAATTCCACAAATTTACTTAAAAATTTTTATTTTGGGTTCTTTTTCTAGTTTTACACCTTACGGTTAAAAACGTGGTAAAATTTGAATTTTGAATTTTTTCAAAGTTTTTAGAAATCAAATTAAGGGGGCAGTGCTCTCAGATTTCACACAAGCAGTGCTTGGTAAAAGAATCTCTTAGTTCAAATTATTTTAAATTGTTCATTACTACATGTGACAACGTGCAGATTTCATATTTTTGAGGTTATGGTAAGTCAAATTTTATGCTTGTTAATCAGTACTCTTTAAATAGTTTTTTCTTTTGATTAGTTCGAATATTCTTCTTATTTAATAAATTTAAACGATTATTTACAACTGAGGATTGGAAATAACCATGAAATAACGTTATATTGTAATATCGTATTTTGAATTTTTCATAATTTCAAATATTTTTAATCCAGACCTGTTTATATGTTAATTTTGTCTTTTTTTGAATTTTTTGAATTTTGATTTTCTACGTATTGTATTATTCTTATATTTTTTTAATTTTTTTAATTTAGTTATTGTTCAGTTTATTACAATTTTGGTATTGGCTTAAAATAGTTAAGTTCCATTTCCGTAAGTCAACAGTCTGCAGAAATCATTGAAACCAGCAACACATATTAACATTCGTATTAAAGGCGACATTATTGTATTTAATTTAGTGTAATAGTAATAAACAACGATAGTTTAAAACAAGTCGTTTTATTGCAACACCTTTTTTTATAAGGTTCATCTTTAAAAAATCCACTTCTATACAATTTCCGTCGAAATCGGTCCAGTAAATAAAACGTTTATTTCTCGTAAATTGCACTTTAACCATATCAGATAAATACGGACGTATATTCAATTTTTTTTATTTTGTTTGGGATGAATCGTCAATCCAGTCTGCAAAATCATTTATTTGCATTTCGTTAATATTGACCTCGCCTGAATTCGATAACTTGACAACTTCAATAAAATTATTGAAATCATAAATTCTTTTGTTCTTCATCGACAATCCCACTTGATGATTTAAACTGTCTGGGTATCATAAAGGTATGCCCTGGTTCAAAATACTTCAGTACAATTTCATTAATCGAAACTAAATTTGAATTGATTAAAAAAACTAACTATGAAAATAAACACCAATTCTTATTTTGACCCGAACAATTGTCAAGCCAAATCGTTAATTTTTCGGTATCGCGGTTATTAATAAAAAATTTGTGAAAACTGCTTACCACGTCTTCTTTCTTTCTACCGGCAATGCCCTCATGCCAAATTAGAGCTTCAGGGTATAAATTTTTTGCCAACTGGCACGAATGTTTCATTAAAAACGACCAATCTGCTTGGCGGAAATAATACCAATTTAAATAGATCCAATTTGATTGATTCCAATTCATTGATTGGTTCTGTGAAGAAACGAATGTCTGTCTTGTTTAGGCCTTCGTATTTGGTTTTCCAAAGTTTTTTTTTAATTTACTTACAACTTGTTTGCTTATATAGTAGTAACAAATTTTGAAAGTTTCAGGAAAATTTATTTAAATTGGCTTTTATTTATTGGCTTTTTAAGAAAACGTTAGCTGAAATCTAATGTTCTTATCATTCGTAGTTTTTATTTCTGCATTATTTTTGTATCTTTCATTTTTTTTCTAAAATAATTAGGGAAGCAGAAATTTGCATGAATAAGTTTTTACATGTTAATTTTCTATGTTCGGCTAACTCATTCAGCACTCGGTACAGATGTAGTTTTTTATGCTGATTTCAAAAATGTAAAAAATTCAATTTTGAAAAAAATGGAGTTACTGCCTTCTTCCTTAAGACGGCAGTATCGATTCATGTCGACTACAATAAGAAGGTATTTTTTTTACCGAATGTTCGAATTAATTGGGACCAATCACGGGGATGTTGTATAGTATATTCATTCTTTAAAACGAACCTGTGATAATTAATCGGCTGAAACTCACGCTATATTATACTTATATTTATTAAAAATAAATGAATAAACATAAATTGATACAATTGTTTCGAAGGGATAAACCACTTCTTCTTCAAGTCCCCATTCAACATCAATAGGAACATTTCTTCCTTTATATAGGAAAAGAATAGATACCAACCGTGTTGAAATATACAGAGGGGCTTATGAAAGAAAGAAAGGTCGTAAACAAACAAGTCATTAGCCAATCTTATGGAATCTTAAACAACAGTGGTGAACTGATGTCTTGGAGTTCCAATTGTGAATTGGTCAAGTTTTGTCCGCTTAGTAGCGCTTTCTTAATTTCAAGGCTTTCTAGTAAGGTTAATATGCGACCTTTACGTTCTGTATGTAACAACACGATGTTATCAGAATCTAAACCATGATTTGTTTCATGGCAATGTGTAGAAAACCCGGTACTCGTTCTATTATTGGCTAGATCTGCCTCATGTTCTTTGACCCGTGTGTAAATCGATCTTCCGCTTTGTCCAATATAAATGGCTTCGCATGTGTTGCAATGAAGTTGATATATCCCGCTATTTTTGAGTTTGTCTATCTTCCCTTTCGTAGTGGCAAAAATGGATCCTAAGTTAACTTTGTTTACTTCTGTAATTCGGATATCTGACTTACGTAACTGTTTCATTATTTGCCCGCTAGTATATGAAACATAGTTTATAACTCCCCAATTGGGAGCCGGCTCTTCAATCTGGGTGGCAAGTGAAGCAGTAACCAGACTTCTTTCAATCAGTTTCTCTTTTTTCTTGATAAGGTTATCGACTAAGTCTATGGGGTATCCATTTGCATCTGCTATCGACCGGATTGTATTTGCTTCTATTAGAAAATTTCTTTTTGACATGGGTATTTTAAAAAGTCGGTAAATCAAACTATGGAATGCGGCCATTTTTATTTTCCAAGATTGATTGGAACAATATGGAATGATAGTGTCGGTCGTGGTGGGTTTTCTGTAAATTGATATGTCTAATCCTTCTTCCATCTTAGTTAAGGTGACGTCCAAGAAGTTTAATCTATTCTCTTTTTCCTCCTCCATCGTGAACTGGATTTTCTTATTTAGTGAATTAAGGAAAGTGAGGAATAGACATAGTTGGCGGGCAGAACCTTTCCATATGCAAAACACATCATCTACGTAACGACACCAAAATACTACGTATCTTAAAAGCCAAAGGTTGGAGGCGAATAACATTTCTTCAAAATTCTTCATGAATATTTCTGCGAAATATTTCTTACTTTCCTTAATTCAAATATTTGAAAATATTAAATATTTTTAATCCAGACCTGTTTATATGTTAATTTTGTCTTTTTTTGAATTTTTTGAATTTTGATTTTCTACGTATTGTATTATTCTTATATTTTTTTAATTTAACCATAAATACATACTAAAATTCCACAAATTTACTTAAAAATTTTTATTTTGGGTTCTTTTTCTAGTTTTACACCTTACGGTTAAAAACGTGGTAAAATTTGAATTTTGAATTTTTTCAAAGTTTTTAGAAATCAAATTAAGGGGGCAGTGCTCTCAGATTTCACACAAGCAGTGCTTGGTAAAAGAATCTCTTAGTTCAAATTATTTTAAATTGTTCATTACTACATGTGACAACGTGCAGATTTCATATTTTTGAGGTTATGGTAAGTCAAATTTTATGCTTGTTAATCAGTACTCTTTAAATAGTTTTTTCTTTTGATTAGTTCGAATATTCTTCTTATTTAATAAATTTAAACGATTATTTACAACTGAGGATTGGAAATAACCATGAAATAACGTTATATTGTAATATCGTATTTTGAATTTTTCATAATTTCAAATATTTTTAATCCAGACCTGTTTATATGTTAATTTTGTCTTTTTTTGAATTTTTTGAATTTTGATTTTCTACGTATTGTATTATTCTTATATTTTTTTAATTTAACCATAAATACATACTAAAATTCCACAAATTTACTTAAAAATTTTTATTTTGGGTTCTTTTTCTGAACAATAACTAAAACTAGTAAATATGATTTAACTAAAGGTTTTAAAGAACCTATTTTTAGAGAAGTTGCCAGGGGAATTAAAGTATCTAAAAAGGAAGAAATTGTTAAGAAACTCTGCCCTCTGATGCCAGAAAGTCGCCAAAGTTTTTGGAAATACTAAATATCTGCCAGTAGATTTAAATTCGAGTGATTTGTTGACAGATTTTGAATAGTCGGTACGCGACAACTCGACGACGGTCACTTCGGCGACGGCCAACTCGGCGGCCGATTTGGATAAATCAAATATTATTCAAATAGATTGCTAAGTTGGATATATACATATTGTTGTGATCTCTTACTCTCTTATAAAATGGTCGTTGGTTCTCGAAAATGGTTACATGCAAGAACAATAAAAAAACTGACGATTAAAGAACAATTTATTTTGCAACCTTACACAAGTAAACAAAATTAAAAAGCAGGACTCACACAAATTCGCCGAGCAGCACGTAATTCGGCTTCTTTCTTCCCACTCTAATCACAATTTTCTTCAGCTAAATTCAACACCACACCAACTCTTGGATTGTAAATTTGGGACTTCTCTGTTAGACTTTTATTTATTTATCTTCGACTGTAAAATTTGCGACCTTCCGCAATTAACTTTTATTTATATTTTTGATTGTAAAATTTGCGACTCTCCGCAATTAACTTTTATTTATCTCTCCGTTTTTAAATTTGCGACTTCACGTTCTTTCATTTATTTACATTCTCACCATTTCCTTGGTTTTTCTATTCTTCTTTTTTTTTTTTATTCAAATCCAGGTTCTAGCTTGCGTACTGCTCAGCTGCATTTGTGTGAGTCGCTAAACAACAAAAATTAAAATACAAACATTAAAATTTAAATAAACAAACGAAATTACTGCAACAACAAACTTAAACTAAACAATACAACTTAACTAACGAACAAAACTTAACACTAATAAAAACAATTTTGAAAACGAACACAGAGTCCTGCCTTTATTGTTCCTCAGGTTGCAAAGTCAGTTCTTTATTTCTAAATTACGCAACTCACTTTTCATTACTTTATCAGAACACAACAATATGTTAAATCGTTATTGTTTTATTTCAAAATTATTATTGTTTATTTATTTATTTATATTTATTTTATTCATTAAAATTATTTATTTTTTAATTATTATTTTAAAAATAAAAATACTTAATCTAGCCTATTTCTCCAGCCATTGGGCAAACCATTTCTTTCCCTTTTTTTATTTATGATTTTGATGTTTCATTAATTGGGGTATTAATAAATGACAGTTCACCGAAAGCAAGAACTAAAAGAATATTTAGTGAGGGACAAATTAATGAGTTTTTGTGTGCGTTGACCGAGGTATCTTGGCGGTCTGTCATGGAAGCCGGTGGTGTGGACGAGAAGTGGTGCGCGTTTATTTACCTGTACTCTGGTGTTTTTGAATCTTGTTTTCCCTTGACGCGGACTCTTTGTAGTGAAAAACGCGGTGTAAACTGCGATGAATCGCTTAAGCGTGCTAAGCACATTTTGGATTATTTTCTGGTTGTGTCGCGGTGTAGATCTCAATATAAGCCATTATATAGACAAGCTAAACAGAATTATGACAATAAGTTGAAATCGAGTAAAAGTAACCAAATTCAAAAGTTGATAACGAGGTCTGATAATATAAGTAAGACGACTTGGTCGATTGTCAAGGATTTAACGGATGCGCGGTCGCAGAAACATAAACTGCCGAATGGCAAGAATAAATCAAAGTTGGCTGATGATTTTAATTTGTATTTTGTCTCCGCAGCGCAGCGGTTGGTGCCTGGACAGTCTGTGTCTCCTGCGCTGAGATTTTCGAGCTTCCCTGGAACAATGCTTGTGTCTCCTGTTGATATGAGTGAGCTGATAAGCACATGTATGCTGAAGAATAAAATGAGTTCTGGATGTGATGACATCCCCTTCCGGGTGATGAAGCGGTCGGTTTGTGCGGTGGCTGATCCTTTCTTGCATGTTATAAACTGTTCGCTTGAGAGAGGAGTTTTTCCTGATTTGTTGAAGACAGCTGTGGTCAGACCTGTATTCAAGAAAAATGATCAAAATTCTATGGAGAACTACCGCCCAATAAGTATATTAACGTCTTTCAGTAAGTTGTTTGAGAAGTTGATGGCCAGTCGTCTTATGGGTTTTTTTTAAGAAGAATAATCTGCTTCACGATTCGCAGCACGGCTTTGTGGTGGGTCGTAGCACATCATCGGCTATTTATGAGTTGGTGAATTCTATCATGGAGACGCTGGAGTCTGGTGGTGCTGCGTGTGGTTTGTTTTTGGACCCGTTCAGGGCCTTTGATTGTGTGGATCACCGGTTGCTGCTGAGGAAGCTGTACAACTATGGTGTCAGAGGAGTTGCATATAGGTGGTTTGAATCTTACCTGACTAATCGGAAGCAGTGTGTGATTATCGAGGAGGATGGAGTGCGTTTTTTTCCGAACTGAAGAGTGTTTTTTTGGGTGTTCCGCAGGGCAGTGTATTCGGCCCGCTCCTATTCATAATTTTTATAAATGATTTACTGAGTATATTGCAGAATACTCGCCACAGCCTGGTTAGTTATGCCGATGACACTACGGTGATGCTGGAAGGTGGCGATATGGCGGAACTGAGTGCCGTGGGATACTATTGTTTTAGATTGATACAGCGATGGCTTTCTGCAAATGGACTACTTATAAATGCGGGGAAAACCCAGGCAGTGGTTTTCACTGAGAGTCGCTCCAGTGTGAGAAGTCCGGATGTGATGAACCTTGGTGGTGGAAAGGTGGCGGTGACTTCGGAAGCAAAATGCCTTGGTTTCTGTTTGGATTCCACTTTGAGTTGGTTGCCGCACGTGGAGCATCTGTTAGGAAAGTTGAGTGGAGCCATATACATGCTGCGTGTACTGCGAGAGCACGTGAATTTGTGCACGCTTAGAGTGGTGTATTTTTCGAATTTTGAATCCCATCTGCGCTATGGGATTATTTTTTGGGGAAATTCTTTGGTGGTTGGACGTGTGTTTGTCTGCCAGAAGCGAGCTCTAAGAGTGATGCGAAGTATGAAGAATATAGAGAGCTGTAGGGGGATTTTTAGGGCGTCCAATGTGTTGACAGTGACGGCGTTATATATTCTTGAATGTCTCTTGTTCAATTTCAAGAACAAGGAGAAATTTGCAAAGAGTTGTGCTACACATAGTCACTATACCCGGCACAAGAATTACAATATACCGAAGCATCGGTTGGGTGTATACAGAAAGGCTCCCTACTATTCCTCGATAAAGTTATTCAATGCGCTGCCGGAGTGGTTGAAATCGAATGTGAGCAGAGGGGTTTTCGAAAACACAGTTAGAGGTTTTCTGATGGAGATGGAACCATACAGCCTGGAGGAGTATTTTATTTACATGAAGACCAAGTCAATTGTGTCAATTCTTAATTAATTGTGTAGTTGATGGTTTTTTTTCTTTGTACTGAATGAGTGTGTTTGTGTACTGTTTTACATATATTTTATTCTTGACTTGTTTCATATTATGATTTGGTTGTTAATCAATTCTTTATTTTTATGAAATAAATACTACTTTATATACTTCTATGGTTAACTCTTTCTTTAAATTATCGCCTTAATCAATTATTAAGAGCGTGGGAATTTTGGACTATAAGTGGATTTTGTTTAGGAAAAGAATAAAAATGATCTTTTCTTGGAATCATCGCCGAGTTGACCGTCGCCGAGTTGACGGTGTCCGAAGTTATATACTGCCTTTTTACGTTGTTTTCTACACCCATAATTACTATTTTGCTTGGGGGCTGTCCATTAATTACGTAAGGGCAAATTTTCTAACTTTTGACCCCCCCCCCTCACATAAGGGCACGTAAGATTTTGGCAACCCTTTCCCGGCACATCTTACGTAAGGATTATTAAACAAAAATAATGTTGAGCCCCCCTTTCACCAGCTTATATTTATAAAATATGAATAACAATAATATTTTTATTATACAAAAATTTAAATTAAATTTTATGTTTATAAAAATAAAAGTTATTAAAGATTAATTAATTGTATAAAAAAGTTAATAATAAAAATTGGTAATCCCTTAATATCCAGGTAAAAACCTGATTTAATTTAAAAAAAAGTATACGCTAGTTGGATATCCCAAAAAAGCGTACGCCGCGCCATCTTCCCGTCAATTATGGCCAGATTCTCACCTAATTTATGCACAAAATCACTGCCTAGGCGGCGGTACCATAGCTGTCCAACTAGCGTATTTTACGAAACTTACGTAAGGAATACGTCAGACCCTCCACTCCTCCACGAAGGGTCCGTAAGATTTTCGATACCTCCCCCCCCACCCCCAAAACCCTTACGTAATTAATGGACGGTCCCTTGTCTTTATTAGAAAAATGCATATTTTGCATTTTTCATACAAAACATGTACTATTATCCAGTGAAGAGGGACAATGTGCGATTAGTGTTTTGCGATTTACTCAAAACTATCAAAAGTGGACTTACTGGTAAGGCAGCTGCCTTCTTTCTTATGACGGCAGAACAGGATTTCTCGGATTTTAAACAACTCAAAAAATTCCAGAACCCCTACCCTTATTAAATCACTTTCCAAAAATCTCTTTTTCAAAAAGTACCTGCCCCATCACCCCAAACAATATTTAATGGATTCTCTCTTAATTTTTTTTCTACTATTTCATCGCTTGATGATACCATGGTAAAAACGGTTGCGATATTTTATAAGTACTTACAGCAGTGTATTTTATTTCTGATAAGGAGGCGTCCATTAATTACGTGAGGTGATTTTGGCGATTTTTAGACCCCCTTTCCCCCCTTGGTGAGATGTCGTGAGGTTTAGCTTGACCCCCTCCCGCCCCTCCTAATCTCTAATTATTTTTATTTATTACTAGTTAAGACAAAAAAATTAAGTGATATTTGCCGAGACCCCCACAAAAGATTGAGTGAGATTTTGCTCGACCCCCCCCCCTAAACGCCTCACGTAATTAATGGACGCCCCCTAACTGCATTTTTATTTTTAAAGTAAAAAAATTTATAATTGTGTAAATAAATTAAGTGAATTTTTTCAAGTGGTTTCAAAAAAATTTTTTTTATATCTCAAATCCACTCGAGATTAGAAACTGGATAAAATTTTACATTTTTGTAAAAATTGTAAACAATTGCAAAAATAATTCAATAAAATTTATTTTCAGATGCACATGTTTTATAGTTTACTGTTATATATTAAAAAGAAAAATATGGAATAAGAAAAATATTTCAAAAAAAATATTTTGTGTGAAAAGCTAAAAAACCAATGTATGCAACAACCTATGCAGATTAAAGAAATTAAAGTATTGAAGGTACCTTAATGTGTACAATTGTACCCACTGGGTCTGAATGGGTTAAAAACATTTTAGTTCTAAAATGTGTAAAATATTGATATGGTTAATATCAAGTTACACTACTTAAACCAGTGACGTATTTAAAAAATGCTTTTAGGGGGAAGCAGACTAAATACTTTCAGAAGCTCGTTAATCCGTTTATGCGCGTCAGTAATAAACCGCCTGGCAAGTTTCAGAAATTTCAATGACCTTTACAAACGAAATCCAAAAACTAAGAAACGAAGAAAAATAAAAAAAATTAAACTATTAAATTAAAAAAAAAATGTTAAAAAGAAAAAAATTTCAGGGATTCAATCATCCTCGGGGGGGGGGGGGCACTTGCCCCTTAAACCACGTATCAATCGACTAGGTACTGTCGAATAAATTTAAACAAAATAAAAAGTTCCAAAGTGGACAGGGTGCGTCAAATTGGCCTATCCAAATCTTTCAATTTTCATTTCTTAACAACAATTTAGTGGATAAAATAAATTACAGCATTTTCAACCACTTTGCAAGCACTTTCAAATAAATTTTTTAAAGAAGAAAAATTCCAAAGTGGAAAGGGTGCGTCAAGTTGGCCCCTTTAGCATTCCCCAGCACTTGAAAATTACGCAAAAGAATTCCAAAATGGAAGGGCCAACTTAACGGAGCTGCAAGTACGCACGTTTGTAGTTATGCAGGTATTTAACGAAACCTTTCTTGTTTGCAGATATAAATTCTCTTTAGCACTTAGTTTGTTTTGGAAAGAGTTGTTAAACTTTTCTAGTGGAAATTCTAACTGTTTTTATTCACACGCAGCGTTAATCTTAGTTTATAATGCAAATTTTAAGAGAACGGTTCAATAAAATTTAGCCGTAATAATATGAATTTATGCAAATCAAATCTGACGAACACAAACAAAAATCTTACCTTCCTATATTTTTTTTATGATGGTTTCTCTGCCTTTTGATGAGAATGAGTTTGGAAATAATAGCGCAGAAACCAAATGCTGAAGAATGATACGGGGTTTCTGGATGTAATCTTCTTCCAATAATTAGGTGTAAATGAAGATTCCAGTGAAAGTGAAAATTCAAACTTCAACTAATGATTCGGTAGAAGGGTAGTAGTACATGAAAAAAAAAACAAAAATGCAGAAGCTAAAAATATTTCTTTTATATATTATAAAAATACTTTTAGAAACCTCAAGGATTTAAAAATAATTAAATTATTTGGTTATAGTACCTAGGCAGTGAGTTGAAAAATCCGTTCTTAAAAAAAATTTTACTGGAAAAGTATAAGGAATCATTCACAAACAGGAGCAAGGGAGGAGTATTGTTTAACGTGTCAAGGAGTAAGAGGGAGTTTAAGGAAACGTGACGTGCGCAGTTCATCAATTTTATTTTAATTTTTAAAAATTTGTTTGTTTGTGATAAATTCTTAATATTTTAAATTATAAATGTTGGTATACTATTATAATTAGAACAAATTGTTTATAGGGGAGGTCTGACTTTTGTGACGTTATATTTGTTGGGGGTTCCAGAAAATGTGACACAGCCTGAAAAAGCGTGGGGAGGGGTTTAAAAAGGCGAAATTTTGTGTGACGTATTTTATGAACCTTTTTTAGTTATTGTTATTTGATTTTTTTTAATTCTATTTAGTTTTAAATATACTTAGTTTGTAAATATACCTAAGCTTGATCGTCGCCGAGTTGTCCTGACGCCGAGTTGTCCTGGCGCCGAGTTGTCTTTGCGCCGAGTTGGTTTAGCGTCGAGTTGTCCCGTCCCGCGTTGAAGTCGTTTCTCCAAAAGAGTTCAGCGATTAGCAAGATTATGCTAGAAGCTAAATCACCTAGTGAATGATTCATATGCGCGGTTTCAGGAAACTTTTAACAAGCTGTTAAATTTAACTAAGCGATGGAAATTATCTCTGAGTACTTAATTAAGAAGCCAATAGAAATCATCTGTTAACTTTCACGACTTAATAAATATTTTATGAAACCGAGTATAAGTGAACGAAAAATTTTACAAAAATGGCATAGGTTTAAACAAAGAAACAAGAAAATTATATTATTGATATTTTATATTTTTGCCGATTTTTGCTCATAAAAAAATTGTAATAAAATCTTTAAATGCTTTGAAAGTTTTAGCTTTGATTTTAACAGTAATAGAAAAAAATTTTCTTACCTACAAATCGTCAATTCTATGTCGATTTTTATAAAATTCGTAGAAAATGTTCTCTCCCAAATTATACTCGGTATTCTCGATCGGGTACAATTCTTCAACTTATGGTAAAATTGTACATATATTGCAGCGTATTTTTTCCGCTTCCAAATTTCCAACCAAAACCGCCAGAAAAATACAAATGTTGAAATAATTTTTAATGTTAATTTCAATAAAACGTCCAATATAAATGAAAAATCAAAACCAACAAGATAACTAGACCATATGTCGCGCTATCGAATTTATTCTATGCTGCCTTCAATTTGATTTAAAATTTATACATTTTACGAAATAACCAATTATAATAATTATTCAATAATAATTTATATCAAAATATATCTTTTCAATCGTCAGTCAAATCTTCAAATCAATCCAAAATTCACCATCCAAATATTCAAAAAAAATCTCCAATTTATGTCCAAAATGGGACAACTTTCAATCAAAAATCACTTATTTCAAATCAATTCAATTTATTCTAGCAATTATCACATCTTATAAAACAAAATCTTAAATTAATTTCAAGAGAACAAAAATTTTCTTACAGCTTCTGGTTGCCATTTTTGCAAAATGCTTTGCTTTTCCTTCCCTTTGTCAGAATGCCAACTTGATGAAGAGAGCGAGAAAATACAAAATGTTTACAAAAATTAATGGGGACTTTAGGAACTCGACATTATGTTTATGGATCCCTAAAAAATGATTTTCTGGAACAATATAGAACAAACCTAGAACAACCTGGAACAATTTTCAAAAATTAATTTTTTTGAAAGTGCGGGGCTAGCTAAAAATGTTGCTCCCTCTCCCACGGCGTTATTTTTGAATATACGAAAATGATTTTCTGGAACAATATAGAACAAACCTAGAACAACCTGGAACAACTTTCAAAAGTTAATTATTTTCAAAGTGCAGGGCCAACTCGAAAAACGGTTTTTGGCGATTTTTCGCGTTATTTTTTTAAATTTCAAAAAAATATTTTGGAACAATATAGAATAAACCCGGAACAACCTGGAACAACTTTCAAAAATTACTTTTAGAAAAAGTGCGAGGCTAAGTTCACACACGTATGATCAAGCCGATTATGACGAAAAAAGAAAATCATTCGAGAGAACAACAAAGGCTTCAACGACAACACGAACACCCGTAAGGGCCTAAGATGAGCAGGTCGCAGAGAGTGGGATTTTAGTCGGTAAGAATCCTACACTACCGTCCAAAACATTCGGTCGGTGTTTTATTGAAGATTTTTCCACTCCTAACGTACCCAAAAAAAAGGTCACTTAAGTTACTGAATTGATTAGTTTACAGTTGTAATTTGAACGGCTATTAATTTAGAGGCATAATCTAACAATATAAGTCATAAGCATAGGCGAAGTTACCTTGATTACGATTATGTCTATGACAGCATTTTTATAAATTTAACGTTCGAATGTCACATAAGTTACCCTGACATACGTACCAAATACAACAGCTTATCGGGAATGTGGACTTTGGTTTGAATAAAACAACCCTTAAACTTTCAGTCGACGTTTCAAGTCAATTTTTTACTCTTCATCAGGACTACAAGAAAAATATCAAATAAATTACATTGGTTGCAAGAAAGTGTTCATTTCACCTTCAGTTTTAGGCTACCAATTAAGTAAATTACAGCATCACAAAAAGTGTAAACAAATTCACAAGTCATCCAGATCCTCAAAACTCTCACAATTTAAAAAAATCTAATACAAATTAAAACGCAATTACAAATATTACGGTCAAAATATAAAATTCTATAAACTTCTATAAATAAAAGCAAGATAACAAAATGCAGATATCAAATCATAAGGTGCGAAAAGTTATCACCCGGTCTCAGTAATATTTGCAAACCCCCTGTTGACAAACTGACTGGAGAAATAAATATCAACAATTTGGGGACTACTAGGTGTTGATGAGATCCCCATAAAAAATGCTCAGTTTTTGCTTATCTTCTCTGTAAATTACGCATGTTTTGTTCTTTTTTATAAAAAACATTTCGCTGATATTTCTTTTTAAAGTGTTACTTTCACAGTCCACAATCTTGCAGTTATCAAAATCGAAATCATCTATCTAATCATGAATAGAGTTAATGAGCTACTGAGGAACAACGATTACCCAATATGGTTTGTGGATAAATTGATAAAGAAATGTGAACAAGAAAAGAATCATCAAAAAGAAACAGAGTATGTAGAAAGTGGGCCAGAAACAATCAAATATTTTAAGTTCCCTTATATCAAGAATTTGACAGAAAAAATGACCGTGTTATTGAAGCCGTACTGTACGCTAGCACCATATAACCTAAGAGACCATAGGGGGTTGCAAACTAAACTGAAAGACCCAATTAACATTAATAAAAGATCGGAAGTGGTTTACGAAATACAATGCGGTGGTTGTCCAAGTTCATACATCGGACAAACAAAACAGTGGCTAGAGAAGAGACTTAAACAACATGATAGCGATTGCAGGAGAAGTGACAAGAAAGTTTCAAAAAAGATAGCACATTCGCAGAAAGTGTAAGAGAGGTAAATGAGGATGGGTGGAGCACCACGGCTTTAGTGCAACACCACATTGATACGGGTCATGATTTCGATTTTGATAACTGCAAGATTGTGGACTGTGAAAGTAACACTTTAAAAAGAAATATCAGCAAAATGTTTTTTATAAAAAAGAACAAAACATGCGTAAATTACAGAGAAGACACGCAAAAACTGAGCATTTTTTATGGGGATCTCATCAACACCTAGTAGTTCCCAAATTGTTGATATTTATTTCTCCAGTCAGTTTGTCAAGAGAGGGTTTGCAAATATTACTGACAAGGAGGGAACGCCACGTGCGGGTCACAGATTTTAAAACCCAATTGGGGAAGCAAAGTACTTCGTAATAACAAACTCTAGGCTAAGCGGTAGGCCCCACTTCTCAAAAATAAAAAAGTGTTTGAAAAAATGTTTAATAATTTTTATTCATATAGCTGCTCGGTTGCATTGATTAACAAGTAACATCGATGGTTCCGAGGTAGGCTTTACGACTAAAAAAATCCGAGGTAGGCTTTACCACTAAAGCCTGTTGTTTAAGTGGTTGGAGATATTTTAGAGATATTGCCTATGATAATTGACGGTTCTATTTGGCACGCACTCTAGTTGAATTATTTGCATTATATATTGTGGAAGTTCCACAACGGCCGACTGGGAAGCGGACAACCGCGGTTGAAATCCTGGTCGCGTCGAATACACTGCTGTGATCTAAATCCCAAAATATATTAGTGGGCTATGGGGAAGGCAACAAGAAACCACCATAAAATACCATTAATTATATTCCCTAGATCGTCATCTTGGCTTCAGCCTGGTGATCTCCTAAGCACTGAAATATCTTTTTTACATGAAGAAGACTTACATACACATTGGCAACACTGAAGCTGACTACCTAGTTATATAATAATTTTGTTGATTAAACATTCATAAAAAGAAATTTAAGTAAATATTTGTATCTAAACTTTTATTTTTGAGTAATACTTATATTATGTATTTAAAAAAAAATTTAATTTTGTCTATAAAATTCCGAGTTTCTTACAATATTAATATACCATAATATGCTGGTAAGGGTAAAGTTCTCATATGTTAAATTTCCTTCAAACATCCAACGATCACCAACCGGTTTAAACGGAATATAAATTGGTTCCATTATAAAATTAGTCCAATAATAATGTCCCTAAAAGATCTATTTTTATTGAAAAGTATGAAAAACTCAAGTACTAGGTAAACAATTGATAAAATTAATTGACCATAAACAATAAATTCTATCAGACCAATATAATGATATTGTTATTTATATTTGATTACAAACAGTAGACTGGACGATCAAATATTGAGGTGCTCATTAGAAAAATAACCAGGAATTCAGAGAAAATAAAGTGATTTATTTAAATTTTCATATGTAATACAAAAATTCGTTAAAGATCTGGTTTTTAAGAGTGATTGACCCAATTGCATCCCTGTCCAGTCTACCACAGATTACAAATACCTTTGATCTAAGACAAATACTTACTTTTAGGATTGGGCAAGATTTTGGTCCTTTTCCTAGTTTCTCAATAGTTTTTTTAAACATCATTTTATATTCCTTATCAAAATAATCACACATATATCTGCTAATATGTACAGCACTTCGACGATACTCATTACTTTTGAACTCGTAACCAATAACAGTAACCTTAAAAACTTAATCATTTAGATTTTTTTCAATTATCAATATTTAAATTTTACCACTGCAAGTTTGGGCATTGTTTGAAAAACCTGTATGGATGCATTAGTAGCAATCGCACTTCGATTTATTTTACCAGTTTTTAATACAACCTTCACATACGTCTCATTATTGTATAGAATTTCGGTCCGTTCTGTTACTACTTGATAACCAGGCTATCAAGTAAAAAAATTACTTCGAAAATATTAATAATGTACATATATTAATTTACCCAACATTTAATGGTGTAAAAAGTTGCAAGAGTAAGTAATGCAATTTTCAAGTACATAGTTTTACATTTACTAACAATCACATTCAATTTTGTACTACCTACTTATTTAAAGAATTTTATATAAATGTACAAAAGCAAACTAAAATTGTGTAATACTTATAATAATATAAACTGGTATAAACAACAAAATTAAATAAATTTATTTATTTATTAGGTATTCCTGGACTAATAGTTTGAATAAATTTATTGTTATAAAATAGATTCAGAACACAATCATCTACATATTATAACTTTTGATTTTTTGTTACACAACAAATAGAATCAAAATGCAGTTAGATTATTTTTTAAATAATGCAAATTTTTAATATTACTGTTTATTATCTACACGATAATGTGCAATTTTCCCCTGTCCCCCCTGTTAAATACAATGTCAATTATCCACCTAAGATAAAAAATTTTTACTTTTCTGGTTACTTATAGCTATTAGGAAACTCATTATGCATCATTTTTTAGAGTAATTTTGCTTTCTGTAGTTTCCATTCATATTTAATAATGAAATATATAAGTAATCAACCAAAGACAAGTTTTGTTGCAGGCAAGGATGGTGTGTTGGTGTGTGATTGAAATATGGATGGATTACTTTCAAGAGCTATTAAACAAAAAATAAATGAATGACAAAAAAGAAAATAAAGAACGAGATAGAGAAGTAAAGGATGGCTAAATGGAGATGCCCAGTGAAGAAGAAATATTGGAAGTAATAGCAAAACTGAAAAACAATAGAAGGGGAGGAGATGATGGAATTCATATTTGCCCGATACATAAGAAACGAGCGAAAACTGAATGTGGTAACTATCGCGGAATAGCATTACTGAACGTTACTTACAAAATTTTGGTTACTTGTATAAAGAATAGGTTAAAAACATACACCGAAGGGTCCTTAAGAGAGTACCACTGTGGATTTAGGAAGGATAGATCGGTGACCTACCGAAGAAGATCCAAGCAACAACCTACGAATTTGGACTGAATACTCACGCATTGTTTTTGGATTTCAAACAAGCATATGACAGTATATTAAGAGAAGAACTATACGAGGCAATGTACGCACTAGGGTTGCCAAAAAAAATTGATTAGCTTGACAAAAATGACGGTGAAGGACACTCAAAGCAAAGTAAGAATAAATGGTAAAATATCAAAAGAAATTCAAGTAAAGGGGGGATTGAGACAAGGAGACCTACTATCGTCAGCGCTGTTTAACATCGCCATCGAAAAAGTTGTAAGATAAACCAAATTAAATAGAAGACGAACAATTTACGAACAAAAACACCAATGCCTTGCCTTCGCATATGACTTATTTACTATACTTACAAGATCAAGAAACGAAACGAAAAATATACGGTGGAAAATAGGTCGAAAGGAAGGTGGATTAGAAGAACAAATAGAGAGCTTCAAGAATTGTATGGGGAACCAAACGTTGTAAGCATAATAAAAACCCAAAGAATAAAATGGATAGGTCATTTGGTAAGAATGAGCGAAACAAGAACCCCGAAGATGGTATGGAAATCGGAACTAGGAGAAGAAGAAGGCCAATGAGTAGATGGAGTAACAAGATGTAAAAAGATTTGGCTGAAATTAGTGTGACAGACTTCGAACGGAGTGCAAAAAGTAGAAGTCTTTGGAATAAAGTGATAAATCAAGCCATATGGGACTACTAGGCCCGTAGTGCTATTTTATATATTATATATAATCTGAATTCAGGGCCGGCGTTACTTCACCTTGGTCGTTTATGCGTGGGGCGACGATAAGATACAGATAACCAGGTTCCTCTTTTCGATTGGCTACTTTGGACAAGTGCCCAGGGCGCCGCGATCCATGAAAAGCTCTAGTTCTTGCCAGATCATCAACCGACGTTACCGATAAATATATTTATTTTCTGAAAATGAAACCATAATTACTAACCATAAATATAAAATACTTACTTATCAACTTTTTTGATATTCTAATGAACAAGGGACCTAACAAACAAATAGTCCTCTGTCATTATTATAGTCACAGGGGCTTATTATCCTAAAGTTCTCTGGGCTTTAAATATATTAAAGACGGTCCTGCCGATAACGATATTTTTTATTTACCCTAAGGGTCAAATTTTTGCAAATTGCAAAAAAATTAAAGTATTCGAGGAAGGCGGTTCAAACCACCTTAACGCGCAATTTTTTAGTAAATAGACATAAAAATGGAAGAAAACGTGTCCATTAATTACGTGAGTCATTTAGGGGGGGGGGGGCTCGATCCGAATCTCACCAAATCTCACGTGTGCGAGAGGGGGGTCTCGGAAAATATCACGTAATTTTTTTGTGCTAACTATTCTTAAATAAAAATAATTAAGCAAATTATGCTTTTTTAATAAATCCAACGCAATCAAGCACAGATTAATGTATTTACACTAAAAATACGCATTTTAAAAAATCTCACGTAAGATGAGAAGGGGAGGAGGGGGTGGAGCCAAATCTCACGACATCTCACCAAGGGGGGCGGGGGGGGGGTCTAAAAATCGCCAAAATCACCTCTCGTAATTAATGGACGCCCCCTTACATACAAAAGAATATCAGATTTTTTTTCAAAATTTGAGTGTTGTAGGTATATGGTACATAGTACTTGAAAGTACAGGTGCATTCTGCCAGCTCCCCTCATTTTGAATCCAAAATAATCTAAATTTTTTGCATCTGCATGGTTTGTACCAATTTCGTTTTCGAGATATTTCAACTGGAGCTCGTGCCAAGTAGAAATAGAACCGACAATCATCGTTTTTCAGCAATAACTTTCTTGATTTTCGAGATACAGTAAAAATTGTAATATATACAATTTTTATATATTTATATTAATTTTTATATAATATAAAAAATTTTAATATAATACCCATAAGAGCAATGTTATTTTTATTAAAATTTTTACAGAGCTTTTTTTAAGTCACTGTATCTCGGAAAGGGTGAGATAAAATAGAAAAATTTATATAAACAAAAATGAAGAGAATGAAATTTTCAACAAAAAATGTTTAATAAGTTTTGCTGCTGAAACGATTTTTATATGAGAAAACATGTCTTTAAAAGGCACAATTTACTTTACTAGCATAGTTCAATTTTGTGTATGGGTGTATATCTTTCGGAGAAAATATTTGTGTATAGCAATTTTATTTTATGTGTATAGCGCTATAAGCTGGGGGTGCCCCCCAGACTTGAGTTAAGCCCCCCCATAGATCCGCGCCTGTCGGGACACCGTCACTTAGGCGACACCAAATAGGCGACGGTCAATTGGGCGCTGGTATTTTAGGCGACCGGTCAATTAGGCAACGGAAAATTCAATACATTTTCTTGAATGAAAAAATTAATAAAATAATATTTAATAACGAATTCTTATAGTACTTATTTAGTATTATATTATTTAATTTTTTTATTATTATTTAATATTTTATTCAAAATTATACTATATTACATATATTATACTATAGGTATATACAGGACCTATGTCCTATGCCCATCCAGAGGGGGGGTGGCGCTTGGGGATTTGTCCCCGGGGCCCGGTATCCCTCAACGGCCCGGAAGGGCGAATTACCAAATAAGTTTTATAAAAGCATCTTGAAAGTGCAAATAAAGCTCAATAATATTGTATCAAACCAAAAATTAGTCGATTACTTTTTTTTTAGTTAATTTTACATAGATATTTTGTGTGTAGCTTTTTTTAATAAAAATACAAAGTTTAATATTTTACTTTTTTAATTTATGAAATTGTTAAGAACAGGGGCCCGCGAAGTCTTGCCGCGATGCCCGACGTGGCTCTCGACGGCCCCGTGTAAAGATTTGTAGTCTTCCTTCCATTGCAAATGATTTTAATTTAAATTTATAATATTAACATGTCATTTTTATATCTTATATAGTAAAATAATCTATAAAAAAATTACTAACTGCATTTTTCTATTCAAAAAAAATGTATCGAATTTCCCGTCGCCTAAAATACCAGCGCCCAAATGTCGTGTACCCAAATCTTGGACTAAAAAATTTATATAGCAATGAAACTGATGAACTAAAAGCATATAGTGTAAGGTGACCATTTTTATGAAATGTAAAACCAGTACATAGAAAAACGGAGTTTTTTTTAGGTTTTCACTTTTCTTTCGATACATCACTAGAACAACAATCACATCAGTAAATTTTTGTGTCCTGGTTAACTGTCTTGACTAACCAGGACAAAGGTTCGAAAACCAGTACTGTCCTGGTAAAACCAGTACGAATGGTCACCTTAATATAGTGACGTAGACTACGCCGGCACCGGTAAAAGCCACTTTAAAGTAAAAATTATGCAAAATTTAGAAAAAAATTCATGTTAAAATTGTATAATTAACAATTTTTAGATTTAAGAAAATTAAAATTAAAATGTTCTTTTTAATTAAAAGTAATTATTGTATGTAATGTAATTAAATTGTTTTATTTTTGGCATATTTATTTTTTTTGTTTTCCGATCAAGTAGTATACTCACCTCTACTCAAAAAATTATTCATTACAGCTTTAAAAAGCTCACTGACGCTAGCTTTTCAATATAATTGTGCACCCAGTAACGGGTAATTTTCGAATCTCGGCCTTGCCTAGGCAGTAAAAATAAATTAATGCCCAGTTTATTTTTATTAAATTATTTTTATGTTTTTATTATTTTAAATTATTTTGTTAAATTGATGCTAACATTGCAATTTCTGAATGAAGAATGGGACATCTGTTCTTCATCTACTTTTTTGATGACATCATATGACACAGACTCTGGTATATAGCCCACAGATTTCATAAATAGGTGATATAGCCGCACTGAACACCATTGTAGATGTCGCCTCAATTTTACGTTTTTTATAAGCTCCAGAAGATTCGTGGAGTTTAGCGTTGACAGTTATTGGTGATGATGTTGTGGAAAGTGATTTGCGATTCAATACTGCAGATACAGTGTTACTGGTTCGTTTTTTGTACTTAAGAGAATTTTTGACGTAACCTGCAGCAACCTTTGCAGATTTCCAGCCAGCAAGATTTTGTACAGCATCGATTCCGGTTCCAGAATTGGCAAACGCCGAAGATATGAGTGACCTGTATATTTATCTCCATCTGGCAATTGTAAAAACTGAGCAATTCGGGATGGCATCTTCCCAAACTTTTGCCTTCCAATTACTTGATTTAAGCATTTGCCCTTCTGATAGTTCAAGAAGAATCGATCAGTTGCAGTGTTAGGTGTCGAAGCCCAATGTACTTTTTCAGAATATTTTTAATGCCAAAATTTCGATTTTTGAATGGATTACAATACTTTCCCTTATACATACGTATACGTATGGGGAAAGTAAAAAACAAAAACAATAAATCCATTATTTTATTTAAAACACCTTTATAAAAATTTATGAAAACCTCTTAATAAAAATATAAGAAACTGTTAACAATGACTCTTTGTGATGACTTAAACATACTAAAATATGTGTATTTTATAATAATTATTAACATCGATTTTAATATACATTTCAAAAATAGATCTCTGATTTGAGGAATAAATTTATATAGTTACAAACAAAATTTTAAAATAAAATTTTATATTGGCATATTGTTGATAAAAGATTGAATAGTTTAATGCTCAACATTTAATTAAAATAAAAGTTTTGAATTTATATTATAAGGTCACTTGAGAGTTTAAGGCTCCTTGAATAATAACCAGCCACAGATCAACATACAAGATGTATTTAATACATTAATCCTATCAAATGGACTTAAAATCGTCACATAAAAATGTATGCGCATTCAAAAAGCATGTGCAGTTACAGAACTTCAAAATTTGGCATTCCCACAGACTTTCTAGGTCCCCTTAAAATTGTACTTTTTTTTATAAATAAAAGAAAAAGTTTTAATCAAAACATCAAAAATTATTGGTTGAAATCTTTCTACTTCTTATGTTAGCAAAACGATGATAGGGATTTTATAATACCGATATCAGTTTTTATTAAATCATAGCCTTGGATGAGATTATTTTTCCATTTCCAACTTAATTTTTATTTTAGGTAAATTTTATAGTTACACTGATTAATTATTTTAGTAATTTTCAATCACTAAAATTTCTCACAAACAAAAAGTTGAAGATCTGAATTTAAAAGTAATACTATACCAGTTTACAATTTTTAGGTATCTACTATGGTTGGCGCTAAACAGTTAGGGAATAACTAACTCTTAATATACTTAACACATTACCATTCAGAAAGCAGGATTCTTGCAAATGAAAAGAACTACAAGTTATTAAATTACATTATTTTAGTTCTGCGCCCAATAGTCAGTAGTTAGCCGGGCACTTGCAAAATTTACATTTTCTTGAATGCAAATACAGCTACGTGACGTTTTTAAGTCCATTTAATGTGCGATGCATATGTATGTACGTTGAGGTATGACATATACACTGGTCTAACAGTTTTTTTTAAATAATAGTTGTTTAGTGGTAATCAATTACTTATACAAATGTGAAAATAATTCCGATTTACACATAGATCTATTTATAGTATCCAAAATTCTGTTCGACTAGTAGTTGTAGAACAAATTTTCTAGAATCCCATTTGAACTCCCCACATGTTCAAACTTGTTTTACACATTTATTTATTAAAAAGCAATATATTCAGTTTTTCGAATATTATTGAAATTATCCCACATTAAAAAAAATAAAAACTTAGAATGCATTCAAATGAAACCTTAAAAAGAAAGTTAATTTCAAGAGGAATTTTTTTTCGTTGATATAAATCCTCTTTAGAAAACCATCCTGACAAACAAAAAGAAAATAAACAAACACAGGACTTGTTGAAAAGAATTAACTTTTTTGAAAAAAAAACAAAAATTTACTTAAAACCCGATCTTGACATTAACAACATTTCAATAATACAATACAAGAATTATTATGTGAATTGGTCTAACCAAACAGTAACAAAATTCATTTTTTAGTTAATTTAAGTCATACAATTAATTTAAAAATAATATAATCGTGGATATTGCTTAGGTATATATTCAAGTTTAATTATTGGATTTTGGAAAAACATAATTCAAACATTTTTTAGAAATCTCTAAACCAAGAAAGCAAGCAGCATTAGCAGGAAAAGCTCGCAATAATACAGGAGTAATGCCCTTATATAAAGCTAGGGGTCCTTCGTGCTTCAGCAAACTTTTAGCAACATCTCGTAAACCATTTGGATACTTTCCTTCAGGAGCTGCAACAGAAGCAATAAATATTAATTTCAAACAATGAAAGTGTATTTACAGCACAGCACACACAATGAAAAATGTATTTATAATTTTTTATTTTAAATTGTGAACATGGTGACAGCAGTCACCAAAACTATATAGTCAGATATTTTACTAATAACTAAGTTCTTTGTGGAGAGATTATTTCTATATAATATTACCGTCAAAATATAAAATTCTAATAACTTCAACATATAAAACTACGATAACAAAATTGTAGCAGATAGCACAAAAGTAAACAGCCGGTCTAAGTATTTTGTAAACACCTACAAGACAAATGGATAGGAAACTCTAACAACCACTAATAATGAATCTACCTAGTGTTGATATTGAAATTAAAGTTCAAGGTTTTAAGAATAAATTCAATAGCGATATGTATGGTCCGATTTATCTATTACATTCGATTTGAATTATTTTTGCATTGTTTAAAATTTTGGATGTGGATATTGAAAAATTAGCCAGGCAAATTAAAGATTACCTTTAATATAAAAATAGGGAAAAATAGGGAAAAATTGGTAAACAACATTTTTATAAACAAAAAAAATTAATTTCAGAAGTCAAAAATGCAAAAATACTAATCCAGTCATGACGTTGCAAAAAAAGATGATATGAAAATAATTCGGTAATTCATTTTTTTGCTTGCACTAATCTCAACTATGTTCTTCTATTTTTTTGGATTAGGAACATATTTATGACGAATACAACCTGAACTCGCGAGAACAAATTCTTCGGACCGTCAAAAACGACCAAATTATAATATGTTCTCTGAGTGTAATCTAGCAGTTATCGTTATGTGATAAATATTTACAAACTTAGGCAAATAGGCTAATTTTCCTCAGGCATTCGGCCTTCGAAAAAGAGAAAAGTCTGTCAGATGGGAAAATTTTGAATATCTACGGATTATTTCTATAATGGAAACTTCCAAACAAAGGAGAAATCCCTGTACAAGTGAGGGGAAGAAACCCAAGGAAATTATAGGAATACTACAGATGAGATTTGTTTTGTTTTTTCATAAGAAATCTTATGAAATCCCTCTTTTTGACTTCCAAAATGCTCCTAAGCAAAGAGCATAAGATATTTTGCATTTATTAGTAAAATGTAATTTTAGTGTTTTTTTGTGTCTTCTTTTCATTTTATTTAATTTTTAAATTAAATTTTAAAAAAATAATCATTTAAAAATAAATATTAAGTTATAAAAATGCATCCTCCGGAATACAATGAGGTTTTTAACAGGCTAGTAAAATTTAATTTCTCACCTGTCTGTAAGCGACTTTTTAATACATCAGCAGGCATTCCAACCAGCCAGTTTGCAATTCCTGCTGTTCCACCTGCAAAAATGGTTCCTAATATTCCAACTTCTTTTGTACCATTTTCAGTGAAATGATTTCTAAGAACTTCGTAGGTTAAAAAGTAGAGGCCACTAGCAGGTATATCTGAAAACAAAATTATTACCTTAGTTTTGAAAATCATTTTATCTAATTGTGTTAATACAGTATCACTTCATTGCATCTTTTTATGTTAAACAACGTTGCACTTTGTATTACATTCGGCAACTGTATCATAAATACTACAGAGAATATAACACACTGTGTACATTGAATACCAGTAAACTAAAGATAACAGGCATACGTTTGTAGTGCAGTGTATCCCCCAAAATCGAATTTTTGTCTGCTAATTTTTTCATAGTATTTATAAAGTTTATGGTTACGGTCTGATGCTTAAGTGCGTGGGCTACTAAGCAGAGAATCCTGGTTCAAGCCCAAGTAGAGCAAGAACTTTATTCTAACCGTCACCGAGGTAATCTGCCTTGAAAATCCTTCATAAAATGAAGTGGTTTTATACCCTCCTAATTTCATTTGTCCTCCTTGATGCTAATAGATTTTATTGTAATTTTACTACTTGTTAGTCATTTAACTAAAAAAAAGATTGCCGAAAAATAATAATTTGTCACTTTACAGAAGGTGGGCCCTCAAAATGTCATAGCCCAAGGCCCAAGTAAGACCTAATCCAGCCCTGACTATCTCCAGAAAAGTTCATTCATTCCGGAATACTTGTATTTGTAAACATTTTGCAAGGAGTACTTGTACTTTGTACTAAATTATTTTTTTACTGTACTTGAAAAAGCTCTGCATAGTATGCAAAATCCACCCCGTGCTTTGGTTTAAATATTTTTAATTAATGTAAAAGGTATTTGTTGAACCTAGGAAAAAAAAGTTATGTATTATCATATCTGTTATTTTGCAATTAATTGTTCTTTCAAATTTAATTCGTTAATATAACTTTTACGAATTTCCTCAAGAAAATACAGATGTATTAAGCATTTGCTTTAATTTTATTGAATGAATTATTTATAACATATTTCAAAAATAACGAACCAAATCAGTCAGTCCCTTAAGGTAAGTTATAATTAGATACCATTATACTATATTATTTTTAAAATTTTTTAAACAAAAAAGTGAAATAATACAAGTTAGTATTACTTTAACTACTTTTTCTAGCAATAAAATGTTTATGCTGCTCAAGGGTTGACATTGATATTAGTAATTATCACTACTACAAATTAAATAATATAGTATACTATACCAGATAAAAATTATAAAATTTTATCTATTTAAGAAACATAATTTTGAACATTTATTATTAATTGAAAGGCATACAATAGATAGTGATAGTAAATAGGAAATGAGTGGGGGAGTATTTCCTGAAGAATATCCTGTAAGATCCGTTTCAGAATATGAGCAAAATACTGTAGTATCTTAAATCGTATATTTATAAAATGTTCGTCTATGTGATTTTTCTATGTGTAATTTTAAAATATTCAAATGTAAGTAAAACATACATTTTTTCAAATAAAGTTCAAGCTGATATATATCTACTTATATTTTGGATTAGTTTGTGTATCATAAAAATTTCTATGAACTTTACAACGTGGAAATTGTTTTTTGTACAACACAAAAATCGGTTTTTTTATGCACAAAAACTTTTTTTTACTAGAAAAGTACAGCTCCAAAATTTTAGTTTGAATAATATGTAATCGTAAAAAAATGTAATACCATTTTAAAGCAGAATTTAATTTAGAAGTGAGATAAAAGTTAGATGTTGACCAAGCAAAATCAAACACTCAGTACAGCTGTATATAATTTCAGGTTATGCAGTAAATAATAAAAAAATTGAAAGTGAACAAATGATCCTTTTTTAATTAAACTCAGTGTGATTATAAAAATTTATTTATTTCAAAAGGTGAATGCACTATGGGATTCTGAAATTTCGTGTCCGATGGTTTGCACTTGCAGATTGGAACATCTATCAGAAACAGCAATTCATCGTTTTACACAAAAACACAAGGACAGTCTGCCAATAACAGAAGCTGATAACCACGTAAACAATGAAGTAAAATTTCCTTTTTATTTACAAATTTGATTTTCAAAATTTTCGTTTTCAATGAACTTCAATTTTTGTTAATGCTGTTAAATTTTTTTAATTCAAGCAAATTTTTAGGTACTTTACGAAGACGATTTTGAGAGTGAATATATGGAAGACACCGCTTTACTGCGTGCAGTTACATGTATATTACAAACAGAAACAGATGTTTTAGATTTATTGGAGAAAATACCAAAAGATACCAATTCCTTAACTCTAATTCAAGGTGTTGAAGCTGGTAACAAAACTATTAAGTTTAGCGACCTAAAAAAACATATGGGGTTAATAATACTTGAATTACAAGGAACAAAAGCTTTTAACGAAACTGTAAGCAATTTTTACTGTGAGATCGATACACCTTTAAACGAAATTAAATATTTAAATTTTGACAAAGTTTTCATAAAAACTGAAATTAAAGAATTTACTAAATTAGAAAGTAAACTTCACAAAGAAGTAACTTTTGAATACAAGCAACAATTAAATCCTAAAATTCCCCCCTTAACTTTATTAGAAAATGGGGCAATAAAAGAAATATTACCTTACAATAAATATATAGAAGACGAGGGTAACGAAATACCATTATTTCTGGGATTCACAAATTTAATACTTTTGAGAATAAGCGATTGCGATTTAAACAATATTGATTGGGAGATGTTTGAAGGTTTAATAACTTTGCAACATTTAATATTAGAAAAAAATAAATTAAAGTATATTCCGGATTTTGCATTTTACGGGACACCTAAGCTTAAAAGCTTATCACTAGCTCACAACAACCTGTTAAATATACAATTAACCGACTTGGCAGGATTATTAGAACTTGAATATTTAGATTTATCTCATAATAATTTTTCACAATTATCAGAATTATCTTTTCCGCCTTTTCCAAAACTAAAATTAGCTAACTTTAGAAACAATCCCATAGGGTTGGTTTATCCAAACACTTTTGAAGTTATGAATACTACGGATTCATTAATTTTGGGAGGCGAAGAAACGCCCTTTGTATTAATGAAAAATTCGTTTTTAGGATTAAAAATGTTAAATAAATTAATTTTGCATAACCTGGTGGTACCCAAATTATACAGAGAGTTATTAGTTGGCATGCCCAATTTAAATGAACTTATTATGTCTGGAAATATTTCAGAATTAGAATACGATTCATTTTTAGATGTTCATAAAATAGAGAAGTTGGTGATATCAAAATGTGCTTTGCAAAATATTTCAATGGATGCATTTATTGGATTACAAAAATTAAAAATTTTAGATTTATCGCAAAATAAACTAAAATATTTACCACCAGGTACCTTTGATCCTTTGGTCAACTTAAAGGAATTATATTTAAATAATAATAAACTTGTACAGCTGCCAAGAGAGATATTTTCGAATATTCATCCCAAACTAATACGTCTTAATGACAATCCTTGGCATTGCTCATGTAAATTAAGTGATTGGAAACCTATCATGATAAATAAAATAAAACATAAAACCTTAAAACATTGTGGTTATGCAGATGATAAAAGAGTAAGCTGCAACTCGAAAAATAAATATGATACAAAATATATATTTGATACCAAAGTGGCTCCAAAATGTGAAACACCTAAAAAATTTAGAAACTGGAGTGTATTCCATGTAATGAGAAAGCAGTTGAAATGTAGTGAATACAGACCAAAACTTAAAAAGAAGACGCACCACAACCACACTGAAACAATTCCAACCACAATTACTTCATTAAATGACCAAACTGAACCAGCACTGCTTCCAATTGTAAGTGCTAAAAGTACAAAGTACTTGGAAAAAATTGAAAAACTAAACAAGAAAATAGAAACAAAAAATAAAATTGATACTCCAGTAAAAATTTCACTCTTTCAAACTGAAATTTTGACAAATAACGATGAAATTAATGATTTAAATTATCTCCATTCCGACTATTCTGCCTCAAATAAGAATTATAAAAGTGATATAAGCCTAAATAACAATTCATATGAAAGAGTAAAAAAAATTAAAAAGCATAGAAAAGTGAATCATAAAAATGACAAATTACAATTCCATTTATAAATAAGTAAACAAATACTTTGATGGGGATTCAAATAAAAACATAGGTTTTGTAATACAACATTTTTTGCATGTTATTCATTTGTAGATAAACATTTTGAAATGTCATCAAACTACAATTTTTTGTATAAAATTGATTCATAAAATAGAAATTTTAATTTCTCCCAAAGTAACAAAACCCGAAAGCATTGGTAATTATAATTTCCAAAGTAATTTATTTGGTAAACTCTACTTAATAATTTAATTAATGAAATGTATTATTATCAACTGTACTTAATTATTAAATTTTTTAAGAGTATTTTGTGACCTTTTGATTATAATTTTGTCTCAAGGAGAACATCATCTTTGGGCGTTTTTAAACAGGAAAATCACCTTCAAAGAATTAAAATTTCATGCAAACAGTATTGAATTTAAAAATCAGTTACCTCTCATTAATGTTGCTACCGATCCACGATAAATACTCCTGATTCCACCTTCTTTGTACAATTTGATGGCACAATCAATGGGTCCATTATACAACTTTTTAGTTGCACTCTGTTGAATTTGCAAAAGGCACTTGATACGTTCACCTGGAGCCATGATGGAAGTAGTGAAAATTCCAGAAAAAGCACCAGCAGCAAATAAGTGAGCTACGGTAAACTTCTGTCCTTCTGGTGGACCAAATATTTGTTTACCAATTCCATATCCCATAAAAGATATGGCAAAAATAGGTGCTACACCGGCTAAAGGAGCACCCATTCCTTTATATAAACCTCGAAACCCTTCATGAGTTACAGTCTTTTTGATACAATCCCAAGTTCCGGAGTATAGAGGTAGCTGTCCAGCAGTTGTAATAGGCATAGTTTGTAATCGTACCTAACATCAAAAATAATTTAAGTATTAGACATTAATTTCAAAATTAATATATGATATATTAATAATGGTTGTTTTTAAAGTAAAAGTTGAAATAAAATTTTGTCCTTGCAGCAGCTAATGTAACATATTGGCTACCAAAAGATTTATACTTGATAAATTATCATGAATTTTTAGCTTATATTTAGAAAATACTGGAAATAAAATTGTAAAATACTTACTTTTACTGTATCTAGTGGATGCCCCACAACCACTGTACAAACACCACCTACACCTCCACAAAAAAAATATTCTATAGGATTCATTTCACCCATTTTTTATATCTAAATAAAATTCAATTAAACTAAACTATCACAGGACGTATAAAGAAGCGGCAGTGTTGATCCGTTCAAATTAATTTACACATTACAAGTTTTCTGACATTACCTAATAACTGTCACTTGTGACCTTGGACTTGAGTACATTGCGGTGCTTCTCAACCTGCGGTACATTATAATTTCAACTGTTATAGGCCCCATAGACCTGCAAACAAATTGCGCAAACAGGTTGTTTGCACAAACATGTTGTAACAAGGTTACCCATATATGCTCATAGTTGCACAGAACGTCAAACAACCCTATACACTATACAACTGTTTGCACAACAGCCTCCGTTGCGCAATTTGTTGGCAGGTGTATGGGGCCTATTACAACTTTCACCAGCAGTTCAGCCAGTGCCATGCCAAGCGGCGTTCAAAGGGTACATAGCACCCCAACGTAAAACCTTTAAGGATAGCAAAAATTTCAAATAAAAATTTAATCAGAAAATAATTCATATAAATTACAAATATTTAGTAGTTATCTGAAATCATTCTTATTATAAATTTATTGTAATTTTCTTTACAACACAATCTGCGTGTTATATTAAATACTTGGCAGCATTTCAATATATTATTGAAAGGACGCTAATTTTATTCGTTAAAACTTAAACTTTAGATCAGCACGATTTCCACTAGAGACGGTCATTAGCTTAATTTAAATTGGATTTTTTCTCTGGGGTCCCATTTTGTTTTTATTATTCGTCAATGATATTGGTCATTACTTAATATGCAGTTATTTGCGGACGATTTAAAAAATTTCTTACAAATAAAATCAATCGTCGACTGCTCAACATTACAAACTAAACAAATTATACTGAAAAAAAAGGGTTGTGTACACTGAAAAAAAAAGGTACGTCATTTTGATGAACACAATTGGCGATTTACCTTACCGTTGGTGGCGTTGCCAAATGTCAACAATATGGCGTACCTAAAACGTAACTTGATGTTGTTTTGAATGTTTAACCTTAAAGTAGGTTTTCAGAAGTAGGAACAATTTTCCAACGCCTATATAGACCGCTGCGGTATGTCATATCGTTAACACTATTTAAAGGTTAAATTACGTATCAAGTTAATTAAATATTTTTCCGCGCGGTGGGGTTTGCTTAATGTAAATCGCCAATTCATCAAGTGAAATTCATCGTAACGATGAACAAATCATCAATATGATGCATGTACAAAATTATCGATAAAATTTGATGAATGATGAATGATTCATCAATACGATGAATTTGGTTTCATCACTTTATCTTTATCATGGTGATGAAATAATCATCAATATGACGTACCAAGTCATCGATGAAGTTTAGAGAATGATGAATTATTCATTATGTGGATGAAATAATCATCAATATGACCTACAAAGTCATCGATAAAGTTTGAAAAATGATGAATGATTCATCAATACTGTGATTTTTGTTTAATCAATTTTTTATTATCGAGGTGATGAAGCAATCATCGATATGACGCATAAAATCATTGATCAAATTTAATGAATGATAAATGATTCATTAATATGACGTACGAAATCATCGATTGAGTATTATCGAATATTTGTTTAATTATTTAATTGGGAAGGTTAAGATTTTTTTAATCTTTTTCCCGTCATAAAAGTTTTTTTTTAACTAAAAGCAAAACAAATGAACAAAAATTAGAATGTATGAGTACATCAATAGGATAAATCCGTACGTCATTTGAGTGATTTTGTTCATCATAATTATTAATGTACATATTCATCCGTATGATAACATTTTTGATAAACTCGTTCATCATATTGGCGAACACCATCACTAGTAAGAACGTGTTCATCGGAAAATAATTGATAATTTTTTCATCAATATGTTGAACATTTTCATTAGTATGATGTTACTTCTTTCTCATATTTTGGACTTAAAAGCTGAAGTGGCATCATATTGATAAAAATGTTTCATCATATTAATGAAAAGAACATCACTTTGAGCCGATGAACAAATTCTTACTAACGAAATGATAATCAAGTGTTTATTATGTATATATTTTGTTTCATTAATAGTATGAATGTATTCATCAATATGTTGAACGAGTTCATCAAAAATGTTTAAAAAATTGAATCGTACGGATGAACATGTACATAAATATGATGAACTTTTGATGAACTTAATTTGAGTGATTTTGATAATCATATTAATGTAGGGGAGAGTGGTCTAAATCCGACCGTTGTCCAAATCCGACCTCCATGCATATTTCGAAAACGTAAACACAAATTGAGATAATAATGATTTCATTATTGTCGCCATTAATTGATCATAGTTTGGTTGAAGATTACACATATTGCTAGTAGCATTAGGTTTGTTACAGTCAACTTTATTTTTTCATAGTGTGGTAATTCATTTTTAACTAATTTATGATTTGTGATAATTTTGTTTATTTCATAGATCGCCAAAAAATGGCAAATGATTTCTTATAATATCGTCGTACTGATTTTGAAAATAATATTTGTTCAGTGATAGATTGTTTGCTTTTATACGAAAATGCTGTTTAATTGTTAAAACGGAGTGTGGTCTAAATCCGATCTCAACTAGTGGTTCCAAATCCGACCCCCATTTTTCGCGTTGTTTAGAATTTATACATTAATAAAATCCTAAAAAATTATTTTTTTTGTATTTTTATGTATTCGTGAATTTCACATAAATATTTTTTTTGGATTTATACAAGATATTATAAATGAATCTGCAATTCCAACTGCAGCAAATAAAGAAATCGGTGCTAATGAATCGATATACTTAATACATCAATCTTTATTTAGAAACATTCGATCGACCAGTCAGTCAACACGGCACCACTAACATCTAGTTTGAGAATTAATAAAACACGTCAAGCAATTTGGCCATATCCACAAGCTCCAAATCGAAAAACTACAATACCCATAAAGGCGAAAACAAGGTTGCACTGACAGGAATGAAATTTAAACGGGACTACAAAATATAGAACTATAGAATATAGAAATATAGCGAAGAATATCACACCAGGAAAAAACCTTATTAATTAAAACTAAATGAAATTGAGCAACAGCCAAGTACCAGCAGAGTAGCACCTGCAAAACGCTCACAACAAACTAAAAGTATTTTCTTTTTTTTAAATTATCCGCTATTACTAAGATAATTTTCAATTAATAATATGTACAATTTTTGTTTAAATAAAGCTTAAATTTTACGTTGTAAATTGATGAAAATAAAGGGGTCGGATTTAGAACAGGTGGGGGTCGGATTTACCTCCAGATGGTCGGATTTTGAACCAATATTTTACTATTTTTGCTTTGGCTGTAGTTCAGAAGAGGTAGGAGATACATCAAAAGTTTGTATGACGAAAAGTTGAGGAATTGAATGAACTTTACAACGATACTAAAATTAAAGTAGTATGTCTCGATTTAAAAGCTCTAGGTAAAAAAAACGAAAAGGGGGTCGCTTTTAGACCACTCTCCCCTACATATAATTATGTTATTCCAATTAAAACAAATGTTTTTAAAAATTGAAAATTTATTAAATTAAAGATACAACTGTTCAGGTTAGATGCAAAACAGCAACTGATTTTAAAATATAAAAATAAATGCATCGAAAGTTACATTTCGAAAGTGGGGGGAGGGGGGGGTGTTTTGAACTCGTAAACACTTGAGTCGGAGACGACCCTTACATGTAAAACGTTTTTAAAACTTATATTAATTACCCTAGACTAAACAAATAATTATATTATAAATTATTAGAAGTGGTCTTTAAAGGTTCGTTAGACATAACTCCTCCCCCCGTAGTAAAGAACGTGTCCGGTGAAGCTTGGACACTGTGACTTTCGTTAATGAGTCCACGTTTGTTACGATATTTAAATTTTGATAGTTGTTTTTCAATTGATTTGCAATTATCGGTTAGCACGTTAACCCTTAATCGCTATCTTGTGGTCACTGAGACCACGGCAAGTTTTAATTTGTTTTTATTTTACGCCTCGTTTAAAATTAGTCATTATGGGTTTCAGTACCTTTAAGTTACATCACTCCTAGTATGTTGACAAACGGGGATGGTCAAAAGTTGCCTTGTTTTATTTATAGAAAGAAAACAAAACAGCTAGGGGTCACTGTGACCACACGATAGCGTTACTGTAATTATTATGTTTCTAGTAAACGTATCATTTAAAGATTATAAAAATATAAACTATCATTATTATTGTTCATACAACTGTGTAAAAGTGTTAGCCAAACTAAATGAATTTTTAATTATTATATAATTTCAATTCACAAACCATTATATTTGCAGTGCAGCGCGTAATTGCGTAAGAATTGCATACAAAAACTGTGATTTTCTGGTGTTGTGGTTTTTGCGATATAGTTTATTTTTTTATATTTTTGTATTTTAATTATAATTATTCAAGTATGTACTTCAAAAAATTATGATTTAGTTTACTTAAATATGTTTTAGATTAAGAAAAAAAATTAAATTTTAGTTATGTCCTATAAAGGTGTCCAGATATGCTAATAATTTCTTTTGTGGTATTAAAAGTTAATAGAATTTCAAAATTAATTACTTTTTAATTTTTTTTGGCTTACAAGAATACCAAATAAAACATTTGTTACAAAAAAAAATCAAAAAGTTAAGTTGTACATGAGGAAACGAAAGAAACAAAGCGTGGTCACTGTGACCTCACAGTAGCGATAGTGTGACAATTATTTGACGTTAGTTGGGTCGGGTCTAGGACAAATAGGCGCTGCCGAATAGGCGCCGCCGTTTAGGCGCCAGCCATATAGGCGCCGATCCATATAGGCGCCGATCCATATAGGCGCCAGCCGTTTAGGCGCCGGTTGAATTAGGCGCCTGCCATTTAGACGCCGAGCTATTTAGGCGCACAAATATTTTTTTTTAAATTTTAAATTAAAATCCCAGTTAAAATTTATTTTGTTATCATTTTTGTTAATTTAAAATTCATGTTGTGTTGTAGTTGTAGTCTTTTAGTTTAAGGACACGCTTATACACTATAAAACCACCAACATACGTTTATAAAAAATGGAAAGCTTGTTTCAAACTAAAATAATAACATTAAAAATTTAATTTTTAAATAAAAATATTTTTTTTATTTTGTTAAAAAAAAAAGAATATAATATATTATAACATTTTAAATTTACATTACGTAATTATGTGAGATACCGCGAAGAAAGTCTATAATATTCCGATTATCGTAGTCCAATACCAAATTCTTGATGCGGTCATCGGCAGTAATATATTTTCTTTTTTTCTTTGGAGGAGGAGCTCCAGCATTTAGTTGTTCATAGAAAACATCTCTACCTCGTTGAATTTGTTTGAAAGAATCAATCAGCTTCCAAATCGTCGGATGGTCCATTGACAGCTCACATTGCAAACGTCGGTGAGCTGCTTCGGCGTGGTTGTTAGTTCGATCCGTGTCTGTCAGAACTCTTGCATGAACAGACCATGTTTCCGGAGGAAATATAGGCCGACCTCTTCCATCAGTTCTGCGGAGTGGTCGCCCTAAATAAGAGTCCTCAAACCATTGAACCAATAGTTGTAACTCGGGACAAAGCTCATTCGATAACGCATCAACAGCAGTATCCAAATCTTCGATGCGTACAAATGCTAAGGAAGTCACCATTCGCGCTTCTAAAGCAAAATCACCTTCAGTATTGTAGCGCCTCAATAAATGAAGATCTCCCAAATGTTTTCGCATATTTTTCACTAGATGAAAAAAGCATCCTAAAATTTCAGAGTTAGGAAATGCTTCTCTGAATGCATTCATAGCCGCTAATTCAAAATCGCACGATATCTTGGCAGGGTTTAAATTCGGCTCTACTTCTTTTAAAAGGTTTATCATTTTTACATAAGTCCTTGTGTGTTTGTTTGGTAACAATGCATATATTACTGGATGAACGCCTCCAAATCTTTCTGCCATAATAACATATACTTGATAAAAGAGATTAGGCGCTATTGAAAATGTTCCATCAATGAACCAATGCTCCGATTCACGCAAAATTCGACGAACATTACTTTCCCGGCCAAAAAGTAAAACTCTTTCTGGTTCGGATCCACTGTCAGCAACTAAAAAGTTTTCTATGGTTCCGTTCGCTTCAAAAGTTCTATATGCTTCGGGAATAATAAATTCTTCTAATGTTAATGGTGAAGGAGGCACAGCATTAACTTCATTCCTCTTTCTTCGGATTGTTTTTTTTAAAGCCAGATCATTCGGTAATGCAACTTGTGCCGCTCGCGACATTTCAGTATTGAGGCAGGCATTAACAATTTGTGCTGTTGACTCAACAGTAGTTGCAGCACGGTTCTTCATGTTATTCACTAAAATGCTTGCTTCAACTTTAGCCGCATTACTATCGTGAGAGTGTTCGTGCATTTGTTTCACCACGACACCATTTATTGTGTGTATTCTCACTTTGCAACCGTTGTTTTTTTGATCACATCTCCAAAATCATTTTAACCCACATTTACTGAGTTTATCGAAAACAAAACAATGCCCTTCGACGTGTAACTTTTCATTTCCTTTTTGCGAAACCAATTCCATTATACTGATACTGATGCTGATACTGATGCTGATACTGATGCTGATACTGATACTGATGCTGATACTGATGCTGATACTGATGCTGATACTGATGCTGATACTGATGCTGATACTGATGCTGATACTGATGCTGATGCTGATACTGATGCTGATACTGATGCTGATACTGATGCTGATGCTGATACTGACACTGATACTGACACTAATAATGACACTGATACTGACACTGATACTGACACTGATACTGATACTGATACTGATACTGAAACTGATACTGAAACTGATACTGATACTGATACTGACACCGAAACTGATACTGCCACTGTTACTGATACTAATACTGAAATCTGTTCTTGAATTGCCAACCTAAATTTCATTTATAGTTGGCACCGCTAAATTTAAATTCAAATTGTGAGAGCAGGACCGTCTCTGATAAGAAACTTTAGAAATCCAACCTCAAACTGGATGGCGTGATTAGAAATTTAATGTGAGGTGGCTACTGGTTTGTTGTTGCTATTTTGGCAACAGAAACAAAAATAAAGAAAATGAAATTTCCTTTCCAAAAATTATGCTAATAAACGTCTTCTATTAGTTAATTTTAAAAAATTTAGTTAAATTTTTTAATTTGGGCTCAGAGTAGACAAAATTCAAAATATTATGCTAATAAACGTCTTCTATTGGTTAATTTTTAAAAATTTAGTTAAATTTTTTAATTTGGGCTCAGAGTAGACAAAATTCAAATATTATGCTAATCGACGTCTTCTATTGGTTAATTTTTGAAAATATAGTTACATTTTTTAACTAGTTTCTAAAGCCGGACCTTAAACTAGTAGTACACTATTTGGTCATACGAGAATATTAGGCAAATGTTAAAACAATATAATAAGTAAGAACAGAAGTAAGACAATAGTTAAAAAATTTGGCGCCTAAAAGGCTCGGCGCCTATATGACTGGCGCCTTACTGGCTAGCGCCTAATTGGTTCGGCGCCTATATGTCTGGCGCCTATATGGACCGGCGCCTATATGGCTGGCGCCTATACGGCGGCGCCTTTTCGGCGGCGCCTATTTGACCGGTTCCCTAGTTGGGTCGGGTACTATTCGGCGCAAGTACAGTTTGGCACTAGTACAGTTCGGCGCAATTACTATTTGGTGCAGACCTGATTCGGCGCGAGTTCAGTTCGCCGCAAACTCGTTTCGGCGTGAGTCCAGATCGGCGCGGGTACAGTTACTATATTTTTAATCTTGTTCTAATTTGATTAAAAAAAATTATTTAAAAAAATAAATTTTATTAAAGAAATAACAAAACAATAATCCTGAAAAACTAATTAATAAAAAATTATTCGCGCATAGCAAAATTATGCGCTAATCCGCGTAAAAAATCGATGATATCGCGGTTATCAAAATCCTCCATCAGTGTTGCGATTCTTATGTCTGCGTCTCTGTATTTTTTTAGTTTTAATGGTGGAGGATTTCCAGCAACAAGTCGCTCATAAGCTACATATTGCCGTGTTTGAATTTTTTTTAACCCATTAATGAATTGCCATATAGTGGGATGTGTGACGTCTCTCTCCATTGGTTTGTTCATATTCAGGACCGTATCCCCTACTACTAATGCCAACATATATAATAAAAAATTTACTATAATTAAAAGGCAGGTGTTAAAAGTAAAATAGAAAAACGAATTAAAAAAGATAGAATAAAAAAGACTAGCGCTGAACTGTACTCGCGCCGATCTGTACTCGCGCCGAACTGTACTTGCGCCTAACTTGTACATAACCTAAAAATAAGGCAAGCAATATGTTTGAAGATCTTTTTTTACAAGAGTTAATGGATGAAGATATCGATTTTAATGTTATATATTCAAGGGGTGCAACAGTTAGTGCAGCCTGTTGCTGCTATTGCTCCTGCTCCAAGAGTTGTGCACGTGAGAAACGAGAATTATTACGAAATTGTAATTCCAAATTATAATTTTGATGATTTTAAGGCTCATTTCAGAATGTCTCGAAGAACGTTTCAGGTAAGAAAAAGATTATTGTTACACTATACTATTAAATTGTCTATTAAACTGTTATCACTAAAAATGTTAATATTTTTTTATTACTTATTATTTATTTAAAGATACTTCTGAATCAACTACAACAGATTATGCCTGAAAATGTGGAAGAGATTATACCATTTGAAAAGAAACTTTTGTTTACAATTTGGATTTTATCAAAACCCAAATCGTTTCTTGCAGCAAGAAACAGATTTAATATGGCTCGAAGTACATCTCATAATATATTTTTTGAAATGGTTACTTATTGATAATAAATTTACGACAAAATATTTCTTGGCCAGATTTAAACGAACGACAACGAATAACGAATAACTTTGGAGAATAAATCAGGTGAGTTAAAAAAATATTAATAAGATATGAGTTACCGAAGAAAATTTTAGGTATACCAGGAATCGTAGGTGCAATTGATGGTTGTCATATTGCTATAAAAGGTCCACCTCACAACGCGATCGATTATTACAACAGGAATAATTACCACTCGGTGGTCTTGCAAGCTGTCTGCAATGATAAACGTCAGTTTACTGATATATTTGTTGGCATACCTACCTGGTAGGGTTTAAGATGCCCGTGTATTTAGACAAAGTCCCTTGTATGATATGCTAACAACTGATCCACAATCCATTAGTCCAACTGAACATCTTCTTGGAGATGCCGCTTATCCATTGAGTCCGTTTTTGTTAAAACCTTACAGAGACAACGGACATTTACGAGATGTTGAAATAAAATTCAATACAACAGTGAGTGCTGATAGATCATTAATAGAACAAGCTTTTGGTCTGTTAAAAGGCAAATTTCGCAGGTTAAAATATTTAGATATGGCTAGGGTAGATATGATTCCTAGTGTAATCGCAGCTGATTGTGTTCTTCACAATATGATAATAGGAAATGATGGCTTAGATGCAGAACCGCTTTCAACAGAAGATCTACAACAAAATGAAGAGTTACTTTTAGCCAGAGAAGAAAATAACACTGCCGAAAGAAAAAGGGATTATATTGCTTCTCTTCTGCATTAGTTTATTCGAAGTGTCTATTATTTTTGTAATTAAAATATTTGTTTATTATGTTATTATAAATTATGCAAATAAAATTGTAATTTGGATAAGGAAAATAAATAATTATTTATTAGGTATATAAATAAATAGTCAATTATTTATTGTATTATAAATTATTAATAACATATCACATTGATTTTGTACTTTTGTATAATATACATATACTACAATTAAATTAAGACAAAGTTTTACAATTATTGAGAATCAGCATTAGTCTTATTAAACATTTCTCTCAGCAATTTTATTTTTTCCTTTTGCAGGTCATTATTTTCTTGTACGCATTTCCGTAAATTTCGCAATTCCTCTAGCTTTTCCTCTTCAATTTCAAGCTGACGTTTTCTATAGGTATCTAATTGCTTAGTTTTTCCTCTTTTGTCAATTTTTGGTGTATCTTTGCTACTTGGACTAGCAAAATCTCTGTGACCTATTTCTGGACTATCATAGTCCTCGGGTTCGGGCTCCTCATACAATTGTTCTAAAACTCTAGAAATTGGATTTCTTGCTACAGGATTAGGTTGCGCTGTAGAACAGTGCGGTTCTTGAATTATGGAAGACATAACCGGTGTTGGGTTCACCGTTTTGTCTTCTTGGAAGATTTCTTCAAAAATGTTAAAATATTCCCGTTGTATTCTTTCCTTACCCGTCAATTTTTGTTTATTATTATTGTCCAAAATAACTCGGTGGGTATTTTTCATATTCTTTAACTTTCTATCTAGTGCATCTGCACTAACAGCATAGCCATTGCTGTTCATTTCCTTACTAATTTCTTCCCAAAAGATTTTTTTTTATTTTGGGGATTCTAAATTTTGATTTAACTTCCTTGTATTCGTCCAAAAAAAACAAGGTGCTTTTATGTGTCCATGTGAATTTTTCATCTAAAAATTACAAACTTAGCGCAACAAATTATATTTTAAATTAAACATTCAAACCTTGATTATTTACAATTTTCTCGACGTTTTTCTCTTCGCTTTGTTGTAGAATCACTCCAAACTCATTGGCAATTTCAGCGGTTAATGATACATACGTATTAACACCATCTACAATAATAATAAGTTATTATTAGTTTTATTATGTAAAATTCCACAAAATTCTTTTATTTTAACTTAATTATTAAAATTAAAAAATTTAATTAATTGAATTAAATCCAATAGATATGGTACTTACCGTTTATCAATTGTAATAAGATGTTATTATTGTCGATGATGGGTGAATTATCAACACCACTGACCACTAAATAATGCGTAGTAGTTTTAAATTCCATTTTCTAACCTCACAAAAAAAACTTTCAAATTACCGCTGCCAAACAAATCACTAACAAAGCGTAGTTTATTTCTGCTGGGAAGTTTACTCAACTGTTGGGTTACAGCAGCGTTTACACAGCGTACCGTTCAGCAACTCAACAGTTGGCACCGGCTGAACGTGCCCAATGACATTCAAGAATTGAAGCAAATGATAAAAGGGCTCATGGAACAAATGAGCACTATGCTAAACATATTAATAACCCTAGTGTCCAAAATGGCTAAACAAATTAAATTAACTTTGTGGAACGCCAATGGATTAACAAAACACCGTCATGAAATAACGCAATTTATAATAAACAATGAAATAGACTTATATCTATTTTTATTTTTTTAGGCTTTTATTTGTGAAGTGAGTTTTGGATATTAGCAATAATGCTAATATAACGGACTAATAAAAGTCCGATAAATCAAAATTTTAACAATTTCAAAGCATTTTTGGACTTTTTAAGTAAAAGCTAGATGAAATCAATACTCTTATCATTCGTGATTTATATTTCTGCATTATTTTTGTGTCTTTCATTTTTTCTCTAAAATAATTGGGGAAGCAGGAATTTGCATAAATAAGTCTTTACATGTTAATTTTCTATGTTCGGCTAATTAGGAAATTATAATTAGGAATTATAATTAGGAAACTATCAGGAAGTAACAAATTTTATAACAGCAATAAACAACATACAGAAAAACATAAAATTTATATATAAAATAGAAAATAAAAGTCGAGGGGTAAATCACAGTCAAAAATTGGGTACACCAGACTTCCTGCTACTTCGGACTTCCCAAACTTCCCCAGACTTTCCCGGACTTCCCCAGACTTCTGAATTTACTGATGTGACTATTGTTCTATTGATATATCTGGAAAGACAGGTGAAAACCTAAAAAAAAAGGTCCCACGTCTTTCTTTGTACTGGTTTTAGTTCAAAGGAGAACACGTGTAGGTAGACGGATTGATTACCTAAGTTATAATGCTTACATTATAATAAAAACAATAGCATTCTTAATGTCATAAAAATAAATACAGTAGAACCTCGATTATCCGTGAAGCGGTTTTTCCGTGGACGCGTTATACATCGATTACCTCAGGAAATTTACACACTACCGGTAGAATGGAGTAACAACTTACAAAGTAGGTATCCTTTTGGAAGAAGTATTTAGAATTGTATCATTTTTATTCAATTTAAAGTAGGTACTTATGTGATTGCTGTCTTTTAGGTGACGTTAATGTTCTTTCTCTAGATTATAACAATTTTAAGAATAATTTTGTTGGACTTGAGTCACCATGTTTTTCTGATAGCTCTTCCAATAGTGCGCCAACTCCAAACAAATTTGGTGAAAATGTTGTAATTGATGTGAGTAATTTTTTAATCTATCATTATATAAGTTTTAAGTAAATATTTAAATCTTGTGATAATCATTTTCATTTAGCAACTAAAAGAACAAATTAAACGACGCCAAAGTGTCCAAGAAAATATTTTTTCTGAATATGAAAGATTAGGCACTCTCACACCTCAGTCGAGGAAAATCTTAGTAAATATAGTATGCGATATAATGATCAAAAGATACGGTTATTCGATACCATCGTTCATCAAAGAGGAATATGCTTACTGTATAATTAAACTGTTTCCAAATTTACGGGATACTTTTTCTGCTAAGGGATATGTATGCGATTCAAATATTTGATAAGAGTTAAATTTTGCTTCATTTGTCTTATTTTAGGAATTATTTTTTAACGCTAAAAAGCACGATGGGTTTCTTGCATGGCGTCTTAAAAATGTTATAAAAAAACAAAAGGAAATATTGAAGAGAACAAGCACATCAGGTACTAAAAGCAGTAGCCCAAAAAAAGCAAAAATTGAAGAAAAACAAGATATTGATGTCGAGTACAGCAAAACCATTGTGGAAATATTGAAAAGTTGCAATCCTAAAACTAAAAATGAACAGATTTTTCTTAAAATGGTCGAAACTTTTAAGTATAGGCGTAGCATAGTTTCAAGTTCAAGCGATATTATTTCTGAATTTCCACGATTTATAGATACACCTGGATTGGTATAACATATTATTATTATTGTAATATAGGTACCTGATTGAAATTATGGTTTTGTTACAGATTGAGCAAGACTTCAGTTTGTTATATCCCAACAAAGCCACTTTATCCGAAACTTTTTCCAGTTACATCAACAAAATTTTTGAAGCCTACAATAATATTATTTCCAGAAAAGCCAACGAACTAATGCTTTCATCCCTTGCCGATGATGATAATGGTGATTATATAAATTTGATGTTATTCTGGAGCTACTAAAATCTGGCGTTTTAGGGTGGAATTTAGAAACAAGAGCATTGATTGCCCTTGTATGCATGTTACCACCTACTTCGAGAGGACGGCGGTTTTCAAATAAAGACACAATAAAATCATCTATCAACAAATTGATAGTTTTTAAGAAGGTAAACTGATTTCTTATAAAATTTTGTTAATTTTTCTAATTTCTAGTTAATTTGTTTCATTTGTCTCATTGAAAAACAAGATGTTCAAAATAATTTTACTAAAAGTGAAAACCCGCTTCGAAATAATACGTTATACGAATATCATTGCCTTGAAAGTTCCAATGAAGGCCCTTGTTTTGGTACTAAATTCAGGAGCATCTTAAATGATCTTGAACATTTTAAACTTTGTGAATCTGTTTCTGTTGATATTATGCACGACTTACTAGAAGGAGTTGTACAACTAGAAATTAAATTGTTCATCAAATCTTTAATAAGAAAAAATGTCATTAATTTAGAATCATTAAACCTTCGTATAAAATCATTTGATTTTGGAAAACTCGATGCAACTGAAAAACCCAGCATTTTAAAATTAGACAAACCAGGCCATTTGATAGGTGAGAAAGCAATCCAGTCATGGGTGTTAATAAGATTGCTCCCTTTAATTATTTCAGACTTGTTAATACATGATAAATCATATGAAGTTATACGTTGCCTTCTTTCAATTATGCAAATTGTTTTTGCTCCAAAAATTTTAACATCTGAAATTGTAGTCTTAAAAGATCTTATTCAATGACATCATTCATTGTTTATACAACACCTTGCTAGGCCATTAATAATAAAACATCATTTTATGGTACACTATCCACTTGTTTTAGAAATGACGGGACCCTTGTTACACCTGTGGTGTATGCGATTTGAGGGGAAACATGCATTTTTTTTAAATAAGTGTCGCAAAATTCACAATTTTAAAAACATAGCAAGAACGTTAGCTTTTCGACATCAAGAATAATATTCAAATAGTGGCATACAACTGAATACTGAATATTCTATATCTTCAAAAATTAAGTAGACTGATTTTCTATATAAAAACATTATTTCTGAAACTTTAGATTTTGATGAAAATGAATTTGTATATGAATTGTTATGGCTGAAATTTGGATACAATTATCAAAAACAGTTTATTTTGTTTAATTATATTTCTAACAATTTACCTATGTTTTGTGAAATTGTCAAAATAATTATGATAAAAGAAAAATTTTTTTTTTATATGCAAAAATTTGGTAACAATGAATTTTAACGAAGAATTTCAAAGTTACAATGTTAAAGCAGATTCTCAATCGGAATCATTGGTGAGTTTATCAAATTTATTTTATAAAGAGCCATATGAACGACATCAGCCATATGATTTGGATGATGTCTATTTAGTACTGAAGTATGTTTTGTTCAAAATAATTATATTTTGTTTCTTTAAAACTAGTATTAGATGTGTTATGTAATAAGTTTCGTTTTCTTGTTAGCACTGCTATTTTGTACGAGTTCAGTTTAATAAATTGTTTGTAAAATAATAATTGTTCTTATATAATTTTATAAAAACACTAAATTGGGTAAAAGTTAACTCTAATTTGAGTAAGTAGTTACTCTTTCTTGAGTTGAACATACACTAAACAGAGTAGTAAATTATTCTTGCTTTGTGCACACATTTTACTCATAAATGTGTTAAATTAACCTAAATAAGTGTTTCAATTCACTCAAAAAAGAGTTAAAAAGGGTACTCTAAATATGTAAAAAATAGTGTTAAATTAATCTAATAAAGTGTTTAAATTAATTCAATAAAGAGTCAAAACTACTCAAGATGTACTCAAATTATTGAGTAAAACTAATTAATTTTGGTGTTGTTTTAACGCAAACATTTTAACACTATACGGAGTTTCTTTTACCTTGATTAAAGTGTTTAATAACTTACTCAAATACGGTGTGAACGCGTTTTGACACCAAAAAGTGTTGAAATTGAGAGAAATTTTACCTAAATTTCATCTAACCACAGCTACAAACATAAAATGGCGACATTACATGCAATGATTAACAGAACCATGGCCATACCTCTTACAAAAGAAAAAAAGATAAAGAAATAAATACAATAAAACAGATAGCAAGAAATCATGAATACTAAGATAAAATAACAAATAAAAGTATAAAAAGCAGAAGTAAGAAAGAAAACTTCCCATATTTCTCTACAAATAAAGACAAAGTAAAATATAGGAAATTCATATACCAAGGCACAACTACCAGACTTAAGACCATATTTAACGGTGAGGATATAATCTTTAACAAAACATAAGATCTCTTACACAATAGCGGGGTTTACAAGTTGCATTGTAGAGTCTGCATGGCAGTATACATTGGAAAGTCGGGAAGAGAAATAGGAACTAGAATAAAGGAAAAAATTAGAAATAATTCCACCTCCAACGTGGGCATACACTTAAGACAAAATAGCCATAAACTCGATCAATTAAAAACGGAAGTTTTGAAATTTTCATAAAAATTGTCATATAATTTTTGCATAAGCAGAAGAAGGGTATTAAACTCACACTATTTGAAACCTACGAAATTGAAACAAACTAATCAAGAAGAAAACATCCTGAACGAATAACTAAAGTGCATAGGAGGATAAGTATGGTGAAATTGATCCCAAGGAATATTTAATAGCCACTTCGGGAATACGTAAGTACTGATGATATTTCATCAATATTTTAAGATCGTGAAAGGGTTTTTATATAATATATGTATTGTCAAATAATTTACCGATTTTTAAATAGTTTTAAATTTAAAACACCTTTTTCACAAAATTAAAACTTTAATTCCTTAAAATTTATTACAAAAATTTTTCTCACACAAATTTTTCTTCCAGCCACCATCATTTTCTTCTACCAACCTTTTCATCAAAATTGTCATATAATTTTCCAATTTAAACTTAGCTCCACTATTTCCAAAAGAAAATCTTCATTTTAAATAAAACACAATTCTTAATCTCCAAAAACTTATTACTTATTTAACTTATTACCAAAAATTCAACAACTTCTCCGTTCGTTAGTCTCTTTTTCTACCACTCACATCATAATACCAACTTCATGGCGTCAAAACCAAAAAGAAACAAAAATATTCAAACAAATAAATATTCAAATTGAAAAATAAGAAAAGTACATGAAAATTCAACGACAGTATACGAGTGTCATAATATAAAAACTCAAAAACTTTTTATATTTTTGAATATTTGAATATTTGAAGGGTAAAAATACTCACAAATTATGTATGCACCGATAACCTTTATTTCATAATTATTTTAACAAATATCAAACTTATTTTGCATTATCTTGTATCCATTTTATATAAGTAGAAACTCTTGTGTAAATATCAGGTTTACCTCGAGCACATGGAACATTTGCCGACACCAAACCTATCTGAGCCTTAGATTTTTCATCCACTAAAGGTCCACCAGAATCACCCTTAAATACAAAATATATTTTTTAATCCTTATTATATATCATTAAAATGTCATTAATGAAGCTCTCCAGACCCAATTTATAAATATTTATGCGCTTATCTCCAACTAAATGATAATAATTTATTCAGAAATAATTGTATAAAAAGGTTTCCATGAATATAGACCGATGGTTAGAGATAACATATATATAGATTGATAAATTATTGACCTTTAAAGTATTAAATCAAAAATCTATCTTACTTGGCAAAATCCTTGTCCTACTACATTTAAGGTGCATACATTTCCATTGAAAATATCCCTATAGGTTCTAGCACATTGTTGATTGCTAATAGTTCTTACCCTAAGTTTTTTAAGATCATTTGTTCTTTGCTTTCCATTTTGCTAAATAAAAAACTTGTAAGGATTACATTATTACAACAAAATAACTTACATCAGTATATCCCCATCCCGAAACAATCCCAATAACACCTGCACCAACATTGTTGGTTACTAATTTAACAGGTTGAATATTTTGGTTGTATGGCAGACACTGTTTCAATTTAATAATTGCAATATCATTAGTAATCACAGGTTTATAATTTTCATGTGGGATAATTTTTTCGATTTGAACTCTGATTCCACCTTTGTTTAATTTAGTGGTTCCTGCTAATATAGTCAAATCTGCTTGAGGAAATCTAAAACACATATTTTGGAAAATATATAATAATATATAATAGGGGAGAGGCTTGTAAGTTGACCATGCATGTAAGATGACAGCACCAGGTATTTTTGAAAAAACTGTCACTGGTAATACCATATCAATATTTTAGAAAACCCAAAAAATGCACTAAACACTTTTCAGAACTAAAATGTTTAAAAGTTAGCACATGTAAAATACACTGTAAGTATTCGCAAACGTTTTCACCATACTATGGCATCATCAGGCGATGAATTAGTTATATTCATCATTCATCGCCTAATTCATCGCCTGATGATGCCATAGTATGGTGAAAACGTTTGCGAATACTTACAGTGTATTTTACATGTGCTAACTTTTAAACATTTTAGTTTTGAAAAGTGTTTAGTGCATTTTTTGAATTTTCTAAAATATTGATATGGTTAATATCGAGTTACACTACCTAAACCACGTATCAATTGATTACTGGTAATACCGCCATTTCAACTGTTATCTTGCTCTTTGAATTAGCTTCCAATTTTTATGTGGTTAGGAAGCGAATAGACGAGTCGCACTAGCTTCGACAAACATTGTGTAAAAAAAAATAATTTTTTTTAAATATTGATTTTTCCGTTTGCTCATAAAGTGAACAATTTTTGTTGATATCCCATGGTAAATATATGTATGTGCTCAACTCGTATTCCATTGAATTTTAATAATCCAAATTGAATTCCAAATATATCGTGTTTTTGTGTTTGTTTCAAAATCGCCGAGAATGTAAGATGACCACAAAGCGAAGAAGGAATAAATTAGCTGCTAAGAGCAAGGAGCTCGTTGCTACGGACAAGGAAGCCGTTGCTATGCCCAAGGAAGCTGAGAAGCGCGAAAAAGCATCAATTGTGATCATCACAATTAATTAATTCGAGTAATCTAATAAGTATATTCAGCAAAATTTTACTTAATGACTTCCTCTTTCCAATGGTATCCTTATACAGTGTGTTCACGATAAGAGGTAACAGTGAATAATTCTTTTTTTTTTTTTTTTATTTATTTATTTCATCAAACGACATTAGTCAATTACAGGATGAGTACAAGAATGAATTGGCAAGCTGAAAAAAAAAACTCACAAATTGAGAAAAAAAAAAGCTCACCCAATTCAGACCTCAAAGACAAAGAAATTTAAGTCAAACCTAACTATATGTACACACTAAATCAATCTTACACAAAATTATACAACATTATTCAAAAAAACAAAAAACTAAATTCGTTTGCATAACGAGCCATTCTGTTAACCGCCGCAAACATCAAGTATAGCCTTGAAGAAGGTTCAATATAAAAAGTTGGTAAATTTCTTAATATCCTTGGAGGGACGTAAAAATTTATTTTGGACAGCAACTCGGAGCAGTCCACCGAACCGCCTACCAGTCCAGACATAAACCTTGCGTCGATGACTTTCCTTCTATCAGCCAAAGTGGAGAGGCCAAGCCTCTGCAACAGGTTTTCGTACCCAATATCTCGATGTGAGACTCCCAATTTAAAGGCAGCATAACGGAGAAATCTTCTCTGCACCCTCTCCAATCTATCAATCTCAGATTGGTAGTAAGGCGACCAAACACAAGAGGCGTATTCCAATCGGGATCTAACATGAGAGACGTACAAGCTCTTTAAAGCAAAAAGATCGTAAAAATCGCCAGTATTTCTTTTAATGAAACCAAGGGCTTTTAAGGCCGCACTGCAGGAAGCTGCAATATGCTCACCAAAAGTTAGCTTTGCATCAAAGATGACGCCCAGATCTCTCATGCTAGAAACAGACTCCAGCAGAGTGTCTCCAATCATATAGCTACCGGGAAAATCACATTGGTGGCGAGAGAAACGAATGTGTTTGCATTTCTTTATGTTGAGATCGAGTTTGTTGGTATCACACCATACAACCATTCGATCTAGATCCGACTGCAATCTGGATATCGATTCCTTGTTAAAAATCTTAATAAAGATCTTCATGTCGTCAGCATAGAGTAAGACCTGAGCGTATAGAAAGCACAAAACGATGTCATCTATAAAAATATTAAACAACAAGGGACCGATGTGGGAACCCTGGGGAACTCCGGAGGTGGCTATAAAAGATTCCGAGTAGAAATTTTTAATTTTAACGATTAAGGTTCGCTCCTTCAGGTATGATTGAAACCAGAGCCACAAAGTCCCGCACAATCCAATACCAAACAATTTCTTCAGCAAAATGTTATGGTCGACACGGTCAAAGGCTTTTGAGAAGTCAGTATAGATCGCATCCGTAGATAAGCCAGAGTGAAACGAACGCCTTATGCTATCCTCAAATACCAGCAAATTAGTGGTGGTAGAGCGCTTGTTGGTAAAGCCGTGCTGTCTGTCGCTCAAGGTGCACGATAATGCCGACGAAAGATAGTCATTAACCATACTTTCGAGAATCTTGGGAATATGCGACAGGATAGCAATCGGGCGGTAATTCTCAATGGAATCTCTTGCGCCTGATTTAAATATTGGCACGATATAAGATTTCTTCCACTTGGCGGGAAATATTCCCGAATCTAGGGATTTATTAAAGAGTAGCCACAGAGGAAACGCCAGAGTCACAGCACAATTCCTCAAAAACATAGAAGGTAGGCCATCCGGACCGGGCCCCTTGCCGGGATCCAACTGTCTCAACTTATCGAAGACCTGCAACTCATCTACACGATACGTGCGCAGATGTAAATTGGTATCACCTCGCACCACATCACTAGGGCTGCCATCGGAAGAAGAAAAGGCAGAAGAAAAGTGTCCAGCAAACATATTTGCAATACCGATACCGTCCTGAGCAGTCTCATCGCCCAACCGCATGAAATCGGGAACACCGCAGGCACAACCTTTTCTACTATTTACGTAGTTCCAGAAGCCCTTGCTATTATGTTTAACATTAGACTCCACCTCCAAGATATAATTCTTGTAGCAAATGGAAGCCTGTGCTCTGCAAGTCGATCTTAGTTCAGTAAACTCGTTATACGCTGATGAGTCCAGTGTGTGCTTGAATGTACTATGAGCCCTACGCTTGCGTGCGATGTTTTGTATCAACTCACCACTAAACCACTTAGGAAACTTGAATCTGTTGCCAATTGTAATTTTCGGAATACGACTGTCTATTATATTGTATAATACGTTATAAAATCTATCAAGTGAATCCGATAAGTCATGTGAATTATCGAACAAAGCCTCCCAGTCCACACGAGAGACATCCGCGTTAATAGACTCGTAATTGCAGGCCTTATAATTGTAAACAATCTCGTTAAACTGCAGAGGCACTAATGATTGATTTGACTTGATGTTTAGTATGAGCGCCGGATGGTATAGGTCGCAAGGCACCATTAATTCAGAAGCAATCTCAACCGTATAATTTGGAACACTAGAAAAGATCAAGTCTAACATTTTACCATACTCGTTAAATACTCGATTCAGCTGATAAAAATTCAAATAAGCAAAAGCCTCCGCAACAATGTCACTGGGTGGATACGAGGCGGAAACCCGCAGTCCGTTTTCATCATTAAGCCAAGAGACATCAGGAAGGTTAAAATCACCAAAACATAAATGTCAGCATCTTGAGCGCTTAAAGTATCACACACATGCTCAGCAGAGTCTGCAAATGAGCGGTAACATTCCAGACCACATTGAGGCGGTAGGTAGACCGCGCCGAACAAAAGTTCGCAGCCGCCCAAACGCACAAACACCTACAGTTGTTCAAGTAAGCAGTTGGTGCAGGGTACCGCAACCGACGCGACGCCTGCAGTCCCCTCCTTACCGCGATCAAAACACCACCACTCCGGGCTTTGCCTGTCGCAAGAGCATCCCGATCTGTCCTAAAAACCTGATAACTATTGTTATCGACGAACTCACTGCTGTATATTTCAGGCGTTAACCATGTCTCTGTAAAAATTACTATGTCGTAGTTAGTTACCGAAAACGATAAGAACAAATTAGTCAACTTAGTTCGCAGGCCCCGTACGTTCTGATAGTAAACTGTTAATTGTTTTACACTCGCATCAGCATGTCCGTCTGCTCGTCCACGCGAAAATTTGGATTTGCATCACTAGAACGGTTTGTCACCACCTTGGGTTGACCAATATTAAAACGTCTGTAAATGATACCCTTGGGCCAAAACTCAGAAGCATTCACTTTAGGGTAGTGCAAGTCTCTTATACCGATTTTAAAGGCCCTTGAGTTACCCACCGTAGTCAGTTGTTCGACCACCAAATCGGCATCCGCTATCTCACCGCAACCGGCTTGAATATAATTTTTCAAAACTGCAGGATCTGCACTAGGGCCTGCTCTGCCCACGTAGAGCCACATATCTTACTAGATATGAAAAAAAGTTTAAATAGTTGTTTATTCAACTTGAAATTTGCCATCGGAAACCGCGGAGGTACATTATTTTGAAATTCAAACTCAACCGGAAGTAAACATGACTATATTATTTTAACCCTAAACTCACAAGATACATGGTTTTAAAAAATTCCGTTTATCAGGTAGGCTTGATAAAACTCCCTTATCATGGCATGGTGTACTACAGGTTCAATACAATAACAACTGTAAGTCATTCGCGTACTGATTGTGTTACAATTTCCCTCTAATTATGATAGAAATTGTTTTTGTTTTGTGACAGTTGGGTTATAAGTGCACATGTGAAGACAGAAGCAGGTAAGTTTATTTAATTGTATTACTTAACTTATTTAATTATTTAATTTAATCCAAATCTGCAAAATGTCCTTATTTTGGCAATGTATCTTCAGGGATACAACTCAAAATTTTGACTTCTATATAGAAATTAATGACTATTTGAGGTTGTAAGTAATATTTAGGGGTTTTTTGGTCTAATCGCCGAAAGAAATAATTTTATTTCCGAAAAATGACCGTTTGCCAAGTTTAGGGTTAATGGCAACAACTCTTTTTTTTAACATTTTTGTAATCTGCAGTTTTGTTTTCAATACATACATATATAATTATCATAGCGTTATATAAGAAAATTTTCAAAATAAATGCAAGATAAATTTATTAATTATTTTAATTTATTTAGTGAGCCATGACAACAAAACATCACGGTACAGAAAACAACATACTTGATAAATTATTCAAAAATGCATCCATTTTGTTCAAGACATGATACTATAGTATCATTTTGTTTTTATAGCACAGTAAATAAATTAAATAATTCATAAATTTAATCAACATTTTTCTCGAAAATTTTCTTATGTAACCCTATAATAATTTTATGTCTGTATAGAGAAAAAATTGCAGATTACGAAAATTCTAAAAAAAACATATTGCTATTTGAAAAAATAAATTCATGCTTACTTCCGGTTGAGTTTGAAGTACAAAAAAATTTACTTCCGCAGTTTCCGATGGTAAATTTCAAGTTGAATAAAAAACTATTTAAACTTTTTTTTATATCTAGTAAGATATAAGAATTATTCACTGTTACCTCTTATCGTGAACACATATCCAAAAATATTAATTTGAAGATGAGTTATGAGCAAAAATGCTATGGGGGGGGGGGGGTCAAATTGCAAGCCTCTCCCCTATATTTTTGATTTCATACCCGACTACACAATGAGCGGCGGTAAGGATCCAGCAATTACCAAGGATCGAACCTCCACAATTATGTTGCCCACGATACTGTAAAGATACTTGATACGGTATTTCACCTTGGCCAGCATTAACCCCACCTACTATATAATCAGATTCTTGAGCTTCTACAAATATAATGTGTTAAGCTACGGTATACCAAAATACATACATTTTATATTCGTGATATTTTTAAGAAGACTTAATATTCCCCAAGTTGTATTACATAACATTGAAGTCCCGTAAAATACATCGGATGGCTTGCCGCACACCTGAACATAGGGTATTCAGAGAGGAAATTGTTTTTTATTTAAATCCTGAACTGAACTTTTTAAAAACTGAACAAAAGAACAAATTCGATCAAATATTTTTTGTAAGAATTAATGATTAATTCATTTTTAAAAAATAATTTTAAAATTGTCTAATTTTCTAAAAGCTTGTAATTATATTTTTATCTTGCAGTTGTAGTATTTATTAAGTTTATTGTAATTACCATTTGTTGGAACACAAATTAACACAACTACCAACTGAATAAAAGATAAAGCACTATTATGAAACTTCATTTTCACTTACTATAATTCTGAAGAAAATGCTCTTCCTTATATACTCATACTTTTCGATATAATTTGCCATAAAATAAACCATAAAATGATAAAATTGGCATATTTGATAATAATGATATTAATTTTGTAAAAATTTTAATATGCCTCATTATTTTGTTATAACTAAGATAGGCAAAAATGTATTGTACTTTAAACAGGCTTTTATTGTTTTGTGTATGGTGTTTTTCTTGTCAATTGCATGACTCCTCTCATTCAAACATAGTACATTACTTCATTTCACAAAGATATTAGAAATATCTTAGAGATTGGTGAATCAATATAATCAACTCGATTAATTTGGAATCTTTCGTCTTAGTTGTCAAATTTAAACACGTCAACAAGTTCTCTCGATAATATTGTGCTATTACATAATTACATTCTCCAATTCAATTCGAGATTATTTAATTAATTTAAGTCAAGTAAAATTACACATAACTCATAACTTAGGTAGAGTGATAGAGGACACTTTTCTAAGAAAAATAGTTAATAATATCTTTCTAAATTCAAATCCTGGAGAGTTAGGCTTCTTCAAATTTACACTTTCAAATCGACACTAGTTCCGAAAAAGCTCAGACTTCTTCCTGTTATCAGGACTATTTACCTTCTGTTCAGAGAAATATCAAGTCTAATTGTAAATGTTTTTGGAGCTATGTGAATGCAAAGAAAATAGATAGAAGTAATGCAATGTATTTGTGTGGTGAGGTAGCCGATGATGGCACGGACCAAATGGACTGCCTTCCATATTTTTAAAGAACTGTGCGGTATCGCGTGCGTTCCTCTTATGGCTGCTATTTAATGTTTCACTTTCTACGGGATGTGTGGTCAACAGTGTGGTCTAAATTGGACCTCAAATAATGGTTCCAAATCCGACCCCCATTTTTCGCGTTGTTTAGAATTTATACATTCATATAATCCTACAAAGTTACTTTTTTTTCTATTTTTATGTATTCGTGAATTTCACACACCTATTTTTGTGATTTATACAAGATATTCTCAATGAATCTGTAATTCCAATTGCAGCAAATGAAGAAATCGGTGCTGATGAATCGATAGATATAGATTTTTATTTTGAAACATTCGATCGACCAGTTAACACAGCATCACAAACATCTAGTTTGAGAATTAAGAAAATACTTCAAGCAATTTGGCCATATCCAGAAGCTCCAACACGAAAAACTACAATACCCAGAAAGCGAAAACAAAATTGAACAAGAATATTAACTGATAATGATGTCATGAATGAAATTGAAACGGGACTAAAAAAAATAGAAAGGCTAGCAAAATAAAATACACCAGGAAAAAACCTCATTCAATCCAAACTAAATGAAATTGAGCAACAGCCAAGTACTAACGGAGGAGCACCTGCAAAACGCTCACAACAAACCAAAAGTATTTTCTCTTTTTTTAGATATCTTTTAATACTAAGATTATTTTCAATTAATAATACAATTTTTGTTTAAACAAAGTTTAAATTTTACGTTGATAATTGAGAAAAAGAGAGGGGTCAGATTTAGAACATAGGTAGGGGTCGGATTTAGAACCAATATTTTTCTATTTTTATTTTGGCTGTAGCTCAGAAGAGGTAGGAGATACATCAAAAGTTGGTTTGAGGAAAAGTTGAGAAATTTAATGAATTTTATAACGATACTAAAATTAATTAATTAATCTCCATTTCAAAGTTCTATGTAAAAGATAGAAAAAGAGGGTCGCTTTTAAACCATTCTCCCCTGCAATGTGCCGTGAAAGAGCCGGAACAAAGTCAAAAAAGTGTGGCAGAATTTGGAAGAAATTCGGCATATTCTTCGTTGTTGTCTGCCACAAAGAAAGTTCCCTTGCTTGTGCTAAACCCTGCTTGTAACTTTCCAACGAATAACAATAAAAATTTTAGTAAACGCAACTTCACTTTATTGAATTTTGAGTTATGATTATTTGGTGTAGTCAACTTTTTGTTTTTAAAATTCATTGATTTACATGATTTCTTCAAGAAACTCAAACTTAGATACTTCCGGGGAATTTCAGTTCCTTAGAAGAACAAGTACCAAATTTCCAACAAAAATCGAGTTAAGCTACTATACGCACACGTCGCCACTTTAGTAGTAGTACTACTCAATAAATTAAGAAGAACCAAGGCTAGAAGTAGATATATGTATTACAGATTGTCCATCGTAGTCCAGATATACCGCTTCCACCTATTAAAAAACTTCAAAAACGCAACACCAGAAACATCGCGGTTTAACAAACCGGAACCAGTGCAGTGCATCACAACGATAAGTCGATCCATTGATTGTTTTTTTAAGAAAATTGAGAAGTGTTTTAAGAAAAATAAACTTAAATCAAATAAAATCTGCAAAAATAAAGGACCCCGCACCATTCTTATGGGAAAATGTCTTTTTGTAGATTTGGGTAATTTTTTGGATATGTTGTAGTTCTCATCATTCTGAACAAATGTCTCAATGGGCACAACTTGATCGTATGTACAGTTTTCGAGTTACAAGTCCTTAAAGGTCCAGATTTAACATGAAAAATGTACATTTTATTTTATTTATTTTATGTAAGTATTATTTACATTACCAACGAATTAATAGGTAGGCACTGGTAGAAATTGCAATTTTTTTTTTTTTTTTATTATCAGATACAAAGTAAAAGTGGAATAAACAAAAATGTGCATCAACATGGGTTATTAGCACTACTTAATATTATAGTAACATAATTATTAACACAATTAATTAAATAACTATAAAAAACTAAATAACATATTTGAACTGAATTAACAATGAGATAATAAAAAGATTAAATTTTGCTAAATAAACCCGATGGCAGTAGAAACTTCAGTAACTTTCGTACGTTGCATCTTGTGTCTGATAGGATATCTTCTAGGCTATCAGGCAGTTCGGCAAAATGTCTTGCTGCCTGATATTTTGGACAGTGTCTTAATATGTGGCTGACGTTTAAGAGGTTGCCACAAAGACAGTTTGGAGGTTGTTCTTTTTTAAATAAGTAGCTGTGGGTGAGCATAGTATGGCCAACCCGAAGTCGGTCAATAACAACTTCTTCTTTCCTACTTAATTGTTCTATATGTTTCCAAATAGTTGTGTTTTTTTTGAGTCTTTTAATTTATTATGTTTAATTTCTTGCCATTCGTCTTCCCATTTTGTCAGTATTTTAGTTTTTATTATAAATTTTTTATTTTCCTGATCTTTTAATGTATTAATGTCTAAATTATATTTCTTAAGGAGTTCATTTATTTTGATCGGTAAAGGTTTTTTTAATTTTGGAGTGGATCGATATAAAAATGAAAATTTTGGAGTAACAATTCTTGAAAAGTTTTGATGGTTTGAGTTTGAAACAATTTTTGCGTAATAATTTAATATGATCTGTTCTCTTCTAAATTTTGGAGGTAGTTCGCCCGATCTATTGTAGAGACTTTCCAATGGTGTAGTTCTTAGTACTCCAGTAGCGGTTCGAAGTCCTTGGTTGTAAACTGTGTCTAGAGATTTTAGGATGTTTTTATTTGCTCTATAATAAATGATGCTGGAGTAATCTAATTTTGATCTAGTAATTGTTCTAAATATATATAAAAGCGTTTTCTTGTTGCAACCCCATTTATAATGTGATAAGACTTTCAAGATGTTTAGTGTTTGGTAGCACTTTGTTTTCAATTGTTTGATATGTGGAATCTAGGTGAGTCTTTCATCAAATAGAACTCACAAGTATTGTACTTCTTGTGCATAAAATTGCAATTAAACGTCAGAATGTAATAATTATTTGTATTATAAGTAATAATGATACCGAATTTATTATTTAATTCTTATATAAAAAGTCAGTTTAATTCTTCCAAATATATCGTTTTATATTGTTGTGCTATGTTTTGTTTCGATTAAGGTTTTGTTATGTATCCTATGTTATGTTGCGTTAATTAACTGTCAAAAAAAATGCATCATTTTTTATTCCGTTTTCCAACATCTTGCCACCCTTAGTGAAAAATAATTTATTGATTCTGCATCTATTAAATATTTTATCACAAATATCACATACATCGAGTCAAAAATTTATTTTTTTTGTGTTAAATTATGTCAAATAAAAATAAATTAAGGACTTGTAACTCGGAAACTGTACATAAGATCAAGTTGTGCCCATTAAGACATTTGTTCAGAATGATGAGAACTACAACATATCCAAAAATTAGCGAAATCTACAGAAAGACATTTTCCCATAAGAATGGTGCGGGGTCCTTTAAATTCAAATTTTAATTGTGTATGCGCTTCAACATAATGCATGAAAAAACCTTTATCACATTCCAAGAAAACGTAATTTTGTTTTACCTTCAAAAAATATTTAAAATTAATAAAATGACGATAGCGATAAATTACCAATTATTTAAAATAGATTTAGGTATTTTAGAACTTTAATTACAACTATAAAAAGCATTATCTGTAGATATGATACTTTCGAAGAAATAAAGCCAACATCAAGATTAGTAATAATTTATAATTATAATAATTAAAAAAAAACGATATGAGAAAGTATAAAATGTTTAATATTACAACTACAGGACGAATCCCAAATGTATATTTACAATATATAATTATATATACAATACGTATATTTACAAAACAAACAAAACAACCTAGTTGGTACATAAAGGAACATAAACTAAGATTTCTGATACAAATCTGATCATTGCCCATTTCCTAATCACTAAAATAATTATTATAATCGACGGAGTATCTTATTAATCAACTTGCCTGGACATCAATTGTCTCAAATATTTGTCGCTATAATAAAAATTAAAAAATTTATAAAATTGGTTGAACAATGACATCATAGCAGTGACTGGTTCGTTCGCACCATAGTTTGTGCGGTGCCGAGGCAAGTAAAAAAAAACTATATTATTATTCAGTCATTTTGCCGCAAACAGACTTCTGTGCCTGTTTCTTCTCAGTCCAAGCGGCTCAAGTCCGTATCTTGCACATCTACTCTGGTAGTCATCAGCGTTTTTGTACACGTTCTATTCTAGATAAATGAACTTCATAATAAGGACTCCATACCTGAGAATCATATTCCAGCACTGAGTAGACATAAGCATTATACAATCGGATTAATACGATGGGATCTCGAAATTCTTTACAAATTAAAAAATAAATCCCAACATTCTATTTGTCCTTGCGACAATAAAAACTATATGTCGAGAAAACTGCAATGAAGGCACGAATGTGATACCTAGATCTATAGTACCTCATACACTAAAATAGGTCCAAGATAACTAACTACCTTGGGGTACACCTGACAACACGTCAATAGCTGCTGAATTTATTTCCCCAATACTAATATATTGGGTTCTGCCGCCAAGATATGATCCCAGCCACTCCACTAGAACATCTAATAATCCCGCACCTACCAGCTTAGATAGTAATATGTCATGCTGTACTGAATCAAAAGCCTTTCGAAAGTCCATATACACATCAACTTGCTCACCGGATTTGTTATTGGCTTTATTTAATTTACAATATTTACAAATTTATTAAATCTTAAGATATTTTCAAATCAAATCTCTGAATAAAATCTGTAGAAATACAAAATTTCTGTAGAAATTTTACAAGTTTGATCAACCAATGTCAAAAAAAATTTGAATAGATTATTTCTGAACTTTTTAAAGCAACTTCATTGTGGTTGCTATTGCAAGTGACATGGGTACTGGGAACACTTCATTGTGGAAGAAGTTGAATGTTGGGCATAATAAAAATAACGCTTTTCTTCATCTATGTGACGATTCCTTGAAGATTTTTTTTTTGCAGATGTGCCACATCTAATCAAACTAGTCAGAAATCACCTAGTAGACCACGGATTTACCATCGATAATAAAATAATCAACAGTGATTGCTTTAAAGTCCTTCTTAAAGCATCTACCTCCGAATTAACTTTTGCCCATAAATTAACCCAACATTTCAATGTGAAAGGAGCCCGGCGATAACGAGTACGTCCAGCAATACAGGTTTTATCAAACTCGGTGGCAAAAGCCATAATATATTGTGGAGAGTGTGCTCTCATGCCGAAAAAGAGCTTTTGGAAAGAAACCTCTGAAATAGCCCAACTATTCAACGACTGATTTGATATGTTGAACTCGCGTTCAAAATTTACTCAAAACTGTCCAGGAAAAAATGCCTTCGGCACAGATATTGAAAACCAAAGAAAACTACTCGATAAAATGCCACAATTCATTAAGTCAATGAGAGTAGGTACTCACAAGGGATTAATTCCCTTTCAAAAAGAGATTCTACTTACAAATAGGGCGTTATCGGATATGTACAGTTATTTCAAGGAAAAATATGATTTACAGTACATATTAACTTCCAGTCTAAACCAAGATGTTCTAGAGAACTTCTTTCCTTATATTCGAGGAATGGGTGGAAGTAATGACCATCCTTCCCCACTGGACTTTAGGTACAGACTTCGTTGGTACATCCTCGGTAAACATTCGGCAGCAATTTTTACGGAAAACCGAAACACAGCAGAATCCAACGAGGAGTGTTTGGTGGAGCTTTTAAAAGACTCAAAAAACCCATCAGCTAAAGAAGAAATAGTAGAAGTTTGCTTAACGCAGGAACTGCTTTCCAATCTTGCACCTATCGAAGAGGCGCTTCAAGAAAAAGAGCATATAGAATAAGAAATAATGCAAATTACTTTTGTAGAACCAACTTGGGAAGATGAAGCAATCGATGATGAACTAATGCAGCCGGTGGAAAATTTTGAGGTCAGAGAAAAAATTAACTATGAATATCTAAAATATATAGCGGAATTTATAACATTCAAGTTCAAGAATAAATACTATCTGGGAAACCCAACATCAATTATGGCTATGAATAACGCTCCTGACTGGATACAAACTATTTCTAGGGGTTCTCTTTTTCATCCAAATGATGAATTATGGGAAGTTGCTCTGAAGCTCGAATCCGAGTTTCATAAAATGCACGGTAGCTCTTCGTCTAAGAAGCAAAACATTTTTCATAAGTTAGCGGATAAAACTCTGTCAGAAATGAAAACATCTGTGCCTTATGAAGTTGTCTTGTACTTCGCCAGAACTAGAACATACATAACATTGCGAGATTTGAACAGAAAAATCAGTTTCAAGAACGCCCAAAGAAAACTGGATAAGAAATTGTCAAAAGTGACCAATAACAAGAAAAAATAGTATGTTTTATTTTACTTTTAATTGAATCGGTGAGATTAAGAATTTTTTTTAAATATATTTTTTCCAGGCAGGGCGATTTCTGAAAATAATGTTGTCACCAAATTGTCGCTTCAATAAATCCATGGTTTTGTTGGCTGTATGGCACGTAGCACCATCCTGTGAGAACGATAAGTTGTCATTGTCTAACTCTTGCATTTTTGGAAACAAAAATGTATTGAGCATGTGTCGATAGCTCCTTCCTCATTTCGAAAAAAATATGGACCGATGATGCCGTTGGCGTGTATTCTACACCAAACAGTCAATTTTAATGGATGCAATGGAATCTGAAGAAAACATCTAGGGTTGGTCTCACTCCATATCCGACAATTTTGTTTGTTCACATACCCATTCAACCAGAAATGTGCCTCGTCACTGTTCTATATTGTTATTTCAATTGAAAGATCTCATGTAACTAAAACAACACCCTTTATGATACACAATGTTTGGACTTGTACTGTTCTTAATCTTACCGATTCAATTTATATCTTGATTGTGTGTTGTGTAAGTAATAAAATATTTTGAAAATCCTAGCATTTTTCTCTCTTGTTTATGTGAAGAAATAAATTATAAAATTCAACTTTTATCTGTTTTTAAAGTTTTTGAAATATTGGTAGGTATTGGTTTAAAACGACGGATTAGAAAAACTTCTTACCTACCGTTATTAATTCATCTCAACATAACTACGAAAGAAAGGCAATCATTAAGTTTTTTTTTGAAAATTATATAAAACTAATCTTTTACAACCATATTTCTCTTTTGATCAGTGTCAATAAAAAAATATATATATCGTGATACGCGTAAATTCAATATAAATTAACGGCTTGCTACGAATTTACATTGGAGCGTATTGGAATAAGTGAATAACTTCCTCGAGCGTGACTTCACACAAATCGCCGGCGGCCATATTACCTGCGCACGAGCATACCGTTCTTAGTGTATCGTGACACCGATGCAAAAAAAGAACGAAAAAATTACACTATCTCGCTCACATCGGACGAGGATGCAAATGCCATATAATATGCAATATAAAAGATGAAATATTGCCGAGTTTTTCCGACAATAGATCTGTTGGGCAGTTGCTAGTAGATTTCAATAATATAGAATATACAGTGTGTTCACGATAAGAGGTAAGGGTCATTCCATATGAAATCAACCAAAAATAAATAGTTTTCAAATTGACCACCACAGATTTTTTTGAAACTTTGGTAAATTATACTCTTGACGCTTTCTCATCTTCATTTGACAATTTCTCATTTTCATTTGACCACTTCTCAATATCAATTGGAAAATATTAATTACAATCGAGGACTTCTCAATATCAAATGGAAAATATTAATTACAATTGAGGATTTCTCAATATCAATTGGAAAATATTAATTACAATTAAGGTTTTCTCAATTACTGTTGGAAAAAATGTAGAGGTCACCCAGGTGGATGAGTTGCCTAGGCTGTCCAAAGCCATCATTTGGATTCCGGAGAAATCGGAACCGACTAGGAGGTGATCGGATCCGGATCGTTGGGAGAAAATTGATAAGTGGTGCATCCTCTTCGACACCGACAAAAGTGATCTTATGGGGAAACTCATTGTCTTTGGTGTCAACGAAAAGAAAGCTGCAGCGTTCAAAGAGAAGAAGGAGAAGCCGTACTTCCGTGATCGTCAAATGCAACACCCAAACGTCGTTAAGGAAACCTCCATTTCGTGTTAACCCAATTTTCAGATTCATTTAACTCTTTAACGCTGTCTGGTAAAGAGGAAGTCCATATTGTTTTCAATGCATAAATTTATCAAAACAAAACACTATCAAATTGGCATCTAAAAGTTGCCAATTGTTTTTTAGTAGGCGAATGTTTGTTTAATTGCTGCCGAGTTGCTGTCAGTGTGTCATTAAATATAATAATATTATATTACCGTTCATTTCACGTAAGTGTAAAATGGCTTATGAAAACTGAACAATATATGTTGGAGTGCTTCATTAAAAATAATAATAATGCATGTTCAACATATTTCAATAGTTATCCCGAAAGAAGGCAACCGGAGATTAGTACTTTTAATAGATTGAAAGAAAATCCTTTTAATACATAATAATGGAACTTTTAAGAAGCCCATATCAGAGAATTATAATATTCAAGATGCTTAAGAAACTGCCATTAACATAATTGCAACTGTAGTTGAAAATCATTCAATTTCAAGTGGTCAAATTGAAACTGAATCAGGTATTTCAAGATGTAAAGCTTTGCGGATATTAAAAAAACATAAATTTCGGCTTTATGTAATACGAAAACAACATGCTCTACAACCAGGAGATGCTCAAAGACGGCTGGAATTTTGTAATAATTGGTATGGTCTAAAAATTGAAGATGAAAATTTCTTCAAACGTGTGATTTGGACAGATAAAGCCTACATTAGCAGTGCAGGAATATTTAACAGGCACAACGAACACTATTTGTCTGATGTGAATCCTTACCGTACTGTCGACGTCCAAATGCATGAACGGTTCGGTTTTAGTATGTGGTGTGCTCTACTTGGCAATCGTGTTTTAGTATACTACATGTATAGAGAAAATCTAAATGGCCAGCGATATTATGAACTTCTAAACGAACAAATCGTTGAAGAGTATTTGGATAATCTACCCATGTTGGAAAGAAGACACTTATTTTTCCAACAAGATGGTGCACCACCCCATAATGAAAAAATTGTTAAAGAATTACTAAATAGCAATTTTAGAAACAATTGGATAGGAACTAACGGTTCGGCGAGGTGGCCACGACGTTCCCCTGATTTGACACCATTGGATTTTTATTTGGGGGATTATCTCAAAGACAATTTATATAAGCATAAAAGTAATAACATCGACGAACTAAGACAAAAGTTTACAGAATGTGTCAATTCAGTAACAAATATCCACATACACAATGCAATTAAGAGCGTGAAGAAGAGGTGTAACTTATGTATTGAAAACAAGACTTCAATTTGAATACTTACTTTAATTTTTGCTAAATGCTTAAACTTTTTTTTATTGATATTTACTAAAAATGTTATTATCACAAAAAATTTTTTTGTATTCTTTATTTTTATTACATTTTTAAATAAAATGGGATGCAATCGAAATAATGGACCTCACATATTATATACCATTGGAAAGATTATTTATTAATTATGCTTTCTATTTAAAAAAACCCAACTTCATATTATAACTCGGAAACTAACTTAGATATTTAAAATCTCTTTAGCCCATTTTGTTGCCCTTAAAAAAAGTGTCTGAAGAAAGTGTTAACGCTTTTTGGAAACTTTAAAAACAACCGACATATCGACATTTATCGAGAAGTCCAATAATCGAACTTTTGGCTATAACTCGAAAACAAAAAAGATAGCGAATTCCGGTTTTGGTCATCGAGCTTTTCTCAGAAAAAGAGATCGAAGATGCGCCATCCATTTTTCGATATCTCCTATAGTTACAGATTTCCCCATAAGAAGGATCGAAATTGAGCCACCCCGTACATCTTAGCCAATCACCTAAAAGAAATGGAAGCTTTTACAGGTGATAAAAAGCGTGATCTCAGGATTGCCACTCGTTCTATGAATTACTTCCATACGGTCAGAAAGTGACTGTATAAGTGTACAGAAATGAAACTGATATTTTAGAGGAACAGGAAAATGAGGAACCTCCTGTGAAAAAACCAGGACTGTACGTAGACAAAAAAATCTGTACTCAAATTTTATTTTTTATAATAATTTATTATTCTTTATCCTTTTTGTATATTTATTGTTTAGAAATCCAGTATTCTTTATAAATTCCAACAAAATAATATAATAAAATTGTTGTTAAAATGCTGTTCTTGTATATTATTATTATTAAATAGCTTAAGCTTCTTTGCGGAATTGAGCTGTCTTTCAAAGACTTACAAGATCCTTTTTTGAGGGGGATTAACCTCTAATTAATCGGAGGTGTAATGTTACAACAATATCTGGTAAGTACACAAAAGAAAAAAGCAGTTTCTGCTATCTACATTTACTTGGATACAAAATAATTTTTTATGAAAACACAACTAATTACTAAGTATATAATTAACGCAAATTATTTTATCGACATAAATTCCAAAACTTCCAAAATTCCCATCAAATAATCTTATTTTATCACTTTTAAACAAACATGTGTACAAACAAGAAACTAGATAGGATATGATATGATCTAAACCGGATTGTCCCAAAATTTAAATAGAAATATTTGTAAAGAATCATTAGATTTACTTGACGACATTAATTTCACCACTGCTGAAAAAAAATTCAACCTGCATATAACATGTTTCTTCCAAAAACATTAATGTGAACTTGAGAGCGAGCAGATGCGAAGTGTTGCAACCTGAATTGTCCCAATACAGCAAAACAAGAATTTTCAAAGGATCATTAGACTTACTTGACGACATTAATTTTACCACTGCTGAAAAAAAATATAACCTGCATATAACATGTTTCTTCCAAAAGCATTAATGTCTACTTGAGAGCGAGCAGATGCGAAGTGTTGCAACCTGAATTGTCCCAATACAGGAAAACAAGAATGTTCAAAGGATCATTAGACTTACTTGACATTAATTTTACCACTGCTGAAAAAAAATTCAACCTCCATATAACATATTTCTTCCAAAAACATTAATGTGAACTTGAGAGCGAGCAGATGCGAAGTGTTGCAACCTGAATTGTCCCAATACAGGAAAACAAGAATGTTCGAAGGATCATTAGACTTACTTGACATTAATTTTACCACTGCTGAAAAAAAATTCAACCTCCATATAACATATTTCTTCCAAAAACATTAAAGTGAACTTGAGAACGAGCAGATGCGAAGTGTTGCAACCTGAATTGTCCCAATACAGGAAAACAACAATTTTCAAATGATCATTAGACTTACTCGACGACATTAATTTTACCACTGCTGAAAAAAAATTCAACCTGCATATAACATGTTTCTTCCAAAAGCATTAATGTCTACTTGAGAGCGAGCAGATGCGAAGTGTTGCAACCTGAATTGTCCCAATACAGGAAAACAAGAATTTTCAAAGGATCATTAGACTTACTTGACGACATTAATTTTACCACTGCTGAAAAAAAATTTAACCTGCATATAACATGTTTCTTGCAAAGGATTAAAGTGTACTTGAGAGCGAGCAGATGCGAAGTGTTGCAACCTGAATTGTCCCAATACTGGAAAACAAGAATTTTCAAAGGATCATTAGACTTACTTGACGACATTAATTTTAACACTGCTGAAAAGAAATTAAACCTGCATATGACATATTTCTTCCATAAACAATAATGTCTACTTGAGAGCGAGCAGATGCGAAGTGTTGCAACCTGAATTGTCCCAATACTGGAAAACAAGAATTTTCAAAGGATCATTAGACTTACTTGACGACATTAATTTTAACACTGCTGAAAAGAAATTAAACCTGCATATGACATATTTCTTCCATAAACAATAATGTCTACTTGAGAGCGAGCAGATGCGAAGTGTTGCAACCTGAATTGTCCCAATACAGGAAAACAACAATTTTCAAATGATCATTAGACTTACTTGATGACATTAATTTTACCACTGCTGAAAAAAAATTCAACCTGCATGTAACATGTTTCTTCCAAAAGCATTAATGTCTACTTGAGAGCGAGCAGATGCGAAGTGTTGCAACCTGAATTGTCCCAATACAGCAAAACAAGAATTTTCAAAGGATCATTAGACTTACTTGACGACATTAATTTTACCACTGCTGAAAAAAAATTTAACCTGCATATAAGATGTTTCTTCCAAAAGCATTAATGTGTACTTGAGAGCGAGCAGATGCGAAGTGTTGCAACCTGAATTGTCCCAATACAGCAAAACAAGAATTTTCAAAGGATCATTAGACTTACTTGACGACATTAATTTTACCACTGCTGAAAAAAAATTCAACCTGCATATAACATGTTTCTTCCAAAAGCATTAATGTCTACTTGAGAGCGAGCAGATGCGAAGTGTTGCAACCTGAATTGTCCCAATACAGGAAAACAAGAATTTTCAAAGGATCATTAGACTTACTTGACGACATTAATTTTACCACTGCTGAAAAAAAATTTAACCTGCATATAACATGTTTCTTCCAAAGGATTAATGTGTACTTGAGAGCGAGCAGATGCGAAGTGTTGCAACCTGAATTGTCCCAATACTGGAAAACAAGAATTTTCAAAGGATCATTAGACTTACTTGACGACATTAATTTTACCACTGCTGAAAAGAAATTAAACCTGCATATGACATATTTCTTCCATAAACATTAATGTCTACTTGAGAGCGAGCAGATGCGAAGTGTTGCAACCTGAATTGTCCCAATACAGGAAAACAACAATTTTCAAATGATCATTAGACTTACTTGATGACATTAATTTTACCACTCCTGAAAAAAAATTCAACCTGCATGTAACATGTTTCTTCCAAAAGCATTAATATCTACTTGAGAGCGAGCAGATGCGAAGTGTTGCAACCTGAATTGTCCCAATACAGCAAAACAAGAATTTTCAAAGGATCATTAAACTTACTTGACGACATTAATTTTACCACTGCTGAAAAAAAATTCAACCTGCATATAACATGTTTCTTCCAAAAGCATTAATGTCTACTTGAGAGCGAGCAGCTGCGAAGTGTTGCAACCTGAATTGTCCCAATACAGGAAAACAAGAATGTTCAAAGGATCATTAGACTTACTTGACCTTAATTTTACCACTGCTGAAAAAAAATTCAACCTCCATATAACATATTTCTTCCAAAAACATTAATGTGAACTTGAGAGCGAGCTGATGCGAAGTGTTGCAACCTCAATTGTCCCAATACAGCAAAACAAAATTTTCAAAGGATCATTAGACTTACTTGACGACATTAATTTTACCACTGCTGAAAAGAAATTAAACCTGCATATGACATGTTTCTTCTAAAAGCATTAATGTCTACTTGAGAGCGAGCAGATGCGAAGTGTTGCAACCTGAATTGTCCCAATACAGCAAAACAAGAATTTTCAAAGGATCATTAGACTTACTTGACGACATGAATTTTACCCCTGCTGAAAAAAAATTTAACCTGCATATAACATGTTTCTTCCAAAAGCATTAATGTGTACTTGAGAGCGAGCAGATGCGAAGTGTTGCAACCTGAATTGTCCCAATACAGCAAAACAAGAATTTTCAAAGGATCATTAGACTTACTTGACGACATTAATTTTACCACTGCTGAATAAAAATTCAACCTGCATATAACATGTTTCTTCCAAAAGCATTAATGTCTACTTGAGAGCGAGCAGATGCGAAATGTTGCAACCTGAATTGTCCCAATACAGCAAAACAAGAATTTTCAAAGGATCATTAGACTTACTTGACGACATTCATTTTACCACTGCTGAAAAAAAATTTAACCTGCATATAACATGTTTCTTGCAAAGGATTAAAGTGTACTTGAGAGCGAGCAGATGCGAAGTGTTGCAACCTGAATTGTCCCAATACTGGAAAACAAGAATTTTCAAAGGATCATTAGACTTACTTGACGACATTAATTTTAACACTGCTGAAAAGAAATTAAACCTGCATATGACATATTTCTTCCATAAACAATAATGTCTACTTGAGAGCGAGCAGATGCGAAGTGTTGCAACCTGAATTGTCCCAATACAGGAAAACAACAATTTTCAAATGATCATTAGACTTACTTGATGACATTAATTTTACCACTGCTGAAAAAAAATTCAACCTGCATGTAACATGTTTCTTCCAAAAGCATTAATGTCTACTTGAGAGCGAGCAGATGCGAAGTGTTGCAACCTGAATTGTCCCAATACAGCAAAACAAGAATTTTCAAAGGATCATTAGACTTACTTGACGACATTAATTTTACCACTGCTGAAAAAAAATTTAACCTGCATATAACATGTTTCTTCCAAAAGCATTAATGTGTACTTGAGAGCGAGCAGATGCGAAGTGTTGCAACCTGAAGTGTCCCAATACAGCAAAACAAGAATTTTCAAAGGATCATTAGACTTACTTGACGACATTAATTTTACCACTGCTGAAAAAAAATTTAACCTGCATATAACATGTTTCTTCCAAAAGCATTAATGTGTACTTGAGAGCGAGCAGATGCGAAGTGTTGCAACCTGAATTGTCCCAATACAGCAAAACAAGAATTTTCAAAGGATCATTAGACTTACTTGACGACATTAATTTTACCACTGCTGAAAAAAAATTCAACCTGCATATAACATGTTTCTTCCAAAAGCATTAATGTCTACTTGAGAGCGAGCAGATGCGAAGTGTTGCAACCTGAATTGTCCCAATACAGGAAAACAAGAATTTTCAAAGGATCATTAGACTTACTTGACGACATTCATTTTACCACTGCTGAAAAAAAATTTAACCTGCATATAACATGTTTCTTGCAAAGGATTAAAGTGTACTTGAGAGCGAGCAGATGCGAAGTGTTGCAACCTGAATTGTCCCAATACTGGAAAACAAGAATTTTCAAAGGATCATTAGACTTACTTGACGACATTAATTTTAACACTGCTGAAAAGAAATTAAACCTGCATATGACATATTTCTTCCATAAACAATAATGTCTACTTGAGAGCGAGCAGATGCGAAGTGTTGCAACCTGAATTGTCCCAATACAGGAAAACAACAATTTTCAAATGATCATTAGACTTACTTGATGACATTAATATTACCACTGCTGAAAAAAAATTCAACCTGCATGTAACATGTTTCTTCCAAAAGCATTAATGTCTACTTGAGAGCGAGCAGATGCGAAGTGTTGCAACCTGAATTGTCCCAATACAGCAAAACAAGAATTTTCAAAGGATCATTAGACTTACTTGACGACATTAATTTTACCACTGCTGAAAAAAAATTTAACCTGCATATAACATGTTTCTTCCAAAAGCATTAATGTGTACTTGAGAGCGAGCAGATGCGAAGTGTTGCAACCTGAAGTGTCCCAATACAGCAAAACAAGAATTTTCAAAGGATCATTAGACTTACTTGACGACATTAATTTTACCACTGCTGAAAAAAAATTTAACCTGCATATAACATGTTTCTTCCAAAAGCATTAATGTGTACTTGAGAGCGAGCAGATGCGAAGTGTTGCAACCTGAATTGTCCCAATACAGGAAAACAACAATTTTCAAATGATCATTAGACTTACTTGATGACATTAATTTTACCACTGCTGAAAAAAAATTCAACCTGCATGTAACATGTTTCTTCCAAAAGCATTAATGTCTACTTGAGAGCGAGCAGATGCGAAGTGTTGCAACCTGAATTGTCCCAATACTGGAAAACAAGAATTTTCAAAGGATCATTAGACTTACTTGACGACATTAATTTTAACACTGCTGAAAAGGAATTAAACCTGCATATGACATATTTCTTCCATAAACAATAATGTCTACTTGAGAGCGAGCAGATGCGAAGTGTTGCAACCTGAATTGTCCCAATACAGCAAAACAAGAATTTTCAAAGGATCATTAGACTTACTTGACGACATTAATTTTACCACTGCTGAAAAAAAATTTAACCTGCATATAACATGTTTCTTCCAAAAGCATTAATGTGTACTTGAGAGCGAGCAGATGCGAAGTGTTGCAACCTGAAGTGTCCCAATACAGCAAAACAAGAATTTTCAAAGGATCATTAGACTTACTTGACGACATTAATTTTACCACTGCTGAAAAAAAATTTAACCTGCATATAACATGTTTCTTCCAAAAGCATTAATGTGTACTTGAGAGCGAGCAGATGCGAAGTGTTGCAACCTGAATTGTCCCAATACAGCAAAACAAGAATTTTCAAAGGATCATTAGACTTACTTGACGACATTAATTTTACCACTGCTGAAAAAAAATTCAACCTGCATATAACATGTTTCTTCCAAAAGCATTAATGTCTACTTGAGAGCGAGCAGATGCGAAGTGTTGCAACCTGAATTGTCCCAATACAGGAAAACAAGAATTTTCAAAGGATCATTAGACTTACTTGACGACATTAATTTTACCACTGCTGAAAAAAAATTTAACCTGCATATAACATGTTTCTTCCAAAGGATTAATGTGTACTTGAGAGCGAGCAGATGCGAAGTGTTGCAACCTGAATTGTCCCAATACTGGAAAACAAGAATTTTCAAAGGATCATTAGACTTACTTGACGACATTAATTTTACCACTGCTGAAAAGAAATTAAACCTGCATATGACATATTTCTTCCATAAACATTAATGTCTACTTGAGAGCGAGCAGATGCGAAGTGTTGCAACCTGAATTGTCCCAATACAGGAAAACAACAATTTTCAAATGATCATTAGACTTACTTGATGACATTAATTTTACCACTCCTGAAAAAAAATTCAACCTGCATGTAACATGTTTCTTCCAAAAGCATTAATATCTACTTGAGAGCGAGCAGATGCGAAGTGTTGCAACCTGAATTGTCCCAATACAGCAAAACAAGAATTTTCAAAGGATCATTAGACTTACTTGACGACATTAATTTTACCACTGCTGAAAAAAAATTCAACCTGCATATAACATGTTTCTTCCAAAAGCATTAATGTCTACTTGAGAGCGAGCAGCTGCGAAGTGTTGCAACCTGAATTGTCCCAATACAGCAAAACAAGAATTTTCAAAGGATCATTAGACTTACTTGACGACATTAATTTTACCACTGCTGAAAAAAAATTCAACCTGCATATAACATGTTTCTTCCAAAAGCATTAATGTCTACTTGAGAGCGAGCAGATGCGAAATGTTGCAACCTGAATTGTCCCAATACAGGAAAACAAGAATTTTCAAAGGATCATTAGACTTACTTGACGACATTCATTTTACCACTGCTGAAAAAAAATTTAACCTGCATATAACATGTTTCTTGCAAAGGATTAAAGTGTACTTGAGAGCGAGCAGATGCGAAGTGTTGCAACCTGAATTGTCCCAATACAGGAAAACAACAATTTTCAAATGATCATTAGACTTACTTGATGACATTAATTTTACCACTGCTGAAAAAAAATTCAACCTGCATGTAACATGTTTCTTCCAAAAGCATTAATGTCTACTTGAGAGCGAGCAGATGCGAAGTGTTGCAACCTGAATTGTCCCAATACAGCAAAACAAGAATTTTCAAAGGATCATTAGACTTACTTGACGACATTAATTTTACCACTGCTGAAAAAAAATTTAACCTGCATATAACATGTTTCTTCCAAAAGCATTAATGTGTACTTGAGAGCGAGCAGATGCGAAGTGTTGCAACCTGAAGTGTCCCAATACAGCAAAACAAGAATTTTCAAAGGATCATTAGACTTACTTGACGACATTAATTTTACCACTGCTGAAAAAAAATTTAACCTGCATATAACATGTTTCTTCCAAAAGCATTAATGTGTACTTGAGAGCGAGCAGATGCGAAGTGTTGCAACCTGAATTGTCCCAATACAGCAAAACAAGAATTTTCAAAGGATCATTAGACTTACTTGACGACATTAATTTTACCACTGCTGAAAAAAAATTCAACCTGCATATAACATGTTTCTTCCAAAAGCATTAATGTCTACTTGAGAGCGAGCAGATGCGAAGTGTTGCAACCTGAATTGTCCCAATACAGGAAAACAAGAATTTTCAAAGGATCATTAGACTTACTTGACGACATTCATTTTACCACTGCTGAAAAAAAATTTAACCTGCATATAACATGTTTCTTGCAAAGGATTAAAGTGTACTTGAGAGCGAGCAGATGCGAAGTGTTGCAACCTGAATTGTCCCAATACTGGAAAACAAGAATTTTCAAAGGATCATTAGACTTACTTGACGACATTAATTTTAACACTGCCGAAAAGAAATTAAACCTGCATATGACATATTTCTTCCATAAACAATAATGTCTACTTGAGAGCGAGCAGATGCGAAGTGTTGCAACCTGAATTGTCCCAATACAGGAAAACAACAATTTTCAAATGATCATTAGACTTACTTGATGACATTAATATTACCACTGCTGAAAAAAAATTCAACCTGCATGTAACATGTTTCTTCCAAAAGCATTAATGTCTACTTGAGAGCGAGCAGATGCGAAGTGTTGCAACCTGAATTGTCCCAATACAGCAAAACAAGAATTTTCAAAGGATCATTAGACTTACTTGACGACATTAATTTTACCACTGCTGAAAAAAAATTTAACCTGCATATAACATGTTTCTTCCAAAAGCATTAATGTGTACTTGAGAGCGAGCAGATGCGAAGTGTTGCAACCTGAAGTGTCCCAATACAGCAAAACAAGAATTTTCAAAGGATCATTAGACTTACTTGACGACATTAATTTTACCACTGCTGAAAAAAAATTTAACCTGCATATAACATGTTTCTTCCAAAGGATTAATGTGTACTTGAGAGCGAGCAGATGCGAAGTGTTGCAACCTGAATTGTCCCAATACTGGAAAACAAGAATTTTCAAAGGATCATTAGACTTACTTGACGACATTAATTTTACCACTGCTGAAAAGAAATTAAACCTGCATATGACATATTTCTTCCATAAACATTAATGTCTACTTGAGAGCGAGCAGATGCGAAGTGTTGCAACCTGAATTGTCCCAATACAGGAAAACAACAATTTTCAAATGATCATTAGACTTACTTGATGACATTAATTTTACCACTCCTGAAAAAAAATTCAACCTGCATGTAACATGTTTCTTCCAAAAGCATTAATATCTACTTGAGAGCGAGCAGATGCGAAGTGTTGCAACCTGAATTGTCCCAATACAGCAAAACAAGAATTTTCAAAGGATCATTAGACTTACTTGACGACATTAATTTTACCACTGCTGAAAAAAAATTTAACCTGCATATAACATGTTTCTTCCAAAAGCATTAATGTGTACTTGAGAGCGAGCAGATGCGAAGTGTTGCAACCTGAAGTGTCCCAATACAGCAAAACAAGAATTTTCAAAGGATCATTAGACTTACTTGACGACATTAATTTTACCACTGCTGAAAAAAAATTTAACCTGCATATAACATGTTTCTTCCAAAAGCATTAATGTGTACTTGAGAGCGAGCAGATGCGAAGTGTTGCAACCTGAATTGTCCCAATACAGCAAAACAAGAATTTTCAAAGGATCATTAGACTTACTTGACGACATTAATTTTACCACTGCTGAAAAAAAATTCAACCTGCATATAACATGTTTCTTCCAAAAGCATTAATGTCTACTTGAGAGCGAGCAGATGCGAAGTGTTGCAACCTGAATTGTCCCAATACAGGAAAACAAGAATTTTCAAAGGATCATTAGACTTACTTGACGACATTAATTTTACCACTGCTGAAAAAAAATTTAACCTGCATATAACATGTTTCTTCCAAAGGATTAATGTGTACTTGAGAGCGAGCAGATGCGAAGTGTTGCAACCTGAATTGTCCCAATACTGGAAAACAAGAATTTTCAAAGGATCATTAGACTTACTTGACGACATTAATTTTAACACTGCCGAAAAGAAATTAAACCTGCATATGACATATTTCTTCCATAAACAATAATGTCTACTTGAGAGCGAGCAGATGCGAAGTGTTGCAACCTGAATTGTCCCAATACAGGAAAACAACAATTTTCAAATGATCATTAGACTTACTTGATGACATTAATATTACCACTGCTGAAAAAAAATTCAACCTGCATGTAACATGTTTCTTCCAAAAGCATTAATGTCTACTTGAGAGCGAGCAGATGCGAAGTGTTGCAACCTGAATTGTCCCAATACAGCAAAACAAGAATTTTCAAAGGATCATTAGACTTACTTGACGACATTAATTTTACCACTGCTGAAAAAAAATTTAACCTGCATATAACATGTTTCTTCCAAAAGCATTAATGTGTACTTGAGAGCGAGCAGATGCGAAGTGTTGCAACCTGAAGTGTCCCAATACAGCAAAACAAGAATTTTCAAAGGATCATTAGACTTACTTGACGACATTAATTTTACCACTGCTGAAAAAAAATTTAACCTGCATATAACATGTTTCTTCCAAAAGCATTAATGTGTACTTGAGAGCGAGCAGATGCGAAGTGTTGCAACCTGAATTGTCCCAATACAGCAAAACAAGAATTTTCAAAGGATCATTAGACTTACTTGACGACATTAATTTTACCACTGCTGAAAAAAAATTCAACCTGCATATAACATGTTTCTTCCAAAAGCATTAATGTCTACTTGAGAGCGAGCAGATGCGAAGTGTTGCAACCTGAATTGTCCCAATACAGGAAAACAAGAATTTTCAAAGGATCATTAGACTTACTTGACGACATTAATTTTACCACTGCTGAAAAAAAATTTAACCTGCATATAACATGTTTCTTCCAAAGGATTAATGTGTACTTGAGAGCGAGCAGATGCGAAGTGTTGCAACCTGAATTGTCCCAATACTGGAAAACAAGAATTTTCAAAGGATCATTAGACTTACTTGACGACATTAATTTTACCACTGCTGAAAAGAAATTAAACCTGCATATGACATATTTCTTCCATAAACATTAATGTCTACTTGAGAGCGAGCAGATGCGAAGTGTTGCAACCTGAATTGTCCCAATACAGGAAAACAACAAATTTCAAATGATCATTAGACTTACTTGATGACATTAATTTTACCACTCCTGAAAAAAAATTCAACCTGCATGTAACATGTTTCTTCCAAAATCATTAATATCTACTTGAGAGCGAGCAGATGCGAAGTGTTGCAACCTGAATTGTCCCAATACAGCAAAACAAGAATTTTCAAAGGATCATTAGACTTACTTGACGACATTAATTTTACCACTGCTGAAAAAAAATTCAACCTGCATATAACATGTTTCTTCCAAAAGCATTAATGTCTACTTGAGAGCGAGCAGCTGCGAAGTGTTGCAACCTGAATTGTCCCAATACAGCAAAACAAGAATTTTCAAAGGATCATTAGACTTACTTGACGACATTAATTTTACCACTGCTGAAAAAAAATTCAACCTGCATATAACATGTTTCTTCCAAAAGCATTAATGTCTACTTGAGAGCGAGCAGATGCGAAATGTTGCAACCTGAATTGTCCCAATACAGGAAAACAAGAATTTTCAAAGGATCATTAGACTTACTTGACGACATTCATTTTACCACTGCTGAAAAAAAATTTAACCTGCATATAACATGTTTCTTGCAAAGGATTAAAGTGTACTTGAGAGCGAGCAGATGCGAAGTGTTGCAACCTGAATTGTCCCAATACAGGAAAACAACAATTTTCAAATGATCATTAGACTTACTTGATGACATTAATTTTACCACTGCTGAAAAAAAATTCAACCTGCATGTAACATGTTTCTTCCAAAAGCATTAATGTCTACTTGAGAGCGAGCAGATGCGAAGTGTTGCAACCTGAATTGTCCCAATACAGCAAAACAAGAATTTTCAAAGGATCATTAGACTTACTTGACGACATTAATTTTACCACTGCTGAAAAAAAATTTAACCTGCATATAACATGTTTCTTCCAAAAGCATTAATGTGTACTTGAGAGCGAGCAGATGCGAAGTGTTGCAACCTGAAGTGTCCCAATACAGCAAAACAAGAATTTTCAAAGGATCATTAGACTTACTTGACGACATTAATTTTACCACTGCTGAAAAAAAATTTAACCTGCATATAACATGTTTCTTCCAAAAGCATTAATGTGTACTTGAGAGCGAGCAGATGCGAAGTGTTGCAACCTGAATTGTCCCAATACAGCAAAACAAGAATTTTCAAAGGATCATTAGACTTACTTGACGACATTAATTTTACCACTGCTGAAAAAAAATTCAACCTGCATATAACATGTTTCTTCCAAAAGCATTAATGTCTACTTGAGAGCGAGCAGATGCGAAGTGTTGCAACCTGAATTGTCCCAATACAGGAAAACAAGAATTTTCAAAGGATCATTAGACTTACTTGACGACATTCATTTTACCACTGCTGAAAAAAAATTTAACCTGCATATAACATGTTTCTTGCAAAGGATTAAAGTGTACTTGAGAGCGAGCAGATGCGAAGTGTTGCAACCTGAATTGTCCCAATACTGGAAAACAAGAATTTTCAAAGGATCATTAGACTTACTTGACGACATTAATTTTAACACTGCCGAAAAGAAATTAAACCTGCATATGACATATTTCTTCCATAAACAATAATGTCTACTTGAGAGCGAGCAGATGCGAAGTGTTGCAACCTGAATTGTCCCAATACAGGAAAACAACAATTTTCAAATGATCATTAGACTTACTTGATGACATTAATATTACCACTGCTGAAAAAAAATTCAACCTGCATGTAACATGTTTCTTCCAAAAGCATTAATGTCTACTTGAGAGCGAGCAGATGCGAAGTGTTGCAACCTGAATTGTCCCAATACAGCAAAACAAGAATTTTCAAAGGATCATTAGACTTACTTGACGACATTAATTTTACCACTGCTGAAAAAAAATTTAACCTGCATATAACATGTTTCTTCCAAAAGCATTAATGTGTACTTGAGAGCGAGCAGATGCGAAGTGTTGCAACCTGAAGTGTCCCAATACAGCAAAACAAGAATTTTCAAAGGATCATTAGACTTACTTGACGACATTAATTTTACCACTGCTGAAAAAAAATTTAACCTGCATATAACATGTTTCTTCCAAAGGATTAATGTGTACTTGAGAGCGAGCAGATGCGAAGTGTTGCAACCTGAATTGTCCCAATACTGGAAAACAAGAATTTTCAAAGGATCATTAGACTTACTTGACGACATTAATTTTACCACTGCTGAAAAGAAATTAAACCTGCATATGACATATTTCTTCCATAAACATTAATGTCTACTTGAGAGCGAGCAGATGCGAAGTGTTGCAACCTGAATTGTCCCAATACAGGAAAACAACAATTTTCAAATGATCATTAGACTTACTTGATGACATTAATTTTACCACTCCTGAAAAAAAATTCAACCTGCATGTAACATGTTTCTTCCAAAAGCATTAATATCTACTTGAGAGCGAGCAGATGCGAAGTGTTGCAACCTGAATTGTCCCAATACAGCAAAACAAGAATTTTCAAAGGATCATTAGACTTACTTGACGACATTAATTTTACCACTGCTGAAAAAAAATTTAACCTGCATATAACATGTTTCTTCCAAAAGCATTAATGTGTACTTGAGAGCGAGCAGATGCGAAGTGTTGCAACCTGAAGTGTCCCAATACAGCAAAACAAGAATTTTCAAAGGATCATTAGACTTACTTGACGACATTAATTTTACCACTGCTGAAAAAAAATTTAACCTGCATATAACATGTTTCTTCCAAAAGCATTAATGTGTACTTGAGAGCGAGCAGATGCGAAGTGTTGCAACCTGAATTGTCCCAATACAGCAAAACAAGAATTTTCAAAGGATCATTAGACTTACTTGACGACATTAATTTTACCACTGCTGAAAAAAAATTCAACCTGCATATAACATGTTTCTTCCAAAAGCATTAATGTCTACTTGAGAGCGAGCAGATGCGAAGTGTTGCAACCTGAATTGTCCCAATACAGGAAAACAAGAATTTTCAAAGGATCATTAGACTTACTTGACGACATTAATTTTACCACTGCTGAAAAAAAATTTAACCTGCATATAACATGTTTCTTCCAAAGGATTAATGTGTACTTGAGAGCGAGCAGATGCGAAGTGTTGCAACCTGAATTGTCCCAATACTGGAAAACAAGAATTTTCAAAGGATCATTAGACTTACTTGACGACATTAATTTTAACACTGCCGAAAAGAAATTAAACCTGCATATGACATATTTCTTCCATAAACAATAATGTCTACTTGAGAGCGAGCAGATGCGAAGTGTTGCAACCTGAATTGTCCCAATACAGGAAAACAACAATTTTCAAATGATCATTAGACTTACTTGATGACATTAATATTACCACTGCTGAAAAAAAATTCAACCTGCATGTAACATGTTTCTTCCAAAAGCATTAATGTCTACTTGAGAGCGAGCAGATGCGAAGTGTTGCAACCTGAATTGTCCCAATACAGCAAAACAAGAATTTTCAAAGGATCATTAGACTTACTTGACGACATTAATTTTACCACTGCTGAAAAAAAATTTAACCTGCATATAACATGTTTCTTCCAAAAGCATTAATGTGTACTTGAGAGCGAGCAGATGCGAAGTGTTGCAACCTGAAGTGTCCCAATACAGCAAAACAAGAATTTTCAAAGGATCATTAGACTTACTTGACGACATTAATTTTACCACTGCTGAAAAAAAATTTAACCTGCATATAACATGTTTCTTCCAAAAGCATTAATGTGTACTTGAGAGCGAGCAGATGCGAAGTGTTGCAACCTGAATTGTCCCAATACAGCAAAACAAGAATTTTCAAAGGATCATTAGACTTACTTGACGACATTAATTTTACCACTGCTGAAAAAAAATTCAACCTGCATATAACATGTTTCTTCCAAAAGCATTAATGTCTACTTGAGAGCGAGCAGATGCGAAGTGTTGCAACCTGAATTGTCCCAATACAGGAAAACAAGAATTTTCAAAGGATCATTAGACTTACTTGACGACATTAATTTTACCACTGCTGAAAAAAAATTTAACCTGCATATAACATGTTTCTTCCAAAGGATTAATGTGTACTTGAGAGCGAGCAGATGCGAAGTGTTGCAACCTGAATTGTCCCAATACTGGAAAACAAGAATTTTCAAAGGATCATTAGACTTACTTGACGACATTAATTTTACCACTGCTGAAAAGAAATTAAACCTGCATATGACATATTTCTTCCATAAACATTAATGTCTACTTGAGAGCGAGCAGATGCGAAGTGTTGCAACCTGAATTGTCCCAATACAGGAAAACAACAAATTTCAAATGATCATTAGACTTACTTGATGACATTAATTTTACCACTCCTGAAAAAAAATTCAACCTGCATGTAACATGTTTCTTCCAAAATCATTAATATCTACTTGAGAGCGAGCAGATGCGAAGTGTTGCAACCTGAATTGTCCCAATACAGCAAAACAAGAATTTTCAAAGGATCATTAGACTTACTTGACGACATTAATTTTACCACTGCTGAAAAAAAATTCAACCTGCATATAACATGTTTCTTCCAAAAGCATTAATGTCTACTTGAGAGCGAGCAGCTGCGAAGTGTTGCAACCTGAATTGTCCCAATACAGCAAAACAAGAATTTTCAAAGGATCATTAGACTTACTTGACGACATTAATTTTACCACTGCTGAAAAAAAATTCAACCTGCATATAACATGTTTCTTCCAAAAGCATTAATGTCTACTTGAGAGCGAGCAGATGCGAAATGTTGCAACCTGAATTGTCCCAATACAGGAAAACAAGAATTTTCAAAGGATCATTAGACTTACTTGACGACATTCATTTTACCACTGCTGAAAAAAAATTTAACCTGCATATAACATGTTTCTTGCAAAGGATTAAAGTGTACTTGAGAGCGAGCAGATGCGAAGTGTTGCAACCTGAATTGTCCCAATACAGGAAAACAACAATTTTCAAATGATCATTAGACTTACTTGATGACATTAATTTTACCACTGCTGAAAAAAAATTCAACCTGCATGTAACATGTTTCTTCCAAAAGCATTAATGTCTACTTGAGAGCGAGCAGATGCGAAGTGTTGCAACCTGAATTGTCCCAATACAGCAAAACAAGAATTTTCAAAGGATCATTAGACTTACTTGACGACATTAATTTTACCACTGCTGAAAAAAAATTTAACCTGCATATAACATGTTTCTTCCAAAAGCATTAATGTGTACTTGAGAGCGAGCAGATGCGAAGTGTTGCAACCTGAAGTGTCCCAATACAGCAAAACAAGAATTTTCAAAGGATCATTAGACTTACTTGACGACATTAATTTTACCACTGCTGAAAAAAAATTTAACCTGCATATAACATGTTTCTTCCAAAAGCATTAATGTGTACTTGAGAGCGAGCAGATGCGAAGTGTTGCAACCTGAATTGTCCCAATACAGCAAAACAAGAATTTTCAAAGGATCATTAGACTTACTTGACGACATTAATTTTACCACTGCTGAAAAAAAATTCAACCTGCATATAACATGTTTCTTCCAAAAGCATTAATGTCTACTTGAGAGCGAGCAGATGCGAAGTGTTGCAACCTGAATTGTCCCAATACAGGAAAACAAGAATTTTCAAAGGATCATTAGACTTACTTGACGACATTAATTTTACCACTGCTGAAAAAAAATTTAACCTGCATATAACATGTTTCTTCCAAAGGATTAATGTGTACTTGAGAGCGAGCAGATGCGAAGTGTTGCAACCTGAATTGTCCCAATACTGGAAAACAAGAATTTTCAAAGGATCATTAGACTTACTTGACGACATTAATTTTACCACTGCTGAAAAGAAATTAAACCTGCATATGACATATTTCTTCCATAAACATTAATGTCTACTTGAGAGCGAGCAGATGCGAAGTGTTGCAACCTGAATTGTCCCAATACAGGAAAACAACAATTTTCAAATGATCATTAGACTTACTTGATGACATTAATTTTACCACTCCTGAAAAAAAATTCAACCTGCATGTAACATGTTTCTTCCAAAAGCATTAATATCTACTTGAGAGCGAGCAGATGCGAAGTGTTGCAACCTGAATTGTCCCAATACAGCAAAACAAAAATTTTCAAAGGATCATTAGACTTACTTGACGACATTAATTTTACCACTGCTGAAAAAAAATTCAACCTGCATATAACATGTTTCTTCCAAAAGCATTAATGTCTACTTGAGAGCGAGCAGCTGCGAAGTGTTGCAACCTGAATTGTCCCAATACAGGAAAACAAGAATGTTCAAAGGATCATTAGACTTACTTGACATTAATTTTACCACTGCTGAAAAAAAATTCAACCTCCATATAACTTATTTCTTCCAAAAACATTAATGTGAACTTGAGAGCGAGCTGATGCGAAGTGTTGCAACCTCAATTGTCCCAATACAGCAAAACAAAATTTTCAAAGGATCATTAGACTTACTTGACGACATTAATTTTACCACTGCTGAAAAGAAATTAAACCTGCATATGACATGTTTCTTCTAAAAGCATTAATGTCTACTTGAGAGCGAGCAGATGCGAAGTGTTGCAACCTGAATTGTCCCAATACAGAAAAACAAGAATGTTCAAAGGATCATTAGACTTACTTGACATTAATTTTACCACTGCTGAAAAAAAATTCTACCTGCATATAACATGTTAACAAAAGCATTAATGTCTACTTGAGAGCGAGCAGATGCGAAGTGTTGCAACCTGAATTGTCCCAATACAGGAAAACAAGAATGTTCGAAGGATCATTAGACTTACTTGACATTAATTTTACCACTGCTGAAAAAAAATTCAACCTCCATATAACATATTTCTTCCAAAAACATTAAAGTGAACTTGAGAGCGAGCAGATGCGAAGTGTTGCAACCTGAATTGTCCCAATACTGAAAAACAAGAATTTTCAAAGGATCATTACACTTACTTGACGACATTAATTTTACCACTGCTGAAAAGAAATTAAACCTGCATATGACAGATTTCTTCCATAAACATTAATGTATACTTGAGAGCGAGCAGATCCGAAGTGTTGCAACCTGAATTGTCCCAATACAGGAAAACAACAATTTTCAAATGATCATTAGACTTACTCGACGACATTAATTTTACCACTGCTGAAAAAAAATTCAACCTGCATATAACATATTTCTTTCAAAAGCATTAATGTCTACTTGAGAGCGAGCAGATGCGAAGTGTTGCAACCTGAATTGTCCCAATACAGCAAAACAAGAATTTTCAAAGGATCATTAGACTTACTTGACGACATTAATTTTACCACTGCTGAAAAAAAGTTTAACCTGCATATAACATGTTTCTTCCAAAAGCATTAATGTCTACTTGAGAGCGAGCAGATGCGAAGTGTTGCAACCTGAATTGTCCCAATACAGGAAAACAAGAATTTTCAAAGGATCATTAGACTTACTTGACGACATTAATTTTACCACTGCTGAAAAAAAATTTAACCTGCATATAACATGTTTCTTGCAAAGGATTAAAGTGTACTTGAGAGCGAGCAGATGCGAAGTGTTGCAACCTGAATTGTCCCAATACTGGAAAACAAGAATTTTCAAAGGATCATTAGACTTACTTGACGACATTAATTTTAACACTGCTGAAAAGAAATTAAACCTGCATATGACATATTTCTTCCATAAACAATAATGTCTACTTGAGAGCGAGCAGATGCGAAGTGTTGCAACCTGAATTGTCCCAATACAGGAAAACAACAATTTTCAAATGATCATTAGACTTACTTGATGACATTAATTTTACCACTGCTGAAAAAAAATTCAACCTGCATGTAACATGTTTCTTCCAAAAGCATTAATGTCTACTTGAGAGCGAGCAGATGCGAAGTGTTGCAACCTGAATTGTCCCAATACAGCAAAACAAGAATTTTCAAAGGATCATTAGACTTACTTGACGACATTAATTTTACCACTGCTGAAAAAAAATTTAACCTGCATATAACATGTTTCTTCCAAAAGCATTAATGTGTACTTGAGAGCGAGCAGATGCGAAGTGTTGCAACCTGAAGTGTCCCAATACAGCAAAACAAGAATTTTCAAAGGATCATTAGACTTACTTGACGACATTAATTTTACCACTGCTGAAAAAAAATTTAACCTGCATATAACATGTTTCTTCCAAAAGCATTAATGTGTACTTGAGAGCGAGCAGATGCGAAGTGTTGCAACCTGAATTGTCCCAATACAGCAAAACAAGAATTTTCAAAGGATCATTAGACTTACTTGACGACATTAATTTTACCACTGCTGAAAAAAAATTCAACCTGCATATAACATGTTTCTTCCAAAAGCATTAATGTCTACTTGAGAGCGAGCAGATGCGAAGTGTTGCAACCTGAATTGTCCCAATACAGGAAAACAAGAATTTTCAAAGGATCATTAGACTTACTTGACGACATTAATTTTACCACTGCTGAAAAAAAATTTAACCTGCATATAACATGTTTCTTCCAAAGGATTAATGTGTACTTGAGAGCGAGCAGATGCGAAGTGTTGCAACCTGAATTGTCCCAATACTGGAAAACAAGAATTTTCAAAGGATCATTAGACTTACTTGACGACATTAATTTTACCACTGCTGAAAAGAAATTAAACCTGCATATGACATATTTCTTCCATAAACATTAATGTCTACTTGAGAGCGAGCAGATGCGAAGTGTTGCAACCTGAATTGTCCCAATACAGGAAAACAACAATTTTCAAATGATCATTAGACTTACTTGATGACATTAATTTTACCACTCCTGAAAAAAAATTCAACCTGCATGTAACATGTTTCTTCCAAAAGCATTAATATCTACTTGAGAGCGAGCAGATGCGAAGTGTTGCAACCTGAATTGTCCCAATACAGCAAAACAAAAATTTTCAAAGGATCATTAGACTTACTTGACGACATTAATTTTACCACTGCTGAAAAAAAATTCAACCTGCATATAACATGTTTCTTCCAAAAGCATTAATGTCTACTTGAGAGCGAGCAGCTGCGAAGTGTTGCAACCTGAATTGTCCCAATACAGGAAAACAAGAATGTTCAAAGGATCATTAGACTTACTTGACATTAATTTTACCACTGCTGAAAAAAAATTCAACCTCCATATAACTTATTTCTTCCAAAAACATTAATGTGAACTTGAGAGCGAGCTGATGCGAAGTGTTGCAACCTCAATTGTCCCAATACAGCAAAACAAAATTTTCAAAGGATCATTAGACTTACTTGACGACATTAATTTTACCACTGCTGAAAAGAAATTAAACCTGCATATGACATGTTTCTTCTAAAAGCATTAATGTCTACTTGAGAGCGAGCAGATGCGAAGTGTTGCAACCTGAATTGTCCCAATACAGAAAAACAAGAATGTTCAAAGGATCATTAGACTTACTTGACATTAATTTTACCACTGCTGAAAAAAAATTCTACCTGCATATAACATGTTAACAAAAGCATTAATGTCTACTTGAGAGCGAGCAGATGCGAAGTGTTGCAACCTGAATTGTCCCAATACAGGAAAACAAGAATGTTCGAAGGATCATTAGACTTACTTGACATTAATTTTACCACTGCTGAAAAAAAATTCAACCTCCATATAACATATTTCTTCCAAAAACATTAAAGTGAACTTGAGAGCGAGCAGATGCGAAGTGTTGCAACCTGAATTGTCCCAATACTGAAAAACAAGAATTTTCAAAGGATCATTACACTTACTTGACGACATTAATTTTACCACTGCTGAAAAGAAATTAAACCTGCATATGACAGATTTCTTCCATAAACATTAATGTATACTTGAGAGCGAGCAGATCCGAAGTGTTGCAACCTGAATTGTCCCAATACAGGAAAACAACAATTTTCAAATGATCATTAGACTTACTCGACGACATTAATTTTACCACTGCTGAAAAAAAATTCAACCTGCATATAACATATTTCTTTCAAAAGCATTAATGTCTACTTGAGAGCGAGCAGATGCGAAGTGTTGCAACCTGAATTGTCCCAATACAGCAAAACAAGAATTTTCAAAGGATCATTAGACTTACTTGACGACATTAATTTTACCACTGCTGAAAAAAAGTTTAACCTGCATATAACATGTTTCTTCCAAAAGCATTAATGTCTACTTGAGAGCGAGCAGATGCGAAGTGTTGCAACCTGAATTGTCCCAATACAGGAAAACAAGAATTTTCAAAGGATCATTAGACTTACTTGACGACATTAATTTTACCACTGCTGAAAAAAAATTTAACCTGCATATAACATGTTTCTTGCAAAGGATTAAAGTGTACTTGAGAGCGAGCAGATGCGAAGTGTTGCAACCTGAATTGTCCCAATACTGGAAAACAAGAATTTTCAAAGGATCATTAGACTTACTTGACGACATTAATTTTAACACTGCTGAAAAGAAATTAAACCTGCATATGACATATTTCTTCCATAAACAATAATGTCTACTTGAGAGCGAGCAGATGCGAAGTGTTGCAACCTGAATTGTCCCAATACAGGAAAACAACAATTTTCAAATGATCATTAGACTTACTTGATGACATTAATTTTACCACTGCTGAAAAAAAATTCAACCTGCATGTAACATGTTTCTTCCAAAAGCATTAATGTCTACTTGAGAGCGAGCAGATGCGAAGTGTTGCAACCTGAATTGTCCCAATACAGCAAAACAAGAATTTTCAAAGGATCATTAGACTTACTTGACGACATTAATTTTACCACTGCTGAAAAAAAATTTAACCTGCATATAACATGTTTCTTCCAAAAGCATTAATGTGTACTTGAGAGCGAGCAGATGCGAAGTGTTGCAACCTGAATTGTCCCAATACAGCAAAACAAGAATTTTCAAAGGATCATTAGACTTACTTGACGACATTAATTTTACCACTGCTGAAAAAAAATTCAACCTGCATATAACATGTTTCTTCCAAAAGCATTAATGTCTACTTGAGAGCGAGCAGATGCGAAGTGTTGCAACCTGAATTGTCCCAATACAGGAAAACAAGAATTTTCAAAGGATCATTAGACTTACTTGACGACATTAATTTTACCACTGCTGAAAAAAAATTTAACCTGCATATAACATGTTTCTTCCAAAGGATTAATGTGTACTTGAGAGCGAGCAGATGCGAAGTGTTGCAACCTGAATTGTCCCAATACTGGAAAACAAGAATTTTCAAAGGATCATTAGACTTACTTGACGACATTAATTTTACCACTGCTGAAAAGAAATTAAACCTGCATATGACATATTTCTTCCATAAACATTAATGTCTACTTGAGAGCGAGCAGATGCGAAGTGTTGCAACCTGAATTGTCCCAATACAGGAAAACAACAATTTTCAAATGATCATTAGACTTACTTGATGACATTAATTTTACCACTCCTGAAAAAAAATTCAACCTGCATGTAACATGTTTCTTCCAAAAGCATTAATATCTACTTGAGAGCGAGCAGATGCGAAGTGTTGCAACCTGAATTGTCCCAATACAGCAAAACAAGAATTTTCAAAGGATCATTAGACTTACTTGACGACATTAATTTTACCACTGCTGAAAAAAAATTCAACCTGCATATAACATGTTTCTTCCAAAAGCATTAATGTCTACTTGAGAGCGAGCAGCTGCGAAGTGTTGCAACCTGAATTGTCCCAATACAGGAAAACAAGAATGTTCAAAGGATCATTAGACTTACTTGACATTAATTTTACCACTGCTGAAAAAAAATTCAACCTCCATATAACATATTTCTTCCAAAAACATTAATGTGAACTTGAGAGCGAGCTGATGCGAAGTGTTGCAACCTCAATTGTCCCAATACAGCAAAACAAAATTTTCAAAGGATCATTAGACTTACTTGACGACATTAATTTTACCACTGCTGAAAAGAAATTAAACCTGCATATGACATGTTTCTTCTAAAAGCATTAATGTCTACTTGAGAGCGAGCAGATGCGAAGTGTTGCAACCTGAATTGTCCCAATACAGAAAAACAAGAATGTTCAAAGGATCATTAGACTTACTTGACATTAATTTTACCACTGCTGAAAAAAAATTCTACCTGCATATAACATGTTAACAAAAGCATTAATGTCTACTTGAGAGCGAGCAGATGCGAAGTGTTGCAACCTGAATTGTCCCAATACAGGAAAACAAGAATGTTCGAAGGATCATTAGACTTACTTGACATTAATTTTACCACTGCTGAAAAAAAATTCAACCTCCATATAACATATTTCTTCCAAAAACATTAAAGTGAACTTGAGAGCGAGCAGATGCGAAGTGTTGCAACCTGAATTGTCCCAATACTGAAAAACAAGAATTTTCAAAGGATCATTAGACTTACTTGACGACATTAATTTTACCACTGCTGAAAAAAAGTTTAACCTGCATATAACATGTTTCTTCCAAAAGCATTAATGTGTACTTGAGAGCGAGCAGATGCGAAGTGTTGCAACCTGAATTGTCCCAATACAGCAAAACAAGAATTTTCAAAGGATCATTAGACTTACTCGACGACATTAATTTTACCACTGCTGAAAAAAAATTCAACCTGCATATAACATATTTCTTTCAAAAGCATTAATGTCTACTTGAGAGCGAGCAGATGCGAAGTGTTGCAACCTGAATTGTCCCAATACAGCAAAACAAGAATTTTCAAAGGATCATTAGACTTACTTGACGACATTAATTTTACCACTGCTGAAAAAAAGTTTAACCTGCATATAACATGTTTCTTCCAAAAGCATTAATGTGTACTTGAGAGCGAGCAGATGCGAAGTGTTGCAACCTGAATTGTCCCAATACAGGAAAACAAGAATTTTCAAAGGATCATTAGACTTACTTGACGACATTAATTTTACCACTGCTGAAAAAAAATTTAACCTGCATATAACATGTTTCTTCCAAAGGATTAATGTGTACTTGAGAGCGAGCAGATGCGAAGTGTTGCAACCTGAATTGTCCCAATACTGGAAAACAAGAATTTTCAAAGGATCATTAGACTTACTTGACGACATTAATTTTACCACTGCTGAAAAGAAATTAAACCTGCATATGACATATTTCTTCCATAAACATTAATATTTACTTGAGAGCGAGCAGATGCGAAGTGTTGCAACCTGAATTGTCCCAATACAGGAAAACAACAATTTTCAAATGATCATTAGACTTACTTGACGACATTAATTTTACCACTGCTGAAAAGAAATTAAACCTGCATATGACAGATTTCTTCCATAAACATTAATGTATACTTGAGAGCGAGCAGATCCGAAGTGTTGCAACCTGAATTGTCCCAATACAGGAAAACAAGAATGTTCAAAGGATCATTAGACTTACTTGACATTAATTTTACCACTGCTGAAAAAAAATTCAACCTCCATATAACATATTTCTTCCAAAAACATTAATGTGAACTTGAGAGCGAGCAGATGCGAAGTGTTGCAACCTGAATTGTCCCAATACAGCAAAACAAGAATTTTCAAAGAATCATTAGACTTACTTGACATTAATTTTACCACTGCTGAAAAAAAATTCAACCTCCATATAACATATTTCTTCCAAAAACATTAAAGTGAACTTGAGAGCGAGCAGATGCGAAGTGTTGCAACCTGAATTGTCCCAATACTGAAAAACAAGAATTTTCAAAGGATCATTACACTTACTTGACGACATTAATTTTACCACTGCTGAAAAGAAATTAAACCTGCATATGACAGATTTCTTCCATAAACATTAATGTATACTTGAGAGCGAGCAGATCCGAAGTGTTGCAACCTGAATTGTCCCAATACAGGAAAACAACAATTTTCAAATGATCATTAGACTTACTCGACGACATTAATTTTACCACTGCTGAAAAAAAATTCAACCTGCATATAACATGTTTCTTCCAAAAGCATTAATGTCTACTTGAGAGCGAGCAGATGCGAAGTGTTGCAACCTGAATTGTCCCAATACAGCAAAACAAGAATTTTCAAAGGATCATTAGACTTACTTGACGACATTAATTTTACCACTGCTGAAAAAAAATTCAACCTGCATATAACATGTTTCTTCCAAAAGCATTAATGTCTACTTGAGAGCGAGCAGATGCGAAGTGTTGCAACCTGAATTGTCCCAATACAGGAAAACAAGAATTTTCAAAGGATCATTAGACTTACTTGACGACATTAATTTTACCACTGCTGAAAAAAAATTTAACCTGCATATATGTTAACATGTTTCTTGCAAAGGATTAAAGTGTACTTGAGAGCGAGCAGATGCGAAGTGTTGCAACCTGAATTGTCCCAATACTGGAAAACAAGAATTTTCAAAGGATCATTAGACTTACTTGACGACATTAATTTTACCACTGCTGAAAAGAAATTAAACCTGCATATGACATATTTCTTCCATAAACAATAATGTCTACTTGAGAGCGAGCAGATGCGAAGTGTTGCAACCTGAATTGTCCCAATACAGGAAAACAACAATTTTCAAATGATCATTAGACTTACGTGATGACATTAACTTTACCACTGCTGAAAAAAAATTCAACCTGCATGTAACATGTTTCTTCCAAAAGCATTAATGGCTACTTGAGAGCGAGCAGATGCGAAGTGTTGCAACCTGAATTGTCCCAATACAGCAAAACAAGAATTTTCAAAGGATCATTAGACTTACTTGACGACATTAATTTTACCACTGCTGAAAAAAAATTTAACCTGCATATAACATGTTTCTTCCAAAAGCATTAATGTGTACTTGAGAGCGAGCAGATGCGAAGTGTTGCAACCTGAAGTGTCCCAATACAGCAAAACAAGAATTTTCAAAGGATCATTAGACTTACTTGACGACATTAATTTTACCACTGCTGAAAAAAAATTTAACCTGCATATAACATGTTTCTTCCAAAAGCATTAATGTGTACTTGAGAGCGAGCAGATGCGAAGTGTTGCAACCTGAAGTGTCCCAATACAGCAAAACAAGAATTTTCAAAGGATCATTAGACTTACTTGACGACATTAATTTTACCACTGCTGAAAAAAAATTCAACCTGCATATAACATGTTTCTTCCAAAAGCATTAATGTCTACTTGAGAGCGAGCAGATGCGAAGTGTTGCAACCTGAATTGTCCCAATACAGGAAAACAAGAATGTTCAAAGGATCATTAGACTTACTTGACATTAATTTTACCACTGCTGAAAAAAAATTCAACCTCCATATAACATATTTCTTCCAAAAACATTAATGTGAACTTGAGAGCGAGCTGATGCGAAGTGTTGCAACCTCAATTGTCCCAATACAGCAAAACAGAATTTTCAAAGGATCATTAGACTTACTTGACATTAATTTTACCACTGCTGAAAAAAAATTCTACCTGCATATAACATGTTAACAAAAGCATTAATGTCTACTTGAGAGCGAGCAGATGCGAAGTGTTGCAACCTGAATTGTCCCAATACAGGAAAACAAGAATGTTCGAAGGATCATTAGACTTACTTGACATTAATTTTACCACTGCTGAAAAAAAATTCAACCTCCATATAACATATTTCTTCCAAAAACATTAAAGTGAACTTGAGAGCGAGCAGATGCGAAGTGTTGCAACCTGAATTGTCCCAATACTGAAAAACAAGAATTTTCAAAGGATCATTACACTTACTTGACGACATTAATTTTACCACTGCTGAAAAGAAATTAAACCTGCATATGACAGATTTCTTCCATAAACATTAATGTATACTTGAGAGCGAGCAGATCCGAAGTGTTGCAACCTGAATTGTCCCAATACAGGAAAACAACAATTTTCAAATGATCATTAGACTTACTCGACGACATTAATTTTACCACTGCTGAAAAAAAATTCAACCTGCATATAACATATTTCTTTCAAAAGCATTAATGTCTACTTGAGAGCGAGCAGATGCGAAGTGTTGCAACCTGAATTGTCCCAATACAGCAAAACAAGAATTTTCAAAGGATCATTAGACTTACTTGACGACATTAATTTTACCACTGCTGAAAAAAAGTTTAACCTGCATATAACATGTTTCTTCCAAAAGCATTAATGTCTACTTGAGAGCGAGCAGATGCGAAGTGTTGCAACCTGAATTGTCCCAATACAGGAAAACAAGAATTTTCAAAGGATCATTAGACTTACTTGACGACATTAATTTTACCACTGCTGAAAAAAAATTTAACCTGCATATAACATGTTTCTTGCAAAGGATTAAAGTGTACTTGAGAGCGAGCAGATGCGAAGTGTTGCAACCTGAATTGTCCCAATACTGGAAAACAAGAATTTTCAAAGGATCATTAGACTTACTTGACGACATTAATTTTAACACTGCTGAAAAGAAATTAAACCTGCATATGACATATTTCTTCCATAAACAATAATGTCTACTTGAGAGCGAGCAGATGCGAAGTGTTGCAACCTGAATTGTCCCAATACAGGAAAACAACAATTTTCAAATGATCATTAGACTTACTTGATGACATTAATTTTACCACTGCTGAAAAAAAATTCAACCTGCATGTAACATGTTTCTTCCAAAAGCATTAATGTCTACTTGAGAGCGAGCAGATGCGAAGTGTTGCAACCTGAATTGTCCCAATACAGCAAAACAAGAATTTTCAAAGGATCATTAGACTTACTTGACGACATTAATTTTACCACTGCTGAAAAAAAATTTAACCTGCATATAACATGTTTCTTCCAAAAGCATTAATGTGTACTTGAGAGCGAGCAGATGCGAAGTGTTGCAACCTGAAGTGTCCCAATACAGCAAAACAAGAATTTTCAAAGGATCATTAGACTTACTTGACGACATTAATTTTACCACTGCTGAAAAAAAATTTAACCTGCATATAACATGTTTCTTCCAAAAGCATTAATGTGTACTTGAGAGCGAGCAGATGCGAAGTGTTGCAACCTGAATTGTCCCAATACAGCAAAACAAGAATTTTCAAAGGATCATTAGACTTACTTGACGACATTAATTTTACCACTGCTGAAAAAAAATTCAACCTGCATATAACATGTTTCTTCCAAAAGCATTAATGTCTACTTGAGAGCGAGCAGATGCGAAGTGTTGCAACCTGAATTGTCCCAATACAGGAAAACAAGAATTTTCAAAGGATCATTAGACTTACTTGACGACATTAATTTTACCACTGCTGAAAAAAAATTTAACCTGCATATAACATGTTTCTTCCAAAGGATTAATGTGTACTTGAGAGCGAGCAGATGCGAAGTGTTGCAACCTGAATTGTCCCAATACTGGAAAACAAGAATTTTCAAAGGATCATTAGACTTACTTGACGACATTAATTTTACCACTGCTGAAAAGAAATTAAACCTGCATATGACATATTTCTTCCATAAACATTAATGTCTACTTGAGAGCGAGCAGATGCGAAGTGTTGCAACCTGAATTGTCCCAATACAGGAAAACAACAATTTTCAAATGATCATTAGACTTACTTGATGACATTAATTTTACCACTCCTGAAAAAAAATTCAACCTGCATGTAACATGTTTCTTCCAAAAGCATTAATATCTACTTGAGAGCGAGCAGATGCGAAGTGTTGCAACCTGAATTGTCCCAATACAGCAAAACAAAAATTTTCAAAGGATCATTAGACTTACTTGACGACATTAATTTTACCACTGCTGAAAAAAAATTCAACCTGCATATAACATGTTTCTTCCAAAAGCATTAATGTCTACTTGAGAGCGAGCAGCTGCGAAGTGTTGCAACCTGAATTGTCCCAATACAGGAAAACAAGAATGTTCAAAGGATCATTAGACTTACTTGACATTAATTTTACCACTGCTGAAAAAAAATTCAACCTCCATATAACTTATTTCTTCCAAAAACATTAATGTGAACTTGAGAGCGAGCTGATGCGAAGTGTTGCAACCTCAATTGTCCCAATACAGCAAAACAAAATTTTCAAAGGATCATTAGACTTACTTGACGACATTAATTTTACCACTGCTGAAAAGAAATTAAACCTGCATATGACATGTTTCTTCTAAAAGCATTAATGTCTACTTGAGAGCGAGCAGATGCGAAGTGTTGCAACCTGAATTGTCCCAATACAGAAAAACAAGAATGTTCAAAGGATCATTAGACTTACTTGACATTAATTTTACCACTGCTGAAAAAAAATTCTACCTGCATATAACATGTTAACAAAAGCATTAATGTCTACTTGAGAGCGAGCAGATGCGAAGTGTTGCAACCTGAATTGTCCCAATACAGGAAAACAAGAATGTTCGAAGGATCATTAGACTTACTTGACATTAATTTTACCACTGCTGAAAAAAAATTCAACCTCCATATAACATATTTCTTCCAAAAACATTAAAGTGAACTTGAGAGCGAGCAGATGCGAAGTGTTGCAACCTGAATTGTCCCAATACTGAAAAACAAGAATTTTCAAAGGATCATTACACTTACTTGACGACATTAATTTTACCACTGCTGAAAAGAAATTAAACCTGCATATGACAGATTTCTTCCATAAACATTAATGTATACTTGAGAGCGAGCAGATCCGAAGTGTTGCAACCTGAATTGTCCCAATACAGGAAAACAACAATTTTCAAATGATCATTAGACTTACTCGACGACATTAATTTTACCACTGCTGAAAAAAAATTCAACCTGCATATAACATATTTCTTTCAAAAGCATTAATGTCTACTTGAGAGCGAGCAGATGCGAAGTGTTGCAACCTGAATTGTCCCAATACAGCAAAACAAGAATTTTCAAAGGATCATTAGACTTACTTGACGACATTAATTTTACCACTGCTGAAAAAAAGTTTAACCTGCATATAACATGTTTCTTCCAAAAGCATTAATGTCTACTTGAGAGCGAGCAGATGCGAAGTGTTGCAACCTGAATTGTCCCAATACAGGAAAACAAGAATTTTCAAAGGATCATTAGACTTACTTGACGACATTAATTTTACCACTGCTGAAAAAAAATTTAACCTGCATATAACATGTTTCTTGCAAAGGATTAAAGTGTACTTGAGAGCGAGCAGATGCGAAGTGTTGCAACCTGAATTGTCCCAATACTGGAAAACAAGAATTTTCAAAGGATCATTAGACTTACTTGACGACATTAATTTTAACACTGCTGAAAAGAAATTAAACCTGCATATGACATATTTCTTCCATAAACAATAATGTCTACTTGAGAGCGAGCAGATGCGAAGTGTTGCAACCTGAATTGTCCCAATACAGGAAAACAACAATTTTCAAATGATCATTAGACTTACTTGATGACATTAATTTTACCACTGCTGAAAAAAAATTCAACCTGCATGTAACATGTTTCTTCCAAAAGCATTAATGTCTACTTGAGAGCGAGCAGATGCGAAGTGTTGCAACCTGAATTGTCCCAATACAGCAAAACAAGAATTTTCAAAGGATCATTAGACTTACTTGACGACATTAATTTTACCACTGCTGAAAAAAAATTTAACCTGCATATAACATGTTTCTTCCAAAAGCATTAATGTGTACTTGAGAGCGAGCAGATGCGAAGTGTTGCAACCTGAATTGTCCCAATACAGCAAAACAAGAATTTTCAAAGGATCATTAGACTTACTTGACGACATTAATTTTACCACTGCTGAAAAAAAATTCAACCTGCATATAACATGTTTCTTCCAAAAGCATTAATGTCTACTTGAGAGCGAGCAGATGCGAAGTGTTGCAACCTGAATTGTCCCAATACAGGAAAACAAGAATTTTCAAAGGATCATTAGACTTACTTGACGACATTAATTTTACCACTGCTGAAAAAAAATTTAACCTGCATATAACATGTTTCTTCCAAAGGATTAATGTGTACTTGAGAGCGAGCAGATGCGAAGTGTTGCAACCTGAATTGTCCCAATACTGGAAAACAAGAATTTTCAAAGGATCATTAGACTTACTTGACGACATTAATTTTACCACTGCTGAAAAGAAATTAAACCTGCATATGACATATTTCTTCCATAAACATTAATGTCTACTTGAGAGCGAGCAGATGCGAAGTGTTGCAACCTGAATTGTCCCAATACAGGAAAACAACAATTTTCAAATGATCATTAGACTTACTTGATGACATTAATTTTACCACTCCTGAAAAAAAATTCAACCTGCATGTAACATGTTTCTTCCAAAAGCATTAATATCTACTTGAGAGCGAGCAGATGCGAAGTGTTGCAACCTGAATTGTCCCAATACAGCAAAACAAGAATTTTCAAAGGATCATTAGACTTACTTGACGACATTAATTTTACCACTGCTGAAAAAAAATTCAACCTGCATATAACATGTTTCTTCCAAAAGCATTAATGTCTACTTGAGAGCGAGCAGCTGCGAAGTGTTGCAACCTGAATTGTCCCAATACAGGAAAACAAGAATGTTCAAAGGATCATTAGACTTACTTGACATTAATTTTACCACTGCTGAAAAAAAATTCAACCTCCATATAACATATTTCTTCCAAAAACATTAATGTGAACTTGAGAGCGAGCTGATGCGAAGTGTTGCAACCTCAATTGTCCCAATACAGCAAAACAAAATTTTCAAAGGATCATTAGACTTACTTGACGACATTAATTTTACCACTGCTGAAAAGAAATTAAACCTGCATATGACATGTTTCTTCTAAAAGCATTAATGTCTACTTGAGAGCGAGCAGATGCGAAGTGTTGCAACCTGAATTGTCCCAATACAGAAAAACAAGAATGTTCAAAGGATCATTAGACTTACTTGACATTAATTTTACCACTGCTGAAAAAAAATTCTACCTGCATATAACATGTTAACAAAAGCATTAATGTCTACTTGAGAGCGAGCAGATGCGAAGTGTTGCAACCTGAATTGTCCCAATACAGGAAAACAAGAATGTTCGAAGGATCATTAGACTTACTTGACATTAATTTTACCACTGCTGAAAAAAAATTCAACCTCCATATAACATATTTCTTCCAAAAACATTAAAGTGAACTTGAGAGCGAGCAGATGCGAAGTGTTGCAACCTGAATTGTCCCAATACTGAAAAACAAGAATTTTCAAAGGATCATTAGACTTACTTGACGACATTAATTTTACCACTGCTGAAAAAAAGTTTAACCTGCATATAACATGTTTCTTCCAAAAGCATTAATGTGTACTTGAGAGCGAGCAGATGCGAAGTGTTGCAACCTGAATTGTCCCAATACAGCAAAACAAGAATTTTCAAAGGATCATTAGACTTACTCGACGACATTAATTTTACCACTGCTGAAAAAAAATTCAACCTGCATATAACATATTTCTTTCAAAAGCATTAATGTCTACTTGAGAGCGAGCAGATGCGAAGTGTTGCAACCTGAATTGTCCCAATACAGCAAAACAAGAATTTTCAAAGGATCATTAGACTTACTTGACGACATTAATTTTACCACTGCTGAAAAAAAGTTTAACCTGCATATAACATGTTTCTTCCAAAAGCATTAATGTGTACTTGAGAGCGAGCAGATGCGAAGTGTTGCAACCTGAATTGTCCCAATACAGGAAAACAAGAATTTTCAAAGGATCATTAGACTTACTTGACGACATTAATTTTACCACTGCTGAAAAAAAATTTAACCTGCATATAACATGTTTCTTCCAAAGGATTAATGTGTACTTGAGAGCGAGCAGATGCGAAGTGTTGCAACCTGAATTGTCCCAATACTGGAAAACAAGAATTTTCAAAGGATCATTAGACTTACTTGACGACATTAATTTTACCACTGCTGAAAAGAAATTAAACCTGCATATGACATATTTCTTCCATAAACATTAATATTTACTTGAGAGCGAGCAGATGCGAAGTGTTGCAACCTGAATTGTCCCAATACAGGAAAACAACAATTTTCAAATGATCATTAGACTTACTTGACGACATTAATTTTACCACTGCTGAAAAAAAATTCAACCTGCATATAACATGTTTCTTCCAAAAGCATTAATGTCTACTTGAGAGCGAGCAGATGCGAAGTGTTGCAACCTAAATTGTCCCAATACAGGAAAACAAGAATGTTCAAAGGATCATTAGACTTACTTGACATTAATTTTACCACTGCTGAAAAAAAATTCAACCTCCATATAACATATTTCTTCCAAAAACATTAATGTGAACTTGAGAGCGAGCAGATGCGAAGTGTTGCAACCTGAATTGTCCCAATACAGCAAAACAAGAATTTTCAAAGAATCATTAGACTTACTTGACATTAATTTTACCACTGCTGAAAAAAAATTCAACCTCCATATAACATATTTCTTCCAAAAACATTAAAGTGAACTTGAGAGCGAGCAGATGCGAAGTGTTGCAACCTGAATTGTCCCAATACTGAAAAACAAGAATTTTCAAAGGATCATTACACTTACTTGACGACATTAATTTTACCACTGCTGAAAAGAAATTAAACCTGCATATGACAGATTTCTTCCATAAACATTAATGTATACTTGAGAGCGAGCAGATCCGAAGTGTTGCAACCTGAATTGTCCCAATACAGGAAAACAACAATTTTCAAATGATCATTAGACTTACTCGACGACATTAATTTTACCACTGCTGAAAAAAAATTCAACCTGCATATAACATGTTTCTTCCAAAAGCATTAATGTCTACTTGAGAGCGAGCAGATGCGAAGTGTTGCAACCTGAATTGTCCCAATACAGCAAAACAAGAATTTTCAAAGGATCATTAGACTTACTTGACGACATTAATTTTACCACTGCTGAAAAAAAATTCAACCTGCATATAACATGTTTCTTCCAAAAGCATTAATGTCTACTTGAGAGCGAGCAGATGCGAAGTGTTGCAACCTGAATTGTCCCAATACAGGAAAACAAGAATTTTCAAAGGATCATTAGACTTACTTGACGACATTAATTTTACCACTGCTGAAAAAAAATTTAACCTGCATATATGTTAACATGTTTCTTGCAAAGGATTAAAGTGTACTTGAGAGCGAGCAGATGCGAAGTGTTGCAACCTGAATTGTCCCAATACTGGAAAACAAGAATTTTCAAAGGATCATTAGACTTACTTGACGACATTAATTTTACCACTGCTGAAAAGAAATTAAACCTGCATATGACATATTTCTTCCATAAACAATAATGTCTACTTGAGAGCGAGCAGATGCGAAGTGTTGCAACCTGAATTGTCCCAATACAGGAAAACAACAATTTTCAAATGATCATTAGACTTACGTGATGACATTAACTTTACCACTGCTGAAAAAAAATTCAACCTGCATGTAACATGTTTCTTCCAAAAGCATTAATGGCTACTTGAGAGCGAGCAGATGCGAAGTGTTGCAACCTGAATTGTCCCAATACAGCAAAACAAGAATTTTCAAAGGATCATTAGACTTACTTGACGACATTAATTTTACCACTGCTGAAAAAAAATTTAACCTGCATATAACATGTTTCTTCCAAAAGCATTAATGTGTACTTGAGAGCGAGCAGATGCGAAGTGTTGCAACCTGAAGTGTCCCAATACAGCAAAACAAGAATTTTCAAAGGATCATTAGACTTACTTGACGACATTAATTTTACCACTGCTGAAAAAAAATTTAACCTGCATATAACATGTTTCTTCCAAAAGCATTAATGTGTACTTGAGAGCGAGCAGATGCGAAGTGTTGCAACCTGAAGTGTCCCAATACAGCAAAACAAGAATTTTCAAAGGATCATTAGACTTACTTGACGACATTAATTTTACCACTGCTGAAAAAAAATTCAACCTGCATATAACATGTTTCTTCCAAAAGCATTAATGTCTACTTGAGAGCGAGCAGATGCGAAGTGTTGCAACCTGAATTGTCCCAATACAGGAAAACAAGAATGTTCAAAGGATCATTAGACTTACTTGACATTAATTTTACCACTGCTGAAAAAAAATTCAACCTCCATATAACATATTTCTTCCAAAAACATTAATGTGAACTTGAGAGCGAGCTGATGCGAAGTGTTGCAACCTCAATTGTCCCAATACAGCAAAACAGAATTTTCAAAGGATCATTAGACTTACTTGACGACATTAATTTTACCACTGCTGAAAAGAAATTAAACCTGCATATGACATATTTCTTCCATAAACATTAATGTATACTTGAGAGCGAGCAGATGCGAAGTGTTGCAACCTGAATTGTCCCAATACAGCAAAACAAGAATTTTCAAAGGATCATTAGACTTACTTGACGACATTAATTTTACCACTGCTGAAAAAAAATTTAACCTGCATATAACATGTTTCTTCCAAAAGCATTAATGTGTACTTGAGAGCGAGCAGATGCGAAGTGTTGCAACCTGAATTGTCCCAATACAGCAAAACAAGAATTTTCAAAGGATCATTAGACTTACTTGACGACATTAATTTTACCACTGCTGAAAAAAAATATAACCTGCATATAACATGTTTCTTCCAAAAGCATTAATGTCTACTTGAGAGCGAGCAGATGCGAAGTGTTGCAACCTGAATTGTCCCAATACAGGAAAACAACAATTTTCAAATGATCATTAGACTTACTTGACGACATTAATTTTACCACTGCTGAAAAAAAATTCAACCTGCTTATAACATGTTTCTTCCAAAAGCATTAATGTCTACTTGAGAGCGACCAGATGCGAAGTGTTGCAACCTGAATTGTCCCAATACAGAAAAACAAGAATGTTCAAAGGATCATTAGACTTACTTGACATTAATTTTACCACTGCTGAAAAAAAATTCAAACTCCATATAACATATTTCTTCCAAAAACATTAATGTGAACTTGAGAGCGAGCAGATGCGAAGTGTTGCAACCTGAATTGTCCCAATACAGCAAAACAAGAATTTTCAAAGGATCATTAGACTTACTTGACATTAATTTTACCACTGCTGAAAAAAAATTCAACCTCCATATAACATATTTCTTCCAAAAACATTAAAGTGAACTTGAGAGCGAGCAGATGCGAAGTGTTGCAACCTGAATTGTCCCAATACTGAAAAACAAGAATTTTCAAAGGATCATTACACTTACTTGACGACATTAATTTTACCACTGCTGAAAAGAAATTAAACCTGCATATGACAGATTTCTTCCATAAACATTAATGTATACTTGAGAGCGAGCAGATCCGAAGTGTTGCAACCTGAATTGTCCCAATACAGGAAAACAAGAATTTTCAAATGATCATTAGACTTACTCGACGACATTAATTTTACCACTGCTGAAAAAAAATTCAACCTGCATATAACATGTTTCTTCCAAAAGCATTAATGTCTACTTGAGAGCGAGCAGATGCGAAGTGTTGCAACCTGAATTGTCCCAATACAGCAAAACAAGAATTTTCAAATGATCATTAGACTTACTTGACGACATTAATTTTACCACTGCTGAAAAGTAATTAAACCTGCATATGACAGATTTCTTCCATAAACATTAATGTATACTTGAGAGCGAGCAGATCCGAAGTGTTGCAACCTGAATTGTCCCAATACAGGAAAACAACAATTTTCAAATGATCATTAGACTTACTTGACGACATTAATTTTACCACTGCTGAAAAAAAATTCAACCTGCTTATAACATGTTTCTTCCAAAAGCATTAATGTCTACTTGAGAGCGACCAGATGCGAAGTGTTGCAACCTGAATTGTCCCAATACAGAAAAACAAGAATGTTCAAAGGATCATTAGACTTACTTGACATTAATTTTACCACTGCTGAAAAAAAATTCAAACTCCATATAACATATTTCTTCCAAAAACATTAATGTGAACTTGAGAGCGAGCAGATGCGAAGTGTTGCAACCTGAATTGTCCCAATACAGCAAAACAAGAATTTTCAAAGGATCATTAGACTTACTTGACATTAATTTTACCACTGCTGAAAAAAAATTCAACCTCCATATAACATATTTCTTCCAAAAACATTAAAGTGAACTTGAGAGCGAGCAGATGCGAAGTGTTGCAACCTGAATTGTCCCAATACTGAAAAACAAGAATTTTCAAAGGATCATTACACTTACTTGACGACATTAATTTTACCACTGCTGAAAAGAAATTAAACCTGCATATGACAGATTTCTTCCATAAACATTAATGTATACTTGAGAGCGAGCAGATCCGAAGTGTTGCAACCTGAATTGTCCCAATACAGGAAAACAAGAATTTTCAAATGATCATTAGACTTACTCGACGACATTAATTTTACCACTGCTGAAAAAAAATTCAACCTGCATATAACATGTTTCTTCCAAAAGCATTAATGTCTACTTGAGAGCGAGCAGATGCGAAGTGTTGCAACCTGAATTGTCCCAATACAGCAAAACAAGAATTTTCAAATGATCATTAGACTTACTTGACGACATTAATTTTACCACTGCTGAAAAGTAATTAAACCTGCATATGACAGATTTCTTCCATAAACATTAATGTATACTTGAGAGCGAGCAGATCCGAAGTGTTGCAACCTGAATTGTCCCAATACAGGAAAACAACAATTTTCAAATGATCATTAGACTTACTCGACGACATTAATTTTACCACTGCTGAAAAAAAATTCAACCTGCATATAACATGTTTCTTCCAAAAGCATTAATGTCCACTTGAGAGCGAGCAGATGCGAAGAGTTGCAACCTGAATTGTCCCAATACAGAAAAACAAGAATGTTCAAAGGATCATTAGACTTACTTGACATTAATTTTACCACTGCTGAAAAAAAATTCAAACTCCATATAACATATTTCTTCCAAAAACATTAATGTGAACTTGAGAGCGAGCAGATGCGAAGTGTTGCAACCTGAATTGTCCCAATACTGAAAAACAAGAATTTTCAAAGGATCATTACACTTACTTGACGACATTAATTTTACCACTGCTGAAAAGAAATTAAATCTGCATATGACATATTTCTTCCATAAACATTAATGTATACTTGAGAGCGAGCAGATGCGAAGTGTTGCAACCTGAATTGTCCCAATACAGGAAAACAACAATTTTCAAATGATCATTAGACTTACTCGACGACATTAATTTTACCACTGCTGAAAAAAAATTCAACCTGCATATAACATGTTTCTTCCAAAAGCATTAATGTCTACTTGAGAGCGAGCAGATGCGAAGAGTTGCAACCTGAATTGTCCCAATACAGAAAAACAAGAATGTTCAAAGGATCATTAGACTTACTTGACATTAATTTTACCACTGCTGAAAAAAAATTCAAACTCCATATAACATATTTCTTCCAAAAACATTAATGTGAACTTGAGAGCGAGCAGATGCGAAGTGTTGCAACCTGAATTGTCCCAATACAGCAAAACAAGAATTTTCAAAGTATCATTAGACTTACTTGACGACATTAATTTTACCACTGCTGAAAAAAAATTTAACCTGCATATGACATATTTCTTCCATAAACATTAATGTATACTTGAGAGCGAGCAGATGCGAAGTGTTGCAACCTGAATTGTCCCAATACAGGAAAACAACAATTTTCAAATGATCATTAGACTTACTTGACGACATTAATTTTACCACTGCTGAAAAAAAATTCAACCTGCTTATAACATGTTTCTTCCAAAAGCATTAATGTCTACTTGAGAGCGACCAGATGCGAAGTGTTGCAACCTGAATTGTCCCAATACAGAAAAACAAGAATGTTCAAAGGATCATTAGACTTACTTGACATTAATTTTACCACTGCTGAAAAAAAATTCAAACTCCATATAACATATTTCTTCCAAAAACATTAATGTGAACTTGAGAGCGAGCAGATGCGAAGTGTTGCAACCTGAATTGTCCCAATACAGCAAAACAAGAATTTTCAAAGGATCATTAGACTTACTTGACATTAATTATACCACTGCTGAAAAAAAATTCAACCTCCATATAACATATTTCTTCCAAAAACATTAAAGTGAACTTGAGAGCGAGCAGATGCGAAGTGTTGCAACCTGAATTGTCCCAATACTGAAAAACAAGAATTTTCAAAGGATCATTACACTTACTTGACGACATTAACTTTACCACTGCTGAAAAGAAATTAAACCTGCATATGACAGATTTCTTGCATAAACATTAATGTATACTTGAGAGCGAGCAGATCCGAAGTGTTGCAACCTGAATTGTCCCAATACAGGAAAACAACAATTTTCAAATGATCATTAGACTTACTCGACGACATTAATTTTACCACTGCTGAAAAAAAATTCAACCTGCATATAACATGTTTCTTCCAAAAGCATTAATGTCTACTTGAGAGCGAGCAGATGCGAAGTGTTGCAACCTGAATTGTCCCAATACAGCAAAACAAGAATTTTCAAATGATCATTAGACTTACTTGACGACATTAATTTTACCACTGCTGAAAAGAAATTAAACCTGCATATGACATATTTCTTCCATAAACATTAATGTATACTTGAGAGCGAGCAGATGCGAAGTGTTGCAACCTGAATTGTCCCAATACAGGAAAACAACAATTTTCAAATGATCATTAGACTTACTCGACGACATTAATTTTACCACTGCTGAAAAAAAATTCAACCTGCATATAACATGTTTCTTCCAAAAGCATTAATGTCTACTTGAGAGCGAGCAGATGCGAAGAGTTGCAACCTGAATTGTCCCAATACAGAAAAACAAGAATGTTCAAAGGATCATTAGACTTACTTGACATTAATTTTACCACTGCTGAAAAAAAACTCAAACTCCATATAACATATTTATTCCAAAAACATTAATGTGAACTTGAGAGCGAGCAGATGCGAAGTGTTGCAACCTGAATTGTCCCAATACAGGAAAACAACAATTTTCAAATGATCATTAGACTTACTTGACGACATTAATTTTACCACTGCTGAAAAAAAATTCAACCTGCTTATAACATGTTGCTTCCAAAAGCATTAATGTCTACTTGAGAGCGACCAGATGCGAAGTGTTGCAACCTGAATTGTCCCAATACAGAAAAACAAGAATGTTCAAAGGATCATTAGACTTACTTGACATTAATTTTACCACTGCTGAAAAAAAATTCAAACTCCATATAACATATTTCTTCCAAAAACATTAATGTGAACTTGAGAGCGAGCAGATGCGAAGTGTTGCAACCTGAATTGTCCCAATACAGCAAAACAAGAATTTTCAAAGGATCATTAGACTTACTTGACATTAATTTTACCACTGCTGAAAAAAAATTCAACCTCCATATAACATATTTCTTCCAAAAACATTAAAGTGAACTTGAGAGCGAGCAGATGCGAAGTGTTGCAACCTGAATTGTCCCAATACTGAAAAACAAGAATTTTCAAAGGATCATTACACTTACTTGACGACATTAATTTTACCACTGCTGAAAAGAAATTAAACCTGCATATGACAGATTTCTTCCATAAACATTAATGTATACTTGAGAGCGAGCAGATCCGAAGTGTTGCAACCTGAATTGTCCCAATACAGGAAAACAACAATTTTCAAATGATCATTAGACTTACTCGACGACATTAATTTTACCACTGCTGAAAAAAAATTCAACCTGCATATAACATGTTTCTTCCAAAAGCATTAATGTCTACTTGAGAGCGAGCAGATGCGAAGTGTTGCAACCTGAATTGTCCCAATACAGCAAAACAAGAATTTTCAAAGGATCATTAGACTTACTTGACGACATTAATTTTACCACTGCTGAAAAAAAATTTAACCTGCATATGACATATTTCTTCCATAAACATTAATGTATACTTGAGAGCGAGCAGATGCGAAGTGTTGCAACCTGAATTGTCCCAATACAGGAAAACAACAATTTTCAAATGATCATTAGACTTACTTGACGACATTAATTTTACCACTGCTGAAAAAAAATTCAACCTGCATATAACATGTTTCTTCCAAAAGCATTAATGTGTACTTGAGAGCGAGCAGATGCGAAGTGTTGCAACCTGAATTGTCCCAATACAGCAAAACAAGAATTTTCAAAGGATCATTAGACTTACTTGACGACATTAATTTTACCACTGCTGAAAAAAAATATAACCTGCATATAACATGTTTCTTCCAAAAGCATTAATGTCTACTTGAGAGCGAGCAGATGCGAAGTGTTGCAACCTGAATTGTCCCAATACAGAAAAACAAGAATGTTCAAAGGATCATTAGACTTACTTGACATTAATTTTACCACTGCTGAAAAAAAATTCAAACTCCATATAACATATTTCTTCCAAAAACATTAATGTGAACTTGAGAGCGAGCAGATGCGAAGTGTTGCAACCTGAATTGTCCCAATACAGCAAAACAAGAATTTTCAAAGTATCATTAGACTTACTTGACGACATTAATTTTACCACTGCTGAAAAAAAATTTAACCTGCATATGACATATTTCTTCCATAAACATTAATGTATACTTGAGAGCGAGCAGATGCGAAGTGTTGCAACCTGAATTGTCCCAATACAGGAAAACAACAATTTTCAAATGATCATTAGACTTACTTGACGACATTAATTTTACCACTGCTGAAAAAAAATTCAACCTGCTTATAACATGTTTCTTCCAAAAGCATTAATGTCTACTTGAGAGCGACCAGATGCGAAGTGTTGCAACCTGAATTGTCCCAATACAGAAAAACAAGAATGTTCAAAGGATCATTAGACTTACTTGACATTAATTTTACCACTGCTGAAAAAAAATTCAAACTCCATATAACATATTTTTCCAAAAACATTAATGTGAACTTGAGAGCGAGCAGATCCGAAGTGTTGCAACCTGAATTGTCCCAATACAGGAAAACAACAATTTTCAAATGATCATTAGACTTACTCGACGACATTAATTTTACCACTGCTGAAAAAAAATTCAACCTGCATATAACATGTTTCTTCCAAAAGCATTAATGTCTACTTGAGAGCGAGCAGATGCGAAGTGTTGCAACCTGAATTGTCCCAATACAGCAAAACAAGAATTTTCAAATGATCATTAGACTTACTTGACGACATTAATTTTACCACTGCTGAAAAGAAATTAAACCTGCATATGACATATTTCTTCCATAAACATTAATGTATACTTGAGAGCGAGCAGATGCGAAGTGTTGCAACCTGAATTGTCCCAATACAGGAAAACAACAATTTTCAAATGATCATTAGACTTACTCGACGACATTAATTTTACCACTGCTGAAAAAAAATTCAACCTGCATATAACATGTTTCTTCCAAAAGCATTAATGTCTACTTGAGAGCGAGCAGATGCGAAGTGTTGCAACCTGAATTGTCCCAATACAGCAAAACAAGAATTTTCAAAGTATCATTAGACTTACTTGACGACATTAATTTTACCACTGCTGAAAAAAAATTTAACCTGCATATGACATATTTCTTCCATAAACATTAATGTATACTTGAGAGCGAGCAGATGCGAAGTGTTGCAACCTGAATTGTCCCAATACAGGAAAACAACAATTTTCAAATGATCATTAGACTTACTTGACGACATTAATTTTACCACTGCTGAAAAAAAATTCAACCTGCTTATAACATGTTGCTTCCAAAAGCATTAATGTCTACTTGAGAGCGACCAGATGCGAAGTGTTGCAACCTGAATTGTCCCAATACAGAAAAACAAGAATGTTCAAAGGATCATTAGACATACTTGACATTAATTTTACCACTGCTGAAAAAAAATTCAAACTCCATATAACATATTTCTTCCAAAAACATTAATGTGAACTTGAGAGCGAGCAGATGCGAAGTGTTGCAACCTGAATTGTCCCAATACAGCAAAACAAGAATTTTCAAAGGATCATTAGACTTACTTGCCATTAATTTTACCACTGCTGAAAAAAAATTCAACCTCCATATAACATATTTCTTCCAAAAACATTAAAGTGAACTTGAGAGCGAGCAGATGCGAAGTGTTGCAACCTGAATTGTCCCAATACTGAAAAACAAGAATTTTCAAAGGATCATTAGACTTACTTGACGACATTAATTTTACCACTGCTGAAAAAAAATTTAACCTGCATATAACATGTTTCTTCCAAAGGATTAATGTGTACTTGAGAGCGAGCAGATGCGAAGTGTTGCAACCTGAATTGTCCCAATACTGGAAAACAAGAATTTTCAAAGGATCATTAGACTTACTTGACGACATTAATTTTACCACTGCTGAAAAGAAATTAAACCTGCATATGACATATTTCTTCCATAAACATTACTGTCTACTTGAGAGCGAGCAGATGCGAAGTGTTGCAACCTGAATTGTCCCAATACAGGAAAACAACAATTTTCAAATGATCATTAGACTTACTTGATGACATTAATTTTACCACTGCTGAAAAAAAATTCAACCTGCATGTAACATGTTTCTTCCAAAAGCATTAATGTCTACTTGAGAGCGAGCAGATGCGAAGTGTTGCAACCTGAATTGTCCCAATACAGCAAAACAAGAATTTTCAAAGGATCATTAGACTTACTTGACGACATTAATTTTACCACTGCTGAAAAAAAATTCAACCTGCATATAACATGTTTCTTCCAAAAGCATTAATGTCTACTTGAGAGCGAGCAGATGCGAAGTGTTGCAACCTGAATTGTCCCAATACAGGAAAACAAGAATGTTCAAAGGATCATTAGACTTACTTGACATTAATTTTACCACTGCTGAAAAAAAATTCAACCTCCATATAACATATTTCTTCCAAAAACATTAATGTGAACTTGAGAGCGAGCTGATGCGAAGTGTTGCAACCTGAATTGTCCCAATACAGCAAAACAAGAATTTTCAAAGGATCATTAGACTTACTTGACGACATTAATTTTACCACTGCTGAAAAGAAATTAAACCTGCATATGACATATTTCTTCCATAAACATTAATGTATACTTGAGAGCGAGCAGATGCGAAGTGTTGCAACCTGAATTGTCCCAATACAGGAAAACAACAATTTTCAAATAATCATTAGACTTACTCGACGACATTAATTTTACCACTGCTGAAAAAAAATTCAACCTGCATATAACATGTTTCTTCCAAAAGCAATAATGTCTACTTGAGAGCGAGCAGATGCGAAGTGTTGCAACCTGAATTGTCCCAATACAGAAAAACAAGAATGTTCAAAGGATCATTAGACTTACTTGACATTAATTTTACCACTGCTGAAAAAAAATTCAAACTCCATATAACATATTTCTTCCAAAAACATTAATGTGAACTTGAGAGCGAGCAGATGCGAAGTGTTGCAACCTGAATTGTCCCAATACAGCAAAACAAAATTTTCAAAGGATCATTAGACTTACTTGACGACATTAATTTTACCACTGCTGAAAAGAAATGAAACCTGCATATGACATATTTCTTCCATAAACATTAATGTATACTTGAGAGCGAGCAGATGCGAAGTGTTGCAACCTGAATTGTCCCAATACAGCAAAACAAGAATTTTCAAAGGATCATTAGACTTACTTGACGACATTAATTTTACCACTGCTGAAAAGAAATTAAACCTGCATATGACATATTTCTTCCATAAACATTAATGTATACTTGAGAGCGAGCAGATGCGAAGTGTTGCAACCTGAATTGTCCCAATACAGCAAAACAAGAATTTTCAAAGGATTGTAAGATGCGACTTTCTAATTTGAAATTAGCGCCAACATCTTCCCATCAATGACACGGAAATAGCCATTGATCACCCCACGTTGTATAAAATACCTACAGCACGCCACCTAGTAACCAGTTCTTTCTTCCGATGTACAAAACAAAGTTGTGAACTTAGCTGAAACACAAAAGATGACCGCTCCAAAAACAAGAGACGATCGTAAACCGCAACACAAATAAAACTACAGATATTGGGGTTATGTCAAATCTTTTATTTCACCTTAATATCAGGGAAAAGTTTAAAGTCTGAAGCAATGGTTTTGTAACTAAATGATTCCTAATTCCCCTGTATTTAACTATTTGGTCTTATAATTTAATTCGTTCGGAACTGTGAAATTTTAGTGATTTATGCCATTTTGGCGACCCAATAATTGTTATGGAATTTCTTTGATTTTAATTGTCTCAAGATTATTTATATCTTGTTTATTATTATATTAATTTTTATGTTGCTGATGCAAATATTACCAAACCAACCTTTATAAAAGAAACCAACAAATACCTTCAGATGTGACTTAATTAAATCAATACGTAGATCATAATTTAGATTTGAAATTCAAGGAGGGCAACGATGAGTTTGGAATAAAAGCGTTTTTATGCTCTTGACCTCACGGATTGGGCAGTTTATCTTCTAGGTTAGGATAATTTAAATCAAGTGTGCACGGAAAAGATGTAGTTCTTCTAGTCTGAATGCAATATTTCAAATAGAAACCATGATTACGATCAATTTAAATAATATACGTTCATTTATATGCACTGTAGATTGCATGGGCTTTTAAAATTACCTCAACTTGTGATCATTGACAATAATGAGAAAATCCAATTTACCCAAGTACATAAAAATAAAATATTGTAGTCTATAAAGTAACCTAACCTGTATATAACAAAAACGCGTGTAATAAATTAACTGTAAGAAAACTTCGTATGCAAAGTAAACCACCCTGTATATAACAACAAAAACGTACAAATACGAGACCACGTGTTACTAGCAAAAGAATAACCTAACTTGAAAGTACACTAAACTTTAAAATACGCAAACTTATGAACACGTGTTTATGTGATTATTTAACCAATTCCCAAATTTAAACTTATATAAACAAAAGTATTTAACACGGTAACCATTAACTAGACAATAAAATTTTAGACACGTGTGTCCTGATTTTAAACACATTTTACATTTATACGTAACCAAAATTCATACAAAAATAGTTGAATAAGATTTAACCAAAACCACAATATTATAAACCATTCAAATTTTAAATATAATTAAAATTTACGTTACCTATTTAGAATATACAGCAAGAGACGTAATACCACTTTTTAAAAACTAAACTGCTCGGTGTCACTTCACTGCTGTTAATGTGTCGATCTGCAAATTTTTTTAACCCCGACCTGCCGTATCCCCCTTCTAGGTGTCGCCACAAACTTAAACTATCCAGACAGTATATACCGGACGTTTCGAAATATAATGACTCTCTTTAGGCAACCCAACCATCATTTAAATTAAAATTGAAATGCCATATTACAGGATCATTAGACTTACTTGACGACATTAATTTTACCACTGCTGAAAAAAAATTTAACCTGCATATGACATATTTCTTCCATAAACATTAATGTATACTTGAGAGCAAGCAGATGCGAAGTGTTGCAACCTGAATTGTCCCAATACAGGAAAACAACAATTTTCAAATGATCATTAGACTTACTTGACGACATTAATTTTACCACTGCTGAAAAAAAATTCAACCTGCATATAACATGTTTCTTCCAAAAGCATTAATGTCTACTTGAGAGCGAGCAGATGCGAAGTGTTGCAACCTGAATTGTCCCAATACAGGAAAACAACAATTTTCAAATGATCATTAGACTTACTCGACGACATTAATTTTACCACTGCTGAAAAAAAATTCAACCTGCATATAACATGTTTCTTCCAAAAGCATTAATGTCTACTTGAGAGCGAGCAGATGCGAAGTGTTGCAACCTGAAATGTCCCAATACAGCAAAACAAGAATTTTCAAAGTATCATTAGACTTACTTGACGACATTAATTTTACCACTGCTGAAAAAAAATTTAACCTGCATATAACATGTTTCTTCCAAAAGCATTAATGTCTACTTGAGAGCGAGCAGATGCGAGGTGTTGCAACCTGAATTGTCCCAATACAGCAAAACAAGAATTTTCAAAGGATCATAGGACTTACTTGACGACATTAATTTTACCACTGCTGAAAAAAAATTTAACCTGCATATGACATATTTCTTCCATAAACATTAATGTATACTTGAGAGCAAGCAGATGCGAAGTGTTGCAACCTGAATTGTCCCAATACAGGAAAACAACAATTTTCAAATGATCATTAGACTTACTTGACGACATTAATTTTACCACTGCTGAAAAAAAATTCAACCTGCATATAACATGTTTCTTCCAAAAGCATTAATGTCTACTTGAGAGCGAGCAGATGCGAAGTGTTGCAACCTGAATTGTCCCAATACAGAAAAACAAGAATGTTCAAAGGATCATTAGACTTACTTGACATTAATTTTACCACTGCTGAAAAAAAATTCAAACTCCATATAACATATTTCTTCCAAAAACATTAATGTGAACTTGAGAGCGAGCAGATGCGAAGTGTTGCAACCTGAATTGTCCCAATACAGCAAAACAAGAATTTTCAAAGGATCATTAGACTTACTTGCCATTAATTTTACCACTGCTGACAAAAAATTCAACCTCCATATAACATATTTCTTCCAAAAACATTAAAGTGAACTTGAGAGCGAGCAGATGCGAAGTGTTGCAACCTGAATTGTCCCAATACAGCAAAACAAGAATTTTCAAAGTATCATTAGACTTACTTGACGACATTAATTTTACCACTGCTGAAAAAAAATTTAACCTGCATATAACATGTTTCTTCCAAAAGCATTAATGTCTACTTGAGAGCGAGCAGATGCGAAGTGTTGCAACCTAAATTGTCCCAATACAGCAAAACAAGAATTTTCAAAGGATCATTAGACTTACTTGACGACATTAATGTTACCACTGCTGAAAAAAAATTTAACCTGCATATAACATGTTTCTTCCAAAAGCATTAATGTGTACTTGAGAGCGAGCAGATGCGAAGTGTTGCAACCTGAATTGTCCCAATACAGCAAAACAAGAATTTTCAAAAGATCATTAGACTTACTTGACGACATTAATTTTACCACTGCTGAAAAGAAATTAAACCTGCATATGACATATTTCTTCCATAAACATTAATGTCTACTTGAGAGCGAGCAGATGCGAAGTGTTGCAACCTGAATTGTCCCAATACAGGAAACGACAATTTTCAAATGATCATTAGACTTACTTGATGACATTAATTTTACCACTGCTGAAAAAAAAATTCAACCTGCATGTAACATGTTTCTTCCAAAAGCATTAATGTCTACTTGAGAGCGAGCAGATGCGAAGTGTTGCAACCTGAATTGTCCCAATACAGCAAAACAAGAATTTTCAAAGGATCATTAGACTTACTTGACGACATTAATTTTACCACTGCTGAAAAAAAATTCAACCTGCATATAACATGTTTCTTCCAAAAGCATTAATGTCTACTTGAGAGCGAGCAGATGCGAAGTGTTGCAACCTGAATTGTCCCAATACAGCAAAACAAGAATTTTCAAAGGATCATTAGACTTACTTGACGACATTAATTTTACCACTGCTGAAAAAAAATTTAACCTGCATATAACATGTTTCTTCCAAAAGCATTAATGTGTACTTGAGAGCGAGCAGATGCGAAGTGTTGCAACCTGAATTGTCCCAATACAGCAAAACAAGAATTTTCAAAAGATCATTAGACTTACTTGACGACATTAATTTTACCACTGCTGAAAAGAAATTAAACCTGCATATGACATATTTCTTCCATAAACATGAATGTCTACTTGAGAGCGAGCAGATGCGAAGTGTTGCAACCTGAATTGTCCCAATACAGGAAAACAACAATTTTCAAATGATCATTAGACTTACTTGATGACATTAATTTTACCACTGCTGAAAAAAAATTCAACCTGCATGTAACATGTTTCTTCCAAAAGCATTAATGTCTACTTGAGAGCGAGCAGATGCCAAGTGTTGCAACCTGAATTGTCCCAATACAGGAAAACAAGAATGTTCAAAGGATCATTAGACTTACTTGACATTAATTTTACCACTGCTGAAAAAAAATTTAACCTGCATATAACATGTTTCTTCCAAAAGCATTAATGTGTACTTGAGAGCGAGCAGATGCGAAGTGTTGCAACCTGAATTGTCCCAATACAGCAAAACAAGAATTTTCAAAGGATCATTAGACTTACTTGACGACATTAATTTTACCACTGCTGAAAAAAAATTTAACCTGCATATAACATGTTTCTTCCAAAAGCATTAATGTGTACTTGAGAGCGAGCAGATGCGAAGTGTTGCAACCTGAATTGTCCCAATACAGCAAAACAAGAATTTTCAAAGGATCATTAGACTTACTTGACGACATTAATTTTACCACTGCTGAAAAAAAATTCAACCTCCATATAACATATTTCTTCCAAAAACATTAAAGTGAACTTGAGAGCGAGCAGATGCGAAGTGTTGCAACCTGAATTGGTCCAATACTGAAAAACAAGAATTTTCAAATGATCATTAGACTTACTTGACGACATTAATTTTACCACTGCTGAAAAGAAATTAAACCTGCATATGACATATTTCTTCCATAAACATTAATGTATACTTGAGAGCGAGCAGATGCGAAGTGTTGCAACCTGAATTGTCCCAATACAGGAAAACAACAATTTTCAAATGAACATTAGACTTACTCGACGACATTAATTTTACCACTGCTGAAAAAAAATTCAACCTGCATATAACATGTTTCTTCCAAAAGCATTAATGTCTACTTGAGAGCGAGCAGATGCGAAGAGTTGCAACCGGAATTGTCCCAATACAGCAAAACAAGAATTTTCAAAGGATCATTAGACTTACTTGACGACATTAATTTTACCACTGCTGAAAAAAAATTTAACCTGCATATGACATATTTCTTCCATAAACATTAATGTATACTTGAGAGCGAGCAGATGCGAAGTGTTGCAGCCTGAATTGTCCCAATACAGGAAAACAACAATTTTCAAATGATCATTAGACTTACTTGACGACATTAATTTTACCACTGCTGAAAAAAAATTCAACCTGCATATAACATGTTTCTTCCAAAAGCATTAATGTCTACTTGAGAGCGACCAGATGCGAAGTGTTGCAACCTGAATTGTCCCAATACAGAAAAACAAGAATGTTCAAAGGATCATTAGACTTACTTGACATTAATTTTAGCACTGCTGAAAAAAAATTCAAACTCCATATAACATATTTCTTCCAAAAACATTAATGTGAACTTGAGAGCGAGCAGATGCGAAGTGTTGCAACCTGAATTGTCCCAATACAGCAAAACAAGAATTTTCAAAGGATCATTAGACTTACTTGACATTAATTTTACCACTGCTGAAAAAAAATTCAACCTCCATATAACATATTTCTTCCAAAAACATTAAAGTGAACTTGAGAGCGAGCAGATGCGAAGTGTTGCAACCTGAATTGTCCCAATACAGGAAAACAACAATTTTCAAATGATCATTAGACTTACTCGACGACATTAATTTTACCACTGCTGAAAAAAAATTCAACCTGCATATAACATGTTTCTTCCAAAAGCATTAATGTCTACTTGAGAGCGAGCAGATGCGAAGTGTTGCAACCTGAATTGTCCCAATACAGCAAAACAAGAATTTTCAAAGGATCATTAGACTTACATGACGACATTAATTTTACCACTGCTGAAAAAAAATTTAACCTGCATATGACATATTTCTTCCATAAACATTAATGTATACTTGAGAGCGAGCAGATGCGAAGTGTTGCAACCTGAATTGTCCCAATACAGGAAAACAACAATTTTCAAATGATCATTAGACTTACTTGACGACATTAATTTTACCACTGCTGAAAAAAAATTCAACCTGCATATAACATGTTTCTTCCAAAAGCATTAATGTGTACTTGAGAGCGAGCAGATGCGAAGTGTTGCAACCTGAATTGTCCCAATACAGCAAAACAAGAATTTTCAAAGGATCATTAGACTTACTTGACGACATTAATTTTACCACTGCTGAAAAAAAATATAACCTGCATATAACATGTTTCTTCCAAAAGCATTAATGTCTACTTGAGAGCGAGCAGATGCGAAGTGTTGCAACCTGAATTGTCCCAATACAGGAAAACAAGAATGTTCAAAGGATCATTAGACTTACTTGACATTAATTTTACCACTGCTGAAAAAAAATTCAACCTCCATATAACATATTTCTTCCAAAAACATTAAAGTGAACTTGAGAGCGAGCAGATGCGAAGTGTTGCAACCTGAATTGTCCCAATACTGAAAAACAAGAATTTTCAAATGATCATTAGACTTACTTGACGACATTAATTTTACCACTGCTGAAAAGAAATTAAACCTGCATATGACATATTTCTTCCATAAACATTAATGTATACTTGAGAGCGAGCAGATGCGAAGTGTTGCAACCTGAATTGTCCCAATACAGGAAAACAACAATTTTCAAATGATCATTAGACTTACTCGACGATATTAATTTTACCACTGCTGAAAAAAAATTCAACCTGCATATAACATGTTTCTTCCAAAAGCATTAATGTCTACTTGAGAGCGAGCAGATGCGAAGAGTTGCAACCTGAATTGTCCCAATACAGAAAAACAAGAATGTTCAAAGGATCATTAGACTTACTTGACATTAATTTTACCACTGCTGAAAAAAAATTCAAACTCCATATAACATATTTCTTCCAAAAACATTAATGTGAACTTGAGAGCGAGCAGATGCGAAGTGTTGCAACCTGAATTGTCCCAATACAGCAAAACAAGAATTTTCAAAATATCATTAGACTTACTTGACGACATTAATTTTACCACTGCTGAAAAAAAATTTAACCTGCATATGACATATTTCTTCCATAAACATTAATGTATACTTGAGAGCGAGCAGATGCGAAGTGTTGCAACCTGAATTGTCCCAATACAGGAAAACAACAATTTTCAAATGATCATTAGACTTACTCGACGACATTAATTTTACCACTGCTGAAAAAAAATTCAACCTGCATATAACATGTTTCTTCCAAAAGCATTAATGTCTACTTGAGAGCGAGCAGATGCGAAGAGTTGCAACCGGAATTGTCCCAATACAGCAAAACAAGAATTTTCAAAGGATCATTAGACTTACTTGACGACATTAATTTTACCACTGCTGAAAAAAAATTTAACCTGCATATGACATATTTCTTCCATAAACATTAATGTATACTTGAGAGCGAGCAGATGCGAAGTGTTGCAACCTGAATTGTCCCAATACAGGAAAACAACAATTTTCAAATGATCATTAGACTTACTTGACGACATTAATTTTACCACTGCTGAAAAAAAATTCAACCTGCATATAACATGTTTCTTCCAAAAGCATTAATGTCTACTTGAGAGCGACCAGATGCGAAGTGTTGCAACCTGAATTGTCCCAATACAGAAAAACAAGAATGTTCAAAGGATCATTAGACTTACTTGACATTAATTTTACCACTGCTGAAAAAAAATTCAAACTCCATATAACATATTTCTTCCAAAAACATTAATGTGAACTTGAGAGCGAGCAGATGCGAAGTGTTGCAACCTGAATTGTCCCAATACAGCAAAACAAGAATTTTCAAAGGATCATTAGACTTACTTGACATTAATTTTACCACTGCTGAAAAAAAATTCAACCTCCATATAACATATTTCTTCCAAAAACATTAAAGTGAACTTGAGAGCGAGCAGATGCGAAGTGTTGCAACCTGAATTGTCCCAATACTGAAAAACAAGAATTTTCAAAGGATCATTACACTTACTTGACGACATTAATTTTACCACTGCTGAAAAGAAATTAAACCTGCATATGACAGATTTCTTCCATAAACATTAATGTATACTTGATAGCGAGCAGATCCGAAGTGTTGCAACCTGAATTGTCCCAATACAGGAAAACAACAATTTTCAAATGATCATTAGACTTACTCGACGACATTAATTTTACCACTGCTGAAAAAAAATTCAACCTGCATATAACATGTTTCTTCCAAAAGCATTAATGTCTACTTGAGAGCGAGCAGATGCGAAGTGTTGCAACCTGAATTGTCCCAATACAGCAAAACAAGAATTTTCAAAGGATCATTAGACTTACTTGACGACATTAATTTTACCACTGCTGAAAAAAAATTTAACCTGCATATGACATATTTCTTCCATAAACATTAATGTATACTTGAGAGCGAGCAGATGCGAAGTGTTGCAACCTGAATTGTCCCAATACAGGAAAACAACAATTTTCAAATGATCATTAGACTTACTTGACGACATTAATTTTACCACTGCTGAAAAAAAATTCAACCTGCATATAACATGTTTCTTCCAAAAGCATTAATGTGTACTTGAGAGCGAGCAGATGCGAAGTGTTGCAACCTGAATTGTCCCAATACAGCAAAACAAGAATTTTGAAAGGATCATTAGACTTACTTGACGACATTAATTTTACCACTGCTGAAAAAAAATATAACCTGCATATAACATGTTTCTTCCAAAAGCATTAATGTCTACTTGAGAGCGAGCAGATGCGAAGTGTTGCAACCTGAATTGTCCCAATACAGGAAAACAAGAATGTTCAAAGGATCATTAGACTTACTTGACATTAATTTTACCACTGCTGAAAAAAAATTCAACCTCCATATAACATATTTCTTCCAAAAACATTAAAGTGAACTTGAGAGCGAGCAGATGCGAAGTGTTGCAACCTGAATTGTCCCAATACTGAAAAACAAGAATTTTCAAATGATCATTAGACTTACTTGACGACATTAATTTTACCACTGCTGAAAAGAAATTAAACCTGCATATGACATATTTCTTCCATAAACATTAATGTATACTTGAGAGCGAGCAGATGCGAAGTGTTGCAACCTGAATTGTCCCAATACAGCAAAACAAGAATTTTCAAAGGATCATTAGACTTACTTGACATTAATTTTACCACTGCTGAAAAAAAATTCAACCTCCATATAACATATTTCTTCCAAAAACATTAAAGTGAACTTGAGAGCGAGCAGATGCGAAGTGTTGCAACCTGAATTGTCCCAATACTGAAAAACAAGAATTTTCAAAGGATCATTACACTTACTTGACGACATTAATTTTACCACTGCTGAAAAGAAATTAAACCTGCATATGACAGATTTCTTCCATAAACATAAATGTATACTTGAGAGAGAGCAGATCCGAAGTGTTGCAACCTGAATTGTCCCAATACAGGAAAACAACAATTTTCAACTGATCATTAGACTTACTCGACGACATTAATTTTACCACTGCTGAAAAAAAATTCAACCTGCATATAACATGTTTCTTCCAAAAGCATTAATGTCTACTTGAGAGCGAGCAGATGCGAAGTGTTGCAACCTGAATTGTCCCAATACAGCAAAACAAGAATTTTCAAATGATCATTAGACTTACTTGACGACATTAATTTTACCACTGCTGAAAAGAAATTAAACCTGCATATGACATATTTCTTCCATAAACATTAATGTATACTTGAGAGCGAGCAGATGCGAAGTGTTGCAACCTGAATTGTCCCAATACAGGAAAACAACAATTTTCAAATGATCATTAGACTTACTCGACGACATTAATTTTACCACTGCTGAAAAAAAATTCAACCTGCATATAACATGTTTCTTCCAAAAGCATTAATGTCTACTTGAGAGCGAGCAGATGCGAAGAGTTGCAACCTGAATTGTCCCAATAGAGAAAAACAAGAATGTTCAAAGGATCATTGGACTTACTTGACATTAATTTTACCATTGCTGAATAAAAATTCAAACTCCATATAACATATTTCTTCCAAAAACATTAATGTCTACTTGAGAGCGAGCAGATGCGAAGTGTTGCAACCTGAATTGTCCCAATACAGCAAAACAAGAATTTTCAAAGTATCATTAGACTTACTTGACGACATTAATTTTACTACTGCTGAAAAAAAATTTAACCTGCATATGACATATTTCTTCCATAAACATTAATGTATACTTGAGAGCGAGCAGATGCGAAGTGTTGCAACCTGAATTGTCCCAATACAGGAAAACAACAATTTTCAAATGATCATTAGACTTACTTGACGACATTAATTTTACCACTGCTGAAAAAAAATTCAACCTGCTTATAACATGTTGCTTCCAAAAGCATTAATGTCTACTTGAGAGCGAGCAGATGCGAAGTGTTGCAACCTGAATTGTCCCAATACAGCAAAACAAGAATTTTCAAAGGATCATTAGACTTACTTGACGACATTAATTTTACCACTGCTGAAAAAAAATATAACCTGCATATAACATGTTTCTTCCAAAAGCATTAATGTCTACTTGAGAGCGAGCAGATGCGAAGTGTTGCAACCTGAATTGTCCCAATACAGGAAAACAAGAATGTTCAAAGGATCATTAGACTTAGTTGACATTAATTTTACCACTGCTGAAAAAAAATTCAACCACCATATAACATATTTCTTCCAAAAACATTAAAGTAAACTTGAGAGCGAGCAGATGCGAAGTGTTGCAACCTGAATTGTCCCAATACAGGAAAACAACAATTTTCAAATGATCATTAGACTTACTTGACGACATTAATTTTACCACTGCTGAAAAAAAATTCAACCTGTTTATAACATGTTTCTTCCAAAAGCATTAATGTCTACTTGAGAGCGACCAGATGCGAAGTGTTGCAACCTGAATTGTCCCAATACAGAAAAACAAGAATGTTCAAAGGATCATTAGACTTACTTGACATTAATTTTACCACTGCTGAAAAAAAATTCAAACTCCATATAACATATTTCTTCCAAAAACATTAATGTGAACTTGAGAGCGAGCAGATGCGAAGTGTTGCAACCTGAATTGTCCCAATACAGCAAAACAAGAATTTTCAAAGGATCATTAGACTTACTTGACATTAATTTTACCACTGCTGAAAAAAAATTCAACCTCCATATAACATATTTCTTCCAAAAACATTAAAGTGAACTTGAGAGCGAGCAGATGCGAAGTGTTGCAACCTGAATTGTCCCAATACTGAAAAACAAGAATTTTCAAAGGATCATTACACTTACTTGACGACATTAATTTTACCACTGCTGAAAAGAAATTAAACCTGCATATGACAGATTTCTTCCATAAACATTAATGTATACTTGAGAGCGAGCAGATCCGAAGTGTTGCAACCTGAATTGTCCCAATACAGGAAAACAACAATTTTCAAATGATCATTAGACTTACTCGACGACATTAATTTTACCACTGCTGAAAAAAAATTCAACCTGCATATAACATGTTTCTTCCAAAAGCATTAATGTCTACTTGAGAGCGAGCAGATGCGAAGTGTTGCAACCTGAATTGTCCCAATACAGCAAAACAAGAATTTTCAAAGGATCATTAGACTTACTTGACGACATTAATTTTACCACTGCTGAAAAAAAATTAACCTGCATATGACATATTTCTTCCATAAACATTAATGTATACTTGAGAGCGAGCAGATGCGAAGTGTTGCAACCTGAATTGTCCCAATACAGGAAAACAACAATTTTCAAATGATCATTAGACTTACTTGACGACATTAATTTTACCACTGCTGAAAAAAAATTCAACCTGCATATAACATGTTTCTTCCAAAAGCATTAATGTCTACTTGAGAGCGAGCAGATGCGAAGTGTTGCAACCTGAATTGTCCCAATACAGAAAAACAAGAATGTTCAAAGGATCATTAGACTTACTTGACATTAATTTTACCACTGCTGAAAAAAAATTCAAACTCCATATAACATATTTCTTCCAAAAACATTAATGTGAACTTGAGAGCGAGCAGATGCGAAGTGTTGCAACCTGAATTGTCCCAATACAGCAAAACAAGAATTTTCAAAGTATCATTAGACTTACTTGACGACATTAATTTTACCACTGCTGAAAAAAAATTTAACCTGCATATAACATGTTTCTTCCAAAAGCATTAATGTCTACTTGAGAGCGAGCAGATGCGAAGTGTTGGAACCTGAATTGTCCCAATACAGCAGAACAAGAATTTTCAAAGGATCATTAGACTTACTTGACAACATTAATTTTACCACTGCTGAAAAAAAATTTAACCTGCATATAACATGTTTCTTCCAAAAGCATTAATGTGTACTTGAGAGCGAGCAGATGCGAAGTGTTGCAACCTGAATTGTCCCAATACAGCAAAACAAGAATTTTCAAAGGATCATTAGACTTACTTGACGACATTAATTTTACCACTGCTGAAAAGAAATTAAACCTGCATATGACATATTTCTTCCATAAACATTAATGTCTACTTGAGAGCGAGCAGATGCGAAGTGTTGCAACCTGAATTGTCCCAATACAGGAAAACAACAATTTTCAAATGATCATTAGACTTACTTGATGACATTAATTTTACCACTGCTGAAAAAAAATTCAACCTGCATGTAACATGTTTCTTCCAAAAGCATTAATGTCTACTTGAGAGCGAGCAGATGCGAAGTGTTGCAACCTGAATTGTCCCAATACAGGAAAACAACAATTTTCAAATGATCATTAGACTTACTCGACGACATTAATTTTACCACTGCTGAAAATAAATTCAACCTGCATATAACATGTTTCTTCCAAAAGCATTAATGTCTACTTGAGAGGGAGCAGATGCGAAGAGTTGCAACCGGAATTGTCCCAATACAGCAAAACAAGAATTTTCAAAGGATCATTAGACTTACTTGACGACATTAATTTTACCACTGCTGAAAAAAAATTTAACCTGCATATGACATATTTCTTCCATAAACATTAATGTATACTTGAGAGCGAGCAGATGCGAAGAGTTGCAACCTGAATTGTCCCAATACAGGAAAACAACAATTTTCAAATGATCATTAGACTTACTTGACGACATTAATTTTACCACTGCTGAAAAAAAATTCAACCTGCATATAACATGTTTCTTCCAAAAGCATTAATGTCTACTTGAGAGCGACCAGATGCGAAGTGTTGCAACCTGAATTGTCCCAATACAGAAAAACAAGAATGTTCAAAGGATCATTAGACTTACTTGACATTAATTTTACCACTGCTGAAAAAAAATTCAAACTCCATATAACATATTTCTTCCAAAAACATTAATGTGAACTTGAGAGCGAGCAGATGCGAAGTGTTGCAACCTGAATTGTCCCAATACAGCAAAACAAGAATTTTCAAAGGATCATTAGACTTACTTGACATTAATTTTACCACTGCTGAAAAAAAATTCAACCTCCATATAACATATTTCTTCCAAAAACATTAAAGTGAACTTGAGAGCGAGCAGATGCGAAGTGTTGCAACCTGAATTGTCCCAATACTGAAAAACAAGAATTTTCAAAGGATCATTACACTTACTTGACGACATTAATTTTACCACTGCTGAAAAGAAATTAAACCTGCATATGACAGATTTCTTCCATAAACATTAATGTATACTTGAGAGCGAGCAGATCCGAAGTGTTGCAACCTGAATTGTCCCAATACAGGAAAACAACAATTTTCAAATGATCATTAGACTTACTCGACGACATTAATTTTACCACTGCTGAAAAAAAATTCAACCTGCATATAACATGTTTCTTCCAAAAGCATTAATGTCTACTTGAGAGCGAGCAGATGCGAAGAGTTGCAACCTGAATTGTCCCAATACAGAAAAACAAGAATGTTCAAAGGATCATTAGACTTACTTGACATTAATTTTACCACTGCTGAAAAAAAATTCAAACTCCATATAACATATTTCTTCCAAAAACATTAATGTGAACTTGAGAGCGAGCAGATGCGAAGTGTTGCAACCTGAATTGTCCCAATACAGCAAAACAAGAATTTTCAAAGTATCATTAGACTTACTTGACGACATTAATTTTACCACTGCTGAAAAAAAATTTAACCTGCATATGACATATTTCTTCCATAAACATTAAGGTATACTTGAGAGCGAGCAGATGCGAAGTGTTGCAACCTGAATTGTCCCAATACAGGAAAACAACAATTTTCAAATGATCATTAGACTTACTTGACGACATTAATTTTACCACTGCTGAAAAAAAATTCAACCTGCTTATAACATGTTGCTTCCAAAAGCATTAATGTCTACTTGAGAGCGACCAGATGCGAAGTGTTGCAACCTGAATTGTCCCAATACAGAAAAACAAGAATGTTCAAAGGATCATTAGACTTACTTGACATTAATTTTACCACTGCTGAAAAAAAATTCAAACTCCATATAACATATTTCTTCCAAAAACATTAATGTGAACTTGAGAGCGAGCAGATGCGAAGTGTTGCAACCTGAATTGTCCCAATACAGCAAAACAAGAATTTTCAAAGGATCATTAGACTTACTTGACATTAATTTTACCACTGCTGAAAAAAAATTCAACCTCCATATAACATATTTCTTCCAAAAACATTAAAGTGAACTTGAGAGCGAGCAGATGCGAAGTGTTGCAACCTGAATTGTCCCAATACTGAAAAACAAGAATTTTCAAAGGATCATTACACTTACTTGACGACATTAATTTTACCACTGCTGAAAAGAAATTAAACCTGCATATGACAGATTTCTTCCATAAACATTAATGTATACTTGAGAGCGAGCAGATCCGAAGTGTTGCAACCTGAATTGTCCCAATACAGGAAAACAACAATTTTCAAATGATCATTAGACTTACTCGACGACATTAATTTTACCACTGCTGAAAAAAAATTCAACCTGCATATAACATGTTTCTTCCAAAAGCATTAATGTCTACTTGAGAGCGAGCAGATGCGAAGTGTTGCAACCTGAATTGTCCCAATACAGCAAAACAAGAATTTTCAAAGGATCATTAGACTTACTTGACGACATTAATTTTACCACTGCTGAAAAAAAATTTAACCTGCATATGACATATTTCTTCCATAAACATTAATGTATACTTGAGAGCGAGCAGATGCGAAGTGTTGCAACCTGAATTGTCCCAATACAGGAAAACAACAATTTTCAAATGATCATTAGACTTACTTGACGACATTAATTTTACCACTGCTGAAAAAAAATTCAACCTGCATATAACATGTTTCTTCCAAAAGCATTAATGTGTACTTGAGAGCGAGCAGATGCGAAGTGTTGCAACCTGAATTGTCCCAATACAGCAAAACAAGAATTTTCAAAGGATCATTAGACTTACTTGACGACATTAATTTTACCACTGCTGAAAAAAAATATAACCTGCATATAACATGTTTCTTCCAAAAGCATTAATGTCTACTTGAGAGCGAGCAGATGCGAAGTGTTGCAACCTGAATTGTCCCAATACAGGAAAACAAGAATGTTCAAAGGATCATTAGACTTAGTTGACATTAATTTTACCACTGCTGAAAAAAAATTCAACCTCCATATAACATATTTCTTCCAAAAACATTAAAGTAAACTTGAGAGCGAGCAGATGCGAAGTGTTGCAACCTGAATTGTCCCAATACAGAAAAACAAGAATGTTCAAAGGATCATTAGACTTACTTGACATTAATTTTACCACTGCTGAAAAAAAATTCAAACTCCATATAACATATTTCTTCCAAAAACATTAATGTGAACTTGAGAGCGAGCAGATGCGAAGTGTTGCAACCTGAATTGTCCCAATACAGCAAAACAAGAATTTTCAAAGGATCATTAGACTTACTTGACATTAATTTTACCACTGCTGAAAAAAAATTCAACCTCCATATAACATATTTCTTCCAAAAACATTAAAGTGAACTTGAGAGCGAGCAGATGCGAAGTGTTGCAACCTGAATTGTCCCAATACTGAAAAACAAGAATTTTCAAAGGATCATTACACTTACTTGACGACATTAATTTTACCACTGCTGAAAAGAAATTAAACCTGCATATGACAGATTTCTTCCATAAACATTAATGTATACTTGAGAGCGAGCAGATCCGAAGTGTTGCAACCTGAATTGTCCCAATACAGGAAAACAACAATTTTCAAATGATCATTAGACTTACTCGACGACATTAATTTTACCACTGCTGAAAAAAAATTCAACCTGCATATAACATGTTTCTTCCAAAAGCATTAATGTCTACTTGAGAGCGAGCAGATGCGAAGAGTTGCAACCTGAATTGTCCCAATACAGAAAAACAAGAATGTTCAAAGGATCATTAGACTTACTTGACATTAATTTTACCACTGCTGAAAAAAAATTCAAACTCCATATAACATATTTCTTCCAAAAACATTAATGTGAACTTGAGAGCGAGCAGATGCGAAGTGTTGCAACCTGAATTGTCCCAATACAGCAAAACAAGAATTTTCAAAGTATCATTAGACTTACTTGACGACATTAATTTTACCACTGCTGAAAAAAAATTTAACCTGCATATAACATGTTTCTTCCATAAACATTAATGTATACTTGAGAGCGAGCAGATGCGAAGTGTTGCAACCTGAATTGTCCCAATACAGGAAAACAACAATTTTCAAATGATCATTAGACTTACTTGACGACATTAATTTTACCACTGCTGAAAAAAAATTCAACCTGCTTATAACATGTTGCTTCCAAAAGCATTAATGTCTACTTGAGAGCGACCAGATGCGAAGTGTTGCAACCTGAATTGTCCCAATACAGAAAAACAAGAATGTTCAAAGGATCATTAGACTTACTTGACATTAATTTTACCACTGCTGAAAAAAAATTCAAACTCCATATAACATATTTCTTCCAAAAACATTAATGTGAACTTGAGAGCGAGCAGATGCGAAGTGTTGCAACCTGAATTGTCCCAATACAGCAAAACAAGAATTTTCAAAGGATCATTAGACTTACTTGACATTAATTTTACCACTGCTGAAAAAAAATTCAACCTCCATATAACATATTTCTTCCAAAAACATTAAAGTGAACTTGAGAGCGAGCAGATGCGAAGTGTTGCAACCTGAATTGTCCCAATACTGAAAAACAAGAATTTTCAAAGGATCATTACACTTACTTGACGACATTAATTTTACCACTGCTGAAAAGAAATTAAACCTGCATATGACAGATTTCTTCCATAAACATTAATGTATACTTGAGAGCGAGCAGATCCGAAGTGTTGCAACCTGAATTGTCCCAATACAGGAAAACAACAATTTTCAAATGATCATTAGACTTACTCGACGACATTAATTTTACCACTGCTGAAAAAAAATTCAACCTGCATATAACATGTTTCTTCCAAAAGCATTAATGTCTACTTGAGAGCGAGCAGATGCGAAGAGTTGCAACCTGAATTGTCCCAATACAGAAAAACAAGAATGTTCAAAGGATCATTAGACTTACTTGACATTAATTTTACCACTGCTGAAAAAAAATTCAAACTCCATATAACATATTTCTTCCAAAAACATTAATGTGAACTTGAGAGCGAGCAGATGCGAAGTGTTGCAACCTGAATTGTCCCAATACAGCAAAACAAGAATTTTCAAAGTATCATTAGACTTACTTGACGACATTAATTTTACCACTGCTGAAAAAAAATTTAACCTGCATATGACATATTTCTTCCATAAACATTAATGTATACTTGAGAGCGAGCAGATGCGAAGTGTTGCAACCTGAATTGTCCCAATACAGGAAAACAACAATTTTCAAATGATCATTAGACTTACTTGACGACATTAATTTTACCACTGCTGAAAAAAAATTCAACCTGCTTATAACATGTTGCTTCCAAAAGCATTAATGTCTACTTGAGAGCGACCAGATGCGAAGTGTTGCAACCTGAATTGTCCCAATACAGAAAAACAAGAATGTTCAAAGGATCATTAGACTTACTTGACATTAATTTTACCACTGCTGAAAAAAAATTCAAACTCCATATAACATATTTCTTCCAAAAACATTAATGTGAACTTGAGAGCGAGCAGATGCGAAGTGTTGCAACCTGAATTGTCCCAATACAGCAAAACAAGAATTTTCAAAGGATCATTAGACTTACTTGACATTAATTTTACCACTGCTGAAAAAAAATTCAACCTCCATATAACATATTTCTTCCAAAAACATTAAAGTGAACTTGAGAGCGAGCAGATGCGAAGTGTTGCAACCTGAATTGTCCCAATACTGAAAAACAAGAATTTTCAAAGGATCATTACACTTACTTGACGACATTAATTTTACCACTGCTGAAAAGAAATTAAACCTGCATATGACAGATTTCTTCCATAAACATTAATGTATACTTGAGAGCGAGCAGATCCGAAGTGTTGCAACCTGAATTGTCCCAATACAGGAAAACAACAATTTTCAAATGATCATTAGACTTACTCGACGACATTAATTTTACCACTGCTGAAAAAAAATTCAACCTGCATATAACATGTTTCTTCCAAAAGCATTAATGTCTACTTGAGAGCGAGCAGATGCGAAGTGTTGCAACCTGAATTGTCCCAATACAGCAAAACAAGAATTTTCAAAGGATCATTATACTTACTTGACGACATTAATTTTACCACTGCTGAAAAAAAATTTAACCTGCATATGACATATTTCTTCCATAAACATTAATGTATACTTGAGAGCGAGCAGATGCGAAGTGTTGCAACCTGAATTGTCCCAATACAGCAAAACAAGAATTTTCAAAGGATCATTAGACTTACTTGACGACATTAATTTTACCACTGCTGAAAAGAAATTAAACCTGCATATGACATATTTCTGCCATAAACATTAATGTATACTTGAGAGCGAGCAGATGCGAAGTGTTGCAACCTGAATTGTCCCAATACAGGAAAACAACAATTTTCAAATAATCATTAGACTTACTCGACGACATTAATTTTACCACTGCTGAAAAAAAATTCAACCTGCATATAACATGTTTCTTCCAAAAGCATTAATGTCTACTTGAGAGCGAGCAGATGCGAAGAGTTGCAACCGGAATTGTCCCAATACAGCAAAACAAGAATTTTCAAAGGATTGTAAGATGCGACTTTCTAATTTGAAATTAGCGCCAACATCTTCCCATCAATGACACGGAAATAGCCATTGATCACCCCACGTTGTATAAAATACCTACAGCACGCCACCTAGTAACCAGTTCTTTCTTCCGATGTACAAAACAAAGTTGTGAACTTAGCTGAAACACAAAAGATGACCGCTCCAAAAACAAGAGACGATCGTAAACCGCAACACAAATAAAACTACAGATATTGGGGTTATGTCAAATCTTTTATTTCACCTTAATATCAGGGAAAAGTTTAAAGTCTGAAGCAATGGTTTTGTAACTAAATGATTCCTAATTCCCCTGTATTTAACTATTTGGTCTTATAATTTAATTCGTTCGGAACTGTGAAATTTTAGTGATTTATGCCATTTTGGCGACCCAATAATTGTTATGGAATTTCTTTGATTTTAATTGTCTCAAGATTATTTATATCTTGTTTATTATTATATTAATTTTTATGTTGCTGATGCAAATATTACCAAACCAACCTTTATAAAAGAAACCAACAAATACCTTCAGATGTGACTTAATTAAATCAATACGTAGATCATAATTTAGATTTGAAATTCAAGGAGGGCAACGATGAGTTCGGAATAAAAGCGTTTTTATGCTCTTGACCTCACGGATTGGGCAGTTTATCTTCTAGGTTAGGATAATTTAAATCAAGTGTGCACGGAAAAGATGTAGTTCTTCTAGTCTGAATGCAATATTTCAAATAGAAACCATGATTACGATCAATTTAAATAATATACGTTCATTTATATGCACTGTAGATTGCATGGGCTTTTAAAATTACCTCAACTTGTGATCATTGACAATAATGAGAAAATCCAATTTACCCAAGTACATAAAAATAAAATATTGTAGTCTATAAAGTAACCTAACCTGTATATAACAAAAACGCGTGTAATAAATTAACTGTAAGAAAACTTCGTATGCAAAGTAAACCACCCTGTATATAACAACAAAAACGTACAAATACGAGACCACGTGTTACTAGCAAAAGAATAACCTAACTTGAAAGTACACTAAACTTTAAAATACGCAAACTTATGAACACGTGTTTATGTGATTATTTAACCAATTCCCAAATTTAAACTTATATAAACAAAAGTATTTAACACGGTAACCATTAACTAGACAATAAAATTTTAGACACGTGTGTCCTGATTTTAAACACATTTTACATTTATACGTAACCAAAATTCATACAAAAATAGTTGAATAAGATTTAACCAAAACCACAATATTATAAACCATTCAAATTTTAAATATAATTAAAATTTACGTTACCTATTTAGAATATACAGCAAGAGACGTAATACCACTTTTTAAAAACTAAACTGCTCGGTGTCACTTCACTGCTGTTAATGTGTCGATCTGCAAATTTTTTTAACCCCGACCTGCCGTATCCCCCTTCTAGGTGTCGCCACAAACTTAAACTATCCAGACAGTATATACCGGACGTTTCGAAATATAATGACTCTCTTTAGGCAACCCAACCATCATTTAAATTAAAATTGAAATGCCATATTACAGGATCATTAGACTTACTTGACGACATTAATTTTACCACTGCTGAAAAAAAATTTAACCTGCATATGACATATTTCTTCTATAAACATTAATGTATACTTGAGAGCAAGCAGATGCGAAGTGTTGCAACCTGAATTGTCCCAATACAGGAAAACAACAATTTTCAAATGATCATTAGACTTACTTGACGACATTAATTTTACCACTGCTGAAAAAAAATTCAACCTGCATATAACATGTTTCTTCCAAAAGCATTAATGTCTACTTGAGAGCGAGCAGATGCGAAGTGTTGCAACCTGAATTGTCCCAATACAGGAAAACAACAATTTTCAAATGATCATTAGACTTACTCGACGACATTAATTTTACCACTGCTGAAAAAAAATTCAACCTGCATATAACATGTTTCTTCCAAAAGCATTAATGTCTACTTGAGAGCGAGCAGATGCGAAGTGTTGCAACCTGAATTGTCCCAATACAGCAAAACAAGAATTTTCAAAGTATCATTAGACTTACTTGACGACATTAATTTTACCACTGCTGAAAAAAAATTTAACCTGCATATAACATGTTTCTTCCAAAAGCATTAATGTCTACTTGAGAGCGAGCAGATGCGAGGTGTTGCAACCTGAATTGTCCCAATACAGCAAAACAAGAATTTTCAAAGGATCATTAGACTTACTTGACGACATTAATTTTACCACTGCTGAAAAAAAATTTAACCTGCATATGACATATTTCTTCCATAAACATTAATGTATACTTGAGAGCAAGCAGATGCGAAGTGTTGCAACCTGAATTGTCCCAATACAGGAAAACAACAATTTTCAAATGATCATTAGACTTACTTGACGACATTAATTTTACCACTGCTGAAAAAAAATTCAACCTGCATATAACATGTTTCTTCCAAAAGCATTAATGTCTACTTGAGAGCGAGCAGATGCGAAGTGTTGCAACCTGAATTGTCCCAATACAGAAAAACAAGAATGTTCAAAGGATCATTAGACTTACTTGACATTAATTTTACCACTGCTGAAAAAAAATTCAAACTCCATATAACATATTTCTTCCAAAAACATTAATGTGAACTTGAGAGCGAGCAGATGCGAAGTGTTGCAACCTGAATTGTCCCAATACAGCAAAACAAGAATTTTCAAAGGATCATTAGACTTACTTGCCATTAATTTTACCACTGCTGACAAAAAATTCAACCTCCATATAACATATTTCTTCCAAAAACATTAAAGTGAACTTGAGAGCGAGCAGATGCGAAGTGTTGCAACCTGAATTGTCCCAATACAGCAAAACAAGAATTTTCAAAGTATCATTAGACTTACTTGACGACATTAATTTTACCACTGCTGAAAAAAAATTTAACCTGCATATAACATGTTTCTTCCAAAAGCATTAATGTCTACTTGAGAGCGAGCAGATGCGAAGTGTTGCAACCTAAATTGTCCCAATACAGCAAAACAAGAATTTTCAAAGGATCATTAGACTTACTTGACGACATTAATTTTACCACTGCTGAAAAAAAATTTAACCTGCATATAACATGTTTCTTCCAAAAGCATTAATGTGTACTTGAGAGCGAGCAGATGCGAAGTGTTGCAACCTGAATTGTCCCAATACAGGAAACAACAATTTTCAAATGATCATTAGACTTACTTGATGACATTAATTTTACCATGCTGAAAAAAAAATTCAACCTGCATGTAACATGTTTCTTCCAAAAGCATTAATGTCTACTTGAGAGCGAGCAGATGCGAAGTGTTGCAACCTGAATTGTCCCAATACAGCAAAACAAGAATTTTCAAAGGATCATTAGACTTACTTGACGACATTAATTTTACCACTGCTGAAAAAAAATTCAACCTGCATATAACATGTTTCTTCCAAAAGCATTAATGTCTACTTGAGAGCGAGCAGATGCGAAGTGTTGCAACCTGAATTGTCCCAATACAGCAAAACAAGAATTTTCAAAGGATCATTAGACTTACTTGACGACATTAATTTTACCACTGCTGAAAAAAAATTTAACCTGCATATAACATGTTTCTTCCAAAAGCATTAATGTGTACTTGAGAGCGAGCAGATGCGAAGTGTTGCAACCTGAATTGTCCCAATACAGCAAAACAAGAATTTTCAAAAGATCATTAGACTTACTTGACGACATTAATTTTACCACTGCTGAAAAGAAATTAAACCTGCATATGACATATTTCTTCCATAAACATTAATGTCTACTTGAGAGCGAGCAGATGCGAAGTGTTGCAACCTGAATTGTCCCAATACAGGAAAACAACAATTTTCAAATGATCATTAGACTTACTTGATGACATTAATTTTACCACTGCTGAAAAAAAATTCAACCTGCATGTAACATGTTTCTTCCAAAAGCATTAATGTCTACTTGAGAGCGAGCAGATGCGAAGTGTTGCAACCTGAATTGTCCCAATACAGCAAAACAAGAATTTTCAAAGGATCATTAGACTTACTTGACGACATTAATTTTACCACTGCTGAAAAAAAATTCAACCTGCATATAACATGTTTCTTCCAAAAGCATTAATGTCTACTTGAGAGCGAGCAGATGCGAAGTGTTGCAACCTGAATTGTCCCAATACAGGAAAACAAGAATTTTCAAAGGATCATTAGACTTACTTGACGACATTAATTTTACCACTGCTGAAAAAAAATTCAACCTGCATATAACATGTTTCTTCCAAAAGCATTAATGTCTACTTGAGAGCGAGCAGATGCGAAGTGTTGCAACCTGAATTGTCCCAATACAGGAAAACAAGAATTTTCAAAGGATCATTAGACTTACTTGACGACATTAATTTTACCACTGCTGAAAAAAAATTTATCCTGCATATAACATGTTTCTTCCAAAAGCATTAATGTCTACTTGAGAGCGAGCAGATGCGAAGTGTTGCAACCTGAATTGTCCCAATACAGGAAAACAAGAATTTTCAAAGGATCATTAGACTTACTTGACGACATTAATTTTACCACTGCTGAAAAAAAATTTAACTTGCATATAACATGTTTCTTCCAAAAGCATTAATGTCTACTTGAGAGCGAGCAGATGCGAAGTGTTGCAACCTGAATTGTCCCAATACAGGAAAACAAGAATGTTCAAAGGATCATTAGACTTACTTGACATTAATTTTACCACTGCTGAAAAAAAATTATACCTGCATATAACATGTTTCTTCCAAAAGCATTAATGTCTACTTGAGAGCGAGCAGATGCGAAGTGTTGCAACCTGAATTGTCCCAATACAGGAAAACAAGAATGTTCAAAGGATCATTAGACTTACTTGACATTAATTTTACCACTGCTGAAAAAAAATTTAACCTGCATATAACATGTTTCTTCCAAAAGCATTAATGTCTACTTGAGAGCGAGCAGATGCGAAGTGTTGCAACCTGAATTGTCCCAATACAGGAAAACAAGAATGTTCAAAGGATCATTAGACTTACTTGACATTAATTTTACCACTGCTGAAAAAAAATTCAACCTGCATGTAACATGTTTCTTCCAAAAGCATTAATGTCTACTTGAGAGCGAGCAGATGCGAAGTGTTGCAACCTGAATTGTCCCAATACAGGAAAACAACAATTTTCAAATGATCAGTAGACTTACTTGATGACATTAATTTTACCACTGCTGAAAAAAAATTCAACCTGCATGTAACATGTTTCTTCCAAAAGCATTAATGTCTACTTGAGAGCGAGCAGATGCGAAGTGTTGCAACCTGAATTGTCCCAATACAGCAAAACAAGAATTTTCAAAGGATCATTAGACTTACTTGACGACATTAATTTTACCACTGCTGAAAAGAAATTAAACCTGCATATAACATGTTTCTTCCAAAAGCATTAATGTCTACTTGAGAGCGAGCAGATGCGAAGTGTTGCAACCTGAATTGTCCCAATACAGCAAAACAAGAATTTTCAAAGGATCATTAGACTTACTTGACATTAATTTTACCACTGCTGAAAAAAAATTCAACCTGCATATAACATGTTTCTTCCAAAAGCATTAATGTCTACTTGAGAGCGAGCAGATGCGAAGTTTTGCAACCTGAATTGTCCCAATACAGGAAAACAAGAATTTTCAAAGGATCATTAGACTTACTTGACGACATTAATTTTACCACTGCTGAAAAAAAATTTAACCTGCATATAACATGTTTCTTCCAAAGGATTAATGTGTACTTGAGAGCGAGCAGATGCGAAGTGTTGCAACCTGAATTGTCCCAATACTGGAAAACAACAATTTTCAAATGATCATTACACTTACTTGACGACATTAATTTTACCACTGCTGAAAAGAAATTAAACCTGCATATGACAGATTTCTTCCATAAACATTAATGTATACTTGAGAGCGAGCAGATGCGAAGTGTTGCAACCTGAATTGTCCCAATACAGCAAAACAAGAATTTTCAAAGGATCATTAGACTTACTTGACATTAATTTTACCACTGCTGAAAAAAAATTCAACCTGCATATAACATGTTTCTTCCAAAAGCATTAATGTCTACTTGAGAGCGAGCAGATGCGAAGTTTTGCAACCTGAATTGTCCCAATACAGGAAAACAAGAATTTTCAAAGGATCATTAGACTTACTTGACGACATTAATTTTACCACTGCTGAAAAAAAATTTAACCTGCATATAACATGTTTCTTCCAAAGGATTAATGTGTACTTGAGAGCGAGCAGATGCGAAGTGTTGCAACCTGAATTGTCCCAATACTGGAAAACAACAATTTTCAAATGATCATTACACTTACTTGACGACATTAATTTTACCACTGCTGAAAAGAAATTAAACCTGCATATGACAGATTTCTTCCATAAACATTAATGTATACTTGAGAGCGAGCAGATGCGAAGTGTTGCAACCTTAATTGTCCCAATACAGCAAAACAAGAATTTTCAAAGGATCATTAGACTTACTTGACGACATTAATTTTACCACTGCTGAAAAAAAATTTAACCTGCATATAACATGTTTCTTCCAAAAGCATTAATGTGTACTTGAGAGCGAGCAGATGCGAAGTGTTGCAACCTGAATTGTCCCAATACAGCAAAACAAGAATTTTCAAAGGATCATTAGACTTACTTGACGACATTAATTTTACCACTGCTGAAAAAAAATTCAACCTGCATATAACATGTTTCTTCCAAAAGCATTAATCTACTTGAGAGCGAGCAGATGCGAAGTTTTGCAACCTGAATTGTCCCAATACAGGAAAACAAGAATTTTCAAAGGATCATTAGACTTACTTGACGACATTAATTTTACCACTGCTGAAAAGAAATTAAACCTGCATATAACATGTTTCTTCCAAAAGCATTAATGTCTACTTGAGAGCGAGCAGATGCGAAGTGTTGCAACCTGAATTGTCCCAATACAGCAAAACAAGAATTTTCAAAGGATCATTAGACTTACTTGACGACATTAATTTTACCACTGCTGAAAAAAATTCCACCTGCATATAACATGTTTCTTCCAAAAGCATTAATGTCTACTTGAGAGCGAGCAGATGCGAAGTTTTGCAACCTGAATTGTCCCAATACAGGAAAGCAAGAATTTTCAAAGGATCATTAGACTTACTTGACGACATTAATTTTACCACTGCTGAAAAAAAATTTAACCTGCATATAACATGTTTCTTCCAAAGGATTAATGTGTACTTGAGAGCGAGCAGATGCGAAGTGTTGCAACCTGAATTGTCCCAATACAGGAAAACAAGAATTTTCAAAGGATCATTAGACTTACTTGACGACATTAATTTTACCACTGCTGAAAAAAAATTTAACCTGCATATAACATGTTTCTTCCAAAGGATTAATGTGTACTTGAGAGCGAGCAGATGCGAAGTGTTGCAACCTGAATTGTCCCAATACTGGAAAACAAGAATTTTCAAAGGATCATTAGACTTACTTGACGACATTAATTTTACCACTGCTGAAAAGAAATTAAACCTGCATATGACATATTTCTTCCATAAACATTAATGTCTACTTGAGAGCGAGCAGATGCGAAGTGTTGCAACCTGAATTGTCCCAATACAGGAAAACAACAATTTTCAAATGATCATTACACTTACTTGACGACATTAATTTTACCACTGCTGAAAAGAAATTAAACCTGCATATGACAGATTTCTTCCATAAACATTAATGTATACTTGAGAGCGAGCAGATGCGAAGTGTTGCAACCTTAATTGTCCCAATACAGCAAAACAAGAATTTTCAAAGGATCATTAGACTTACTTGACGACATTAATTTTACCACTGCTGAAAAAAAATTTAACCTGCATATAACATGTTTCTTCCAAAAGCATTAATGTGTACTTGAGAGCGAGCAGATGCGAAGTGTTGCAACCTGAATTGTCCCAATACAGGAAAACAAGAATGTTCAAAGGATCATTAGACTTACTTGACATTAATTTTACCACTGCTGAAAAAAAATTTAACCTGCATATAACATGTTTCTTCCAAAAGCATTAATGTCTACTTGAGAGCGAGCAGATGCGAAGTGTTGCAACCTGAATTGTCCCAATACAGGAAAACAAGAATGTTCAAAGGATCATTAGACTTACTTGACATTAATTTTACCACTGCTGAAAAAAAATTCAACCTGCATGTAACATGTTTCTTCCAAAAGCATTAATGTCTACTTGAGAGCGAGCAGATGCGAAGTGTTGCAACCTGAATTGTCCCAATACAGGAAAACAACAATTTTCAAATGATCAGTAGACTTACTTGATGACATTAATTTTACCACTGCTGAAAAAAAATTCAACCTGCATGTAACATGTTTCTTCCAAAAGCATTAATGTCTACTTGAGAGCGAGCAGATGCGAAGTGTTGCAACCTGAATTGTCCCAATACAGCAAAACAAGAATTTTCAAAGGATCATTAGACTTACTTGACGACATTAATTTTACCACTGCTGAAAAGAAATTAAACCTGCATATAACATGTTTCTTCCAAAAGCATTAATGTCTACTTGAGAGCGAGCAGATGCGAAGTGTTGCAACCTGAATTGTCCCAATACAGCAAAACAAGAATTTTCAAAGGATCATTAGACTTACTTGACATTAATTTTACCACTGCTGAAAAAAAATTCAACCTGCATATAACATGTTTCTTCCAAAAGCATTAATGTCTACTTGAGAGCGAGCAGATGCGAAGTTTTGCAACCTGAATTGTCCCAATACAGGAAAACAAGAATTTTCAAAGGATCATTAGACTTACTTGACGACATTAATTTTACCACTGCTGAAAAAAAATTTAACCTGCATATAACATGTTTCTTCCAAAGGATTAATGTGTACTTGAGAGCGAGCAGATGCGAAGTGTTGCAACCTGAATTGTCCCAATACTGGAAAACAACAATTTTCAAATGATCATTACACTTACTTGACGACATTAATTTTACCACTGCTGAAAAGAAATTAAACCTGCATATGACAGATTTCTTCCATAAACATTAATGTATACTTGAGAGCGAGCAGATGCGAAGTGTTGCAACCTGAATTGTCCCAATACAGCAAAACAAGAATTTTCAAAGGATCATTAGACTTACTTGACATTAATTTTACCACTGCTGAAAAAAAATTCAACCTGCATATAACATGTTTCTTCCAAAAGCATTAATGTCTACTTGAGAGCGAGCAGATGCGAAGTTTTGCAACCTGAATTGTCCCAATACAGGAAAACAAGAATTTTCAAAGGATCATTAGACTTACTTGACGACATTAATTTTACCACTGCTGAAAAAAAATTTAACCTGCATATAACATGTTTCTTCCAAAGGATTAATGTGTACTTGAGAGCGAGCAGATGCGAAGTGTTGCAACCTGAATTGTCCCAATACTGGAAAACAACAATTTTCAAATGATCATTACACTTACTTGACGACATTAATTTTACCACTGCTGAAAAGAAATTAAACCTGCATATGACAGATTTCTTCCATAAACATTAATGTATACTTGAGAGCGAGCAGATGCGAAGTGTTGCAACCTTAATTGTCCCAATACAGCAAAACAAGAATTTTCAAAGGATCATTAGACTTACTTGACGACATTAATTTTACCACTGCTGAAAAAAAATTTAACCTGCATATAACATGTTTCTTCCAAAAGCATTAATGTGTACTTGAGAGCGAGCAGATGCGAAGTGTTGCAACCTGAATTGTCCCAATACAGCAAAACAAGAATTTTCAAAGGATCATTAGACTTACTTGACGACATTAATTTTACCACTGCTGAAAAAAAATTCAACCTGCATATAACATGTTTCTTCCAAAAGCATTAATCTACTTGAGAGCGAGCAGATGCGAAGTTTTGCAACCTGAATTGTCCCAATACAGGAAAACAAGAATTTTCAAAGGATCATTAGACTTACTTGACGACATTAATTTTACCACTGCTGAAAAGAAATTAAACCTGCATATAACATGTTTCTTCCAAAAGCATTAATGTCTACTTGAGAGCGAGCAGATGCGAAGTGTTGCAACCTGAATGGTCCCAATACAGCAAAACAAGAATTTTCAAAGGATCATTAGACTTACTTGACGACATTAATTTTACCACTGCTGAAAAAAATTCCACCTGCATATAACATGTTTCTTCCAAAAGCATTAATGTCTACTTGAGAGCGAGCAGATGCGAAGTTTTGCAACCTGAATTGTCCCAATACAGGAAAGCAAGAATTTTCAAAGGATCATTAGACTTACTTGACGACATTAATTTTACCACTGCTGAAAAAAAATTTAACCTGCATATAACATGTTTCTTCCAAAGGATTAATGTGTACTTGAGAGCGAGCAGATGCGAAGTGTTGCAACCTGAATTGTCCCAATACAGGAAAACAAGAATTTTCAAAGGATCATTAGACTTACTTGACGACATTAATTTTACCACTGCTGAAAAAAAATTTAACCTGCATATAACATGTTTCTTCCAAAGGATTAATGTGTACTTGAGAGCGAGCAGATGCGAAGTGTTGCAACCTGAATTGTCCCAATACTGGAAAACAAGAATTTTCAAAGGATCATTAGACTTACTTGACGACATTAATTTTACCACTGCTGAAAAGAAATTAAACCTGCATATGACATATTTCTTCCATAAACATTAATGTCTACTTGAGAGCGAGCAGATGCGAAGTGTTGCAACCTGAATTGTCCCAATACAGGAAAACAACAATTTTCAAATGATCATTACACTTACTTGACGACATTAATTTTACCACTGCTGAAAAGAAATTAAACCTGCATATGACAGATTTCTTCCATAAACATTAATGTATACTTGAGAGCGAGCAGATGCGAAGTGTTGCAACCTTAATTGTCCCAATACAGCAAAACAAGAATTTTCAAAGGATCATTAGACTTACTTGACGACATTAATTTTACCACTGCTGAAAAAAAATTTAACCTGCATATAACATGTTTCTTCCAAAAGCATTAATGTGTACTTGAGAGCGAGCAGATGCGAAGTGTTGCAACCTGAATTGTCCCAATACAGGAAAACAAGATGTTCAAAGGATCATTAGACTTACTTGACATTAATTTTACCACTGCTGAAAAAAAATTGAACCTCCATATAACATATTTCTTCCAAAAACATTAATGTGAACTTGAGAGCGAGCTGATGCTAAGTGTTGCAACCTCAATTGTCCCAATACAGAAAAACAAGAATTTTCAAAGGATCATTAGACTTACTTGACGACATTAATTTTACCACTGCTGAAAAGAAATTGAACCTGCATATAACATGTTTCTTCCAAAAGCATTAATGTCTACTTGAGAGCGAGCAGATGCGAAGTGTTGCAACCTGAATTGTCCCAATACAGCAAAACAAGAATTTTCAAAGGATCATTAGACTTACTTGACGACATTAATTTTACCACTGCTGAAAAAAAATTCAACCTGCATATAACATGTTTCTTCCAAAAGCATTAATGTATACTTGAGAGCGAGCAGATGCGAAGTTTTGCAACCTGAATTGTCCCAATACAGGAAAACAAGAATTTTCAAAGGATCATTAGACTTACTTGACGACATTAATTTTACCACTGCTGAAAAAAAATTTAACCTGCATATAACATGTTTCTTCCAAAGGATTAATGTGTACTTGAGAGCGAGCAGATGCGAAGTGTTGCAACCTGAATTGTCCCAATACTGGAAAACAAGAATTTTCAAAGGATCATTAGACTTACTTGACGACATTAATTTTTACACTGCTGAAAAGAAATTAAACCTGCATATGACATATTTCTTCGATAAACATTAATGTATACTTGAGAGCGAGCAGATGCGAAGTGTTGCAACCTGATACCTGAATTGTCACAATACTGGAAAACAAGAATGTTCAAAGGATAATTAGACTTACTTGACGACATTAATTTTACCACTGCTGAAAAAAAATTCAACCTCCATATAACATATTTCTTCCAAAAACATTAATGTGAACTTGAGAGCGAGCAGATGCGAAGTGTTGCAACCTGAATTGTCCCAATACAGCAAAACAAGAATTTTCAAAGGATAATTAGACTTACTTGATGACATTAATTTTACCACTGCTGAAAAGAAATTGAACCTGCATATAACATGTTTCTTCCAAAAGCATTAATGTCTACTTGAGAGCGAGCAGATGCGAAGTGTTGCAACCTGAATTGTCCCAATACAGCAAAACAAGAATTTTCAAAGGATCATTAGACTTACTTGACGACATTAATTTTACCACTGCTGAAAAAAAATTCAACCTGCATATAACATGTTTCTTCCAAAAGCATTTATGTATACTTGAGAGCGAGCAGATGCGAAGTTTTGCAACCTGAATTGTCCCAATACAGGAAAACAAGAATTTTCAAAGGATCATTAGACTTACTTGACGACATTAATTTTACCACTGCTGAAAAAAAATTTAACCTGCATATAACATGTTTCTTCCAAAGGATTAATGTGTACTTGAGAGCGAGCAGATGCGAAGTGTTGCAACCTGAATTGTCCCAATACTGGAAAACAAGAATTTTCAAAGGATCATTAGACTTACTTGACGACATTAATTTTTACACTGCTGAAAAGAAATTAAACCTGCATATGACATATTTCTTCGATAAACATTAATGTATACTTGAGAGCGAGCAGATGCGAAGTGTTGCAACCTGATACCTGAATTGTCACAATACTGGAAAACAAGAATGTTCAAAGGATCATTAGACTTACTTGACATTAATTTTACCACTGCTGAAAAAAAATTCAACCTCCATATAACATATTTCTTCCAAAAACATTAATGTGAACTTGAGAGCGAGCAGATGCGAAGTGTTGCAACCTGAATTGTCCCAATACAGCAAAACAAGAATTTTCAAAGGATCATTAGACTTACTTGATGACATTAATTTTACCACTGCTGAAAAAAAAATTCAACCTGCATGTAACATGTTTCTTCCAAAAGCATTAATGTCTACTTGAGAGCGAGCAGATGCGAAGTGTTGCAACCTGAATTGTCCCAATACAGCAAAACAAGAATTTTCAAAGGATCATTAGACTTACTTGACGACATTAATTTTACCACTGCTGAAAAAAAATTCAACCTGCATATAACATGTTTCTTCCAAAAGCATTAATGTCTACTTGAGAGCGAGCAGATGCGAAGTGTTGCAACCTGAATTGTCCCAATACAGCAAAACAAGAATTTTCAAAGGATCATTAGACTTACTTGACGACATTAATTTTACCACTGCTGAAAAAAAATTTAACCTGCATATAACATGTTTCTTCCAAAAGCATTAATGTGTACTTGAGAGCGAGCAGATGCGAAGTGTTGCAACCTGAATTGTCCCAATACAGCAAAACAAGAATTTTCAAAAGATCATTAGACTTACTTGACGACATTAATTTTACCACTGCTGAAAAGAAATTAAACCTGCATATGACATATTTCTTCCATAAACATTAATGTATACTTGAGAGCGAGCAGATGCGAAGTGTTGCAACCTGAATTGTCCCAATACAGGAAAACAACAATTTTCAAATGATCATTAGACTTACTTGATGACATTAATTTTACCACTGCTGAAAAAAAATTCAACCTGCATGTAACATGTTTCTTCCAAAAGCATTAATGTCTACTTGAGAGCGAGCAGATGCGAAGTGTTGCAACCTGAATTGTCCCAATACAGCAAAACAAGAATTTTCAAAGGATCATTAGACTTACTTGACGACATTAATTTTACCACTGCTGAAAAAAAATTCAACCTGCATATAACATGTTTCTTCCAAAAGCATTAATGTCTACTTGAGAGCGAGCAGATGCGAAGTGTTGCAACTTTAATTGTCCCAATACTGCAAAACAAGAATTTTCAAAGGATCATTAGACTTACTTGACGACATTAATTTTACCACTGCTGAAAAAAAATTTAACCTGCATATGACATATTTCTTCCATAAACATTAATGTATACTTGAGAGCGAGCAGATGCGAAGTGTTGCAACCTGAATTGTCCCAATACAGGAAAACAACAATTTTCAAATGATCATTAGACTTACTTGATGATATTAATTTTACCACTGCTGAAAAAAAATTCAACCTGCATGTAACATGTTTCTTCCAAAAGCATTAATGTCTACTTGAGAGCGAGCAGATGCGAAGTGTTGCAACCTGAATTGTCCCAATACAGCAAAACAAGAATTTTCAAAGGATCATTAGACTTACTTGACGACATTAATTTTACCACTGCTGAAAAAAATTCCACCTGCATATAACATGTTTCTTCCAAAAGCATTAATGTCTACTTGAGAGCGAGCAGATGCGAAGTTTTGCAACCTGAATTGTCCCAATACAGGAAAACAAGAATTTTCAAAGGATCATTAGACTTACTTGACGACATTAATTTTACCACTGCTGAAAAGAAATTAAACCTGCATATGACATATATCTTCCATAAACATTAATGTCTACTTGAGAGCGAGCAGATGCGAAGTGTTGCAACCTGAATTGTCCCAATACAGGAAAACAACAATTTTCAAATGATCATTAGACTTACTTGATGACATTAATTTTACCACTGCTGAAAAAAAATTCAAGCTGCATGTAACATGTTTCTTCCAAAAGCATTAATGTCTACTTGAGAGCGAGCAGATGCAAAGTGTTGCAACCTGAATTGTCCCAATACAGCAAAACAAGAATTTTCAAAGGATCATTAGACTTACTTGACGACATTAATTTTACCACTGCTAAAAAAAAAATTCAACCTGCATATAACATGTTTCTTCCAAAAGCATTAATGTCTACTTGAGAGCGAGCAGATGCGAAGTGTTGCAACCTGAATTGTCCCAATACAGCAAAACAAGAATTTTCAAAGGATCATTAGACTTACTTGACGACATTAATTTTACCACTGCTGAAAAAAAATTCAACCTGCATATAACATGTTTCTTCCAAAAGCATTAATGTATACTTGAGAGCGAGCAGATGCGAAGTTTTGCAACCTGAATTGTCCCAATACAGGAAAACAAGAATTTTCAAAGGATCATTAGACTTACTTGACGACATTAATTTTACCACTGCTGAAAAAAAATTTAACCTGCATATAACATGTTTCTTCCAAAGGATTAATGTGTACTTGAGAGCGAGCAGATGCGAAGTGTTGCAACCTGAATTGTCCCAATACTGGAAAACAAGAATTTTCAAAGGATCATTAGACTTACTTGACGACATTAATTTTTACACTGCTGAAAAGAAATTAAACCTGCATATGACATATTTCTTCGATAAACATTAATGTATACTTGAGAGCGAGCAGATGCGAAGTGTTGTAACCTGATACCTGAATTGTCACAATACTGGAAAACAAGAATGTTCAAAGGATCATTAGACTTACTTGACATTAATTTTACCACTGCTGAAAAAAAATTCAACCTCCATATAACATATTTCTTCCAAAAACATTAATGTGAACTTGAGAGCGAGCAGATGCGAAGTGTTGCAACCTGAATTGTCCCAATACAGCAAAACAAGAATTTTCAAAGGATCATTAGACTTACTTGATGACATTAATTTTACCACTGCTGAAAAAAAAATTCAACCTGCATGTAACATGTTTCTTCCAAAAGCATTAATGTCTACTTGAGAGCGAGCAGATGCGAAGTGTTGCAACCTGAATTGTCCCAATACAGCAAAACAAGAATTTTCAAAGGATCATTAGACTTACTTGACGACATTAATTTTACCACTGCTGAAAAAAAATTCAACCTGCATGTAACATGTTTCTTCCAAAAGCATTAATGTCTACTTGAGAGCGAGCAGATGCGAAGTGTTGCAACCTGAATTGTCCCAATACAGCAAAACAAGAATTTTCAAAGGATCATTAGACTTACTTGACGACATTAATTTTACCACTGCTGAAGAAAAATTCAACCTGCATATAACATGTTTCTTCCAAAAGCATTAATGTCTACTTGAGAGCGAGCAGATGCGAAGTGTTGCAACCTGAATTGTCCCAATACAGGAAAACAAGAATTTTCAAAGGATCATTAGACTTACTTGACGACATTAATTTTACCACTGCTGAAAAAAAATTTAACCTGCATATAACATGTTTCTTCTAAAAGCATTAATGTGTACTTGAGAGCGAGCAGATGCGAAGTGTTGCAACCTGAATTGTCCCAATACAGCAAAACAAGAATTTTCAAAGGATCATTAGACTTACTTGACGACATTAATTTTACCACTGCTGAAAAAAAATTTAACCTGCATATAACATGTTTCTTCCAAAAGCATTAATGTCTACTTGAGAGCGAGCAGATGCGAAGTGTTGCAACCTGAATTGTCCCAATACTGGAAAACAACAATTTTCAAATGATCATTAGACTTACTTGATGACATTAATTTTACCACTGCTGAAAAAAAATTCAACCTGCATGTAACATGTTTCTTCCAAAAGCATTAATGTCTACTTGAGAGCGAGCAGATGCGAAGTGTTGCAACCTGAATTGTCCCAATACAGGAAAACAAGAATGTTCAAAGGATCATTAGACTTACTTGACATTAATTTTACCACTGCTGAAAAAAAATTTAACCTGCATATAACATGTTTCTTCTAAAAGCATTAATGTGTACTTGAGAGCGAGCAGATGCGAAGTGTTGCAACCTGAATTGTCCCAATACAGGAAAACAAGAATGTTCAAAGGATCATTAGACTTACTTGACATTAATTTTACCACTGCTGAAAAAAAATTTAACCTGCATATAACATGTTTCTTCCAAAAGCATTAATGTCTACTTGAGAGCGAGCAGATGCGAAGTGTTGCAACCTGAATTGTCCCAATACTGGAAAACAACAATTTTCAAATGATCATTAGACTTACTTGATGACATTAATTTTACCACTGCTGAAAAAAAATTCAACCTGCATGTAACATGTTTCTTCCAAAAGCATTAATGTCTACTTGAGAGCGAGCAGATGCGAAGTGTTGCAACCTGAATTGTCCCAATACAGGAAAACAAGAATGTTCAAAGGATCATTAGACTTACTTGACATTAATTTTACCACTGCTGAAAAAAAATTTAACCTGCATATAACATGTTTCTTCCAAAAGCATTAATGTCTACTTGAGAGCGAGCAGATGCGAAGTGTTGCAACCTGAATTGTCCCAATACAGGAAAACAAGAATGTTCAAAGGATCATTAGACTTACTTGACATTAATTTTACCACTGCTGAAAAAAAATTCAACCTGCATATAACATGTTTCTTCCAAAGGATTAATGTGTACTTGAGAGCGAGCAGATGCGCAGTGTTGCAACCTGAATTGTCCCAATACTGGAAAACAACAATTTTCAAATGATCATTACACTTACTTGACGACATTAATTTTACCACTGCTGAAAAGAAATTAAACCTGCATATGACAGATTTCTTCCATAAACATTAATGTATACTTGAGAGCGAGCAGATGCGAAGTGTTGCAACCTTAATTGTCCCAATACAGCAAAACAAGAATTTTCAAAGGATCATTAGACTTACTTGACGACATTAATTTTACCACTGCTGAAAAAAAATTTAACCTGCATATAACATGTTTCTTCCAAAAGCATTAATGTGTACTTGAGAGCGAGCAGATGCGAAGTGTTGCAACCTGAATTGTCCCAATACAGCAAAACAAGAATTTTCAAAGGATCATTAGACTTACTTGACGACATTAATTTTACCACTGCTGAAAAGAAATTAAACCTGCATATAACATGTTTCTTCCAAAAGCATTAATGTCTACTTGAGAGCGAGCAGATGCGAAGTGTTGCAACCTGAATTGTCCCAATACAGCAAAACAAGAATTTTCAAAGGATCATTAGACTTACTTGACGACATTAATTTTACCACTGCTGAAAAAAAATTCAACCTGCATATAACATGTTTCTTCCAAAAGCATTAATGTCTACTTGAGAGCGAGCAGATGCGAAGTTTTGCAACCTGAATTGTCCCAATACAGGAAAACAAGAATTTTCAAAGGATCATTAGACTTACTTGACGACATTAATTTTACCACTGCTGAAAAGAAATTAAACCTGCATATAACATGTTTCTTCCAAAAGCATTAATGTCTACTTGAGAGCGAGCAGATGCGAAGTGTTGCAACCTGAATTGTCCCAATACAGCAAAACAAGAATTTTCAAAGGATCATTAGACTTACTTGACGACATTAATTTTACCACTGCCGAAAAAAATTCCACCTGCATATAACATGTTTCTTCCAAAAGCATTAATGTCTACTTGAGAGCGAGCAGATGCGAAGTTTTGCAACCTGAATTGTCCCAATACAGGAAAACAAGAATTTTCAAAGGATCATTAGACTTACTTGACGACATTAATTTTACCACTGCTGAAAAAAAATTTAACCTGCATATAACATGTTTCTTCCAAAGGATTAATGTGTACTTGAGAGCGAGCAGATGCGAAGTGTTGCAACCTGAATTGTCCCAATTAAGGAAAACAAGAATTTTCAAAGGATCATTAGACTTACTTGACGACATTAATTTTACCACTGCTGAAAAAAAATTTAACCTGCATATAACATGTTTCTTCCAAAGGATTAATGTGTACTTGAGAGCGAGCAGATGCGAAGTGTTGCAACCTGAATTGTCCCAATACTGGAAAACAAGAATTTTCAAAGGATCATTAGACTTACTTGACGACATTAATTTTACCACTGCTGAAAAGAAATTAAACCTGCATATGACATATTTCTTCCATAAACATTAATGTCTACTTGAGAGCGGACAGATGCGAAGTGTTGCAACCTGAATTGTCCCAATACAGGAAAACAACAATTTTCAAATGATCATTACACTTACTTGACGACATTAATTTTACCACTGCTGAAAAGAAATTAAACCTGCATATGACAGATTTCTTCCATAAACATTAATGTATACTTGAGAGCGAGCAGATGCGAAGTGTTGCAACCTTAATTGTCCCAATACAGCAAAACAAGAATTTTCAAAGGATCATTAGACTTACTTGACGACATTAATTTTACCACTGCTGAAAAAAAATTTAACCTGCATATAACATGTTTCTTCCAAAAGCATTAATGTGTACTTGAGAGCGAGCAGATGCGAAGTGTTGCAACCTGAATTGTCCCAATACAGCAAAACAAGAATTTTCAAAGGATCATTAGACTTACTTGACGACATTAATTTTACCACTGCTGAAAAGAAATTAAACCTGCATATGACATATTTCTTCGATAAACATTAATGTATACTTGAGAGCGAGCAGATGCGAAGTGTTGCAACCTGATACCTGAATTGTCACAATACTGGAAAACAAGAATGTTCAAAGGATCATTAGACTTACTTGACATTAATTTTAGCACTGCTGAAAAAAAATTCAACCTCCATATAACATATTTCTTCCAAAAACATTAATGTGAACTTGAGAGCGAGCAGATGCGAAGTGTTGCAACCTGAATTGTCCCAATACAGCAAAACAAGAATTTTCAAAGGATCATTCGACTTACTTGACATTAATTTTACCACTGCTGAAAAAAAATTCAACCTCCATATAACATATTTCTTCCAAAAGCATTAATGTCTACTTGAGAGCGAGCAGATGCGAAGTGTTGCAACCTGAATTGTCCCAATACAGGAAAACAAGAATTTTCAAAGGATCATTAGACTTACTTGACGACATTAATTTTACCACTGCTGAAAAAAAATTTAACCTGCATATAACATGTTTCTTCCAAAGGATTAATGTGTACTTGAGAGCGAGCAGATGCGAAGTGTTGCAACCTGAATTGTCCAAATACTGGAAAACAACAATTTTCAAATGATCATTACACTTACTTGACGACATTAATTTTACCACTGCTGAAAAGAAATTAAACCTGCATATGACAGATTTCTTCCATAAACATTAATGTATACTTGAGAGCTAGCAGATGCGAAGTGTTGCAACCTTAATTGTCCCAATACAGCAAAACAAGAATTTTCAAAGGATCATTAGACTTACTTGACGACATTAATTTTACCACTGCTGAAAAAAAATTTAACCTGCATATAACATGTTTCTTCCAAAAGCATTAATGTGTACTTGAGAGCGAGCAGATGCGAAGTGTTGCAACCTGAATTGTCCCAATACAGCAAAACAAGAATTTTCAAAGGATCATTAGACTTACTTGACGACATTAATTTTACCACTGCTGAAAAGAAATTAAACCTGCATATAACATGTTTCTTCCAAAAGCATTAATGTCTACTTGAGAGCGAGCAGATGCGAAGTGTTGCAACCTGAATTGTCCCAATACAGCAAAACAAGAATTTTCAAAGGATCATTAGACTTACTTGACGACATTAATTTTACCACTGCTGAAAAAAAATTCAACCTGCATATAACATGTTTCTTCCAAAAGCATTAATGTCTACTTGAGAGCGAGCAGATGCGAAGTTTTGCAACCTGAATTGTCCCAATACAGGAAAACAAGAATTTTCAAAGGATCATTAGACTTACTTGACGACATTAATTTTACCACTGCTGAAAAGAAATTAAACCTGCATATAACATGTTTCTTCCAAAAGCATTAATGTCTACTTGAGAGCGAGCAGATGCGAAGTGTTGCAACCTGAATTGTCCCAATACAGCAAAACAAGAATTTTCAAAGGATCATTAGACTTACTTGACGACATTAATTTTACCACTGCTGAAAAAAAATTCAACCTGCATATAACATGTTTCTTCCAAAAGCATTAATGTCTACTTGAGAGCGAGCAGATGCGAAGTTTTGCAACCTGAATTGTCCCAATACAGGAAAACAAGAATTTTCAAAGGATCATTAGACTTACTTGACGACATTAATTTTACCACTGCCGAAAAAAATTCCACCTGCATATAACATGTTTCTTCCAAAAGCATTAATGTCTACTTGAGAGCGAGCAGATGCGAAGTTTTGCAACCTGAATTGTCCCAATACAGGAAAACAAGAATTTTCAAAGGATCATTAGACTTACTTGACGACATTAATTTTACCACTGCTGAAAAAAAATTTAACCTGCATATAACATGTTTCTTCCAAAGGATTAATGTGTACTTGAGAGCGAGCAGATGCGAAGTGTTGCAACCTGAATTGTCCCAATTAAGGAAAACAAGAATTTTCAAAGGATCATTAGACTTACTTGACGACATTAATTTTACCACTGCTGAAAAAAAATTTAACCTGCATATAACATGTTTCTTCCAAAGGATTAATGTGTACTTGAGAGCGAGCAGATGCGAAGTGTTGCAACCTGAATTGTCCCAATACTGGAAAACAAGAATTTTCAAAGGATCATTAGACTTACTTGACGACATTAATTTTACCACTGCTGAAAAGAAATTAAACCTGCATATGACATATTTCTTCCATAAACATTAATGTCTACTTGAGAGCGAGCAGATGCGAAGTGTTGCAACCTGAATTGTCCCAATACAGGAAAACAACAATTTTCAAATGATCATTACACTTACTTGACGACATTAATTTTACCACTGCTGAAAAGAAATTAAACCTGCATATGACAGATTTCTTCCATAAACATTAATGTATACTTGAGAGCGAGCAGATGCGAAGTGTTGCAACCTTAATTGTCCCAATACAGCAAAACAAGAATTTTCAAAGGATCATTAGACTTACTTGACGACATTAATTTTACCACTGCTGAAAAAAAATTTAACCTGCATATAACATGTTTCTTCCAAAAGCATTAATGTGTACTTGAGAGCGAGCAGATGCGAAGTGTTGCAACCTGAATTGTCCCAATACAGCAAAACAACAATTTTCAAATGATCATTAGACTTACTTGATGACATTAATTTTACCACTGCTGAAAAAAAATTCAAGCTGCATGTAACATGTTTCTTCCAAAAGCATTAATGTCTACTTGAGAGCGAGCAGATGCGAAGTGTTGCAACCTGAATTGTCCCAATACAGGAAAACAAGAATTTTCAAAGGATCATTAGACTTACTTGACGACATTAATTTTACCACTGCTGAAAAGAAATTAAACCTGCATATAACATGTTTCTTCCAAAAGCATTAATGTCTACTTGAGAGCGAGCAGATGCGAAGTGTTGCAACCTGAATTGTCCCAATACAGCAAAACAAGAATTTTCAAAGGATCATTAGACTTACTTGACGACATTAATTTTACCACTGCCGAAAAAAATTCCACCTGCATATAACATGTTTCTTCCAAAAGCATTAATGTCTACTTGAGAGCGAGCAGATGCGAAGTTTTGCAACCTGAATTGTCCCAATACAGGAAAACAAGAATTTTCAAAGGATCATTAGACTTACTTGACGACATTAATTTTACCACTGCTGAAAAAAAATTTAACCTGCATATAACATGTTTCTTCCAAAGGATTAATGTGTACTTGAGAGCGAGCAGATGCGAAGTGTTGCAACCTGAATTGTCCCAATTAAGGAAAACAAGAATTTTCAAAGGATCATTAGACTTACTTGACGACATTAATTTTACCACTGCTGAAAAAAAATTAAACCTGCATATGACATATTTCTTCCATAAACATTAATGTCTACTTGAGAGCGAGCAGATGCGAAGTGTTGCAACCTGAATTGTCCCAATACAGGAAAACAACAATTTTCAAATGATCATTACACTTACTTGACGACATTAATTTTACCACTGCTGAAAAGAAATTAAACCTGCATATGACAGATTTCTTCCATAAACATTAATGTATACTTGAGAGCGAGCAGATGCGAAGTGTTGCAACCTTAATTGTCCCAATACAGCAAAACAAGAATTTTCAAAGGATCATTAGACTTACTTGACGACATTAATTTTACCACTGCTGAAAAAAAATTTAACCTGCATATAACATGTTTCTTCCAAAAGCATTAATGTGTACTAGAGAGCGAGCAGATGCGAAGTGTTGCAACCTGAATTGTCCCAATACAGCAAAACAACAATTTTCAAATGATCATTAGACTTACTTGATGACATTAATTTTACCACTGCTGAAAAAAAATTCAAGCTGCATGTAACATGTTTCTTCCAAAAGCATTAATGTCTACTTGAGAGCGAGCAGATGCGAAGTGTTGCAACCTGAATTGTCCCAATACAGGAAAACAAGAATTTTCAAAGGATCATTAGACTTACTTGACGACATTAATTTTACCACTGCTGAAAAGAAATTAAACCTGCATATAACATGTTTCTTCCAAAAGCATTAATGTCTACTTGAGAGCGAGCAGATGCGAAGTGTTGCAACCTGAATTGTCCCAATACAGCAAAACAAGAATTTTCAAAGGATCATTAGACTTACTTGACGACATTAATTTTACCACTGCCGAAAAAAATTCCACCTGCATATAACATGTTTCTTCCAAAAGCATTAATGTCTACTTGAGAGCGAGCAGATGCGAAGTTTTGCAACCTGAATTGTCCCAATACAGGAAAACAAGAATTTTCAAAGGATCATTAGACTTACTTGACGACATTAATTTTACCACTGCTGAAAAAAAATTTAACCTGCATATAACATGTTTCTTCCAAAGGATTAATGTGTACTTGAGAGCGAGCAGATGCGAAGTGTTGCAACCTGAATTGTCCCAATTAAGGAAAACAAGAATTTTCAAAGGATCATTAGACTTACTTGACGACATTAATTTTACCACTGCTGAAAAAAAATTTAACCTGCATATAACATGTTTCTTCCAAAGGATTAATGTGTACTTGAGAGCGAGCAGATGCGAAGTGTTGCAACCTGAATTGTCCCAATACAGGAAAACAAGAATTTTCAAAGGATCATTAGACTTACTTGACGACATTAATTTTACCACTGCTGAAAAGAAATTAAACCTGCATATAACATGTTTCTTCCAAAAGCATTAATGTCTACTTGAGAGCGAGCAGATGCGAAGTGTTGCAACCTGAATTGTCCCAATACAGCAAAACAAGAATTTTCAAAGGATCATTAGACTTACTTGACGACATTAATTTTACCACTGCCGAAAAAAATTCCACCTGCATATAACATGTTTCTTCCAAAAGCATTAATGTCTACTTGAGAGCGAGCAGATGCGAAGTTTTGCAACCTGAATTGTCCCAATACAGGAAAACAAGAATTTTCAAAGGATCATTAGACTTACTTGACGACATTAATTTTACCACTGCTGAAAAAAAATTTAACCTGCATATAACATGTTTCTTCCAAAGGATTAATGTGTACTTGAGAGCGAGCAGATGCGAAGTGTTGCAACCTGAATTGTCCCAATTAAGGAAAACAAGAATTTTCAAAGGATCATTAGACTTACTTGACGACATTAATTTTACCACTGCTGAAAAAAAATTAAACCTGCATATGACATATTTCTTCCATAAACATTAATGTCTACTTGAGAGCGAGCAGATGCGAAGTGTTGCAACCTGAATTGTCCCAATACAGGAAAACAACAATTTTCAAATGATCATTACACTTACTTGACGACATTAATTTTACCACTGCTGAAAAGAAATTAAACCTGCATATGACAGATTTCTTCCATAAACATTAATGTATACTTGAGAGCGAGCAGATGCGAAGTGTTGCAACCTTAATTGTCCCAATACAGCAAAACAAGAATTTTCAAAGGATCATTAGACTTACTTGACGACATTAATTTTACCACTGCTGAAAAAAAATTTAACCTGCATATAACATGTTTCTTCCAAAAGCATTAATGTCTACTTGAGAGCGAGCAGATGCGAAGTGTTGCAACCTGAATTGTCCCAATACAGGAAAACAAGAATTTTCAAAGGATCATTAGACTTACTTGACGACATTAATTTTACCACTGCTGAAAAAAAATTTAACCTGCATATAACATGTTTCTTCCAAAGGATTAATGTGTACTTGAGAGCGAGCAGATGCGAAGTGTTGCAACCTGAATTGTCCCAATACTGGAAAACAAGAATTTTCAAAGGATCATTAGACTTACTTGACGACATTAATTTTACCACTGCTGAAAAGAAATTAAACCTGCATATGACATATTTCTTCCATAAACATTAATGTCTACTTGAGAGCGAGCAGATGCGAAGTGTTGCAACCTGAATTGTCCCAATACAGGAAAACAACAATTTTCAAATGATCATTACACTTACTTGACGACATTAATTTTACCACTGCTGAAAAGAAATTAAACCTGCATATGACAGATTTCTTCCATAAACATTAATGTATACTTGAGAGCGAGCAGATGCGAAGTGTTGCAACCTGATACCTGAATTGTCACAATACTGGAAAACAAGAATGTTCAAAGGATCATTAGACTTACTTGACATTAATTTTAGCACTGCTGAAAAAAAATTCAACCTCCATATAACATATTTCTTCCAAAAACATTAATGTGAACTTGAGAGCGAGCAGATGCGAAGTGTTGCAACCTGAATTGTCCCAATACAGCAAAACAAGAATTTTCAAAGGATCATTCGACTTACTTGACATTAATTTTACCACTGCTGAAAAAAAATTCAACCTGCATATAACATGTTTCTTCCAAAAGCATTAATGTATACTTGAGAGCGAGCAGATGCGAAGTTTTGCAACCTGAATTGTCCCAATACAGGAAAACAAGAATTTTCAAAGGATCATTAGACTTACTTGACGACATTAATTTTACCACTGCTGAAAAAAAATTTAACCTGCATATAACATGTTTCTTCCAAAGGATTAATGTGTACTTGAGAGCGAGCAGATGCGAAGTGTTGCAACCTGAATTGTCCCAATACTGGAAAACAAGAATTTTCAAAGGATCATTAGACTTACTTGACGACATTAATTTTTACACTGCTGAAAAGAAATTAAACCTGCATATGACATATTTCTTCGATAAACATTAATGTATACTTGAGAGCGAGCAGATGCGAAGTGTTGCAACCTGATACCTGAATTGTCACAATACTGGAAAACAAGAATGTTCAAAGGATCATTAGACTTACTTGACATTAATTTTAGCACTGCTGAAAAAAAATTCAACCTCCATATAACATATTTCTTCCAAAAACATTAATGTGAACTTGAGAGCGAGCAGATGCGAAGTGTTGCAACCTGAATTGTCCCAATACAGCAAAACAAGAATTTTCAAAGGATCATTCGACTTACTTGACATTAATTTTACCACTGCTGAAAAAAAATTCAACCTCCATATAACATATTTCTTCCAAAAGCATTAATGTCTACTTGAGAGCGAGCAGATGCGAAGTGTTGCAACCTGAATTGTCCCAATACAGGAAAACAAGAATTTTCAAAGGATCATTAGACTTACTTGACGACATTAATTTTACCACTGCTGAAAAAAAATTTAACCTGCATATAACATGTTTCTTCCAAAGGATTAATGTGTACTTGAGAGCGAGCAGATGCGAAGTGTTGCAACCTGAATTGTCCAAATACTGGAAAACAACAATTTTCAAATGATCATTACACTTACTTGACGACATTAATTTTACCACTGCTGAAAAGAAATTAAACCTGCATATGACAGATTTCTTCCATAAACATTAATGTATACTTGAGAGCTAACAGATGCGAAGTGTTGCAACCTTAATTGTCCCAATACAGCAAAACAAGAATTTTCAAAGGATCATTAGACTTACTTGACGACATTAATTTTACCACTGCTGAAAAAAAATTAAACCTGCATATGACATATTTCTTCCATAAACATTAATGTCTACTTGAGAGCGAGCAGATGCGAAGTGTTGCAACCTGAATTGTCCCAATACAGGAAAACAACAATTTTCAAATGATCATTACACTTACTTGACGACATTAATTTTACCACTGCTGAAAAGAAATTAAACCTGCATATGACAGATTTCTTCCATAAACATTAATGTATACTTGAGAGCGAGCAGATGCGAAGTGTTGCAACCTGAATTGTCCCAATACAGGAAAACAAGAATTTTCAAAGGATCATTAGACTTACTTGACGACATTAATTTTACCACTGCTGAAAAGAAATTAAACCTGCATATAACATGTTTCTTCCAAAAGCATTAATGTCTACTTGAGAGCGAGCAGATGCGAAGTGTTGCAACCTGAATTGTCCCAATACAGCAAAACAAGAATTTTCAAAGGATCATTAGACTTACTTGACGACATTAATTTTACCACTGCCGAAAAAAATTCCACCTGCATATAACATGTTTCTTCCAAAAGCATTAATGTCTACTTGAGAGCGAGCAGATGCGAAGTTTTGCAACCTGAATTGTCCCAATACAGGAAAACAAGAATTTTCAAAGGATCATTAGACTTACTTGACGACATTAATTTTACCACTGCTGAAAAAAAATTTAACCTGCATATAACATGTTTCTTCCAAAGGATTAATGTGTACTTGAGAGCGAGCAGATGCGAAGTGTTGCAACCTGAATTGTCCCAATTAAGGAAAACAAGAATTTTCAAAGGATCATTAGACTTACTTGACGACATTAATTTTACCACTGCTGAAAAAAAATTTAACCTGCATATAACATGTTTCTTCCAAAGGATTAATGTGTACTTGAGAGCGAGCAGATGCGAAGTGTTGCAACCTGAATTGTCCCAATACAGGAAAACAAGAATTTTCAAAGGATCATTAGACTTACTTGACGACATTAATTTTACCACTGCTGAAAAGAAATTAAACCTGCATATAACATGTTTCTTCCAAAAGCATTAATGTCTACTTGAGAGCGAGCAGATGCGAAGTGTTGCAACCTGAATTGTCCCAATACAGCAAAACAAGAATTTTCAAAGGATCATTAGACTTACTTGACGACATTAATTTTACCACTGCCGAAAAAAATTCCACCTGCATATAACATGTTTCTTCCAAAAGCATTAATGTCTACTTGAGAGCGAGCAGATGCGAAGTTTTGCAACCTGAATTGTCCCAATACAGGAAAACAAGAATTTTCAAAGGATCATTAGACTTACTTGACGACATTAATTTTACCACTGCTGAAAAAAAATTTAACCTGCATATAACATGTTTCTTCCAAAGGATTAATGTGTACTTGAGAGCGAGCAGATGCGAAGTGTTGCAACCTGAATTGTCCCAATTAAGGAAAACAAGAATTTTCAAAGGATCATTAGACTTACTTGACGACATTAATTTTACCACTGCTGAAAAAAAATTAAACCTGCATATGACATATTTCTTCCATAAACATTAATGTCTACTTGAGAGCGAGCAGATGCGAAGTGTTGCAACCTGAATTGTCCCAATACAGGAAAACAACAATTTTCAAATGATCATTACACTTACTTGACGACATTAATTTTACCACTGCTGAAAAGAAATTAAACCTGCATATGACAGATTTCTTCCATAAACATTAATGTATACTTGAGAGCGAGCAGATGCGAAGTGTTGCAACCTTAATTGTCCCAATACAGCAAAACAAGAATTTTCAAAGGATCATTAGACTTACTTGACGACATTAATTTTACCACTGCTGAAAAAAAATTTAACCTGCATATAACATGTTTCTTCCAAAAGCATTAATGTCTACTTGAGAGCGAGCAGATGCGAAGTGTTGCAACCTGAATTGTCCCAATACAGGAAAACAAGAATTTTCAAAGGATCATTAGACTTACTTGACGACATTAATTTTACCACTGCTGAAAAAAAATTTAACCTGCATATAACATGTTTCTTCCAAAGGATTAATGTGTACTTGAGAGCGAGCAGATGCGAAGTGTTGCAACCTGAATTGTCCCAATACTGGAAAACAAGAATTTTCAAAGGATCATTAGACTTACTTGACGACATTAATTTTACCACTGCTGAAAAGAAATTAAACCTGCATATGACATATTTCTTCCATAAACATTAATGTCTACTTGAGAGCGAGCAGATGCGAAGTGTTGCAACCTGAATTGTCCCAATACAGGAAAACAACAATTTTCAAATGATCATTACACTTACTTGACGACATTAATTTTACCACTGCTGAAAAGAAATTAAACCTGCATATGACAGATTTCTTCCATAAACATTAATGTATACTTGAGAGCGAGCAGATGCGAAGTGTTGCAACCTGATACCTGAATTGTCACAATACTGGAAAACAAGAATGTTCAAAGGATCATTAGACTTACTTGACATTAATTTTAGCACTGCTGAAAAAAAATTCAACCTCCATATAACATATTTCTTCCAAAAACATTAATGTGAACTTGAGAGCGAGCAGATGCGAAGTGTTGCAACCTGAATTGTCCCAATACAGCAAAACAAGAATTTTCAAAGGATCATTCGACTTACTTGACATTAATTTTACCACTGCTGAAAAAAAATTCAACCTGCATATAACATGTTTCTTCCAAAAGCATTAATGTATACTTGAGAGCGAGCAGATGCGAAGTTTTGCAACCTGAATTGTCCCAATACAGGAAAACAAGAATTTTCAAAGGATCATTAGACTTACTTGACGACATTAATTTTACCACTGCTGAAAAAAAATTTAACCTGCATATAACATGTTTCTTCCAAAGGATTAATGTGTACTTGAGAGCGAGCAGATGCGAAGTGTTGCAACCTGAATTGTCCCAATACTGGAAAACAAGAATTTTCAAAGGATCATTAGACTTACTTGACGACATTAATTTTTACACTGCTGAAAAGAAATTAAACCTGCATATGACATATTTCTTCGATAAACATTAATGTATACTTGAGAGCGAGCAGATGCGAAGTGTTGCAACCTGATACCTGAATTGTCACAATACTGGAAAACAAGAATGTTCAAAGGATCATTAGACTTACTTGACATTAATTTTAGCACTGCTGAAAAAAAATTCAACCTCCATATAACATATTTCTTCCAAAAACATTAATGTGAACTTGAGAGCGAGCAGATGCGAAGTGTTGCAACCTGAATTGTCCCAATACAGCAAAACAAGAATTTTCAAAGGATCATTCGACTTACTTGACATTAATTTTACCACTGCTGAAAAAAAATTCAACCTCCATATAACATATTTCTTCCAAAAGCATTAATGTCTACTTGAGAGCGAGCAGATGCGAAGTGTTGCAACCTGAATTGTCCCAATACAGGAAAACAAGAATTTTCAAAGGATCATTAGACTTACTTGACGACATTAATTTTACCACTGCTGAAAAAAAATTTAACCTGCATATAACATGTTTCTTCCAAAGGATTAATGTGTACTTGAGAGCGAGCAGATGCGAAGTGTTGCAACCTGAATTGTCCAAATACTGGAAAACAACAATTTTCAAATGATCATTACACTTACTTGACGACATTAATTTTACCACTGCTGAAAAGAAATTAAACCTGCATATGACAGATTTCTTCCATAAACATTAATGTATACTTGAGAGCTAACAGATGCGAAGTGTTGCAACCTTAATTGTCCCAATACAGCAAAACAAGAATTTTCAAAGGATCATTAGACTTACTTGACGACATTAATTTTACCACTGCTGAAAAAAAATTTAACCTGCATATAACATGTTTCTTCCAAAAGCATTAATGTGTACTTGAGAGCGAGCAGATGCGAAGTGTTGCAACCTGAATTGTCCCAATACAGCAAAACAAGAATTTTCAAAGGATCATTAGACTTACTTGACGACATTAATTTTACCACTGCTGAAAAGAAATTAAACCTGCATATAACATGTTTCTTCCAAAAGCATTAATGTCTACTTGAGAGCGAGCAGATGCGAAGTGTTGCAACCTGAATTGTCCCAATACAGCAAAACAAGAATTTTCAAAGGATCATTAGACTTACTTGACGACATTAATTTTACCACTGCTGAAAAAAAATTCAACCTGCATATAACATGTTTCTTCCAAAAGCATTAATGTCTACTTGAGAGCGAGCAGATGCGAAGTTTTGCAACCTGAATTGTCCCAATACAGGAAAACAAGAATTTTCAAAGGATCATTAGACTTACTTGACGACATTAATTTTACCACTGCTGAAAAGAAATTAAACCTGCATATAACATGTTTCTTCCAAAAGCATTAATGTCTACTTGAGAGCGAGCAGATGCGAAGTGTTGCAACCTGAATTGTCCCAATACAGCAAAACAAGAATTTTCAAAGGATCATTAGACTTACTTGACGACATTAATTTTACCACTGCTGAAAAAAAATTCAACCTGCATATAACATGTTTCTTCCAAAAGCATTAATGTCTACTTGAGAGCGAGCAGATGCGAAGTTTTGCAACCTGAATTGTCCCAATACAGGAAAACAAGAATTTTCAAAGGATCATTAGACTTACTTGACGACATTAATTTTACCACTGCTGAAAAAAAATTTAACCTGCATATAACATGTTTCTTCCAAAGGATTAATGTGTACTTGAGAGCGAGCAGATGCGAAGTGTTGCAACCTGAATTGTCCCAATACAGGAAAACAAGAATTTTCAAAGGATCATTAGACTTACTTGACGACATTAATTTTACCACTGCTGAAAAAAAATTTAACCTGCATATAACATGTTTCTTCCAAAAGCATTAATGTCTACTTGAGAGCGAGCAGATGCGAAGTGTTGCAACCTGAATTGTCCCAATACAGGAAAACAAGAATGTTCAAAGGATCATTAGACTTACTTGACATTAATTTTACCACTGCTGAAAAAAAATTCAACCTCCATATAACATATTTCTTCCAAAAACATTAATGTGAACTTGAGAGCGAGCTGATGCTAAGTGTTGCAACCTCAATTGTCCCAATACAGAAAAACAAGAATTTTCAAAGGATCATTAGACTTACTTGACGACATTAATTTTACCACTGCTGAAAAGAAATTGAACCTGCATATAACATGTTTCTTCCAAAAGCATTAATGTCTACTTGAGAGCGAGCAGATGCGAAGTGTTGCAACCTGAATTGTCCCAATACAGCAAAACAAGAATTTTCAAAGGATCATTAGACTTACTTGACGACATTAATTTTACCACTGCTGAAAAAAAATTCAACCTGCATATAACATGTTTCTTCCAAAAGCATTAATGTATACTTGAGAGCGAGCAGATGCGAAGTTTTGCAACCTGAATTGTCCCAATACAGGAAAACAAGAATTTTCAAAGGATCATTAGACTTACTTGACGACATTAATTTTACCACTGCTGAAAAAAAATTTAACCTGCATATAACATGTTTCTTCCAAAGGATTAATGTGTACTTGAGAGCGAGCAGATGCGAAGTGTTGCAACCTGAATTGTCCCAATACAGGAAAACAAGAATGTTCAAAGGATCATTAGACTTACTTGACATTAATTTTACCACTGCTGAAAAAAAATTCAACCTCCATATAACATATTTCTTCCAAAAACATTAATGTGAACTTGAGAGCGAGCAGATGCGAAGTGTTGCAACCTGAATTGTCCCAATACAGGAAAACAAGAATGTTCAAAGGATCATTAGACTTACTTGACATTAATTTTACCACTGCTGAAAAAAAATTCAACCTGCATGTAACATGTTTCTTCCAAAAGCATTAATGTCTACTTGAGAGCGAGCAGATGCGAAGTGTTGCAACCTGAATTGTCCCAATACAGGAAAACAAGAATGTTCAAAGGATCATTAGACTTACTTGACATTAATTTTACCACTGCTGAAAAAAAATTTAACCTGCATATAACATGTTTCTTCCAAAAGCATTAATGTCTACTTGAGAGCGAGCAGATGCGAAGTGTTGCAACCTGAATTGTCCCAATACAGCAAAACAAGAATTTTCAAAGGATCATTAGACTTACTTGACATTAATTTTACCACTGCTGAAAAAAAATTCAACCTGCATATAACATGTTTCTTCCAAAAGCATTAATGTCTACTTGAGAGCGAGCAGATGCGAAGTTTTGCAACCTGAATTGTCCCAATACAGGAAAACAAGAATTTTCAAAGGATCATTAGACTTACTTGACGACATTAATTTTACCACTGCTGAAAAAAAATTTAACCTGCATATAACATGTTTCTTCCAAAGGATTAATGTGTACTTGAGAGCGAGCAGATGCGAAGTGTTGCAACCTGAATTGTCCCAATACTGGAAAACAACAATTTTCAAATGATCATTACACTTACTTGACGACATTAATTTTACCACTGCTGAAAAGAAATTAAACCTGCATATGACAGATTTCTTCCATAAACATTAATGTATACTTGAGAGCGAGCAAATGCGAAGTGTTGCAACCTTAATTGTCCCAATACAGCAAAACAAGAATTTTCAAAGGATCATTAGACTTACTTGACGACATTAATTTTACCACTGCTGAAAAGAAATTAAACCTGCATATAACATGTTTCTTCCAAAAGCATTAATGTCTACTTGAGAGCGAGCAGATGCGAAGTGTTGCAACCTGAATTGTCCCAATACAGCAAAACAAGAATTTTCAAAGGATCATTAGACTTACTTGACGACATTAATTTTACCACTGCCGAAAAAAATTCCACCTGCATATAACATGTTTCTTCCAAAAGCATTAATGTCTACTTGAGAGCGAGCAGATGCGAAGTTTTGCAACCTGAATTGTCCCAATACAGGAAAACAAGAATTTTCAAAGGATCATTAGACTTACTTGACGACATTAATTTTACCACTGCTGAAAAAAAATTTAACCTGCATATAACATGTTTCTTCCAAAGGATTAATGTGTACTTGAGAGAGAGCAGATGCGAAGTGTTGCAACCTGAATTGTCCCAATTAAGGAAAACAAGAATTTTCAAAGGATCATTAGACTTACTTGACGACATTAATTTTACCACTGCTGAAAAAAAATTAAACCTGCATATGACATATTTCTTCCATAAACATTAATGTCTACTTGAGAGCGAGCAGATGCGAAGTGTTGCAACCTGAATTGTCCCAATACAGGAAAACAACAATTTTCAAATGATCATTACACTTACTTGACGACATTAATTTTACCACTGCTGAAAAGAAATTAAACCTGCATATGACAGATTTCTTCCATAAACATTAATGTATACTTGAGAGCGAGCAGATGCGAAGTGTTGCAACCTTAATTGTCCCAATACAGCAAAACAAGAATTTTCAAAGGATCATTAGACTTACTTGACGACATTAATTTTTACACTGCTGAAAAGAAATTAAACCTGCATATGACATATTTCTTCGATAAACATTAATGTATACTTGAGAGCGAGCAGATGCGAAGTGTTGCAACCTGATACCTGAATTGTCACAATACTGGAAAACAAGAATGTTCAAAGGATCATTAGACTTACTTGACATTAATTTTAGCACTGCTGAAAAAAAATTCAACCTCCATATAACATATTTCTTCCAAAAACATTAATGTGAACTTGAGAGCGAGCAGATGCGAAGTGTTGCAACCTGAATTGTCCCAATACAGCAAAACAAGAATTTTCAAAGGATCATTCGACATACTTGACATTAATTTTACCACTGCTGAAAAAAAATTCAACCTCCATATAACATATTTCTTCCAAAAGCATTAATGTCTACTTGAGAGCGAGCAGATGCGAAGTGTTGCAACCTGAATTGTCCCAATACAGGAAAACAAGAATTTTCAAAGGATCATTAGACTTACTTGACGACATTAATTTTACCACTGCTGAAAAAAAATTTAACCTGCATATAACATGTTTCTTCCAAAGGATTAATGTGTACTTGAGAGCGAGCAGATGCGAAGTGTTGCAACCTGAATTGTCCAAATACTGGAAAACAACAATTTTCAAATGATCATTACACTTACTTGACGACATTAATTTTACCACTGCTGAAAAGAAATTAAACCTGCATATGACAGATTTCTTCCATAAACATTAATGTATACTTGAGAGCTAGCAGATGCGAAGTGTTGCAACCTTAATTGTCCCAATACAGCAAAACAAGAATTTTCAAAGGATCATTAGACTTACTTGACGACATTAATTTTACCACTGCTGAAAAAAAATTTAACCTGCATATAACATGTTTCTTCCAAAAGCATTCATGTGTACTTGAGAGCGAGCAGATGCGAAGTGTTGCAACCTGAATTGTCCCAATACAGCAAAACAAGAATTTTCAAAGGATCATTAGACTTACTTGACGACATTAATTTTACCACTGCTGAAAAGAAATTAAACCTGCATATAACATGTTTCTTCCAAAAGCATTAATGTCTACTTGAGAGCGAGCAGATGCGAAGTGTTGCAACCTGAATTGTCCCAATACAGCAAAACAAGAATTTTCAAAGGATCATTAGACTTACTTGACGACATTAATTTTACCACTGCTGAAAAAAAATTCAACCTGCATATAACATGTTTCTTCCAAAAGCATTAATGTCTACTTGAGAGCGAGCAGATGCGAAGTTTTGCAACCTGAATTGTCCCAATACAGGAAAACAAGAATTTTCAAAGGATCATTAGACTTACTTGACGACATTAATTTTACCACTGCTGAAAAGAAATTAAACCTGCATATAACATGTTTCTTCCAAAAGCATTAATGTCTACTTGAGAGCGAGCAGATGCGAAGTGTTGCAACCTGAATTGTCCCAATACAGGAAAACAAGAATTTTCAAAGGATCATTAGACTTACTTGACGACATTAATTTTACCACTGCTGAAAAGAAATTAAACCTGCATATAACATGTTTCTTCCAAAAGCATTAATGTCTACTTGAGAGCGAGCAGATGCGAAGAGTTGCAACCTGAATTGTCCCAATACAGGAAAACAAGAATTTTCAAAGGATCATTAGACTTACTTGACGACATTAATTTTACCACTGCCGAAAAAAATTCCACCTGCATATAACATGTTTCTTCCAAAAGCATTAATGTCTACTTGAGAGCGAGCAGATGCGAAGTTTTGCAACCTGAATTGTCCCAATACAGGAAAACAAGAATTTTCAAAGGATCATTAGACTTACTTGACGACATTAATTTTACCACTGCTGAAAAAAAATTCAACCTGCATATAACATGTTTCTTCCAAAAGCATTAATGTCTACTTGAGAGCGAGCAGATGCGAAGTTTTGCAACCTGAATTGTCCCAATACAGGAAAACAAGAATTTTCAAAGGATCATTAGACTTACTTGACGACATTAATTTTACCACTGCTGAAAAGAAATTAAACCTGCATATAACATGTTTCTTCCAAAAGCATTAATGTCTACTTGAGAGCGAGCAGATGCGAAGTGTTGCAACCTGAATTGTCCCAATACAGCAAAACAACAATTTTCAAATGATCATTAGACTTACTTGATGACATTAATTTTACCACTGCTGAAAAAAAATTCAAGCTGCATGTAACATGTTTCTTCCAAAAGCATTAATGTGTACTTGAGAGCGAGCAGATGCGAAGTGTTGCAACCTGAATTGTCCCAATACAGGAAAACAAGAATTTTCAAAGGATCATTAGACTTACTTGACGACATTAATTTTACCACTGCTGAAAAGAAATTAAACCTGCATATAACATGTTTCTTCCAAAAGCATTAATGTCTACTTGAGAGCGAGCAGATGCGAAGTGTTGCAACCTGAATTGTCCCAATACAGCAAAACAAGAATTTTCAAAGGATCATTAGACTTACTTGACGACATTAATTTTACCACTGCCGAAAAAAATTCCACCTGCATATAACATGTTTCTTCCAAAAGCATTAATGTCTACTTGAGAGCGAGCAGATGCGAAGTTTTGCAACCTGAATTGTCCCAATACAGGAAAACAAGAATTTTCAAAGGATCATTAGACTTACTTGACGACATTAATTTTACCACTGCTGAAAAAAAATTTAACCTGCATATAACATGTTTCTTCCAAAGGATTAATGTGTACTTGAGAGCGAGCAGATGCGAAGTGTTGCAACCTGAATTGTCCCAATTAAGGAAAACAAGAATTTTCAAAGGATCATTAGACTTACTTGACGACATTAATTTTACCACTGCTGAAAAGAAATTAAACCTGCATATGACAGATTTCTTCCATAAACATTAATGTATACTTGAGAGCGAGCAGATGCGAAGTGTTGCAACCTTAATTGTCCCAATACAGCAAAACAAGAATTTTCAAAGGATTATTAGACTTACTTGACGACATTAATTTTACCACTGCTGAAAAAAAATTTAACCTGCATATAACATGTTTCTTCCAAAAGCATTAATGTGTACTTGAGAGCGAGCAGATGCGAAGTGTTGCAACCTGAATTGTCCCAATACAGCAAAACAACAATTTTCAAATGATCATTAGACTTACTTGATGACATTAATTTTACCACTGCTGAAAAAAAATTCAAGCTGCATGTAACATGTTTCTTCCAAAAGCATTAATGTCTACTTGAGAGCGAGCAGATGCGAAGTGTTGCAACCTGAATTGTCCCAATACAGGAAAACAAGAATTTTCAAAGGATCATTAGACTTACTTGACGACATTAATTTTACCACTGCTGAAAAGAAATTAAACCTGCATATAACATGTTTCTTCCAAAAGCATTAATGTCTACTTGAGAGCGAGCAGATGCGAAGTGTTGCAACCTGAATTGTCCCAATACAGCAAAACAAGAATTTTCAAAGGATCATTAGACTTACTTGACGACATTAATTTTACCACTGCCGAAAAAAATTCCACCTGCATATAACATGTTTCTTCCAAAAGCATTAATGTCTACTTGAGAGCGAGCAGATGCGAAGTTTTGCAACCTGAATTGTCCCAATACAGGAAAACAAGAATTTTCAAAGGATCATTAGACTTACTTGACGACATTAATTTTACCACTGCCGAAAAAAATTCCACCTGCATATAACATGTTTCTTCCAAAAGCATTAATGTCTACTTGAGAGCGAGCAGATGCGAAGTTTTGCAACCTGAATTGTCCCAATACAGGAAAACAAGAATTTTCAAAGGATCATTAGACTTACTTGACGACATTAATTTTACCACTGCTGAAAAAAAATTTAACCTGCATATAACATGTTTCTTCCAAAGGATTAATGTGTACTTGAGAGCGAGCAGATGCGAAGTGTTGCAACCTGAATTGTCCCAATTAAGGAAAACAAGAATTTTCAAAGGATCATTAGACTTACTTGACGACATTAATTTTACCACTGCTGAAAAAAAATTTAACCTGCATATAACATGTTTCTTCCAAAGGATTAATGTGTACTTGAGAGCGAGCAGATGCGAAGTGTTGCAACCTGAATTGTCCCAATACTGGAAAACAAGAATTTTCAAAGGATCATTAGACTTACTTGACGACATTAATTTTACCACTGCTGAAAAGAAATTAAACCTGCATATGACATATTTCTTCCATAAACATTAATGTCTACTTGAGAGCGAGCAGATGCGAAGTGTTGCAACCTGAATTGTCCCAATACAGGAAAACAACAATTTTCAAATGATCATTACACTTACTTGACGACATTAATTTTACCACTGCTGAAAAGAAATTAAACCTGCATATGACAGATTTCTTCCATAAACATTAATGTATACTTGAGAGCGAGCAGATGCGAAGTGTTGCAACCTTAATTGTCCCAATACAGCAAAACAAGAATTTTCAAAGGATCATTAGACTTACTTGACGACATTAATTTTACCACTGCTGAAAAAAAATTTAACCTGCATATAACATGTTTCTTCCAAAAGCATTAATGTGTACTTGAGAGCGAGCAGATGCGAAGTGTTGCAACCTGAATTGTCCCAATACAGCAAAACAACAATTTTCAAATGATCATTAGACTTACTTGATGACATTAATTTTACCACTGCTGAAAAAAAATTCAAGCTGCATGTAACATGTTTCTTCCAAAAGCATTAATGTCTACTTGAGAGCGAGCAGATGCAAAGTGTTGCAACCTGAATTGTCCCAATACAGCAAAACAAGAATTTTCAAAGGATCATTAGACTTACTTGACGACATTAATTTTACCACTGCTGAAAAAAAATTCAACCTGCATATAACATGTTTCTTCCAAAAGCATTAATGTCTACTTGAGAGCGAGCAGATGCGAAGTGTTGCAACCTGAATTGTCCCAATACAGGAAAACAAGAATGTTCAAAGGATCATTAGACTTACTTGACATTAATTTTACCACTGCTGAAAAAAAATTCAACCTCCATATAACATATTTCTTCCAAAAACATTAATGTGAACTTGAGAGCGAGCTGATGCTAAGTGTTGCAACCTCAATTGTCCCAATACAGAAAAACAAGAATTTTCAAAGGATCATTAGACTTACTTGACGACATTAATTTTACCACTGCTGAAAAGAAATTAAACCTGCATATAACATGTTTCTTCCAAAAGCATTAATGTCTACTTGAGAGCGAGCAGATGCGAAGTGTTGCAACCTGAATTGTCCCAATACAGCAAAACAAGAATTTTCAAAGGATCATTAGACTTACTTGACGACATTAATTTTACCACTGCCGAAAAAAATTCCACCTGCATATAACATGTTTCTTCCAAAAGCATTAATGTCTACTTGAGAGCGAGCAGATGCGAAGTTTTGCAACCTGAATTGTCCCAATACAGGAAAACAAGAATTTTCAAAGGATCATTAGACTTACTTGACGACATTAATTTTACCACTGCCGAAAAAAATTCCACCTGCATATAACATGTTTCTTCCAAAAGCATTAATGTCTACTTGAGAGCGAGCAGATGCGAAGTTTTGCAACCTGAATTGTCCCAATACAGGAAAACAAGAATTTTCAAAGGATCATTAGACTTACTTGACGACATTAATTTTACCACTGCTGAAAAAAAATTTAACCTGCATATAACATGTTTCTTCCAAAGGATTAATGTGTACTTGAGAGCGAGCAGATGCGAAGTGTTGCAACCTGAATTGTCCCAATTAAGGAAAACAAGAATTTTCAAAGGATCATTAGACTTACTTGACGACATTAATTTTACCACTGCTGAAAAAAAATTTAACCTGCATATAACATGTTTCTTCCAAAGGATTAATGTGTACTTGAGAGCGAGCAGATGCGAAGTGTTGCAACCTGAATTGTCCCAATACTGGAAAACAAGAATTTTCAAAGGATCATTAGACTTACTTGACGACATTAATTTTACCACTGCTGAAAAGAAATTAAACCTGCATATGACATATTTCTTCCATAAACATTAATGTCTACTTGAGAGCGAGCAGATGCGAAGTGTTGCAACCTGAATTGTCCCAATACAGGAAAACAACAATTTTCAAATGATCATTACACTTACTTGACGACATTAATTTTACCACTGCTGAAAAGAAATTAAACCTGCATATGACAGATTTCTTCCATAAACATTAATGTATACTTGAGAGCGAGCAGATGCGAAGTGTTGCAACCTTAATTGTCCCAATACAGCAAAACAAGAATTTTCAAAGGATCATTAGACTTACTTGACGACATTAATTTTACCACTGCTGAAAAAAAATTTAACCTGCATATAACATGTTTCTTCCAAAAGCATTAATGTGTACTTGAGAGCGAGCAGATGCGAAGTGTTGCAACCTGAATTGTCCCAATACAGCAAAACAACAATTTTCAAATGATCATTAGACTTACTTGATGACATTAATTTTACCACTGCTGAAAAAAAATTCAAGCTGCATGTAACATGTTTCTTCCAAAAGCATTAATGTCTACTTGAGAGCGAGCAGATGCAAAGTGTTGCAACCTGAATTGTCCCAATACAGCAAAACAAGAATTTTCAAAGGATCATTAGACTTACTTGACGACATTAATTTTACCACTGCTGAAAAAAAATTCAACCTGCATATAACATGTTTCTTCCAAAAGCATTAATGTCTACTTGAGAGCGAGCAGATGCGAAGTGTTGCAACCTGAATTGTCCCAATACAGGAAAACAAGAATGTTCAAAGGATCATTAGACTTACTTGACATTAATTTTACCACTGCTGAAAAAAAATTCAACCTCCATATAACATATTTCTTCCAAAAACATTAATGTGAACTTGAGAGCGAGCTGATGCTAAGTGTTGCAACCTCAATTGTCCCAATACAGAAAAACAAGAATTTTCAAAGGATCATTAGACTTACTTGACGACATTAATTTTACCACTGCTGAAAAGAAATTGAACCTGCATATAACATGTTTCTTCCAAAAGCATTAATGTCTACTTGAGAGCGAGCAGATGCGAAGTGTTGCAACCTGAATTGTCCCAATACAGCAAAACAAGAATTTTCAAAGGATCATTAGACTTACTTGACGACATTAATTTTACCACTGCTGAAAAAAAATTCAACCTGCATATAACATGTTTCTTCCAAAAGCATTAATGTATACTTGAGAGCGAGCAGATGCGAAGTTTTGCAACCTGAATTGTCCCAATACAGGAAAACAAGAATTTTCAAAGGATCATTAGACTTACTTGACGACATTAATTTTACCACTGCTGAAAAAAAATTTAACCTGCATATAACATGTTTCTTCCAAAGGATTAATGTGTACTTGAGAGCGAGCAGATGCGAAGTGTTGCAACCTGAATTGTCCCAATACTGGAAAACAAGAATTTTCAAAGGATCATTAGACTTACTTGACGACATTAATTTTTACACTGCTGAAAAGAAATTAAACCTGCATATGACATATTTATTCGATAAACATTAATGTATACTTGAGAGCGAGCAGATGCGAAGTGTTGCAACCTGATACCTGAATTGTCACAATACTGGAAAACAAGAATGTTCAAAGGATCATTAGACTTACTTGACGACATTAATTTTTACACTGCTGAAAAGAAATTAAACCTGCATATGACATATTTCTTCGATAAACATTAATGTATACTTGAGAGCGAGCAGATGCGAAGTGTTGCAACCTGAATTGTCCAAATACTGGAAAACAACAATTTTCAAATGATCATTACACTTACTTGACGACATTAATTTTACCACTGCTGAAAAGAAATTAAACCTGCATATGACAGATTTCTTCCATAAACATTAATGTATACTTGAGAGCTAGCAGATGCGAAGTGTTGCAACCTTAATTGTCCCAATACAGCAAAACAAGAATTTTCAAAGGATCATTAGACTTACTTGACGACATTAATTTTACCACTGCTGAAAAAAAATTTAACCTGCATATAACATGTTTCTTCCAAAAGCATTAATGTGTACTTGAGAGCGAGCAGATGCGAAGTGTTGCAACCTGAATTGTCCCAATACAGCAAAACAAGAATTTTCAAAGGATCATTAGACTTACTTGACGACATTAATTTTACCACTGCTGAAAAAAAATTCAACCTGCATATAACATGTTTCTTCCAAAAGCATTAATGTCTACTTGAGAGCGAGCAGATGCGAAGTTTTGCAACCTGAATTGTCCCAATACAGGAAAACAAGAATTTTCAAAGGATCATTAGACTTACTTGACGACATTAATTTTACCACTGCTGAAAAGAAATTAAACCTGCATATAACATGTTTCTTCCAAAAGCATTAATGTCTACTTGAGAGCGAGCAGATGCGAAGTGTTGCAACCTGAATTGTCCCAATACAGCAAAACAAGAATTTTCAAAGGATCATTAGACTTACTTGACGACATTAATTTTACCACTGCTGAAAAGAAATTAAACCTGCATATGACATATTTCTTCCATAAACATTAATGTCTACTTGAGAGCGAGCAGATGCGAAGTGTTGCAACCTGAATTGTCCCAATACAGGAAAACAACAATTTTCAAATGATCATTACACTTACTTGACGACATTAATTTTACCACTGCTGAAAAGAAATTAAACCTGCATATGACAGATTTCTTCCATAAACATTAATGTATACTTGAGAGCGAGCAGATGCGAAGTGTTGCAACCTTAATTGTCCCAATACAGCAAAACAAGAATTTTCAAAGGATTATTAGACTTACTTGACGACATTAATTTTACCACTGCTGAAAAAAAATTTAACCTGCATATAACATGTTTCTTCCAAAAGCATTAATGTGTACTTGAGAGCGAGCAGATGCGAAGTGTTGCAACCTGAATTGTCCCAATACAGCAAAACAACAATTTTCAAATGATCATTAGACTTACTTGATGACATTAATTTTACCACTGCTGAAAAAAAATTCAAGCTGCATGTAACATGTTTCTTCCAAAAGCATTAATGTCTACTTGAGAGCGAGCAGATGCGAAGTGTTGCAACCTGAATTGTCCCAATACAGGAAAACAAGAATTTTCAAAGGATCATTAGACTTACTTGACGACATTAATTTTACCACTGCTGAAAAGAAATTAAACCTGCATATAACATGTTTCTTCCAAAAGCATTAATGTCTACTTGAGAGCGAGCAGATGCGAAGTGTTGCAACCTGAATTGTCCCAATACAGCAAAACAAGAATTTTCAAAGGATCATTAGACTTACTTGACGACATTAATTTTACCACTGCCGAAAAAAATTCCACCTGCATATAACATGTTTCTTCCAAAAGCATTAATGTCTACTTGAGAGCGAGCAGATGCGAAGTTTTGCAACCTGAATTGTCCCAATACAGGAAAACAAGAATTTTCAAAGGATCATTAGACTTACTTGACGACATTAATTTTACCACTGCTGAAAAAAAATTTAACCTGCATATAACATGTTTCTTCCAAAGGATTAATGTGTACTTGAGAGCGAGCAGATGCGAAGTGTTGCAACCTGAATTGTCCCAATTAAGGAAAACAAGAATTTTCAAAGGATCATTAGACTTACTTGACGACATTAATTTTACCACTGCTGAAAAAAAATTAAACCTGCATATGACATATTTCTTCCATAAACATTAATGTCTACTTGAGAGCGAGCAGATGCGAAGTGTTGCAACCTGAATTGTCCCAATACAGGAAAACAACAATTTTCAAATGATCATTACACTTACTTGACGACATTAATTTTACCACTGCTGAAAAGAAATTAAACCTGCATATGACAGATTTCTTCCATAAACATTAATGTATACTTGAGAGCGAGCAGATGCGAAGTGTTGCAACCTTAATTGTCCCAATACAGCAAAACAAGAATTTTCAAAGGATCATTAGACTTACTTGACGACATTAATTTTACCACTGCTGAAAAGAAATTGAACCTGCATATAACATGTTTCTTCCAAAAGCATTAATGTCTACTTGAGAGCGAGCAGATGCGAAGTGTTGCAACCTGAATTGTCCCAATACAGCAAAACAAGAATTTTCAAAGGATCATTAGACTTACTTGACGACATTAATTTTACCACTGCTGAAAAAAAATTCAACCTGCATATAACATGTTTCTTCCAAAAGCATTAATGTATACTTGAGAGCGAGCAGATGCGAAGTTTTGCAACCTGAATTGTCCCAATACAGGAAAACAAGAATTTTCAAAGGATCATTAGACTTACTTGACGACATTAATTTTACCACTGCTGAAAAAAAATTTAACCTGCATATAACATGTTTCTTCCAAAGGATTAATGTGTACTTGAGAGCGAGCAGATGCGAAGTGTTGCAACCTGAATTGTCCCAATACTGGAAAACAAGAATTTTCAAAGGATCATTAGACTTACTTGACGACATTAATTTTTACACTGCTGAAAAGAAATTAAACCTGCATATGACATATTTCTTCGATAAACATTAATGTATACTTGAGAGCGAGCAGATGCGAAGTGTTGCAACCTGATACCTGAATTGTCACAATACTGGAAAACAAGAATGTTCAAAGGATCATTAGACTTACTTGACATTAATTTTAGCACTGCTGAAAAAAAATTCAACCTCCATATAACATATTTCTTCCAAAAACATTAATGTGAACTTGAGAGCGAGCAGATGCGAAGTGTTGCAACCTGAATTGTCCCAATACAGCAAAACAAGAATTTTCAAAGGATCATTCGACTTACTTGACATTAATTTTACCACTGCTGAAAAAAAATTCAACCTCCATATAACATATTTCTTCCAAAAGCATTAATGTCTACTTGAGAGCGAGCAGATGCGAAGTGTTGCAACCTGAATTGTCCCAATACAGGAAAACAAGAATTTTCAAAGGATCATTAGACTTACTTGACGACATTAATTTTACCACTGCTGAAAAAAAATTTAACCTGCATATAACATGTTTCTTCCAAAGGATTAATGTGTACTTGAGAGCAAGCAGATGCGAAGTGTTGCAACCTGAATTGTCCAAATACTGGAAAACAACAATTTTCAAATGATCATTACACTTACTTGACGACATTAATTTTACCACTGCTGAAAAGAAATTAAACCTGCATATGACAGATTTCTTCCATAAACATTAATGTATACTTGAGAGCTAGCAGATGCGAAGTGTTGCAACCTTAATTGTCCCAATACAGCAAAACAAGAATTTTAAAAGGATCATTAGACTTACTTGACGACATTAATTTTACCACTGCTGAAAAAAAATTTAACCTGCATATAACATGTTTCTTCCAAAAGCATTAATGTGTACTTGAGAGCGAGCAGATGCGAAGTGTTGCAACCTGAATTGTCCCAATACAGCAAAACAAGAATTTTCAAAGGATCATTAGACTTACTTGACGACATTAATTTTACCACTGCTGAAAAGAAATTAAACCTGCATATAACATGTTTCTTCCAAAAGCATTAATGTCTACTTGAGAGCGAGCAGATGCGAAGTGTTGCAACCTGAATTGTCCCAATACAGCAAAACAAGAATTTTCAAAGGATCATTAGACTTACTTGACGACATTAATTTTACCACTGCTGAAAAAAAATTCAACCTGCATATAACATGTTTCTTCCAAAAGCATTAATGTCTACTTGAGAGCGAGCAGATGCGAAGTTTTGCAACCTGAATTGTCCCAATACAGGAAAACAAGAATTTTCAAAGGATCATTAGACTTACTTGACGACATTAATTTTACCACTGCTGAAAAGAAATTAAACCTGCATATAACATGTTTCTTCCAAAAGCATTAATGTCTACTTGAGAGCGAGCAGATGCGAAGTGTTGCAACCTGAATTGTCCCAATACAGCAAAACAAGAATTTTCAAAGGATCATTAGACTTACTTGACGACATTAATTTTACCACTGCTGAAAAGAAATTAAACCTGCATATGACATATTTCTTCCATAAACATTAATGTCTACTTGAGAGCGAGCAGATGCGAAGTGTTGCAACCTGAATTGTCCCAATACAGGAAAACAACAATTTTCAAATGATCATTACACTTACTTGACGACATTAATTTTACCACTGCTGAAAAGAAATTAAACCTGCATATGACAGATTTCTTCCATAAACATTAATGTATACTTGAGAGCGAGCAGATGCGAAGTGTTGCAACCTTAATTGTCCCAATACAGCAAAACAAGAATTTTCAAAGGATTATTAGACTTACTTGACGACATTAATTTTACCACTGCTGAAAAAAAATTTAACCTGCATATAACATGTTTCTTCCAAAAGCATTAATGTGTACTTGAGAGCGAGCAGATGCGAAGTGTTGCAACCTGAATTGTCCCAATACAGCAAAACAACAATTTTCAAATGATCATTAGACTTACTTGATGACATTAATTTTACCACTGCTGAAAAAAAATTCAAGCTGCATGTAACATGTTTCTTCCAAAAGCATTAATGTCTACTTGAGAGCGAGCAGATGCGAAGTGTTGCAACCTGAATTGTCCCAATACAGGAAAACAAGAATTTTCAAAGGATCATTAGACTTACTTGACGACATTAATTTTACCACTGCTGAAAAGAAATTAAACCTGCATATAACATGTTTCTTCCAAAAGCATTAATGTCTACTTGAGAGCGAGCAGATGCGAAGTGTTGCAACCTGAATTGTCCCAATACAGCAAAACAAGAATTTTCAAAGGATCATTAGACTTACTTGACGACATTAATTTTACCACTGCCGAAAAAAATTCCACCTGCATATAACATGTTTCTTCCAAAAGCATTAATGTCTACTTGAGAGCGAGCAGATGCGAAGTTTTGCAACCTGAATTGTCCCAATACAGGAAAACAAGAATTTTCAAAGGATCATTAGACTTACTTGACGACATTAATTTTACCACTGCTGAAAAAAAATTTAACCTGCATATAACATGTTTCTTCCAAAGGATTAATGTGTACTTGAGAGCGAGCAGATGCGAAGTGTTGCAACCTGAATTGTCCCAATTAAGGAAAACAAGAATTTTCAAAGGATCATTAGACTTACTTGACGACATTAATTTTACCACTGCTGAAAAAAAATTTAACCTGCATATAACATGTTTCTTCCAAAGGATTAATGTGTACTTGAGAGCGAGCAGATGCGAAGTGTTGCAACCTGAATTGTCCCAATACTGGAAAACAAGAATTTTCAAAGGATCATTAGACTTACTTGACGACATTAATTTTACCACTGCTGAAAAGAAATTAAACCTGCATATGACATATTTCTTCCATAAACATTAATGTCTACTTGAGAGCGAGCAGATGCGAAGTGTTGCAACCTGAATTGTCCCAATACAGGAAAACAACAATTTTCAAATGATCATTACACTTACTTGACGACATTAATTTTACCACTGCTGAAAAGAAATTAAACCTGCATATGACAGATTTCTTCCATAAACATTAATGTATACTTGAGAGCGAGCAGATGCGAAGTGTTGCAACCTTAATTGTCCCAATACAGCAAAACAAGAATTTTCAAAGGATCATTAGACTTACTTGACGACATTAATTTTACCACTGCTGAAAAAAAATTTAACCTGCATATAACATGTTTCTTCCAAAAGCATTAATGTGTACTTGAGAGCGAGCAGATGCGAAGTGTTGCAACCTGAATTGTCCCAATACAGCAAAACAACAATTTTCAAATGATCATTAGACTTACTTGATGACATTAATTTTACCACTGCTGAAAAAAAATTCAAGCTGCATGTAACATGTTTCTTCCAAAAGCATTAATGTCTACTTGAGAGCGAGCAGATGCAAAGTGTTGCAACCTGAATTGTCCCAATACAGCAAAACAAGAATTTTCAAAGGATCATTAGACTTACTTGACGACATTAATTTTACCACTGCTGAAAAAAAATTCAACCTGCATATAACATGTTTCTTCCAAAAGCATTAATGTCTACTTGAGAGCGAGCAGATGCGAAGTGTTGCAACCTGAATTGTCCCAATACAGGAAAACAAGAATGTTCAAAGGATCATTAGACTTACTTGACATTAATTTTACCACTGCTGAAAAAAAATTCAACCTCCATATAACATATTTCTTCCAAAAACATTAATGTGAACTTGAGAGCGAGCTGATGCTAAGTGTTGCAACCTCAATTGTCCCAATACAGAAAAACAAGAATTTTCAAAGGATCATTAGACTTACTTGACGACATTAATTTTACCACTGCTGAAAAGAAATTGAACCTGCATATAACATGTTTCTTCCAAAAGCATTAATGTCTACTTGAGAGCGAGCAGATGCGAAGTGTTGCAACCTGAATTGTCCCAATACAGCAAAACAAGAATTTTCAAAGGATCATTAGACTTACTTGACGACATTAATTTTACCACTGCTGAAAAAAAATTCAACCTGCATATAACATGTTTCTTCCAAAAGCATTAATGTATACTTGAGAGCGAGCAGATGCGAAGTTTTGCAACCTGAATTGTCCCAATACAGGAAAACAAGAATTTTCAAAGGATCATTAGACTTACTTGACGACATTAATTTTACCACTGCTGAAAAAAAATTTAACCTGCATATAACATGTTTCTTCCAAAGGATTAATGTGTACTTGAGAGCGAGCAGATGCGAAGTGTTGCAACCTGAATTGTCCCAATACAGGAAAACAAGAATGTTCAAAGGATCATTAGACTTACTTGACATTAATTTTACCACTGCTGAAAAAAAATTCAACCTCCATATAACATATTTCTTCCAAAAACATTAATGTGAACTTGAGAGCGAGCAGATGCGAAGTGTTGCAACCTGAATTGTCCCAATACAGGAAAACAAGAATGTTCAAAGGATCATTAGACTTACTTGACATTAATTTTACCACTGCTGAAAAAAAATTCAACCTGCATGTAACATGTTTCTTCCAAAAGCATTAATGTCTACTTGAGAGCGAGCAGATGCGAAGTGTTGCAACCTGAATTGTCCCAATACAGGAAAACAAGAATGTTCAAAGGATCATTAGACTTACTTGACATTAATTTTACCACTGCTGAAAAAAAATTTAACCTGCATATAACATGTTTCTTCCAAAAGCATTAATGTCTACTTGAGAGCGAGCAGATGCGAAGTGTTGCAACCTGAATTGTCCCAATACAGCAAAACAAGAATTTTCAAAGGATCATTAGACTTACTTGACATTAATTTTACCACTGCTGAAAAAAAATTCAACCTGCATATAACATGTTTCTTCCAAAAGCATTAATGTCTACTTGAGAGCGAGCAGATGCGAAGTTTTGCAACCTGAATTGTCCCAATACAGGAAAACAAGAATTTTCAAAGGATCATTAGACTTACTTGACGACATTAATTTTACCACTGCTGAAAAAAAATTTAACCTGCATATAACATGTTTCTTCCAAAGGATTAATGTGTACTTGAGAGCGAGCAGATGCGAAGTGTTGCAACCTGAATTGTCCCAATACTGGAAAACAACAATTTTCAAATGATCATTACACTTACTTGACGACATTAATTTTACCACTGCTGAAAAGAAATTAAACCTGCATATGACAGATTTCTTCCATAAACATTAATGTATACTTGAGAGCGAGCAGATGCGAAGTGTTGCAACCTTAATTGTCCCAATACAGCAAAACAAGAATTTTCAAAGGATCATTAGACTTACTTGACGACATTAATTTTACCACTGCTGAAAAGAAATTAAACCTGCATATAACATGTTTCTTCCAAAAGCATTAATGTCTACTTGAGAGCGAGCAGATGCGAAGTGTTGCAACCTGAATTGTCCCAATACAGCAAAACAAGAATTTTCAAAGGATCATTAGACTTACTTGACGACATTAATTTTACCACTGCTGAAAAAAAATTCAACCTGCATATAACATGTTTCTTCCAAAAGCATTAATGTCTACTTGAGAGCGAGCAGATGCGAAGTTTTGCAACCTGAATTGTCCCAATACAGGAAAACAAGAATTTTCAAAGGATCATTAGACTTACTTGACGACATTAATTTTACCACTGCTGAAAAAAAATTTAACCTGCATATAACATGTTTCTTCCAAAGGATTAATGTGTACTTGAGAGCGAGCAGATGCGAAGTGTTGCAACCTGAATTGTCCCAATACTGGAAAACAAGAATTTTCAAAGGATCATTAGACTTACTTGACGACATTAATTTTTACACTGCTGAAAAGAAATTAAACCTGCATATGACATATTTCTTCGATAAACATTAATGTATACTTGAGAGCGAGCAGATGCGAAGTGTTGCAACCTGAAACCTGAATTGTCACAATACTGGAAAACAAGAATGTTCAAAGGATCATTAGACTTACTTGACATTAATTTTACCACTGCTGAAAAAAAATTCAACCTCCATATAACATATTTCTTCCAAAAACATTAATGTGAACTTGAGAGCGAGCAGATGCGAAGTGTTGCAACCTGAATTGTCCCAATACAGGAAAACAAGAATGTTCAAAGGATCATTAGACTTACTTGACATTAATTTTACCACTGCTGAAAAAAAATTCAACCTGCATGTAACATGTTTCTTCCAAAAGCATTAATGTCTACTTGAGAGCGAGCAGATGCGAAGTGTTGCAACCTGAATTGTCCCAATACAGGAAAACAAGAATGTTCAAAGGATCATTAGACTTACTTGACATTAATTTTACCACTGCTGAAAAAAAATTTAACCTGCATATAACATGTTTCTTCCAAAAGCATTAATGTCTACTTGAGAGCGAGCAGATGCGAAGTGTTGCAACCTGAATTGTCCCAATACAGCAAAACAAGAATTTTCAAAGGATCATTAGACTTACTTGACATTAATTTTACCACTGCTGAAAAAAAATTCAACCTGCATATAACATGTTTCTTCCAAAAGCATTAATGTCTACTTGAGAGCGAGCAGATGCGAAGTTTTGCAACCTGAATTGTCCCAATACAGGAAAACAAGAATTTTCAAAGGATCATTAGACTTACTTGACGACATTAATTTTACCACTGCTGAAAAAAAATTTAACCTGCATATAACATGTTTCTTCCAAAGGATTAATGTGTACTTGAGAGCGAGCAGATGCGAAGTGTTGCAACCTGAATTGTCCCAATACAGGAAAACAAGAATTTTCAAAGGATCATTAGACTTACTTGACGACATTAATTTTACCACTGCTGAAAAAAAATTTAACCTGCATATAACATGTTTCTTCCAAAGGATTAATGTGTACTTGAGAGCGAGCAGATGCGAAGTGTTGCAACCTGAATTGTCCCAATACTGGAAAACAAGAATTTTCAAAGGATCATTAGACTTACTTGACGACATTAATTTTACCACTGCTGAAAAGAAATTAAACCTGCATATGACATATTTCTTCCATAAACATTAATGTCTACTTGAGAGCGAGCAGATGCGAAGTGTTGCAACCTGAATTGTCCCAATACAGGAAAACAACAATTTTCAAATGATCATTACACTTACTTGACGACATTAATTTTACCACTGCTGAAAAGAAATTAAACCTGCATATGACAGATTTCTTCCATAAACATTAATGTATACTTGAGAGCGAGCAGATGCGAAGTGTTGCAACCTTAATTGTCCCAACACAGCAAAACAAGAATTTTCAAAGGATCATTAGACTTACTTGACGACATTAATTTTACCACTGCTGAAAAAAAATTCAACCTGCATATAACATGTTTCTTCCAAAAGCATTAATGTCTACTTGAGAGCGAGCAGATGCGAAGTGTTGCAACCTGAATTGTCCCAATACAGGAAAACAAGAATGTTCAAAGGATCATTAGACTTACTTGACATTAATTTTACCACTGCTGAAAAAAAATTCAACCTCCATATAACATATTTCTTCCAAAAACATTAATGTGAACTTGAGAGCGAGCTGATGCTAAGTGTTGCAACCTCAATTGTCCCAATACAGAAAAACAAGAATTTTCAAAGGATCATTAGACTTACTTGACGACATTAATTTTACCACTGCTGAAAAGAAATTGAACCTGCATATAACATGTTTCTTCCAAAAGCATTAATGTCTACTTGAGAGCGAGCAGATGCGAAGTGTTGCAACCTGAATTGTCCCAATACAGCAAAACAAGAATTTTCAAAGGATCATTAGACTTACTTGACGACATTAATTTTACCACTGCTGAAAAAAAATTCAACCTGCATATAACATGTTTCTTCCAAAAGCATTAATGAATACTTGAGAGCGAGCAGATGTGAAGTTTTGCAACATGAATTGTCCCAATACAGGAAAACAAGAATTTTCAAAGGATCATTAGACTTACTTGACGACATTAATTTTACCACTGCTGAAAAAAAATTTAACCTGCATATAACATGTTTCTTCCAAAGGATTAATGTGTACTTGAGAGCGAGCAGATGCGAAGTGTTGCAACCTGAATTGTCCCAATACTGGAAAACAAGAATTTTCAAAGGATCATTAACCTTACTTGACGACATTAATTTTTACACTGCTGAAAAGAAATTAAACCTGCATATGACATATTTCTTCGATAAACATTAATGTATACTTGAGAGCGAGCAGATGCGAAGTGTTGCAACCTGAAACCTGAATTGTCACAATACTGGAAAACAAGAATGTTCAAAGGATCATTAGACTTACTTGACATTAATTTTACCACTGCTGAAAAAAAATTCAACCTCCATATAACATATTTCTACCAAAAACATTAATGTGAACTTGAGAGCGAGCAGATGCGAAGTGTTGCAACCTGAATTGTCCCAATACAGGAAAACAAGAATGTTCAAAGGATCATTAGACTTACTTGACATTAATTTTACCACTGCTGAAAAAAAATTCAACCTGCATGTAACATGTTTCTTCCAAAAGCATTAATGTCTACTTGAGAGCGAGCAGATGCGAAGTGTTGCAACCTGAATTGTCCCAATACAGGAAAACAAGAATGTTCAAAGGATCATTAGACTTACTTGACATTAATTTTACCACTGCTGAAAAAAAATTTAACCTGCATATAACATGTTTCTTCCAAAAGCATTAATGTCTACTTGAGAGCGAGCAGATGCGAAGTGTTGCAACCTGAATTGTCCCAATACAGCAAAACAAGAATTTTCAAAGGATCATTAGACTTACTTGACATTAATTTTACCACTGCTGAAAAAAAATTCAACCTGCATATAACATGTTTCTTCCAAAAGCATTAATGTCTACTTGAGAGCGAGCAGATGCGAAGTTTTGCAACCTGAATTGTCCCAATACAGGAAAACAAGAATTTTCAAAGGATCATTAGACTTACTTGACGACATTAATTTTACCACTGCTGAAAAAAAATTTAACCTGCATATAACATGTTTCTTCCAAAGGATTAATGTGTACTTGAGAGCGAGCAGATGCGAAGTGTTGCAACCTGAATTGTCCCAATACTGGAAAACAACAATTTTCAAATGATCATTACACTTACTTGACGACATTAATTTTACCACTGCTGAAAAGAAATTAAACCTGCATATGACAGATTTCTTCCATAAACATTAATGTATACTTGAGAGCGAGCAGATGCGAAGTGTTGCAACCTTAATTGTCCCAATACAGCAAAACAAGAATTTTCAAAGGATCATTAGACTTACTTGACGACATTAATTTTACCACTGCTGAAAAAAAATTTAACCTGCATATAACATGTTTCTTCCAAAAGCATTAATGTGTACTTGAGAGCGAGCAGATGCGAAGTGTTGCAACCTGAATTGTCCCAATACAGCAAAACAAGAATTTTCAAAGGATCATTAGACTTACTTGACGACATTAATTTTACCACTGCTGAAAAGAAATTAAACCTGCATATAACATGTTTCTTCCAAAAGCATTAATGTCTACTTGAGAGCGAGCAGATGCGAAGTGTTGCAACCTGAATTGTCCCAATACAGCAAAACAAGAATTTTCAAAGGATCATTAGACTTACTTGACGACATTAATTTTACCACTGCTGAAAAAAAATTCAACCTGCATATAACATGTTTCTTCCAAAAGCATTAATGTCTACTTGAGAGCGAGCAGATGCGAAGTTTTGCAACCTGAATTGTCCCAATACAGGAAAACAAGAATTTTCAAAGGATCATTAGACTTACTTGACGACATTAATTTTACCACTGCTGAAAAGAAATTAAACCTGCATATAACATGTTTCTTCCAAAAGCATTAATGTCTACTTGAGAGCGAGCAGATGCGAAGTGTTGCAACCTGAATTGTCCCAATACAGCAAAACAAGAATTTTCAAAGGATCATTAGACTTACTTGACGACATTAATTTTACCACTGCCGAAAAAAATTCCACCTGCATATAACATGTTTCTTCCAAAAGCATTAATGTCTACTTGAGAGCGAGCAGATGCGAAGTTTTGCAACCTGAATTGTCCCAATACAGGAAAACAAGAATTTTCAAAGGATCATTAGACTTACTTGAGGAAATTAATTTTACCACTGCTGAAAAAAAATTTAACCTGCATATAACATGTTTCTTCCAAAGGATTAATGTGTACTTGAGAGCGAGCAGATGCGAAGTGTTGCAACCTGAATTGTCCCAATTAAGGAAAACAAGAATTTTCAAAGGATCATTAGACTTACTTGACGACATTAATTTTACCACTGCTGAAAAAAAATTTAACCTGCATATAACATGTTTCTTCCAAAGGATTAATGTGTACTTGAGAGCGAGCAGATGCGAAGTGTTGCAACCTGAATTGTCCCAATACTGGAAAACAAGAATTTTCAAAGGATCATTAGACTTACTTGACGACATTAATTTTACCACTGCTGAAAAGAAATTAAACCTGCATATGACATATTTCTTCCATAAACATTAATGTCTACTTGAGAGCGAGCAGATGCGAAGTGTTGCAACCTGAATTGTCCCAATACAGGAAAACAACAATTTTCAAATGATCATTACACTTACTTGACGACATTAATTTTACCACTGCTGAAAAGAAATTAAACCTGCATATGACAGATTTCTTCCATAAACATTAATGTATACTTGAGAGCGAGCAGATGCGAAGTGTTGCAACCTTAATTGTCCCAATACAGCAAAACAAGAATTTTCAAAGGATCATTAGACTTACTTGACGACATTAATTTTACCACTGCTGAAAAAAAATTTAACCTGCATATAACATGTTTCTTCCAAAAGCATTAATGTGTACTTGAGAGCGAGCAGATGCGAAGTGTTGCAACCTGAATTGTCCCAATACAGCAAAACAAGAATTTTCAAAGGATCATTAGACTTACTTGACGACATTAATTTTACCACTGCTGAAAAGAAATTAAACCTGCATATGACATATTTCTTCCATAAACATTAATGTGAACTTGAGAGCGAGCTGATGCTAAGTGTTGCAACCTCAATTGTCCCAATACAGAAAAACAAGAATTTTCAAAGGATCATTAGACTTACTTGACGACATTAATTTTACCACTGCTGAAAAGAAATTGAACCTGCATATAACATGTTTCTTCCAAAAGCATTAATGTCTACTTGAGAGCGAGCAGATGCGAAGTGTTGCAACCTGAATTGTCCCAATACAGCAAAACAAGAATTTTCAAAGGATCATTAGACTTACTTGACGACATTAATTTTACCACTGCTGAAAAAAAATTCAACCTGCATATAACATGTTTCTTCCAAAAGCATTAATGTATACTTGAGAGCGAGCAGATGCGAAGTTTTGCAACCTGAATTGTCCCAATACAGGAAAACAAGAATTTTCAAAGGATCATTAGACTTACTTGACGACATTAATTTTACCACTGCTGAAAACAAATTTAACCTGCATATAACATGTTTCTTCCAAAGGATTAATGTGTACTTGAGAGCGAGCAGATGCGAAGTGTTGCAACCTGAATTGTCCCAATACTGGAAAACAAGAATTTTCAAAGGATCATTAGACTTACTTGACGACATTAATTTTTACACTGCTGAAAAGAAATTAAACCTGCATATGACATATTTCTTCGATAAACATTAATGTATACTTGAGAGCGAGCAGATGCGAAGTGTTGCAACCTGATACCTGAATTGTCACAATACTGGAAAACAAGAATTTTCAAAGGATCATTCGACTTACTTGACATTAATTTTACCACTGCTGAAAAAAAATTCAACCTCCATATAACATATTTCTTCCAAAAGCATTAATGTCTACTTGAGAGCGAGCAGATGCGAAGTGTTGCAACCTGAATTGTCCCAATACAGGAAAACAAGAATTTTCAAAGGATCATTAGACTTACTTGACGACATTAATTTTACCACTGCTGAAAAAAAATTTAACCTGCATATAACATGTTTCTTCCAAAGGATTAATGTGTACTTGAGAGCGAGCAGATGCGAAGTGTTGCAACCTGAATTGTCCAAATACTGGAAAACAACAATTTTCAAATGATCATTACACTTACTTGACGACATTAATTTTACCACTGCTGAAAAGAAATTAAACCTGCATATGACAGATTTCTTCCATAAACATTAATGTATACTTGAGAGCTAGCAGATGCGAAGTGTTGCAACCTTAATTGTCCCAATACAGCAAAACAAGAATTTTCAAAGGATCATTAGACTTACTTGACGACATTAATTTTACCACTGCTGAAAAAAAATTTAACCTGCATATAACATGTTTCTTCCAAAAGCATTAATGTGTACTTGAGAGCGAGCAGATGCGAAGTGTTGCAACCTGAATTGTCCCAATACAGCAAAACAAGAATTTTCAAAGGATCATTAGACTTACTTGACGACATTAATTTTACCACTGCTGAAAAGAAATTAAACCTGCATATAACATGTTTCTTCCAAAAGCATTAATGTCTACTTGAGAGCGAACAGATGCGAAGTGTTGCAACCTGAATTGTCCCAATACAGCAAAACAAGAATTTTCAAAGGATCATTAGACTTACTTGACGACATTAATTTTACCACTGCTGAAAAAAAATTCAACCTGCATATAACATGTTTCTTCCAAAAGCATTAATGTCTACTTGAGAGCGAGCAGATGCGAAGTTTTGCAACCTGAATTGTCCCAATACAGGAAAACAAGAATTTTCAAAGGATCATTAGACTTACTTGACGACATTAATTTTACCACTGCTGAAAAGAAATTAAACCTGCATATAACATGTTTCTTCCAAAAGCATTAATGTCTACTTGAGAGCGAGCAGATGCGAAGTGTTGCAACCTGAATTGTCCCAATACAGCAAAACAAGAATTTTCAAAGGATCATTAGACTTACTTGACGACATTAATTTTACCACTGCTGAAAAAAAATTCAACCTGCATATAACATGTTTCTTCCAAAAGCATTAATGTCTACTTGAGAGCGAGCAGATGCGAAGTGTTGCAACCTGAATTGTCCCAATACAGCAAAACAAGAATTTTCAAAGGATCATTAGACTTACTTGACGACATTAATTTTACCACTGCTGAAAAAAAATTCAACCTGCATATAACATGTTTCTTCCAAAAGCATTAATGTGTACTTGAGAGCGAGCAGATGCGAAGTGTTGCAACCTGAATTGTCCCAATACAGGAAAACAAGAATTTTCAAAGGATCATTAGACTTACTTGACGACATTAATTTTACCACTGCTGAAAAAAAATTTAACCTGCATATAACATGTTTCTTCCAAAGGATTAATGTGTACTTGAGAGCGAGCAGATGCGAAGTGTTGCAACCTTAATTGTCCCAATACAGCAAAACAAGAATTTTCAAAGGATCATTAGACTTACTTGACGACATTAATTTTACCACTGCTGAAAAAAAATTTAACCTGCATATAACATGTTTCTTCCAAAAGCATTAATGTGTACTTGAGAGCGAGCAGATGCGAAGTGTTGCAACCTGAATTGTCCCAATACAGCAAAACAAGAATTTTCAAAGGATCATTAGACTTACTTGACGACATTAATTTTACCACTGCTGAAAAGAAATTAAACCTGCATATAACATGTTTCTTCCAAAAGCATTAATGTCTACTTGAGAGCGAGCAGATGCGAAGTGTTGCAACCTGAATTGTCCCAATACAGCAAAACAAGAATTTTCAAAGGATCATTAGACTTACTTGACGACATTAATTTTACCACTGCTGAAAAAAAATTCAACCTGCATATAACATGTTTCTTCCAAAAGCATTAATGTCTACTTGAGAGCGAGCAGATGCGAAGTTTTGCAACCTGAATTGTCCCAATACAGGAAAACAAGAATTTTCAAAGGATCATTAGACTTACTTGACGACATTAATTTTACCACTGCTGAAAAGAAATTAAACCTGCATATAACATGTTTCTTCCAAAAGCATTAATGTCTACTTGAGAGCGAGCAGATGCGAAGTGTTGCAACCTGAATTGTCCCAATACAGCAAAACAAGAATTTTCAAAGGATCATTAGACTTACTTGACGACATTAATTTTACCACTGCCGAAAAAAATTCCACCTGCATATAACATGTTTCTTCCAAAAGCATTAATGTCTACTTGAGAGCGAGCAGATGCGAAGTTTTGCAACCTGAATTGTCCCAATACAGGAAAACAAGAATTTTCAAAGGATCATTAGACTTACTTGAGGAAATTAATTTTACCACTGCTGAAAAAAAATTTAACCTGCATATAACATGTTTCTTCCAAAGGATTAATGTGTACTTGAGAGCGAGCAGATGCGAAGTGTTGCAACCTGAATTGTCCCAATTAAGGAAAACAAGAATTTTCAAAGGATCATTAGACTTACTTGACGACATTAATTTTACCACTGCTGAAAAAAAATTTAACCTGCATATAACATGTTTCTTCCAAAGGATTAATGTGTACTTGAGAGCGAGCAGATGCGAAGTGTTGCAACCTGAATTGTCCCAATACTGGAAAACAAGAATTTTCAAAGGATCATTAGACTTACTTGACGACATTAATTTTACCACTGCTGAAAAGAAATTAAACCTGCATATGACATATTTCTTCCATAAACATTAATGTCTACTTGAGAGCGAGCAGATGCGAAGTGTTGCAACCTGAATTGTCCCAATACAGGAAAACAACAATTTTCAAATGATCATTACACTTACTTGACGACATTAATTTTACCACTGCTGAAAAGAAATTAAACCTGCATATGACAGATTTCTTCCATAAACATTAATGTATACTTGAGAGCGAGCAGATGCGAAGTGTTGCAACCTGAATTGTCCCAATACAGCAAAACAAGAATTTTCAAAGGATCATTAGACTTACTTGACGACATTAATTTTACCACTGCTGAAAAAAAATTTAACCTGCATATAACATGTTTCTTCCAAAAGCATTAATGTGTACTTGAGAGCGAGCAGATGCGAAGTGTTGCAACCTGAATTGTCCCAATACAGCAAAACAAGAATTTTTAAAGGATCATTAGACTTACTTGACGACATTAATTTTACCACTGCTGAAAAGAAATTAAACCTGCATATGACATATTTCTTCCATAAACATTAATGTGAACTTGAGAGCGAGCTGATGCTAAGTGTTGCAACCTCAATTGTCCCAATACAGAAAAACAAGAATTTTCAAAGGATCATTAGACTTACTTGACGACATTAATTTTACCACTGCTGAAAAGAAATTGAACCTGCATATAACATGTTTCTTCCAAAAGCATTAATGTCTACTTGAGAGCGAGCAGATGCGAAGTGTTGCAACCTGAATTGTCCCAATACAGCAAAACAAGAATTTTCAAAGGATCATTAGACTTACTTGACGACATTAATTTTACCACTGCTGAAAAAAAATTCAACCTGCATATAACATGTTTCTTCCAAAAGCATTAATGTCTACTTGAGAGCGAGCAGATGCGAAGTGTTGCAACCTGAATTGTCCCAATACAGGAAAACAAGAATTTTCAAAGGATCATTAGACTTACTTGACGACATTAATTTTACCACTGCTGAAAACAAATTTAACCTGCATATAACATGTTTCTTCCAAAGGATTAATGTGTACTTGAGAGCGAGCAGATGCGAAGTGTTGCAACCTGAATTGTCCCAATACTGGAAAACAAGAATTTTCAAAGGATCATTAGACTTACTTGACGACATTAATTTTTACACTGCTGAAAAGAAATTAAACCTGCATATGACATATTTCTTCGATAAACATTAATGTATACTTGAGAGCGAGCAGATGCGAAGTGTTGCAACCTGATACCTGAATTGTCACAATACTGGAAAACAAGAATTTTCAAAGGATCATTCGACTTACTTGACATTAATTTTACCACTGCTGAAAAAAAATTCAACCTCCATATAACATATTTCTTCCAAAAGCATTAATGTCTACTTGAGAGCGAGCAGATGCGAAGTGTTGCAACCTGAATTGTCCCAATACAGGAAAACAAGAATTTTCAAAGGATCATTAGACTTACTTGACGACATTAATTTTACCACTGCTGAAAAAAAATTTAACCTGCATATAACATGTTTCTTCCAAAGGATTAATGTGTACTTGAGAGCGAGCAGATGCGAAGTGTTGCAACCTGAATTGTCCAAATACTGGAAAACAACAATTTTCAAATGATCATTACACTTACTTGACGACATTAATTTTACCACTGCTGAAAAGAAATTAAACCTGCATATGACAGATTTCTTCCATAAACATTAATGTATACTTGAGAGCTAGCAGATGCGAAGTGTTGCAACCTTAATTGTCCCAATACAGCAAAACAAGAATTTTCAAAGGATCATTAGACTTACTTGACGACATTAATTTTACCACTGCTGAAAAAAAATTTAACCTGCATATAACATGTTTCTTCCAAAAGCATTAATGTGTACTTGAGAGCGAGCAGATGCGAAGTGTTGCAACCTGAATTGTCCCAATACAGCAAAACAAGAATTTTCAAAGGATCATTAGACTTACTTGACGACATTAATTTTACCACTGCTGAAAAGAAATTAAACCTGCATATAACATGTTTCTTCCAAAAGCATTAATGTCTACTTGAGAGCGAACAGATGCGAAGTGTTGCAACCTGAATTGTCCCAATACAGCAAAACAAGAATTTTCAAAGGATCATTAGACTTACTTGACGACATTAATTTTACCACTGCTGAAAAAAAATTCAACCTGCATATAACATGTTTCTTCCAAAAGCATTAATGTCTACTTGAGAGCGAGCAGATGCGAAGTTTTGCAACCTGAATTGTCCCAATACAGGAAAACAAGAATTTTCAAAGGATCATTAGACTTACTTGACGACATTAATTTTACCACTGCTGAAAAGAAATTAAACCTGCATATAACATGTTTCTTCCAAAAGCATTAATGTCTACTTGAGAGCGAGCAGATGCGAAGTGTTGCAACCTGAATTGTCCCAATACAGCAAAACAAGAATTTTCAAAGGATCATTAGACTTACTTGACGACATTAATTTTACCACTGCTGAAAAAAAATTCAACCTGCATATAACATGTTTCTTCCAAAAGCATTAATGTCTACTTGAGAGCGAGCAGATGCGAAGTTTTGCAACCTGAATTGTCCCAATACAGGAAAACAAGAATTTTCAAAGGATCATTAGACTTACTTGACGACATTAATTTTACCACTGCTGAAAAAGAATTTAACCTGCATATAACATGTTTCTTCCAAAGGATTAATGTGTACTTGAGAGCGAGCAGATGCGAAGTGTTGCAACCTGAATTGTCCCAATACAGGAAAACAAGAATTTTCAAAGGATCATTAGACTTACTTGACGACATTAATTTTACCACTGCTGAAAAAAAATTTAACCTGCATATAACATGTTTCTTCCAAAGGATTAATGTGTACTTGAGAGCGAGCAGATGCGAAGTGTTGCAACCTGAATTGTCCCAATACTGGAAAACAAGAATTTTCAAAGGATCATTAGACTTACTTGACGACATTAATTTTACCACTGCTGAAAAGAAATTAAACCTGCATATGACATATTTCTTCCATAAACATTAATGTCTACTTGAGAGCGAGCAGATGCGAAGTGTTGCAACCTGAATTGTCCCAATACAAGAAAACAACAATTTTCAAATGATCATTACACTTACTTGACGACATTAATTTTACCACTGCTGAAAAGAAATTAAACCTGCATATGACAGATTTCTTCCATAAACATTAATGTATACTTGAGAGCGAGCAGATGCGAAGTGTTGCAACCTTAATTGTCCCAATACAGCAAAACAAGAATTTTCAAAGGATCATTAGACTTACTTGACGACATTAATTTTACCACTGCTGAAAAAAAATTTAACCTGCATATAACATGTTTCTTCCAAAAGCATTAATGTGTACTTGAGAGCGAGCAGATGCGAAGTGTTGCAACCTGAATTGTCCCAATACAGCAAAACAAGAATTTTCAAAGGATCATTAGACTTACTTGACGACATTAATTTTACCACTGCTGAAAAGAAATTAAACCTGCATATGACATATTTCTTCCATAAACATTAATGTCTACTTGAGAGCGAGCAGATGCGAAGTGTTGCAACCTGAATTGTCCCAATACAGGAAAACAACAATTTTCAAATGATCATTAGACTTACTTGACGACATTAATTTTACCACTGCTGAAAAAAAATTCAAGCTGCATGTAACATGTTTCTTCCAAAAGCATTAATGTCTACTTGAGTGCGAGCAGATGCAAAGTGTTGCAACCTGAATTGTCCCAATACAGCAAAACAAGAATTTTCAAAGGATCATTAGACTTACTTGACGACATTAATTTTACCACTGCTGAAAAAAAATTCAACCTGCATATAACATGTTTCTTCCAAAAGCATTAATGTCTACTTGAGAGCGAGCAGATGCGAAGTGTTGCAACCTGAATTGTCCCAATACAGGAAAACAAGAATTTTCAAAGGATCATTAGACTTACTTGACGACATTAATTTTACCACTGCTGAAAAAAAATTTAACCTGCATATAACATGTTTCTTCCAAAGGATTAATGTGTACTTGAGAGCGAGCAGATGCGAAGTGTTGCAACCTGAATTGTCCCAATACTGGAAAACAAGAATTTTCAAAGGATCATTAGACTTACTTGACGACATTAATTTTTACACTGCTGAAAAGAAATTAAACCTGCATATGACATATTTCTTCGATAAACATTAATGTATACTTGAGAGCGAGCAGATGCGAAGTGTTGCAACCTGAAACCTGAATTGTCACAATACTGGAAAACAAGAATGTTCAAAGGATCATTAGACTTACTTGACATTAATTTTACCACTGCTGAAAAAAAATTCAACCTCCATATAACATATTTCTTCCAAAAACATTAATGTGAACTTGAGAGCGAGCAGATGCGAAGTGTTGCAACCTGAATTGTCCCAATACAGCAAAACAAGAATTTTCAAAGGATCATTCGACTTACTTGACGACATTAATTTTACCACTGCTGAAAAAAAATTTAACCTGCATATAACATGTTTCTTCCAAAGGATTAATGTGTACTTGAGAGCGAGCAGATGCGAAGTGTTGCAACCTGAATTGTCCCAATACTGGAAAACAAGAATTTTCAAAGGATCATTAGACTTACTTGACATTAATTTTACCACTGCTGAAAAGAAATTAAGCCTGCATATGACATATTTCTTCCATAAACATTAATGTATACTTGAGAGCGAGCAGATGCGAAGTGTTGCAACCTGAATTGTCACAATACTGGAAAACAAGAATGTTCAAAGGATCATTAGACTTACTTGACGACATTAATTTTACCACTGCTGAAAAAAAATTTAACCTGCATATAACATGTTTCTTCCAAAAGCATTAATGTGTACTTGAGAGCGAGCAGATGCGAAGTGTTGCAACCTGAATTGTCCCAATACTCGAAAACAAGTATTTTCAAAGGAGTTGCTAATACTTGACGAAACTAATTTCATTACCGCTGAAAAAATTTCAACTAGAACTAATGTACATATGTATCTCTTTTTTTAAATCTAAATGTGTACAGGCAAGAAAGTGGATGGGATATTATCTAAACTGCAGTGTCGCAAAATTGAAATACATAAATTTGGGAAGAGCCGTTAGATTTACTTGGCGACATTAATTTTACCGCCGCTGAGAACAAAATTCAACCTGGAAATAATATATTTCTTCCATAAACATTAATGTGTACTTAAAAGCAAGTAGGTGCGAATGATTCAACCTGAATTGTTCCAATAGGTAATGGAAAATAAATATTTTCAAAGGATCATCAGAGTTACTTGGTGAAACTAATTTCATGAACGTTGAAAAAATTTCAACTTCAATATAACATATGTATGTATCTTTTTTTTAAACATAAATGTGTACATTCAAGAAAGTGGAAGGGATATACGATCTAAACTGGATTGTCCCAAAATTGAAAAACAATCATTTGCAAAGGATCATTACAATTACTTGTCATTATTTTACTACTGATGAAAAGAAATTCAACCTGCTAGTAACATTGTATACTTGAGAACAAGTAGATGCGAAGTGATGCAACCTAAATTGTCCCAATACTGGAAAACAAGCATTTTCAGAGGATCGTCATAGTTACTTGACGAAACGTATTTCATTACCGCTGTGAAAGTTTCAAATAGAATATAACGTGTATCCTATTGAAACCTAAACGAGTGCATGAAAGCAAGTAGATGCATATAGTATACGATCGGATACAAGACAAATTGTTTCAGTAGTAACATATAAGCGTTTGTAAAAGAGTACCTACTTAAACAAGATAATTTTACTTGCTGTTGAAAGAATATCTACTAGCATATAACATATTTTGTTACAACACGAGTACTAACGTCGGTCTGTGAAACCGATTTTAGTTTTTTAACGCTACATTTTTTTTACCACGAGTTGAATAATATCAAATGTCTAGGTATTTTTCTTTGTAATAATGTTAATTCTAGTTGGAAAAAGTAATTTTATTTTACAAACTTTTATTGTTGTAAAAATATTAGAAATTATAAATAATAGCAAATTAATAGTAAAATTTTAGAAGAAAAAAAATTGTTCTAATTTAGCCCAAAGAATAACCGAAATACAGTGAGTAACAAAATATCCAGACGCTCCTATGTTAATCATATTTATGACCGAAGTGACAATTTGTCTAATTTCCCATAAAATATCATTTATCAAATCATCTTTTCTGCTATGCAGCGTTGAATATTACTAATTTCTTTTGGCTGAAGTCCTATTGCCCGCCCGTAAGATTCTGCAGAGCTTTTTTCTGTATGAGAAAGTAAACCTGGAGCACATTCTATTAGTTTTTCTTAAATCTCCTGATGGTGAACGTCGTTTAACTGGACGTTCTTCAGACATATTTCTATTAGTGTGATGTATTTGACATATCCGCAACAGAAAACGAATGAACTAAGACTGCGAAAGAATTTGAAACTAAGTAAAAAAAAAAACACCAGGGAGCGGATTTGTATTTGTATTACTTTAAAAAAAACATACAAAATTTTATGAAAAACTAATGTCAGATAACTTCCAGTTGCTACCTTCAACTTTGTTGCCTGGAACAAACACATTAGCTTCTCATGTTTTCTTAGGTGATCATGTGCATTTTTTATCATGAACAAACATTTGTTGAAACTACTTCCACAAAAAAATTTAACTCATGAGAAGAGAATCTTCAATTATAGACTTTCACAGGCAAAGAAGGTTGTCGAGGATACCTTTGAAATTTTGTCGTTACTATTTAGAATATTCCGAAAACCGTAATTAGTGGATATTAAAAACATTGATGCTATTGTTTAGCCTGTTGGGATCTACATAATTTAAAAAAAATCTAAAAATTATACTACAATAAGTAATTGCATAAACCATGAAAACATTCAAAATGCAACATTCCAGGAAGGCAACTGACGAGAAGAAAATAGTTTATTATTTCGAAAAATGTTCGAAATACGTATAATATTTTAATCACAAGAACAGTGATACACGTATTGTCCATGAGAGCGTAAAACATTTTTCAGGTACAGGGTTGAAAATTTACAAAAAAAGGTGCAAGTGTTGCAACAGCGAAAACTTATGTGAAAAAAAGTAACTTGAGATAAGAAAGAAGAATGTGCAATAATATGCTTCTTAAATGCTTATCGCAATTCTTGGAAAACGTTTTTATTTGCATCTGAATTAATCCCTTCCCTGTTGGAAAAATGGTTTTTGCAAAAAAGATGTGCAAGTGGAGCAATTTTTGGGCCCATGTGTATACTTCAAGCATGGAAGTTTTATTTAAAACTTCAAAACGAAGGCAAATTTATTGCATCTAGTTTCTAGTCATTGGGTTTACAGATTCAAAAAACTTCACAGAATTCGAGCGCCAGCAATTCATGGCCAAAAATTGAGTGCAAATGAAGTAGCGACGGTTGAATCTTGCTACAAATTGGAAGAAATTATCAAAGAAAATGATCTAAACCCAGATCAAATATATAATGAGAACAAAACTGGGTTATATTGGAGAGCAATGCCAACCAAAACTAGCAGGCAAAAATGAAAAAAGTTTTATGCTGCCACTACACATAAACTTGCTGTTCTGGGGAAATCAACGTATATTTAAAAATATTCAAACTAATTTGTTACCTGTGCACTTATTTATCAACATGCCGCATGGATAGGTCATGACATTTTTATGAAATGGTTTTTAAAAAAAGTTGTTCCTCAAAAGGTTCTTTTCTGAAAAGCTCTATAATTACTGGATAATGTACCATCGCATCCGAATACCAATGAAATATCTTTGTTGTCTATTTTCCCCTAAATGTAACATTCATTGCTCAGCCAATGTATGAAGGATCCATTTCAATCAAATCACAAAAAATGCTCAATAATTTTTAAGATTTGATGATGGGATCTATAAGAAAGTCAAACACTATAACCCATGACGCAAAGTCGCCACATTTTTTTGTCTACAAGAACTATTTGTTAAGTAACTAATAGTTTATCTAGGGTGGTAACACTGAAATCTGTAACTTTGTGTTGTATAACCTAAAAGTGGTTACCTGGTTACTTAACTTTAAAGTGCAGTAGTTGTATACTCGTGGTGTTTACGATTGTGAAAAATTATTCGTTATATAAAAAATAATAGTAGAAAATATATAAATCAATAAAAATGGAATAAAAAAAGGCGTTGTAGAACTAGTAACTTCACTTCAGAGGAGAAGTTATTACTTCTACAAATTATAAAAAATATAAAAATACAATAGAAAATAAATCAAGTGGTGTAATACGTGGAAAGACAAGATTTGGAAAAAAATTAAAAATGAATTCAATTCTTCGACAACCAGTCATCGAACAGAATTATTGAAAAAGTTTTAAAATAACAAAAAAAAACTAGGAAGCAAGCTGCCACAGATAGATTGCAAGGAAGTGGTACTGGTGGTGGGCCTACTTAAGGATCACAAATGATCAAGTGTTTTCCTTAACGATGGATATTATCAATAAGAAATAGGTTTATGGTTTAAATAATAAATATAATTATGATAACATATATAGTTGGTTATTAATTGTGTACTTTTGCTCTTATACTCATCTGTTGAAATTTTAGATTAACCATTCCCAAAATACAGGATTTTGAGGTTTGTCTAGTAATTTAGTAAGTAGTAGTAGTTCATTACCCACAATTCTCATTATATCTCCATCTGCGTCCCTACCATCCACTTTACAGATGGATGGATACAGAAATAGCGTCGGCAAATACCAATGCCTCAAGCTTGCTTAATACGATGAAAGAATGGGAGAAGATAATGTTGATGTTTGCGTCGGGACAAGCGATGTTGCCTACACATAAAAAAACCGAGGTTTGCTGGAGAAATCCCAGAGAATCCGGTACTTTTTATACAAAGATTCAATAAGTACTTCGAACAATTGAAAGGTCTTCCTGTCAACAAGTTAAATGTAGTAGACCGTTGCCTAAGGGGTAAGGCCGAAGAATGGGCAACGGTTCAGAAAAACGCCTGGGAAAATTTAGACGAATTTGAAAGTAACTTTCTTGCCTTCTTCTGGGGAAATTCGAGACAGAAGATGATACGGGAGGCACTGCAGAGTCATAGATATATACCGGGACGATCTTGTAGACTAACGGAATATTTTGTGAAGCAGATGGCTCAACTAAAGACACTAAAAACCTCCTAGACACTGGAAGATAGACAGAATACTACAACAATTTCCATCGACGGTATATTCGGCCTGGACGTCACACCCTGGCAAGACAATGCAGGGCACCATCAAGTTCCTAAAGAAATTATACTACTCGTTTTCATCACTCATCGTACACAATCAAACTACATGTTTGACACCCAAGCATCCTAGTCTAGAGGCACCAGCACACTGTCATACATGTATGACACACATCTAAGCCAATCTGTGGCCACTCTTAACCGACGATATATACAATGTCACACACACAGCATATGAAGAGTGACCCAAGGTTATGCAGTGCTGCTAGTGCAGTTCCTTGCAAAACGTACCTTTAGAGGACGCTGGAGAATCCTATTAAAAAGAATTGACATACACTACGAGTTTGCTCCAAATATTGCTAGCGTGTTGCATTTTACAACATTTTTTGGAAGATAAAAAAAAAATTTAATCCACAATGAACAAATGATGTCGTACCAGCTGAAATACTCGTCCCACAAACTATTTGAATATGGAAAAAGACACCATTTATGCATCAGAGATTCGTCAAGATTTGACAGATTATTTGGCAAATAATTTTCCACAACGTAATAGCATGCTGTGATAAGTTAACAATATTTGTGTAACGATTATTTCTCCTGTTTTTTATTTTCTGAAAATACACATTTATTAATAATTATTACTACAACTTGTGGTAGGTGTAGTTGGAAAAGGTACTGATGAAGGTGACTGCGTATGAGATGGATATCGATACCTTAAAAGAATAGTGTAACAACTCAAAAACTTATATTTGACGGCAATACTGTAACAACTCTGGTTTTTTGTTGCTTTTTATTTAAAAAAAAAACAATTTTGCTTTTCAGTCCTAAGCGGCACATTTTTCTACATAATAATAATGTAAAATTTTAGAATTTTAGTATAAAAAAACAACAAAAAACTCGAGTTGTTACAGTATTGCCGTCAAATATGAGTTTTTGAGTTGTTACACTATTCTTTTAAGGTATCGATATGTAGGATGTGGAGGAACCTGAAGAGGATCTATTATAGTATTCTGATATGAAGATTATGAAGTAAGTGAATAAGGCACCGGAAGGGGAAATCCGACAGGAAACTGAGCAGATGGAATTACATTTGGATGGAATGTCGATGTATATGGAGACAACTGATGAGTATTTAGTGTATGCATCCTTCCATGAATCCATCCATGAGCAACTTAATTTGAATAAGTTGATGTTCACGTTCCTGCTGCATCATCAATTGCACTGTTTGAGAATGTGCCTTTGTATTGACTCCTCCATCAATTGGTTATGTCTCGTTAGAATTTCAAGCATCTGCTAGTTTCTGTATAAAATTTTCGCTATACTCTTCCACTTTTTTTGCGTTTGACAGTCTTCCTACAAAATATAATATTGTAAAAAACGGATTTATATGTATTTTTGTATATTTTGATGGCTGTAATTCAATACCTGTACCTTTTAGAGCCTCCATATTTTTTTATTTTGGATATGATGATATAATTTTTACAAAAAATGTAATGAAAAGCCTAGAACGCGACAGATTGCGAAATTACCAACAACGAAAAATGATAAAATACATATAGTTATGTTCAATGCTCCCTAAGAAGGATCAACGGATCATCAGATGATGCGACCCTTCTTTCAATATATCATGTTTTAAAATAAGCTGTTTGTTTGTAATAATAATTAACTTTAAGTTTCAGTCTTCATATTAGTTTGTAGCTAGTGAGGTCTCAAGCCGAGATTCTTGTAAAAGTTTTTAAAATAAATAATTTTTAAAAACAAGTGTTTTTGGCCTAATAAACATTATTATATAAATCCGTTCCTTACTCATAACGTAAAATTCATAATTTAAAAATTAAGGAGCATTGGACAAAACCCCGAAACACGTATTAATTTTTTTGCCTTCTGGAATCACTTAAAAATGTTTAGATCGCAATTGCAGATATACTGGATATAGTGAGCCCTTCTTAGTATAGAATAGTTTTTCCACTGGAACGACTAACCTGTTCCTTTTGTTTAACTTTTCAATTAATGAATTGAAATTTATTTATTTATCAAATTAATCAAAATCGCTTGTAAAATGAACTTACAAAATAACAATAACTGTACCTTTTGATCTACGACAATTTGAACAGGGTTCCCACTAAATTTTTCAAAGCAAATTCCTTGACTTTTCCAGGTTTTCCCTGACCAAAAATAAAAATTTTCCGACTTTTCGATAATTCGGAAGATAAAGGGTAACATTATAATCCTGAGAAAATACATCATATAAACAAACAACATTTATTTTACACTTTTACAAAAAATTTAAAGTTTCTTCCGTAAACTATCAATTTTTGAACTTATTTCAAGATTTTTTATTCTGGATTCATCGTCCAGCTTCTGTCGTTTTACTTCTAACGAGTTTATTTCTTTAAACAATCTTTTTTTACTTGTTTGATTTTTTAATCTTGTTTCATCTTCGCCAGAAACTAACTTCGTATTCTCTACTGCACTTCGGTACCTTCCACTCGAAAGCTGACAAGAGGTAATCAATTCTTTTGAGATTGGGACACGAAGAGGACCTCCAGCTAGATTTATAGTGTTATACACTACTCGTTGTGCTATTAAGGTTCTCTCATGCATATTTTCAATCAGCATGTCTTTGTTGATCGAAAACCCACTCTCAACAAACGCGTTACCATGTGACAAAACAAAAATTATTTTTCAAACCATCCGTAAATGTTTATACTGTACAAATTTTGGTTCTATAATATCCCAATAAAACGTATCTAACCTATTCAAATCATCAAAACTTTTGAGAGAGTTTTCCTCTCGTTCACAAAATAATTTAAATTCCGTAGAGCAACTTTCTGCTACATTGGAACTTATTTTATCTGCTTCAAATAAAATCTCCAGCGTTACCTGCATTTGTGATATTGCTTCAGAAACGTCTGAAGATATTACAGCAGGGTCCAAGCACGAAATGGCTTTTACAATTTTGCGTTTTAGAGGACTCTTCTGTAAAATCTTTTCTATTGTTGCTAAAACAAATTCACGTACTTCTTTTAAAAAAAACAAGTTTTTCTTTTTCGGATGCTTTGCATTCTTTGATGTATTTTCTTGTAGCAAATCCAATTGATGTTTGTGTGAAATCTAAAAAATTGGTTTTTTTTAAAAAAAAATTATATTTTAGAAAAAAAATTATATTCAACAGCGACAACAAAAGCTTCTTGATATCGCCATACAAGAAAGGTGCTAAAGGTTTTGCACTTTGATATTTTGTTAAAAAAACTTCAAGAAGTGAGGCCATTCTTGCAAAGAATGATATTTTGCAAGTTATCAATTTATCATCACAAGCCCTTTTAACGTTATTTACCGACGTAGTCGATGGCAATTCGGTATTCTTATGTTGGACATATTGGCAAACATCATTAAAAACGTCCAGTGTTCTTTTTGCAGCAGTTTTTCCTTCTACCCATCTTGTTTGGCAAAATTTCAACGGAAATTTTTGAGAACCTAAAAAAACATGATATAATAATATTTAAATTAATTTTTCACATTCGATTTACCTGTTATTTTTATAAAATCAGCTCTACGAGCAGGGCTATCTTTAAACAACCAGTATAGCCCTCGTAGTGTTGCATCTACATTCCATTTGGAGGATTTATGGCCGGTTTGTAGAGAACCATGTATCATGTGCAAACCACATGATCCTAAATCTAACAAATTGCAATTACCATCTTCTAGATACAAATCCAAAAACTTCCAATTAACATTGGGCCCATCCATTGAAATTTGTAGGTTGTTTGAATCTTTTAAAACAGAAGCAATCGCGTCTTTAAAATGGGATTTAAAATTTTGTGCAGTAGCCCTACCTTCAATAAAGGTTGACGTAAAATAACTGCTTCGAACTTCATTTATTTGATCGTCCCAATATATTACTGCAATATCCATTTGGCTGCGCTGCGATATTTTGTTTAGAGTATTTTTCCAAAACGCTTTGAAAATAAGGAGCCAAACCAAAAACAACGAAATAAGCTGCCTTCGTTGCACCAAAAGTCATACGGCTTGCTATGACGGAATCTGTAAACATACTTTTCATAATTTCAATCGACTTACTTGCACTGTTGAAAGACATGTGAATCATTTGAAATGCCCATAATATTTCAGCTCTTATAACTTCTGTTTTGTTGCCGTAATCATCTAACGTGCGATTTGTCGTTTCAATAATTTTAGAAGTTGAATCCTCTATTACAACTGTTTGCTCATTACTGCTACTGGTGGGAACTTCTTCATTGTTGCTATTCGACTTCTCAAAAAACTGTTTAATCGACGTACAATTAGATGGAGTCTTTATTTTACTCATGTGCTGTTTGCTTTTGAAATGACTCGTTACAGCCCCCTTGCAGTTACAATAAGCAGATGTGCGATCATCTTTCACTTCTTCAATTGATGACCACTCCGGTTGATCAGCATTATCAATTAACCAACGATTATTAAAATAAGTCTGTTTTGGTGCCAAAATTTAATTTAAAATTTTTAAAAATTTATTTTAAAATTTAAAATTTTTCATTCTAAAATTAATTTTTTCCTTGACTGAAAATGTAATTTCCCTGACTTTTCGCTAAAAATGAAAAATTCCCTGACTTTTCCCTGACAAAATTAGGAAAATCTTAAATTCCCTGACTTTTCCAGGTTTTTCAGACGAGTGGGAACCCTGTCGTTGGTAAAATTCCTTTACAATTTGGAAGGATTAATTCAATTACTTTTATATATACTGTTATACAAGAATTGTGGATTTTTAATATTCATATTTTCAATATTATTTACAAAATCTTTTATATGTATCCTTTCCTACTTTCCAAGCATTGTTCTCCTTTTCTTGCATCAATTTTGCCAATGTATCTGGCCAATCAATTTTATAGGACATGAAAAACCGTTCGTAAAGATCGCCAAAGTTAGATACCATTTTGTTAAATTCACACTGTTATGCCACTGTGATTTTATGATTTTAATTAATTCTATTTTTTATAAATAATGTTTTTTATATCTACCAAATTTCCCCTATTCTTTTTTAAGTATAAATGGATATTAAGGACTTATCAACCTTTTGTTGTAAAAAGAGAAAAAAGTTATTTGTTATTGCTGTTATAAAATAATATTTGAAAGCTGCATTTACCTCCCTCGGAAAGTATCGTTATATTTAAAATTTATAAACAAGCCCAGATTAAGCAATGCTCACAGTAGGGTAACCTACTCACTTGCTCACTGAGAAAGCCTATAAAGCAAACTTTGAAAATTAATTCCGAAGAAACTACATATCGTCGGCTTAGTTAGAATCCCTCGTAAGTCCAAATTGCATAATTTTACAGGGGAAACATAAAACGTTTTAAAATAAATAGTGCTAAAAGATAAAAGAAATTTTTTGCAGCTTAAAACATCAGTTTGTATTTATTTTTACATTTTTTTAAATATTTTAACGCCAAAATGTAACATTTCTTTCTAACTAAGTTTCTAACTAAGCCGTCGATATGCGATTATTTTAATTTTTGGGTATTTATTTAAAGCAGTCGCACTCAGTATTATACTGATATAATACATGTAAAATTTTATTAAAAAATATTTAAAATTGCAAGAGTTACATGGCTTGGCGTATACCGTTGTGTTTTCTAATAGTGTACATGTATTTGACAATTTGATCAATCTGAAAAAAATGAAAGATTTTTTTTCATTAATTACAGTGTATAGGCTATAGAAGGATTTTGTTGAATTTCTTTCGCGTTAAGTTTTAATTTAAAAAATAAAGTAGAAAATATTAACTTGTTTTTAACAATAAATTCAAAATTTTTTTTCGGTTTCTTCAGATGGATCAAACTGTCAAAATCATGTACACCATCAGAGAAACAACGGTATACACCAATTCATGTAACTCTTGCAATTATAAATATTTTTAAATAAAATTTTACATGTATACTGAGTAAATTGTTTTAAATAATTACACAAAAATTAAAATAATCACATATACCTATAGTTTCTTAGGAATTAATTCCAAGTAACTTTGCTTTAGGATTGCTCACAGTAGGACAACGGACGGAGCCAAAAAAAGATAATATAAAAATTTTAAGAAGCAATTATTAGTTCAATAATTAGCATTAAGGTAAATTTAAAATCCACCAAAGAAGTTCCTTCAAATTCTTCAGATGAAGAATTAAATATTTCATTTAAATGTTTATTTACTGAAAACTTTTAAACGTGAATTTACTTAAAAGTTAGATTAAGATTAGAACCTTTCAAGACTACGGCAACCTTTTACCTTTTCTAAATTATTTTTCTATCAAAGGGTATAGCCGGGTTTATATGGCAAATCAGCCTTTGCGGCTTTTTTGACTCGTACTTGGGGGATCGTTTTGGTATCAAATAAAAGTAATTCAGCCAAAATTTCAGTTCTTTATCTTAAACGGTTTTCGAGTTTTTCAAAAAACCTCTTTTTTCGATTTTATTTTTTTTTATATAGTAAAATTCAAAATTAATGAATGGTGATTTTTTCCTAATTCTTTGGAGTAAAAGACATAAAAAAATACTTTGGTCATGATTCTTAAACGAAAAGCCGATTTTTGGCGAAAGAAATCAAATTTAAATCTTATTTTTTAACGCCTTTCTGAAAAGTGTCACTCACCAAATTTTGTCAAAAAATGTCTTTTATACTCCCTTATACTCATGAATTTTTTCGTTTTTTTTGAAGTGGTGCAACAATATGACAAAAATTAAAAAATAATTTTTTTCTTTGGTGAGTGACACTTCAGAAAGGCCACTGACTTATTAGACAAAATTAAATTTCGAGTGATTAAAGCAAAAAAATAATCCTCCATTCAGACAGCACTACAAAGTTTATTAACAATAAAATTAAGTTTATTCCAACAGAGGAATCAAAATGAAGTATGAAATTATAGTTCACAATGGTTGAAATTTGTTGAACGAATGTTGTTTTCATAAATCATATAAATAAGAATTATTTTCATAAAAAAACATAGGTATAAATATGATACATATTATCTTCTCTGCCACAATTAACTCAATTTAGTTTTCAATGTAAAGTTTATGTTAACTTGAAATAAGTCAACAAATGCAATCGATTTTCGCTGAGATGGTATGACAAATCTTTAACACGAGAACCGGAACCAATTCCCTCCCATCATGGAAGGAATTTGCGTCAAATAAAATTTAAATATATGACCTTCTTTGATTCTGTCGAGTCGGTATCAAGTTGATTTCAAATGCATTCTTTAATAATGGCAGTTGTAGAAATTTTATCAGATACAAAGTAAAATGGAATAAACAAAAAAGTGCATCAACATAGGTTATTAGCACTACTTAATATTATAGTAACATTTACACAATTAATTAAATAATTTAATTAATTAAATAGAAATTTATTGTGTGCAAAGTCACGAGTTGCACCAATAAAAAGATTAACGATTCCAAGATTGGAGTTGTGTGGTGCGTTATTATAGGCACGGTTAACGTCAAAGGTAATTAAAACATTAAATATAAAGTTTCAAAATATAATATACTGGTGTGATTCGACAATAGTCCTTAGTTGGATCAAAATGCCGGCTAATAATTTAAAGGTGTTTGTTGGACACAGGGTTGCTGAAATATAACACCTATCTGATAAAAACAATTGGTTGCACGTTAAATCTGCAGACAATCCTGCCGATTTAATCTCTAGAGGAGTTTTTCCAAATAAGATAATAGATTCAATTTGGTGGAAAGGGCCACAATGGTTATCTGAGGCAGAGACTTGGTTGGTACCGGAAGCTCAAGTTGAACAAGAATTGATCGATGACCGCTCTGAGATTAAAGAAATAATTGTTAAGACTTGTTCAATTCAAAGTGAAAGTAGAGCCTTTCCTTTCGGTTACACAAATTCATTGTCAAAATTAAAAAGAGTAGTGGGTTGGATCTTGAGATTTTATACAAATTGTAAATCTAAAACAAATAGAAAAACTGGAACATTAACCACACTAGAGATCGAATCAGCAATGAATATGTTAGTGAAATTGTCACAAAGTGAAGGATTTAAAGCAGAATTGGAGCATCTCAAAAAACCAAACATTAAACAAAAACAAATCAAATTCATGCGTTTATCGCCATTTTTAGATCATGAAGGTCTCTTAAGGGTAGGAGGTAGACTAAAACATTCAAATTACAATTTCAATAAAAAAACACCCTCTGCTAATACCAGGTAAACATCCATTAGTTAAACTAATTGTCGAAAATGAACATATATGATTATTACATGCGAGACCACAATTATTGTTAGCTACATTAAGAGAAAAGTTTTGGCTCACGGGGAGAAGAAACTTGGTAAAATCAGTTACTTATAAATGTATTAAATGTTTTCGGGTTAAGCCATTGGAAATAAATCAAATAATGGGAGATTTACCTCGAGATCGGGTAGTTCCGATGTACCCATTTTTTGCTACCGGAATAGATTATGACGGGCCATTTGCTATAAAAGAACATCAAGGCAGAGGAAAAAAGGTTATGAAAGGATACATCAGTTTATTTGTACGTTTTGCCACAAAGGCAATACATTTGGAGCCAGTCACAGCCCTCACTACTGAGGCTTTTATCGCAACATTTCGTAGGTTCGTGGCAAGACGAGGGGCACCATTCATGTCTACTCAGACAATGGGGGAAATTTTGCAGGTGCACCCTCAGAATTAAAAGAGTTGCGCAATTTTGTATTTGATAATAAAGACACGTTAAGTTCAATAATAAAAAAAGATAATATTCAATGGCATTTTATTCCTGCTAGAAGTCCTACTTTTGGGGGGCTGTGGGAGGCAGCAGTAAAATCCGCTAAATTTCATTTAAAAAGAACGGTGGGTAATAGTTTATTGAATTATGAAGAATTTATAACAATACTAAACCAGATTGAAGGAGTTTTAAACTCACGTCCAATAAGTCCAATGTCCTCATCTCCCGATGATTTTGAAACCTTAACTCCTTCTCACTTCCTCATTGGTAGAAGCTCGGCTACCTTACCAGACCCTAACTTAGTCGATATTCCGATAAACCGCTTTTCAAGATATCAATATCTACAAAAAATGATACAACACTTTTGGAAACGGTGGGCAAAGGAGTATGTCGTAGAATTACAAAAAAAAAAAAATGGTTGGAAAAACAAGAAAACATCAAAATTGGCACGCTAGTTTTGGTACACGATGACAATTTACCATCACTGCGATGGAGACTAGGGCGAATAGTTTTGACTCATCCTGGTAGTGACGGTGCCACCAGGGTGGTGACAATTAGAACACAAACACAGACATTTAACAGATCAATCCAGAAGATTAGTCCGTTACCAATCACAGATGACAACTAACAAAATGTGACTTTGAAATTTCCATTTATGTAATTTTAAAATTTTGTTTATTATGTAATCTTGAAATTTCTGTTTATTGTGTTATTTTGAAAATTTGTTTATTTGTGAATTTGAAATTTTGTTATTCTATGAAAAGATATTTTTGTCAATTTGGAAATTTAATATTTTGTTTTAACGTTTGATAGTTTGTTATTTAAAAAAAAAAATTACTTTTGGTTTTAAAAGGGGGAATATGTTCAAACGCTCAACGTTCCCACTCTTTTACCACTTCCATGTGGGAGCTTGGAGCGAAGCGGGATTAACACTTTACTACTTTACTGTTCTTTACTACTAACACTTTACTGTTTCACTAGAACAGTTCGTGCAGATTGCACGTTAATTTTTAAAAATAAAAATATTTGAAACAATTTGAGTTTTGATAACAACATTAGAACAGAGACAATATAAAGTAGATAAAACTAGGGATCAAAATCAGCAACGGTGTTAAATGTTTTAACTGATGTTCGGTTCTCTGGGAAATAGAAAAAGTTAACGAAAGTTTCCACTAGGTTAATATGTAGGTTAACTTCACAAAGGTTTGACGGAAAGTGAAGTCTGCGTCTTTCCGGCAATTGCTAAATGGTCGCGCTTGCTCAAAACAGAGCTAATGAAACTTAAGAACCCATCAAATAAACTATGTACAGAGCGGTGTAAAACTGATTGTTACAATACAAAACAAATTTATTACCTAAGACTACCAGAGGTATAACAGTTTACACCGTTCGCGTTCGGATGGGTCGCTAATCTTAGGTGAGTCGACCTATGGAAATAGTTGACCGCACCTCACCTAAAAATATGGTCAGATAGATTGTGTAGCAAGGGTTTACACCATCCACGGATTTATGAATATCTTCATTCATTCATTCATTCATTCAATATGTTTATATTTATAAACCGATTAAATGGAATTAGTTCATATTATTACTAGTGAAAAAGATTAATAAATAATTAATTACCGAGAATCTACATAAGAAAAAATAAGTTTCTTGAAAAAGTGTTTAGTGTTTGTTAATTAAAAGAAGAACAGTTTGTTAATTGTGAAATTACCTAAGTTTGTTTACGATTTACCTACAACTAATGGTAAAGTAAGATTTTTTTGCGAAAAACAATTAAAAAGAAACAGTTTTCGAAATAGTTTTATCTAAAGACAACACTTCAATACTTATCCAACGGATTCCATGAACAATCTGGTTCGTCATATTTTTTTTCTTGAGTTTGTACATACATACATGTTTATAAAAGCCACCGCAGACTGCAGACTTTCTATCGGACGATAGTTTGGTCGGTTTCTTCTCAACCCATCATATAGCCCATAAAACTTTTTATCTGCCGATATCGAATCGTTATAATTTGCATACACTTGCATACATCTTCATACTGATTAAGAAACCGACCAAACTATCGGCAGATAGAAATTCTGCAGTCTGAGGGGTCTTATAGGTATTAGTTTTTTTGTTTTATATTATTCTTTTCATATTTCATTAGAGTTTACAAAAAAAAATATGTAAGTTAATTATTATTTAGTAATAATTTTTAATGTTGATCTTTTTTATTAATAAGATTAAGAATCGTTGAGTTTTACGTCTTTTTAAACAATTTTATTGTTCGAGGTTCAGTCATTTTCAATTGACCCATTTTCAAGGCTATAAATATACTGAAATTAAATGAGTTACAATATCAGATAAATAAAATTCTTAAAAAGTTACCTGGTTTTGACAATTGATTATTGTTTTGTGAAATTGTTATTAATTATGTTAATTGTTATTAATAAATAAAAAGCAATAAACTTTGTCTAAGGCCTTGGGAAGAGCTCATTAGCTGGCGAGTATTTTTTTTTAAATTTTTTTCTATGGTTATTAGTCTTAACAAATTCTTTTAATAAAAATAATCCAATTTGAGAATGTTAATCTTGATCGAGCTAAAATTTGTATGGAATACAAAGTCACACTTAAATGGTATGTGACGATGTCCAATCCTTAATTGAGATGCAATTGTAACGTAGTCAAATTTACTACATTACTGAAAAATATTACATATAACATTCGACTAGGAAGAAATATAAAGTAACATTTTTTTTCCACATTTTGAAAGCAAAATGGGTGGAAAATGTTAAACAATTGTAAGAAAGTCTAAAGCGTAACTACAGAATTATTGCAGTTGCGTTATAAAATGAGTTTACATGTTTCAACAATTAATACTAAATACAACTTCGGCATACTAGTAGCGACAAGTGAATTACTTTTAACTTGTTACAACTAAAGTTTTGTGACACTGACACAAGTCTTTAGAATTGCATTATTTAAGACACCCAGTGCGCAACTAACAGATAAATTTGTAACGCAGGTTAGAAGTAAATAAATTCACATCTATGTAAATTCATGATAAAAGTTAATAAGATGGATGACAGGACTATATTGATCAATTTATTAATATTATGAACAGCTCATATAACATTGAATGTCAATAATATGTTAAAATGTTGTAACTCGAGGTTGGATTAAAATACCATAAGCGTAGATATATCAAAAATCAAAATTAGAAATTTTCAAGAGATAAAACTTTAAAACACTTACAAAATTGTAGCAATCATGTTCGGTAAGTAGTATTATATTACTCTTCTTACTTTATTCTGTCGAAAATACTTTTTTTGTTGAAAGTCTCAACTTCGTCAAGGTTGCGAACAAACTATTCTTCCAATATAAACTTTTGTGTAAGCACCATAAAAAATCTAATAAAAAGAAAGACAACATAAGTAAAATGGAAGATACCTTTAAAAAAATAACAAATGCATAGAAGAGTAACTACATTTTTACATACCCTTAATTTTGATTTTCCAGAACTATGATAAAAATAAGCACAACTGAAACCGTCACAAATATTTATTTACTACGATTAACAAAACTAATTAGCATCACAAACGCACCTTAGATAAATTTCTTATAAGAAAATAATAGAATACTACAAATAACAGTAACGTAAAATGGAAGAACAAAAAAGTTACTTCACACTAGATAACTAACAATCAGTGTTGCCATGTCTTCAGTACAATATTCCTCAATGTTGTCAAAATTCATTGAGAATCAAATTATATATTTTTGTTTTTTGCTTTTAAGATAGCTAATCTGTTATCTATTAAAGCTATCGTAAATAGAACTTTATCTGCCGATTTTTTATAATCTTCTACCGAAACATTGAACACTTCTCGCAAGTTGCAACACTATTCCTTAGAAAAAGAACCCAAAATAAAAATTTTTTTAAGTAAATTTGTGGAATTTTAGTATGTATTTATGGTTAAATTAAAAAAATATAAGAATAATACAATACGTAGAAAATCAAAATTCAAAAAATTCAAAAAAAAGACAAAATTAACATATAAACAGGTCTGGATTAAAAATATTTGAAATTATGAAAAATTCAAAATACGATATTACAATATAACGTTATTTCATGGTTATTTCCAATCCTCAGTTGTAAATAATCGTTTAAATTTATTAAATAAGAAGAATATTCGAACTAATCAAAAGAAAAAACTATTTAAAGAGTACTGATTAACAAGCATAAAATTTGACTTACCATAACCTCAAAAATATGAAATCTGCACGTTGTCACATGTAGTAATGAACAATTTAAAATAATTTGAACTACGGTTAAAAACGTGGTAAAATTTGAATTTTGAATTTTTTCAAAGTTTTTAGAAATCAAATTAAGGGGGCAGTGCTCTCAGATTTCACACAAGCAGTGCTTGGTAAAAGAATCTCTTAGTTCAAATTATTTTAAATTGTTCATTACTACATGTGACAACGTGCAGATTTCATATTTTTGAGGTTATGGTAAGTCAAATTTTATGCTTGTTAATCAGTACTCTTTAAATAGTTTTTTCTTTTGATTAGTTCGAATATTCTTCTTATTTAATAAATTTAAACGATTATTTACAACTGAGGATTGGAAATAACCATGAAATAACGTTATATTGTAATATCGTATTTTGAATTTTTCATAATTTCAAATATTTTTAATCCAGACCTGTTTATATGTTAATTTTGTCTTTTTTTGAATTTTTTGAATTTTGATTTTCTACGTATTGTATTATTCTTATATTTTTTTAATTTAACCATAAATACATACTAAAATTCCACAAATTTACTTAAAATTTTTATTTTGGGTTCTTTTTCTAGTTTTACACCTTACGGTTAAAAACGTGGTAAAATTTGAATTTTGAATTTTTTCAAAGTTTTTAGAAATCAAATTAAGGGGGCAGTGCTCTCAGATTTCACACAAGCAGTGCTTGGTAAAAGAATCTCTTAGTTCAAATTATTTTAAATTGTTCATTACTACATGTGACAACGTGCAGATTTCATATTTTTGAGGTTATGGTAAGTCAAATTTTATGCTTGTTAATCAGTACTCTTTAAATAGTTTTTTCTTTTGATTAGTTCGAATATTCTTCTTATTTAATAAATTTAAACGATTATTTACAACTGAGGATTGGAAATAACCATGAAATAACGTTATATTGTAATATCGTATTTTGAATTTTTCATAATTTCAAATATTTTTAATCCAGACCTGTTTATATGTTAATTTTGTCTTTTTTTGAATTTTTTGAATTTTGATTTTCTACGTATTGTATTATTCTTATATTTTTTTAATTTAACTATTCCTTAGTATATTAACTCAATGATCGTAATTGTAAGTTCACTTCACTTTTGTAGCGGGTGGTACGCATGTGTTACGTGTCTTCGTTTGATGGCGTTTGGTGTTTTTCTATTATTTTCGTATAAGAAATTCATTTGCAACGCATTCGTGATATTTGTTAATTGTAGATAACGAATATATGTGTCGGTTTCGGCTGTGCATATTTCTATCGTAATTTTGAAAAATCAAAATTAAGGGTATGTAAAACTGTAGTTACTTTTCTATAGTAGGTTGTTGTTTTCAAAGATAGCTTCCATTTTGCTTACTTTGTCTTTATTTTTATTAGGTTTTTTATGGTGCAGACACAGTTTATCTTGGAAGAATAGTTGTTCGCGATCTAAAAGAAGTTGATCCTTTCAACACAAAGTATTTTCGACAGAATTAATTAAGAAGAGTGATGTGATATTATTTCCTCAACATGATTGCTACAATTTTGTAAGTGAAAAATTTCTAATTTTGCTCTTTGATGTATCTACGCTTACATGGTATTTTAATCTAACATCGACTTACAACATTCATTTGAACATATTGACATTCAAATTAATGAATGGATCGATAATATACCATACAACGATAGTTGTACTCGTCCCCTTATTAATTTTATCATGAATTTATTTACTCCTAACCTGCAAGTTACAAATCTATCTGTTAGATGTGCACCTACTCACTGGGTGTCTCTTCACTGGATAATGCAATGTCAAGAGATTTGTAACACAAAACTTGCAGTTGAACAGTAATTAATTTGTCTCTACTAGTATGCCTAAATTGTGTTGAGTTTTATACCACAACATTGATAGGTACTTCTATACTCTCTTTATTTATCACATGCAGCTGAGAATAATAAAAGATGAGTTCAACGAAGGCAGCAACACGGAGCGCTATCAAGTAGCTGGTAGCAATTTTGTTCCACGAGTTGGAACGGTAGGTAACAGCGGGGGGCGAAAAGTTTTTTGCTTCTTCGTAATTGGTACTGAAATCGGTTGGTATATATAAATTCCCGACTTTGAACATGACACTAACGTCATCATGAAGTAGCCAGCAGGTGCGAGAACTCGAATTGAGTTGCCAAAAAATAGGCTAAGTGAATCAAAAGAAAGGAACATTGCAAAAAATTTAGATTTTTAAATTTTTTTTATTAAAAATTTTTTTTTTTAAATAGCTAAATTTTGAATATAACATTTTATCTAAATTATTTGCTAGAATGTAATTTCTTTTTAAATCCTTGATATTAATTTTACCTTTCTGCTTGCTTGCTTGATTGAATATGGCAAAACTTAGAAAGTCAAATTTTACCCAGTTTGCGCTATCTAATCGAGCTGAAATTTTGCACAAAAGAAAATTTTCCAAATTGTAGTAAAATTAATGTCGTCAAGTAAGTCTAATGATGCTTCACAAATGTTTCTTTTTCAATTTTGGGACAATCCAGTTTAGATCATATCCCATACACTTCTTGTCTGTGCACATTTGTGTTTACATATGTACATATGATAATATGTACTAAACATGTACATATCTTCTAGTTGATATTTTTATAGCGGTATTGAAATTAGTTTTGTCAAGTAACTGTGATGATCCTTTGAAAATGCTTGTTTTCTAGTATTGGGACAATCCAGGTTGCATCTACTTGCTTTCCAGTGCATGTTAATGTTTACGGAAGCAATATGTTAATTGAAGGTTGATTTTTTTTCATCGGTGGTAAAATTAATGTCGTCAAGCAAGTCTAATGATCCTTCACAAATGTTTGTTTTTCAAATTTGAAAAAATCTAGTTTAGATCGTATCCCATCCGCTTTCTTTCACGTACATATTTATGTTTAAAAAAGATATGCATTGTTATATTCTAATTAATCTATTTTCAGCTATAATGAAATTACTTTCGTCAAGTAAATTCAATGATCCTTCACAAATGTTTGTATTCCAATATTGGGACAATCCAGTTTAGATCGTATCCCATCCACTTCTTGTCTGTGCACATTTGTGTTTACATATGTACATAGGATAATATGTACTACACATGTACATATGTTCTAGTTGAAATTTTTATTGCGGTATTGAAATTGGTTTTGTCAAGTAACTGTGATGATCTTTTGAAAATGCTTGTTTTCCAGTATTGGGACAAATCGTAGACAGGTTGCAACTACTTGCTTTCCAGTGCATGTTAATGTTTACGGAAGAAATATGTTAATTGAAGGTTGATTTTTTTTCATCGGTGGTAAAATTTATGTCGTCAAGCAAGTCTAATGATCCTTCACAAATGTTTGTATTTCGACTTTGAAAAAATTTAGTTTAGATCGTATCCCATCCACTTTCTTTCATGTACATATTTATGTTTAAAAAAGATATACAAAGTTATATTCTAATTAAAATATTTTCAGCTATAATGAAATTAGTTTCGTCAAGTAAATTTAATGATCCTTCGCAAATGTTTGTATTCCAATTTTGGGTCAATCCAGTTTAGATCGTATCCCATCCACTTCTTGTCTGTGCACATTTGTGTTTACATATGTACATACGATAATATGTACTAAACATGTACATATGTTCTAGTTGAATTTTATATAGCGGTATTGAAATTGGTTTTGTCAAGTAACTGTGATGATCTTTTGAAAATGCTTGTTTTCCAGTATTGGGACAATCCAGGTTGCATCACTATGCAACTACTTGCTTTCCAGTGCATGTTAACGGAAGAAATATGTTAATTGAAGGTTGATTTTTTTTCATCGGTGGTAAAATTAATGTCGTCAAGCAAGTCTAATGATCCTTCACAAATGTTTGTTTTTCGACTTTGATAAAATTTAGTTCAGATCGTATCCCATCCACTTTTTTTTCATGTACATATTTATGTTTAAAAAAGATATACAAAGTTATATTCTAATTAAAATATTTTCAGCTATAATGAAATTAGTTTCGTCAAGTAAATTTAATGATCCTTCGCAAATGTTTATATTTCAATTTTGGGACAATGCAGGTTACATCACTGCATCTACTTGCTCTCAAGTACACTTATTATTAGTACATTGAAAGGTATCGATATACCTTCTTCATATCAGGGATTAGGCCTGTTCCGATATAATATATAATTCTTATTAGTCAAGTTACAAGAAAAATTTATTTCTTAACTGTCTTCTAAATTCTTTCTTCGAAATATTAAAGAATTCAACATTATGCTGGTTGGCAAGGTTGCAAATTCTGGATAAAGGAGAGTAATTCTTACCATATGTCCTGTGGAAGTTGATGGAAAACAGAGGTGGATTTCTCAGTACATAAAGTTTGGTTTATGCAAGACGCAACGCACGCACTGCACGCATCAAAATATTGGTTTATGCAGAAGTTTAAGTTTGAATGCGTTAAATTTTCAAACTTTGTGGTAAACATTATTTTTATCAGAGGGAGCATTAGATGTACAATCCGAGTCATCCTTGCGGGGAACTATTGCCCCTTTGCCCCCCTCTAAATTCGCCACAGAGTTGTAGGTTAGTTTAAGGACACGCGACACCGACCAACACGCCATTGTGAAAGAAAGGGAAGCTTGTAAATTTAAATTAAAATAATTTAAAAAAATTAAAAACCAAATTTAAATCTTTTATCCAACACCTCTGTCTTATGAAGGCATAATAACGCCGATTTTACATATCTTATGGGGTCTATAAAACACTAGTGACTTATGTAAATTATGAGCACACCTACTTTATACTAATTTTCATAATTTACATCTGACATTTTAAAACGTCAAAACTTTTAATTACATTTTCAACTATTATTACGAGATATTGGATAAAGCTTTGTATTACACACGTGTCTTAACAGCAAATAAGTTACTAAAGAAAAATTAACCACTCAAGCAAGCTCTCGTGGCTAAACATTTCTTTCGTAACTTATTTGCCTTATAAGACACTTGTATAATAAATAGCTATTCATTGTAGGATCCACGTCAATTCGTCGCGGGCAATTCGTCGCGGACAATTCGTCGCGTGCGACAATTCGTCGCTTGAGACAATTCGTCGCAATTAATTGTACTTTTCTCTTCTCTTTTGTTCTCAAAAGTAAAAAACTTTATTAATAAAGAATAAACAACAACGAAAAAAATAATTAACAATATAATAATAACAAAACAATAAATAACAAAATAAGAAAAATAATAAACAATAAAATAACAAATATAAATTATATTTGTAATTTAAAATTATGCGCAATTCCTCGAAGATAATCCAAAATTGGTCTGTTTTGATAATCTTCAACCACAACTGCTATTCGTACGGCAGTGTCTTTTTTTTTTTTTTGGTGTACTTCAATTCCAGCTATAAACTGTTCTATTTTCAACTTATTCAAACTTTCTTCTTTTTGAAGCCCCTTTACAAATTTCCATATGCTAGGATGGGCGGCGTTGATTATTGAAGAAAAGCTGTTGTGCCATCCTTCAACTGCGTTGTTGGTACGCGGAATATTTTGTGCGACCGCTTCGTAACAATTCCATATATTTATTGAAAATAATGGAGGACGCCTTCTTCCTCTTCTGTCTGATCGACCTATCCAAGTATCTTCAAAATAATTTATTAATGGCGTCAAAATGTCTTCATTTTGTATGTAAAATGCGCTGTCTAATAATACTTGAAACGATTCAACGACGTCGTTCTCCGGCACAAACGCCAAAGCTGCAAGTAGTCTCATATTCTACGCAAAATCTGCATCTTGAGTATAACGAACTTGCAGTCCCCCTTGCTGTATATGTCTCCATATGCTTTGAGTAAAGTGGAAAAAGCATCCTCGTATCGCAATATTTTCGAATTCATTGCGACATGCATTCATTGCAGCCATTTCGAAGTCGAATAGAATGATTAAGGGTTTAACCGCAGGCTTCAACATTTTTATAATTCGAAATAAACGACTATAAGTATCTTGAGACTTATTCGGCAGCAAGGCATATATAGTTGGAATTACATTGCTGTATTGCACGCCATGAATGGCGTCTATCTATCTCTATTCTCTAATCTATTCTCTCGATTTTGACCACCGGCATATGCATTTTTTCAATATGTTACAACAAACAATTTCTGGGATTTTTTAAATTAAATGTGCGAGAAACACATAGCCCACATCCTGGGTGGACGTTATGTTTTATTATTTCATGCTTATTACGACAATTGTTACAACAAAAACGCCGCTGATTACAAATTCTGCACAGTTTCTAAAATAAAATAAGTTTAAAACATTCCATTTAATTATTTACAATGATTTTCTCACTTACTTCTTCTATATTATTGTATTAATAAAATTCCTAACTAAATATGTACTCCAATTATATCGATTATTTCGATATCACGATATCTGATTATTTCATACAAGTTCAAAAATTAATATTTCATAAACATTAACAACTTTTGTTTTTATTAAGTTGGTAAAAATAAAGTACAGTGCAATCTTTGTAATTTGAATTTCTTTTTAATTTGTAGAAAAAAGAAATTGAATAAAAATGTTAAGACATAATGATGTAAGATATGAGATAATATAACCTCTATTAATATTAATTAAATAATTAAAGCAGTACTGTCCAACTAAGGGGGGGGGGCGCAAACCCCTGGGGGAACGTAAGAGATCACAAGGAGGCGCAATGTATTCGGACATTTTAAAGAAAAATCTATTTGAACGATTATGCTTGTTATTGAGAAATAAATGTCGTGCGTATGATGTGTTTTTTTATTATAACAATGAAAAAAATTATAGGGGGGGCATGAATATATTTTTATAATGACCGGGGACGGGGATGCTCAACGTAAAAAAGGTTGGGAATCACTAAACTAAAGAATAGGTATATTGAAATAGAGGGTGAACGGTATCAATATGTTTGAATTTTGAATCCTACTATTTTCTTAAGGGTGCGATGTTTAGAACTGTTTCAAAACTTCAGTTACAGCTCAAAATTGGTTAATTGCTAATTGTGGGCCTAATTGCTTGTATGACTAATTGTATGTCACAAGCTTGTGATAAGCCTGTTACAGGTAGCTGTGAAATTTTACCTGACAGTGCTTGCCAGGCTTTTGCATGGCTTAAAATGTTACTTGGGTTGTAAAATTAATTTACATACAATAATTAAAATATGGCAATGATATAATTAATAATTATGTTTTTTATTTAAACTTCTTGAGATCTTTTTGTTAGGTGGTTATAAATATAGATACTTCATACGTAAATGAATTTTTCTGTTAAGCACTTTTTTATTTAAAATTAATTTTAATATTTTCATTGTTTGGAAAGAAAGATTGAAAAATGTATCAGTACGATAGTTACGATAAACCGTAGAAGAGTTTGGATGAGTGCCACATAACAACTAACAAGTATCCATGTGGTGGTTCATTTCTACAACTTCACGATTAAAATCGATGTGTTCTGGAATAAGACTGATATCTTGAATGTATTCTTTCTGACCCTTCATTTCGTTGCTAAGAATCTCTACGATATGACGTATCGTATCGAGGACTGCGATCATCTCTTCTTCGGCGATCTCTTACATCATAATCGTCAAAAGTGTGGTTTCCCATATACATTCCAGGTGTAGGAGAGTGGGCACGTTTAGTGAATGAAAAATCAACTTTTACGGTTTTCCCATTTATATCCAAATTATTACAGCGCTCTCTGGCTTCTATAGCATCGCCAATATTTTCATAATATATAAACGAATATCCACGAGAAGTATTTGTTTTCGCGTCATAAATAATTTTAATTTTTTCAATTGGCCCAAACGATAAAAACACTTCGCGCAGAGTTTGTTCTTTTGTATACTTACTCATTCCGAATACACCTAAACATCTCGATTGTTCTGGATTATCACGTTCAGCATATCGACGTTCATGAAATTCTCTTCTCAAAGCACGATCTCTTCTCTCGATATTGCAATAATCACGATGGATGCTTCGAGGAGGGCTGATAGGTCTATCAAAACGGTTTCTAAAACTGTATCGTGACGATTCGTTTCTGCTAAAACTTCTATCATAGTAATCCATGGGATTCCTTTGATAAATTGGGGAACGTCTTCTAAATTCTCTATGGCTCATGCTATTTATGTTAACAAATGTATTTACTTTTTCCTATACTATAAAATGCTTTGATAGTGAGCATTTATATAGTATTGTTTTAATAATTTTTAAATTGGTATTGAATAAAGAAATACCTAGATTTTTATCTTAATACCTATAAGTATTTTTGGATTATGGGATTTGAGATATAAGAAATGAAACAAAGATGGCCTAGTGGTCCGCATTATGGATGCCTGCTAACCAACCGATAAAATTTACTAAGCATCCAATGAACATCAATTTACATGAGCAAGGAAATTTTCCACTATATGTTCCATGATCCCTCAAAATCTTTGAAAAACAAGGGAGATCTCGGATGACAGCAGTTCTTAGGCTTCTCTGCTATCTTTTTGGTTAAACTTGAAAATATAGATTGTAAGATACTGCGTCGATGCACTTGCACAACAGAACAGCTTAACGCTGAGGAATAAAAGGCAACGAAATAACACGCAGGATCAGTAGCGTGCATTTTATGTATTATTCCTTGTGTACCCAACCAGGTACTCGGATGCCCATTGACTTACGTTTTGTTTCTTATAAAACATTTTTATTTATTTTTTTCTTAAAACAAATCGCTAAAAACAACATTCCCAAAACAATTTAAAACTTATCTAAGAAATCTCGGCGCTATGTGCATCGACCTTGTAACGGTTCAGAATTGGTGGATCAATTAATGGGGCAAATGTGGCGCGGGGGTGCGTTATCGCAGCTCCCGAGTCCGTTGCTTTGTTATTGGTTCACCAGGATTTTGCTTTCTTGAAATACAACAATAAGGTTTCCTTGTTTTGATTTGGTTGGTGGATTTTGAGAATTATAAAAATTAGGTCCTGTTTTCCTGATATCTTTATCAAAACACATTTTTCGTGTTGAAAATTTTCAAGTGACAAATTTTTAATTTGGTCTTTTAAGAAGAGATTTTTGAATTAGCAAAGTGCTACGAAAGTGGGTTTATGTTTTTTGTATTAGCCCTTCCGATTTATTAAGATTTTTATCGATTTGAAGATATTTAATCTTATCTCCTTTGGAGGATTTAGTATTCGGATTTCTTTTGTAAGTACAAATTTTTAATTTTGAAATACAAACTATGTTTGTAATTTTTATTTTAGTCATCCTTATAACTTTTTGAAAACACGAAAATCACTATAAGAAAATTGACCCTCAACAACATCTGCGAGGTAATTTTGGGAACCTTCTAATGTTTTATTTTTTTTTCCTTACGCTAATAATTATTTTAGGGTCTTTGTTTTATCTGTGAAGGTCTTTGCTTTACATCTTACCTTCCCGGCAGTAAATTGCTGTCCAAGTTGAACACATCATACCGTTATCATTTTGGGTGACCGTCATTGCATTGGAAAAATCGCTTTGTTTGATAGTCGATTTTTTTTTGAACATCAATTCACCCTTAACTTAAATATTGGTCCACAAGCGAGAACGTCTACCATCTTAATTCAAGTTTAACAAAATAATTACCATCTGTCAAGAAGTCACCGTATCAGCTGTTGAGATAAGTGTTCTGTGCCGTGTATGTTATTTGTTATTAATTATTATTATTGATTATTTTTGTTGCGCCGTAATTTTGCTTAGTCTATATTACCACAAGTCATTCGATTGTTTTTGCCTCCTATTGGAGTGTATATTTTGTATAACTACTGTTATAACCACATATAGCTATATCGGGTTGGTTACGCTTTTCGCAAGAAAAGCTATTCGCGACTTTTGTTACTATTTGTTTGATTGGATCAAAACGAAATTTGGCGCTATTATATTTATTCAATAAAATCACTCACATTCAATTCAAGTGTATATTCTTGTACCACTTTCATTTTTCCTTTTTTTTTTGAGTTTTAGTACGCTACCGTTCGTGGTTCAGGTAGTAGCACGCTTTGGGAGGTTGATTTTTAACCACGTGGCGGCTAGGGCAAAACATTCAACCCTCCCAATTATTACGGTTATCATTTTTTTTAAAAACTCATCTACCACCTTTATATTTTTTTATTTAAGTAGCTAGCCAGGGCATTGCCAATTTTACCCTGAGATTGGGATTATCACTATCAATCCTTTTGCTCAATTTTGAGCGTGGCAATTGGCGCCCAACTTAATAGAAAGAGAGTACAAGAATTACCTTGAATTGTGTTTGTTTTTCGACGAGCGCGATCTTATTAACGGCTTTACGTTTGCATTTTTTTTTAAGTTCTTGCGCATCTATTTTTGATTTATTTGTTATATACTCACTTCTTTTCCCTGCTTATTTATTTATCTTTTGGATTACATTTTTGCCGATTCTTTCCTTATATACAGGGGGAATACCCTTAGTTATATTTTTTAGGTTTGGAATTTTTGATTTCCCGGAGCCAGTTGAAAGATTTTTTTTTAAATCTTCCGGTGTTTTCTTTTAGTAAGGGGGGGAGTTGTGTTATTTTACTTTTACATTTCGATTGCTTTCATTATGGACGTTAATCGTTTGTTAAGCGATGAGCTTTCGTATGAGCTTAGGTGGAGAGGCATTAGCTTGGGTGATACGGTCGCAGAAAAGCGCAAGTTGTTGAGAGAGGCACTTAGACAAAATTTACCCATTATTAGTGGCGATACTTCTGTTGATATAGATAAAGAGTTCCACTGTATATCGGCAAAGTTGTTAGAACTAGGTGGCCATATTGAGGATTTCGATAAGTCCAACCGAGACAACGAACAAACTAGAATAAAAACACGACTTCTTCATGTTCAAAGGCGCTTGAGTATATTGTCATTACCTCGAGAAGACGATAAAGCAAAATGCGACAATCTCTTGGTTATTACCGCGGACTTGTTGAAGTCTTTGGGCGAAGTATATTTTGTGTCAGGTTTATCGGATTACGCCGACGTTTCGGCTTCGCTTTCGGATTCACTTATTGATGCCCCAATTCCACCCGAAGCACAGTCTTGTGGTCCATTGTTAGATTTGCCGGTACCCTCTACGTCTGTTGAGCTACCCATTACACGGGTAAACGAGTGTGCCGTTGTTTCGCGAAATTTCCCTCTAGATTCGGGTGAGTCGCCGATTTTACCTGAAGTTAATTCAGCTCAGCAACAACAGCAAGAGTTTCACGATGTAGTAAACCGTAGCGTAGGAGGCATAGTTAGGCGCATTTACGACAGTCATTGGGCTGCTAATGCTGATAGGAGTTCTAACACTCGGCGTGTTTCTTTTAGCGCGGATAACACAAGACCCATTATAACCACTCATTATAGTGTTGATGAGAATTGCGATTCCTTACCGAGAAATGTCAATGATGATTTGTTTAACGTTCCTCGGCGTTTTAGTACCAGTACCGATGTCGGTATAAGAGATTTTCAAATTCCACCGATTCATCGTTGGAATGTTTGTTTCAATGGTAAAGATAGTCCTACGTCATTTATCGAACGTATCGAAGAGTTGCGCGAAGCTAGGGGTGTTACAAAAGCTCAATTATTTCATTCGGCGGTTGAATTATTTAAAGGTGACGGTCTTACTTGGTATCGAACAAGGAAGAATTTTTTTTGTGATTGGGATTACCTCTATCAATCCTTTCGCTCACTTTTGAGCGTGGCAACCTGGATCCCCGGGTTCCTTCTATTAAAATCTTCTTGAGCAATTTCGTGCACTATAAAAGGTTTGTTCTTCATTTGGCACGTTCTCACAAATAAACGATATTTAGAAGAATATCTCAAGATGCTACTATCTTCTTCTTAAGCACTATGTCATTTCAGAACGTTGGTTACCATCATGGAGATCTGCTCTACTCTAACGCACTCTGCTCATATTATATTACGTGTGATTAAAACATAATATGAAATACAATGAAACAAAAGTTTTTCTTTTAGACAGTAGTAAAATTTCTGAATTTTTTTCATGTCCCTAGGTGACCATTTCATTTTCTGATATAATCAATAATTTTTTTGAAAATGAATCATTCGACTGAAGTACTTCATGAAAAGTTTTTCTTGAAATTTTAATATGAAGTTTAATTTTTTTACTACTTGATTTCTATTCAGGAGCCAGCTCGTGATGCTAATTTATTCAGTTAATCGAACGACCCTTTCTTCTGCCAAGTCATGTTGTAACAGTTATTTATATGAGTGCTTTGACGAAAATAAAATTTATTATTTTGGGTATTGGGTACTTAATTTCTCAAATAAAAGATATGTATACTGAGTGCTCTCTGAGCAATAATGTTGTAACTGCCCTGAGAGAATGATTGTTCGGGTGAGGAGAATCATAACTTTCTTAAATCTTTTTTATTTATTTATTCATATACAAGTAGGTACACTATAAATAATTATACGGTTAAAGAAAACCATTTTATAAATTAAAATCATAAAGTTAACAAAGCCAGTATTGAACGCACGTTATAATGCGTTAATGTTGCTAACTAGGTTTGTTAAACGAGACATTCTAGCAACAACCGAATGCTGACCGAAGTTGAATTTGTAAAATTTCTTTATCAATAAATTATTTGATCTTAGATGTCCCACATGAAAACTGAAACACTGGAGTAACTCTGAGCACCAATATTGTCATTCAAAATTACTAATAATTATGATTTGGCATAATAAAAACTGTCTCAGTCAATAAACTCTTCTTGAGCAATTTCGTGCACTATAAAAGGTTTGTTCTTCATTTGGCACGTTCTCACAAATTCCGCTCAATTTCTAGGGTGTGAATAGATATTCCTGGTAGTCTCTTCTTTTTTACCCTCTATATGGGTATTTTTTAAATCAGCGCAATCTCTTACCTAAGAAACAAACCTTAACTCAAAATTGGACTTCCGCCCTTTCTATTCCTAGGTACTGAAATGTTTTACATGTTTTAATTTCGAATCTATATTACATTAATTTTATGCCACAAAAAGCAAATATTATTTGCTTTAGGCAGTTCCTAAATACACCATTGGACGTTTAAATAACTTTTTTCTTCGTAGTTTATAGTTAATTAAAGATAGTAAGTTTCTATCTACATACAATAACGTTATTTGGCAATTAGTAGATTGTAAATATGTATATGGAAATGTGTATTTCCATCATGTCAGTAAAATGTGTTTAGTAAGTAAGATGTGTTTTTTTATTATAACCATGAAAAAAATTATAGGGGGGGCATGAATATATTTTTATAATGACCACCGGTATATGCATTTTTTCAATATGTTGCAACAAACAATTTCTGGGATTATTTAAAGTAAATCTGCGAGAAACACAAAGACCACATCCTGGGTGCACGTTATGTTTTATTATTTCATGTTTATCACGACAATTGTTGTCTCTGGTGAGAAATTTTAAACAAATAGATGACTCGATTCCATAAGTTGAAGTTTTATTACCACAAAAATAAATCATAATTAAGAAATAAAGTTATTTCTGGATAAATATGATGTTATTTTATTTTCATATAAAATGCAATATTTTATTTTATATGAAATTAATTAATAAATTTCGTTACGAGATTCGAGATTAAACTAAAAATTTGTAAATTAATATATAATTCCGTGTTATTTAACAAAAATAAGGGTTGCAATTTTAAATATTTTGGTGGTAAAGAGATATACCTGCGAAATATACAGGTATACCTGACTATACAAAAGTTCCTAAAACTGGTAATAACAGGTTTTATGACAAGAAATGCAAGCACATTTGAAAGTTCAAATAAATTTCGAGGTTATGTACGAACGCCGCTAAAATTCACACGTAAAAACTAAGCGCATAAACCCTCCTATAGAAATTCAATCCTTCAACTTTATTTAGACGCGTGCGTTGCCTGCGTCGACGTTTTGCATAAACCAACCTTAAGGATTGACTGAGAAGCTTATCAAATCCAGGATAGAAGAACTGTTGATATGACCATTTAATAAATTATACTCAAAAACCAATTCTAGGTACGATCTTCTCTTTTCCAACGTTGATATGTTGAGATAACACAAAATGTTGCCATAGTTTGAGCTATGGTACAAAATATTAAATTTGAAACACATATGTTTTACATATTTCTTTTGAATCCTTTCAATTCTATTTATATATTTATTGTAATGCGGATTCCAAGCCATTGTTTCATATTCCAACAATTATCTAACGAGCAATACAAAGAACAAGTTGATTACTCGAGGTTCCTGAAATTCAACAGATTGCCTAATCACAAAGCCTAACATCTTAAAAGCCTTCCCGATCAACTTATTAATTTGTTCCGAGAAACTTAATTTGCTGTCTATAATTACTCCTTAACAGCGTTGTAAAGAATTTCAGTAATAATAGACTCAAAAAGTTTGGGAATGCACGACAAAATACAAATTGGCCTATAATTTTCCACATTTGACTTACAACCATTTTTATAGATTGGAGTTACTGTAGATACTTTCCAAATATCTGGAAAAACTGATAACTGGATCGACTTGTCAAACAATAATATCTTTAAAGGCTTCACCAAATTATCGCAGCACTTGTTTAAGAAGATGGAAGGAATTCCATCATCAGGAATAGGATTTGAATCAAGAGCCCTTAATTTATTGAAAATATCGGATTCACTAATCACTAGCAGATTTAGGTTGATGCATTTTTTAATTAAATTATCCCACGGAAGATTATCGTCATTCTTATTACTAATATTAGTTACATTAAGATCTTCGTGATTGCAGTACACGGATTGAAAGTGATCTGTGATCATTATAAGTACATTATTGTTTTTCGAAGGAATATGTTATTTGCAAGTTTAATTTTTTTCATCAGTGGTAAAATTAATGTCGTCAAGTAAATCTAATGAACTTTCGCAAATGTTTGTATTTCAATTTTGGGACAATCCAGTTTAGATCATATCCCATCCATTTTCTTGCATGTACACTAGGGTGGGCCAAAAAAGCTTTTAATTTTTTTTTCTTTAGTTACCATGAAAATATCGTCCAAGATGACAAAATAAAAATTCTGGTAAAATTTGAGCTCGTAATATTAATATTAAGAGATGGCTAATCCTGATTTTTGATTTCCCATTTAAATAACATTGGAAAAAAAAATTTTTATTTGGAATTTTAATGCGCTTGAATGAATTATTGTCTAGTAAAATTTAAAACTCATACTTGTAGGAAATTAAACGATCTACAAAAAAGATCTGAAATGATTTTTTGCCAAGTCGACTCGTTTAAAAGTTATTCAAGGTTTAAGTTCAACCTCAAATGGTAAATGATGATTTTTCACAATAATGTCTCAAAAACATAAAATATCATGTTTTTCGTAAAGTTTATCGAGTGTTCTTCTATAAAACAATAAAATTTTTACGAAATATCAATAATGATTAATTTTTTTAAGTCATTACTCAGGCGAAGAAAAAACTTTGAATTTTTTTGAATTGAACCGTAAACTTTGCGCTTATGTAATCGGCCATTTACATGGTCTGTGCTGTAATATACTATTATTTACACAAATACCGGGTGCTGAATGAGTAAACCGAACATAAGAAATTAACATGTAAAATTTTTTGATGAAAATTCCTGCTTCCCTAATTATTTTAGAGAAAAAATGAAGGACACAAAAAAATGCAGAAATATAAGCTACCAATGATAAAAGCATTAGATTTCATCTAACTTTTACTTAAAATGCTTTTGAAATTGTTAAAAGTTTTATTTATCGGACTGGCCATGAAAGTTTCCATGGTAATTATTTTGGAAAATAAAAATTAAATTGAATATATTACATGGCCAGTGCGATAAATGAAAATTTTAACAATTTGGAAAGCATTTTTTGACCTTTTAAGTAAAAGTTAGATGAAATCTAATGGTCTTATCATTTGTAGTTTATATTTCTGCATTATTTTTGTCTTTTATTTTTTCTCTAAAATAATTAGGGAAGCAGGAATTTGCATAAATAAGTTTTTACATGTTAATTTCCTATGTTCGGCTAACTCATTCAGCACCAGGTATACGTATAGTAATCGGATAAATTTTCCAATTTCAAACAATCACTTATTAAAATATTTTTGTAACGTTAGTACTAACGTCGGTCTGTTAGACCGTTATTGCCTACAAATAAGAAACAAAAGAACATTTTCACTTGCTGGATGTTATGAGACGTACTGTACTGACACACACAGCCATTCAGCTTTTATCGTATTAAATTTACAGATAAAAATATAAATCGTTTGTCTGTGAGACCGATTGTTAGTGCTGGAGGGTTAAAAAAAATCCTTATGTACGTATGTTCTAGTTGAAATTTTTTCAGTGGTAAGAAGTTAGTTTCGTCAAATAACAAAAAAAATCATGTACTACATGATACATTACAACAGCGGTTCCCAAAAGGGCCTAGGGGAATAAGCATGTCAAAGTTGCCCCTGCACGTATTAAGTCTAGATTGGTATTTATGTGACTAAAAAATCCTACAAATATCAACCTTAAAATCGCATTTTTGTAGGAGTTATGGAAAAGGAAAGAAAAATCAAAAAAATGATTTTTCTCGAAAACGTGTTAACCGATTTTGAACTTGATTTGATTTTGAATGTTATAAACATCAATGAGAATATTAAAAAAAAAAATTTTTTTTTTATAATTCTGACGGGTAAAAAATATTTTTGAATTTTTCAAAAAAATTTTTGAGATTATGTTTTGGAGATACACCTTTGATTAGTTTTTCAGAAAAAAACTTAAAATGTCTGCTTTAACATATATTTTTTCCAAATTTTTCGTCGAGGTAGCTCATGGCGAAATTTGATGAAAATAATGCTTGCGGCGCGGCATCACGCTTTCACAGCACACTCTCGCTCCTGCTGCGTACATCGAATGTACTAGTCTGCTTTTTATGCTAGATTCTTGAATTATTTTACAACAAAATTAGTGAAAATTTATATTTCATTTTTACTTGTACATTAATTTTATGCGCCTTTCCAGAAAGTTTAGCTTTCGTGAAATTACGATTGCTATGACAATACGTGATACATCAGATGACATAATAGAAAATCTATTTCGTGAAAAAGAATGTTAACATTCTATGTAAATTTTTTTTAAATAAGGATCGTCTGCAATTAGCCTATAAAAATAAGTTCCAGAGTTCACCACGAGGAAGTTGCAGTACGGTTTTGAACTCCTTATCGGGGTGCTTTTTTAATGTGAGTACCCTCGCCTCTCACAAAACCGGAGATTTTTTATGTTGGTCGAGATTATATTTTTAATCTTCTTCACTATCGCTCTGAATTACTGGAATTTAATTGTTTTTTTGGGAACTGTCAGGGAATTGACTCCACGAATCTCACTTTTTCTTATACACCATTGGAAAGAGGACAATTTTTTTAAGCATATTAAAAAAAAATTTCTTGGATTATCCATTAGTTTTCGAAAAAACGGCATTTAAAGATCGAAAATTTTACATATAAAATCCTATGTAAAAATTAGTAGGAGGAGCCAAATTAATTTAATTTAATTCATTCATTTTACGGTGGATCCGTGATTTGCCGTAGTTGCGCCAGTCAAAACGGCGCAGGGCGCTCTTTGCTACGCTCAGAGCGCTTAACTCATTAAAAACATCCTTGAATCTGCCTCGACTGAGTAGCCCGCACTTGACAATGCACGACACGCTTGTGACGGCTATCACTTCAACCCGTTACTTGCAATTTCTATGTACTCCCATGTTAAACATATGGAAAATTTTGATTTTTAAATGCCGGTTTCTCGAAAACTAATGGATAATCCAAGAAAAAATTTTTTTTAATACACTTAAAAAATTGTTCTCTTTCCAATGGTTTATAGGAAAAAGTAAAATTCGTGGAGTCAATTCCTTGCCGCTACTATTATCACTATCATCTGTATTTTTTTAACAATTAAAGACACATCGCTTTGTTTTTGCTTATGTTTACACTATTTACAAATTCTACACTATTTTCTCAAAATTTAGATGTATTATTTCATTTCGCTAATTCAACTTATACGTCTTGAATCATGTGAAAAAATTAATTTTTTAAAATATAATTTCATTTATGTATTTATCACTAAAAAATACTCTTGTTTGAACAACTAAAATACTAGTGATGCAATCATTCAGTAACATGAGGTAAGACTTCTAAAATTATACGTGTTCGGGTACTTTTATTACTGGAGTTTTACTGAAGTAGAGAGTCTTTAAATCCTTGAACTTCGTCAGTGATTGAGGCCTTTTTTTGAAATTATTAATTCCTTTTTCCGGTACAAATTTCGGTATTTTACCGCTTTAATGTCTGCGATCGGTAATTTTCATTCTCGTGGCTTGTTTTAAAAAATATTCTTTTTTTTTACTTTAAATTCTACCACGTCTGAATACTTAACCCTACAATGCATAGTGATGCATATATGCATCACTTACATTTAGGCTTATATAAATTTGTTTTGAAAACATTTTATGTCGCAAATGCATGCTGTATCTAATGTCAACCAGTAGCCTCCTAATGAAAACATGAAAACACAAAAATAATGAAATTACAACAAATTTATGACCATTCGAACGTGCGATGTAAGAATATGTGAATTCCAGCTATTTTGTGCTATTTTGTAAAATGATACAGCCTGTTATGTATTCAAGGTATGTATATTTTTTACTTCTTTGTTTTTCACGGCAATCAAAACTGTTCTAAAAATTTTCATAAAAGTTAAATATTACTATTATTTCATGCCATACAGCATAGGGATGCAAATTTACATCGCCCAATATTTTTAATAAAAAACTATGAAAATTTAAAAATATATTTTTTTTTGTATTTTTCCCGTAATGTAATCATTATTTCTTCTTAGTTTTTAAAGTTTATTTTACAAAATAAAATGTCATGCATTGTAGGGTTAAAAGCATTTCCTTCATCGTCGATTCTTATAGAACGCACTGAAAGTTCTTGACTAAACTTTTCAAGAAAAATTTCATAGGGTTTTACGCGCCTAGTAAGGCGAAAATACCTTTACTTTGCCCGTCATTAGTGCCAAAAAAACTGAGGTTATTTCTTCTAGATGTTTTGGCTTCCACAGTCCATCTGCAAATAAATTGGCAGAATGAACTTTTTTTTATCATATTTTAGTAGCATTTTATACAGTGCTGTTGATAATTCAGGAGCACCTCGGGCACTATCACATTCGTTCCACGTAAAGCAATAACAGTCTTGAGAAACTATATGTTGTAGAAAGTTGAATGGTATACAGCAAACCTTCTTTTGTAAAAAATTGAACCGGCGTAAGTAGGTTAGTAAATTTTGCATACATGCAAACATCTTGCATTTTCGATTTCGTTTGTATAGCCTTGGTGATAGGTTTTGCATAAACCACACTAATTTTTCTTTGGCATATGAAAAGAAATATTGTTACTTTTGAAAACCGAGCCGTATGTTGTGAAACACGGTTTTTAAGTGGGCCCCCAACTCATCTACATACTAACATATTATTATACATTCTTTTTAAAGTCAAGTCACCGGGGAGATATTCTCGAGAGCTATTTTGAAATCGATTACTTTCCTTTTACTTGCATCCTTTAATACAATCAAGGAACAGAAAATCAAATTTAAAATTGGTATTTAAATTATGATGAAGAGGCGTTAAGCTAAATAAGTTCTTTAGAGTTGTTTAAAACGATATTTAAAAGAATATCTCAAGATGCGACTATCTTCTTCTTAAGTACTATGTCATTTAAGGCTGGGATTTTGCGTTGCGCTCAAGGTTTTTCATATTGTTTTCAAAAACGGCTGAATGGATTTATTTGAAATTTTGGAATTATACTTGTGATACCACTATAAAGAGAATCTCCTATTTTTTATGGCTCAAATTTTTTATTTATAACTTTAATTGTTGAAATATCCCATTAGTAAATTTTTTAGCGAAAATCAAACTACGAAAAATAATTAATAATAAAAAATTATTAAATAAAAATTTAAAAAATTTTAAAAAAAGTAAAAAATAAAAAATCTGAAAAAGTTATTCATAGTTAATTGAAAAACTTATGGACGTATAAATTTGAAATTTTGACACGATATTTGTGATATTATAAGAAATAGTACCTCCTATTTTTAAACATCTAATTTTTTTTTATAACGGAGTAATTAAATTTAAAATTGTTGATAATTATCAATTATTAAAATTTCGTTTACTTAAATAATATATGCACATAAAAGAATGCATGTGCAAAATTTTGTCAATTTATTTCATCTAAAACATAATTAAACTTTAATTACAAAAAATACAAAAATTTTGACATCCCTTGTAAATTTTTATAATGTTTAGTTCAGTCGTTATCACGCAGGTGGATCTACAATCGCAGAAGAAGTTTTCTACTTTTTCTGTAGATTTTAGAAGAATTAAGGTAAATCTGGATGACCCAGGTATGACCTAGAAACATCGATTTATGATTACTGGGAAAACTACCTGAGTATTTTAAAAGAGGTAACGAATACCCAAAATTTAGGTACCTTCGTAAGCTTTTAGTTGCATAATTTTTTTTCAGTCCAGCCTGGTTTAATTTAAATATTATTAAAACAAACTTGGCATATAAGACTTTTTCTTACTGGCAAAAATATTACAGTTTTATATAAATAAACTAGGGAGGTACTACTTAAAAAAAAGTTCTATTTTAATTTTTATTATTATTATTTAAATTTATTAATTAAGTCAAGAAAAGGCGATGTTATTCACTGTTTTTTTTCTGCTCTTCTAAAATATAATCGGGATCTTTACACCGTAGTCCTCTTTTGAGATTGTCTCTTACAATTTCAGGAGGAATGCATGAATTATAAAATGTAACTAATTTTCTAAGCATGTGATTCTCCCAAAATTCATCATTTTTTATTATTTCTTCCACATATAAATTTTGATTGATTATAATTTGATTACACATGTCACATTTTAAACATATTTCCGTTTGAAAACCATTTCGTCTTTCTTTGATTATGTTTAATTTACCGCTTGTGCATATAGATGCATGATTTTTCCCTAGCCATAAGCACTTTTCTACTAAATGATGAATGTCTACAACACGTCTACCTTCTAATGCAGGTTTTTCTTCATTTTCTTGTTCTATACAAAGCTCGTGATTCATAATTCTAAAAAACGTTGTATTTTATTAAAATGACCACGTGGTTTTATGACATTCACTTACTCATCATATTCTTCTTGAGAAATCCATCTTTCATCAATTGATGATGTAGGCTTGTTACCATCGATAGCACTATCAACATGCAGACCACGGGGTCTGCATAATAATTGTGTTATTAATAAAATAGGAAATAACCAATAGAAATTATTTCTTAGTGCTAACAAACCAATAGAAGTCGTCCGTTAACTTTAACGGATTGTTAAAATTTTTATAAAAAGTTTTTAATCCCCCCCTGTCTCTTATCGCTTTCATTGTGGTCGGTTTTTACGTGAAATGAATTAGTTCTTCTAAAATTTCTTGGTCGTTAAATTTCCTATCTTGCAATAGCTATTTACAAGTAAGCTACCGAAAGATTGAATTGGTGCAAACCACAGTTGCACTAGCGGATTTACCCCCCCTTCCATTAATAGTAATTGAAAGTATTGTACTGTCTAAAAATTCGATTATAATTATCGATATGCATCCGCCACTGCACGTGTGACGCTTTTTCTTCAAAACAGGACCCTTTCAAAATAAAAAAGTAAACTGATAAACAGTGAAAATCCCACTTGAGTATTGGAAATATATATAATATCTAACCTGCGTGAAGTTGTACAGTAAAGAATTTCAATACTGTAGGTAATTATTTTTTAATTAATCTTTTAAAACCAAGAAGTGTATATCGATTATTTGGACACCCTGTATATACCAATCTATAGTAGTCTTTAGTCTACTGTGGGTAATTATTCTTTAATTAATCTTTTAAAACCAAGAAGTGTATATCGATTATTTGGACACCCTGTATATACCAATCTATAGTAGTCTTTAGTCTACTGTGGGTAATTATTCTTTAATTAATCTTTTAAAACCAAGAAGTGTATATCGATTATTTGGACACCCTGTATATACCAATCTATAGTAGTCTTTTAGAAAATTTCAGAGTAATCAAAATTTCATTTATTATTACTTAAACCTTTTTTGAATAATAATTATGAAACCAAATTTCACAAGTTGAGATTTCAAAAATTACATTCATCTTTATTTAAATACTACCTGCTTCATAAAAAGAATTAACACAGCAGCAGGTAAAATTTTTAACAACTTCAAATCGGCCCAAATAGAGAGAAAATCAATTTCTTTATTTAAACAGCGCCACATATTGTCTAACAACCAAATTATATTTCATGTTAAACGTGTTGCCTACCTAATTATAAAATATACTCGTGTCGTAAGCCCTCTCGCGTTCATGAATGAACACTGCCGCCTTGGAGCCGATCCTTAAGAACGTTGGTTACCATCATGGAGATCCGCTCTAGGCTAACGCACTCTGCTCATATTATATTACGTATGATTAAAACCAAATATTAAATGCAATGAAACAAAAGTTTTTCTTTCAGACAGTAGTAAAATTTCTGAATTTTTTTCATGTCCCTAGGTGACCATTTCATTTTCTGATATAATCAATAATTTTTTTGAAAATGAATCATTCGACTGAAGTACTTCATGAAAAGTTTTTCTTGAAATTTTAATATGAAGTTTAATTTTTTTACTACTTGATTTCTATTCAGGAGCCAGCTCGTGATGCTAATTTATTCAGTTAATCGAACGACCCTTTCTTCTGCCAAGTCATGTTGTAACAGTTATTTATATGAGTGCTTTGACGAAAATAAAATTTATTATTTTGGGTATTGGGTACTTAATTTCTCAAATAAAAGATATGTATACTGAGTGCTCTCTGAGCAATAATGTTGTAACTGCCCTGAGAGAATGATTGTTCGGGTGAGGAGAATCATAACTTTCTTAAATCTTTTTTATTTATTTATTCATATACAAGTAGGTACACTATAAATAATTATACGGTTAAAGAAAACCATTTTATAAATTAAAATCATAAAGTTAACAAAGCCAGTATTGAACGCACGTTATAATGCGTTAATGTTGCTAACTAGGTTTGTTAAACGAGACATTCTAGCAACAACCGAATGCTGACCGAAGTTGAATTTGTAAAATTTCTTTATCAATAAATTATTTGATCTTAGATGTCCCACATGAAAACTGAAACACTGGAGTAACTCTGAGCACCAATATTGTCATTCAAAATATTAAACAAACGAATTAATCAGTAAACCTTGCAGAAAATAGCTTAAGATCAAGATATTCAATTATTTAGGTATGCATTTTGGAAGATTAAACGACATGATCTCTAAAATGTAGCAGTATAACAAGCCTCTTTATAAAAAAACTGCTAGGATGTAGGGGCTAGGCTTTAAAGCGGACCACTGTTGAGATTAGAAACTAATATTTGTTACTAATAATTAAGTTATCACATTGGTCTTTCATAATCGGTAAGCCGGCTGGAAAGGTGTTCATCCCCAGACCATCCGGTTTACACTTTTGACATGTAATTTTGACAGTTAACTTTCAAAGTAACCTAAAAGTTGCTGCTAAACTCTGAGCAGTAAGGCACTTAAATAAATGATTTTCCAAGCTTTGATATTCTCTAGCCGAAGCGAATGTTGAAATTTTCCCCATTTTTGCTTAAAAATTCAAATTTCCCGGTTTTTCCTGGCGAAATTTTTAAAATTATAAATTCCCTATATTTCCAAGTGTTCTTGGAATACTGGTGTTCCAGACCCCCCGGTTTACAATTTTGACTTTATGTTTTTATATTATTTTTATAATTAACTCTCAAAGTAACACAGAAAGTTGTTGCTAAACTCCGTGAGCAGTAAAGTAATTAAATAAATATGCTTTCCAACTTGCTTTAATTTTTTCTAGCTGAAAATGACACGTTTTTGCAGGAGCAGCAGAATCGTGCTGTATTAGGATTAGTTACAACTGATGCGCTTGAATGGATTAACGAGATTCTGAAAGATTTTTAATTTGCCCCCCCAAAACATTTTCTAAATACGCTACTGCTACTACTACACACCACATAGAAATATAATTGAAATAAACTTTAAATTGAAAAATAAACGCAACAATTAAATTAAGAAAAATATTATGACCTTTTTCTCTTTGGTTCGAAGTAATTTGGTGGCGCACTAAAAACTTTTGGCACAAATTTGGATGCACTTTGATTTGGACTCCGGTGACTCGCGTGTCTTCTAATTTTGATAATCAAATTTGATTATCTGTAGCACAGCGCCATTGGTCCTGGAGTTTAACTTTGTATACCCTAGTTGGATATCCCAAAAAAGCGTACGCCGTGCCATCTTTTGGTCAATTATGGCCAGATTCTCACCTAATTTATGTACAAAATCACCGCGTAGGCGGCGGCACCATAGATTTCCAACTAGCGTTATTGGTTGGATATCCCAAAAAAGCGTACGCCGCGCCATCTTCTGGTCAATTATGGCCAAATGCTCACCTAATTTATGCACAAAATCACCGCCTAGGTGGCGGCACCATAGCTGTCCAACTGGCGTATTAAAAAACATTTTTAAAAAATTTAAAGCTAGTGTACCAAATTTCAATTTTATATATATAAAAATGAAAATTCATGAGCGAAAGGGTTAAATTTTCAAACTTTGTGGTAAACATTATTTTTATCAGAAGGAGCATTAGATGTACAATCCGAGTCATCCTTGCGGGGAACTATTGCCCCTTTGCCCCCCTCTAAATTCGCCACAGAGTTGTAGGTTAGTTTAAGGACACGCGACACCGACCAACACGCCATTGTGAAAGAAAGGGAAGCTTGTAAATTTAAATTAAAATAATTTAAAAAAATTAAAAACCAAATTTAAATCTTTTATCCAACACCTCTGTCTTATGAAGGCATAATAACGCCGATTTTACATATCTTATGGGGTCTATAAAACACTAGTGATTTATGTAAATTATGAGCACACCTACTTTATACTAATTTTCATAATTTACATCTGACATTTTAAAACGTCAAAACTTTTAATTACATTTTCAACTATTATTACGAGATATTGGATAAAGCTTTGTATTACACACGTGTCTTAACAGCAAATAAGTTACTAAAGAAAAATTAACCACTCAAGCAAGCTCTCGTGGCTAAACATTTATTTCGTAACTTATTTGCCTTATAAGACACTTGTATAATAAATAGCTATTCATTGTAGGTACCTAGTATATTAAAAAAATTGAAAGAGAATTTTTTTTGGCGTCCACGTGACGCAGGAATCAGAAAGAAAGGTGCTTTTAGTTCCTATTTCTTCATTCCATATTTGTATGCTACGCGAAGCGGATCGTAACAATATCTAATAGTTACAAATTACTGATTTGGGTTTGACTTTAAACAAAATGTGGAAAATTATCAAGCGTCGATGATTTATTACTTATTAATAATAATTTAATATTTTCATAAAAAATTAAAATGTTTAAATACTTAGAATTTCAAGTTAGTCTTTAAAATCCTTAATCCAACAACAGTTTTCCGTAGTAACTCCAAATGAACCTGTACATTATCTCGTCTTTTCGCTATAAAAGTAAAGGATTTATAATTTCTAGTCGGTTTTGTATCAAGCATTACCACATCCTGCAATTCTTCAATGTAAGTTATTCTATAAATAACATTTAAATTTCTCAATTCCATTTTTAACTGCTCTTCATTCATGTGCACTACCGACGATAAATCGCTTTGACTAGACATAGTCCCAACACGTTCGGTGAATTCCGTAGTTGACTTTTGTTTAATAGCGTCGACATTGTCCACAATCGTAACCGATTTCATCAGATTTTGGGATTCCAGCTTCAAACTTTCCGTCAATATTTTAAACATTTCTTCGGCAGCTTTCTCTTTAGCAACTTTTTTACTTCTCGATTGTCCCCGAGTAACATTGCTTTCAGAATTATGAATAACTTTGCAATCAATCCTGAACTCTTCATTTTCAGCAGCCACTTCTACGTATATGGGAAGTTGCACCATTTTCTTAACACAAATTTCACTTAATTTTCCCACATAATTTTCAAATGGCACAGTTTTGACAATTCCATGGGACAGAATTTCGGATTCCTCAATTTTAATAAGCATCGCTTCAACAGCTTTCTGTTTGGCATCTTTTTTGGTCTTTGATTGTCCCTGCGTAATGGTATTATCAAATATTTTGCACTCAATAATAAATTCGCCATTGTTAGTCCCACATTCTGTATACGAAGGAAGCACTTCTTGTCTCTTAGAACAAAGTTCGTTTAACTCTCCAACATAATTGTGGAACGATTCATTCAGGGGACTTGATTTGCCGGCCGTTTCATTTTCCATCCTGTTTCTGCGTAGGTGTTCTTCTCTTTCACTGTATACTTTCAGCATCGCTTCAGCAGCTTTCTGTTTGGCATCTTTTTATTTGGTCTTTGATTGTCCCTGCGTAATGGTATTATCAAATATTTTGCACTCAATAATAAATTCGCCATTGTTAGTCCCACATTCTGTATACGAAGGAAGCACTTCTTGTCTCTTAGAACAAAGTTCGTTTAACTCTCCAACATGGACTTAGAAGCTCAGGACAGGTATCTATGGATTGAAATGGCGATCTCTTAAGCGAATCACGTCAAACTATGATACCAGATGGCGCAGAATTTCATTGGCCTAATATTCGAAAGAAAGCTATGAGTTTTTATAAAAATTAATCATATTTATGACGTTTTTGAATATTTTCTTCACATAGCGTATGTTTTCAGTAATGTAATAGTAATATTTAAACAAAAAATATATATATATTTAAGAACAACAAATCACAAATACAAATAAACAATTAAAATTAGGTTTTTGAAAACTTGGATACTTTTTTCCGTTCAGCAGCAACTTTTCTTGATTCACAATTAATATGATGAGTATATTGTCTTAACCTCATCGTAATATAATAATGAATAATATAAGACAATATATCTGTTTTATGTGATACACATGGAAATGTAAACTTCCCATTTTTAATCAAATCTGTAACCACTTGTTCATATGTTATACATCGGTTTGCTTGATATATTTCAACAAAGTTGATTCAATAATTTGAATTATTCCAAAAAAATGTGAGTTTGGATGTGTCAATCTTCCTAAGCTCTTAATATTTACTAGAGAAGAATACTTATTCACTGTATCAAAATTCGGATTGCAGAAAGCTGCCAAACAATTTTCGCATTTAGTGTGCTTTCTTAATTGTTTGTACAAATAGCCGGTCACATAATAATTGACACAATCTGCTGCATCGGCGAGTAAATAAGAGTGATCTAATTGAATCACATCTTCACACTCCCACTTTCCTTCTTCAATTAAATTATCCAACTTGTCTTTCAAATTTTGTTTAAAATTAATTGGATTTTTATCTTTGTAAATTTCTTTAATTTCTGCCAAAGTTATTTGCAATGGTTTATCTTCTGTATCGATCATACAATTGCCATACTTAAGTGGTTTTATTATCGAATTTAGTGACAAAATATTATACAATTGCAAAAAAGTGGGAGTGCACGGGTGATCATTTGCACCACCAGCTTGTCGAATGGTTCCAAAAAATTGCTAAAATATAAAACATAAATAATTAATTAAAATTATTAGCTCTTGAAAATACATTATAATGATAATCATATTTAAAACATAAATAATAATAGAAAAAGAACTCAAAATAAAAAATTTTAAGTAAATTTGTGGTTTTTAGTATGTATTTATGGTTAAATTCAAAAAATATAAGAATAATACAATACGTAGAAAATCAAAATTCAAAAAATTTAAAAAGGAGACAATTAACACATAACAGGTCTGGATTAAGAAAATTTGAAAAAATGAAAATTTCGTAATACGAAGTACAATATAACGTTATTTCATGGTTATTGCCATTCTTCAGTTGCACGCATCGATTACGATTACATTGTAAAATAAGAAGAAAAAATTTTTCAAACTAAACAAAATTATCGACTAAATTGTACAAAATTGACTTACCATAACCTCCAAAGATTATCAAAACTGAACTTGTTACACGAGGTATGAATAATTTAAAAATGATTTGGGCTAAGAAATTCGTTTACCTAGCACTGCTAGTTTGAAATCCGAAGGCACTGCCCTCTTAATATGATTTCTAAAAACTTTGAAAAAATTCAAAATTCAAAAATTTACCACGTTTTTTAACCGTGAGGCGTAAAACTAGAAAAAGAACTCAAAATAAAAAATTTTAAGTAAATTTGTGGTTTTTAGTATGTATTTATGGTTAAATTCAAAAAATATAAGAATAATACAATACGTAGAAAATCAAAATTCAAAAAATTTAAAAAGGAGACAATTAACACATAACAGGTCTGGATTAAGAAAATTTGAAAAAATGAAAATTTCGTAATACGAAGTACAATATAACGTTATTTCATGGTTATTGCCATTCTTCAGTTGCACGCATCGATTACGATTACATTGTAAAATAAGAAGAAAAAATTTTTCAAACTAAACAAAATTATCGACTAAATTGTACAAAATTGACTTACCATAACCTCCAAAGATTATCAAAACTGAACTTGTTACACGAGGTATGAATAATTTAAAAATGATTTGAGCTAAGAAATTCGTTTACCTAGCACTGCTAGTTTGAAATCCGAAGGCACTGCCCTCTTAATATGATTTCTAAAAACTTTGAAAAAATTCAAAATTCAAAAATTTACCACGTTTTTTAACCGTGAGGCGTAAAACTAGAAAAAGAACTCAAAATAAAAAATTTTAAGTAAATTTGTGGTTTTTAGTATGTATTTATGGTTAAATTCAAAAAATATAAGAATAATACAATACGTAGAAAATCAAAATTCAAAAAATTTAAAAAGGAGACAATTAACACATAACAGGTCTGGATTAAGAAAATTTGAAAAAATGAAAATTTCGTAATACGAAGTACAATATAACGTTATTTCATGGTTATTGCCATTCTTCAGTTGCACGCATCGATTACGATTACATTGTAAAATAAGAAGAAAAAATTTTTCAAACTAAACAAAATTATCGACTAAATTGTACAAAATTGACTTACCATAACCTCCAAAGATTATCAAAACTGAACTTGTTACACGAGGTATGAATAATTTAAAAATGATTTGAGCTAAGAAATTCGTTTACCTAGCACTGCTAGTTTGAAATCCGAAGGCACTGCCCTCTTAATATGATTTCTAAAAACTTTGAAAAAATTCAAAATTCAAAAATTTACCACGTTTTTTAACCGTGAGGCGTAAAACTAGAAAAAGAACTCAAAATAAAAAATTTTAAGTAAATTTGTGGTTTTTAGTTAATTGTCTCCTTTTTAAATTTTTTGAATTTTGATTTTCTACGTATTGTATTATTCTTATATTTTTTGAATTTAACCATAAATACATACTAAAAACCACAAATTTACTTAAAAAATTTTTTATTTTGAGTTCTTTTTCTAGTTTTACGCCTCACGGTTAAAAAACGTGGTAAATTTTTGAATTTTGAATTTTTTCAAAGTTTTTAGAAATCATATTAAGAGGGCAGTGCCTTCGGATTTCAAACTAGCAGTGCTAGGTAAACGAATTTCTTAGCTCAAATCATTTTTAAATTATTCATACCTCGTGTAACAAGTTCAGTTTTGATAATCTTTGGAGGTTATGGTAAGTCAATTTTGTACAATTTAGTCGATAATTTTGTTTAGTTTGAAAAATTTTTTCTTCTTATTTTACAATGTAATCGTAATCGATGCGTGCAACTGAAGAATGGCAATAACCATGAAATAACGTTATATTGTACTTCGTATTACGAAATTTTCATTTTTTCAAATTTTCTTAATCCAGACCTGTTATGTGTTAATTGTCTCCTTTTTAAATTTTTTGAATTTTGATTTTCTACGTATTGTATTATTCTTATATTTTTTGAATTTAACCATAAATACATACTAAAAACCACAAATTTACTTAAAATTTTTTATTTTGAGTTCTTTTTCTAGTTTTACGCCTCACGGTTAAAAAACGTGGTAAATTTTTGAATTTTGAATTTTTTCAAAGTTTTTAGAAATCATATTAAGAGGGCAGTGCCTTCGGATTTCAAACTAGCAGTGCTAGGTAAACGAATTTCTTAGCTCAAATCATTTTTAAATTATTCATACCTCGTGTAACAAGTTCAGTTTTGATAATCTTTGGAGGTTATGGTAAGTCAATTTTGTACAATTTAGTCGATAATTTTGTTTAGTTTGAAAAATTTTTTCTTCTTATTTTACAATGTAATCGTAATCGATGCGTGCAACTGAAGAATGGCAATAACCATGAAATAACGTTATATTGTACTTCGTATTACGAAATTTTCATTTTTTCAAATTTTCTTAATCCAGACCTGTTATGTGTTAATTGTCTCCTTTTTAAATTTTTTGAATTTTGATTTTCTACGTATTGTATTATTCTTATATTTTTTGAATTTAACCATAAATACATACTAAAAACCACAAATTTACTTAAAATTTTTTATTTTGAGTTCTTTTTCTAGTTTTACGCCTCACGGTTAAAAAACGTGGTAAATTTTTGAATTTTGAATTTTTTCAAAGTTTTTAGAAATCATATTAAGAGGGCAGTGCCTTCGGATTTCAAACTAGCAGTGCTAGGTAAACGAATTTCTTAGCTCAAATCATTTTTAAATTATTCATACCTCGTGTAACAAGTTCAGTTTTGATAATCTTTGGAGGTTATGGTAAGTCAATTTTGTACAATTTAGTCGATAATTTTGTTTAGTTTGAAAAATTTTTTCTTCTTATTTTACAATGTAATCGTAATCGATGCGTGCAACTGAAGAATGGCAATAACCATGAAATAACGTTATATTGTACTTCGTATTACGAAATTTTCATTTTTTCAAATTTTCTTAATCCAGACCTGTTATGTGTTAATTGTCTCCTTTTTAAATTTTTTGAATTTTGATTTTCTACGTATTGTATTATTCTTATATTTTTTGAATTTAAATAATAATAGTTTACAGAAAATATTTCTTTATAAAAATTACCTCCAGAGGATCTTGGCTCATTTTGCCTGTCAATACGTATTTGTAATTACAATTATTTAATAAGTGTTCTGATAAATCAATTACAGACATTAACGTCACTCTCAAGCTTTCCGCAGTGGTGCTCGTTAAGAACTGGTCGTTTCTTATTTTATAATCCAATTTTTCACGTTCCCACTGATTTAGCCATTCCAAAGAATTTTTAAGATACTAATAAATAAAATTTATTAATTAAATTTAAAAAAACATACTTTTATTTATTGTTTATATGATACAGTAGAACCCCTCTATAACGAAAGCTCAAGGGACCAGCCTACTTCGCAAACAAAAGTCAAGAGACCGAACTTTTACTCGTTATAGCCGTTATCGTATCGTTAACCTCGTTATCGTATTATAGATTTTTTCTTGAACAACGTTCTCCTGCATACTATAAAAATCTTTTTTCATTGTAAGAATATTATTTTTTAATCTAATAATTTTTCTATTTGCTCTAACATTTTTATTTCGTTGGCTGGTTAACTTCTTTTTAAGAATAGTATGCTTTAACTTATTGGAATCAGTCAAATGCATACGAACTCTTTTAATAAGGTGCTGTGGATTTCTTTTAGTTCTCCATATTTTACTATTTATACTACTTGAAAGAAGTGAGCAGTAAGAACAGACGGTTTGCTCAGCTTTCAAAATATAAGGGCAACTGTCACTTCTCCAGATTCCATTTACATCTATAAAACCTGCAATGTCAGAAATAACATCAGTTCTATTAGTTCCTAAACACACCGGAAGATTATTTACAAAATTAACTACTACTTCTAAATCTAACAAAGAAGTAATCTTATCGACCGAACAATCTACGAGGTTTATCAATTTAGAAAATATACTGCAAGTGTAAGCCATCGATTGATCTAACCAAATTTGTTTCTCAATAACCGGAAGTTTCTTATTTGAAATAATTATCATTTTTGAAAATATCAATAAACGATCACCATCTTTATCAAGTTTATGGTATCCCCATGAATCTGGTAAATTATTAAAATTATGTTCAAATAATTCTTCAATTGATAAATTAACCGCGTTATTTTCTAGAACCGCTTCATTTTCTGCAACAACCATTTCGTTTACTTGCACTACAGTGAGATCACGATCAGGACAAATTGAACTTGATTGTTCATCAATAGCCTCGGACTTAATATTTTTGATTTTAATGAATGGTTTACGCACAAATGGTTGCTTTCTAGTTTGTACATTTTTGCTAAGATAAGCAGGACAGTTGGGAAAAATAGTAGGAATTGCAGTGTCAGATAAATGTGGGTTTTGCAATCGTACCTAAATAAATAATAAATTAAATTGATAATCGATAATAAAAAATAAATTGTTAACATTAGTATTGCCACCTAAAGAAAAAATATTATTAACTGGAAATGTCAATAGTTATTTTAAACACAGGAAGACTAACCTCGGTGGTAACTATAATAATAACCTCTACGTATAATAATGTCATCGATACTTACTTCTTCATCTGGAATGCCTGGAATATTATATCTTATAATTTTCGTTCGTATAATGCAATCTTCTGTAAAATGTCTTTCACAAACCCTATGACTCTCTTTCAACTCAAAATCTCGAGGAATGATTTTGTTCCATTGCCTACGTCTTTCAAGATCTCGTGGTGCAATGAACATAGAATAGGACTTTAATTTCTTCTTTTCGCTTTCATATCCACTTAAGCAATTAGGCACGACACATTTGAAACCCATTTTAAATCTAATTAAACAAAAAATACAAATTTATCGCAACTTTATATAAATCAGGTTAGAAAATACTTACAACACAAACAAACACTTTAAACTTAAAAACACTAACTTTTAACAAACCGGTAAAAAATTAAACTTTTAATAAGTGTATATTTTCTTCTTTCATATTATAATTCAATATTATTTTATTTTTTATCGGTATAAATAAACACGCATTTTGAATTTTAAAATTAATACGGCCTTGGTTGTTCAGAGCCACCTGGTGGTAACTTATTCGTTATTCGCTTAAGGAATCGAAAATTATAAGCTTTCAGGTATGAAGATGCGGGTCCTTAGCTTCTAAGTCCATGCTCTCCAACATAATTGTGGAGCGATTCATTCAGGGGACTTGATTTGCCGGCCGTTTCATTTTCCATCCTGTTTCTGCATAGGTGTTCTTCTCTTTCACTGTATACTTTCAGCATCGCTTCAGCAGCTTTCTGTTTGGCATCTTTTTATTTGGTCTTTGATTGTCCCTGCGTAATGGTATTATCAAATATTTTGCACTCAATAATAAATTCGCCATTGTTAGTCCCACATTCTGTATACGAAGGAAGCACTTCTTGTCTCTTAGAACAAAGTTCGTTTAACTCTCCAACATAATTGTGGAACGATTCATTCAGGGGACTTGATTTGCCGGCCGTTTCATTTTCCATCCTGTTTCTGCGTAGGTGTTCTTCTCTTTCACTGTATACTTTCAGCATCGCTTCAGCAGCTTTCTGTTTGGCATCTTTTTATTTGGTCTTTGATTGTCCCTGCGTAATGGTATTATCAAATATTTTGCACTCAATAATAAATTCGCCATTGTTAGTCCCACATTCTGTATACGAAGGAAGCACTTCTTGTCTCTTAGAACAAAGTTCGTTTAACTCTCCAACATAATTGTGGAACGATTCATTCAGGGGACTTGATTTGCCGGCCGTTTCATTTTCCATCCTGTTTCTGCGTAGGTGTTCTTCTCTTTCATTGTATACTTTCAGCATCGCTTCTGCAGCTTTTTGTTTAGCGTCTTTCTTGGTTCTCGATTGCCCTCGGGTAACAGTATTATCAAATATTTCACATTTAATAATAAATGCACCATTTTCGGATCCACATTCAGTGTATTCGGGAAGAGCAACCATTGTTTTATAACACAACTCGTTTAACATTCCCACGTGATTTTCTGATGCCTTGCTTGATTGTTGCTTTTCATCTTGAACCAAATATGTATTTTCGCTATTTAATCGTTCCAATGCATTTTTCGCGCACAACTGTTTGGCCAATTGTTTCGTTTTAGCAACAGCTTCCGCAAAAGTTTCTTCATTTTCACCCAATTTAAGGGTTGCACAGAACTCACTTCCTTTTGGCTGTACGTCATACACTGGTTGCGGTATACGCCTGATTTGTGCCATCTCTTGCAAAACAGATATTGGAGATTTTTCTGTTGCCATTTTGTAACTTGCGATATGCTTGTAATATGTTAAATGTATTTTGATTTTAATTTAATACCACTATATTTACCTTTATAGTGTTTAAGTAGATAATCCTTGTCGGATAATCTTATAATCCTTGCGAGATAATCGAAAATGTGTTAATACAATAATTTCAAGAATTCTAAAGGATTCAGATTGACTAAGCCATTAAAATAGGTGATTTTAGACATTGGCCATAAAATCCTAGATAGTTTGTTTTGGTCGTTATTGTTTGCAGCCACAGTTTGTAGTAAATGTTTTCATTACCTACATTAATATGTTTTGTGAATTTGCAGTTTATGAAAATAGTTCAAGGTGGTTTACAAATATTAATATTACTTTTGTTTTGACTACAAAATTACAATTTTGAAATATAAAATTCCATGGTTAATTTTGAATTAAACAGATTTTCTCACTTACTTCTTCCATATTATTGTATTAATAAAATGTTAACTAAATATGTACTCCAATTATCACGATATCTGATTATTTATCTCTATTCACTATCTATCTATCTCTATTCTCTAATCTATTCTCTCGATTTTGACCACCGGCATATGCATTTTTTCAATATGTTGCAACAAACAATTTCTGGGATTTTTTAAATTAAATGTGCGAGAAACACATAGCCCACATCCTGGGTGCACGTTATGTTTTGTAATTTCGTGCTTATCTCGACAATTGTTACAACAAAAACGCTGATGACAAATTCTGCACAGTTTCTAAAATAAAATAAGTTTAAAACATTCCATTTAATTATTTACAATGATTTTCTCACTTACTTCTTCCATATTATTGTATTAATAAAATGTTAACTAAATATGTACTCCAATTATCACGATATCTGATTATTTATCTTTATTCTCTATCTATCTATCTCTATTCTCTAATCTATTCTCTCGATTTTGACCACCGGCATATGCATTTTTTCAATATGTTGCAACAAACAATTACTGGGACTTTTTAAACTAAATTTTCGAGAAACTCAAAGACCACATCCTGGGTGTACGTTTAATTTTAATAATCTCGTGTTTATCACGACAATTGTTACAACAAAAACGCTGATCACAAATTCTGCACATATTCTAAAATAAAATAAGTTTAAAACATTCCATTTAATTATTTACAATGATTTTCTCACTTACTTCTTCCATATTATTGTATTAATAAAATTCCTAACTAAATATGCTCCAATTATCACGATATTATCACAAGTTCAAAAATTAATATTTGATAAACATTAACAACTTTTGTTTTTATTAAGTTGGTAAAAATAAAGTACAGTGCAATCTTTGTAATTTGAATTTCTTTTTAATTTGTAGAAAAAAGAAATTGAATAAAAATGTTAAGACATAATGATGTAAGATATGAGATAATATAATCTCTATTAATATTAATTAAATAATTAAAGCAGTACTGTCCAACTAAGGGGGGGGGGGACGCAAACCCCTGGGGGAACGTAAGAGATCACAAGGAGGCGCAATGTATTCGGACATTTTAAAGAAAAATCAATTTGAACGATTATGCTTGTTATTGAGAAATAAATGTCGTGCGTATGATGTGTTTTTTTATTATAACCATGAATATTTTTTTTACCCTCTATATGGGTATTTTTTAAATCAGCGCAATCTCTTACCTAAGAAACAAACCTTAACTCAAAATTGGACTTCCGCCCTTTCTATTCCTAGGTACTGAAATGTTTTACATGTTTTAATTTCGAATCTATATTACATTAATTTTATGCCACAAAAAGCAAATATTAATTTGGCAATTAGTAGATTGTAAATATGTATCAGTAAAATGATACTAAAAACTAAAACTGTATAGTAAAATTTGCGATACTGACAATCCAACACTTGTTCAGGTAACCTAACGCTTCTGCAGGTATAGGGATATAGCTTTAGGGAACTTCCTAAATGCATTGATGTGCTTGGAGATTTAAATCATTTTTTTCTTTGTTGCTTAAATATAATAAGTTTCTATACAATAAAATTATTTGGCAATTAGTGGATTGTAAATATAAGTGAAATAATCCTAAAACCTAAAACTATAATATTCTCTTCTGCCCACGTCCTAGTCAGCCTCTTTCTCAGAGAGAAAGGACTAACCCAATTGCTTTATTACTATTAGTCCTAATGTTGATTGTACTATTTGAACTACTAGACTTGTTTATTAGCTCATTTGGTTTTAAGGCTTGCATAACATTATTTCTTTCATTAGTTCTCACCACGTGTTAATTGGGTAGCGTATTATTAGTTCTTAGAAAATCAATAATCGTATTTTTGTCATCGATCGAAGCATCATAAACTGATTATCAACTCAAAAGACAAATCGATTTTCTTTGAATTTTCACTATCGTCACCACTGTCGATGTTTAGTTTAACTCCATCAAATTTAATATTTTTCAATTATTGTGTAAGTATTACCCGTCACAATTAGTTCGTCAAAAATTAGTTCGTCTTTTTTCAGCTCATTTGCAAGCTTAACAAGGTCGCTCTCTGCTAGAATCGAGCAATTCGTCATGTTTAATTCCTATACTTGAAGTATAATTATTTAATAATTACTTAACACGTTATATGCTTGGTTTGTATTTGCTATACAACAATAGAAGGGCTTACCTACAAATTAATTATCCAGATATTTTCGTAAATTAATTAAGTTTCTTATAAAATTAAAGCGCTTAACAAATCAAACTACCGACACTTCGAGTTTTAAATAATAACTTTTAAATAATTATATATAATAAATATAAGTAAATATAATAAGAACCATTTGGTTCTAGGTCACTAGCATGCATCGTAGCAAAGCATAGGTCTGTGTTTTAAGTGTTTTCCCCCAAACCAATTCCCGTCCGAGTGAAAGGGGGTAATCCCCTTTGTTCGTCCTTACCTACAAATGTACAAATAATCCAGATATTTTCGAAAATTAATCAAGTTCTTATTAAATTATAGCACTTAACAACCGACACTTCGAGTGTCATTTCAAGTGCCAAGAAGACACTTCATCAAAACTCCCTAGCTCCCTCCCCACGTCAAAGTTGCAAACAGTTTTATATTGATTATATTTATTTTATCTAAATATTTATTAGATAGGTAAGGTGCCACTGACTTAATTGTCATCATAATTATTTATAATCATAAATCACAAAAGTTCTTATTAAAGAAAAAAAATTTTCCAGTCAGAAAAAGTTATGGCAATTAAAAAATTTTAAATCAAAGTTATTTAACAGATGAAATATTTTATGTAACTGCATAGCTTTCTTTAATAATCCACAACAATAAATAATAATTAATACAATAGTTTTTTGTATTCTATTTGTTTTCAATTTTCATTTACTAAAAGATTTATCATCAACCTAGTAACAAATTTTAGTAATTTATTTTATTTTTCTCACTATGTCCCTGCATATATGAGTCTTATGAGGCGGGATTTTAATTTGGGGAAGGGTTGCGATTTTGTACGCTAGGTGACGGGCTTGGGCACGTAGATTTGAGCACGGCGTGTAGTGTTTCAAGTGTTATCTCGTCAAAATTCGGTAAGTTTTGCTTTTTTTGGATGTAAACGTTGGGAAATACAATTTGGACTTTTTTTGATTTTTAATCCTTATTGTTATTTAATGTTTATTTGATTTAATATCTTTTTTGTACATTGGTAGTCATGTTTACCACGGATCTGTTAAGATCGAGTTCTTTTGAAAAATATTTCGATTTTTTTTGTATCTGATTTTATTGTATAAAATTATTATTGTTAATAATTTTTAATACAACTTTCTTGAAATCGAACGCATTTAGCGAGCCATTTCTATCGATAAAATTTTATCTTGGCTCGCAATTTTCCAGCTACGTTGAATTAAAACAAGTAATTGTTTTTACTGTTGGTGTAGCCTACTTGTCTTTTATGTTTCTCCATTTGTGATAATATTAAGACAAGTAGCTATAATTTCTTCCTTGTTGTTTTCCATCTCAGCTGTCGATCTATTGACAGCAAACTACCTGCAGTTATTTTTTTTCTTTTCACGGAAGCCACACCAATGCTTCCGACACATTTACAGCTGGTCGTAACATCTTGGGGATCTACACAAATTAAAGCTGGTTCTTCTTTTCCATCGTGTAGAGAAAATTCTGTTTCCCCGCAAGGCAAGAAAGAATTTTTTATTGCAACATTGATAAGTGATAATCAACTTGCCTTTATTTTAAATTTCCTTTGTATCACGAACTTAACTCAAATAATGTTTCTTATCTCCTCAATTTAATAATTCTAACTCGAGTTCTTATTTGAAAGATTTTGCAATTTATCAATAAATGTAGCAGACCTTCTTGACGTAATAAATTTTATCAGCGAATAAAATTGACCATACGATCTTCGTTGATGTTCTTCACGTCGATATAAACTTTAACTCTCTTATCAACCAGTTAGGGATCCCAGATTGAATTGATTTCAGCCTATCAACCTTATCCAAAATAAATCATATAATTAAAAACAGGAACGTATCAAGAAGCTGAAGTAAACGAGCAAAACTAAACCTCTATGAAATCCTCGGGAAATAATATAAAACGTACCCGATGTTCGGTTGTTTTTTGAAAATAATCGAAATCGAGTTAACTAAAAGTGTCCAAAATATCATATTGAACTAATAACCTATAAAAGAATAAGTATTGCCATAAAGTAAAATCTACTTCTTGACGGCACGAGCAAGGTCTTCGTGCTTATCAAAATGAACCAATGGAAGGTGGGGACCATATATGGTCCAAAATTTAGTTGTTTAGTAATTGTACACAGAATACAGAAACCATCATTTCCTTACGATGCGATGGTGGTATCTAAATTAGCTGATTTTTATTTTAAAAGCTATTTACAAGCGTTGCATAAAGAAGGAAACTAAAAATTAAAATTATTTCATTATAAGTAATAAATATAATTTGATATTGTTAATAATCATCCTCATCTGTTCTATTTTCTTCACAGCCATTTTTATCAGCAAAGTCTTTGCATGATCCATTCGCTATGGTTTCTTACCTAGCCACTTGATTTTCTGTAAACGTGTTATACAGGAACGGTGGCATAACAAGTAATATATTTCTTCCGCTATCATCTAGAATCGTTTTTATTTGTGGAAATTTTTTGTCAGGGAGAACAACATCATTTGGCTCCAGTAACTCCAAAACACCAGATCCATTTGTTATCTGAGCATCGATTGTTTATCCCTATAAGCTTTTGATACCAGGAAATGAATCCGCCAGGTGTGCAGCTAACTAAAATTTTCAATTTAATTGGAAATCTTTTTTATAGTGGCAATAAAAGTCTACCCGTTGTTCAATAGTCGGAGGCTGTTCTACTCTAAATTCGGTTCAATCAATAAATATCAAATTAACTCGACAATTCTTATATGATTCTTGAAATATTAGAGGCGTAGTTACATTTACAACTTCCCTGCTTTGCTAACTCTCAAAATTCTTACACGCAATTGACAAATTGAATAAAAATTTCTAGATACAGATGATTTATTTACTGCAAAAAGCACATTGCAGAAAATGTGATGGCGCTTTTCATTTTTATTAAAAGTATTGGGAGTCGATTTTCTTGCCTTTTTTTCTTTCATCAATCTTTTTCTTTGATAGGGTTTTGATCAAAAATTGAAATGTTGATTTTGTTTTACCAGCAAAATTAAGCATTTCACAATCAGATTTAATATAGGAAAACCCACAAAACCTGCTTTTAATTTTGAAAGATTCTTCCTTAACAAAATTCCGTATATTTTCATCTTTGTTCATGTTTGACCAATAACCTTTTTCTCAGCATCACATGAATTTAATCACAGTATCAGCATTTATGATTTAAAATTCGGTTTTATCAAAAGACCCTTCGATGTTACTAAACGCTCTTAGGGTGGACTCAATTATAACCAGCGGTCTATCATCCAGCTTTTCAGCATCCTTTTTGTAGGTGACACACTACCTACCCGATTTGAAATTTTGTGCTCAGGATATGTAGACTTTGCTCTCTTCGTCTGATTGCTCGAGGGAAGAGTCCTCGGACCCCTGAGTCGCTTTTTATCAGTAACTACAGTTTACAGCTGCTGGGTCTTGTTTCTGTCACCGGCTTGGGCGCTGAATTTAGGATGAATAGCATAATTTGCTTTAAGGAACTTCCTAAATACATTGATGTTTTTAATTAAATATGATAAGTTTATATCTACATATAATAAAATTATTTGGCAATTAGTGGATTGTAAATTTCAGTAAAATGAAAAACCTCAGTTTGCACGAGACTTTATTCTGCTCCAAGTCACCCCCAATACTTCTTTAGGAATATTTCTTTAAAGCTTTCGAACCCTTCAATTCGGGAGAACGTGATACGTAATAGATTTATGCACAGTTGGTCGTCGGTTATGTCCCGAAGTGCTTGCCCGATGTTCTTTAGAAACAATTTGGAGTTCGTACGTCCGTCACCATCAAGCTTCTCCAATTGGACGATGTCAATTTCTTTTATGTGTTAGCTTTTGCTCCCTCACGGTCTTTTCCTAGCGTTTCTATCTACCTTTTTCTCAATTTCTTGTCATCTAAAATTTTGATGACTGGCCACTTCATCATCTTGGGTTACGATGTAACAATTGTTTTCGTCAAATTTAATTTTATCTATACAAAATTCATGTGTAGGGTACAACTAAAATTGGCTTATTTTTGTTCATAGATTCTACATATCATTGGTTGCAGTGCTTTATTAGGAGTTCTTAATAATTTTAGAAATGTACCAGGGAAATTTTCAAAAGGAAAACAACTTATTGTTTCTAATTTTAAATTTGCATTTGCGGTATAAAACCACTAAATGTTTTACAGAATGAATATTGTAAACCATTTCACCAAGTCCATATATGTATTTTCAAAATTAATACTAAATTTTTCAATCAGCTGAACTACTTTTTCTCCATTATGTTTTTCGTAATTACCGTTACTCAATATTCTAAATACAATATTTGAGTGTAAAAAATTATTGTATTCTCGCATCGAAAGCAAATTCTTTAAGATTACTGGACACTGTATGGTAAAAAAAAACGAAATTCTGTGGCTTTCCACCTATCAATTTCATCAAAGCTCCGTGGTTTTCTATTAAATTTACTTGGAACACTTTGAGCACATGTTAATGATCTTATTGACATTTCATTTCTAAGAGCTGGAGAAATTCTAAAGTTTGACGATGATTTTATCCAGAAATTTATGGTTTTCTTGTAACCCCCAAGAGCACAAGATGCATCGAATCTAAAGGTATATAACTGATAAATTTAAAATCTTTAATTTTAATTAAAGGAGATTGTTTTAAATGATAATCAGGATGTGTTTGATACAGAAAATTTTCATCAGTTCTTAGCTGACATATTTCGTTTGAATACACTGCTTCCTTTAATGAAACATCTTTCGCAACTAAAATACCCCGTGTGACCCTTAATACATTTAATAAATGCCCTAGTAGATGCATCGCCCACTATAGCTTTTATTTTGATCGTGTAGAATATATTATATTGAATCCATTTCATAAATTCATAATATATTTATATTTTCTACATATTTCTCAAAAAATTGGTCTATATCTGAAGGTTTTGATTTTCCTAAATATATTGCAACAACAAACGGTGCTATCTTAAAGCATTCAATAAAGACTGGCATAAGATTAGCCAAAACTGTGATGAGATACTTTTCGCAATTGGAACTTCATCGACATTAAATATAAATTCAATAGTATTACTGCCAATATCTGTGAAAACTTTTTCTAAACCACATTGTAAATTTTGTTTTAAACTGGTTTCTATTTCAAAATAATAGAAACTACATTTTTACAACTTTTCTAAACGATTTTTTTTAATAATCATAATGGTCAAAACAATATTAAAAAACCAAATGTTTTTTTTGTATTGTTTTTTCTTTAAATATTCTATTAATACATAAATATTAATATTGAACCGATATTGGCTGAAGATCGAAGGTTATCAATATTGACCCAATATTGCGCCAAGCTACAGCCCCAATATTAGTCCAATATTAATTTACTATGTCGGCGCAATATTGAAAAACAATATTGGGCCGATATTGGCTGAATCTTGCAATATTGCACCATCATTCAATATTGGCCCAATATTGCGCCAACATTGTGTGCTACATGGGTTTTACTAATACGGAAGGAAGTCATGAAAATTTTATGGTGTGTATTGTATTCTGTTACCTTAGTGTACAAGAGAAGCTCCAAAATAATCAGGATTAACCTCGATTCGTTTTCGTTACTTGGCCCTTTTCTAAAATGTAATTAATTCAAAAATGGCGAAATCCGAACCTTTTTTGCTGATAGGTGTTAGTTGGGTTCATAAGTGACTTTGAATGTAGCCGTGTAAACATACCAAGCGAAGAACATAATTGTGACATACAAAATGCATGTTACAAACTTATTAATTATCGTGAAGTAAAAAAATGCACAAAACAAGTATAATATTTTAATCAAGCTAAGAGTGATGCCATTGTTGATATGTAGTTCGTTTGAAATCATATAAGTCCAGATGGTGCTCATGTAGTTTTTATAATACATCATGGCGTCAAGCACGTTTAGACACCTTAACGGGAACATTCTTTGTGCTTTTTTACGATAGTAATTTAGGCGTTCACGGATCTTATCGTTTTATGCAATAAAACTAAAGATGGAACGGAATCGTGGGTATTTTGGGTGCACGGTAAATAAAACATCATTATATATTTTTTGTTGACCGGTTTCGACCCATATAGTGGCCTTCAGAATATAAAACGACAATCATAAAAATACAACATCCAATCCAATAAAATTACATACCAACAAGTTCAAAGCAAGTAACATCTACTTTGATTCATGTACAGAATCGCAAACTACAGAAATTATAAGAACACCGGTATAAGATGTAGTAAAAACTGTAAATAAGAGAATAAATAAGTAAAAAAAATTTGACAACATTCAATAGAATCAAAAATTTAGCATACAATCTCTACAACAATTCCAATCTATAAATATACAAAACAAAATAAATTACCAGACATCAATCAAGTACAGGTGAAAATTAACAAGGAAATCAACGCTTTGTTGGCTTTATAAGACCAGCATAATGCTGCTCAAGCTTATCACATCATCGATTTGGAAATTAAGTGATTCATTTTTATTATTATCAATGAGGTGCAACATTTCCAATACTAAGCACTTATTATAATTCTTTTCCCGCTCAAGAATCTTAGTCTCATCAAACAGCATTTTATAGTCGGTCTTTGTTTTTTTTTTGTTTCTAACGTCATTCGTATTAGTAAATATGCGCTTCCTCAAATATTGCTTCGTTTGTCCAGCGTATAAATACAACAGAAGTACAGAAAAACAATGAAGAAAATAAAAATCAAACTAATACACAAAACTTTGATGACTATGTGTGAGATACACCAGATATTGAAATATTGAAAAATCATGAACATGGTGAAGGTGACACGTAAATCAATTACGTGTAAATATAACTCCGAATAAAATACTTTTCTGGATGATTTGACCAAAGGAATGGGAGATATAAAATATATTAGGAATGTTTGAAAATTCCCGCTCTTTCCACACTGATTGCAACTTTTGATTCTTGCCCAGAGTGGTTCATGGTGAGAAGAAATTGATGTTTACACTTCAGCAGATAATATTTTAAATCCAGCCTTATGTCTCCGCGATAAAGAAAACATCCAAATTTTTTTAAACTTCATCCGATTTATAGAGACTGTAATGAGCACGAAGAGATTGAACATTATGAAAAACTATTTACATTTGCCTGCTAAAATCATCTCGAATTCGTAGACGTTCATGTATTGGATTTAGCTTCATCTCCTGATGTTGCTTAAATTCGATTGATATTGGATCAGTCTCTTTTGGTTTTCTTAATTATTCCAATAAGAATTAACCCAGTTGCCTTTTTTGCTCGTGAGCACACAACATATAGAAGGTCGCGCTTAATTCCTGGACTAAAATGGACAACGACGAGGTCTTATCCAAACCTTTAAGCTTTATGTATCGTTTGAGCCTCCGCTGCATTAAGCGGAATTTGAATTCTTGTTATTTTCGTTGTTGCATTTGATCGTTGCTGAATGACAACCGTTCATGGTGAAATGGGAGTCCATTCAGAATCACTTTTAAGTTGCCGAATAAGTGCAATATTTCGTAAACGAAGCTTCTCTCCACTCCACGAGTTTTCAAACTTAACCCAGAGACCAGGAGGTTTTTGCACCTATGCATCCAAATTACTTAATCCAAAGTCAATTCTTTTGAGAATGCATCCCACACTATTGACCAAACCGTCACTTGTGTCTACATTTATTGTCATTATGTAACACCCACCTTCTTTAAGCAAGAGTCTTGTGTGAAGTCCCTATGTTTTTCAAAAGTTCAGCTTTACATGCTTAACTCGTGCAGCCAGATAGTGAATCTGTGGCCATTGAAAATGCTTGAATTCCTGGCAAAGTAGACAATGCAAGTTTGTTATATTCGTTAACTGCTTTATTTGTGCAAAAAAAATGAATAGGGCGCTGCGCCCTATTGGCACAGTTGGAAACTCACAATGCTTAAAGAATTTTAGATCGTCATCGGTCATTGTTCCTGACGCCATATTACTGAATGCATGAGCAAACTGCATCATCCCTGGAGAAGGTGCCTCTTTAAATCAATTTTTTTCTTTTCAAAATTTCCTTTTCTTTCTTGCGGAAAGTTCTTGAGAGCGTGGTGTTTCGGAAAACATGGATTTCTAACAAAAAAAGTTTTTCAATACTCGGATTTCAACTCAGCTAAATGGAAAATACGATGGTAAAGTGGACGCCAGTTAATATAAATAAAACTATTAAGAAATAAAGAGTCGATTTATTAGCCAGGTACCTGTATAAACTCCCTGGCAAGTGCTTATACATGTACCTGGCAGGCAGCTCTTAAGTGGGCCTAATTGCTTGTATGACTAATTGTATGTCACAAGCTTGCGATAAGCCTGTTACAGGTAGTTGTGAAATTTTACCTGACAGTGCTTGCCAGGCTTTTGCATGACTTAAAATGTTACTTGGGTTGTACAATTAATTTACATACAATAATTAAAATATGGCAATGATATAATTAATAATTATGTTTTTTATTTAAACTTCTTGAGATCTTTTTGTTAGGTGGTTATAAATATAGATACTTCATACGTAAATGAAATTTTCTGTTAAGCACTTTTTTATTTAAAATTAATTTTAATATTTTCATTGTTTGGAAAGAAAGATTGAAAAATGTATCAGTACGATAGTTACGATAAACCGTAGAAGAGTTTGGATGAGTGCCACATAACAACTAACAAGTATCCATGTGGTGGTTCATTTCTACAATTTCACGATTAAAATAGATGTGTTCTGGGATAAGACTGATATCTTGAATGTATTCTTTCTGACCCTTCATTTCGTTGCTAAGAATCTCTACGATATGACGTATCGTATCGAGGACTGCGATCATCTCTTCTTCGGCGATCTCTTACATCATAATCGTCAAAAGTGTGGTTTCCCATATACATTCCAGGTGTAGGAGAGTGGGCACGTTTAGTGAATGAAAAATCAACTCTTACGCTTTTCCCATTTATATCCAAATTATTACAGCGCTCTCTGGCTTCTATAGCATCGCCAATATTTTCATAATATATAAACGAATATCCACGAGAAGTATTTGTTTTCGCGTCATAAATAATTTTAATTTTTTCAATTGGCCCAAACGGTAAAAACACTTCGCGCAGAGTTTGTTCTTTTGTATACTTGCTCATTCCGAATACACCTAAACATCTCGATTGTTCTGGATTATCACGTTCAGCATATCGACGTTCATGAAATTCTCTTCTCAAAACACGATCTCTTCTCTCGATATTGCAATAATCACGATGGATGCTTCGAGGAGGGCTGATAGGTCTATCAAAACGGTTTCTAAAACTGTATCGTGACGATTCGTTTCTGCTAAAACTTCTATCATAGTAATCCATGGGATTCCTTTGATAAATTGGGGAACGTCTTCTAAATTCTCTATGGCTCATGCTATTTATGTTAACAAATGTATTTACTTTTTGCTATACTATAAAATGTTTTGATAGTAAGCATTTATATAGTATTTTTTTAATAATTTTTAAATTGGTATTGAATAAAGAAATACCTAAATTTTTATCTTAATACCTATAAGTATTTTTGGATTATGGGATTTGAGATATAAGAAATGAAACAAAGATGGCTTAGTGGTCCGCATTATGGATGTCTGCTGGTTGTATTCCTGCTAACCAACCGATAAAATTTACTAAGCATCCAATGAACATCAATTTGCATGAGCAAGGAAATTTTCCACTATATGTTCCATGATCCCTCAAAATCTTTGAAAAACAAGGGAGAGCTCTGATGACTGCAGTTCTTAGGCTTCTCTGCTATCTCTCTGGTTAAACTTGAAAATATAGATTGTAAGATACAGCGTCGATGCACTTGCACAACAGAACAGCTTAACGCTGAGGTGGGTGCCGGGACACTTAGGAATAAAAGGCAACGGAATAACACGCAGGAGCAGTAGCGTGCATTTTATGTATTATTCCTTGTGTACCCAACCAGGTACTCGGATGCCCGTTGACTTACGTTTTGTTTCTTAAAACATTTTTATTTATTTTTTTCTTAAAACAAATCGCTAAAAACAACATTCCCAAAACATAATTTAAAACTTATCTAAGAAATCTCGGCGCTATGTGCCTCGACCTGGATACCCGGGTTCCTTCTATTAAAATCTTCTTGAGCAATTTCGTGCACTATAAAAGGTTTGTTCTTCATTTGGCACGTTCTCACAAATTCCGCCCACTTTCTAGGGTTTGAATACATATTCCTGGTAGTCTCTTCTTTTTTTCCTTCTATATGGGTATTTTTTAAATCAGCGCAATCTCTTACCTAAGAAAAAATCCTTAACACAAAATTGGACTTCCGCCCTTTCTATTCCTAGGTACTGAAATGTTTTACATGTTTTAATTTCGAATCTATATTACATTAATTTTATGCCACAAAAAGCAAATATTATTTGCTTTAGGCAGTTCCTAAATACACCATTGGACGTTTAAATAACTTTTTTCTTCGTAGTTTATAGTTAATTAAAGATAGTAAGTTTCTATCTACATACAATAACGTTATTTGGCAATTAGTAGATTGTAAATATGTATCAGTAAAATGATACTAAAAACTAAAACTGTATAGTAAAATTTGCGATACTGACAATCTAACACTTGTTCAGGTAACCTAACGCTTCTGCAGGTATAGGGATATAGCTTTAGGGAACTTCCTAAATGCATTGATGTGCTTGGAGATTTAAATCATTTTTTTTCTTTCTTGCTTAAATATAATAAGTTTCTATACAATAAAATTATTTGGCAATTAGTGGATTGTAAATATAAGTGAAATAATCCTAAAACCTAAAAAAAAGTCAGCCTCTTTCTCAGAGAGAAAGGATAAACCCAATTGCTTTATTACTATTAGTCCTAATGTTGATTGTACTATTTGAACTACTAGACTTGTTTATTAGCTCATTTGGTTTTAAGGCTTGCATAACATTATTTCGTTCATTAGTTCTCACCACGTGTTGATTCGGTAGCGTATTATTAGTTCTTAGAAAATCAATAATCGTATTTTTGGCATCGATAGAAGCATCATAAACTGATTATCAACTCAAAAGACAAATCGATTTTCTATGAATTTACACTATTGTCACCACTGTCGATGTTTAGTTTAACTCCATCAAATTTAATATTTTTCAATTATTGTGTAAGTATTACCCGTCACAATTAGTTCATCAAAAATTAATTCGTCTTTTTTCAGCTCATTTGCAAGCTTAACAAGATCTCTCTCTGCTAGAATCGAGCAATTCGTCATGTTTAATTCCTATACTTGAAGTATAATTATTTAATAATTACTTAACACGTTATATGCTTGGTTTGTATTTGCTATACAACAATAGAAGGGCTTACCTACAAATTAATTATCCAGATATTTTGGTAAATTAATTAAGTTTCTTATAAAATTAAAGCGCTTAACAAATAACTAAAAACAACATTCCCAAAACAATTTTAAACTTATCTAAGAAATCTTGGCGCTATGTGCCTAGACCTGGATCCCCGGGTTCCTTCTATGTTAGTCTCCGACAAATGTATTGCACATGGAACATGCTTTTGGATACCAAACACCAAATATTTCTCCGCTATATTGTTTTTAGTTCTCTGTTGATTTTTGTCCAAACCTTGGTATTTATTTTAAATAATATGCATTGTAAACGCCCCCGCCCGCCCCGCAAATATACTTTGGGCTTTATTTTATTATTTAATCCAAACGGAATTATGCAATAATCCTTGTAATATCAACAACAAATTTTAGTATATAAGAAGACTATTAAAAAATAATAATATGATTGTGACAGACGTTCGTCCGTAGGTCAGTCCGCCCGCATGTTTCAAATTTAAAAACTATACTAGCATAGTTGCAGAAAATCGTAAATATTAATTAAACAGTTAATAGTAATAATAATAGTTTATAATTAAAACATGCGGACGAACGGACACGGGACCAGAACATAAGCTTTCTTACTATACTTCGTATAGAAGCCTAAAATCTAAGTCCCGTAATTTATCACATATGGGTTTTAAAGTACTAAGAAAATAACATCTTGCGCACTGGAGGGATCTTCCAGGACGGAGGCAATCGCGGATGTTCGTTGGAGGACCCTCCAATAATAAAAGAAAACTTGAAATCCTCAAGTTGAGTAGACCACAGCTGAGGAAGACAGTAGCTTTACTTACAAGGCACTGCTGTGTGAATAGGCACTTCAATGTAATTGGGGTTGTAGAAGACCCCACATGCAGAAAGTGCCGTGAGGAGAGAGACTCTACACCACTTACTATGTGTGTGTCCAGCACTAGCCCCGTTGAGGCTACGACCGAAGAAATAACTCAAGCACCCATCAGCTGTATACTCAATTTTATTGACGAAACAAAGCTGATGGAGTAAAACAAGAACTGATTGAAATGTTCCTGTACTAAATTGGCCTGGGATGTTAAAGGTTCAGTTAGGTATATAGAAAAGTATGAGCGGAGCGAGAAGAAATCGTCTATGCCATCACTCTTTCCTTGCTACTAGTAGTAGAGATGTAAAAGTAGTGAACTTTTGGCAAACACACATCAACCCTTTTGAGAAGGTTCAGGACAACCAGTTAGCAATATTTGAAATTTTCCAGTGTGGTAGAATCAGTTGGACAAGCACAGGAATATATAATAGAATTTATAATATAAATTCCATTCTGTCTTGTGAGCATAACATTAAAGCTGTAAGACAACATATTAGATTTTACGGAATTAACATGGGCTCAAATCATGATAATTCCCCCCTTAACTTGAAATGAATACGAGACACTGTCTCTAGCAATCTCATGAATCACCAGGGAACACCTAAAATGAAATAGCTTTTTCGAGAATGTCGTAATCATGTCTTCTATAACCTTTTAAAAGATAAACTCATCTTTACCTAGGAATAAACCAGTTCCTTATAAAGAGATAATTGTATAAAGTGCACTTTATACTAGTACTAGCTGGATACCCGGTCGCACGGGGTCTCTCTAAAAAAATACTTTGCCTTTGTCTGAAGTACTTCGATTTAGACCCTTGAACTTTGTGCAACAACTTTCTTAAACTATAAACCTCCGGTGGAGGTTGGTTAGGTAAAAATTGCACTTTTCCACCATTACAACACATTCCAGGTGTTTCGCTCTTTCATTTAAGAGCTCCCTCCATGCACAGTATCGGCACCCAGAATTCGTTATACCTTTTCATAATAATTATGTCTACTTTATACTTCATTGCTGATCTAATTTTTATTCTCTATTGACGTTTCCGTATCTTTTTTCGAACTTTAGGTGTATTTGTTTCATAACAATTTTGAGCTGCTCCATGAACTTTGGCTGCCGATCTTTAACTGCAGCGTTCCTATAAGCTTCAAGATGATTTTGTTGGTAATTAGTATTAGAAACCTGACACAAACGAAAATTAATATTATAGCCGATTTTAGTTGCGTGTTGTGTTACTATACCTATATCTCAAGACGTTGTTTAGCTGGTTTCTTGCTCTCGGAAGCAAGGGTCCGAAAGCATTTTATTAAGAAATCAGTGTGCAATGTTCGTCTGGATAGAGCAATACGTACTCGAACATTTTCCAGTTTTGCTTTTCGTTGCTCGTTTGTTTGAGTCGAAATTCCTTTGTTTGTATTTGATTCAATTTAAATATCTACTTATATAGTAAGCGATTCAAGTTCAAGTAACTTAGTATATTTTGCAAAATCCCTCAAGGGTAATAAAAATATTGGGTGTTTTTTAAGTTCGTCACATTTCGAAAATCCGAATTTATATAGTTAAAATGTATATTACCAACTTACAATTTAATCCATACATAATTTTTCTATTTCTCTCTCCTCTCACAATTTTAAAGATATTCCTACACAAAAACCTGCCCTAAGTCCTACTGTGAACTCTTTAACGGTTCTGGTGGTTCAAGAATATCATCTAGTAAAACTTTTCCACTACAACAACATAGACCAGGTGCTTCTTTTTTCCATTTCAATGCATAACAGTAGTTGCATCTGAAAGTCATGGTTCCAATAGAAACGTGAGAATCAGCTGAATAATCAATGGAGACATCGTAATTAAATCCAGACATTTCCCTGCTTGTCCATGGAACCAAAGGAAGGATTTCATTTTCGACTTCTATACCATGCAAATGATCATCACCATCAACTCTTATTCAGACTTGGATTTGCTGTGAAATGGGATACTGTGCTCGCTCAGAAGTATTAAGAACATTTCTGTTATCGGTACTTGGGTTTTCTCTATGAATAGAATAGTCTTTTAGCAACGGTAGAATAACGACTAAGATTTGATTTTCTTTTCACCATTTTAAATTTTTGATATTTCTCTTATATAGTAAATTTTGTAAGTTGCTATTATATGATTAACTGATTAATATGGGATTCAAATCCAGTTTAGAAAAAATGTGATTACTCGATTGTTTATTAACTTACAAACGCGGAATTAGGCTTAAAACTTGCTCCGAGATGTACTCTATCATTAAAAAAAAAATGAAGTCGATACGTTTAATACTTTCAAAGATAACCCGTGACAAAAAAATCACATTTCACATTTATATATATAGATTTTGCACTTGGGAGATAAATAGCCATCCGCGGTGATAATTGGTTCAGCAACATTTTGAGAATAAAACAATTCTCAAGCTATACGCGCCAAACTCAATTACACAAAAATTATGTCGTAGTTGCCTCAGCAACACTACTGACAATAAATATCTTTCGGTGGGAGCTGGTACTCAAAAAGAACATATCTTCCACCTAACAATGAATCAAAAAAATTGTTGATCAATAAATTTTCAAATAAAAGCTTCAAACACACACCAAAAAAGGGCTTTCTGAAAAAAATAACGACATGTCAAAAATTAAGTAGCATGACACTTAGATCTCTAACGTAAGAAACGCCGAGATTCTTGCCATGCTCATCTTTTAGATATGTAAGTGGACCAGTAACTTCTACTACTTTACATTTCATGTATCTAGGTGCTAACTTTTTAGAAAAATTTTCTGCAGACTAGATAACACAAAATTTCCTTTCCACACAATATCTCTTCTTTTAAAGGAGAGTGGTCTTTTACGCAAATTGAACCTTTGTTTATACTTTTGGTAAACAGCATTTAACCTTCTGACAACTTTTTGATATACCTCGCTGTTATTATTATTATTAATATTGGAAACAATCTGCTCATGAGAATCCAGGGTAAATTCGTCGACTCATGTACAGCGTTGCTAATTGCATGAGCAATTTTATCGATATACAAGTCCCAAGTAACTCGGAAATCTTATGTAAAGTTTTAAAAACTTCCAAATGCCCACTCAATGAATTGTCGTGACAATCATTCAAAATTTTGCAACGACGAGACTTAGGCACCAAAAGATTCTCTATTAAATTAGAAACAATATTGTGCTTGTTAGACACAAATTTATAAATATATCCATCTTCTAACTTGAAGTAGACATCTTTAATCTGGTGATCTTTAAGCTTAAGATACCATTCGTCTTTATCTTTTGGTGCAGGCAAAATTAAGAGGATTTCGACGGGTGCTCGACAAAGGGCATCTGCCACTACATTAAGTTTGGGCCGGTTGTATAACAGAAGATCAAGCTCGGATCAGAGTTAACTCTAAGATTAGTAATTGTGTGTTTTATGAAGCAGGTTCAAGCGTGATCCCTGGTTCAAATATTGGCTTGTAATAATATTTGCAAGTAATATCACGCTCAACTTCACCTTTATTTTTTAAATAAAAGAACAATTGAAAATTCCTTGAAGTGGATTTTCACAATTCTCCAATATGACGACAACAGCTGGCACAATGCGAACTTTTGTGATAACAAGATGGTACAGTGGTCCACGATTAACTCACGGTTCCCAAAATTCTTCAACATCGGTAGGATAGAAACGTTAATCTAGATATTCGGAATCCACATGTTGGATTTCCAAAGCGAATATATATGAGCTCGATCACTTATCCATACATATTTATGACGATCGAAAAAATTAACGTGCTCGCCGTTATTCTCTTAAAGCTGAAGTTCTGTTCTATTGTCTTGCGCAGACTCAAAACCAAAGTAACTTAATAATAAAGGAACGTTAATAAAGGAAGGTTAATAAAATAATAATAAAGGAGTCTACTGGCTAGTGCCAGGAAGAAATTGTGACATGCAAATGCAGGTTACACACTCCCCTCACTTAAAGGAAACCTGGAGGTTTTCAAAAAAATCAAACCTCGGTATACAACAAGTTCAATAAAAGAGCACTTGATAGACAGAGTTCAAAAAAAGATCACTTTTGCTTGAACTGCTTAAATGAACAGTGCAGTGGTTTGACGGAAACGTTGACTTCCATTGAATATAATAGGAGCTATACGTTTCTTTGCTTCTATTAAGAGTGATATCTAGAGCAGTTGGTTTTGGTGAAGTTATAGAAGTCGGTGATGGCGCTCGACTTCAACTTCGACATCGTCACACTTGTAACTCTACATCAATTCCAATTATTACAATTAAAGTAAATGATCAACGCAAAAAGCATGAAAATCAAGCTTTAAATGCGATTAAGCTTTAACAGGATGTATATAGAAAATACATATACAGAAAAATAATGCTGACTTGTGTGGAGATGGTTAACTTCACTCTCAGGAGTTTTGATTCATAAGAAACAATAATAGCTAAAAACGAAAGTAAATTTACTAACGAATGCTTAGAGTATTGTTAAAAATTACTAATTGCAGCGAATTAATCAAAGTACTACTCGTACTAACACAACCTACTAAAAGATAATTCGCTAATTATTTACCAAGGAATGTCAGTTCCTATAAAAAGGTTTAAATTTTAGGCACACATTATACCTAGGAATTTGCGCGTTGGGAAAACTCATCCAAAGCCATAGAGATTGGACAGGACTAATACTACAGTAGTATTTAGCCTCTGGCGTCCAAATGCTTTACAAAAAAACTACAATTGTCTTCTAACAAGACAGCTCAAACAAAGCATATAATTGGTGGTGACCTGACAGTCACAATCAAACGATTTACACCTTAATTGAATCAAAAACTAACGTTGGATTAAACTCCAACCAAAAACCCTAATGAGATTCTCATTAACTCTCGCACACAAAATTAAACATGACTTACTCAGGATTGGCCTTTAAATCTTTAACATGGAACACTCTAAGATTTTTTCCATGCAAGTCTTTCAAACGATAGGTCAACGACCCTGTAACTTCAGCTACTTTACCCTTGATATACTTTGGGGCTAACTTTTTCGAAAAGTTGTCAACAGTGCTGGAAAGAGAAAAATTCCTCTTCCATACTATATCACCCTTTTTGAAAGATAAAGGACGTTTACGCAGATTATATCTTGCTTTGCTACGCTCGTACGCTAGTTGTAATCTAGACACCACAGATTTATACAGTTCATTAAAGTTATTCACATCAGAAACTACCCGTTCCGTAATAAGCACCACTATTCGGCACGGACCGACCTAAATTAAGGAACGAGGAAGTGTACGCAGTAACTTCATGAATTGCATGTGCGACTTTGTAAACATGTAAATCCCAAGTACGATGGTTATCTTCCACAAAAGACCGCAGGCACGTCCCTATTACGCGATTAGAGCGTTCTACTGCGTTAGCCTGAGGATGGTAAGTGGCAGAGTACCATAACTTTTGTACTTCGTACTGATTCATAAGGTCTTTAAATTGTTTGCTAGTAAATTGTGTACCATTGTCACACATGACAATTTGTGGAACTCCAAATAATAAAAACGTTTCTTCTACCTTCTGCACAATAGCAGGTGCTGTGGCCTGTCTCAATGGATGGACGATGACGTACTTCGAAAACCAATCAGACATGACTAATAAAAAGGAGTTCCCTTTTTCGTCCGTGGGAATGGACCCATTAAATCCATAGACAATATCTGAAATGGATATACTCTACTGGCTTCGCCTTCCCCATCAAACCAGGTCGCAGTAAATTCGAAGCTTTACTCGCGATACAAGTTTCGCATTTAAGTACGTATTTAGAAATATCGGATTTCATGCGTGGCCAATAATATATTTCAGCAATTTTGTTGTAAGTTTTGAAACCACCAATATGACCACTCAGAGGATTGTCATGACAGTCTTGACATAATTTCGCGACGACGTGATTTAGGTACCAAGAGCAATTCGACACAATATTGTGTTTGTTTGGAACGAATTTAAAAATATAGCCATCTTCAACTTTCAAGTTAGGGAACTTCTGCGGTTGAGAATTAATTTTATCTATTAAAGTTTAATACCATTCGCTTTTGTCCTCTGGATTCACAGATATAAGGTGAATATTAACTGGCGCACGAGAAAGAGCGTCGGCCACTACATTAAGTTTACCCTTTCGGTGTAGGATGGAAAAATCGAATTGGTTCAGACGTACCGACCAACGAGAGAGACGACCTAAAGGGCTTTTGACAGTCCCTAACCACTTAAGGGCTTGGTTGTCGGTAATCACCGTGAAGTGGGTTCCTTCAATATATACGACCGAAATTTTTCGATTCCGAAAATAATAGCGGCGCATTCCTTCTCCATTGCGTGATAGTTTCTCTCGTGTTTGGTTAGTGAACGACTTGCATACGCAATCACCTTTTCATCCTCCCCCTCTCTGAACCAAAATGGCACCTAGAACGTGATCTGAGGCGTCAGTTTGCTAAAATCGAGGCTGCTCAATATAGGAGCTGAGATAAGATGGTTTTTTAAATTTCTGAAGGCATCTTCAGCTTGGCCCCCCCCCCCATAATATTTTTTGGCGTTTAGCTTTGCCTTGAAGCAAATGCAAAATTGGCTCTACTATGGTAGAAAAATTTGGTATAAACCTGCGATACCAACCAGCCATACCGAGAAAGCGTTTGATTTCGGTCGCCGTACTAGGAGTTGGAAAGCTAACGATTGCCTCCACCTTTTCTGGGTCAGTTCGCAAGCTCTTGACGATCTACAACAAAGCCAATGTATTTAATTGATTCTCTACAAAACTCGTACTTACTAAAATTAACCTTAAGACCTGCGTACTTAAGCTTATCAAAGACAAGTTGTAAAAGTGCTGGGTGCTCTTCGAATGTTTTGAACACTATAATTATATCGTCTAAATAAACAAAAATGTTAGGATAGCTACCGAAAAGACGATCCATCAATCTTTGTAAAGTTCGAGGGCTATTCTTTAGTTCAAATGGTAAGACCACAAATTCAAATAGACCTCGCCTTGGCACTGTAAAAGCAGTTTTCTCTCTCGACTTAGGAGCCTGAGGGATTTGCCAAAACGCTTTGCTTAAATCAACAGATGACAAGTAACGTGCATCTCCTAACTGATTTAAAATGTCACTGATATAATGAAGAGGGTAGGCGTCGGATTTTGAGACCTCGTTAAGACGCCTAGCGTCGAAACGACGAGTCTCACCACTCTTTTTTCTAAGGGTACGTTTATGTTGGAGCTGTGATAACTGATAAAGCGAAGAAATTGTTTAGCTCTAATCGCTGTTCTACGAATTAACATTGACTTGCGCCCTGCTTCAACATAAACGGTCCCATAAGAATCATTGAATTACAAATCACTGCAACCATCACTGCTTAGAGCTGCAACATAAGCGCAGCCTAACCAAAATTAACGGTGAAGACCAAGCAGATTGAGAAGGTTGGATCGCGCCTAACTTTAGCATTTTATCAATCTCGACATTAAGCTTGTCCAGCATAGCTGGTGACAAGGGATAATGACGCTGCTTGATTGGTCTGGCATCACTGGTGTCGATAATGTGCTCTACTAAAGAAGTGCGACCCAATTTTGGAGAACCTATCTTTTTAAATTTTACTGTGATCGCCTCGAGTGACGTTATCTGTTCGGGTGTTAAATCAGATCTACTGTTTATACCTTGATCTTTGGATAAACTATTAACTTCAGGAGGAACGGTGAAAGTGTCCTTTTCGAAGTCCGTTTTCAACTTGAAAAGTTTACAAAAATCATAACCTAAGTTAACGACAATACATTCTAATAATTTGATAACACCTTCTATGCGTGTTGAGACTCTTTAATTTCTGAATTTTTTGATCGATTTCGATTGACAAAACATTTGCAAGGTATGCGATGCATTTTTGATCTCCAAATCCTTGGCATGTTGTTGTTCCCGCATATGAAGCATCTTTAGCTCATGTTCTTTTTTACATGACATTTCTTGCTCGTGTTGTTCACATTTTAATTTTAAGTCGATATCGTTTGCATTTAATTTTGATTGTACCCAATCACACACTTTGTTAGTCATTTTGTTATTTGACCGTGAATATATTTTCAACGGTGTTGAAATCGGAGTCTTCAATTGGGCTGTTGTGTTACCTGACCAATTAGCAAAGGGTAAATCTAAAAAAATATACATTTTAACAGTCTTGACTGATCGATAAAAGTATATACTAACCACAATTGTCTATATTGGCAACACTACGTTGCTAAAACATTCAGTAAGTACTGCTTTCTATGTCACGCATTAAAGCCCCCTCATCGGCTTCCATGTTGGGCACCTGTGAATTTATATTCGTATAATTTACAGTATCGTTTTCTATAAGCACTACACAAAAAAAATTAATTTGTTGTAAAATACTATTTACTAGAACTGTCATGGTCAAATTCACTGTCTCGACCAGTCATCCATTGACCTAATAATTCCACCATCTGCACATCGATAGAATTTACTTGCACGACCTTTGCGGGACCACCACCTGTACCTTTTACATTTGACTTTTCGTCAGCAAACTTTTGTTTGCTAAGCTTTTTCATGTTTTTATACTTTGTTTGCAGTGCAGCAGCAGATCTTGTGGTTTCTGCTGACATTGTAATCTTTTGCAGTGGTTATCCATATACTGTTCTTTTCTTTATTTGATAGTGGATCTGTTCTCTTACATTCCTCATAGTGTTTATATTAAATTACCACATTTAATAAATCGTTCTCTTCTGCCGTAGTAAAATTTGAAGTTCTCTTATCTTGAAGATCCATTATTCTAATAAAAATGCATTACCTTATTATACAAATAAAATTATCAGAGTGAATTTCGCTAACTTTATAATAATAATGATAGGCTTTATTCTCGGAACTCGACGAAAGTTATGAATGCGTCAAAAGAAGAAAAAAGAAAATGTGAATCTTATACATTACAAATGCAAAAACTCATTGATGCTGTATAGTGGTTGTTGTTCCAAGTGCAGTCCTTAGTTTTTAATTATTTCAGAATAATGTTAAACAAACCTTAACTTTAATAATTACAAATTCAACAAAATTTACTTTTCTTTATGTATAGGGGTTTATTTTTAAAATCGCAGCGCCAAGACGGCTAAACTTGAAAGCCTTCTGGATGACATAAGTTTCAAAGTTTATGTAGTGTGGAGATGGTGTGGTTGATTTTATAAATTGAAAGTTAAAAATATATGATTTTGTGGCGAACCTGTATTAACCTTTTTCTTATTATTAAAATAATCTCTAATCACAAACTTTTAGGTTGCAAAGAAGCCGACTTAAAATTACTATATAAGCAAGCAATTTGGACTGCACCTAACAACCAAAATAAAACGCACATAAAAAGTTAGTTACTGATATAACACGAAAATTTAAATAACAATGGATTGTGAATTAAAATTTTCTATGCTTGATTATTTTAATTATATTGATGGCACTAAAAATTCTCGTACGGTGTATGAAGGGGAACAAGTTTTAGATGCTGGACAATAAAACTTAATGAAATCAAAATGTAATTTTAATTCTTATTTATTTATTTTGTTTTATTTCATAAATTAATCATCTGCTAAAATAGGTGCAGATATATTAGTGATACCACACGCAATTATAAATATGTCTTCGACACAGTGCACAAGACCCCAGGGTAATTTTTCACTTAGAATTTTAAAAACTTTTATTCTTTGGTTGGTCCATTCTATATGTACCCGAGCTGCAGCTATTTTTATATGTATTGGGATTCATTCTCGTCTAACTGCATCTTTGATCGAAGAAATGGTGGCCAATACAATTTAATGTTGTAATCCCTGCAAATGTTGTCAATTAAAAACGCTTTGTCTACCATTATACCGGAATTTTCTTCCACCATATTAATTAAATCGCTATTTTCAAAAATTAATTTGTCTTAAGCACGACCTCCATAAGGCTTACTTATGAAAGTTATTATTCCAGCAGGTGAAACACCTGTCATAAATTTCACTGTTTGAGCACCTTTATAAAGAGAATAAAAACGAATACGACAGCACAAACATTTGGGAATTTGCGTATAAATCTCTGTACAATTTGTGTATCTTGAAAATTTTCAAAACAATTTGGCATATTCTGTTTAATTTCTGTTTCTTCTGTTTAATTGAAGGAAACTCAATTACTGCTTTCAATACAGAACTTAGCAACTTGATCATTTGAAGTATGTAAGTCCTGCATAAAGCAGGTGTTATTCCAAAAAATATTCCCAAAATTGTGTAGTTTAAATTCCATTTCAACTTAACAAATGTTAAAATCACTCGTTCACGAATAGATAGTTTGTGAACACGTTCATCTTTATAGATCATCTTTATTAGATCCCTTCAGAATCTCTTCCAACATTGTTTGGCTATTTAATCCAGTTAAACTACTCAATGCAGAATCAGATGTAATGAATGCACACAACATCAAGTTTGCAGGAGTATTCACTTGCACCGTAAAATCACGATAAGTTTTGCAGTTCACCGTTGGTGTATCCACTTGCATTAACGATAAAAGACCATTTGCAGCTTCTAATTCGTCATCGTTTGGCTCCTCATCGATATTTGGTTCTGCTTCTACCAAGTTATCACATTGGTCTTTCATAATCGGTAAGCCGACTGGAAAGGTGTTCATCCCCAGACCATCCGGTTTACACTTTTGACATGTAATTTTGACAGTTAACTTTCAAAGTAACCTAAAAGTTGCTGCTAAACTCTGAGCAGTAAGGCACTTAAATAAATGATTTTCCAAGCTTTGATATTCTCTAGCCGAAGCGAATGTTGAAATTTTCCCCATTTTTGCTTAAAAATTCAAATTTCCCGGTTTTTCCTGGCGAAATTTTTAAAATTATAAATTCCCTATATTTCCAAGTGTTCTTGGAATACTGGTGTTCCAGACCCCCCGGTTTACAATTTTGACTTTATGTTTTTATATTATTTTTATAATTAACTCTCAAAGTAACACAGAAAGTTGTTGCTAAACTCCGTGAGCAGTAAAGTAATTAAATAAATATGCTTTCCAACTTGCTTTAATTTTTTCTAGCTGAAAATGACACGTTTTTGCAGGAGCAGCAGAATCGTGCTGTATTAGGATTAGTTACAACTGATGCGCTTGAATGGATTAACGAGATTCTGAAAGATTTTTAATTTGCCCCCCCAAAACATTTTCTAAATACGCTACTGCTACTACTACACACCACATAGAAATATAATTGAAATAAACTTTAAATTGAAAAATAAACGCAACAATTAAATTAAGAAAAATATTATGACCTTTTTCTCTTTGGTTCGAAGTAATTTGGTGGCGCACTAAAAACTTTTGGCACAAATTTGGATGCACTTTGATTTGGACTCCGGTGACTCGCGTGTCTTCTAATTTTGATAATCAAATTTGATTATCTGTAGCACAGCGCCATTGGTCCTGGAGTTTAACTTTGTATACCCTAGTTGGATATCCCAAAAAAGCGTACGCCGTGCCATCTTTTGGTCAATTATGGCCAGATTCTCACCTAATTTATGTACAAAATCACCGCGTAGGCGGCGGCACCATAGATTTCCAACTAGCGTTATTGGTTGGATATCCCAAAAAAGCGTACGCCGCGCCATCTTCTGGTCAATTATGGCCAAATGCTCACCTAATTTATGCACAAAATCACCGCCTAGGTGGCGGCACCATAGCTGTCCAACTGGCGTATTAAAAAACATTTTTAAAAAATTTAAAGCTAGTGTACCAAATTTCAATTTTATATATATAAAAATGAAAATTCATGAGCGAAAGGGTTAAATTTTCAAACTTTGTGGTAAACATTATTTTTATCAGAAGGAGCATTAGATGTACAATCCGAGTCATCCTTGCGGGGAACTATTGCCCCTTTGCCCCCCTCTAAATTCGCCACAGAGTTGTAGGTTAGTTTAAGGACACGCGACACCGACCAACACGCCATTGTGAAAGAAAGGGAAGCTTGTAAATTTAAATTAAAATAATTTAAAAAAATTAAAAACCAAATTTAAATCTTTTATCCAACACCTCTGTCTTATGAAGGCATAATAACGCCGATTTTACATATCTTATGGGGTCTATAAAACACTAGTGATTTATGTAAATTATGAGCACACCTACTTTATACTAATTTTCATAATTTACATCTGACATTTTAAAACGTCAAAACTTTTAATTACATTTTCAACTATTATTACGAGATATTGGATAAAGCTTTGTATTACACACGTGTCTTAACAGCAAATAAGTTACTAAAGAAAAATTAACCACTCAAGCAAGCTCTCGTGGCTAAACATTTATTTCGTAACTTATTTGCCTTATAAGACACTTGTATAATAAATAGCTATTCATTGTAGGTACCTAGTATATTAAAAAAATTGAAAGAGAATTTTTTTTGGCGTCCACGTGACGCAGGAATCAGAAAGAAAGGTGCTTTTAGTTCCTATTTCTTCATTCCATATTTGTATGCTACGCGAAGCGGATCGTAACAATATCTAATAGTTACAAATTACTGATTTGGGTTTGACTTTAAACAAAATGTGGAAAATTATCAAGCGTCGATGATTTATTACTTATTAATAATAATTTAATATTTTCATAAAAAATTAAAATGTTTAAATACTTAGAATTTCAAGTTAGTCTTTAAAATCCTTAATCCAACAACAGTTTTCCGTAGTAACTCCAAATGAACCTGTACATTATCTCGTCTTTTCGCTATAAAAGTAAAGGATTTATAATTTCTAGTCGGTTTTGTATCAAGCATTACCACATCCTGCAATTCTTCAATGTAAGTTATTCTATAAATAACATTTAAATTTCTCAATTCCATTTTTAACTGCTCTTCATTCATGTGCACTACCGACGATAAATCGCTTTGACTAGACATAGTCCCAACACGTTCGGTGAATTCCGTAGTTGACTTTTGTTTAATAGCGTCGACATTGTCCACAATCGTAACCGATTTCATCAGATTTTGGGATTCCAGCTTCAAACTTTCCGTCAATATTTTAAACATTTCTTCGGCAGCTTTCTCTTTAGCAACTTTTTTACTTCTCGATTGTCCCCGAGTAACATTGCTTTCAGAATTATGAATAACTTTGCAATCAATCCTGAACTCTTCATTTTCAGCAGCCACTTCTACGTATATGGGAAGTTGCACCATTTTCTTAACACAAATTTCACTTAATTTTCCCACATAATTTTCAAATGGCACAGTTTTGACAATTCCATGGGACAGAATTTCGGATTCCTCAATTTTAATAAGCATCGCTTCAACAGCTTTCTGTTTGGCATCTTTTTTGGTCTTTGATTGTCCCTGCGTAATGGTATTATCAAATATTTTGCACTCAATAATAAATTCGCCATTGTTAGTCCCACATTCTGTATACGAAGGAAGCACTTCTTGTCTCTTAGAACAAAGTTCGTTTAACTCTCCAACATAATTGTGGAACGATTCATTCAGGGGACTTGATTTGCCGGCCGTTTCATTTTCCATCCTGTTTCTGCGTAGGTGTTCTTCTCTTTCACTGTATACTTTCAGCATCGCTTCAGCAGCTTTCTGTTTGGCATCTTTTTATTTGGTCTTTGATTGTCCCTGCGTAATGGTATTATCAAATATTTTGCACTCAATAATAAATTCGCCATTGTTAGTCCCACATTCTGTATACGAAGGAAGCACTTCTTGTCTCTTAGAACAAAGTTCGTTTAACTCTCCAACATGGACTTAGAAGCTCAGGACAGGTATCTATGGATTGAAATGGCGATCTCTTAAGCGAATCACGTCAAACTATGATACCAGATGGCGCAGAATTTCATTGGCCTAATATTCGAAAGAAAGCTATGAGTTTTTATAAAAATTAATCATATTTATGACGTTTTTGAATATTTTCTTCACATAGCGTATGTTTTCAGTAATGTAATAGTAATATTTAAACAAAAAATATATATATATTTAAGAACAACAAATCACAAATACAAATAAACAATTAAAATTAGGTTTTTGAAAACTTGGATACTTTTTTCCGTTCAGCAGCAACTTTTCTTGATTCACAATTAATATGATGAGTATATTGTCTTAACCTCATCGTAATATAATAATGAATAATATAAGACAATATATCTGTTTTATGTGATACACATGGAAATGTAAACTTCCCATTTTTAATCAAATCTGTAACCACTTGTTCATATGTTATACATCGGTTTGCTTGATATATTTCAACAAAGTTGATTCAATAATTTGAATTATTCCAAAAAAATGTGAGTTTGGATGTGTCAATCTTCCTAAGCTCTTAATATTTACTAGAGAAGAATACTTATTCACTGTATCAAAATTCGGATTGCAGAAAGCTGCCAAACAATTTTCGCATTTAGTGTGCTTTCTTAATTGTTTGTACAAATAGCCGGTCACATAATAATTGACACAATCTGCTGCATCGGCGAGTAAATAAGAGTGATCTAATTGAATCACATCTTCACACTCCCACTTTCCTTCTTCAATTAAATTATCCAACTTGTCTTTCAAATTTTGTTTAAAATTAATTGGATTTTTATCTTTGTAAATTTCTTTAATTTCTGCCAAAGTTATTTGCAATGGTTTATCTTCTGTATCGATCATACAATTGCCATACTTAAGTGGTTTTATTATCGAATTTAGTGACAAAATATTATACAATTGCAAAAAAGTGGGAGTGCACGGGTGATCATTTGCACCACCAGCTTGTCGAATGGTTCCAAAAAATTGCTAAAATATAAAACATAAATAATTAATTAAAATTATTAGCTCTTGAAAATACATTATAATGATAATCATATTTAAAACATAAATAATAATAGTTTACAGAAAATATTTCTTTATAAAAATTACCTCCAGAGGATCTTGGCTCATTTTGCCTGTCAATACGTATTTGTAATTACAATTATTTAATAAGTGTTCTGATAAATCAATTACAGACATTAACGTCACTCTCAAGCTTTCCGCAGTGGTGCTCGTTAAGAACTGGTCGTTTCTTATTTTATAATCCAATTTTTCACGTTCCCACTGATTTAGCCATTCCAAAGAATTTTTAAGATACTAATAAATAAAATTTATTAATTAAATTTAAAAAAACATACTTTTATTTATTGTTTATATGATACAGTAGAACCCCTCTATAACGAAAGCTCAAGGGACCAGCCTACTTCGCAAACAAAAGTCAAGAGACCGAACTTTTACTCGTTATAGCCGTTATCGTATCGTTAACCTCGTTATCGTATTATAGATTTTTTCTTGAACAACGTTCTCCTGCATACTATAAAAATCTTTTTTCATTGTAAGAATATTATTTTTTAATCTAATAATTTTTCTATTTGCTCTAACATTTTTATTTCGTTGGCTGGTTAACTTCTTTTTAAGAATAGTATGCTTTAACTTATTGGAATCAGTCAAATGCATACGAACTCTTTTAATAAGGTGCTGTGGATTTCTTTTAGTTCTCCATATTTTACTATTTATACTACTTGAAAGAAGTGAGCAGTAAGAACAGACGGTTTGCTCAGCTTTCAAAATATAAGGGCAACTGTCACTTCTCCAGATTCCATTTACATCTATAAAACCTGCAATGTCAGAAATAACATCAGTTCTATTAGTTCCTAAACACACCGGAAGATTATTTACAAAATTAACTACTACTTCTAAATCTAACAAAGAAGTAATCTTATCGACCGAACAATCTACGAGGTTTATCAATTTAGAAAATATACTGCAAGTGTAAGCCATCGATTGATCTAACCAAATTTGTTTCTCAATAACCGGAAGTTTCTTATTTGAAATAATTATCATTTTTGAAAATATCAATAAACGATCACCATCTTTATCAAGTTTATGGTATCCCCATGAATCTGGTAAATTATTAAAATTATGTTCAAATAATTCTTCAATTGATAAATTAACCGCGTTATTTTCTAGAACCGCTTCATTTTCTGCAACAACCATTTCGTTTACTTGCACTACAGTGAGATCACGATCAGGACAAATTGAACTTGATTGTTCATCAATAGCCTCGGACTTAATATTTTTGATTTTAATGAATGGTTTACGCACAAATGGTTGCTTTCTAGTTTGTACATTTTTGCTAAGATAAGCAGGACAGTTGGGAAAAATAGTAGGAATTGCAGTGTCAGATAAATGTGGGTTTTGCAATCGTACCTAAATAAATAATAAATTAAATTGATAATCGATAATAAAAAATAAATTGTTAACATTAGTATTGCCACCTAAAGAAAAAATATTATTAACTGGAAATGTCAATAGTTATTTTAAACACAGGAAGACTAACCTCGGTGGTAACTATAATAATAACCTCTACGTATAATAATGTCATCGATACTTACTTCTTCATCTGGAATGCCTGGAATATTATATCTTATAATTTTCGTTCGTATAATGCAATCTTCTGTAAAATGTCTTTCACAAACCCTATGACTCTCTTTCAACTCAAAATCTCGAGGAATGATTTTGTTCCATTGCCTACGTCTTTCAAGATCTCGTGGTGCAATGAACATAGAATAGGACTTTAATTTCTTCTTTTCGCTTTCATATCCACTTAAGCAATTAGGCACGACACATTTGAAACCCATTTTAAATCTAATTAAACAAAAAATACAAATTTATCGCAACTTTATATAAATCAGGTTAGAAAATACTTACAACACAAACAAACACTTTAAACTTAAAAACACTAACTTTTAACAAACCGGTAAAAAATTAAACTTTTAATAAGTGTATATTTTCTTCTTTCATATTATAATTCAATATTATTTTATTTTTTATCGGTATAAATAAACACGCATTTTGAATTTTAAAATTAATACGGCCTTGGTTGTTCAGAGCCACCTGGTGGTAACTTATTCGTTATTCGCTTAAGGAATCGAAAATTATAAGCTTTCAGGTATGAAGATGCGGGTCCTTAGCTTCTAAGTCCATGCTCTCCAACATAATTGTGGAGCGATTCATTCAGGGGACTTGATTTGCCGGCCGTTTCATTTTCCATCCTGTTTCTGCGTAGGTGTTCTTCTCTTTCACTGTATACTTTCAGCATCGCTTCAGCAGCTTTCTGTTTGGCATCTTTTTATTTGGTCTTTGATTGTCCCTGCGTAATGGTATTATCAAATATTTTGCACTCAATAATAAATTCGCCATTGTTAGTCCCACATTCTGTATACGAAGGAAGCACTTCTTGTCTCTTAGAACAAAGTTCGTTTAACTCTCCAACATAATTGTGGAACGATTCATTCAGGGGACTTGATTTGCCGGCCGTTTCATTTTCCATCCTGTTTCTGCGTAGGTGTTCTTCTCTTTCATTGTATACTTTCAGCATCGCTTCTGCAGCTTTTTGTTTAGCGTCTTTCTTGGTTCTCGATTGCCCTCGGGTAACAGTATTATCAAATATTTCACATTTAATAATAAATGCACCATTTTCGGATCCACATTCAGTGTATTCGGGAAGAGCAACCATTGTTTTATAACACAACTCGTTTAACATTCCCACGTGATTTTCTGATGCCTTGCTTGATTGTTGCTTTTCATCTTGAACCAAATATGTATTTTCGCTATTTAATCGTTCCAATGCATTTTTCGCGCACAACTGTTTGGCCAATTGTTTCGTTTTAGCAACAGCTTCCGCAAAAGTTTCTTCATTTTCACCCAATTTAAGGGTTGCACAGAACTCACTTCCTTTTGGCTGTACGTCATACACTGGTTGCGGTATACGCCTGATTTGTGCCATCTCTTGCAAAACAGATATTGGAGATTTTTCTGTTGCCATTTTGTAACTTGCGATATGCTTGTAATATGTTAAATGTATTTTGATTTTAATTTAATACCACTATATTTACCTTTATAGTGTTTAAGTAGATAATCCTTGTCGGATAATCTTATAATCCTTGCGAGATAATCGAAAATGTGTTAATACAATAATTTCAAGAATTCTAAAGGATTCAGATTGACTAAGCCATTAAAATAGGTGATTTTAGACATTGGCCATAAAATCCTAGATAGTTTGTTTTGGTCGTTATTGTTTGCAGCCACAGTTTGTAGTAAATGTTTTCATTACCTACATTAATATGTTTTGTGAATTTGCAGTTTATGAAAATAGTTCAAGGTGGTTTACAAATATTAATATTACTTTTGTTTTGACTACAAAATTACAATTTTGAAATATAAAATTCCATGGTTAATTTTGAATTAAACAGATTTTCTCACTTACTTCTTCCATATTATTGTATTAATAAAATGTTAACTAAATATGTACTCCAATTATCACGATATCTGATTATTTATCTCTATTCACTATCTATCTATCTCTATTCTCTAATCTATTCTCTCGATTTTGACCACCGGCATATGCATTTTTTCAATATGTTGCAACAAACAATTTCTGGGATTTTTTAAATTAAATGTGCGAGAAACACATAGCCCACATCCTGGGTGCACGTTATGTTTTGTAATTTCGTGCTTATCTCGACAATTGTTACAACAAAAACGCTGATGACAAATTCTGCACAGTTTCTAAAATAAAATAAGTTTAAAACATTCCATTTAATTATTTACAATGATTTTCTCACTTACTTCTTCCATATTATTGTATTAATAAAATGTTAACTAAATATGTACTCCAATTATCACGATATCTGATTATTTATCTTTATTCTCTATCTATCTATCTCTATTCTCTAATCTATTCTCTCGATTTTGACCACCGGCATATGCATTTTTTCAATATGTTGCAACAAACAATTACTGGGACTTTTTAAACTAAATTTTCGAGAAACTCAAAGACCACATCCTGGGTGTACGTTTAATTTTAATAATCTCGTGTTTATCACGACAATTGTTACAACAAAAACGCTGATCACAAATTCTGCACATATTCTAAAATAAAATAAGTTTAAAACATTCCATTTAATTATTTACAATGATTTTCTCACTTACTTCTTCCATATTATTGTATTAATAAAATTCCTAACTAAATATGCTCCAATTATCACGATATTATCACAAGTTCAAAAATTAATATTTGATAAACATTAACAACTTTTGTTTTTATTAAGTTGGTAAAAATAAAGTACAGTGCAATCTTTGTAATTTGAATTTCTTTTTAATTTGTAGAAAAAAGAAATTGAATAAAAATGTTAAGACATAATGATGTAAGATATGAGATAATATAATCTCTATTAATATTAATTAAATAATTAAAGCAGTACTGTCCAACTAAGGGGGGGGGGGACGCAAACCCCTGGGGGAACGTAAGAGATCACAAGGAGGCGCAATGTATTCGGACATTTTAAAGAAAAATCAATTTGAACGATTATGCTTGTTATTGAGAAATAAATGTCGTGCGTATGATGTGTTTTTTTATTATAACCATGAATATTTTTTTTACCCTCTATATGGGTATTTTTTAAATCAGCGCAATCTCTTACCTAAGAAACAAACCTTAACTCAAAATTGGACTTCCGCCCTTTCTATTCCTAGGTACTGAAATGTTTTACATGTTTTAATTTCGAATCTATATTACATTAATTTTATGCCACAAAAAGCAAATATTAATTTGGCAATTAGTAGATTGTAAATATGTATCAGTAAAATGATACTAAAAACTAAAACTGTATAGTAAAATTTGCGATACTGACAATCCAACACTTGTTCAGGTAACCTAACGCTTCTGCAGGTATAGGGATATAGCTTTAGGGAACTTCCTAAATGCATTGATGTGCTTGGAGATTTAAATCATTTTTTTCTTTGTTGCTTAAATATAATAAGTTTCTATACAATAAAATTATTTGGCAATTAGTGGATTGTAAATATAAGTGAAATAATCCTAAAACCTAAAACTATAATATTCTCTTCTGCCCACGTCCTAGTCAGCCTCTTTCTCAGAGAGAAAGGACTAACCCAATTGCTTTATTACTATTAGTCCTAATGTTGATTGTACTATTTGAACTACTAGACTTGTTTATTAGCTCATTTGGTTTTAAGGCTTGCATAACATTATTTCTTTCATTAGTTCTCACCACGTGTTAATTGGGTAGCGTATTATTAGTTCTTAGAAAATCAATAATCGTATTTTTGTCATCGATCGAAGCATCATAAACTGATTATCAACTCAAAAGACAAATCGATTTTCTTTGAATTTTCACTATCGTCACCACTGTCGATGTTTAGTTTAACTCCATCAAATTTAATATTTTTCAATTATTGTGTAAGTATTACCCGTCACAATTAGTTCGTCAAAAATTAGTTCGTCTTTTTTCAGCTCATTTGCAAGCTTAACAAGGTCGCTCTCTGCTAGAATCGAGCAATTCGTCATGTTTAATTCCTATACTTGAAGTATAATTATTTAATAATTACTTAACACGTTATATGCTTGGTTTGTATTTGCTATACAACAATAGAAGGGCTTACCTACAAATTAATTATCCAGATATTTTCGTAAATTAATTAAGTTTCTTATAAAATTAAAGCGCTTAACAAATCAAACTACCGACACTTCGAGTTTTAAATAATAACTTTTAAATAATTATATATAATAAATATAAGTAAATATAATAAGAACCATTTGGTTCTAGGTCACTAGCATGCATCGTAGCAAAGCATAGGTCTGTGTTTTAAGTGTTTTCCCCCAAACCAATTCCCGTCCGAGTGAAAGGGGGTAATCCCCTTTGTTCGTCCTTACCTACAAATGTACAAATAATCCAGATATTTTCGAAAATTAATCAAGTTCTTATTAAATTATAGCACTTAACAACCGACACTTCGAGTGTCATTTCAAGTGCCAAGAAGACACTTCATCAAAACTCCCTAGCTCCCTCCCCACGTCAAAGTTGCAAACAGTTTTATATTGATTATATTTATTTTATCTAAATATTTATTAGATAGGTAAGGTGCCACTGACTTAATTGTCATCATAATTATTTATAATCATAAATCACAAAAGTTCTTATTAAAGAAAAAAAATTTTCCAGTCAGAAAAAGTTATGGCAATTAAAAAATTTTAAATCAAAGTTATTTAACAGATGAAATATTTTATGTAACTGCATAGCTTTCTTTAATAATCCACAACAATAAATAATAATTAATACAATAGTTTTTTGTATTCTATTTGTTTTCAATTTTCATTTACTAAAAGATTTATCATCAACCTAGTAACAAATTTTAGTAATTTATTTTATTTTTCTCACTATGTCCCTGCATATATGAGTCTTATGAGGCGGGATTTTAATTTGGGGAAGGGTTGCGATTTTGTACGCTAGGTGACGGGCTTGGGCACGTAGATTTGAGCACGGCGTGTAGTGTTTCAAGTGTTATCTCGTCAAAATTCGGTAAGTTTTGCTTTTTTTGGATGTAAACGTTGGGAAATACAATTTGGACTTTTTTTGATTTTTAATCCTTATTGTTATTTAATGTTTATTTGATTTAATATCTTTTTTGTACATTGGTAGTCATGTTTACCACGGATCTGTTAAGATCGAGTTCTTTTGAAAAATATTTCGATTTTTTTTGTATCTGATTTTATTGTATAAAATTATTATTGTTAATAATTTTTAATACAACTTTCTTGAAATCGAACGCATTTAGCGAGCCATTTCTATCGATAAAATTTTATCTTGGCTCGCAATTTTCCAGCTACGTTGAATTAAAACAAGTAATTGTTTTTACTGTTGGTGTAGCCTACTTGTCTTTTATGTTTCTCCATTTGTGATAATATTAAGACAAGTAGCTATAATTTCTTCCTTGTTGTTTTCCATCTCAGCTGTCGATCTATTGACAGCAAACTACCTGCAGTTATTTTTTTTCTTTTCACGGAAGCCACACCAATGCTTCCGACACATTTACAGCTGGTCGTAACATCTTGGGGATCTACACAAATTAAAGCTGGTTCTTCTTTTCCATCGTGTAGAGAAAATTCTGTTTCCCCGCAAGGCAAGAAAGAATTTTTTATTGCAACATTGATAAGTGATAATCAACTTGCCTTTATTTTAAATTTCCTTTGTATCACGAACTTAACTCAAATAATGTTTCTTATCTCCTCAATTTAATAATTCTAACTCGAGTTCTTATTTGAAAGATTTTGCAATTTATCAATAAATGTAGCAGACCTTCTTGACGTAATAAATTTTATCAGCGAATAAAATTGACCATACGATCTTCGTTGATGTTCTTCACGTCGATATAAACTTTAACTCTCTTATCAACCAGTTAGGGATCCCAGATTGAATTGATTTCAGCCTATCAACCTTATCCAAAATAAATCATATAATTAAAAACAGGAACGTATCAAGAAGCTGAAGTAAACGAGCAAAACTAAACCTCTATGAAATCCTCGGGAAATAATATAAAACGTACCCGATGTTCGGTTGTTTTTTGAAAATAATCGAAATCGAGTTAACTAAAAGTGTCCAAAATATCATATTGAACTAATAACCTATAAAAGAATAAGTATTGCCATAAAGTAAAATCTACTTCTTGACGGCACGAGCAAGGTCTTCGTGCTTATCAAAATGAACCAATGGAAGGTGGGGACCATATATGGTCCAAAATTTAGTTGTTTAGTAATTGTACACAGAATACAGAAACCATCATTTCCTTACGATGCGATGGTGGTATCTAAATTAGCTGATTTTTATTTTAAAAGCTATTTACAAGCGTTGCATAAAGAAGGAAACTAAAAATTAAAATTATTTCATTATAAGTAATAAATATAATTTGATATTGTTAATAATCATCCTCATCTGTTCTATTTTCTTCACAGCCATTTTTATCAGCAAAGTCTTTGCATGATCCATTCGCTATGGTTTCTTACCTAGCCACTTGATTTTCTGTAAACGTGTTATACAGGAACGGTGGCATAACAAGTAATATATTTCTTCCGCTATCATCTAGAATCGTTTTTATTTGTGGAAATTTTTTGTCAGGGAGAACAACATCATTTGGCTCCAGTAACTCCAAAACACCAGATCCATTTGTTATCTGAGCATCGATTGTTTATCCCTATAAGCTTTTGATACCAGGAAATGAATCCGCCAGGTGTGCAGCTAACTAAAATTTTCAATTTAATTGGAAATCTTTTTTATAGTGGCAATAAAAGTCTACCCGTTGTTCAATAGTCGGAGGCTGTTCTACTCTAAATTCGGTTCAATCAATAAATATCAAATTAACTCGACAATTCTTATATGATTCTTGAAATATTAGAGGCGTAGTTACATTTACAACTTCCCTGCTTTGCTAACTCTCAAAATTCTTACACGCAATTGACAAATTGAATAAAAATTTCTAGATACAGATGATTTATTTACTGCAAAAAGCACATTGCAGAAAATGTGATGGCGCTTTTCATTTTTATTAAAAGTATTGGGAGTCGATTTTCTTGCCTTTTTTTCTTTCATCAATCTTTTTCTTTGATAGGGTTTTGATCAAAAATTGAAATGTTGATTTTGTTTTACCAGCAAAATTAAGCATTTCACAATCAGATTTAATATAGGAAAACCCACAAAACCTGCTTTTAATTTTGAAAGATTCTTCCTTAACAAAATTCCGTATATTTTCATCTTTGTTCATGTTTGACCAATAACCTTTTTCTCAGCATCACATGAATTTAATCACAGTATCAGCATTTATGATTTAAAATTCGGTTTTATCAAAAGACCCTTCGATGTTACTAAACGCTCTTAGGGTGGACTCAATTATAACCAGCGGTCTATCATCCAGCTTTTCAGCATCCTTTTTGTAGGTGACACACTACCTACCCGATTTGAAATTTTGTGCTCAGGATATGTAGACTTTGCTCTCTTCGTCTGATTGCTCGAGGGAAGAGTCCTCGGACCCCTGAGTCGCTTTTTATCAGTAACTACAGTTTACAGCTGCTGGGTCTTGTTTCTGTCACCGGCTTGGGCGCTGAATTTAGGATGAATAGCATAATTTGCTTTAAGGAACTTCCTAAATACATTGATGTTTTTAATTAAATATGATAAGTTTATATCTACATATAATAAAATTATTTGGCAATTAGTGGATTGTAAATTTCAGTAAAATGAAAAACCTCAGTTTGCACGAGACTTTATTCTGCTCCAAGTCACCCCCAATACTTCTTTAGGAATATTTCTTTAAAGCTTTCGAACCCTTCAATTCGGGAGAACGTGATACGTAATAGATTTATGCACAGTTGGTCGTCGGTTATGTCCCGAAGTGCTTGCCCGATGTTCTTTAGAAACAATTTGGAGTTCGTACGTCCGTCACCATCAAGCTTCTCCAATTGGACGATGTCAATTTCTTTTATGTGTTAGCTTTTGCTCCCTCACGGTCTTTTCCTAGCGTTTCTATCTACCTTTTTCTCAATTTCTTGTCATCTAAAATTTTGATGACTGGCCACTTCATCATCTTGGGTTACGATGTAACAATTGTTTTCGTCAAATTTAATTTTATCTATACAAAATTCATGTGTAGGGTACAACTAAAATTGGCTTATTTTTGTTCATAGATTCTACATATCATTGGTTGCAGTGCTTTATTAGGAGTTCTTAATAATTTTAGAAATGTACCAGGGAAATTTTCAAAAGGAAAACAACTTATTGTTTCTAATTTTAAATTTGCATTTGCGGTATAAAACCACTAAATGTTTTACAGAATGAATATTGTAAACCATTTCACCAAGTCCATATATGTATTTTCAAAATTAATACTAAATTTTTCAATCAGCTGAACTACTTTTTCTCCATTATGTTTTTCGTAATTACCGTTACTCAATATTCTAAATACAATATTTGAGTGTAAAAAATTATTGTATTCTCGCATCGAAAGCAAATTCTTTAAGATTACTGGACACTGTATGGTAAAAAAAAACGAAATTCTGTGGCTTTCCACCTATCAATTTCATCAAAGCTCCGTGGTTTTCTATTAAATTTACTTGGAACACTTTGAGCACATGTTAATGATCTTATTGACATTTCATTTCTAAGAGCTGGAGAAATTCTAAAGTTTGACGATGATTTTATCCAGAAATTTATGGTTTTCTTGTAACCCCCAAGAGCACAAGATGCATCGAATCTAAAGGTATATAACTGATAAATTTAAAATCTTTAATTTTAATTAAAGGAGATTGTTTTAAATGATAATCAGGATGTGTTTGATACAGAAAATTTTCATCAGTTCTTAGCTGACATATTTCGTTTGAATACACTGCTTCCTTTAATGAAACATCTTTCGCAACTAAAATACCCCGTGTGACCCTTAATACATTTAATAAATGCCCTAGTAGATGCATCGCCCACTATAGCTTTTATTTTGATCGTGTAGAATATATTATATTGAATCCATTTCATAAATTCATAATATATTTATATTTTCTACATATTTCTCAAAAAATTGGTCTATATCTGAAGGTTTTGATTTTCCTAAATATATTGCAACAACAAACGGTGCTATCTTAAAGCATTCAATAAAGACTGGCATAAGATTAGCCAAAACTGTGATGAGATACTTTTCGCAATTGGAACTTCATCGACATTAAATATAAATTCAATAGTATTACTGCCAATATCTGTGAAAACTTTTTCTAAACCACATTGTAAATTTTGTTTTAAACTGGTTTCTATTTCAAAATAATAGAAACTACATTTTTACAACTTTTCTAAACGATTTTTTTTAATAATCATAATGGTCAAAACAATATTAAAAAACCAAATGTTTTTTTTGTATTGTTTTTTCTTTAAATATTCTATTAATACATAAATATTAATATTGAACCGATATTGGCTGAAGATCGAAGGTTATCAATATTGACCCAATATTGCGCCAAGCTACAGCCCCAATATTAGTCCAATATTAATTTACTATGTCGGCGCAATATTGAAAAACAATATTGGGCCGATATTGGCTGAATCTTGCAATATTGCACCATCATTCAATATTGGCCCAATATTGCGCCAACATTGTGTGCTACATGGGTTTTACTAATACGGAAGGAAGTCATGAAAATTTTATGGTGTGTATTGTATTCTGTTACCTTAGTGTACAAGAGAAGCTCCAAAATAATCAGGATTAACCTCGATTCGTTTTCGTTACTTGGCCCTTTTCTAAAATGTAATTAATTCAAAAATGGCGAAATCCGAACCTTTTTTGCTGATAGGTGTTAGTTGGGTTCATAAGTGACTTTGAATGTAGCCGTGTAAACATACCAAGCGAAGAACATAATTGTGACATACAAAATGCATGTTACAAACTTATTAATTATCGTGAAGTAAAAAAATGCACAAAACAAGTATAATATTTTAATCAAGCTAAGAGTGATGCCATTGTTGATATGTAGTTCGTTTGAAATCATATAAGTCCAGATGGTGCTCATGTAGTTTTTATAATACATCATGGCGTCAAGCACGTTTAGACACCTTAACGGGAACATTCTTTGTGCTTTTTTACGATAGTAATTTAGGCGTTCACGGATCTTATCGTTTTATGCAATAAAACTAAAGATGGAACGGAATCGTGGGTATTTTGGGTGCACGGTAAATAAAACATCATTATATATTTTTTGTTGACCGGTTTCGACCCATATAGTGGCCTTCAGAATATAAAACGACAATCATAAAAATACAACATCCAATCCAATAAAATTACATACCAACAAGTTCAAAGCAAGTAACATCTACTTTGATTCATGTACAGAATCGCAAACTACAGAAATTATAAGAACACCGGTATAAGATGTAGTAAAAACTGTAAATAAGAGAATAAATAAGTAAAAAAAATTTGACAACATTCAATAGAATCAAAAATTTAGCATACAATCTCTACAACAATTCCAATCTATAAATATACAAAACAAAATAAATTACCAGACATCAATCAAGTACAGGTGAAAATTAACAAGGAAATCAACGCTTTGTTGGCTTTATAAGACCAGCATAATGCTGCTCAAGCTTATCACATCATCGATTTGGAAATTAAGTGATTCATTTTTATTATTATCAATGAGGTGCAACATTTCCAATACTAAGCACTTATTATAATTCTTTTCCCGCTCAAGAATCTTAGTCTCATCAAACAGCATTTTATAGTCGGTCTTTGTTTTTTTTTTGTTTCTAACGTCATTCGTATTAGTAAATATGCGCTTCCTCAAATATTGCTTCGTTTGTCCAGCGTATAAATACAACAGAAGTACAGAAAAACAATGAAGAAAATAAAAATCAAACTAATACACAAAACTTTGATGACTATGTGTGAGATACACCAGATATTGAAATATTGAAAAATCATGAACATGGTGAAGGTGACACGTAAATCAATTACGTGTAAATATAACTCCGAATAAAATACTTTTCTGGATGATTTGACCAAAGGAATGGGAGATATAAAATATATTAGGAATGTTTGAAAATTCCCGCTCTTTCCACACTGATTGCAACTTTTGATTCTTGCCCAGAGTGGTTCATGGTGAGAAGAAATTGATGTTTACACTTCAGCAGATAATATTTTAAATCCAGCCTTATGTCTCCGCGATAAAGAAAACATCCAAATTTTTTTAAACTTCATCCGATTTATAGAGACTGTAATGAGCACGAAGAGATTGAACATTATGAAAAACTATTTACATTTGCCTGCTAAAATCATCTCGAATTCGTAGACGTTCATGTATTGGATTTAGCTTCATCTCCTGATGTTGCTTAAATTCGATTGATATTGGATCAGTCTCTTTTGGTTTTCTTAATTATTCCAATAAGAATTAACCCAGTTGCCTTTTTTGCTCGTGAGCACACAACATATAGAAGGTCGCGCTTAATTCCTGGACTAAAATGGACAACGACGAGGTCTTATCCAAACCTTTAAGCTTTATGTATCGTTTGAGCCTCCGCTGCATTAAGCGGAATTTGAATTCTTGTTATTTTCGTTGTTGCATTTGATCGTTGCTGAATGACAACCGTTCATGGTGAAATGGGAGTCCATTCAGAATCACTTTTAAGTTGCCGAATAAGTGCAATATTTCGTAAACGAAGCTTCTCTCCACTCCACGAGTTTTCAAACTTAACCCAGAGACCAGGAGGTTTTTGCACCTATGCATCCAAATTACTTAATCCAAAGTCAATTCTTTTGAGAATGCATCCCACACTATTGACCAAACCGTCACTTGTGTCTACATTTATTGTCATTATGTAACACCCACCTTCTTTAAGCAAGAGTCTTGTGTGAAGTCCCTATGTTTTTCAAAAGTTCAGCTTTACATGCTTAACTCGTGCAGCCAGATAGTGAATCTGTGGCCATTGAAAATGCTTGAATTCCTGGCAAAGTAGACAATGCAAGTTTGTTATATTCGTTAACTGCTTTATTTGTGCAAAAAAAATGAATAGGGCGCTGCGCCCTATTGGCACAGTTGGAAACTCACAATGCTTAAAGAATTTTAGATCGTCATCGGTCATTGTTCCTGACGCCATATTACTGAATGCATGAGCAAACTGCATCATCCCTGGAGAAGGTGCCTCTTTAAATCAATTTTTTTCTTTTCAAAATTTCCTTTTCTTTCTTGCGGAAAGTTCTTGAGAGCGTGGTGTTTCGGAAAACATGGATTTCTAACAAAAAAAGTTTTTCAATACTCGGATTTCAACTCAGCTAAATGGAAAATACGATGGTAAAGTGGACGCCAGTTAATATAAATAAAACTATTAAGAAATAAAGAGTCGATTTATTAGCCAGGTACCTGTATAAACTCCCTGGCAAGTGCTTATACATGTACCTGGCAGGCAGCTCTTAAGTGGGCCTAATTGCTTGTATGACTAATTGTATGTCACAAGCTTGCGATAAGCCTGTTACAGGTAGTTGTGAAATTTTACCTGACAGTGCTTGCCAGGCTTTTGCATGACTTAAAATGTTACTTGGGTTGTACAATTAATTTACATACAATAATTAAAATATGGCAATGATATAATTAATAATTATGTTTTTTATTTAAACTTCTTGAGATCTTTTTGTTAGGTGGTTATAAATATAGATACTTCATACGTAAATGAAATTTTCTGTTAAGCACTTTTTTATTTAAAATTAATTTTAATATTTTCATTGTTTGGAAAGAAAGATTGAAAAATGTATCAGTACGATAGTTACGATAAACCGTAGAAGAGTTTGGATGAGTGCCACATAACAACTAACAAGTATCCATGTGGTGGTTCATTTCTACAATTTCACGATTAAAATAGATGTGTTCTGGGATAAGACTGATATCTTGAATGTATTCTTTCTGACCCTTCATTTCGTTGCTAAGAATCTCTACGATATGACGTATCGTATCGAGGACTGCGATCATCTCTTCTTCGGCGATCTCTTACATCATAATCGTCAAAAGTGTGGTTTCCCATATACATTCCAGGTGTAGGAGAGTGGGCACGTTTAGTGAATGAAAAATCAACTCTTACGCTTTTCCCATTTATATCCAAATTATTACAGCGCTCTCTGGCTTCTATAGCATCGCCAATATTTTCATAATATATAAACGAATATCCACGAGAAGTATTTGTTTTCGCGTCATAAATAATTTTAATTTTTTCAATTGGCCCAAACGGTAAAAACACTTCGCGCAGAGTTTGTTCTTTTGTATACTTGCTCATTCCGAATACACCTAAACATCTCGATTGTTCTGGATTATCACGTTCAGCATATCGACGTTCATGAAATTCTCTTCTCAAAACACGATCTCTTCTCTCGATATTGCAATAATCACGATGGATGCTTCGAGGAGGGCTGATAGGTCTATCAAAACGGTTTCTAAAACTGTATCGTGACGATTCGTTTCTGCTAAAACTTCTATCATAGTAATCCATGGGATTCCTTTGATAAATTGGGGAACGTCTTCTAAATTCTCTATGGCTCATGCTATTTATGTTAACAAATGTATTTACTTTTTGCTATACTATAAAATGTTTTGATAGTAAGCATTTATATAGTATTTTTTTAATAATTTTTAAATTGGTATTGAATAAAGAAATACCTAAATTTTTATCTTAATACCTATAAGTATTTTTGGATTATGGGATTTGAGATATAAGAAATGAAACAAAGATGGCTTAGTGGTCCGCATTATGGATGTCTGCTGGTTGTATTCCTGCTAACCAACCGATAAAATTTACTAAGCATCCAATGAACATCAATTTGCATGAGCAAGGAAATTTTCCACTATATGTTCCATGATCCCTCAAAATCTTTGAAAAACAAGGGAGAGCTCTGATGACTGCAGTTCTTAGGCTTCTCTGCTATCTCTCTGGTTAAACTTGAAAATATAGATTGTAAGATACAGCGTCGATGCACTTGCACAACAGAACAGCTTAACGCTGAGGTGGGTGCCGGGACACTTAGGAATAAAAGGCAACGGAATAACACGCAGGAGCAGTAGCGTGCATTTTATGTATTATTCCTTGTGTACCCAACCAGGTACTCGGATGCCCGTTGACTTACGTTTTGTTTCTTAAAACATTTTTATTTATTTTTTTCTTAAAACAAATCGCTAAAAACAACATTCCCAAAACATAATTTAAAACTTATCTAAGAAATCTCGGCGCTATGTGCCTCGACCTGGATACCCGGGTTCCTTCTATTAAAATCTTCTTGAGCAATTTCGTGCACTATAAAAGGTTTGTTCTTCATTTGGCACGTTCTCACAAATTCCGCCCACTTTCTAGGGTTTGAATACATATTCCTGGTAGTCTCTTCTTTTTTTCCTTCTATATGGGTATTTTTTAAATCAGCGCAATCTCTTACCTAAGAAAAAATCCTTAACACAAAATTGGACTTCCGCCCTTTCTATTCCTAGGTACTGAAATGTTTTACATGTTTTAATTTCGAATCTATATTACATTAATTTTATGCCACAAAAAGCAAATATTATTTGCTTTAGGCAGTTCCTAAATACACCATTGGACGTTTAAATAACTTTTTTCTTCGTAGTTTATAGTTAATTAAAGATAGTAAGTTTCTATCTACATACAATAACGTTATTTGGCAATTAGTAGATTGTAAATATGTATCAGTAAAATGATACTAAAAACTAAAACTGTATAGTAAAATTTGCGATACTGACAATCTAACACTTGTTCAGGTAACCTAACGCTTCTGCAGGTATAGGGATATAGCTTTAGGGAACTTCCTAAATGCATTGATGTGCTTGGAGATTTAAATCATTTTTTTTCTTTCTTGCTTAAATATAATAAGTTTCTATACAATAAAATTATTTGGCAATTAGTGGATTGTAAATATAAGTGAAATAATCCTAAAACCTAAAAAAAAGTCAGCCTCTTTCTCAGAGAGAAAGGATAAACCCAATTGCTTTATTACTATTAGTCCTAATGTTGATTGTACTATTTGAACTACTAGACTTGTTTATTAGCTCATTTGGTTTTAAGGCTTGCATAACATTATTTCGTTCATTAGTTCTCACCACGTGTTGATTCGGTAGCGTATTATTAGTTCTTAGAAAATCAATAATCGTATTTTTGGCATCGATAGAAGCATCATAAACTGATTATCAACTCAAAAGACAAATCGATTTTCTATGAATTTACACTATTGTCACCACTGTCGATGTTTAGTTTAACTCCATCAAATTTAATATTTTTCAATTATTGTGTAAGTATTACCCGTCACAATTAGTTCATCAAAAATTAATTCGTCTTTTTTCAGCTCATTTGCAAGCTTAACAAGATCTCTCTCTGCTAGAATCGAGCAATTCGTCATGTTTAATTCCTATACTTGAAGTATAATTATTTAATAATTACTTAACACGTTATATGCTTGGTTTGTATTTGCTATACAACAATAGAAGGGCTTACCTACAAATTAATTATCCAGATATTTTGGTAAATTAATTAAGTTTCTTATAAAATTAAAGCGCTTAACAAATAACTAAAAACAACATTCCCAAAACAATTTTAAACTTATCTAAGAAATCTTGGCGCTATGTGCCTAGACCTGGATCCCCGGGTTCCTTCTATGTTAGTCTCCGACAAATGTATTGCACATGGAACATGCTTTTGGATACCAAACACCAAATATTTCTCCGCTATATTGTTTTTAGTTCTCTGTTGATTTTTGTCCAAACCTTGGTATTTATTTTAAATAATATGCATTGTAAACGCCCCCGCCCGCCCCGCAAATATACTTTGGGCTTTATTTTATTATTTAATCCAAACGGAATTATGCAATAATCCTTGTAATATCAACAACAAATTTTAGTATATAAGAAGACTATTAAAAAATAATAATATGATTGTGACAGACGTTCGTCCGTAGGTCAGTCCGCCCGCATGTTTCAAATTTAAAAACTATACTAGCATAGTTGCAGAAAATCGTAAATATTAATTAAACAGTTAATAGTAATAATAATAGTTTATAATTAAAACATGCGGACGAACGGACACGGGACCAGAACATAAGCTTTCTTACTATACTTCGTATAGAAGCCTAAAATCTAAGTCCCGTAATTTATCACATATGGGTTTTAAAGTACTAAGAAAATAACATCTTGCGCACTGGAGGGATCTTCCAGGACGGAGGCAATCGCGGATGTTCGTTGGAGGACCCTCCAATAATAAAAGAAAACTTGAAATCCTCAAGTTGAGTAGACCACAGCTGAGGAAGACAGTAGCTTTACTTACAAGGCACTGCTGTGTGAATAGGCACTTCAATGTAATTGGGGTTGTAGAAGACCCCACATGCAGAAAGTGCCGTGAGGAGAGAGACTCTACACCACTTACTATGTGTGTGTCCAGCACTAGCCCCGTTGAGGCTACGACCGAAGAAATAACTCAAGCACCCATCAGCTGTATACTCAATTTTATTGACGAAACAAAGCTGATGGAGTAAAACAAGAACTGATTGAAATGTTCCTGTACTAAATTGGCCTGGGATGTTAAAGGTTCAGTTAGGTATATAGAAAAGTATGAGCGGAGCGAGAAGAAATCGTCTATGCCATCACTCTTTCCTTGCTACTAGTAGTAGAGATGTAAAAGTAGTGAACTTTTGGCAAACACACATCAACCCTTTTGAGAAGGTTCAGGACAACCAGTTAGCAATATTTGAAATTTTCCAGTGTGGTAGAATCAGTTGGACAAGCACAGGAATATATAATAGAATTTATAATATAAATTCCATTCTGTCTTGTGAGCATAACATTAAAGCTGTAAGACAACATATTAGATTTTACGGAATTAACATGGGCTCAAATCATGATAATTCCCCCCTTAACTTGAAATGAATACGAGACACTGTCTCTAGCAATCTCATGAATCACCAGGGAACACCTAAAATGAAATAGCTTTTTCGAGAATGTCGTAATCATGTCTTCTATAACCTTTTAAAAGATAAACTCATCTTTACCTAGGAATAAACCAGTTCCTTATAAAGAGATAATTGTATAAAGTGCACTTTATACTAGTACTAGCTGGATACCCGGTCGCACGGGGTCTCTCTAAAAAAATACTTTGCCTTTGTCTGAAGTACTTCGATTTAGACCCTTGAACTTTGTGCAACAACTTTCTTAAACTATAAACCTCCGGTGGAGGTTGGTTAGGTAAAAATTGCACTTTTCCACCATTACAACACATTCCAGGTGTTTCGCTCTTTCATTTAAGAGCTCCCTCCATGCACAGTATCGGCACCCAGAATTCGTTATACCTTTTCATAATAATTATGTCTACTTTATACTTCATTGCTGATCTAATTTTTATTCTCTATTGACGTTTCCGTATCTTTTTTCGAACTTTAGGTGTATTTGTTTCATAACAATTTTGAGCTGCTCCATGAACTTTGGCTGCCGATCTTTAACTGCAGCGTTCCTATAAGCTTCAAGATGATTTTGTTGGTAATTAGTATTAGAAACCTGACACAAACGAAAATTAATATTATAGCCGATTTTAGTTGCGTGTTGTGTTACTATACCTATATCTCAAGACGTTGTTTAGCTGGTTTCTTGCTCTCGGAAGCAAGGGTCCGAAAGCATTTTATTAAGAAATCAGTGTGCAATGTTCGTCTGGATAGAGCAATACGTACTCGAACATTTTCCAGTTTTGCTTTTCGTTGCTCGTTTGTTTGAGTCGAAATTCCTTTGTTTGTATTTGATTCAATTTAAATATCTACTTATATAGTAAGCGATTCAAGTTCAAGTAACTTAGTATATTTTGCAAAATCCCTCAAGGGTAATAAAAATATTGGGTGTTTTTTAAGTTCGTCACATTTCGAAAATCCGAATTTATATAGTTAAAATGTATATTACCAACTTACAATTTAATCCATACATAATTTTTCTATTTCTCTCTCCTCTCACAATTTTAAAGATATTCCTACACAAAAACCTGCCCTAAGTCCTACTGTGAACTCTTTAACGGTTCTGGTGGTTCAAGAATATCATCTAGTAAAACTTTTCCACTACAACAACATAGACCAGGTGCTTCTTTTTTCCATTTCAATGCATAACAGTAGTTGCATCTGAAAGTCATGGTTCCAATAGAAACGTGAGAATCAGCTGAATAATCAATGGAGACATCGTAATTAAATCCAGACATTTCCCTGCTTGTCCATGGAACCAAAGGAAGGATTTCATTTTCGACTTCTATACCATGCAAATGATCATCACCATCAACTCTTATTCAGACTTGGATTTGCTGTGAAATGGGATACTGTGCTCGCTCAGAAGTATTAAGAACATTTCTGTTATCGGTACTTGGGTTTTCTCTATGAATAGAATAGTCTTTTAGCAACGGTAGAATAACGACTAAGATTTGATTTTCTTTTCACCATTTTAAATTTTTGATATTTCTCTTATATAGTAAATTTTGTAAGTTGCTATTATATGATTAACTGATTAATATGGGATTCAAATCCAGTTTAGAAAAAATGTGATTACTCGATTGTTTATTAACTTACAAACGCGGAATTAGGCTTAAAACTTGCTCCGAGATGTACTCTATCATTAAAAAAAAAATGAAGTCGATACGTTTAATACTTTCAAAGATAACCCGTGACAAAAAAATCACATTTCACATTTATATATATAGATTTTGCACTTGGGAGATAAATAGCCATCCGCGGTGATAATTGGTTCAGCAACATTTTGAGAATAAAACAATTCTCAAGCTATACGCGCCAAACTCAATTACACAAAAATTATGTCGTAGTTGCCTCAGCAACACTACTGACAATAAATATCTTTCGGTGGGAGCTGGTACTCAAAAAGAACATATCTTCCACCTAACAATGAATCAAAAAAATTGTTGATCAATAAATTTTCAAATAAAAGCTTCAAACACACACCAAAAAAGGGCTTTCTGAAAAAAATAACGACATGTCAAAAATTAAGTAGCATGACACTTAGATCTCTAACGTAAGAAACGCCGAGATTCTTGCCATGCTCATCTTTTAGATATGTAAGTGGACCAGTAACTTCTACTACTTTACATTTCATGTATCTAGGTGCTAACTTTTTAGAAAAATTTTCTGCAGACTAGATAACACAAAATTTCCTTTCCACACAATATCTCTTCTTTTAAAGGAGAGTGGTCTTTTACGCAAATTGAACCTTTGTTTATACTTTTGGTAAACAGCATTTAACCTTCTGACAACTTTTTGATATACCTCGCTGTTATTATTATTATTAATATTGGAAACAATCTGCTCATGAGAATCCAGGGTAAATTCGTCGACTCATGTACAGCGTTGCTAATTGCATGAGCAATTTTATCGATATACAAGTCCCAAGTAACTCGGAAATCTTATGTAAAGTTTTAAAAACTTCCAAATGCCCACTCAATGAATTGTCGTGACAATCATTCAAAATTTTGCAACGACGAGACTTAGGCACCAAAAGATTCTCTATTAAATTAGAAACAATATTGTGCTTGTTAGACACAAATTTATAAATATATCCATCTTCTAACTTGAAGTAGACATCTTTAATCTGGTGATCTTTAAGCTTAAGATACCATTCGTCTTTATCTTTTGGTGCAGGCAAAATTAAGAGGATTTCGACGGGTGCTCGACAAAGGGCATCTGCCACTACATTAAGTTTGGGCCGGTTGTATAACAGAAGATCAAGCTCGGATCAGAGTTAACTCTAAGATTAGTAATTGTGTGTTTTATGAAGCAGGTTCAAGCGTGATCCCTGGTTCAAATATTGGCTTGTAATAATATTTGCAAGTAATATCACGCTCAACTTCACCTTTATTTTTTAAATAAAAGAACAATTGAAAATTCCTTGAAGTGGATTTTCACAATTCTCCAATATGACGACAACAGCTGGCACAATGCGAACTTTTGTGATAACAAGATGGTACAGTGGTCCACGATTAACTCACGGTTCCCAAAATTCTTCAACATCGGTAGGATAGAAACGTTAATCTAGATATTCGGAATCCACATGTTGGATTTCCAAAGCGAATATATATGAGCTCGATCACTTATCCATACATATTTATGACGATCGAAAAAATTAACGTGCTCGCCGTTATTCTCTTAAAGCTGAAGTTCTGTTCTATTGTCTTGCGCAGACTCAAAACCAAAGTAACTTAATAATAAAGGAACGTTAATAAAGGAAGGTTAATAAAATAATAATAAAGGAGTCTACTGGCTAGTGCCAGGAAGAAATTGTGACATGCAAATGCAGGTTACACACTCCCCTCACTTAAAGGAAACCTGGAGGTTTTCAAAAAAATCAAACCTCGGTATACAACAAGTTCAATAAAAGAGCACTTGATAGACAGAGTTCAAAAAAAGATCACTTTTGCTTGAACTGCTTAAATGAACAGTGCAGTGGTTTGACGGAAACGTTGACTTCCATTGAATATAATAGGAGCTATACGTTTCTTTGCTTCTATTAAGAGTGATATCTAGAGCAGTTGGTTTTGGTGAAGTTATAGAAGTCGGTGATGGCGCTCGACTTCAACTTCGACATCGTCACACTTGTAACTCTACATCAATTCCAATTATTACAATTAAAGTAAATGATCAACGCAAAAAGCATGAAAATCAAGCTTTAAATGCGATTAAGCTTTAACAGGATGTATATAGAAAATACATATACAGAAAAATAATGCTGACTTGTGTGGAGATGGTTAACTTCACTCTCAGGAGTTTTGATTCATAAGAAACAATAATAGCTAAAAACGAAAGTAAATTTACTAACGAATGCTTAGAGTATTGTTAAAAATTACTAATTGCAGCGAATTAATCAAAGTACTACTCGTACTAACACAACCTACTAAAAGATAATTCGCTAATTATTTACCAAGGAATGTCAGTTCCTATAAAAAGGTTTAAATTTTAGGCACACATTATACCTAGGAATTTGCGCGTTGGGAAAACTCATCCAAAGCCATAGAGATTGGACAGGACTAATACTACAGTAGTATTTAGCCTCTGGCGTCCAAATGCTTTACAAAAAAACTACAATTGTCTTCTAACAAGACAGCTCAAACAAAGCATATAATTGGTGGTGACCTGACAGTCACAATCAAACGATTTACACCTTAATTGAATCAAAAACTAACGTTGGATTAAACTCCAACCAAAAACCCTAATGAGATTCTCATTAACTCTCGCACACAAAATTAAACATGACTTACTCAGGATTGGCCTTTAAATCTTTAACATGGAACACTCTAAGATTTTTTCCATGCAAGTCTTTCAAACGATAGGTCAACGACCCTGTAACTTCAGCTACTTTACCCTTGATATACTTTGGGGCTAACTTTTTCGAAAAGTTGTCAACAGTGCTGGAAAGAGAAAAATTCCTCTTCCATACTATATCACCCTTTTTGAAAGATAAAGGACGTTTACGCAGATTATATCTTGCTTTGCTACGCTCGTACGCTAGTTGTAATCTAGACACCACAGATTTATACAGTTCATTAAAGTTATTCACATCAGAAACTACCCGTTCCGTAATAAGCACCACTATTCGGCACGGACCGACCTAAATTAAGGAACGAGGAAGTGTACGCAGTAACTTCATGAATTGCATGTGCGACTTTGTAAACATGTAAATCCCAAGTACGATGGTTATCTTCCACAAAAGACCGCAGGCACGTCCCTATTACGCGATTAGAGCGTTCTACTGCGTTAGCCTGAGGATGGTAAGTGGCAGAGTACCATAACTTTTGTACTTCGTACTGATTCATAAGGTCTTTAAATTGTTTGCTAGTAAATTGTGTACCATTGTCACACATGACAATTTGTGGAACTCCAAATAATAAAAACGTTTCTTCTACCTTCTGCACAATAGCAGGTGCTGTGGCCTGTCTCAATGGATGGACGATGACGTACTTCGAAAACCAATCAGACATGACTAATAAAAAGGAGTTCCCTTTTTCGTCCGTGGGAATGGACCCATTAAATCCATAGACAATATCTGAAATGGATATACTCTACTGGCTTCGCCTTCCCCATCAAACCAGGTCGCAGTAAATTCGAAGCTTTACTCGCGATACAAGTTTCGCATTTAAGTACGTATTTAGAAATATCGGATTTCATGCGTGGCCAATAATATATTTCAGCAATTTTGTTGTAAGTTTTGAAACCACCAATATGACCACTCAGAGGATTGTCATGACAGTCTTGACATAATTTCGCGACGACGTGATTTAGGTACCAAGAGCAATTCGACACAATATTGTGTTTGTTTGGAACGAATTTAAAAATATAGCCATCTTCAACTTTCAAGTTAGGGAACTTCTGCGGTTGAGAATTAATTTTATCTATTAAAGTTTAATACCATTCGCTTTTGTCCTCTGGATTCACAGATATAAGGTGAATATTAACTGGCGCACGAGAAAGAGCGTCGGCCACTACATTAAGTTTACCCTTTCGGTGTAGGATGGAAAAATCGAATTGGTTCAGACGTACCGACCAACGAGAGAGACGACCTAAAGGGCTTTTGACAGTCCCTAACCACTTAAGGGCTTGGTTGTCGGTAATCACCGTGAAGTGGGTTCCTTCAATATATACGACCGAAATTTTTCGATTCCGAAAATAATAGCGGCGCATTCCTTCTCCATTGCGTGATAGTTTCTCTCGTGTTTGGTTAGTGAACGACTTGCATACGCAATCACCTTTTCATCCTCCCCCTCTCTGAACCAAAATGGCACCTAGAACGTGATCTGAGGCGTCAGTTTGCTAAAATCGAGGCTGCTCAATATAGGAGCTGAGATAAGATGGTTTTTTAAATTTCTGAAGGCATCTTCAGCTTGGCCCCCCCCCCCATAATATTTTTTGGCGTTTAGCTTTGCCTTGAAGCAAATGCAAAATTGGCTCTACTATGGTAGAAAAATTTGGTATAAACCTGCGATACCAACCAGCCATACCGAGAAAGCGTTTGATTTCGGTCGCCGTACTAGGAGTTGGAAAGCTAACGATTGCCTCCACCTTTTCTGGGTCAGTTCGCAAGCTCTTGACGATCTACAACAAAGCCAATGTATTTAATTGATTCTCTACAAAACTCGTACTTACTAAAATTAACCTTAAGACCTGCGTACTTAAGCTTATCAAAGACAAGTTGTAAAAGTGCTGGGTGCTCTTCGAATGTTTTGAACACTATAATTATATCGTCTAAATAAACAAAAATGTTAGGATAGCTACCGAAAAGACGATCCATCAATCTTTGTAAAGTTCGAGGGCTATTCTTTAGTTCAAATGGTAAGACCACAAATTCAAATAGACCTCGCCTTGGCACTGTAAAAGCAGTTTTCTCTCTCGACTTAGGAGCCTGAGGGATTTGCCAAAACGCTTTGCTTAAATCAACAGATGACAAGTAACGTGCATCTCCTAACTGATTTAAAATGTCACTGATATAATGAAGAGGGTAGGCGTCGGATTTTGAGACCTCGTTAAGACGCCTAGCGTCGAAACGACGAGTCTCACCACTCTTTTTTCTAAGGGTACGTTTATGTTGGAGCTGTGATAACTGATAAAGCGAAGAAATTGTTTAGCTCTAATCGCTGTTCTACGAATTAACATTGACTTGCGCCCTGCTTCAACATAAACGGTCCCATAAGAATCATTGAATTACAAATCACTGCAACCATCACTGCTTAGAGCTGCAACATAAGCGCAGCCTAACCAAAATTAACGGTGAAGACCAAGCAGATTGAGAAGGTTGGATCGCGCCTAACTTTAGCATTTTATCAATCTCGACATTAAGCTTGTCCAGCATAGCTGGTGACAAGGGATAATGACGCTGCTTGATTGGTCTGGCATCACTGGTGTCGATAATGTGCTCTACTAAAGAAGTGCGACCCAATTTTGGAGAACCTATCTTTTTAAATTTTACTGTGATCGCCTCGAGTGACGTTATCTGTTCGGGTGTTAAATCAGATCTACTGTTTATACCTTGATCTTTGGATAAACTATTAACTTCAGGAGGAACGGTGAAAGTGTCCTTTTCGAAGTCCGTTTTCAACTTGAAAAGTTTACAAAAATCATAACCTAAGTTAACGACAATACATTCTAATAATTTGATAACACCTTCTATGCGTGTTGAGACTCTTTAATTTCTGAATTTTTTGATCGATTTCGATTGACAAAACATTTGCAAGGTATGCGATGCATTTTTGATCTCCAAATCCTTGGCATGTTGTTGTTCCCGCATATGAAGCATCTTTAGCTCATGTTCTTTTTTACATGACATTTCTTGCTCGTGTTGTTCACATTTTAATTTTAAGTCGATATCGTTTGCATTTAATTTTGATTGTACCCAATCACACACTTTGTTAGTCATTTTGTTATTTGACCGTGAATATATTTTCAACGGTGTTGAAATCGGAGTCTTCAATTGGGCTGTTGTGTTACCTGACCAATTAGCAAAGGGTAAATCTAAAAAAATATACATTTTAACAGTCTTGACTGATCGATAAAAGTATATACTAACCACAATTGTCTATATTGGCAACACTACGTTGCTAAAACATTCAGTAAGTACTGCTTTCTATGTCACGCATTAAAGCCCCCTCATCGGCTTCCATGTTGGGCACCTGTGAATTTATATTCGTATAATTTACAGTATCGTTTTCTATAAGCACTACACAAAAAAAATTAATTTGTTGTAAAATACTATTTACTAGAACTGTCATGGTCAAATTCACTGTCTCGACCAGTCATCCATTGACCTAATAATTCCACCATCTGCACATCGATAGAATTTACTTGCACGACCTTTGCGGGACCACCACCTGTACCTTTTACATTTGACTTTTCGTCAGCAAACTTTTGTTTGCTAAGCTTTTTCATGTTTTTATACTTTGTTTGCAGTGCAGCAGCAGATCTTGTGGTTTCTGCTGACATTGTAATCTTTTGCAGTGGTTATCCATATACTGTTCTTTTCTTTATTTGATAGTGGATCTGTTCTCTTACATTCCTCATAGTGTTTATATTAAATTACCACATTTAATAAATCGTTCTCTTCTGCCGTAGTAAAATTTGAAGTTCTCTTATCTTGAAGATCCATTATTCTAATAAAAATGCATTACCTTATTATACAAATAAAATTATCAGAGTGAATTTCGCTAACTTTATAATAATAATGATAGGCTTTATTCTCGGAACTCGACGAAAGTTATGAATGCGTCAAAAGAAGAAAAAAGAAAATGTGAATCTTATACATTACAAATGCAAAAACTCATTGATGCTGTATAGTGGTTGTTGTTCCAAGTGCAGTCCTTAGTTTTTAATTATTTCAGAATAATGTTAAACAAACCTTAACTTTAATAATTACAAATTCAACAAAATTTACTTTTCTTTATGTATAGGGGTTTATTTTTAAAATCGCAGCGCCAAGACGGCTAAACTTGAAAGCCTTCTGGATGACATAAGTTTCAAAGTTTATGTAGTGTGGAGATGGTGTGGTTGATTTTATAAATTGAAAGTTAAAAATATATGATTTTGTGGCGAACCTGTATTAACCTTTTTCTTATTATTAAAATAATCTCTAATCACAAACTTTTAGGTTGCAAAGAAGCCGACTTAAAATTACTATATAAGCAAGCAATTTGGACTGCACCTAACAACCAAAATAAAACGCACATAAAAAGTTAGTTACTGATATAACACGAAAATTTAAATAACAATGGATTGTGAATTAAAATTTTCTATGCTTGATTATTTTAATTATATTGATGGCACTAAAAATTCTCGTACGGTGTATGAAGGGGAACAAGTTTTAGATGCTGGACAATAAAACTTAATGAAATCAAAATGTAATTTTAATTCTTATTTATTTATTTTGTTTTATTTCATAAATTAATCATCTGCTAAAATAGGTGCAGATATATTAGTGATACCACACGCAATTATAAATATGTCTTCGACACAGTGCACAAGACCCCAGGGTAATTTTTCACTTAGAATTTTAAAAACTTTTATTCTTTGGTTGGTCCATTCTATATGTACCCGAGCTGCAGCTATTTTTATATGTATTGGGATTCATTCTCGTCTAACTGCATCTTTGATCGAAGAAATGGTGGCCAATACAATTTAATGTTGTAATCCCTGCAAATGTTGTCAATTAAAAACGCTTTGTCTACCATTATACCGGAATTTTCTTCCACCATATTAATTAAATCGCTATTTTCAAAAATTAATTTGTCTTAAGCACGACCTCCATAAGGCTTACTTATGAAAGTTATTATTCCAGCAGGTGAAACACCTGTCATAAATTTCACTGTTTGAGCACCTTTATAAAGAGAATAAAAACGAATACGACAGCACAAACATTTGGGAATTTGCGTATAAATCTCTGTACAATTTGTGTATCTTGAAAATTTTCAAAACAATTTGGCATATTCTGTTTAATTTCTGTTTCTTCTGTTTAATTGAAGGAAACTCAATTACTGCTTTCAATACAGAACTTAGCAACTTGATCATTTGAAGTATGTAAGTCCTGCATAAAGCAGGTGTTATTCCAAAAAATATTCCCAAAATTGTGTAGTTTAAATTCCATTTCAACTTAACAAATGTTAAAATCACTCGTTCACGAATAGATAGTTTGTGAACACGTTCATCTTTATAGATCATCTTTATTAGATCCCTTCAGAATCTCTTCCAACATTGTTTGGCTATTTAATCCAGTTAAACTACTCAATGCAGAATCAGATGTAATGAATGCACACAACATCAAGTTTGCAGGAGTATTCACTTGCACCGTAAAATCACGATAAGTTTTGCAGTTCACCGTTGGTGTATCCACTTGCATTAACGATAAAAGACCATTTGCAGCTTCTAATTCGTCATCGTTTGGCTCCTCATCGATATTTGGTTCTGCTTCTACCAAGTTATCACATTGGTCTTTCATAATCGGTAAGCCGACTGGAAAGGTGTTCATCCCCAGACCATCCGGTTTACACTTTTGACATGTAATTTTGACAGTTAACTTTCAAAGTAACCTAAAAGTTGCTGCTAAACTCTGAGCAGTAAGGCACTTAAATAAATGATTTTCCAAGCTTTGATATTCTCTAGCCGAAGCGAATGTTGAAATTTTCCCCATTTTTGCTTAAAAATTCAAATTTCCCGGTTTTTCCTGGCGAAATTTTTAAAATTATAAATTCCCTATATTTCCAAGTGTTCTTGGAATACTGGTGTTCCAGACCCCCCGGTTTACAATTTTGACTTTATGTTTTTATATTATTTTTATAATTAACTCTCAAAGTAACACAGAAAGTTGTTGCTAAACTCCGTGAGCAGTAAAGTAATTAAATAAATATGCTTTCCAACTTGCTTTAATTTTTTCTAGCTGAAAATGACACGTTTTTGCAGGAGCAGCAGAATCGTGCTGTATTAGGATTAGTTACAACTGATGCGCTTGAATGGATTAACGAGATTCTGAAAGATTTTTAATTTGCCCCCCCAAAACATTTTCTAAATACGCTACTGCTACTACTACACACCACATAGAAATATAATTGAAATAAACTTTAAATTGAAAAATAAACGCAACAATTAAATTAAGAAAAATATTATGACCTTTTTCTCTTTGGTTCGAAGTAATTTGGTGGCGCACTAAAAACTTTTGGCACAAATTTGGATGCACTTTGATTTGGACTCCGGTGACTCGCGTGTCTTCTAATTTTGATAATCAAATTTGATTATCTGTAGCACAGCGCCATTGGTCCTGGAGTTTAACTTTGTATACCCTAGTTGGATATCCCAAAAAAGCGTACGCCGTGCCATCTTTTGGTCAATTATGGCCAGATTCTCACCTAATTTATGTACAAAATCACCGCGTAGGCGGCGGCACCATAGATTTCCAACTAGCGTTATTGGTTGGATATCCCAAAAAAGCGTACGCCGCGCCATCTTCTGGTCAATTATGGCCAAATGCTCACCTAATTTATGCACAAAATCACCGCCTAGGTGGCGGCACCATAGCTGTCCAACTGGCGTATTAAAAAACATTTTTAAAAAATTTAAAGCTAGTGTACCAAATTTCAATTTTATATATATAAAAATGAAAATTCATGAGCGAAAGGGTTAAATTTTCAAACTTTGTGGTAAACATTATTTTTATCAGAAGGAGCATTAGATGTACAATCCGAGTCATCCTTGCGGGGAACTATTGCCCCTTTGCCCCCCTCTAAATTCGCCACAGAGTTGTAGGTTAGTTTAAGGACACGCGACACCGACCAACACGCCATTGTGAAAGAAAGGGAAGCTTGTAAATTTAAATTAAAATAATTTAAAAAAATTAAAAACCAAATTTAAATCTTTTATCCAACACCTCTGTCTTATGAAGGCATAATAACGCCGATTTTACATATCTTATGGGGTCTATAAAACACTAGTGATTTATGTAAATTATGAGCACACCTACTTTATACTAATTTTCATAATTTACATCTGACATTTTAAAACGTCAAAACTTTTAATTACATTTTCAACTATTATTACGAGATATTGGATAAAGCTTTGTATTACACACGTGTCTTAACAGCAAATAAGTTACTAAAGAAAAATTAACCACTCAAGCAAGCTCTCGTGGCTAAACATTTATTTCGTAACTTATTTGCCTTATAAGACACTTGTATAATAAATAGCTATTCATTGTAGGTACCTAGTATATTAAAAAAATTGAAAGAGAATTTTTTTTGGCGTCCACGTGACGCAGGAATCAGAAAGAAAGGTGCTTTTAGTTCCTATTTCTTCATTCCATATTTGTATGCTACGCGAAGCGGATCGTAACAATATCTAATAGTTACAAATTACTGATTTGGGTTTGACTTTAAACAAAATGTGGAAAATTATCAAGCGTCGATGATTTATTACTTATTAATAATAATTTAATATTTTCATAAAAAATTAAAATGTTTAAATACTTAGAATTTCAAGTTAGTCTTTAAAATCCTTAATCCAACAACAGTTTTCCGTAGTAACTCCAAATGAACCTGTACATTATCTCGTCTTTTCGCTATAAAAGTAAAGGATTTATAATTTCTAGTCGGTTTTGTATCAAGCATTACCACATCCTGCAATTCTTCAATGTAAGTTATTCTATAAATAACATTTAAATTTCTCAATTCCATTTTTAACTGCTCTTCATTCATGTGCACTACCGACGATAAATCGCTTTGACTAGACATAGTCCCAACACGTTCGGTGAATTCCGTAGTTGACTTTTGTTTAATAGCGTCGACATTGTCCACAATCGTAACCGATTTCATCAGATTTTGGGATTCCAGCTTCAAACTTTCCGTCAATATTTTAAACATTTCTTCGGCAGCTTTCTCTTTAGCAACTTTTTTACTTCTCGATTGTCCCCGAGTAACATTGCTTTCAGAATTATGAATAACTTTGCAATCAATCCTGAACTCTTCATTTTCAGCAGCCACTTCTACGTATATGGGAAGTTGCACCATTTTCTTAACACAAATTTCACTTAATTTTCCCACATAATTTTCAAATGGCACAGTTTTGACAATTCCATGGGACAGAATTTCGGATTCCTCAATTTTAATAAGCATCGCTTCAACAGCTTTCTGTTTGGCATCTTTTTTGGTCTTTGATTGTCCCTGCGTAATGGTATTATCAAATATTTTGCACTCAATAATAAATTCGCCATTGTTAGTCCCACATTCTGTATACGAAGGAAGCACTTCTTGTCTCTTAGAACAAAGTTCGTTTAACTCTCCAACATAATTGTGGAACGATTCATTCAGGGGACTTGATTTGCCGGCCGTTTCATTTTCCATCCTGTTTCTGCGTAGGTGTTCTTCTCTTTCACTGTATACTTTCAGCATCGCTTCAGCAGCTTTCTGTTTGGCATCTTTTTATTTGGTCTTTGATTGTCCCTGCGTAATGGTATTATCAAATATTTTGCACTCAATAATAAATTCGCCATTGTTAGTCCCACATTCTGTATACGAAGGAAGCACTTCTTGTCTCTTAGAACAAAGTTCGTTTAACTCTCCAACATGGACTTAGAAGCTCAGGACAGGTATCTATGGATTGAAATGGCGATCTCTTAAGCGAATCACGTCAAACTATGATACCAGATGGCGCAGAATTTCATTGGCCTAATATTCGAAAGAAAGCTATGAGTTTTTATAAAAATTAATCATATTTATGACGTTTTTGAATATTTTCTTCACATAGCGTATGTTTTCAGTAATGTAATAGTAATATTTAAACAAAAAATATATATATATTTAAGAACAACAAATCACAAATACAAATAAACAATTAAAATTAGGTTTTTGAAAACTTGGATACTTTTTTCCGTTCAGCAGCAACTTTTCTTGATTCACAATTAATATGATGAGTATATTGTCTTAACCTCATCGTAATATAATAATGAATAATATAAGACAATATATCTGTTTTATGTGATACACATGGAAATGTAAACTTCCCATTTTTAATCAAATCTGTAACCACTTGTTCATATGTTATACATCGGTTTGCTTGATATATTTCAACAAAGTTGATTCAATAATTTGAATTATTCCAAAAAAATGTGAGTTTGGATGTGTCAATCTTCCTAAGCTCTTAATATTTACTAGAGAAGAATACTTATTCACTGTATCAAAATTCGGATTGCAGAAAGCTGCCAAACAATTTTCGCATTTAGTGTGCTTTCTTAATTGTTTGTACAAATAGCCGGTCACATAATAATTGACACAATCTGCTGCATCGGCGAGTAAATAAGAGTGATCTAATTGAATCACATCTTCACACTCCCACTTTCCTTCTTCAATTAAATTATCCAACTTGTCTTTCAAATTTTGTTTAAAATTAATTGGATTTTTATCTTTGTAAATTTCTTTAATTTCTGCCAAAGTTATTTGCAATGGTTTATCTTCTGTATCGATCATACAATTGCCATACTTAAGTGGTTTTATTATCGAATTTAGTGACAAAATATTATACAATTGCAAAAAAGTGGGAGTGCACGGGTGATCATTTGCACCACCAGCTTGTCGAATGGTTCCAAAAAATTGCTAAAATATAAAACATAAATAATTAATTAAAATTATTAGCTCTTGAAAATACATTATAATGATAATCATATTTAAAACATAAATAATAATAGTTTACAGAAAATATTTCTTTATAAAAATTACCTCCAGAGGATCTTGGCTCATTTTGCCTGTCAATACGTATTTGTAATTACAATTATTTAATAAGTGTTCTGATAAATCAATTACAGACATTAACGTCACTCTCAAGCTTTCCGCAGTGGTGCTCGTTAAGAACTGGTCGTTTCTTATTTTATAATCCAATTTTTCACGTTCCCACTGATTTAGCCATTCCAAAGAATTTTTAAGATACTAATAAATAAAATTTATTAATTAAATTTAAAAAAACATACTTTTATTTATTGTTTATATGATACAGTAGAACCCCTCTATAACGAAAGCTCAAGGGACCAGCCTACTTCGCAAACAAAAGTCAAGAGACCGAACTTTTACTCGTTATAGCCGTTATCGTATCGTTAACCTCGTTATCGTATTATAGATTTTTTCTTGAACAACGTTCTCCTGCATACTATAAAAATCTTTTTTCATTGTAAGAATATTATTTTTTAATCTAATAATTTTTCTATTTGCTCTAACATTTTTATTTCGTTGGCTGGTTAACTTCTTTTTAAGAATAGTATGCTTTAACTTATTGGAATCAGTCAAATGCATACGAACTCTTTTAATAAGGTGCTGTGGATTTCTTTTAGTTCTCCATATTTTACTATTTATACTACTTGAAAGAAGTGAGCAGTAAGAACAGACGGTTTGCTCAGCTTTCAAAATATAAGGGCAACTGTCACTTCTCCAGATTCCATTTACATCTATAAAACCTGCAATGTCAGAAATAACATCAGTTCTATTAGTTCCTAAACACACCGGAAGATTATTTACAAAATTAACTACTACTTCTAAATCTAACAAAGAAGTAATCTTATCGACCGAACAATCTACGAGGTTTATCAATTTAGAAAATATACTGCAAGTGTAAGCCATCGATTGATCTAACCAAATTTGTTTCTCAATAACCGGAAGTTTCTTATTTGAAATAATTATCATTTTTGAAAATATCAATAAACGATCACCATCTTTATCAAGTTTATGGTATCCCCATGAATCTGGTAAATTATTAAAATTATGTTCAAATAATTCTTCAATTGATAAATTAACCGCGTTATTTTCTAGAACCGCTTCATTTTCTGCAACAACCATTTCGTTTACTTGCACTACAGTGAGATCACGATCAGGACAAATTGAACTTGATTGTTCATCAATAGCCTCGGACTTAATATTTTTGATTTTAATGAATGGTTTACGCACAAATGGTTGCTTTCTAGTTTGTACATTTTTGCTAAGATAAGCAGGACAGTTGGGAAAAATAGTAGGAATTGCAGTGTCAGATAAATGTGGGTTTTGCAATCGTACCTAAATAAATAATAAATTAAATTGATAATCGATAATAAAAAATAAATTGTTAACATTAGTATTGCCACCTAAAGAAAAAATATTATTAACTGGAAATGTCAATAGTTATTTTAAACACAGGAAGACTAACCTCGGTGGTAACTATAATAATAACCTCTACGTATAATAATGTCATCGATACTTACTTCTTCATCTGGAATGCCTGGAATATTATATCTTATAATTTTCGTTCGTATAATGCAATCTTCTGTAAAATGTCTTTCACAAACCCTATGACTCTCTTTCAACTCAAAATCTCGAGGAATGATTTTGTTCCATTGCCTACGTCTTTCAAGATCTCGTGGTGCAATGAACATAGAATAGGACTTTAATTTCTTCTTTTCGCTTTCATATCCACTTAAGCAATTAGGCACGACACATTTGAAACCCATTTTAAATCTAATTAAACAAAAAATACAAATTTATCGCAACTTTATATAAATCAGGTTAGAAAATACTTACAACACAAACAAACACTTTAAACTTAAAAACACTAACTTTTAACAAACCGGTAAAAAATTAAACTTTTAATAAGTGTATATTTTCTTCTTTCATATTATAATTCAATATTATTTTATTTTTTATCGGTATAAATAAACACGCATTTTGAATTTTAAAATTAATACGGCCTTGGTTGTTCAGAGCCACCTGGTGGTAACTTATTCGTTATTCGCTTAAGGAATCGAAAATTATAAGCTTTCAGGTATGAAGATGCGGGTCCTTAGCTTCTAAGTCCATGCTCTCCAACATAATTGTGGAGCGATTCATTCAGGGGACTTGATTTGCCGGCCGTTTCATTTTCCATCCTGTTTCTGCGTAGGTGTTCTTCTCTTTCACTGTATACTTTCAGCATCGCTTCAGCAGCTTTCTGTTTGGCATCTTTTTATTTGGTCTTTGATTGTCCCTGCGTAATGGTATTATCAAATATTTTGCACTCAATAATAAATTCGCCATTGTTAGTCCCACATTCTGTATACGAAGGAAGCACTTCTTGTCTCTTAGAACAAAGTTCGTTTAACTCTCCAACATAATTGTGGAACGATTCATTCAGGGGACTTGATTTGCCGGCCGTTTCATTTTCCATCCTGTTTCTGCGTAGGTGTTCTTCTCTTTCATTGTATACTTTCAGCATCGCTTCTGCAGCTTTTTGTTTAGCGTCTTTCTTGGTTCTCGATTGCCCTCGGGTAACAGTATTATCAAATATTTCACATTTAATAATAAATGCACCATTTTCGGATCCACATTCAGTGTATTCGGGAAGAGCAACCATTGTTTTATAACACAACTCGTTTAACATTCCCACGTGATTTTCTGATGCCTTGCTTGATTGTTGCTTTTCATCTTGAACCAAATATGTATTTTCGCTATTTAATCGTTCCAATGCATTTTTCGCGCACAACTGTTTGGCCAATTGTTTCGTTTTAGCAACAGCTTCCGCAAAAGTTTCTTCATTTTCACCCAATTTAAGGGTTGCACAGAACTCACTTCCTTTTGGCTGTACGTCATACACTGGTTGCGGTATACGCCTGATTTGTGCCATCTCTTGCAAAACAGATATTGGAGATTTTTCTGTTGCCATTTTGTAACTTGCGATATGCTTGTAATATGTTAAATGTATTTTGATTTTAATTTAATACCACTATATTTACCTTTATAGTGTTTAAGTAGATAATCCTTGTCGGATAATCTTATAATCCTTGCGAGATAATCGAAAATGTGTTAATACAATAATTTCAAGAATTCTAAAGGATTCAGATTGACTAAGCCATTAAAATAGGTGATTTTAGACATTGGCCATAAAATCCTAGATAGTTTGTTTTGGTCGTTATTGTTTGCAGCCACTCTTTAATTTAATAAAACATGCATGCGATTTATGCGCGTGTTATAATCAATATCAAGTAGTCAAAAAAAAAGAAGATAAAAGTCAGCAATACAGCACAACTTATTCAAAACACATGTACCATTTTCACGTTAAATATAAATATACAAACAAATAGGGGAGAGGCTTGTAATTGGACCACCCATAGCATTTTTGCTCCATAACTCATCTTCACATTAATATTTTTGGATATATAATGATAAAACCATTGGAAAGAGAACGTCATTAGCTAAAATTTTGCTGAAGACACATATTTGATTACTCGAAAAACAAAAACGTTATCACCATTCTCCTGAAGAGACTAAAAATTGGCTCTTTTTATTTTTGGCATGTAAGTTGACCACCCCCTAAAAAGTTGCTGAAAAGTCAAAAAACTTAACTAAAATCGACTGATTTACAAAATTAATGATCTTTTATTGAATTTTAAGTGAAAAAGTGAAGAAAAAAGAATACAAAACATCAAAAATGAATTAATTGTCATTTTTAATTCCTTCTTCGCTTTCGCAACTTTTCGCCATGTGGTCATCTTACATTCTCGAGGATTTTGAAACAAAAACAAATACGCAAAAACACGATATATTTGGAATTCACTTTGGATTATTAAAATTCAATGGAATACCAGTCTAGCTCATATATTTACCATAGGATATCAACGAAAATTGTTCACTTTATAAGCAAACGGAAAAATCAATATTTTAAAAAAATTATTTTTTTTCCACAATGTTTGTCGGAGCTAGTGCGACGCGTCTATTTGCTTCTAAACCACATAAAAATTGAAGGCTATGTCAAAGAGCACGATAACAGTTGAAATGGCGGTATTCCCATCGACAGTTTTTTCTAAAATACTTGGTGGTCATCTTACATGCATGGTCAACTTACAAGCCTCTCCCCTACCTATTTCATTGAACCAGTAAGCATCAATAATCAGAATTGATTGATTAAGAAGTCTTCAGACCTATTGCAATAAAAATCAACGCATGGTCCTTCGAGCCGGATATCAGTACAAGAGTTCGATTAAATAATAATCATCAACAATAACGTCAACAAGTACAACCATTCATACGGTTCGGTACATCAGTGTGCGTTATATACATAAATTATATCAGCAAGTGCAACCAAGAGGTTCAGCATACATCATTATCATTATAGAAGACCAGGATCTTCGAAACATCACAGTTACAAAAGTAAAAGTGATCGCAAAAATATAAAAGCAAGATCATCACAGCAACGGCAATAGCCAAACAGCAAGCAGTGCGCGGACAAGGGTAAGATCATTTTATATTGCTGGGTCTCTCCGAGCTAATTTATAATTTAATTGAAATGTGAATGTGGCCTTAGATGGCTAATCGTATTAACGGATCATCGGATATTCGGATAAATTATACCTATTAATCCGTTGATTAATTGCCCTTTTGCCCCTCCCCCCTCTAAATACGCCACTGTAGTCCACAGGTTACCCCCAGTTATGGCAGTCCATTGTTAGTGGACAACGATGATGACCATGACCAACAAGGGGCAAATCAATTAGCCCTGTATGAAGAAGGGATTAGCCCTGTACCAAGAAGATATTAGCTCTGTCTCAAGAAGGTTTTAGCCCTGCTTGAATAAGGTTTTATCCTTGGTAGAAATAGTTTTTTTTCTTTTAATTTTTTTTAGGGTCTCGAGGACGCGACAATTGTAAGATGGCCGTGTTAGCATTAGTAGTAGGGAATACAGTATCCTGCCTATGAATAGACCAATAGAAAGAGATATCACCCAAGTGCGGACCTGATAATAGAGCTGTTACAATATTAGAACGACCGTGTATGTGAAAATCCCCGTAAAGTCTGTTAATACGTGGTAATAATGGGTTGGTAATGCGAAAGGAACTATATAAGCAATACGAAAAACTAGAAGAAGCTGTAAGAAGGGCGACTAGAAGTAACAATAAGAACAATAATAATAAGGAAGAATAACGGAGAATAACAATAATTAGGATGAATAATAATTAAGAAGAACAAGAATTGGAAATAATTTGGAAATAAAAGAAGAACGATTTAACATATTATAGAAGAAGAGGACTGTGATGAAGAAAAGATAGTTACGCCACCTGTTGCCGATATTTTGACTCATATTCGTGAGATTTCGCTCGCCTCTCAATTTTTTGCGATTTTTTTTTGACACAAACCTAATCGAAATCCCGCTGAGTAAATGTGCAAACTTTGGTTAAAATCGGCCGAAGGGTTTAGGCGTGTATAGCGCACAAACATCCAAACAATCTCCTTTATATACGAGTAGTATACATAGATTTGCGAACAGTGCCGTAACTAGAACTGGTACACCCTAGAACTTTTGGTGCCTATGTCCAACTATGAAAAATACGCCTTAATGGAAAGGGTGGGGGCGGGGTTTACTTCCTTGCGATTTATATATGATGCGTGATCATTATGGGATGCAGGTATTCTAATGTGAGTGCCGTCAATAACCCCAATGACTTTTCAGAAACTTTCTCAAAGCAAAGAAACCTTCTCATACTTCTATTGCTCTTTCATTGTTGGGCCATGCAATAAATCTTGGAGCTAATTCAACTAATGCTTTTGTGACCTTCCGTACTGAAATTAAAGCTGTTTTTTTTTGCTTTTGAAACATCAAATTTTTCGCAAGTATATCTTAAAAGAAATATAATTATTTCAGTTCTTTCAATTAAACAATTTCAATTTACCTATACGAATCGGGAATGACCATCTTCCATATAATATGGCAATCATCACTTGCTTTCTTGGAAAAATAGTTTCTCGACCAGATTTCTTTCTAAGTTCGGTTCTAGCAAGGTTAAAAATCGAACGCATATTTCACACGCTTATTTGCAAAACTGAAAAAAGCGTTGTAAGTGCCAAATCGAACGAGCCCTAAATACAATATTTTTAATTAGGACTTATTAATTTTGGCGCCTGTCGGCGTTTCCATTCAAACGGCGCCTATGGCCGGGGCCATACCCTAGTTACGGCACTCTTTGCAAACACAATTTTTGATAATCAATGGCCAATAGACCATCCGAAGTGTATTACGCAAATTCATCACATGCTTTAAAGTCTAATTTAATCTTAGCACACCATATTTAATGGGTAATTTACCAGCTCCCAGAGTAATTCCAGCATGTCGCGCCTTTTCAAAGGTAGGTGTTGATTATGCTGGACCCTTTTCTATCTAAGATGGTAAAACATGGAACAGAAAAATAGTCAAGGTCTATGTTTAGCCACCAAGGCGATTCACTTCGAACTTGTCGGAGACCTCACATCAGAAGGTTTTTTGAATGTATTCAAACGTTTTGTATGACGACGAGGAGTTTGTCACGAAATATTTTGAGATAATGCCACAAATTTTGTACGCTCACATAATCAACTATAAACGCTATTGTCTAGATAAGCAAATCACATGACATTTCAATCCTCCCAGAACTCCCCACTTTGATGGAATTTGGGAAGCTGCGGTTAAAAGTATTAAATTTCATTTAAAGAGAATTATTCAAAATGTCAACTTAACATTTGAAGAATTTTATACGATTCTTACTCAGGTCGAAGCAGTATTGAATCTTCAAGCATTACCTCCAGGTCACTTTCTTATTGGCTCCACAATCATGGTTGTGCCACAAGAAAATGTTATTGACCAAGGCACTACATACACTACATGTATTTCCAGCATATGGTTTCTCAATATGGTCCATACATGTATCGATCTATAATGTTATTACAAAGACAAATTTTCAAAAGAAAAACAGTAATTTGATTTTATATAAATTTTTCTCTATTATAGTCTGTAAAAGAACTGCATGTGATTTACTTTAAAATCTTGCTGTTAAATTTGCAATTAATAGTGTTTGTAAATAATTTTGTATTCTTTGTTTTACTTGTCTCATGTAATTTACACAGCAACCTGTTGATTATATTTTGGTATAAAAGATGGCGCCTTTCTTTTCCGGGCTTGGTAATTAGAAATATAAAATGAGCGGCTCCGATTTATATTATATTTTAAAAGAAATGTTACATTGTTGATCATCACAACGTCACATCATCACAAATTTCCGATTTCAAACTTTCATTTTTTGTGTTTATTGGCTGCAATGTTAACGTGAGAAGTAAAAATTTACTTATGTGAAAAAATGTTACCGGTAATATAGTATACAGGCAGTTTCATCTAGCAGCGCTTTAGCTATACTGCAATACACCATTAAATTGCTATGACGTAGGCCAAGATTATGTGGTCCAGCCAAAAATTGTCAATATGAGCTAAGGTATAAGCACTTGCTTTGAGTAATTATATAACAGTAACAAGTACAATAGGCGGGTGATTTAAAGCCCAATTTTTTTACATTTATGATAATAATATTTATTAAGAGAGGTGTATACAAAAGTAATCTCTTAAAAGGATGATTTCTAACAAGTTTTTCGGAGATGAATCGATTCCCCACTCTGAGTCGAAAATATTTTGTTGCGTACACAATGCTTAAAAGTTCCTTTTCGATCGTGTTATGTATTTGGTAACTCAATAACAGATAATAACAAAATAACGTAATTAACTTTATTTTTGTAGTTCAAGTAAATTTTAATATAAAATTTATTATCGTAAAATATAACAAGTAAAAATATTGTTCATAATACCACCGTGAACATACAAAAACATAAACATACAAAAAAGTATCTAACAGATCGTAGAATACTTTTGCTCTGTTTCGCTCAATGTTACCGCTCCAAGTGTTACATTGGATGCGTCAGTAGTCAGAATAAATTCTTTATCAAAATTTGAATATTGAAGTACTGGGTCGTTCATTAAAATTTGCTTACTGCCCTCAAATGCGTCAATAACTTCTTGATCATGTTTAATTTTGGCACCCTTTTTCAAACATTTTGTTAATGGTTTTATATCAATTTTGCAAAATCCTTAATAAATTTTCTATAATACCGTAATAGTCCTAAATAGCTTTTAATTTCTTTTGTAGTTTTTGGTAATGGGAAATTCTTTATTGCCTTGACTTTATCTGGATTATGTTTCACTCCCTCTCCTGTAATAACGTGACCTAGATATGACACTTCCTTTTGTAAAAATGAACATTTTTCTAACTGAACCTTGAAATCACAGCCTTGCTGATAAGCATTTACATGTTGACTTGCAGGTAGAAAGTGGAGTTGACCTAATAATGTGATTTGGAAATTATTTAAACACAGAAAAATTTTGTTGAGGAAATGGTGTAAAATTTCTATTCGGATTAAAAGTATCTGGTCGAATAAATTGTGGTCTTTGAAAATTTGATTTATGCTGGTTCGAAAAATTATGATTTGAATAATTATTTCTGAACATCATTGTGTGATCTGAGTTGCACGGTTTGGGTCGTTCGGCCATAGTTCGATCTGTGTTGAAAGCAAAATTGTTTACCGATAGGCGATGCATGTTGAATAATTGTAGTTCAAAATGTAAAAAAAGCACTATAAGTACTCCATGCTACTTTCGGCACATTTTGTTTCCGTATGACGAGGTGTTTACACATTCACTTTCAGTCGTTCGACATTGATTCAGCAACAATCGCCGATCAGAAGTAGAGTTTTTCTACTTCCGCCGAATGGCCAAGTCGAAAGGTGGTTTACATATTCAATTAGCCTTCGATTCAATAATAGACCGCAATCGTTCAACCCACATCGACCCGTGAAAACGCGCCTTTACTACTAGACCAATTTGTCCATGCAATCTTTGCAGAAAAGTCTGTAATGCTAAATACTAAAAATAAAATTATACAAATTGCAAATGACTGAGTAGACGTATGTTTCTGTAGCTGTCGATATTTGGTTGTTTTGGGTGGTTATGTGAGATCTGCTTTGATTGAATCGTTTAGTGTGTGGAAAGTGGATTGCTAGAAATCGAATTCGGTAGTTATAGGTAGGTTTAAAAGTGAATTGGTGCTAAATATTACATTAATTAATTATCAATGCGATAAGGAAATTGAGGTTAGAAAGTTGAGCTCTCAAAAAACGGAACAGCTGAATGATAAACTCGATAAAATCATAAATATTGCGCATGATATAAAAACTGACATACAGGAAAAATTGACTAAAGTTGATCAACTGGAAGCACGAATTTGTCAACAGGACGAAGTCATAACCTCTTTCAAGGAGGAAATATTGAAAACCAAAACCTTCGTATTTTTGGTGTAGAAGAACGCGAAATGAAGAAGCAAACAGTATTGCTTTGGAAATAACAAGAAGCATGGTAAAACTGGAACTCCGTCTTAGTGATATTGAGAGAAGTTATCGAATTGGAAGGGCTGATACATCAAATTCTAGTTACAGAGGAATATTAATATTAGTTAGATTTTTTCATATGGTAACAGGAAGCTGTTGAAGAGTACTCGTTACACCATTCAGGAAGATTTGACGGCTTATCGTTACCAGCTGTTAATGGATGCTAAAAACTTGTGGACAGTAAATGGTAAAATAATGGCTGCCATCACAGAAATGGACCAGCCAGGATTAAAGTTTTGGTTGGTTTATTGTATATTATAGTTTTGGATATTAATGGATAATGTGAGTTCTGTTTATACTATTTATTAGGAATTTTTGATTTAATTTATGTACATAAAAATTTTAAATTTAATCTTTTAATATCTTACCATACCTTCTGATGGTTAAGTATTAATGTTTAGCATATGTAAAACCGTAATGTGGCAAAAGTATGGAATCAGTTGTTGACGATATCGAATTGGCTAGTTATCTTGAAGCGGTAATTACTGCTGCCTTGTCACTTCAATATAGATTATTATTATTTTTTTATTAGTACCTGTTTGATTCCTGAAACTGATCTATTTATCGCGGTTGGATTTGATTTTTATCCATAATCTTTTCTCTTTAACTTGATATTCGTATGGAATAGCACAAGGGCTCGAATAATATCTGACTATTTCCCGAGTACAAGTCTGAGTCATTACTTAGCACCAGGACCGAAAAGGCCCAAGTACTCAAAAATCTTTTTTTTTATAGATCAGTTATTTTTACTTCAAAATTTACATTATTAAAAATGTCGTTAAATTTTATTTCTCAGACAATTTAGCTTAAATTTTAGGGTTAAATATCAACAATGCAAACCATTAATCAACATTTTAATTATCTAGACCAAACAACGATTAAATTATATACCTATGGAGATACTTTAAAAGCAACTGTTCATCTCGGGAGTAGAAAAACAACGACAATTGGTCAACTTGACATCTTTTCTTCATCAGCAATGTTTTTTATTTTGACTTCTTGATGTGTTAAGCCTTCTTGTTAGCTGGTTATATAGACAATTCATATGTAAGTGAAATTTTTTTTTAAGCACTTCTTTATTTAAAATTAATATTTTCATTATTTGGAAAGAAAGATTGAAAAATGCATCAACACGATAGTTACAATAAACCGTAGAAGAGTTTGGATGAGGGCCACATAACAACTAACAAGTATCCATGTGGTGGTTCATTTCTACAACTTCACGATTAAAATCGATGTGTTCTGGAATAAGACTGATATCTCGAATGTATTCTTTCTGACCCTTCATTTCGTTGCTAAGAATCTCTACGATATGACGTATCGTATCGAGGACTGCGATCATCTCTTCTTCGGCGATCTCTTACATCATAATCGTCAAAAGTGTGGTTTCCCATGTACATTCCAGGTGTAGGAGAGTGTGCATGTTTAGTGAATGAAAAATCAACTCTTACGGTTTTCCCATTTATATCCTAACGAGAAATATTTGTTTTCGCGTCATAAACAATTTTAATTTTTTCAATTGGCCCAAACGGTAAAAACACTGCGCAGAGTTTGTTCTTTTGTATACTTGCTCATTCCGAATACACCTAAACATCTCGATTGTTCTGGATTATCACGTTCAGTATATCGACGTTCATGAAATTCTCTTCTCAAAGCACGATCTCTTCTCTCGGTATTGCAATAACCACGATGGATGCTTCGAGGAGGGCTGATACGTCTATCAAAACGGGCTCTAAAACTGGATCGTGGCGATTCCTTTCTGCTAAAACTTCTATCATAGTAATCCGTGGGATTCCTTTATAAATTGGAGAACGTCTTCTAAATTCTCTATCGCTCGTGCTATTTATGTCAACAAATGTATTTACTTTTTCCTATACTACACTGAAAAAAATGGTTTGTCATATTGATGAAAAATTCATCATTTTTACACTGATGGATCAAAATTTATTATATTAATGAAAAAATTTCTTCATAAATAGGATGAATTTTGTTCATCGTGGTAAAAATGATGAATTTTTCATCAATATGATAAACCATTTTTTGAGTGTATAAAATGCTTTGATAGTGAGCATTTATATAGTATTTTTTTAATAATTTTTAATTGGTATCGAATAAATAAATACCCAAATTTTTATCTTAATACCTATAAGTATTTTTGGATTATGGGATTATTATCACCCGAAAGTGACAGTAAATTGGAAATGAGCTTATCTGATTCAATTAATGATGTCAGTGACGAAGAGCTATCACCAGTGTTGGACGATGTGGTGAATTAAATGCAGGCGATTTCATTGTCATCCAATTTTTAACAAATGAAAGAGTGGTGCACTTTGTTGGACAAATTACCACAATTTATAATGACCATGAAATAGAGGTCAATTAGCAAATCATGGTAAAATATAATGTACAACTGGCTATTTGGAAAACCGACGAACAGCATCTGATGTCGATCGTTACTTGGTTATGAACATATAGGTTAGAACCATTCTTCTCGATTCAAAATAGATTTATTTATTCTATATTTAAAAAAATCAAATTCTTTACATGAATAAAGTATAAGTCATGTTTAGAAAACTTCTGTGAAATAATTATAATAATCGTCCATAAATTAAATATAAGAGGAATAATTTACGGACAGAATGTACTCTTGCACTCCCTGATAGCTGCTTGTGGAAGCAGCGAATAGCTTACCAGTACGGAGAGAAGCCTTAAAGTAAGTGATACTTAGCATTATTGTCAGCCGCCAGAAACTACTGTTAAAATTGAGAAAAACAAAAGATAAAAAAGTAGGGTTTGTTTAATGTAGTTTCAAAATTAAAAAGTACAGAATGGAAGGGATACTGGAGGTATGACTTTAACAATAAAAAAGTTTAAATAGAAAAAAAAACAGAAGCGTTGACACTGAAGGTGCCAAAAGCTTTTAAAAAAAATTGCCACGCTCCTGAGTGACGACCGTAACGGCACCACCGTAAAAAAAATTTAAGCAACCAAGTCACTGTAAATCTCCTGAGAGAAATAAATATGCAACACAAATTGTAATTACTCGCTCAAATTTAAAATACAGTAGAACCCCTTTATAACGAGTCCGATTATAACGATTTATCGGCTATAACAAGTAAAAGTTTAGTCCCTTGGCTTTTGTTTACATGCTAAACTGACTGTTGACCCTGGTCGAAATGTGCCCATGGTCACATTGGTCATATCCCCAAATTTCTTGGGGATATACCCATAGGCATGTAATCTGACCATGGGTATATATTGCGATGTACCGGGGTGTAAAATTTTATTAAATAACCTACCCCCAGTAATCGATTTATTTTTGAGTAATGAGACTCTTATTTTTTAAAATTCAATTTAAACATTCAAATAAAATGGTAAATAAAATCAAGCGTTGATACGAACGGTCAAATGTGTGCGCCCATCTGGATGCACGTGCGTCTCTGTCCACATACAATTTACAACGCCTTGCTTGTAAATTTGCAATTTTATTTTTCAATCTACCAATTTAATTTTCTTTTTATCCAATTTTTGTATTAATTATTATTTTTTTTAACAATCCAGATTCGTTTTTCAAACAATCGAAACAATTTTATCCAAATATTCGTATAAAATTCCCAAACTTTTCAAATTTCCAAATAATTCAATTTAAAAAAAATCACTTAACATCAAACTCACATATTTTTTATTTCACAATCCAAAATTTTAATCCAAAATATAATTATTAAAGTAAATGTAATTAATTTTAACGGAGACCAACTCCAGCACGTCCGTACTTTACGGCTTCAACGGCAAAAAGCCCCCCACTTCCTTCGCTTGGTTACCAACTGGACGCCGGCGGGAAAAACGAGAAGTTTTAAATATTAACAAAATTAAACAAAAACATACAAAATAACAATATTCTTAAAAATCAAATTAAAAATTTATTAATTGGATTTTGGAACACGACAATATATTATAGTGACCATTATAGGTAGAGATGATGTGACCATGAGCATAATATGTGATGTGACCTTGGGCACATGCGATTTTAATTTTATGCGTAAATTTAATAAAATGAGAAATATGTATTTAGAAATTATTTATTTATTATTAAAAATTATTAAAAAAAACTAAATATAATAAAAAAACATGAAAGAGCCAAATAGAATAAAAAAAAACATAAAAGAACCAAGTGTATTATAAAAAACAGTAAATAAAATTTAATCTTTTTCATAAAAATTTGGAAATTCCCCAATGTATGTCGATTCTCCAAAACTCATTAATACGACTTGTGTAAAAATGTCATTAGCATTAACCAATTGCAGGCCGTTATACACAATGTCACCAGAAACTTTTATATGCAATGCTTTTGCCCCACACGAGTGATTTGCCACATATTGAGTCTTATCGATATTAATATTTCGTAAAAGAACAAAAACATTCGTATCCGATTTATATATTTTTTCGATCACGCCATATGACCCATTTACTAATTTAACAACAGTGTTGTCCGACTTTTCTTCTTTGCGAGAGTAGTTCTTTGCATGATACAGTATGTTGTTTTTCACCATTCGTTGGTATGCAAAGTTACCAAATCCATGATCTTGCAATACGTCAACTTCTTCTTCGCTACAAAGCACTTTACGTTCATGACCCAATAACCTCACACTATTGCACTTAGTAGTTACAGAAACGGTACGGTAACACATGAGATCGGTACAAAAATCTAAAATTTCATCGCTTACGTGATAAGCTTGGATAGCTTTTGGTATTGATTTGCAAACTGAATATTTGTGTGCAATTTGTAAAACCACACCTCTAGTTCCTTTAACGAGCCTAACGAGGCACCCATTGCTGGATTCAAATGAAAAGGTTGAGTCCACATGGTAACACATTTTGGTAAATGCAATAAAAGATGAACATTATAATGCATGAATGATTTTCCATGTAAACGTTGGAATTCTGTGACATATTCTATAAGGTACCATGCTACATCATCTAATTCTTTAGGTGTAATACTGTTTCGAAGTAAAATTTCGATCGCCGTAACCAATATGGCATGATGTCGAATGTATACACCTGGAAGAATATTTGTCAAGCATGGTAAACTATAGAATAAGAGCCAAGACCTCCATTCGTTGGCTTTCCAATCATTCCGCTCAGATACGGCCCTTGGACGCCTACTTATTGAGGTAGGCGGCTTAATTTTCTATAATCTCTCGCTAATGATTCCTACATCTTTCCCTATGCAATACCCATGTGCATGAGACGAACTGTCAAACCATAAACTAGCAGTTAATTTTGTAACTCCTAGTAAAACGGCATGCATGTAGTCGATAGAGAAACCGTTTACGATATCGAAAGCTCGTGGTAACTGGCTAAGTGGGCTCATTCCCTTTACACCTTTTTCTGCACTAAAGCGCTCTCCGGTAGTAACTCTTCGAGTTTCAGCTAAGTCCATTTCTTTTCTCATGTTTGTATCGTCTCGGTCCTGAACCCTTTGCATCGTTTCTTCTTGTGTTATTGCATCGACCACATTTACAGAATATGTGCAACCATTATCGTTCATCAAATCAAAAATCAAACCTCGCTATCAACGACATACTTAACTTGATTACTGCCTTCGTCAAGGACGACACCTGGATGATAACAGTAACCACAACCATAATATTCATTAAACTGCTTAATATTCTGAAGAGCCGGTTTCGCTTTCGAATCAACAACGCAATTTAGCATTATCACTTTACTTTGTATTAATCCAGTTGGTGATCGCCAATTAATTCCCGTGTTATACAATGATTTTGCTTCTTTAATGAAAGGTGACAAGAAAACTGCCATGTTTGGTTCTTTCTTACCAAACCAAATGCCACAAATCAACGAGTTAGCTTGGTTGAACCGAAGTTTTGGTGGCAATTCGTTGATTCGAAAGTGAATGGGCCATAGTGTATTTTTGGCAGAATCAAATACACAAGCACCATCAGTGTTAAAAGTTACACTCACATTACGATCATCAAACAGAATATTTCCCACTTTTGATAGATTTCGATAAACACTACCATCAAAAATATCGCATATATTTTCTTGACTCGTATTGTAAGTTCGCCTGTATTTCAAATGATCCACAACATTTTCTGTTGTTTCAAGAAGCGACTTAATTTGTTCACCCACTGGTAAAGTTACAAAAGAAGATGAGCCATCATTATTTTGTTTAACATCGCACTCCTTACATATGGGACAAATCAATGCAGTTATATCTCGATGGCTTTTCTCCAATATAAGCAGAGCAATAAAAATGTTGGGTATATTCAACCTTTTGGTCATTAAAAATCTTGTTGAACATATATTTGCTTGTTGGAATTATTTCCCCTTCTAATACACAGTTCATTAACTTACACAAGTCTTCAGTTGCTACTGAAGTTAAACAGTGTCGTAATGAAAAATTCATGATCATAAGCAGGGTTTCAAATTTGATCGTTTTTAAATTGGGAAGTAAAGGAGTATCCAAATGTGGTATGTGTGGTAGGTCTTCATTACTGTATACAGTAAAATTGTTGTCTTGAGCAAAATCCTAAAAAAAAATTTTTATTTAAAGTTTTTTCCATTAAAATGCCTCGAACTGCAAGTCGATATGAAAAATTTCAGCTCGATTACAAAAATCTTACATTTTCATTACACATGTTTGAATTTTCCTCTACATTATTTCCACTATTCTCAGCAAAAGAAATCGCAGATCCCTCGTCATCCGATTCATCAGTAATCTAAAACAAATATAAGGCATTACAAATTTTACCTAACATTTTGAGGGATGGTTTATTTTTATAGATACCTCTGGTATTTGAGATATCTCTTCTGTTGAAACTGAAGAGGTTGATGGTAAAAGGTAATCTGTGGATGTTCTGCTCCTTTTCTCGTCCTTATTATTTAAGCTGGAACTATCATCGAGCAGTAGCTTCTGTTGTAACCTTTGTTTGGTGGTTCTTGGAGTTTGTGGAGAAATGTTTCTCATCCAACTTCTGTACTGTCTTTCCTTAACATGAGGTGTATCTTCCATAGTTAACCTAAAATTAATAATTTAATTAATAATATAATAATTAGTGATTAAACTAATTAAAGTATATCTTGATTTGTTAATATAAAGATAAATACGTTTATTTGTGACTTACCTTTTAGTGAAACTTATTATTTAAAATCAAAAAATATTTTAATGTATTTTTTACGATATGTTTGCCGCAGTATTCCGTTTGTTGTTATAAAAATATAGTACAGAACTCTTTTTCTTTAGACTATTTATATTATAGAACCAACCAGATATGCAACCAACATTATAATATTGTATAAATGTACCAACATTATTAATGAAAATTGAAACTTTATTTAAAAAATTTAGGTTTCCATCAGAGGCGTTTTCATAAAATGCCCGTTTTTATAAAAACATATATTAATTAATATTTTTTTAAAGTCTCAAACCCCTGGTTTTGCATGTATGTCTCATCACCACCTAAATTCATGCAATATATATGAAAATAAAGCATTTGTGTCAATTATTTTAAAATATTATTATTTAATCATATTATTAATATTATAAAATTATTATTATATAAATTAATAATTTAAAAAAACATTAATTTACTACAGAGGTGGTTGGTGCATAGGTGCAATAATTGCACTTATCCCCCCCTGTGAATTTGTTTTTGCCATTATATCAATTTAGATGTATATATTTACATGTTTATAATTACAAAAGAGTGATAGTTGATAGTGATAGTAGTATTATTTTGCATTATAATAGCGAAATTGTTCCATTTCAGTGAAATAAACACAGGTAACTTAAATTTTTTCAAAATATAACCTTAAAATTGCCATGTGTTTAAATGTCTTTAAAATCAATGTTTACAGGCTACTAAAGAGCTATTGTTTTGAAATTAGCAGGTAGGTCTTACAATATTAGTTTATGTAGGTATATAGGAATATTTTTAAACTCGGAAGAGAAACTTGCGAATTTATTAAGTCAGGAGAGGATTCGCAGGCCTGCCGAAACGAAAATAATAGAGACAACGATGGATGATAAAAAGACGAGAAAGCGAATAAGTAGTAATACTGTAAGATATTGTATCTGAAAGATTTTATATTGTTTCAAGTTTTAAAATTTTGTAATAACTAATTTTATCCGTTAACTAATTTTTATTTTTTTATTAAACAGAAAAAACAGGAGCAAGCTCTGAAAGAAAGAGCCAGAGTGGCTAATTTGAGGCATCTGAATGAGTCATCTTCATCTGAAGATGAAAAAATCGATAATAAAACTGTAAAAGTAATTAGTATAATCAGTTTACCAAAAGTTCTTTTTAAATAAACCAATTGTTCTTTAGGACACTTCGGATCATGTATCACTTACGGAATACATGAAAGTGGTAGAAGAAAATACAGCGATGAAAACTGAGTTAATTGAGCTCAAATCAACTTCCATGATGCAGGCTGAAGAACTAGAAATTTTCAAAAATCAGTTCATTGAAGTTTTTGATCAAAATAAAGAGTTGGTCCGACTAAATATTTATTATCAACAGCAATTATTTTCGAACAGCAAAGTAAAAAACACTGGTAAGTCAGTTAAACGAAAGATATCGCTTGAGAGTAGTGATTTAAATGAAAATTACACAATACCTAAGGTAAGTAATAATATATTTTTATGTCTATCTCTATAATATATGTTCTATTTATTTAAATAAAAACATATAAATACGAGTCGAGTTCAAACTTCTTATTTTATTAATTCTATATTTTCTTATTAATATATAGTTAACTGATCAAATTGATGTGAAGGATGTTGATATCACCATCATAGAAGCTGAAAGCTTACCGACTGCAGATGACTTTCCAGAACGAGAAATAGAAATAGAAAATCCATCTGTCGAAGGAGAAGAACAACTTGGGGTAAATGCATATGTAATTTTTTGGTTTATAATTATTACAAATTTTTTTTCCGTAGTTTACTCTATCGGACGCACAGTTGAAATCTGCTAATCAGGTGACCAGCGGCACAGGTGGAGATTCTAAATTCATCAAAATTTGTATAGACATTCTTTGGACAAGAGAGCAGCTTTCTTTGCGCAGTGTTACAGATGCGGCTTGTCCAAGTATATCAAATTCGGTACTCGACCTGCATGCAGTCCTGAGAAGAAAGCTTATTTGCAAGGTAACATACATTTAAATTTTTTAATACATAAAATAAAGAATGTTTTTTTTCTAGTTTTGTTGGACTCCAGGATGGATAAAGAAAAACAACAAATTAGTGAAGATGAAAGGACGAAGCGGAAGAAGAAAATAATGGAGTATTTGCGTTCAAAAATTAACTGTGCAGAGAGGCTTAACAAATACCTGATTATCTTGGTGTGATATGGGACTCTGCCTAGAACTTCGAAGATCATGTCGACAAGATATGTAGCACGGGTTATTACAAACTCAAATCGTTGTACAGGTACAAGCTATTTCTTCCTTCACACGTCAAATGGAACCTGGTTCAAAGTCTCGTGTTGTGCCATATTGATTACTGCGCTACTGTGTACTATAGTTTCCTTACATGTTTTTTAAGGAATAAATTGCAAGTGCTACAAAACTCTTGTCTACGTTATGCCTTCAACATCGAGCGTTGGGATCACATCACTCCCATCTACAACACATTGAATATACTGAAATTAGAATCCCGGTGTGAACTCCAGTTTGCTGTATTCTTGTAGTATGTTACGCCACTGGCATATTGTATTTGACAGTTGACAATATACGTTTGATATAAGTAACATGTTCCACTTATTGATACACAACATACTGGCGACGAAGATGGCATTATCGTTTATCTACAACAACGGGGTAAAGTTTGTCACAAAAAAATAATCAGTTACAAGATATTTTTTAGCACGGTTACAATCAGTCAACTCAAGGGCATTTTTACACAAAATGGACGCTACACAATTTGCACAATTCATGGAGTTACAACTTGGTCAACAAAAACAGTTAACGAAGATGTTTCAGTTGATGACTTCACAAGGTACACCTACTCTAAGCACGGAAGACGAAGTAAAAGGAATTATAATCAATTTCAAGTGTGAACGATACGACTCGATAGTACCTGCAGAAACCTTTCTAGATTATTTCGAAGCACAATGCCGAATGTGGGGTGTGAACAGAAAACCTAATGATAACAACTACCTAAACGCAAAACGAGAATTATTCCTAACATGTTTAAAACCAGATACTTACAAACAACTAAAAATTGCTTTTGCAAATGTGACACCAAGATTTGAAGAACAAACATACAAAGAAATTTCTAAAAAATTCTTAAACCTTTTTCAAATAAAAATAACGCGATTTAAGGCTCTTACGGATTTTTGGAATTACACACGTCTGAAGAATCAAACATTTGAAAACTACGCAAACAAATTGAAAGAAATTGCAAGTCACTGAGGTTACGAAGGTGATACACTCGATAGGCAATTACGAGACAGGTTTGCAACGGGATTAAACCATAAACGGTTGGAAATTGAACTTAAACAAAAGTGGCCAGATTTAAAAAACGAAGCGAATGAAGAAATAACCTTTTTAATGTTTTCGAAATAGCACAAGCACAAGAGAAATAGCTGAGAAAGATTATGACGATAATGACGAAGACACAAATGTTTCAATAAACAAGATCAAATCCAAAAAACAGATTAACACATCATCTAAACAAAGAGTACGTGTCATACATTACAAACAATGCAAACGATGTGGAAACGCTAATACACACAGCAACGAAGAGTGCAAAGCAACAAAACACAAATGTACAGCATGCAATACAGTAGGACATTTTGAAAGCTTATGCATAAAAACAGGAAGAGCAAGATTAGAACATAGAAAATTCTATAAAAATTACAGAAATCCTAGACAAAATTATACAAAAATTTATAAAATGACAAATCAAGATGTAGAAAATGATAGTGATAGTGACAGCAGCGGAAACATATTCAAAACAACCCTTAAGGAAAACAAAAGTAAGAAAATTAACGTATTATTAAACGGAATTAACTGTACAATGGATTGGGATCCTGGTGCGTCACACTCGATTATAAATTACAATATGTGGAATAGAATTGGAAAACCATTAGTAACTAACGCTCCAAAATTAAAAGCTTATGGAAATTTCAAATTACAAACAAGAGGTCAAACCAAAATTCACGTCACACTCGATGGTTATACGAAGAAATTACCTGTAATTATTATAGATAATGCAGACCCGATGCTATTTGGACTATCATGGAGTGAAGCATTCAAAATGACTTTTCCACATAATGTTTATTCAATAAGAGACGATACAAGTAATGAAACAAACAATAGAAAACGTCTAGAAACAATAATAGCAAATAACAGTGAACTATTTAACAAAACATTGGGTAAAATAAAAAATTTCAAGGTAAAATTACACATAAAAGAAAACGCCATACCTATACATGTTCCAGCACGTCCTATTAATTTTGTAATACAAAAGAATGTAGAAGCAGAACTTGAAAGATTAGTACAAGAAAATATTTTATCACCTGTAGATCCAAACGAAACACCTATCGAATGGGCAACACCTACAGTAAATGTTCCCAAAAAAGGAGGAGGAATCAGAATATGTGGAGATTTCAGAACAACTATCAATCCAGTAATTATTAATGAAAAACATCCAGTACCACTTTTCGATCAATTACGAAGACAATTAGCAAATGGTAAGACTTTTTCAAAAATAGATTTAAAAGATGCTTATTTACAGTTTGAAGTCGATGATGAATCCAAGAAATATTTAGTTATCTCGACACACAAGGGATATTTTCGTTATAATAGATTAGCTTTTGGAATAGAGAGAGCACTAGCACTTTTTTGTCGTTATATAGAAAAACTTCTAGAAGGAATAGACAGCACAGCAATTTATTTTGACGACATAGCGGTGACGGGAATTACAGATGAAATTCACTTAAACAATCTGGAAGAAATCTTTAAACGACTACGCCTAGCAGGCATGAAAGTCAACTTAAAAAAATGTACATTTATGGTACCACAAATCGAATATTTGGGACACCAAATTAGTAAGGATGGCATAACACCATCAACGGCAAAACTTGAAGCGATAAATAACGCACCAACTCCACAAAACGTAACCGAATTAAAATCCTTTCTCGGATTGGTAAATTTCTATGAACGATTCATACCAAACTTACACAGCATCTGTGCCGACTTACACACACTAACGAGAAAAAATATTGCATGGAAATGGACAACACATGAAGATAACATTGTCAAGACTATGAAAGCTAAGATATTAAATTCCAAAGCATTAGTACCATATGACGAAAATCGTGAACTTTTTTTAGCTTGTGATGCGAGCGAAAAAGGAATCGGATGCGTATTATTTCACATGGGTCAAGATAAACAGGAACAACATATTGCATTCGCATCCAGAAAATTAAATGATAGCGAGAAACAATACTCAGTCATAGATCGTGAAGCACTCGCAATATTTTTTGCCATAAAGAAATTCGACCAATATCTACGAGGAAACAAATTTACGCTAATGACAGACCACAAACCTCTAGAACATCTGTTTGGAACTAAACGCAAATTATCTAAACTGGTGAATAATCGTTTAACAAGATGGGCATTATACATTGGTGAATATAATTACGATATTGTATATAGACAAGGAAAAACAAATACAGTCGCAGACTTTCTCTCAAGATTTCCAAACGAGAATGAAAAACAATCTAAAGAAGAGACACGAATATTTAAAATATCAGAGCAAAATCAAGAAGAAAAACTGGAAGACATGTTTCTAACAGAGAAAATACTGAAAAAAGTTACAAACAACGATACAGTTTTAAGAACCATAAGACGATGCATCGAAACAAAAACATGGACACAAAATTTAACAAAAGATAATTCAGCATTTTACAACAGAAGAGATGAAATATCTATTGAAAATGGTATTTTGATGTGGCAAGGAAGAATTATTGTACCTCAAAGTCTTCAAGAAAACGTCTTAAAAATCATACATGAAGGACATCCTGGTATAGTGGCAATGCGTGCTTTATCAAGATTCTATGTATGGTGGCCAAACATCGATAAAGACATCGAAAGTTACGTACAGAGATGCAGAAATTGTCAACAAAATAGACAACACATGTCCGAACTGCCAATCTACTCCTGGACTATTCCTGAAAATGTATGGGAGAGATTACACATGGATTTCGCCGGTCCATTTGAAGGAAAATATTGGCTAATTGTGGTGGATGCTTTGTCGAAATGGGCAGATGTTAAACCGTTACATGAAATAACGACGAAAAGCTTATGTAACGCTTTGGATGATATTTTTGCTCAATTTGGAATCCCTAGAATCATCGTTTCGGATAACGGTCGTCAATTTACGTCGGAAAATTTCAAAACTTATTGCGAAAGAAAGGGTATTCGTCATATAACAGCATCACCTTACCACCCAAGAACCAATGGGTTAGCAGAACGTTTTGTGAGAACTTTTAAAACTAGAATGGCTTCAAGCAGAAATGATAGCAAAACTCAAATACAACGCTTAAGAAATTTCTTATTTAATTATAGAAACACACCACATACTACGACTAACAAAAGCCCGAACGAAATGGTATTTGGTAGAAGATTGACAACTATTTTGGACAACATAAAACCAAATTTGAAAGACAATTTACGTTTCAAGAACATCAAACAAGAAATTGAAAACGCAAGAATTGCGAAGAATGAAAATCGACACTTTAACAAGGGTGAAAATGTTTATGTACGAACTCAATTGGAAAAAGAATGGACCCCTGCAAAAATTATCGACAGAACAAACAGATATTCATATAGATTGCGAACTAGCGATGGAGTCGAAAGAAGACGACATTCCGATCATATTCGTCAACGCAATGATGATGCACCATACATCGACAAGCCTATTCAAATTTTCACACAACCCAATATCACTGAAAGAAATACAGCTCTAAGCGACATTCCGGAGAGAACGACAGTACTTGACACAGATGAAGAAAGACATGATGTGGAGAAGAGGAAAGCAACATCGGATGAACAAGAAGTCGTACCGTTGAGACGAAGTAGTCGAATCGCGAAATACCAAAACGCCAATGCTAATGCAGCAACAAATCAGAAAGTATAATTTTATAATTTTTTCTTTTCTCTTATGATAATCAAAATGTTTTATTTAATTTGATATAATGTTTTTGTTTAAAAAATTTATATGGGAGGACTGTAGTATGTTACGCCACTGGCATATTGTATTTGACAGTTGACAATATACGTTTGATATAAGTAACATGTTCCACTTATTGATACACAACAATTCTTATTTGGGATCTTTAAATCAGGACGACCTAACTATCTACACCACCTTTTGAATAGAAGATCCCTCGGCCACAACCTGAATTTAAGAAATGGTAGCAATCTATCGGTTCCTGTGCACAAGACCTCCAAGTTTGAGGGATCTTTTGAGTACTTTGCTTTTAGAATCTTCAACAAATTTTCTGATCTCTTTCTGAATAGTGAAACCAAGCTCACGTTTAAAAAGAAAGTGATGAATCGTCTGCTAGTTGCTCAAATTGATGGTGCCTAAATATCGGTACAGGTTGAAAATCAGCTTGCTGAACCAGTACCCGTTAAACAAGTATGTGTTTATCAATTTTGTAAATGATTTGTACATATTGTTTAATAAATATTATTATTATTATTATTATTAATATATTTTTATTAAATAAAATAGTTTTTTAATACTTCTTTTTATAGATAATGGTGATCGAGTGCTAATATTTTTAATATTTAACTTTATTTATTGCAGATATCTTGAAGTTTCACATATTTAGTGGGGATGTGCCTATGGTCACATTCAATGGGGATGTGACCATGAGTACCACCCAATGGGGAGGTACACATTTCGACCAGGGGATAACGAGTAAGTAGGCTGGTCCCTTGAGTTCTCGGTTCTCTTGGGGTTCTACTGTACCAGGTGTTATGGCAAATTCAGCTCGAGTACACCACAACTTCCAGAAAGCTTTCCTTGGTTCGTAGTTTATCGACTGTTCCAAAAGGTTTGGTTCTGACTCGAAAAAAAAAACTACGATTTGAGTTACAAAACCCCCTCACAATTGATATTACGTGACCCGTCAATCTACCAAACTTAGTAAAAAATGTGAAATACTTGGCGTCACCCAAAATTGTGTGTAATTTTACATAAGATAAAACCAAATATTAAATTGACTTCGACGGTTGTCTTAAGTACCAGAGAAAAGAGTTGAAGGATATAATATGTGATATCCAATTTTCCTTCAAAATCCAAAATGCGTTGTAGATATAATTATAAGGATATAATAATTCAATCCAATACTCCTCAAAGGGCGAATGTTGCTACATAAAATATTCGTTCTCAAATTCAAAAATTGGTTTGTTGAAAAACCCTCACCAACGGCACACAAAAAAAAAAGTTAATTAAATCGGTAAAAACCTAACACTATCAAAGTAAATGTAATTGCAGTTATAACAAATTAACTAGGTTCTTTGTTGAAAAATTGGCGTTTCTCTTATCTCCACTGATAAAGATAATCCTCAAATAGTTAATCCTTCATACCAACCTTTGAATTAAATGTTGAAAAGGTGAATGGGCAATTTAAAATGTAACATGACAAATTAAAATTTAATTTTGCGACAAAAGTGACATTCGCCATGTTACAAGAAACACCAATGCTTTCATAGATGACTTTACTATACTTACAAGATCAAGAAAAAAATTTCAAGACACTACAAATATAGAAAAAGGGAATTTCAGGTTGAGTGGGTATAGCAATCAAAACACAAAATTACTTGTAAGTCGACGTTTCGGACACTTTATGTGTCCATTCTCAAGACTGTAACAGGAGAAAGCCTGATGTTACAAAGGTTCTACAAATTTCAAAGATGTACACTCACCGAAAACAAGTTATTGATGTAAAACTGTTTGATATGGTATATTGCTGAGACGGGTTCGTGTTGGTGCGACAGTGAATCCGGTTCAACAGAGTCCAGATTGAATATAATTATAACTCTATTAATAAATTCGTTAAAATTTCAATACCGATTTCAATTTGTAAAAATTAAAATTTGAAAACACTGATAAAAATAATAATTTTCTATCAGTTAGATAAACTAAGAACCAGTCGGGTATGCAACCCACTGTGCGCACAAATATTTAAGATCCACTGTCTATCCCGTCTCGAAAATACAAAATAAGTCAACGAATGGCGCCACTCAAAGCGACGCCTTACAACTAAACAAAACCAAATAAAACGTAAATTGTTTACCGGGTGTTTGAAAGTTTGTGACCTTTACGCCGCCAAAAGTGAGAAATTGTTCAAAATACAAATTCAAAAAGTGTAAAAACAGTATTCAATAACAAAAAAACAGAACTCTTACAAGTGGTGGTCAAAACTTACGAAAGAGATTAAGCAGGCGAACAAAATTTGCGTTATGTCGGGTCAGTTGCGAATTTCAGCTTAAATTTGTTTAAGATGTCTCTGTACCCACTATTTAGAAACTGGTAATCTAACTGTTTGTTACAGTTTAGGGCCGTGGTGCTGATATACGCCGCCTCCAAGAACGTACACTTGGAGTAGTTCTTCTCTGAGGCCAGAATCTTGACGTCATCTTAGTTGAACTTATGTGACGTTTCGATGGCGTGTTCTGACAAACCAGTCTTCTTTGATTTAAATTTTATGTCCTGCATATGTTGGTGGACTCGAGCCGATAGTCTTTGCTTTGTTTGCCCGATGTAGCACAATTGGCATTCGCAGTCTATTCTGTAGATCACATTGGCTCGCTTCAAAGTGGGAACCCTATCTTTGGTCTTCGAGTACAACAGCCTGTTTAAGTTGTACTCCATCGCCCACGTACAGCACCAAGAAGGGTAAACGCGGAAAGGCACAGTTCCAAAAAAGTTGCAGAGTAGGTCGTTCATAACGTAGGCCGCCAATACCTGAGAGCAGGGATCGCCCATCGCAGTGCCCTCAATTTGTGAGTAGAATTCGTTTTGGTAGCTGAAAAAACTGTTATCAAAAATTGTAGCTATGAGTTGGATAAAGCTGTTCATTGGGATCGTGGTATGCGGAGCAATGATGTCCCAATTATTTATAATTGATGCGATGGCTGCTTCTTTGGATATGTTGGTAAAAAGAGAATTTACGTCGAACGACACCAAGACGTAATCTTACGGTACGATACTCTGTGTAATTTTCTCTTTGGCCTCCAACATATTCTTGATGTTGAACGGTAGCAGTGGAACAGCACGACTGAACGGCTATTTACAGTCTTGAGAATGGACACATAAAGTGTCCGAAACGTCGACTTACAAGTAATTTTGTGTTTTGATTGCTACCCACTCAACCTGAAATTCCCTTTTTTCTATAATATAAGCTTTGGGTTAGAATTCTTTACCTTACACTACAAATAGATTAAAATAGGTCTGAAGGTTAACGAACAGAAGACTAAATATAGTATGATATCTTTTGTCCAAGACAATCTTTTCAAATACTTTCACCAATTTCCAGCAGTCAATGAAATATTCCTCAACCAAAGGAAATTGCTTGCGGTGAAACGACATAATGTTACCCTTCCGCTCATTCAAAAATAATTTGTTGTCATTGACAAAATATATCCAGATCACACTGGATCAACGCAGAATCGGATAAAAACTTCCCCATTGCAAATATTTTAAGATCATCGACAAAAACCTATAGTGATAAAACTTTTATCAAGAATGTTAAATCATTCAGAAATATTAAGAAAAGCAATGGTCCAAGATGACTACTCTGAGGTACGCCTGATCAGGCCCGCGCCTAGCACTTTTGGCGCCCTTGTGCAAATTTAAAATAACGCCCCAAATTTATATTATGTTCATTTGGAAAATATATTATTTTCGAGAAGTAATTCGGTTCCCTCGTCTCAAAGAATAAAAAAATAAATAAAAAACAATATAATAGCTAGCAGTTCCTTACTGGTTTTTTTATCATTATAAATTTTGTTTTGACAATGTTGTTTGTTGCTTTATTATTTTTTTTTTTGAGGCTTGGGCGCCTTCGGCGCCTCAGCGCCGTCGTGCACCGCACGACTTTACCCTTATGTACGGCGCGGGCCTGCGCCTGATAGTACATTAATGATTTCAGAGCCACTTCACCAAAAGGCCAGATAGACATGTACCGCTTAATTTGAGAGTGTTGTACCGAATCAAATTAGTATAATATATACCTGTTCACCTGATTCAATAGAATGTGAGACAAAATTAGTGAAACATACCAGATTAGTTACGGTTGACATACGAGCCATAAAACCATGTTGGGCATCATTGATTATTAGTATTAAAGTATTAAATTTCAGATGACTTGCTACTATGCTCTCAAATATTTATCTTGGGTATTACAGATAGGATTGAGATCCCACGATAATTCTATACAAACTCCCTCTTCTCATATTTAAGGATAGGTGTAATACCGAGCACGGTCGTAGGCTAGTGTTAGATTGCTAGGTCGCAGACGTGGGTTCGATCCCTGACTAGGTACATCTGGCTGTTTCAACCGTGTCTCCCTCACAAGATGCTGGCAACATCTTTGTTGTATTAAAACTTTAATAAACAAGTCGTGGGTCTACAAGGCCTGTAGTGCTACAGTAATACTATAAACTTTCCATTGAGAAGGGAATATTCTCGTTTGAAGTGACCGATTAAATAGCAAGACAAGAGGTAAGACCAATTTATTATTGTTAATAATCATCCTCATCTGTTCTATATTCTTGACAGCAATTTTTAACAGAAAAAATTGCTGAAGTATGATGTATGTATTATGCATATTAATCTTCAATAAATCCAAAATTTTGTAGGTTCAGAGTCTTTGCATGATCCTTATTTCGATATGGTTTCTTACGCTAGTCACTTGATCTTCTGTAAACGTGTTGTACAGGAATGATGCCATAACAAGTAATATATTTCTTCCACTATCATCTAGAATCGTTTTTATTTGGGAAATCCTTTGTCGGGAAGAGCAACATCATTTGGCCCCAGTAACTCCAAAAGACCGGATCCATTTGTTATCTGAGCATGGGTTGTTCGTGCCCTATCAGCTTTTAAAACGAGTGAAATAAATCTGCCAGATGTGCACCTAAATAATATTTTAAATTTTATTGGAAATCCTTTTTCATAATGTGAATAAAAGTGTACCCGTTGTTCAACGGTCGGAGCCTGTTCCACTCTATATTTGGTGTAATCAATAATAATAACTCGACAATTCTTATATGATTCTTGATTAGAGGCATAGCTACATTTACAACTTTCCTGCTTGACCAACTCACAAAATTGTTACACGCAATTGACCAATAGGGTGTTTTCACATTTTTTTTTAAATATGCAGGGAGGTAGCTAAGTGGCCATATAAGCAAAGTATCAGCAAAAAAAATTTTTTTCAAGTCTCACGTCCGAGTAATTTTATAATGAAGTTTAAAATTATAATTTGGCGATTATGACGTCAAAGTTCGTAATTCGTATTTCGTGAACTGTCAAACGTTTCTTTTTCGATCAGGTTTAATTCGTAGTTTTTGTATTTGTATGTGTATTTTTGTTTTTATATATTTATAAAAATGCCAAGAGTACAAAATAAATCGTGTTTTGTGTCATGTTGTAAAAGTACAACTGCGAGTACACCCGATAAAATATTTATCTCTGTGCCAACTGAACCTTGTCTTCAAAAGAAATGGTTTAAAGCAGCCAGACGACATACGCCAATATCAAAACAGTATATTTTTGCTGTGAAGATCATTTTGTTGTAGGTTGATACGGTAGTTTTGATTGACTTTTTGAAATTAAAATAAACCCGGAATGCCCTTATAATTGATGGCAGCTCAGCGGAAATCAGGGCGTGAATACTTAATAACAAAACCGCGAAATCTCTTACAGATACGCTTCGACGTCTGCGAGAGCCGAAACGATGGTGTCCTCCAGCAATCTTCACACACCAAAGCCACTTACAAAGTTTTCTTAAAACTGAAAATAAAATGGTTACACAAAACAAAGACATAGAACAAATAACCGGTATTTAATATAAATTGAAAGGTGTACACTAAAACGTTGTACATAAACACATTACAATTTTGGCGGCAAAACGATAAATTAAAAGAAGTAACGGGTCGACCACGGATCAAGAATAATAAGCTAAAACTACTTAAACTAGGCGATAAAATAAGTATTATTAATAATAAGACAACAAACAATCTTCGTACAGAAGTTATATACAAAATGTACCGGCCTTCGTACTGGCACAGTATCGATAGTATTTGTAAGGAATTTGGCGAAACGTCTTTATCAATTTTAAATTCGAAGCACTTCACAGAATAATTAAAGTTAATACTCACATTTGTGGTTTTCTGACGGTTAGCTTCGGTGGGTGTAGATGGCTGGAGTGACGGTATCACCCGGTAGTTTAGGCGGCAATTGATGCGGGAATTCAGTTTAGTCATACAGATGAGGTAGGCGGCTCCAGGACCGTAATGACCCGAAAGGCCCTCAACGGTAATATTTCGAAATTGCAACGGTAGCGGTAATAAGCGCAAAAGCGTATCGGTCGCCAAAGCATTAACTACAAATTTACAAACGGCACCGCAAAGAAGTATTCTGGGCAGCAAGCTCGCGTACACACCCAGGTTGCTATAATTTGTTGCCCGGCCACAAAACTCGTAACACATACAACAACTTTTCTCCACAGCATAAACAATTTAAAACTCTTTAGGCTCACTAACGGAAAGTTAACGGAAACGTAAAATGCCTCGGGCAATGCTCTTGCTCCGGCAGTCAGTACCAGAATGCCATGGTTCGAGCTCTCCCTTCCACTCAACCATCGCGTTCAGGGAGTCTTGCCTGTCCAAGCCTGCAGGAAAGGGTACGCTGTCTCGCAGCTGGCCGCAATAAATTAAACCTTCAGACCCACAAAAAATTGGCTATCTCGCCACATTGCACTAAACGTAACAAGGTATTTCATTATTATGTCAAATTTGTGATTTTTTATAGTTGTTTTTATTGTATAGCTAGAAAAAGATATGGAGAACTTTGTACGATATAAATTAGTTAGGGGATACATTACTATGAAGGCAACGATGGTTCCTCATATATTTGACTGTCAAACCGACAGAAGAACAGCATTTAATGTTTCTCATAGAGCATTACCTATGAAAAAGAACTCAAAATAAAAAATTTTAAGTAAATTTGTGGTTTTTAGTATGTATTTATGGTTAAATTCAAAAAAAATATAAGAATAATACAATACGTAGAAAATCAAAATTCAAAAAAATTTAAAAAGGAGACAATTAACACATAACAGGTCTGGATTAAGAAAATTTGAAAAAAATGAAAATTTCGTAATACGAAGTACAATATAACGTTATTTCATGGTTATTGCCATTCTTCAGTTGCACGCATCGATTACGATTACATTGTGAAATAAGAAGAAAAAATTTTCAAACTAAACAAAATTATCGACTAAATTGTACAAAATTGACTTACCATAACCTCCAAAGATTATCAAAACTGAACTTGTTACATGAAGTATGAATAATTTAAAAATGATTTGAACTAAGAAATTCGTTTACCTAGCACTGCTAGTGCCTTCGGATTTCAAACTAGCAGTGCTAGGTAAACGAATTTCTTAGTTCAAATCATTTTTAAATTATTCATACTTCATGTAACAAGTTCAGTTTTGATAATCTTTGGAGGTTATGGTAAGTCAATTTTGTACAATTTAGTCGATAATTTTGTTTAGTTTGAAAATTTTTTCTTCTTATTTCACAATGTAATCGTAATCGATGCGTGCAACTGAAGAATGGCAATAACCATGAAATAACGTTATATTGTACTTCGTATTACGAAATTTTCATTTTTTTCAAATTTTCTTAATCCAGACCTGTTATGTGTTAATTGTCTCCTTTTTAAATTTTTTGAATTTTGATTTTCTACGTATTGTATTATTCTTATATTTTTTTTTGAATTTTTTTTGAATTACCTATGAAGTTGAAGAGGAAACGACTTGTCGATGAAGCCATAGCAGATAGTAGCAAGAAACATCAGCTCAACGTGGCATCGGTAACCAATGTTGACGAACCAAGTACCAGCGCAGTTGTAAAAGAAACAGAAGGTACTACCTCTGGAGATATGGTTATAACAAATTTTGCAGTACCACCTCAAACTAGAAGTGTTGCAGTGCAAGCAAAACCATTATTTCGTAGCAAGTACACAACGTGTAATATTAAAAATAGTATACAACATATTGCTACTTCACCACATAAATCTATATTGAACAAAAGCATATCGTTTTCCAGAATGAGTACCAGTAGCAACATAGAAGTAGAATCTCTACCATCTAGTTCGTTTGTTGGAAGCACAACCGACAGTGATTTTACTGAATTTCCACAAGACAAAAAAGATGAACAATTTGAAATGTTGAAAGGTACTCGTTTGTTGATCAAAAACAGACCAAAGTTTTATACATGTATCCCGGATAATTGGTTTCCATGTATGATCAATTTGTTAAAGATAAAATTAAAAATAAGTGAGGATAATTTAATGTTAACGTTAATGAAAATTAAACAAAATGATCCGTTTGTTCGATTAGGTGACATATTTGGGTATGTCGACCTCTAACGCATCTAAAATTTTTAAAAAACTTTGGTACAAATTGAAACACATTTAAAGGAATTTATATTTTGGCCATCTAAAGAGAAGATTAAATATTACTTGCCAATTCCATTTAGGGCCCGTTATTGTTAAAGAATATCAATTGAAATGCTCATTACTGTTTGGTCCACTGGAGTTGGGGGCGAGTCTACACATCAGAGTCGCAACTACATGTGAATTTCTTTAAATTTAGGGTAGTTGATAGTAGTATTAAGTTTACAGTCATTAAGTAAAGACGTATTCAAATATTCAAGAAGCTAGTGCATCTACGTAATGTTAGTAGAGACTAGAGCATAGTTTAATTTACATTTATATTTTCTTTTAATTAATAAACGTTTGTATTATATGTTCGTCTTCTTTTCTTCACAACACCTGTCTAAATTACAATTCGCTGCAATCAACTTCAACAATTATAGCAGTGTTCAGTCCATCATCGATTGTTTCGAAATTCAAATCCAAAAACCTACAGATCCTGTCAAACAAGCACTTACTTGGTCAGAATATAAAATATGCAACACTTTGAAATATTTAATTTCATCGACACCCGATGGCTTTATTAACTTTATATGAAAGGGGTATAGAGGAAGAATAACTGATTCTCTGTTGGTGCAAAATAGTGGCTATTTAGAAATATTACCCAGTGGATGCAGTGTGATGGCCGACAGGGGATTTAAGGAATTAGCAAAACAATTACATGACCGAAATTGTCAGTTAATTAGGCCACCCAGTGTCTCAAGTGCAGCGATACCTACAAAAATGGAAGTGTTAGAAACTAAAGGCGCGTTCTTACGAGTCAAGTTTAGTTGACCGATTTTAGTTGATCAACAAAAGTTGAATACAACTTGAATCAGTTCTTGTTCACACATTTCAACATAAACTGATCAATAGTTTCAATTTGAAAATGGCATCGAATGCACTTGTGAGTGAATGTGTACAAATAATTGCAGTTTTGTTAAAAGAAGAACTAAAATCAATTGTATGTAAAACGAATAAAGGTCGTAAGAAACGTCGTTTTTGGGTGAGGCAGTGGATTTTAAGAAGAAATAGATTGGGAGCATCAGAAAACTTGCTGAAGGAACTAGCATTCGAGGATAAAGAAGGATATCGCAATCATTTAAGAATGTCTGAAGAAAAATTTGACGAATTGCTGTCGAAAATTCAGGATCGCATAAAAAAACAAGATACAGTGATGCGACAAGCAATCTCACCAAAATTTAAGCTGCAAGTTACTTTAAGATACTTAGCCACTGAAGATTCATTTTCAACGCTTGCTTCCATATACCGAGTGCCTAAAAATACCATTTCAAATTTTTTGGGAGAAGTTTGTACAGCAATATACGATGCTTTACAAGATTTTATTAGAGTAAGTATAAAATTTTATTAACAAATGTGGTACAAAATTTAGTTTAAGATGTTTGTTAATGCTGTAGTAAGTATATCAGATGACCCCTGTTCATTCTTTTCGTGTTGGTGCCTCTTAAGTGATTTGAAACTGGCGACGACCAATATTCTTCATCCATGTCATTTGAAGGTGCTCGCGATAGAGATGCATCATATTGAGGAGATGAAAATGCATCTGATTGAGTTTTCCGATATTTGGAAGGTGGAAACGCCGCCGCCGGTGCTTTAGTTCTATTATACTGGGCTGACTGACTCAAAAGCTGCAATCGCTTTTGTCTTAGTATACTTTGAATTTCTCCCTGGCAGATAATTGCATCGTAAAGAGGCATTTCTTTTAACTGCACAGCGATATGTTTGGCAAATAAGTCAAATTTATCATCAACTTTATTTTTATTTTTCTGCACTACTTCATCAAGTTTATCAATTGCTGCGCTTATATCAGAAATATTCTCTTTTCCTGCTATTTTCCGTTTGCGACTCTGAGGAGCACGAAAGATATTTGTTGTCGTTAATTGTTTTGGAGGAATTGGATTACAAGTTTCTGTGTTTCCTAAAAGTATCGCTTCTTCCTAAATATTATTTTCAGCAGTAAAAGATGGTGATGCAGGAAATACAGTTTCATCCAGGGTTTCTGCTGCATTTTCGATCGTGTCCCATTTAACATCATCATGTTGTAAATTCTAAAAAAGAAAGAGACCTTGTGTAAATACTACTTATTATTAAAAATTAAATTAAATCTGCAGCCAAATGTGAAAAATATTTTTTGTTACAGGTCCCACAAAATGAAGAAGAATGGAAGGAAATTCAAAAGGAATACTACTACCGATGAAATTTTCCTAACTGTTGCGGTGCCTTGGATGGCAAACATATAGTAATACGAAATGCTCCTCACAGTGGATTAGAGTATTTTAATTACAAAGGCACATATAGCTTAATTTTGTTTGCATGCGTTGATGCAAACTATTGCTTTCGCTATTTTGATGTAGGCACAAATGGACGAGCAAATGATGCTGCCGTTTTTGCAAAATCATCTTTGAATGCAGCATTAGAAGATGTTAGGAATAACTTAAATTTTCCAAAAAATGGAGTATTCGTAGCTGACGATGCATTTCCCTTAAGAACATATATTTTAAAACCATTTGGAAGAAGTACTCGCTTATCTAGAAAACAAAAAATTTTCAACTATCGTTTATCAAGAGCTCGTCGCAATTTTGAAAATGCGTTTGGAATTTTGGTTTCTAGATTCAGAATCTTTGAACGACCTATAGCGGTTGGAATTGACAAGGTGGACGGAATTGTTAAAGCAGCTATATATATATATATATATATACGCGAAAAACTTCTATGTGGCACCAATAACTAAAACAACGTTTACGCACCCAAAACTTTTTACACATAATATGATCAAGCGACACCCATATATTACTCCGACTATATATGCGTTTGAGCACCCTATATATATATTATTATATTATATCTAGTGATTGCACTTCTGTAGACCTCGTGTGAACGATCCTGAAGGAAAATTACAAGTACCTAATGTTTTCAAAGTTTTGCTCATTTGATGCTGAATTCAATCTCAATGACACACATGACAATATGTGGGTAGCTCATGGCTTATATAATATGTAAACTGTTTGTCAAATCGTTCAAAATCAATAATACATAAGTAATAATTTTTGTAATCAAACCAAGAAATAAAATATCTTTTTTCATGTGTAGACTAGGGGAAGTAGTTGGTCCTTGATAATGTAAGAGAATTTTCAGACTTTCTTCAAAATTGTAATATTTAGTTGCGACAAATAGCCGCGTCCACGGGCCAAGCAAATACTTTGATAGGTTGCTTCAAAAATTTTCACTTATAATATCACAAGAAAGAGAAAATAAATTGAAAATAGTTTCACATATTTTCGAAAAGAAGAAGCAATAGATATGAGAGTTTGAAGAAATCAAATAGCTATTGCCGAACGGCGGCAACATGTTTAATGTTTTGATTGGCAACTTCTACAGAAATTGAAAGCTTCTATTGGTTTTTAGAAATAAAAAAAATAATCATAATAATAATTCATTTTACAATTTTGAAATGTTTCCTATTCCAAAACTATTACGCAATGCTTATCACTACGCTATAAGCAAAATTCCGTGGTATGTGCGGGGGTTTCCAGTATGCTGTATGTGCAAAATTCCGTGGTGCCACTTAGCCCGGTTATATGCGTTTTTGCTAATAACGCCCTTGACAGATAATAATACGATTCAGTTAAAACTGAACTTTTATAGATAATAATTATGTACAGTCCAAGTGTCCAAGAGGCACCTTCGTTATATTTGGTACTATTTTATGATGTTCCTACCTTCTAGCACAAAATTTTATATTTTAAATAAATAATTTGTAGGAGTACCTAACTAGTGCCACCATTTGAGATAAAATGTTTAAATTATTATAAACAAAAATATATAAAACAAATATCTATCTTGTTTATTTTATACCCAATAATTTTTAAATAGTTTTGTTCACAATAAACCACAAAATACTAATTGAAAAAAAACTACGTTCCATCCAGGGGGTGGTCCATGGTATAAGCTACGTTGGCTAATGATGTAATATGTGGGCAGCTTATGTTTGTCAAATCGTTCAAAATTAGTAATACATCAGTAATAATAATATTTGTAATCAAACCAACCCGAAACGGCTACGCTAAGGTTGAAAGGAAAAAATGCAAAAACATTTGCATTAAAAAATGTATTTTTATATAGACTTGCAGTTTTCATTTTTTCCTATTATAATTTGACATTTGAGGGGATTGTGAATTCGTAAATCGTAAACCGTAAAAAATCGTGGGAAATTAATTATAAGAAATAATATTAATTTGCAGTAACTTATTTAGTTTATAACTTCAACTGAGCGATTATCTGATTATACATAAAAATTTTATGTGGGTTAAACACTTATTAACATAAACATTGGGTGCGTCAAGTTGGCCCCTCTCGGCCCGAAAATTGTATTTCGCTAATACAAAATTAACGAACCCAGCACTTTCAAAAAAATTTACAGCACTCGCCAGCACTTCGCGAGCACTTCCACACTATTCAAAAAATATTTTCAAATTCCAAAATGGAGGCGCCAACTTGACGTAGCCGAAAAACTACTTTTTCAAGTTATGCTGAATTCAAAGTAGTATTGCTGCACGGGTAGTGGTTCAAGGCTTACTTTGCACTGAAGCTCTAATCTTAAATTACCTCGTTTTTCCATGGAGTTGTTCAAGAAAGTTATAAGTATTTCGAACCACAGTTTGATGTTCACCAGAGGGCCGAGTTAAGAAATTCTGCCGAGTCCGGGATTTTAACCCAGAATTTCTGCTAATAACTTCAACTAGCGATCACACCAAGCCACCACTGGTGGTCTCAATGTATCTTGCTCGGAGCTTATTTTTAAAAATTTGAAATAAATGAGTTATCTTGAAATAATTTACAGCATTCGACAGCTATCACGCGTAGTTTTAAATAATACACATAAAAAGGTAAATATAATATCCAATAAAATTGAAATAATGTAGAGTGCTTTCTTGAATTTATTTTGACTTGTGTGGGCACGTCAGGGTTAAAGGCTGAAATTTTCAAAAATGAAGGGTTAGATGGCATATATTCATAATCCGGAGGTAGTCAAAATTTAGAACGCGCAAAAGGGCGCTATTTAAAAAAAAAGAGATAACAGCATTAACAGAAAGCTAATAAGATGTGAATTATTTTGATATATAATTTGACATAAGTTTTGTACGAAATGCATGTTATTTTTATGTTTGAAAACTGTAAATTGTTAAGTCGCTTATGGAAAATCAAATCTTGAACTGCAATTATCTCGGTTCGAACTTCGCAAAAATTTAATTATATTTTACAATTTTTATTTATGTATATACTCTTCTATTTGCCAAACGAAAGCCTTAATCAAAATTTTTTATTTTTGAGAAAAGTTGCGCATATGTATGTAGATTCCATAAGTTTAAAAATCATAATTTTTTGTTTAATATTATTAAATATTAATTAAATTAATTAAACTTATTATTAATTAAACGATATTAAATTATTAGTAACACCTTAAAAATTCCAATTGTATGTCGCTCGCAGGTTACCGTCGACCGACCGGGTAACCCCTACCACAAACCTAGTGTGTAACGTTTCTAGCTAGTACTTACGAAGAATTTAAATTTCAATAATTATTTATTTAAAAAAATAAACACTTTATTCTCTTTTATACATTCACATTTTTATTTCAAATTTTTTTTAAGACAGTCAAATTTAAATAGGTACATGAGAAAGCCGAGTTTCGGTCACCCAATGTTTTTTTACATATTTGTCTGGAATATTAAAAAAAAAATTTTGTATTCCTAAGCAAATTCTAAGCATTTCATGGAACCGTTTCCGCCAGAATGAATATTTAACAAATTACGTTTTCATCATGTTCCCCGTTATTGACCAAACAATAGTACAACCTGTTTTCAAACTCTTTGCAGACTTGCTAAAATAATTCTGCACTAATTCGCCTACATTCTTGAATTAATCTCATTTTCAGTTCCTGAAGTTTCTCGGGAGGAGTTTTATAAACGACCGTTTTCAAATGACTCTCAGAGATAAAAATCTAGTTTAAATTAAATAATTTCCAAATAAAATTATCTTTTATTTCACCTTTCAATTTTTACCTCTAGTTCATCCAGCATGAGCGAAATGAAAGATGGATGAACCAAGATTTTTTCCATCTTTAAAATGATATATCGCAAGGTAGGGGGGGTCCTATTGGAAATTTTAAAGTTGTGATAGATGGGAGTTAAGGGGTGCAACTTAAAATTTAAACAGTATTAGTTTTAAACATCCCCCTCATCTAAATCGACGTGTTTTATATTTTTTGCAATGTTTTTCAACAAAAGAAGTTATTCGACTGGGTAGTCTGGAAATGAACAACCGGTATAAGCAAAAATGCAAATAAAAAAATATGTAGAGATAATCTTTATATTATTTTCTGTTAGTTGCAGTTTGAAACGCTGCATTCTCAATTACAACTTATAAATAATTTACACCTAATAAGCAACTAGTAGCTGAATTGATAATATTTTAGATAATTTTCAAACAAAAGGACAAACTTTTCTATTAGAATTTCAACGTTTTCTTGTTGATGGATTATCAAGTTTATCAATAAATAATATAAGTTTCATTATTTTAAAGTTTGTATCATTTTAAAGAATTTTTATCAATTTTGATAATTTGAAATTTGACAATAATAGCAGTTATTATTGTCAAATACTGTAACCGTCATTTAATGGAGGACTCAATAATACAAAAAATAATCTAAACTTTTATCAGATATTTCGTAATATACCGAAAAGTTACATTTTCTTTGGCAAGATTAAAATGATTTCATTTTTGAAATTTTACATTTGAAATAATTTCATTCAGGGTAAATTAAATTTTGTAATTTATGTCTAGATTTATGTCTAACACGTAAAAATAAATTAATTTACACATTTGAATGACGCTTAAAATGAAAACTAAAATTCGAACATGCTATAAAAATTTAAAAACCCAAACCCGGACTCCAACGAGTTGTTTTAAAAATGTTCATACGAATAAAACAAGGATTTACAATTCAAAACTATCAAGCAAAGATCTGAAAACGAAATCTTGACTGGTGCCAGTTCGCTATATGTAAAATGCCGTGGTGCCAGTACGCTATATGTAAAATGCCATGGGTGCCAGTACGCAATATGCAAATTTCCGTGGTGCCACTTAGATGTGTTATGTGTTTCTGCTAAAAGCGCCCTCTGCAGATTATATGGTTCAATTAAAATAGAAATTTTATAGATAAACAGTCGAAGAGGCACCTTCGTAAAACTTCGTACTTATGATGTACATACCCCCTAGCACCCAAATACGAGCTAAAACGTTGTGGCACCTTGAATTGGTGCCACAACGCAAATACAGGTGCCACTTCGACCATATATATGTAAATTTGGTGCCTAAACGTTACATTACATATATATATATATATATATACATGCAAGTGTATCGTACTGGACTCCGTACGTTAATAGGACGACAGTTTCTCCGCCTTTAAAAGCAACTGTAGATGTTAAGTAAACGTATATAAATCTATTAGACGATTAGAACTCCTGCAGCAACCGTAGAGGGGAAAGGATTTCTCGTATTTTATGATACAGATAATTGGTATACTGGCATTACGCTTTGGTCTCCATATACCGATACGACGTTATAGACACAATTTGTATAAATTGTATATACATAAAAGTCGTGAAATACTCCAACAGTGTTGCCGTATGTAATTGCTGATAAAACGAGATGGAATAATGGACACAACAGAGATGAAACACATCCGCTAAGTTATCGTATTATTTGTGTAGGTAGACCACTCATGCATCCACTGTTAAAATTATTATGCAATATTTATTAAAGTAAAAATATAAAGTTTTATACTGCAAGTGTATTATAGAAGTATTTATACTTGGCACCTTTATGCCAATTTCGACAAAAAGAAGGGGCGGTACATACATTCTATACCACGACTAATAGTCTAAAAATAATTTTCTCTATATACAATCAGTAGCTGCTTAAAATATGATAAGATCGATCGTCTTTAGAAATCTTTAGAAAAAGTTAAATGGATTGCCAATAAAAGGCCTTCGGGCCTCGTAGACTCGGCGTTCAAGTGGTAATCGGAGTGGTTTTCAATCGAATTTCATAGTACTATAGTTTTATAAAATATTTTTTTCAGCTGATAATAACAAGTTCAGTTCAGTTGCTTGCAAATAACTTGGACACCTAATCAAATTTTAATAATTTGCATGCAATTAAATTTTTTATAAAAACAATAATTTTTTACGCCTTGTCGTAAATACAACAAAAAACTTCAATGTTGTTCACATTCTTTTCACAACTTCAAAAACAATTATGTTACGATACAAATTGATATACTTATAACTTATAAGATTGTACTAATTAAAATTATTATTGTCAGGGCCGTGTGGTAAAATTTTTAAGGGCGAGGCAATGCATTAATGTTTCAAGTGCCGCCTTTTAAAAGTGAAATTTATTAACCAAAATAACAAGTAGTAGATACATCATAGGTACAATATTAAACTCCTATTATAAAAACAAATTTACAGTTTTACTCTTTTTACTTTTTTTGGTAAACTCATGTATTAATTCGGAATAATTTAAATTACATCCTAATTTACAGTGTATTGAAATTTTACGTTTACGCTTAAAATCCTAAGTTAAGGAACAACTAATAATATAACTTTTAGATTTTAAGGTGTGCAATAAAATGTTTATAGAAAACACTGTAACATAATGTAACAATGAAATGTAACATAATTTTATCTTGTTAACTGATACTTTGTGGACGCAAAATAGCCGTTAAGATTTTTTGTTTACTTAACATGCTGTTTTTTAAAGAAGTACGTTAAATTCATTATGTATAATAGCTAAAATACAAATTATTTATTATTAGCCAGGGCCCGTTCTAGGGGGCGGACAACCTGGAAATTTGTCCAGAGCGACAAATGAAATGATCGGAATTTTGGCTATCAGGTAATGTGACAAAATATTAATAAGTTAAATATTCAATTAATCGAAATTTGTAATTATTTTTTGAAGACAATCACCATGCAATTTACATTTCGTATTTATTGTTTTTGCCTAACAGCTGAAAAAATATTTGTATAATGGCGGCAAGCTGTCCTTTTGCCCGGTGCGACGCAAAAGCTGGAGCGGTATTATAAGCTTTATAACTGCCTCGAGCTCTAGTTGTGAATTGCTAGGATCCACTAAAATAATTTTAATGGATAATAATATAAATAACATTTTTAATAATTATTAATATTAAAACTGTTCTCAAAGAATGATGATTTAAAACTTCATGTTTATGTTTTTAAACTTCAAGCATAAAATTACTTAAACTTTTCGAAGAGAAAATAAGCCAGTTTCAAGTAAAAATCGATTTATTTGCTCAATTGCTTTCTCTGGAACTCCGAGCTAGTAGCGTCGAAGTATTTATGGTCTGTATCTGATAGCAAATGTTGCGGAGAACCTACTAAAGTTACTTTAAATGTTTATCCACTTTTAATTTATTTAGTGATTAGGGTTAAGTGAATTAACATATCAATACGACCGTAATTTAATAATTAAAATTAAAAAATTATTTTAAGAACTATAAATCTGTATCGAAATTCTAAAAATCGTTTAATTTTTTGGATTGTTAATAAAAAAAATTATTATTTACTGGATATTGTTATCTTTGAAAGATTGCAAATAATCATCAAACGTATAGTGCAATTGCTAACAAAGCAAAGCTCCCCTCTATATCCCATAAAAGGCGCGTAAATTTTATAGTGCCAGCAAGTCTCTCATATAAGAAATATAAAATTTACAAAATTGTTAACATTGTTTACATTTCTCTAAGGGGCGTCCAACCAGGAGCTGCAAATCAAAAGGGCGGAATTTTGGCTGTTAATGTGACAATATTGATAAGTTAAATACCGAATTAATCAAAATATATTTATTCTTTTTTGTTTTTTGTCCGGGTTGTCATTAAAATTAGAGCGGTATAATAATTGGTAATTGAGGTGGCATCATAGTATAGTTTCATAAAATATATTTTTCAACTGACATTTTAAGTTTTCTTTGCATGCATTAATTTGTTTTTAATTATAATGTTTAATTTATATTTTAGCATTAGCTTAAAGCAAAAATATTAACAGATAATAATATTAAACATTTTTATAAGTTGATCTGTTACTAACCTGAATTCTGAATTATAATATTATAAAAAATGAAATACTTTGTAAAACGCCTTATCAAATAATATAAAAAAAAAACTCTAATAATTATCTTTGTTGCTTTCAATGTCTTATAATATTATGTGGGTAGTTAATACGGTGTGATAATAAGAATAATAATCAAGGGTATTAATGTCACGTTGTACTTTTGTTGTAAATATCCTAGATTGCGTTTTTCGCATGCTTTGTAGAATTTTTAATACCAATTTAGTTACGAAATTTTTCTTATGTAGTTTTGTACATTTCAAGAATAGCCTTTTCCGCAAGAAAATCTAATAGTTTCCATAATCTAGATCAGAGTTTATCAAATAGTGGTCCGGGTTCGCTGCATTTTTTTCGGGGTCAGCGAACCCAAGACATAAAAAGAAAAAAATAGGCGAATAGGCAAAACTACTTTAACAATAAAGTTCTTCTGAATTTTTAAGATCCTTAAAATCTTAATGGTATACACTCACGTATCAGATTATCTGCAGATGCGGTCTGCAGATTTAATATCTGCGGTTATCGTCAGATCGGAATTTGCAGACTAAATAAAGCGATTACAGAAAATGTTTGTATGTGCAAACGATCTGCAGTTTGCATCTGACGATCGTAGACGATTGTCATTTATAAGGCCCATCAGGGCATTTTTTTAAGGTACATTTGCGTATCCAAATGGATACGCAGGCCTATGGTGTGGATACACAGTGCAGTAGGAATGGATACACAAGCGGGGGCCTTCGAATTTGAAAATTCGAAAAATCTTGTATAGTAAACAGATATTCGATATATATAAAACAATTTCTCTTTTCTTATAAAAACCCCCAAAAAAACTCAAATAAATGGGGCCTAATATTTGAATTTTTAGATACGCAGTTAAAAATGCTTAAAAATGCCCAAGTTTAGTGTTAACTTCGTTTTAGATGTTGATGTTAATAAAAGTAAAATTATAAATTTAGCTACGCTTTTTTTGTTCGCTGGAGACATGTTTTCCATTGAGTGTAAATTCATTAACTGCAGACTAGAACTGACATGTTGAACAGTGGAATTCTCTGCAGATTTTCATCTATCAGTTCTAAACTGAAGATAAAAGCTGTAGATCCGCTCTGATTAATGGGTGGCCGGCACAAATCTGATCTGCAGTTTAGATCGTTATACTGGTATCTGCAGATAATCTGATACGTGAATGTATACCATAAAGGCCGTTTACATTATAAAATTTAGCTTAAAATTTTTATAAGACAAAAATTTCACTGTGTACACTTAAAATTTTCGTTAAAATTTTCCTTAAAGGAACTTTAAGAAATTTTAACGAATTTTAAGGACATTGTCAAATAAATTTGACAAATTTATTTTTAGTGTTTTAAAAGGCCTCTAATATACGGAAAACAGACGTATTAAACTTTTTTAATATAGTGGTCGTGGTAAAAAATTAAATTGCTTTCGAGTCGAGTAATTACTTATACAGTTTGTGTATTGCTCGGAGCAACTAATCTTTTTCGGGTATTTGTTTGTAACCTTTTTGATTTTAGTTTGTATAGTAAACTTTTTTTTCATAAAAATTTTAATTTGTTGCTACAATAATTAAGCAACAAAAACAATAAATATGACAATAATATAACAATGTAATAATGAAACGTAACATAATTTTATCTTGGTAACTGGTAACTTGTGGAGGCGAAATAACCGTTGAGTTTTTTCATTAACATGCAGTTTTCTAAAGAAGTTCGTTAATATAAATACAAATTATTCCTCATTACTTTTCGAAGTGTCGTTTAAGTTGGTCTGTGCCTGTACTTTAGTGCCTGTAATTTTGTGTTTTAATTTAGTGTGGTGTTTTTGTATTCGGATTTTATAATGTCGAGTCTTATGCCAAGGTAAGTCAATTATTTTAGGAAGAATAATAAATTATTTTTGGTATACTATGTAAATAATTTCTTTGGTGTGTTTTTATCTCCAATCAATTTCAAAAAAAAATTGGAGGTATGGTAATCGAAAAAATATTTCAAAAAATTTTTTTATTATAACATTAATCATTTCGTCAAGTATTGCATTACTTAATTTATCGCTTTCAATTTTTTACGATTTTAACCCTCGTCTAGTCCAAGGGTGGTCAATTTCATTATTATGTATAACGACTGTTTCTTAAAAATTGTCGCAACCTATACCTATTACTAAACTTTATTTGACATTAGGGAGTTATCGTCACACCACGGTAAACTCTCCGCTAACGATAAAAGTCACGTGTCAAGATACGGTATTTTACAATAACGGCAATACAGTTTTAGAGTTATCGTAAATCCCGTTATTTTTGTGACGTTATTTTATAGTTACAGTAAATTCCCATAGGTTGTGCACACTCAAATTTAAAATTATTGTCTTGTTATTGTATTTGAAATTGGCAGAACATATAATACAGGTTACACTGAAAGAAAAGATGCGGCTTATAGTTAACAATTATACTATATTTGGATGGTTTTTATTTACAATAAATAATTAAAAATGATTGATAAACAATGCCTTTAACTATTAATAGTCTTATGTATTATATTTAATTTTATTTATTTCTAACAATTAAATATTTATTCCGCCATAATCGAATAAAGCTACATTAAATATTAATTAATTTAGTTCATTGTGAATAAATTGTTGTTTCAGTGTAGAATACACATTAAAGTAAAACCTAAATAACTAAATACCCTAAAATATATAAATAACGTAACCGTTAAATACCCACGCTATTTTATGAGAAATAGCGGGACCCGGTAACGTTATTTGCATTACGCTATTTCTGCGCATGCGCATTTGAGTTTAAAACTAGAATAGCGTTAGCGTAAAATTTACCGTGGTGTGGCGATAACTCCCTATTAATATATTTTTTTTAACCTCCTAACATTATAACCGGGTATTTTTGGATCTGACCGATCTGACTAAAATTTTTAAACACAAACTACTTTATTGTAAAAAGTAATTTTTCTATGGAAAATTTTCAGGGTGATGTTAACAAGATCATCGAAAATACTTGATTTACTAAAAAAAAGGAAAAATGCCGAAGAAATTGACAATTTGGACATGGATTCGCAAAAAAAAGTTAAAGTAAATACCTATAAATTTTGTAATAATTCAAAAATAATAAAAAATCAAAAAAATTCTTATTTATAAATATATTGAATCATTTTTCTTATTTAGGTTTTAACTAATATTATAAATCCGAATCATAATAAATCATCAACAAATATCGACGTTTTTGATTTTCAAGATGAAGATATTGATGATGTGGACATGGATGTACCACCAAAAGAAAAAGTAAATGATTTGCATATTTTATTTACTATTTTCCATGATAAATTAACTTTTTTTTATTTAGATTGTTAGTAATACAAACCATATAAACTGGGAGAAATCTGGAGATTCGGATGAAATTATGACGGACGAAGAAAACGATCCACCATACAAGCCACCAATAAGAAGTGAATTCAGTTATGACACAGATGATAGCAATAATGATGATAACATGGAACCGTCCACGGAACTACACATGGAACCGTCCACGGAACTACACATGGAACCATCACCAGAAAATAAAATTGACATAACAAGAGTAAGTATCACGTCTTTTATAAGTATCTTCTTTTTATAAGTATTTTATAAGTATCACGTCTTGATCACAAAATCAAATTTTGTTGTATAATCAGATTAAAATTTAATATTTAAAGAAATTTTAATTTTAATTTGTTTTTTAATACATAACAACCGATTGGTCCACCAGTCACTTGACAATAAAGAAAATTAATTTAAAAATGAATTAATTAATAAAAGTTTCTTAGCTTTATTTTGATATTTTGACAAATTCAAAAATTTTTTTTTGGTGCCTACAATTTATTTTAGAATTGATTTTATCTATTTGAAACGCTGAATCTAAATATGTAACAGTTTTTCTCTATCAGCTCTACTTTTTTAAATCGGTGGTTTTTTCTTATTTTTTTGAATTTTGTATATTTGTTCGCGCCAACTAGTTTGATATTGGATTTCCGGAATTTTGTTTATCAGAAAACGGTTTTGCTCTGACAATTTAGAATTTAAATTAGAATTATTTTTTATTGAATCTAAGCATCTATAAATGTTTGCTCCATTTTTGTGTTTAATAATAAATTATTAGTAAAATATTAGCTCTTGAGATAAGTATAAAATATAATATAATTATATGAGCTAAGAGAAACACAATAAAATCACTATAGTTCAAGCTTTCGGGAAGGTGATTTTCCCTTTGTCAAGAATATAATTAATTAATTAAAACTATAGTGATTTTATTGTGTTTCTTTTAGCTCATATAATTATATTATATTTTATATGTGTTTAATAATATATTTGTAATTTTTATAATATAATAATGAAATTCCGTGTTTGGTTTACTATTTAAAAAATTAAAATTAAAAAAAAAATTAAAATGCTACATCTTAGAAATTTGAGCTCCTATGCCAAAACGAATGCCATATTTGAATTCAGGGCAACAAATTCATATAAAATCAGCACCCAGCCCAAAACCGCTGTTGGCCTATGTATTATAAAACTAAACGAACGAGCAAAGTACTTTGAATGTTCTGGATAGATCGCATTTATATGAAGTTAAAAAAAAAATATATTCCGGTGGTCGTTCAAAAACAAGTAATCCAATAATATAGCTGTATTATTTTTACCACTTTTAAGTGAGATTAAGGTGATTTACTTGGCAAGCAATAATACTTTGCTTAGCAACTTATTAGTTAAAATGATTACCAGATCACTTTAAACTCACTTAAAAGTGATAAAAATAATACGGCTATTATTGTAACACTTTTTATTTATTCTCTTGACGTGAAAAGACTCATTAATGTTATTTTCCAATAATTACTGCATATGGGCATTCCGAGTCAAATCACGTGGTCATTTGCTTGACCCCTTTGGATCTGTTTAAAAAATTTTGTTTAGACTTCTTTTGGACTAATTTGAAACTTTAATTTTTTTAAAATTTTTTTCGCGTTTTTACACGATAAGAACGAGGTTTTTAAATTTATTGCTTAAAAAGCATCAATTTCGGCATGTTTTAAATTCATGAAATTTTTTGTGTGAAATCATAAACCAAATAGAATTTGTCAAACAAAAAACAGAGTGGGCCGAGATTATCTTCTATTTTTTTAAAATGAATTTTAATTTTAATTAATTGAAACATGAATTTTTTTTTTTTTCCCCGTTTTTTTTAACCGATAAAATCGAGGTTTTTAAATTCATTTGTTGGAAAACATTAATTCTGACACATTTTAAATTCATGAAATTTTTTTTGTGAATTCAAAACGCGAAAAAAATTTTAGGTTTCAATTAATTAAAATTAATTCTATTAATTTAAGAAAAATAAAAGATAATCTCGGCCCACTCTGTTTTGTGGATAAATAAACGTGTTTGGAATACCTGATTTCACAAAAAAAATTCTTGAATTTAAAGCGTGCCGGAATTGATGTTTTCTAAAAAAATGAATTTAAAAACCTTTTATCGGTTAAAAAACTGAAAAAAAAATTCAAAAAAATTAAGGTTTCAAATTAGCCCAAAAGAAGTCTAAAAAAATTTTTAAAGCAAATCCAAAGGGGTCAAGCAGATGACCACGTGATTTGAGTCCGAATGCCCTATATACTTTTGCATTATTATTTAATTTTTCGATAAATTAATTCATATTTATGTAAATTATTAAATGTTCAATAGAGAAAAACTGGTTCCAAAAATAAAAGTCTCTGCAAATACTGTCGAATGGAAGTTACAAACTTTGAAAGACATTTGGAACGTAATCATTTAGATGAACCAGAAGTATAAAGTATAAATAAATAGAATAAAAAGAACAAAGAAGACAGAACAGAAAGAAAGCGAATATTAGCATTGATCAGAAACCAAGCTAATTTTGATAGATTTATTACAGAAAAAAGCAATAGTAATGATATGTTACCGTGCAGTCATTGTAAGCGTATACTGTCCAAAAATTACTTACGTCGTCATTTCAAAAATTGTATTGTAAAACCCATTAATGACTCTGGAAAGCTTTATGGCCATATTTCAAAAAGTCAAACATTAATAGCCTGCGCTGCTGATAGATCAAATACGGTCGCAAAAATGAGAGTCAAAAACGAAGTCTTTTCGGTTATGGCTGGCGATAAAATTGCCATGGTTGCCAAAACAGATTTTTTAATAGTGCAATTTGGTGAAAACTATTTAAAAAAACATAAGAGGCAACAAATAGTTAGTTGTTGTTCTAATAAAATGCGAGAATTTGCTCGATTGCTGATAGAAATTCGAAAAATTGTGGGGAATGATAATTTTAGATTGGTCGATGTTTTAGACCCCACCTTATTTGAGATTGTAGTGGCCGCAGCAAAAATATTAGGAGGATATGATGAAGAACGTAAAACTTATAAGTCTCCTAGTACGCCAATGCATATAGGCACATCGTTAAAACAAATGTGCGATATATGTACTCGCCTACTATTGGAAAAGCATCGAGAATTTAAAATAACAGATATTGAATTAAAATTAAAAGATGTTAAACGTTTTAAATTTTTAATAGAAGGTCAGTGGATCACTGAAATTTCTTCACTAGCTTTAAAAAATTTGGCCGAAAACAAGTGGAATAAACCGACTCTACTCCCATTAACCGAAGATATAAAAAAATTCCGGGATTTTATTAATCAGACGGCAGAAAAAAATTACGCGAAGCTGAAGGAAAATGTCAGTGATACCGCTGCTTTCAAAGCTTTGGTCGAGGCCTCATTGGTATCCACCATATTATACAATCGACGCCGCATTGGTGATGTGCAGTACACATCAATTCAATCTTATCAAACAAATCAAGCAAGCAACAATTTGAATGAATGTTTAGAGAGTCTCACCGAATCGGAGAAAATTTTAACAAAAGAGTATAAAAGAGTGGTTGCCGGGGGAAAAGGTAGTAGGCAGATAGTTATTTTATTCCCCAAAAATATACAAGAATATATAAATTTACTTTTGGAAATTCGATTCAAAACAGGAATAGTGCCCGACAGTAATCAATACTTGTTTGCTTATCCAAAGGTTACTAATAGTTGGATAAGAGCCGATACGGTTATGAAAAAAATGGCAAAATTTAGTAAAATTTCTAATCCAGACTTAATGACGTCAAATCGACTTAGAAAGCAAATAGCTACGATTATGCAGTTATTAAATTTGTCAAAATCTGAATCAAAACAATTTTCCAAATTTATGGGGCACACAGAAAAAACCCACGAAGAATTTTACGAGTAAGTAAAATTATTAAATAATAATATTAAAATAAGCAGTTTATGTTTATACTTTTTTTCCAACGCAGATATTCGATCAAAAATTTTCAAAAATTTTCAAAAATAAGAAATTTTTAAATCCGATTTTACTTGGAATAAAAATAAGCGGCTTATTTTTCACTTTTTTCCCAACACATCAGTTTGTGATTTTGTAATTTTTAATGTAAAATTAAGTGTAAAATTTGTTAAAAACCGGCCGCAGTTAATCGTTTAATTGCGGCGGAAATCATTATTCTCATTCTCTAGGTTTATTACTATATTTATACTGAGAATCTACTTTTACCAAAAAAATATACACAATTTTATGTTTTTTCAGGATTACACAAGACGTTTATCAGACTGCCAAAATCAGTAAAGTTTTAAATTTAATGGACAAGGGACATACAAAAGACATAGATGGGAAAAACTTTGAAGATATTGACGTAACAAATGCAGTAGTAGAAGATGAATTAGAAATTATGGAGCAACCTGGACCCAGCACAAGCAAATATGAAGGTAAAAAACAATAATAAATACCATATTTTACAATAATAATTAATTGTATATTTATTAGATGACGCCTCTGAAGAAAATGTAACTGCAAGTTTGAAAAAAAAGCAAAATAGAGTGCGATGGACAAAACAGCAAAAAAAAGTCGTTGAAGATTATTTTAAACAAAATATAAAATCTAAAGTAGCCCCGAAAAAACAAGAATGTAACGAATTAAAACATAAATATGAAGCACTTCTCGAAAATTTAGACTGGGTTAAAATAAAAACTTACGTGTATAACATGTACAAAAATAATTGAATTTTTATTAAGTTTAATCTTTTTTAAGAATTTAAATTTTTTTTATGAATTTTAATTTTTTTATGTATACCTTTATTTTAACTTTTTTTGTATTTTAATTTTTTTTATAATTGATTTTTTTTAGGATAATATACAGTTTTACGCAAAAATATTAGAAACTTTTCAAAATCACCTGTGATGGAAAACGTCAAAAATATTTTGATAACATAATTTTTTTGTGATTTGTTTTCATGTTTTGTTAAACAAAAATATGAAATATTCAAGGATTTCCAGCTTGATACCGTTGAGATTTTTTTGTCATTTATTCATACGCTAAAATAGATCCGAAATTTTACGTAAATTATGGAGTAGTACTAATCTTTAAAAACAAAAAAGATTCTGCAATATTTTTACAGAAACTTGCCGTTTTCATGAATACTGATTTTAATGAAAAAAAAATTTTCGATAAATAATGAAGAATGCCGACTTGACAAATTATAAGTTTAAATTTAAGTGTTTTTATTATAACCACTATTTTCATAACAAGCTACTTGAAATGTTCACTATTTATGAGTTACAGAGCAAAAAACATTTTGTTTGTATTTTGAATTTTGGGTATAACTCGGAAACGATAACTTTTCTCCAAAAATTTTTCAAATTATTATTTGTTTTTAATGATTAGTAGTACTACAAAATTTAATATGTAAAATTTCGTATCTATTTTAGCGTATGAAAAGTGACAAAAAAAATCTTGACGTTTAACGAAACATAGAAACAAATCACAAAGAAAGAAAGATGGTGTCATATGGGTTTCAACATTTTTTTGATGGTTTTCATATCTGGTGTTTTTGAAATGTGCCTAATACTTTTACACTAAGCTGTATTTCTAATAAATTTGATAAAAATACATAAGCGTTTTTTTACATTTCCTAAGCTACATAATATGATGTAGGTAATCTATTTTATCAATTATAAAATAATTTTTGACATATTTCGTTAAAATTTTAGCATTGCTTATATGTTTTAATGGAATAATAAGTGTTAATTTTACATTTTTGATGTTAATAAATTATAAAACCCATGGAGATACAGAAAACGTGCCAACAACAGTATAAAATGCATAAATGCAAATCGACAATTTTGTTCGTCGCCTACTACTAACTAAGAATAGTATAAAGCGCTGTTGCCAAAGTATGGAAAAAATTGGAGGCCTAAGAGACCTACAGACGTGTGGAGGCACAAGCAACCGGCAAACATATTCTCTTATAATCGTTTGAAGCGGTAGCGAACCTAGCGGATTTTTCGTACACTACGCTGTATAAATGTATATGTGTATAGTACCACTTGGACTCCAGAGTAAAATTGGTTACGGTAATCCAGGCGATGCGGAGAACCATAATTTCAATTTTTAATGGGTAAACGTTTTCGACTCCGGTTTCGGAGTCGAAGTAGTAAAATCGGAGTCCAACGAGATACGCTTGTGTACTTTTTGGAGGCGTATTAGTACCATTTGCATCTATATATATATATATATATATATATATTGTTGTGTTCTGATAAAGTAATGAAAAGTGAGTTGCGTAATTTAGAAATAAAGAACTGACTTTGCAACCTGAGGAACAATAAAGGCAGGACTCTGTGTTTCGTTTTTCAAAATTGTTTTTATTAGTGTTAAGTTTGTTCGTTAGTTAAGTTGTATTGTTTAGTTTAAGTTTGTTGTTGCAGTAATTTCGTTTTTTTTTTTTTTAATTTTAATGTTTGTTGTTTAGCGACTCACACGAATGCAGCTGAGCAGTACGCAAGAAATAATCTTGATTTGATAAAAAAAAAGAAGAATAAAAAAACCAAGGAAATGGATTTAGAATATAAATAAATGAAAGAACGAGAAGTCGCAAATTTACAAACCGGGAGATAAATAAAAGTGAGTCGAACAGAGAGTCGCAAATTTACAGTCCGAGAGGCTAGTGTATAAAAGTTAATCGTAGATAGTCGCAAATTTACAGTCCGAGAGGCTAGTGTATAAAAGTTAATCGTAGAGAATCGCAAATTTACAGTCCGAGAGGATAGTTGTAAAAGTCAGTCGTACAGCAATCTGAAATTGAGAGTCCAACAGTTGGTGTGGTGTTGAAAATTATCCGAGGAGAGTGTGGAAGAAAGAAGCCGAACCGTGCTGCTCAGCAAGATTTGTGTGAGTCCTGCTTTTTATAAAATTTGTTTCTTTTTGTACAGGTTGCAAAATAAATTGTTCTTTAAATCGTCAGTTTTTTATTGTCTTCCATGTAACCGTTTTTCGAGAACCAACGACCATTTTTATAAGAGAGAAAGAGATCACAACAATATATATTTAAATTAGCTCGACAGGCCATGAAGGCCCAAGGCTTGTTGCACCACTCTTCTCCATTGTTGTCTACTTTGTGCCTTCTCTTTCCATCCATTAACTCCCATCAGTCTCAAGTCCGATTCCACCGCATCCTGCCATCTGTTTTTTGGTCGTCCTCTTTTTCTTGTGTCCAAAAGTCTTCCCTCCATTGCCTTTCTTGTACTTCTAGTTTCCTGAAGCCGTAGTACGTGCCCTAACCATCGAATTCTTTGGGATCGGGCAACATCCGTTATTTGAGGTTCATCAAACAACTCATAAATTTCTTCGTTGGTTCTTCTTTTCCATTCGTCTTCCACTTTCTTACCTCCGTAAATAATTCTTAGAACCTTTCGTTCCCATATCTCCAAGTTTTCTCTATCTCTTCCACTCATTGTCCATGTCTCACTAGCATAAGTCACCACCGGTCGGATAACTGTTTTATATATCCTCACTTTACTTTTTCGTGATACACTTTTGTTTCTTATCACTGACATCAGAGAACCCAAGCTTCTGTTTCCAGCTGCTATCCTAGTGTTAATCTCTTTACTGGAATCATTATTTCGTGTCACAACCGTCCCCAGGAAACAAAACTTGTCCACTTCTTCAAAACTATATTGCTCCCCATTCTCTGTTTCCATTCTAAAACAAGTTCCCAGTTCGACTTCACCTTTTTCTCCCATCCTCATGTACTTGGTCTTATTCTCGTTGATTTTCAAGCCCAGTATTTTAGCCATTGCTTCTAATTGTAACATAACCTCTTTTAAGCTCCTACTAGATCTCGCCAGTACCGTTATGTCATCTGCATATGCTATCACTTGATGTCCTCTATTGTATAGCGTTTCTTCGCGTAGGATCCCGGCTCGTCTTATTATCCATTCCACTGCAACTATGAAAAGGATTGCTGATAAGGGATCCCCCTGTCGCAGCCCTTTACTCACTTTAAATTTCTTTGATAATTTAGCATTTACCGCAACCTTATTCTCTGTATCTGCAAGAGTCATTTTGATCAATCTTATCAGTTTTCTAGGTATTCCCAATTCTTCCATCACCCCATACAATTTTTCTCTATCAATGGAGTCGTAAGCCTGCTTGAAATCAACAAATGCCGCATGTATCACTATGTTGTGCTCATAGCACTTCTCCTGCACCTGCCTAAGAGTGAATATCTGGTCAATCACCGATCGATTAGGTCTAAAACCACATTGGTACTCTCCTACAATTTTCTCTATGTATTTTTGCATCCTTTCTTTTATGAGATTTGCCAATACCTTGTAGATCACATTTAACAGAGCTATGCCTCGGTAGTTCTCACATCTTGTTCTATCCCCCTTTTTAAAAATTGGGCAAATCATCCCTTGCGACCATTCTTTTGGCATCTTTTCATCATTCCATATTTTACTAATCAATCTATATACCTCTTTTTTAATCTGCTCACCTCCATATTTAATCATTTCCTCCTCCTCACCTGGACTTTTGTTATTCTTCATCTTTTTTATTATGTTTTCTATTTCTTCCTCTGTTGGCGGCGTTATTTTCTCCTTTTCTTTTATAATGTGAATAAAAGTGTTACATAATTGGTTAAAAATGAGTTCGGGTGAAAAATATACACCAACAGGCTCTCTTGATACTGAAGATCTGAATACCAGGTTATTTATATCAGGTTCTTGGAGAACACAAAGTACTGAAGCAAATGGTTTAGTTAATTTGCAAATTAATTTAGGAAGTCGTAACTACACAACATTAGTGTCTAATGTGCGTAATAAATATGCCGAATATTTTTCTAGTGATGGGGCTGTGCCCTGGCAACTGAATATGATACACGACGATGAATGAAAGTTAATGTAAAAAAATTTAAAGAATAAAATATTACTTACTAAATTTGATGATGTGTTTCTTGTATTTACAACACCATTTAGAAATAGATCCGCTCTTTTATACCAAAACAATTTTGGCACGTATAATTCCTCTGTTCCCATTTCACTTTTTTTTGATTTGCAAACCAACGAATGTTCTTTTTTGTACATGGTTCTAATAGTCTTGATTTTATTTTTTAGATCCGTAATAGAAAGACCATTAATTTGCATTTCCTTTATAACGGAACGTAACGCATTTTCTCTTGCATCTTTTTTTTTGTATAAATCACTTCGATAGTTCCAAAGACAGTCGTTTTTATGGTAGAGTTCCAAAAATTGTAACATATCATTTTCAGACCACTTGAGAGTCATTTTTTAAACTTTATTATACGATTTTATAATGATAAAAATAAAAGCACGTACGCCAATTGCAAGCGATAAGTTGAATGCATAGTTCGCACGTTTCAAGATAAGCTTCAACTTGAAAGCAATTCGAGACTTGAACGACAAAGTTTGACTCGGTCAAACTTTTCTTGAACAACTAAATAGTTGATCAACTCTATTGAAACAGAGGTTCTCATTACACTTTTCATTCAACTTTTGTTGATTAACTAAAATCGGTCAACTAAACTTGACTCGTAAGAACGCGCCTTAAGCGTATAGATAGTTTACGTATTCACATCGAAAGAGTTATTCGTAGATTAAGGGTATTTAATTATTTAAAACCGCACTCTGTTATAGATCATAATTTAATACCAAATACAGACTTAGTGATAATAATTGCATGTGCATTAATAAATTTACAAAGTTGTATTATAAAGCAAGTATAATAATTGTATAAAAAATAAACTGTTAAAAATATAGTTTACTAATTTTTGTTATACGACCCTTAATATTGGTATCCCGTCAAAACGTCGCGGACATTTGGTCGCGGTTATTTGGACGCATACAACAATTGGACGCACGTCAATTGGACGCATACGACAATTGGACACCGAAATTTGGACGCGCGTCAATTAGACGCATGTAACAATTTGGTGATACGACAATTGGACGCACCGATGGTGTATTATGGTATTAATGGCTTTTGATGAAAAATAAGCTCAAATCCCAAATAATAAAACAGCTCGAATTATCTTAAGGTTATAGCCAAAGTTATAACATTTAACCCCTATATGAAAACTCAATTATATCTTGTTATTGCCCGGAAATCATGTTTTTAAGTAGTTATAGTGAATTATTCCTATTATAGATAAATATATTATATGCGTATAATTAATTAGTTAAAGAATTACACAATTCGTTTTACCCATTTCGGCCCAAGCGCCTAGGACGTTGGAATTATATCTTATGTAATAAACCCTTTGTCCGGTTTTTTAAAAATATTTTTTTTAAATAGTTCGTGGGAGGGGTGCCCTTCCCCCAAAACTAAATTCCTGGCTATGCCACTAAAAAGTTTACTGTGTCAGTACCGCTAGTAAAATTGATAACATTATTTCTTATTTACTTCTTGTAGTTTATTATTTATAAGTAAATTTTATATCTATTATATTTATGTCAAATTATTGCATTATGTTCAATTGTCGCATGAGCCAAATATCGCATGCGTCCAAATATCCGCGTCCAATTGTCGTATCACCAAATTGTTACATGCGTCTAATTGACGCGCGTCCAAATTTCGGCGTCCAATTGTCGTATGCGTCCAATTGACGCGCGTCCAATTGTTGTATGCGTCCCATTGTCGCGCGTCCAAATGTCGCACGACCAAATATCCGCGACGTTTTGACGTGTCAATTTAAAGACCGAACGCAAGAGGCAACAATTAAATTCAGTTGCTTTAATTGTATTTCTAAAAAGCTTCCTAATACTAATCACAAAGCTAATGACCCAAATTGTCCAAGTCGTAGCGAATATTTGGAAATCAGAAACAATGTTAATCACCGAAATATTGTAAGAAATCAAATACAGCGGCGAAACAACAACACCACTATTTCGGTCAATATAAACGGACGAGATGTTATACTAACTTCAGCATATAGCCCAAAGTACTTAAGCACTTTCGAGTCTGATATTAAAAAGCTAGCTCCTACCAATAAAGAATTTTTTATATTTGGAGACTTTAATGCTAGAAATAGAGCTTGGAACTGCATACGAAACAATACGGCAGGTACAATACTATTTAATTTGCAACTGAGATCACATTGGTTTATATACCACCCAAATTCCCCAACACATTTTCCACACTCGGGTGCGAACCCATCCACGATAGATATTTTAATATCGAATTCATCATTTTATATCTCAGCTCTACAAACTCACACTGACCAATTAACATCTGACCACGCTCCAATCTCATGCTTTATTGACTCCGATACAATCGAGAAAACTCGTCAGGAAATTCCAGACTATAAACACACAGATTGGAAGGAGTTTAAGTTATACTTAAATCACGTAATACGATCCTCTCCTATTCTCAATACGACTACATATACACCCGAAAAAATTGAAACAGCCATTGACTTACTTTCAAAAGCTATACTTGAAGCAAAATCAAGAGCAGTATCATATACAAAACCAAAAAATAGGCTCCTAGAGATCTCAAACACAACTAGAGATTTCATCCGTATCAGAAACGCATTTAAAAGAAAATGGCAGAGATGCACGGATCGACAGCAAAAAATTATACTTAAAACCAAGATCAATTTAAATAACAGATTTATAAAAGAAAATGTAATTAACGATCGCAACAAAAACTGGTCAAAAAAGCTTAGCAAGCTTGAAGATGGTAACAAAAAGTTTTGGAAAATTACAAAAGGTATACGAGGCAAATATGGAGGTAGTATAGGAAAGTTACTAGAAAATGGAAGAACTCTATTCACTGATTCAGTAAAAGCAAATGCTATAGCTAACGCATTCGAATCATCAGACTCTTTAACCGCTAATTTTAAACATTCAATTGAAAGAAAGGTGGCGACATTCATGAATCGACTAAATCAAGAAAATCAAAACAGCGAAGACTACGAAACATTCACAACAATAGCAGAACTTAAGATCATTATAAAGAAACTAAAAATAGGAAAAGCTCCTGGTCTGGATGGTATAGAGAATATATTGTTGAAAGCGCTTCCCAGAACAACCTTAAAAGTTATTTGTAACATCTTTAATGGCTGCATCGGAATAGGTTACTTCCCAACAATATTCAAAACGGCTAAAATTCTTCCCATACCTAAACCAGGAAAAGATCATATGTTAACCAAAAATTACAGACCCATCAGTCTTCTCCGCTGTCTTGGTAAAATACTTGAACGCATAATATACGAAAAATTGGCGTCATTCGTATATGACAACAACATTATCCCAGATCAGCAGTTTGGCTTCCGACCACAACACTCAACGGTCCATCAAATACAACGCGTTGTGAACAAAGTGAAAAGCAATAAGAGATCCCGAAGATCTACTGGATTAATACTGTTTGATATAAAAAAAGCTTTTGATTCCGTTTGGCATCACGGATTGCTGTACAAAATGAATTTGGTCAATATCCCAAAATACCTTATCAAAGTCATAAAATAATTCATAACAGAACGTAAATTTCTAGTTTCAATAAATGGATCCCATTCGGATATCAAAGATATCATGGCTGGTCTTCCTCAAGGTTCAGTACTGTCACCACTGCTTTACTCTCTATTTATATACGATTTCAAAAAACCTAGAAATTGTGATACAATGTTTTATGCGGACGACACAGGTCTTATTACTGACGGCAAATTAACGAAAACCATTATCAAAAAACTTCAAAGCGGATATAAATGCTGTCAAAAATACCTACATAAATGGAAAATCAAATTAAATGATGAAAAAACTCAAGCCATAATCTTTCCTTATAATAAATCACCGAAACGACAACCTAATACAAATTTCAAAATAAACAACTTAGAAATTCCTTTTTTAAACACTGCAACGTATCTGGGAGTCACGTTAGACAAGAACTTAACATTTGGACCTCACATTGAAAAGGCAAGAAACAAGGCGCTTAAATGTGGAAGAAGCCTTTACCCACTTCTGGCTACTAATTCAAAGTTATCACATACTAACAAAAACTTGATATACAAATCTATCATTCTCCCAATTATGACCTATGGGTGTCCCGTATGGTCAAGAGCAGCTAACACCCATATCAAGAAACTACAAATAATACAAAACAAAAACCTCAAGTTAATCAATGATCTGCCTTGGCTGTATTCTACTCAACACCTTCATCTGACTACCGGATATCAGACAATTGCAGAGTTTATTAAGAAACTAACTGAAAAATTTCATCTCCGATGCATGGACTCAGAATTCGACCTAATCAGAGAGATAATAATGTAATGTAAATAGTTTTAAATAATAATGTTTGTATGTTTGTAACGTAGATTGTACAAAAAATACAAGACATTGGCAAATTTGTGAAGATCATTTTAATCAATGTGATTTTGTGAACGAGGCAAAACAACGGTTAATTTCTGGGGCTGTGCCAGTACCTTGCCTTGTAGAAATTTCAAATGTTCAAAGTAATTCCAATGTTTTAGAAGGCATTGCTGATGAACAATTGATGAATGATTGATAGGCAAAAGGGTAGATTTGCCTATTTAAATAATAATAAATAATTCTTGTACCGGACCTAGCTCTTTCTCGACAGCTTCATGCTCATATTCAGATTTGCCTCTTTCACATGATAATGAAGGAACAAGCAATGATCTTTAAGATCACAATTATTATAAAGTCATTGGTGGTAATCGCAAACGGTTTTCATTTTTGGAAGAAAGAAGATAAAGGAATTTTACACAAAATAGGTGTTTCAAAAGTTGATTTATCTCCTAAAAAGTCAATTATGTATTGAATTCACAGAAATACATCTTCTAAATTAAGTAAACTCCGTACTGAGCTAAACAAAGAAAGGGATAATATAAGTATGCTGAAAAAACTATATGAGTCGGGTAAATTTGAATGTATTGAAGAAAATTTAAATTCCGTAAGTAAGGCATTTATTGATTCTCAGTTACGAAATTTAAAGCGTAAACCTAGTGCGCGTAGGTGGACTGAGGAAGATAAAGCTTTCGCTTTATCTGTCTATAAAAGAAGTCCACGCTTATATAGATATTTGAAGGCATATTTCTATTTACCCTCTACGAGAACATTAAAACATATATTGTCTAAAATTCCTTTTGATACTGGATTGAACCCAGCAGTTTTAGAAAATTTACAACAGGTCTCAAAGATGAAATGTACAGATCGGTACTGTGCATTATTATTTGACGAAGTAGCTTTAAGCCAAGGACTTTATTACGAGCATCATAAGCAAGTAATAACTGGTTTTGAAGTAGGTTCTTTAGGTAGAAGAAATAGGGCTGCAAATCATGCTCTTGGTTTTATGATTAAAGGAATTAGAAAGCAATGGAAACAAATAATTGCTTATTACTTCACCACATCAAGTATTTCGTCAATCGATCTAAAGGCTCTTATTAAAGAAATAATATGTAAACTTCAGGGTATTGGTTAAAATGTTGTAGCAACGGTTTGCGATCAGGGTCCTACAAGTAGAGCAGCTGTCTCAGTTATGTTCAGAGGAACACCCCAAACAAAGTTCATATTATTTCTTTGTTAACGAGCAACCAATTGTTACAATTTTTGATGTTCCCCATCTTCTGAAATGTACACGAAATGCTTTGTTGAAATGCAAGATTGAATATGAACCACACAAGTTTGCTAAGTTTGAATATATACAGTCTGCTTTTAATTTTGACAACAAAAAATCTTTCAAAACTTTGATTAAATTAAAATCTGAGCATTTCAATTTTACACATTCCTATATGAAGATGAAAGTGAAGATTGATGCTGCACAGTTGAGTAATTCGGTAGCTTCGGTTATCGAAACTTATTGCACACTGGGACAGTTGCCGTATGAATCAATTTTCACTGCAGAATTTGCCAAAAATATTGATGATTTATTTGACTCTTTAAATGGACATTTAATTTATGCTAAGGAATCAAAACCTTATAGATGTGCTTTAACTGCAACTTCTCCTCATTTGGAGCTTTGGTCGAGATTGTTAGTAGAACTAAAACAGTGGAAAATGATTGATTTGGAAACAGGTAAATATGTAACGTATAGGTATCCTTTTGTTAACACTAGAAAGACGGCAGCGGTCATTTGACCGCTAAGCGCTCTTATTTTGGTTATAACTTTTAAACTAATTTTTTTTTAATTATGCTGTTTTAAGACATTTCCTAATTTATTGTTAAGTTTTATTTTACATAACTACCCAAGTTGTATGTATTATTTTATAGCAGGAATCATTCTCTATACCTAGAAAGACGGAGAACGATCATTTGACCGCAACTTGATTCTTATTAATCTTTTACATACATGCATAATAAATTGCTTAATCAGGTAATTATACTCAGCAAGTCTGTGTTATTGTACTTTTTAAGTACAAGTAATGCAGTTTATGTTATTATTTTATAATTACAATTAGTTGTCATTGTTATTTGCTTGAGAATATAGATAAAAAATGTCTCGTAAACGGATACTTCCGAATCTTACAAAATTAGAGTTATTAGAGAAAATTAAAAATATAGAGGAAGGTAATTCTGAAACTGAATCGATTTCTGATTCAGATTATAGTGTTAGTGATGATGAGGACTTTACCATACCGGAAGACTTATCAGAAAGTGATAGCGATGAAATTGGCGAGCAAAGTGAAGACGAAAGCAAGTATCGTAATAAATTGTGATAAATAATTTTTGGAGTTATAATTTATCAATATTAAATCTGTATTTTAACTTGACCTAATCTTTAATTTTTTTGAATAGATATAAAAAAAGTACAAGAAGTAAAACCATCTGGTAGAAAAAGACGGAAAGCTGATTGTTCCGATGATTCTGGCACATCTTCAAATACACCAAAACAACCCAAAACTCAAGACAATTTACCATTAATTTCTCAAAATGGAACCATATGGGAAGTTTTAGATTGTGATACTGCCACCCCAGGTCGTCGAGGTGCCCATAACATATTACGAGAAAAATCGGGACCCACTGGTTATGCAATTCGTATAACAGAAAAAGAATATGTGAGTTCATGGAGATTGTTGTTGGACGAATCAATTTTACGACATATAAAATTATGCACGGAAACTGAAGCTCGTCGACAACTGCAAAACAAAACTTAGACAATATTAGAAGAATTGGATGCTTTTATTGGTATTTTATATGCCAGAGGTGCTTATGCAGGTAAAAGTTTATCGTTAGCCACTTTATGGTCTAAAAATTGGGGAATCAAATTTTTCCAAAATAGTATGGCACGGGATCGCTTCAAAGAAATAATAAGATTTTTGCGATTCGACCTCAAAACAAATCGATCAGAGAGGTTGAAAAATGATAAATTTGCTCACATCTCCCATGTTTGGAACAAATTTATAGAGAACTCAATCATTTGCTACAAACCTGGAGCAAACATAACTATAGACAAGCAGCTTTTTCCTACGAAAGCTCGATGCAAATTTATACAATATATGGCAAATAAACCTGATATATTTGGGATAAAATTTTGGGTTGCTGCTGACGTAAATTCAAAATATTTTTTAAATGAATTTCCATATTTGGGTAAGGATGAAACACGTCCAACTAATGTTTCCCTGCCAGAATGTGTTGTTTTGCGATTGATGGAACCATTTTTGAATAAAGGGAGAAATTTAACAACAGATAATTTTTTTACATCAGTGTCTTTGGCAAATAAACTGAGAGATAAACAAACAATTATTGTTGGTACAATGAAGAGCAAGAGTGGAAGTACCACCAATTGCAAAACAAGGAAAAGAAGCATTGTTTTCTACAAGTGTACTACATAGCAATAATTGTACACTTACTGTTTACCAAGAAAAAAAAATAAGAATTTGCTACTTTTGAGTACTATGCATGAGACCGTACGTATCAATACTACAAGTAAAAAACTTCCAGAAACAGTTGAGTTTTATAATCAAACTAAATTTGGTGTTGATGTACTAGATCAAATGACCAGAAAATATACAACGAAAGCTAGTTCTCGACGGTGGCCTTTGCAAGTTTTTTATAATATTTTAGATCTTGCTGCAATAAATGCATGGATTTTACATAAAGAAACATTTAAAAAAAATATAAGCCGTCAACAGTATATTTTAAGTTTAGCTGAAGAACTTTGTGTACCTTACATTGCTAATAAACAGCCAACTGTATGTGCAACACCTCAAACAAGTTCTAAAACTGATAAATTAGAAAAACGTCGACAATGTTATATTAATAAATGCAAAAACAAATCAAATCGTGTATATGATTTTTGTTATAAACCGCTTTGCGGAGTTTGCAATAAAATGGAAATTATAATATGTGCTATCTGCAAGTCAAAACAGGAGATATAAATTGCTTTTTGTAAAGAGAGTTTTTATTTTCATAACATTTAACAATTTACAGTAAAAATACTTTGACAGTTTGCTTTAGTCCATCCTATATATTTATTCAGTTACATAAGTAGTTTATTCTATAATATGTTATTATTCATAAATATTATAAAGTTTCCCAAAATACTTATTATGGTCTTTGTAATGTTTTCCAAAAATCGTTAACCCGACTATTTCATACTAAAATTCTCCTAAAACACATAAACTTGTTTATTTGTCTGAAAAATTGTTAAAAATCTCGTAAAACCTTATGATGTCATAACCAATTAGTAAGAAAAATCACGTAGTATTGTTCATTTTTCTGAAAAATACACCCACGCAGTTAATGACATATCGACTTAGTGACCCCCAAATTAACCAATAGTGAACTGTTGGTCAAGGATTCCGAAATTTTATATAACCTTTGGCTTAAGTTCACGACCTCAGTTAGTTTTTGAAGTCGCTTAACTTCACTTCAACTCCGTTTCATTAATAACGCCAAGTGCGGATAGAAACGTAAAAATCCAAAGTTTGATGGATGTCAATTAAGTTCGAATAACAGTAATTCGGTGGTGTAATTTTGCTGGAAAAATTGGCTTGTACGCGTTAGATCCCTAATTTTGAAGTTAACGTTACGTTTTTACCGTGGGAAAAATTCCCAAAATTATTTAGTTCGCCGTGTGCGGAATATAAAATAGGGAACCACAATTACGACGCAGTGTCTTGCCATTTTGTTGTTTAACAACAAAAGTCTCTTCCGAGGATTTACTTCCAGGATTCACATCGTCCGCTATTACATTTTTCGCCAATTGTCATCTCAACTTATGTACCGGATATTTCCAACATTTGGTATTTGTTCTTCCTGCTTGCTCCAACTCAAGAATCATCAATTTTGTAAGTACTTTTAACTGCATCTAAATTGTGCCGATATTTTCAAAAGTGAACCGCGAGTGTATTCATTTTCAATAATTGTAATATTAAAAGTAAATTTCTAATATAGGATAAATTCATTTTTTATAAACTAAGTACCAATTTTCAATATTATTTTATTATTAAAATTAAAATCATTAATCTAAGAAAAATTAAACTTATAATTTATCAATTTCCTGCGGTGCACCAATTTATTAAATATTTGCCTAATTATAACAAATTATTAAAACCAATTATTATTATATATTTTTTTTTGTGTAATCCTATTTTTTTTTTGTACAACTTTAAATTCCAATATATTATTGTTTTTCCATTTTCTGTGTTTGTTTGTTTATATAATTTCAGATGTAAAGTTCGAGCAAGCGAGGTTGAACAAGGAGCCCGTTATTATTTATTTCGCAGGAGCGGTCGAATTGAGTTCTGGCCACTTGATTCTTCGACTCAGACTTGGCCAGTGGCGCCCTTAATTTTGAAATCCCGCACATTTCGGCTCAATAATTTTTTTTTATATTCAACAACGCACAATTTTAAGTAAAATTGAACCACCCCTCGCGCTGAGCCTTGCCGGCAATTTATCTGTTGCGCGGTTGTGCGTTGCGCCGAAAAGTTGCGTAACATTTTATAAGGTAAAAAATATTTTATTTTTACAGCTGTTGTTTAATTTTATATTATAACTTTTCATTAAATAATTTCATTTAATTTCATTAATAAATAATTATAGTTTTACTGTTGTCTTATTATTTGTTCCACGATTTTTCATATAGCGGTCAAATGACCGAGCGCCGTCTTTCTAGGTAGAACAAATTCGCCGTCTTGCTAGTGTTAAGAGTTGGCAAACGACAATTAAATCAATCATTTTCGTCTGGAATCACCTGCCAGGCGTAGACGAATTTCAATATTTAAATTTAAGAGGATTGAATCAAGATCCAGTTGAAAATTTGTTTTGTAATATAAGGCAGCATGGCGTTTGTAATACAAATCCTACCTGTCATCAATTTGTTGCCGCTTTAAAGACGGTAGTTGACAATAAATTAGCTGCGCCTGTCGGTGATGGAAACTGTGAAATGGATACTTGTGTGCCTTTAGACGATTTAGTAAGTTTGCTGAGATACTCGTCACATGAAGACGAACCAATGTCAGAATCAGAATCATAGTAACCGATTTTGAAACAATGAAAACCGAAAGCCTCAAATGTGAGGACAGTCAAGGTTTAGCCTATGTTAGTAGTGTAGAATTACCGGAGCGGCCATCTTGAAATGTGCAAGGTCAGCCACAACCACTTTTCAAGGTCAGCCACGCCTCCGAGCAATTAACTCCTCCCACTTTTCAAGGTCAGCCACGCCTCCGAGCAATTAACTCCTCCCACTATTCAAGGTCACACCGCTATTGGTCGAAAGTCCCACCCTCTATTGAAGGTCACACCACTATTGGTCGAAAGCCCCACCCACTATTCAAGGTCACACCGCTATTGGTCGAAAGCCCCACCCACTATTCAAGGTTAAGAGCAACTACACCCAATTACCAAAGCCATACACATTTCAATGTGAAGCTCAAGGTTATTGATCACAATAATAATAATAATAATAATATCAATTTGTTTTATTTCATTTTAAAATTAATATTCCAATTACAATTAAAATATACAGTTTTTATTTACATTTTACTTGAAATTAGTATTCCATTAAGTTCAATAAACTTAACACATATTTAGTGGTTAATAAAAATAATTACCACCGCAATTATCAAATTAAATTTTATTATCTTCTAAATCTAAGATATTTAACACAATAATATATCATTAAAAACCCCCTACTCCAAGATTCATAGTCATTATTTTCTTCTAACGGAAGAATTTTTTCTTCTTGTGGTAGTTGTATTATAATTGTTTCACTCCAAATTTTGAAATTATAAACTTCCAATTTTACAAATTCTTTTCTTCCTATTGGACAAGTGTTGCTTATATTTGACCAATTAACAATGCATGCTTTACAAAACGAGTGACCACAATTAAGCACCCCTAGACTATCACTTATCTCGGATAAGCAAATTACACACATCATGTTTGCTGAAGTAATATATAAAATTTGAAGTAGATATAGTATATATATATTCTTGAAAGGCGGATATCAAGTTTATTAAATTAAAAGTATTTGAATTTTTTATTAAATTAATATATGCATTAATTATAAGTTCCATATATAGACTGCAATTATTTCAAGTATAACCACATTAATAATAAAAATATCGATATGCATATAGACTGCAATTATTTCAAGTATAATCACAATAAAAATAATTACTAGTTAATACATTGTTTACTACATTGTATATTAAAATATATGCAGTTGTATATGGAACCAATTTAAAAATGCAGTTTTTTACATACATTTATTTTAAATTAGTATTGCAATTTAGGTAACCTCGAGTAACCTTAAATTATCTTAATTGCAATTACAATTTTTATAGACATATTCATGTCTGTTTTGATAGGTAACCTCGAGCAACCTTAAATTATCTCGAAGTGTTTAACTATAAATAGCGCGACTCGCGTTTCATTCTTCAGTAGATACCTATTATTATTAAAGACACAATGTCATTTACCTGTGATAAATGTGATAGAATTTTTAAAACAAATTTTACATTAAAAAGACACAAAGAACAAAGCTGTAAAAAACGGTCGATTGAAGGTTAGTTTTAATAGTTTTATAATTGCATATTATACTAATTAGTATAACTATAGATGTTCAACATAACAATAACCCATCATCAAGTCAGACTAAAGAAATAAAGAAAATTAAAATAACTGGTAAGGTAAAAAATCTTTTTTTATATATTTTACAATAAATAATTGTTTTATAGATTGCACAGTTTGTAATTTAAGTGTGACCAATATACATAATCATTTTAACTCAATAGAACTAAAAATAAATGCATAAAAATACACTCAGATAGGGTGATGTTAATAAATTCGTCGTTTAAAAGTAGAATTCAATCATTTAGAATTTTTAGTCCTTATAAAAGAATTATTTTAAACGATTTTATTCAAGATATTAAAATAGATTTACTACAACTAATACAAAATACACTTAAAATATTTTACTCCTTGAAAATCAACTTCCAATTATTCGGGGGGTATATCCAACAAACTAAAAGTATATCAGAAATAAAATGTTTCAATACTAGAAATTATATATTAACACAAGGCTCAAATTTAGATGATTTATTATTATCATTTTCCGATATTTTAAATTGTAAAATGATGGAATTTCAAGAAAAGGATTCGGGCTGGGCATTAAAAGAAATTTTATATATCGAAGTAAATTGTAATAAATTTAATCCATTACACGGTGGAAATAGTTCTTTTTTGGAATTACCAACTTCAATTAAAAGTAAACAAGCTGTTTTAAATATTAGAAATAACGATAATTATTGTTTCGCCTATTGTATTTTAGCTGCTTTTCATAAGCCAGAAGGACATGCGATGTTACCTAGCTCATATCCAAATTATTCTGAAATTTTAAATTTTGAAGGTATAGATTTTCCTGTTAAATTAACCGACATTGAAAAATTTGAAAAATTAAATCAAATTAGTTGTAATGTTTTTGGACTTAAGCGAGATGATAAAACTTTCAAAATGAGTGTTGTAGGGCCGTATCACCATACAAAATTAAAACGCGCAGCACATGTTAACTTATTACTTTTAGAGGATAATATTAATTGTGGTAAATTTCATTATTGTTTAATTAAAGATATGTCTCGATTAATATCTACTCAATTAAGCAAAAATGATCACGCAAAATATATTTGCGATGGATGTCTCCAGTTTTTTAATACAAAATTTAAATTAGAAAGACATTGTGAATATGATTGTGGGCATGTACGCGCTAATTTACCCTCAGATAATAAAATTCGAGTTGATAAATTTGGTAGTGCTGTAGTCGAAAAAATTTTAAAATTTGAACATATTCAACATCAACTTGCAAGTCCTTTCGTTATATATGCAGACTTTGAAAGTTTGTTAGAACCTATCTCAACTGTAAAACTTGATTCAGAGCAATCATATACTGTGAAAACCGAACATCATAAACCTTATTCTTTTGGTTATTATATTAAATGTAATTTTGATGATTCACTTTCAATATATAAAACTTATCGAGGGGTAAATTGTGCTTCCATATTTATGGAATATTTAGAATCAGATGTAAAATATTTATATCACAAATGTTTAAAATCTATAAAACCAATGATTGATCTTACTCCCAATCAAATAAACGAATATAATAGTTGCGTAGTTTGTCATATCTGTGAAAAGCCATTTTCAATTCTCAATAACAAAGTCAAAGATCATTGTAATTTAACCGGAAACTTTCTTGGAGCAGCTCACTCAATTTGTAACATACATTTTAAAAATCAAAATGTGATTCCAATATTCCTGCATAATTTAAGCAATTATGATGTTCATTTATTCATCAAAAACTTAGCGATGAATAATGAAAAAGTCGATGTCATCGCCAAAAATAAGGAAAAATATATTTCATTTACAAAATATGTTGTAGTCGATAAAATTGTTGATCACACGGGTGTTAAAAGCATTAATATGAAACTTCGATTTTTGGATTCTTTTAAATTTATGCCCACTTCTTTAGAAAAACTATCTGAAAATTTAACGAATAAAGATTGTGTTGAAATTAGAAAATGTTTTGCTGATGATAATAAATTTAACCTTATTCGTCAGAAAGGAGTTTTTCCATACTCATATATCGACAGCTTTTCAAAATTAGATGAAACAACATTACCCCCCATACATGAATTTTATAATACATTAAAATGTGAATCGATAACAAAGGATGATTATAATCGCGCGGTTAATGTTTGGAATTCTTTTAATTGTAAAACTTTGGGGGAGTATTCGGATATATATTTAAAATCTGATGTTCTTCTTTTAACAGACTGTTTTGAAAAATTTCGTCGCTCAACATTTTCATGCTACGGATTAGATGCAGCTAAATATTTTACACTACCATCATTGAGTTGGTCTAGCATGCTAAAGATGACTAAAATTGAGTTAGAACTTTTAACAGATATTGACATGCTACACTTTTTTAAAAAAGGGATACGTGGGGGTGTTTCAGTCTGCGTTAAGCGAAAATCCATTGCAAATAATAGATACATGAAAGATTATGATTTGTTAAAGCCATCATCATATATTTTATATTTAGATGCAACCAATTTATACGGCTACGCTATGCAACAGTATTTACCATATGGAGATTTTGTTTGGTTAAATACTGATCAAATTGAAAATTTAAATATTATGGATATTTCCGATACCTCCGATGTGGGTTACACATTAGAAGTTGATTTAGATTATCCGGAAACTTTGCATGATCAACATAATGATTATCCTTTCTGTTCGGAAAATATAGTTCCACCTAATGGAAAAACACCAAAATTGATTCCAAATTTATACAATAAAAAAAATTATATTATTCATTATAGGGCCTTACAGCAATGCTTGAAATATGGTTTAATTTTGCGCAAAATTCACCGCGTTGTTAAGTTTAAACAATCACCTTGGTTGGCTCCTTACATAAATTTAAACACCACACGTCGAAATAATGCAACCTCTGTATTTGAGAAAGATTTTTTTAAATTATTAAATAATTCTATTTTTGGAAAAACGATGGAAAGCGTTGAAAAACGAAAAGATATTAAAATACTAACACATTGGGAAAATAACAATAGTTGGGGTGCTGAAACGTATGTTGCAAAGCCAAATTTTAAAAGTATTAGTATGTTCACAGAAAACTTAGTTGCAGTGGAAATGAAAAAGTTAGAAGTGTTATTCGATAAACCGATATATGTTGGTTTTTCAATACTAGATATTGCAAAAACTGTGATGTATAAATTTTATTACGGATTCTTAATTCCAAAATATAATCAAAATGTTTCACTACTTTATACAGATACAGATTCTCTTATTGTTGAAATTCAAACGGAGAATGTATATCACGATATTAAACAAAATTTAACTGAATTTGATACTTCTAATTTTGATGATTTTAATATTTTCGAAATTCCGCGTAATCAATCCATGTTGGGAAAAATGAAACTGGAGTATCCATCTCAAATTATTACTGAATTTATTGGCACTGGAGCCAAAGCCTATTGTGTGATTTTTGATGACGTGGATCATAAAGCAGTTAAAAAAGCTAAAGGAGTTTCTAAATATACAATAGCTAAAGATTTACATCCTTCAGATTATAAGAATGCCGTAGAAAACAAAGTCGATAAATATTGTCAGATGAGTGTTTTCCAATCAACACTCCACGAAATGTATACAGAGTTACGAAATAAGGTAGCGTTGTCATACTTTGATGATAAACGCTATCTCAAATCTGATTCGTTTACTACACTAGCGTGGGGTCATGAGTCCATTCAATTACATGAACTTATAAAACAATTGAGCGAGACTTAATAGTGCGTCCATCTTGCTCTAGACACATATAAGTTTTATTGGAATTTTAATTGTTTACAATTTAATATATCTGGTTTTCAAATTTTTATTTAAAACATCTGGTGTCTATAATTTTTATTTTAAACCCCCCATCTCAACACACACACCCTTACATACACACCTACACACCCTCATAAGCACTATACTTATATATAGCAACTTAAAGTTGATATAGTAGCATTCAAATAACTACAGAAGATGGCTAATATTATACAACACATCCAAATCAAGAATGGTATATTGAGAAATTTGTTGGAAAACAATGTAACGTTTGAAGGTATGAAAATTTTGTAATAATTTTTTTTTTTTGTAGATACGCCGAATGAAAATTTTGATTTGGAAAATTTTGTTATGAATGAGATGGAAAAGTTGTATGTGGAGAAGGAAGAGATAGAAAAGTTGTATGTGGAGAAGGAGAAGGATGTTGAGGAAAAGGAGGAGGAGGACCACGTTATTGCTAATAAATACAATGATGGATTTGATGACTATGAACTCGATGATATCTTAAAGGATATTGATTTAGAAATAATAATTAAAACTCAGAAGGAAAAAGAAAAAAAAAGTTATCAGACACGTCAAAGAAAAAATTATGAAACACCAGCAAGAATTAAAAATATATAAGCAGGCTGTGTTTAATTTGCAAAAGCGAATAAACAGAAAAAAATATATAATTTCACAATTAACGAATTTAATATAAATAATTTAAAAAATATTATTATTATTATTATTATTATTATATTTATGAATTTAATGTAAATAAAAAAAATAATTATTTCTAGTGTTCTTTATTTAAAAAAAAATTTTTTTTACAAATTGTTAACATCATACAATTTCACCCATATTGATCCACGAATTGTGACTCTTATCTAATCCCAACCACTTAACAAACATTTTCTTTTTCTGTCTTTTTAAAATTTTTTCAACTAAATAAACATCTGGGTGTCTAACTTTTTGCAATTCTTGCTCATAAAAACAGCCTTTAATTTCTTCGTTCTTAATATCAGTAAGAAGATATGTTCTTGGTAGCGTCACTTTAACTTGTGCAATTTTAAATATTTCATTAGACCAAGCTGGTGTATATCCTTTCGAAAACGCATGTCTATATTTGCTTATTCTAACACTATCACCGATTTTAAATTTGGGTTTTTTCGGATCCACAACTTTTGGATGATTATACACAGTCTTCAAAAGTAATGGAACATGTTTTTAGTAACATCCATCGGTTTTAAACCTATTGTTGAATGCTTTCTTGAATTATATACATCCACCAGTTTTTGTAATATATCGATCCATCGATAGTTTCCGCGATAACTAAATTCCTTCCACATTAAATTCTTAAGAGTTCGATTAACTCTTTCTACTACCGAAGCTTTTTTAATGGAGTATGTACTATAGTGATTTATTTTATATTTCTTCATCAATTCTTGAAACTCCTTATTGTAAAATTCTTTCCCCAAATCTGTTTGCAGATTTTTAGGAATACTTTCTTTAAGAATCGCGTTCATAGCAGCGGTTACATCGCGTCCGCTCTTGTTCTTTAAAGGTTTTGCCCAGACATATTTGGAGAACACATTAATGACGACCAATATAAATTTGAATCCTTTGTTTACAGTTGATAATTGTGCTATATCTACTAAATCTGCTTGAAATAAGTCGTTCAATCCTTGAACTAAAACTGGTCTCCGTTGATAATTTCGAAGGGCAGATCTATGTAATTCATTTACAACGTCTCTCTTTATATCCATCATTCAATAATTTCTTATTTGATGATTTTAGCTTCTCGCAATTCTTTTTCTATGGATGCGATTTCGTTTACATGACCATCGTGACCAGCAGATCGGGATGCTATTAAAAGTTTTAATCGTTCGATTATCTCATTTACATCGTCATAATACACAAAATCTATTTTCTTGTTGTTGTATTGTAAAAATAGTGGAGATTCTAGAAATCCACCACCTGTCTTTTTATTTCCAATTATACCTCTTTCTTTTAATTGTGGTTTAATAATTCTTTTATACTTGGATGTGGCATTACCAGTAATTTGATTAGTAGATGAATAATTTCTACGAAATAAATTGGTTCTATTTCCAATATCAATGTAGCTATCTAGATCATTTGTTGTATACACCACCGGATTTTTTTTAAATAAGAGCTCATAAAGACCGGGGGTCCCCTTATATTTTAAAGATTTATTAGCATTCGGTATTTTAATGATAATGTCATCTGCATTAAAATCGAGTAATGAATCACCAATTGCAAATTTTGCAGTATCTAAGTCATGTTTAACCCCATAATTAAAATCAAAAACATCCTCCGTATCTCTTACCATGGCTTCTATGTATTGTCTTGGTAGTGGTGCAAAATTTTCTAAATATTCGTAAAATGCATTTGAATTTATCATATCACTAACTTCTCTAGCTGTTTCATTATGAACTCGACTATATTCTTCATCGATAAACATAGGATGTAAAATTGTTCGATTTAAATCAACATCGTCAGGTTCGTGTTGATAAACTGCACCTTCCTCTAAAAAATTTGGTGGTGATTTATAAATTTTCGGCTCTACCTCAGATTTGCGACCGTAAATTTTTTTTTTTTTTTGGGACTGTGCGTTATATCAAATTCCGATTTCATTTCCTGCTTTATTTCTGGTTTTATGTTATGCGATTGATTAAATTGTGAAACTATTTTTTGTAAAGGTTCCGTGATGGGTTTATACTTTTTAAATAAATCCATATTTGATTGGGTCATATCCGATTTTAAACTTTTATATTTCAATTTCACAGATTTTCTAGCTTGAATAAGATCATGAGTTAAACGTGTATCCATCGTGGTCACCTGAATACTAGCAGTTATTTTAATAACATATATATTCTTATATAATTATAAATGTATCAAAGCCTTGTCTATAGCGACCACCTTTAATATCGCAAGCTTTATCAATAACTAACATTCCGTATTTATTTCGCCAACAAATATTGCATAAAGTTTTAAATTGATTAAAACTCATATCCACCCCCACATGATCATCATAAACATGCTTTAAATTTGTATTATCTTGTTTAAACAAAACTAGAAAATTTGCATTGTCTCTTATTAGTTGTTTGGGAATTTTACTATATGTTTGACATAAGTAAAAAGAATCAATATTTTTATGTCTCCCAAAACTGAAACATTCTCTCATAATATCTTGATTGGTGCAAGCCACGTCATCAAAGATAAATATTGAGTTTGGTTTGATATCAATTGGCGATGGCACATCTTTCTCGCTTTCATATTCAAAATAACCAACCCCCTTTATAGGTTTCAAAACGTCTTTCAAAAATTGGTATTTTGGTTGAAATATTGATTTGGAATATAAATAGATATTTTCAAAACGAAGTCCATTGGGGTGAATAAGTAAACAGAGAAGAGCGTTAGTTTTACCACAGCCAGAATAACCAACAATCAAACCCATTTTTGATGCACACCCCAATAAAACACCATGTTTGGGAAAAGTAATAGTTTGAACATCATGGTTTAATATGGGAAGTTGATGATGTTGCTTCACTAAACGCATTTTTACTTATGATTTTGATATATCAGTCGCTGTCGTATTCACTACTCAGAAATATGGTGGTATACTGTTGAATACAGCCATATACCGCAGTATACAGCTGTGTACAGCCATATACCGCAGTATACAGCGGTGTACAGCGGTATATGGCTATATATGATGGCATATAACGATATTTAACGTAATACCACAGTAGTAACTACACTACATCGATATTGGTAATAAACACTTTTCTAATACCTTTAAAAGAAAAATGTAAAACAATAAATTTCAGTCAACATTTGTAATGCAATGCTGATACATCGTAGACACGGTGCTGGACTAGTTAATAATATAATAAATAAACTACCCTTTGAATTACATATTCCGGGTTATAGGTATCTAATATATATACTCTAAGTATTTAAGAATTATGAAATTTAATAATATTTTTTAAAGATTTTGCGGCCCCGGTACGAAGTTAAAACAACGTTTAGATAGAGGTGATTCTGGAATTAACCAACTAGATGAAGCTTGTAAAGAGCACGATATAGCATATTCAATTTTTAAAGATATATCTGAAAGACATAAAGCAGATAAAATACTAGCCGATAAAGCTACACATAGAATACTTTCGAAGGATTCATCACTTGCAGAAAAAATCGCTGCTATTGGTGTAACAGGAGTTATGAAAGCTAAAGTAAAAATGGGGATGGGTTGTAAAAGATCTAAAAAACCATCGTTTAGACAGGTGTTGAAAAAAACCACAGACGTTTTACATCGAAGTAAAAGCTCAGATTTATTAACTAATGCGAAAATCGCTCTTTCGACCATTAAGCGGAAACCTAAGAAACCACGGATTATTCCAATCCCAAAAACTGGTGGATTCCTACCTCTAATCCCCATATTTGCCGCTCTAAGTGCTTTAGGAGCTTTGGGTGGTGGTGCTGCAAGAATCGTTAAAGCCGTTAATGATTCAAAAAGTGCCAGCGAAAATTTAAAAGAGGCTCAACGACATAATAAAAACATGGAAGCAATTGCAATAGGCAAAGGTCTTTATTTAAAACCATATAAAAGTGGACTTGGATTATATCTAAAGCCATATTCAAAAAACTAATAGCGTCGCTACCGAAAAAACCACTAACAAACATCGATTTACTTCGATTTGTTAAAAAATTTAAAATTCCACATTTTAGAGGTGTGTTTATGAAAAATACTTTACCGAAAAAAGTATATATGCTTGAATGTGGTATAGTTAATCTGGAGGAGGATTTTAAATCCGGTTCTCATTGGACTGCATATGTTAAACATCATAATGATATTTCATATTTCGATAGTTATGGAAATCTACCTCCACCTCCACAATTAATAAAATATTTCGGTAGCAATAAGAAAATTAAATATAATTATGACAGATATCAAAAGAATAATTCATTTAATTGTGGACATCTGTGTTTAGACTTTTTATATTGACATTCCACTAATTATTTACATCAGTGTTAAGTCAACCACCCACGAAATGTCATATGTAATCAGTGTAAGCGGTAATAGCTCCGAATTGTATTCGGAAATTAATCCGACTATATATGCTGATGATGGACAATATGCACTAGCTTTAACAAATTTTGAAACTTATAACACAATACATAATGTTAGGGTTGGCTGTAATAAATTTTACTATGGTGAAGATGTTGTTTTCTTGGTACCCGATGGTGCCATGAGTATTGAGAAGATTGTTAAAAATGTACAAACGCATTTAAAAAATCCCCATGCTATTTCCATTGTTTCGACAAATAATAATAAAATAGTTTTAGAATGTGCATCTTCGACTAATTCTGAGCGAGCTGATAGTGTATTAAAAGGTCTTTTGTTCAAGACAACAAGCATAAAATCAAAACAATACACATTAGAGTTAAAAGATGTAATTTTCCAAAACACTCAAAAACTGAATCAGTTTTATTATACTAGTGAAAAAAGTTTTAGCTTTAACCTTGAATTAGGCTCTTATGAACTCACTCAAGTTCTATCATCAATAAAAAACAAAATAGATAAACTAGTGCCTAATAAGTTCATTATTACAGATTTTGAAGTGCGTTTAAAATCACTACCAAAATCGCTAAATAACGACAAAGAAATTGAAGGCGATATTAAACCACTCTTGGGTTTTATAAAAGAAGGAAATGGGGATTATGTATTAAATTTATCTAAAACGCAAACCAAAATATTGAAAACTTACAATAAATTTTATACGGATTTGGAGAAAATTATTGAAATTCCTAGTGGGGCTTATGAAATCAGTGATATTCAATCATATTTACAAACACAGTTAAGCATCACCAATACCACCCTAGAACTCACAGTAAATGCTAATACTTCAAAAGTGAATATTAAATGTAGTGAACGTATTAATTTTAAGAAACCCGATAGTATAGGACCATTATTGGGTTTTGATAAGAAATACATCGGTAAAAATACTCCAGTAGTATCTGATCATGGTGTCAATATTTTATCAGCTAACACTGTCTGTATTGAGTGTAATATTACGACCGGTTCTTATAGAAATGGAAAGCTGAGTCATGTAGTACATGAGTTTTTTCCATTAGTTCCACGTGGATATAAAATAGTTGAAACCCCATCTAATGTCATTTATTTACCTATAACCACTCAATTTATAACAAATATTTCAGTTAGAATAATAGATCAGAACGATCAGGTTATAGATTTTAACGGGGAAGAAATATCAATAAGGTTTCATTTAAAAAAACTCTAAAGATGGTAATCCAATATTCTAGAAATACACGTCAACAATATAAGCATCTGTCTAACATAAAAAGCATCAGTCGAAAACCTTCAACAGGTTTGATAACACCAATTAATAGAGCGTTTTTGAAAGCTTTAGGTTATAAAGTGCTTGTGTAAAGATGGGGATTTTGGATATTGCAGAAACAGTTATAGAAGATAATTCGATTACAAATGCAGAATTTCATACACATCAACCATATGCTTCCACATCATTTGCTAATAACGATGAAATTAGAATCCCTATTCAACAGCTGGATGCATATACAGCACCTAGTCTTAGCTATCTTTATATTGAAGGCTCGCTAAAAACAGATGGTGGAAGTACTTCACAGACAGCCCACTTCATTAACAATGGTGTAGCTTTTTTATTCAGCGAAGTTAGATATGAGTTAAACGGAGTTGTAATGGATTCCTCTAGAAACCCCGGCATTACCTCTACGATGAAATCATATACATCATACTCCAAAAACGAATGTTTAAAATTAAAAAACGCTGGGTGGAATCCAAAAGCAAATAAAGAAATGGTATTAAATGAAGGATACGATGGGTATTTTAATGCTTGCATACCATTAAAGATGCTTTTGGGTTTTTGTGAGGATTATAATAAAATCATATTAAATGCAAAACAAGAATTGGTATTGATAAGAAGTAACAGCGATGTAAACGCATTGGAATCTTGAAAGGCTGATGAAAAGCTTCATGTTACTATTAATAAACTATTTTGGAAAGTACCACATATAATGGTTTCGTTGGAGGAACAGCTACATTTAACAAAGTACATCGATAAAAACATAGAAATCCCCATAGCATTTAGGTCGTGGGAACTTCACGAATATCCACAATTACCTTTAACAAATCGTCATTCATGGACCGTAAAAACTTCCACTCAAGTAGAAACACCTAGAATGATTATAATAGCATTTTCAACAAATAGAAAAAACAAAATTAATAGAGATATGAGTAAATTTGATTCATGCAATTTGGTAAATTTAAACGTTTATTTAAATTCAGAGCGTTATCCCTATGATTATTTAAATATAAACTATAAGAAAAATTCTTTTGCAATTTTATATGAAATGTTTGCAAATTTTCAACAAACATATTATGGTAAAGAAAACGAACCAATGTTTACACCTGATGAATTTAAATCTACTGCTCCAATGGTAGTAGTAGATTGCACTCGTCAGAAGGAGGGTCTTAGCAAAGGACCAATAGAAGTAAGAGTAGAATTCGAAAATAGTGATAATGTATATGAACACACAGCTGCATACTGCTTAATTCTACATGATCGCATGTTTAGCTATAATCCGCTTACAAATTCAGTGAAACAAATATGAATAATAATAATAACATATTAGTGATGGATGTGCAGGGGTTTAATACCTCCAAGAAAGAATTTTCACCTAAGGAGTTAGCTGTTTATGATGGTTTCAAAACAGCTCATTACATCTTTAAACCACCTTATCGATTTAATTGTTTGCCTATGGAATTCCAAAAGCAAGCAAACTATTTGATGAATAATCACCATGGTATATTATGGGGGAGTGGGTTTACACCTTATCATAAATTTAATGAAATTGTGAAACATTTAACTTCATCTGTTGATGTTGTGTATGTGAAAGGACGTGAGAAGACATTATTCATCCAAAAAGTAATTGACAAACCGGTGATAGAATTGGATGAACAACCTGCACTATCAAAAGGGGAGCCATATTGTTTTTATCACTCATTAACAAATTGTATTTGCGCACTATCTAATGTATTTTATTTATATAACAATTGTATTATGCATGAATAAACTGATTTTTTTTTTCTACATTGTTGTTTAATTTGTGTATATAAACATTTACACTGTATTATGAAAGGGATTAGTATGTTGATGGTGATCTTAATATGTTTATTAAATATCTAAGCAGTTATATGATCATGGGTGTATATGCAGAAGAAGAAGGTCGCCATTTGTCGTTTAGAGATTGGAAGCATCCCTTTGTAAATTCGAAGGAGTTGGTAGAAGCTGGGTTTTATAATTTAAGAAGCGGTGATAATGTACAGTGTGCGTTTTGTAAAATCATTATTGGTAATTGGGAGAAATGCGATAATCCTATAAAAGAACATAAAAAATGGTCTCCAAATTGTCCTTTTATTGGAGAAGATGTTTGTGGGATTTACAAAGTTTTACCGAATTCAAATGACTCCAATCGTGGAAACGATGTTTGTGGGGGTGGGGGATTCAAAATGTTACCTAATTCACAACCTGAAAATTACTTGAGGATATCTCCAAAAGTTCCGGATTCAAATGATTTACCCGAAATTATCCCACTACTAGGATATAAAGCTGAAGATCAATTTTCATCGAAACCTAACAATAAGCAATCCAGACCTGTTATGTGTTAATTGTCTCCTTTTTAAATTTTTTGAATTTTGATTTTCTACGTATTGTATTATTCTTATATTTTTTTGAATCTAACAATAAGCGCTCTTGTCCATCTTGTATATTACAATAGCTGTAAAAATATAGCGATTTTGTTGTTTTACACAATACGATGGGTTAGCTATGTACTCACAAACATGATGATATTGTAAATACATAGCTAACCCATCGTATTTGTTTATTTAGATATGGATCAATAAAAAAATATTAAAAAATTAATTGTTGTTTTTTATTTGTGTTAGAGGAAAGGCTTACATTGTTTCAATTTAGTTCTTAAACTAATATATATAATCATAAAAATATATAATACTATGTTTATAAAAAATAAAAATTCAAAAACGATTGCATTGATGTAATGAGTGCTGTAGTTTTTTTTAAGTTTGCTCAAACTTAACACCAAATATTCTCCAGGATTTCTTATTTGACTTGTATCTTGTAGTTCAAAGATGGTCTCATAATATAAAACCAGTTTATCATTCTGAATTACTAATGGATGGGTAATAATGTATTGATCACTTTGCATGATATCAATAGACATTTTATCAAATTTTTCACAATGTTTTGATGGTTCAGTAATATCGAGATATTGGGTACAAATCATGGCGTTTTTTAGATTTCTTGGACATGTTAGTCCAAAGAGTTAGTTAGTTAGAATAATAGTGTTGTTCAATATCGCTGTTATGAAATAAATTAAAGTTGAATTCATTTAACTTTATATGCTTGCTTTTTTTTACACACGTCTAGTTCGCTGAACATACAAACTATTAATAAATGAAAAGAATTATACTTTAAAAAATAATAATAGAGTCGATTTTATAATTGTTTTTTATTATATCTTATTTCATACATCATCGTCATCATCATTATTAACCTGAAGTAAGTTAAACTCAACTATAACACCATAAGGTAAATAATCTCTAATTTCATAAAGTACATTTTTATAACCCTTATCTATTAATATTCGACAAAACATATCTAAATTTATTGTATTTTTAAAAAATTTTTAATTTGTGGGGTGGGACTTTCGACCAATAGCGGTGTGACCTTGAATAGAGGGTGGGACTTTCGACCAATAGCGGTGTGACCTTGAATAGTGGGAGGAGTTAATTGCTCGGAGGCGTGGCTGACCTTGAAAAGTGGTTGTGGCTGACCTTGCACATTTCAAGATGGCCGCTCCGGTAATTCTACACTACTTATGTTGCTGGCTATGTTTTGAAAAAGATTGTTATACCTGATTGCGACAATTGTCGTAATAAATTATTCTCAAATGAAATTTCTAGTCACCATTTGTTTACTTCTTTTAAAGAGATGGATGATCGCACTCGGAGGTTGAATTATGCAAGTGAATATGTAATGGTACTTCTGCAGAACATTCATGATAATTTATACAAATTCCTTCAAGAACATGGTTTCCAACCATCATTGGAGGACAAATTCAAGGAGATATATAAATCGAAGTGTCCTACAGAAGTATATTGCACCGAGCATGACTGCGACAGTTTGATTTTAGAAAAGTGTATTCCTTTTCTAATTTTCAAATATGTAAAGGATCAACATAAATCAGCATCCGGGTCCAGTTCTACCAAGAAGAATTCGTGAAAAATTCATTTCATCGAATGCTTTTACAATGTATTTATTTCAAAAGTAACATTAACGTTTTTTTCTTGTTTCACACGTAAATTTTTTTTTGGTTTAACCACAAAATTTTATTTCAGAATAAGTATTTCATTGCTGGTCATTATTATTGTTGTATGCTTTTATGAATTGCTTTAATTTGTATACATTATTTTCTTTTTGTTGTATATATTGTTACTATTTTTTAAATTTTAAGAAGTTATGTAAACATATTTAAATATTATGTTTAAATTTTTATTACAATGTGCATTATTGATTTATGTTACCATGCAACATTTTTATTTTATTTACTTTTTTTTATAGATTATCGAGTGTTTGTTGTATATATTTGTTATTTTTTTAAAATTTCTTTATTAACTTGTATAGAAAATGTTTATTTATGTTCAAAAATTATTTGTTTACGTATTTAGTGTATTTCAGTTTTTATTAATATATTCGTTGTACATTTTTAGTTTGTGAATTTTTATTACAACTAACCTTTGTCAGATTTAGCAAATAATTATTTTAAATTCTTAAAAAATTTATTTAATAATTTTCTGTAATTACCTCTGTTTATTATAGAAAATTTATAAATAAATTTTTAAAGAATTTGAAATTTTAAGCTTTGAAATAAAATTATAAAATTATACAATGCTATTCAAACGTCGCGCTAAATTTTAGTTTGCCTTACGGGCGCAGGAGGGCCGTGTTGCGATCATTTAACATGCAGGTTTCGCTTCTCAATATATATGTTCTGTGGTTGATATTCCGCTTTTAGTGTGGCGACTCAGGAATAAAATAATAATATATTACACGTGTTTGAATAAGTATCGATAAACAAAACAGTTAAAAGTAGTAAAAAGAATACAACTATTGAATCATAGTAAAATGCATTATTTAACCTCAAATTAACTCGAAATGAATTTAGAAATATATTTGGGTATTAATTACAACACTATGTACTACATAATATATACACATACATACACATATACACATATATACTTACGCAGTAGCCTTCGCATTTCTAAACTCAGCTGCATTGAAACGGTCGTCGGTTTTAATAAATTCCATTACCATGAACATATCTACTGATGCTAAATTATTCGAAGAGGCCTTCACAAAACCTTCTGACGGCATTCTTATGGTAGATATACAAATATTTCAATATACACAAATACTTCAATACACACAAAACGAGCCAACAACAAACTGATTACAAAGCAAAATGAATTGTTACTGCTGTTACATGTAGAACATTGATGTCATTATTGATTTAACCAATCACAAGTGTTTCAATTCACGTTTGAAATAATGCATCTTTAAACGCCATAATTCGTTATAAAGAGTAAAATATATGGGTTTTTAATACAATTATGTCATTATACTTACATTTATTTATATAATAACGCACATATTAATTAAATACGAACTTAGTGATAATACCCTATTGTTTAAATTAAATAAAAACTTTTAGATACAGATGATTTATGTACACACACCTATTGCAAAAATTGTAAGGGCGCTTTTCATTTTTTATTAAAAATATTCTTTGATAAGTCTGTAAAGTTACATTTGTCGTTACATAAAATTTCCATCTATTCAGAAATGAATAATTACGACGCACCTTGTACAAGGGTAATCAACCGAGCGCTCGCCCCTGATAAGAGGCTTTTTGATAATTAAAGACGAACGTGGCTGAACGTTTTAGTTAAAACTGAAATAAATTTTCGCCTAAAATTGGAAACATATAATTTGTTTGGACAGAATTTACTGGATTTGTTACCAAGATTTGGAATCTGGATAAGATTAAAGTTGGATCTGTAGTGGATAGCTATATTTGTAATATTAATTATTAAAAGTGGAGAAAATTTGCAAGGTCAACCGATAACCGACAGATAAGAAGGTTTTGTTGTTTGCTGAGCCCTGTTGGCATAAATTTTGAATATTTTCCCGGATATTGTTTTTTTTGGAAAAAATTGAAGAAAATTCAGGGAAGGAACTTCCATCGCCTTATTCAATCAATAGCACCGATTTTGTATATTTTTGATATCCTAACCAGCGAATTTGATAATTAATTATTACACCTTAGAACCTTTTTATAACTGCTGCTGATAAAACCTTTTTTTTACGTACACCGATATTCAGTTTGTCGATAGACCTCTGCTTATGTCGAGTTGGTCAAATCAGATAGCTTGAGTTGAACAATCTTGTGTTTTGTTAATTACTTATGTGAGTGGCATTTATCTGTTTCAGTAGTTTTAGCTCATTGGCACAGATCCGGATCCAGAAAAGAGCTCTTGGAAGGAACCCGGACCAGATAACATTTTTTTGTGTCTCCGCTATTACTCAATAGCGGATTTAGGAGTGAGACTGGGTAAGTGCTGTTCACTTAGTATATTTTCAATCACTTTTTTGTCTAACGTCAAATCAAGCCTTGCACCAATCTGTTTGGTTAGCTTTGCATGAGTGGGTGTTGTTGGCCCTCTGCATACTGGGTTATAGACGACCATCAGTCCATCAGCAGCAGATTTATTTTTTTGAAAGCCTTCAGCTTTAACTGTTTGTGGACCAAGTGTCCAGTTATCTTGTATAATTATTGTACATCTGTGTGTGTTACGCAACCCGTTACCTATTTTCTCATCTTTAATATCGAATAAATCCCCTTCTTTCTATTTGTTGTGTTTTATTTCGATATTTGGCGCCCTTGGAGCATTTCCTTTCGAGGTTGATAGTATCACCAACGTCACTTGTGAGAATCAACGTTTTGAAGCAACTAATACCAAACCTGCGAGTGGTGGACATCCCTACCCTTAGCTCGAAGAACTGTGGGTTAAATCCCAGTAGCTGGCCAACCGTATATATAACATCAACGGTTACTCAAGTGGCATCTTGAAAGCACGCGTTTTAGGCTACAAGTCTTTCAGCAACAATTGAAACTTTGATTTTGTTACACCGCACCGTGTAAAGAGAGTTTTTATTTTCATAACATTTAACAATTTACAGTAAAACTACTTTGACAGTTTGCTTTAGTCCATCCTATATATTTATTCAGTTACATAAGCAGTTTATTCTATAATATGTAATTATTCATAAATATTATAAAGTTTCCCAAAATACTTATTATGGTCTTTGTAATGTTTTCCCAAAAATCGTTAACCCGACTATTTCATACTAAAATTCTCATAAAACACATAAACTTGTTTATTTGTCTGAAAAATTGTTAAAAATCTCGTAAAACCTTATGATGTCATAACTAATTAGTAAGAAAAATCACGTAGTATTGTTCATTTTTCTGAAAAATACACCCACGCAGTTAATGACATATCGACCTAGTGACCCCCAAATTAACCAATAGTGAACTGTTGGTCAAGGATTCCGAAATTTTATATAACCTTTGGCTTAAGTTCACGACCTCAGTTAGTTAGTTTTTGAAGTCGCTTAACTTCACTTCAACTCCGTTTCATTAATAACGCCAAGTGCGGATAGAAACGTAAAAATCCAAAGTTTGATGGATGTCAATTAAGTTCGAATAACAGTAATTCGGTGGTGTAATTTTGCTGGAAAAATTGGCTTGTACGCGTTAGATCCCTAATTTTGAAGTTAACGTTACGTTTTTACCGTGGGAAAAATTCCCAAAATTATTTAGTTCGCCGTGTGCGGAATATAAAATAGGGAACCACAATTACGGCGCAGTGTCTTGCCATTTTGTTGTTTAACAACAAAAGTCTCTTTCGAGGATTTACTTCCAGGATTCACATCGTCCGCTATTACATTTTTCGCCAATTGTCATCTCAACTTATGTACCGGATATTTCCAACATTTGGTATTTGTTCTTCCTGCTTGCTCCAACTCAAGAATCATCAATTTTGTAAGTACTTTTAACTGCATCTATATTGTGCCGATATTTTCAAAAGTGAACCGCGAGTGTATTCATTTCCAATAATTGTACTATTAAAAGTAAATTTCTAATATAGGATAGATTCATTTTTTTATAAACTAAGTACCAATTTTCAATATTATTTTATTATTAAAATTAAAATCATTAATCTAAGAAAAATTAAACTTATAATTTATCAAATTCATGCGGTGCACCAATTTATTAAATATTTGCCTAATTATAACAAATTATTAAAACCAATTATTATTATATATATTTTTTTGTGTAATCCTATTTTTTTTGTACAACTTTAAATTCCAATATATTATTGTTTTTCCATTTTCTGTGTTTGTTTGTTTATATGGTTTCAGATGTCAAGTTCGAGCAAGCGAGGTTGAACAAAGAGCCCGTTATTATTTATTTCGCAGGAGCGGTCGAATTGAGTTCTGGCCACTTGATTCTTCGACTCAGACTTGGCCAGTGGCGCCCTTAATTTTGAAATCCCGCACATTTCGGCTCAATAATTTTTTTTTTATATTCAACAACGCACAATCTTTAAGTAAAATTGAACCACCCCTCGCGCTGAGCCTTGCCGGCAATTTATCTGTTGCGCGGTTGTGCGTTGCGCCGAAAAGTTGCGTAACAACCGGCAAGATCAAGCATTTCACGATCGGGTTTAATGCATCAAAACTCACAAAAACCTGCTTTTAATTCTTCATTAACAAAATGTCGGTTTGAAATTCCGTATCTTTGTAATCCCTTTCCATATCAACTTTATTTAAGTCTTTGTTCATGTTTGATCGATAAACTTCTGTCTCAGCATCACATGAATTTACATTGACTTATCGGTTGCAAATAAAAAGTCCTACTAACTTAAATCATCTTTAAGAAAGTCAACTTGAGTTCCTCGATGAAAATTTTGATAATTAGATTCGTCAAAGTTTGTAGTTTGCAATAAAAAAAACTGTTGTTTACATCGTCCAACTTACAGCCATCGTTTCTTCAACTTCATTTGTTCTTTTCATTCCTCTTTTATACCTTTCATTAGCAAATTCTGCATTTCATTCGGATTTCTTATAAATATCAGGAAATATTGTAGGATTATAACTTGGACTTCGAGGATCTTCTGATTTTGTACTCCCTACAAAATGTGCACTGAATATGCGATCATCCTTTCTGGGTTTCCAATGCGACTTATTAGATCTTTTCTCTTCTTACTGTCGTTATCCATATTGAACGCCGCTCTGCTTTATGCGGGTAGAAGACCACCTTTCTAATCACAACTCCTATAATCTTTATGTCACCGACACGAGACTGATCTATTTGACAATGGTCGTGAGGAAGCAATATTGGCATAGCGCTGCATTTATGATTTGAAATGTGGTTTTATCAAAAGATCCTTCGATGTGAATAAACTCTCTTAGGGTGGACTCAATTATAACGACCAGGGGATTCGAGCGGTCTATCATCCGGATTTTCAGTATCTTTTTTTGTAGGAGATACACTGCCTACCGGATTCCAATTTTTGTGCTTACCTTGCTCGAGGGTGAAGGAAGAGTCCTCAGACCCCTGGTCACATTTTAGCAACTGCAGTTTACAGCTGCTTGATCTTGTTTCTACTGTCACCGGCTTGAGCGGTGACACTACGACTGGGCGGCTTGGAAAACCTAGCCAACTCATGGGCACTACTTCTTGTCGAAGTGATCTCGCCTAACTTCAATGTCGCCGGCGGGTTTTCCCATGACGTTTGGCCTCATAAGTCTCAATCTACATACAATAAAATTACTTGGCAATTAGTAGATTGTAAATATAATTAAAAACTAAAAACTAAAACTGTACAGTAAAGTTTGCAATACTGAGGATCTTAATAACCTAATGCTTTTGCAGGTATAGAGATATAGCATATCTGCTTGAGGAAAGTTCCTAAATCCAATATCACTGGGCAGTCCTCAGAAAACAAAAAGTGTTACCTTTTTGCCACAATAAAGGGATATCAGCAGAGGTCGTCAACATATCTTTTCGTTTCACACCCATTGTTTTTGGCATTTTTATAAAAGATTTGACTGGAGAATCTTCAATTATTATCGTTGATAAATCGGATATGGCAGGAACACTCCAATAAAGGGGCACCATACCATGATCTTTAACTCAATCAAGAGTAAAAACATGCTTATGCAATCGGATAGAACCAGCACAGTAAGGGACATCCGAAAACCATTCAGGGTAATAATACCTGAGAGGGGCAAGGAAAAAACCATACAAAAGCTGGGCAACCGATATGATACCATCTGGTACACAGATGGATCTAAAACAAAGATAAGCACTGGAGCAGGTATATGTGGGAGAAGAACAGGGGATGCCTTTGGCATTAACCTGGGCTGCCACGCTACCGTGTTCCAGGCAGAAGTATCTGCAATCTCGGCCTGTGCATCTGAACTGGTGCGGAGAAACTACGATGGTAGACGAATCTGCATCATGACAGACAGCCAGGCAGCTCTGAAGGCCTTGGAAGGAGTAGAAATACATTCCATAGTCGTTAAACAATGCCTTGATGCACTGGTGAAACTGGCAGTCTGCAACAGCGTTTCGCTCATGTGGATTTCGGGGCACCAGGGCATCGAGGGGAACAAAGAGGCAGATCGCCTGGCCAGATTGGCTGCCAACACAACCATGATAGGTCCTGAGCCCACCTGCGGGATCGCATACACGACCGCGAGGGAGGGGATCAGGGACATGTTGTGGAAACAACACCTTGCTTACTGGGAGGGTCTTCCTGGACTGAGGCAGTCGCGGATGTTCATTGGGGGCCCCTCTAAGGAATCCAAGGGAAAAAATATTATCCAACTGAGTAGAAAACAGTTGAGGAGGATAGTAGGACTTTTCACAGGACACTGCTGCCTTAAGAGACACCTCAAAATGATGGGGCTGACTGAAGATCCTACTTGTAGGATGTGTGGTGAAGAGGATGAAACCCCTCACCACATCTTATGTGAATGCCCAGCTTTAGCTGGAAGCAGGCTACGCCACCTTGGCTTTCCATATCCGAGAGCCGAGGAGATAGCTAAAACACCCTACAACTGCTTACTCGACTTTGTCGAGGAGACGCAGTTGCTGGAGTAAAACGTGGAACGAGGGGCACAATAAGCTCAAGCTTCAGTGCAGTGGGTGTCAGAACCACAACCCGTTTTAATAATAATAATCGTTGATAAATTGTCCATATCAACATTATCTTCCACCACGGTAGGTGTAAACAATTTATTTACTTCGGTTGAACTACTTATCAACTTCCTGGTTTTTATTTTTCAAAAGTTGTAGTTTTGAAATTCTTCTAGGGAAAGAAATATTACGCTTTTTATTTATTATTGAACTTTTATTGAGTTCCCTTTCAGACAAAGGCATAGCAACATTCTCACGTCTCTTTGTCGATTCTTGTTCTTCCTATGATGTTTTATTTTCAAACTCTTTCATTTCATCAGCTAAGTTCCTCTGCAGTTTTAGAAAAAACTTTTTTTAATTTTGGATTAATAAACGAAACTAAGTACTAACTTTGAAGTTTCTGCGTTAAAACGTAATAGATCATTTCAGGTTTTCGAAGTACTCCTCGTTCAGATTTCCATATTTTTTCTAATTCATTTGTATATAACGAATTCCACACTTCTTCTGCACTAACATCTTGTACTAGAAAACTTACCGATTTCCGCAGAAAGGATTGCTTGAAAAGTTTTTATGACGCAGTTATAAAAAACGAACAAAAGTTAGGTTAGACTGTTAACTTTCGAATTGTTATACCGGGAAATACGTATACACGCAGTGCAGCAAAAATTCTTCTTCCTTTCGAGGTATAGGCGGTGTTTGCCTGTTCCGACGTTTTCTTGGGCGGCGGATATCTCTTCTATCCTTCGGGTTTCTTTGGGATTCTATCGTTCTCCATTCTATTGATGTGTTGTTTCCAGTTTTCTCTGAACTCCGAGATTTTCTGATTAATGGAGAAGATCTGTAATTCATCGCGTATATCTTCATTTCTTATTCGATCCATTCTTGTGCAGCCTTTAGTTCTTCTCAAGCAAAAATTGTGATTAATTATTAAAATTTTCGAATGTGTCATATTTTTACAAGCCATCTAACAAATTTTCACAAAAAATAGATAAATTAAGATTTCAATTCATATTTTATGTAATTTTCTTGCTTTAACATTCAGCTCAATTGTTTTATTGTTTTCTCACCAATACTTGTATTTTAAAAGCTCTATTAGTACACAAAATTTTAAGACAATCGGTTAAACATTTCCGAAGATACGATGACATTTTCAGCCCTGACAAATATTTCTCTGCCAAAAACCTTATTTTCACCACTAAAGCCTACCAGGCATAGGTAGGGGACACCGGGGCGGAACAGGGTAGCGGGGCGGAACGGTATGGTGGTTCGAGAATCTACGGGAAGTACCGTAGTCACGCCACGCTTCGTATACTGTGTTAGTATTGTTCGCCGTACAGTCCTGAGAAGTTGTCGTTAGTGTATCTCCGTGACTTGCATCAAAACTTGAAAACATCGCGAAAAATACGCAATCGTTGTAATAAAAGTGCATTTTGTTTCAAGGTAAGTGCGATCAATTACGTTTAAAATATCAATTTGATGCTACGCAGCATTTTAAACATGTATTCTCCACCTCTTAGCATAATGGCACACATTAGAAATTAAACATGGCGAGAGTGAACTGTCATTTCTGATACGATGCTGTTGGGGGCAGAACGGGATGGGGCGGAATGGGGTATATCCCGTTCTGTCCCAATATATTATTTGCTTTAGTTTTTCAATTAATCAAACTTTTAATTCTTCTTTTTCGTTTTAGATGGTACGCCATTACAAACGGAAGACAGATAGACAAAAATGGTCGTCAGAAAATATGGAGCGAGCTGTTGAAGCGGTAATTAGTCGCGAAATGGGATTTAAAAAAGCTGCAATCCAATTCCAAGTGCCGTCGACAACCCTTGAAAGGTATGTGAAGAAGAAGAGAGAGAATGCGGAATCAACAATTGATAAAACCTCAGGAAAATATCAATGTGTATTCAACCTTGAACAAGAACGAGAACTTGTAGACTATCTAAAAGATATGCAAAAAAGACTATTCGGATTTAGTGTGAAAGAACTGCGCCGAATGGCGTATCAACTTGCTGAAAAAAACCAGTGTAAACATTCTTTTAATAAAAACCTGGAAATGGCAGGGGAAGATTGGGCTACTAGCTTCATGAGTCGCCACAGAGACTTAAGTCCGAGGAAGCCTGAAGCTACATCTGGAGCACGGGCTATGGGGTTCAATAAAGTAGCCGTCTCGCAATTTTTTAAATTACTCACTGCAGTTATTGACGAACACAAATTAACTGCAGCGAGAATTTATAACTGTGACGAAACGGGTATTACTGTTGTCCCTAAACAGTTTTCAAAAATTATTGCAAATAGAGGACAGCGTCAAGTTGGCGTTTTGACTTCCGCAGAGAGGGGGAATACGGTAACTGCTGAAATATGCTGCTCAGCAGCTGGATCTTTTATGCCTCCTATGTTAATATTTCCTAGGAAAAGAAAACAACAGATATTTGAGGTAGGTTTACCTGCAGGAGGTTGGTCTGAAGCAAATGAGTCCGGTTGGATGACAGCCGACATTTTTTATAAATGGTTTCAAGCATTTGTTCAATTTTCTAATGCGAAAAAAGAATGCCCTGTGCTACTTCTTCTTGATGGACATGCATCACACACTAAGAACTTAGCCGTAATTGAACTAGCTCGAGACAAAGGTGTTATTTTGCTATGCTTTCCCCCACACTGCTCCCATCGTCTCCAGCCCCTCGACGTAGCTTTTATGAGGCCATTAAGCTTGTATTATGAAGATGAAGTGAGGAAATGGTTAAGATCAAATCCAGGAAAAGTCGTTACCCTACATCAAATTTCGGCGTTATTTGGACAGGCATTTTTGAGTGCAGCAAATATGAGAACGGGCTTAAAAGGGTTCGAAAAAACTGGCATCTGGCCCAATAATATAAATGTTTTCACAGATGCTGACTATTTACCGGCTGCAGTTACTGATATTCCATTAGTCGAAGCACAAGCTACTCGGTTGGAAAGTCAAAATTTGGCCATTGTTGAAAATATTAATGTCATTATTTCGGAAAATGTTACAGAAAATTCTGTAACTGATATTCCCTTGGTCGAAGCACCAACTGCTGGGTTGGAAAATCAAGATTCGGCCATGGTTGAAAATATTCCCGTTGTTATTTCTGAAAATATTGTAGAACATTCAGTAATTAACGACAATTCTCCTCCGAGAATTCCTTTAGCATTAATCGAACACACTCGAAACACTCCTGTAGAAAACGAACCTAAGCCTGGCTGTTCATGGATGCCTCATAATAATTATCCTAGAAACCCTCCAATGAATCCCTTAAAAACAAATGTATTCCAGTATTTGTCCCCGGAACAAATAATGCCAATTCCAAAAGTGAAGGTAGGACAAAAAAGAACAGCAAGAAAGGGGGGCAAAACAGCTATACTAACGGCATCCCCCTATAAGACAGAGCTGGAGGAATCAGCGAAAAAAGTTCAGAAAGCTAACGAAGCAAAGAAAGACAGAGCCAAGCGAAAGTTGGTGCAAAAAGAAACTAACACTAAAGGAAAAGGAAGAGCTGTCGTACCCAAGAAAATGAAGAAACCTGAAAAGAAGAGGAAAAAAACGATTGATGAAGAGGATAGCTCTGAAGAAGAAGACGTCAATTGTTTATATTGTAATGATCAATACTCCAAATCTATCGAAGGATGGTGCTCATGCATGCTTTGTAAAAAATGGGCACATAATTCATGCGCGGGAATCGACAGCGATGACGATGACCAACTCATTTGCGATTTATGTAAGCAGTAAAAGTGTATCCCATTCTACCCCTTTGTAAATCCCGTTCTGCCCCATATATGGGCAGAACGGGATAAAATACACTTTTTTTGTTTAAATCTTAAGTTCAACTTCTATGGTGAAATAAAATATATTCATACCAAACTTGTTTTAATAAATATTTATAGAAACCATACCATTCTATTACAGAGCTGAATTCTTTCATTTTGTATTTTTTATCCATCTACAAACCTTAAGCACCCCGTTCCGCCCCGGTCTCCCCTACGTCCAAAAAGTTTGATTGCCATCGACGCAGAAAAGAAAATCGAGGAACAAGCACTTTTTTCAATATTTCGCAAAAAAAGTAATCTTTTTGTTTTCATGTTGAATTCCTAATTTTTATCAAATAGTTTCATATGCTGTCAAGTCCTAGGGGGGCAATGTTCCTTAATTAAAATTTGGTTGAGATCTCTTCAGTACTTCATGAGTTATTCACTTTTGAAGTTTCAACTTTGGCAGCTTGTAATTTTTGACAGATGACAGATAGAAAGTTATTCTGGATAAAGCTTTTCAAGGTCTTTAAAATAACCTATCACAAAACAAGATCGTTTTTAAAAATCTTGTGTTATTTTCTTGTAGTGGCACTCTTGATTGACAGATCGTGACGATAATCGTATTTTCACCTTTCTACCGTAAACCCTACTACCATACCAAATTTGGTCGGACGATTCAGGAATAAAGCGAGACAAAATTTGACGACCGACAGACCGACACAGAAACTTTTTTTTATTTTTGGCAAATCCTTACGTTTCTGAACATAGTGATCTCGAAAATGTAAAAAAAAAATACAAAATGATTTTATAAAAATTAGGTCTTTATATCCGGTCATAAAATTTAAAAGTTTATTATTTTATATACTATTTTTATTTTAAAAAAATGGTAAGAATTGAGAGGATGCGTTCATATATCGGGGATATTTTCATTACGATTATATTAGTGTGTGGATAATTCTAATCTGTATATCTTCGAAACGTGAACTAATAAAAAATTTTAAAAATTATTTTCGTGTTCAGAAAATCATAATTAATAGATATGTATTACTTGATTTTCTTTATGATCTCTTTTTGCTGTTGACCTAAATCAATTTTTCGAAAAGCTGGATTTCATGGCAGATTGCCAGTATATTTTATAAATGAATACAATAGATTAAAAAGATTGAAATTTGCAAAACAATATGAAAATGTAAGTGAAGAACTTTGGAATTAGATGATAAATATTTACCGACGAATCGAAATCCAATATTTTTGGCTCAGATGGGAGGTAATTAGTTTGGAGAAGATAAAATACAGAGCTAGATAAGATAAACCTATATCCTACTGTAATAATGGTATTATGGACCACAAAATGTATATAAATATTTTACACTGAAATTTGCCAGGTAGTGCTGAAAAAATGGGACTACAAAATAATTATATCTTTATGCAGGACAACGACTCCAAACATAAGGCTTGGGATACTAGGATGTATATCCTTTATAACACTCCAAAATATTTGGAGACTCCGCCGCAAAGCCCATACCCAATAGAACGTTTATGGGATTACCTTGACAAAAAAATTAGAATGCGATAAATTACCCATAAAAATGACTTAAAAACTGTTCAAGAAGAATGGGAAATCCGAAATCCCAACTTCAGTGATTCAAAAATTAGTAAACTCGATGCTTAGCTAGTCGTTTAAAGGCCAATGGTAGGTGACGAATACTTTATACGCGAGTTATGTTTAAAAAATAATAAGAGTTCTTTATTTTAATAATTTATTAACAAAATAACATAATGTGAAAGTTCTGTAAGCATCAACTTACTATAGAAATTTTACCTTTCCTTTATGAAAAGGATTTTTAAAAAAATAGAATTTTTTCGAATCGAAAATCGAATTGCTATAAGATTTGCAATAAATTATTTTAATTTAAAAAATATCTAAGTTGAACTGTAGTTGAGGCGACATGAAAAGTATTTTTCATTAAGTCCGGCCGTATAAAAATCATGAAATATGATAATAATTAGCTAGTTCTTGGTGAAAATTTTGGAGAATGTTTATCAAATCATGACATTTATCGAAATTCACCGGAAACACCGAGTTATGAACTTTTGCCGACTGTGAACGAAAATCATATTTTCCAACAAGATCTTCTTCTAATTGGCGATTATAATGAGGAGTGTTATCAAAATACACTTATTAAATGGGGTTTAAGAGATTCTATAATTAGAACATTGATAGGTATTTATAATTTTAAATTGAAATTTTATTATTTTTTTATTAAGTATAGTTTTTTAACAGAAAATAAGTTCACCATGTGGTATTTAAAGCTTATACCAGAATGCGACATTAACGATTTCTTTCCGCTACTACAAATTCAGTGAAAATCAGGTAATTTAACAAATTAATGCAACAATTAAAAATTTTCATAAATGTTTTGAATGTGATCAAATTTATTATGTTAAGGAGACGACAATAAAGAAAATGACGAAAGATAAAACAATTTTAATTAAATTTATTTAGGATATGCACACTATATTACAACAGTGCTAAAGAGAGACTAATAACGGCGTATTTTAAAAGAAATCAAAATACGTACAAAATTGCATTAGTAGATGTACTCGTAATTACGGAATACAAACTAATGCAATCCAGTAAAATGAGTTGAAATGAAATAGAAGGGTTTTCACAAGAAAAGAAAAAAAATATTTCCTTGTGAAAACCCCATTTCATATTTTAAACCAAGAAATGAAAAAATCCGGAAGGCCTTTTCTATAACAAATAGCGAAACAAGCTAAGACGCTTAAGGCAAAAAGAATTACTTCTTAAAACTAGGAGAACAATAGACACAAATAAAAGTGCTGTTTCAAATATGAAAATTGTCAAGGTAATATACAATATTTTTTAATAACTGGAATTCTACTAAATATTTTTTAATTTTGGGACTTATGTATTGTTTAATTAGATACATATAATGGAAAGTGGAAAATGTAAATTGATTGTTGTTTCAATTGAACAAAATCTTAATGCTCTTAAAATACTCGACAATGGTTTTAGTCTCCGGCAAAAATTTCATCATATCTTGGCGTGGGTCGAACAACTATGTTGTATATTATACCTATATAATATTACTTAATAGTAATATGTACTAAATCAACAAAATAATATTTTTGAAAATTGATTCGTATCTAATAAAATTTTTACAAAATAATTCTGTTTAAAAAATTTGTATAATTAAATTAAATCATCAAATTTTTTTTGCTGGGTAAGTTCAGTTACATGTTTTGATATTTATTACTACCGTGTCGTCGACACCTTCGCTTCGTCGACAGGAAATGGGTCTCGTTTATGTCGAGCTTGAGAGGTTTTACTGTACTATGTAAAAAAATGGACAGAGGCAAAAAAACCAGTGATTGGACATAAGCCTCAATTATAATGCTCCCTAGGAAGGATCAACTTCATCGGATGATGCGACTCTTCTTTCAATACATCATCAGTTTTAGAATAAGCTGTTCGCTTGTAACAATAATTAACTTTAAGTTCTGTCTTCATATTGGTTTGTAACTAGCGAGGTCTCAAGCCCTTTTTTGGCTTAATAAACATAATTATATATTAATAGTGATTCTAATTTTGCAGATTCTAAAAATTATGCTATACTTAAATTACTACACCATTTATTAAAGCCGTGTGGAAGAATTCCTCTTAAAAATGTGTCTAAAAAAGATGTTCAAAGTTTGCCTTCAAAAATGTTTATTGGAAAAATTAAAGAAATTCTAATTAGAAACGCTTTCTACTCGATTCAAGAATACTTCGAGTATATATTTTGAAGACGGGGAAGTGATTTTCGCTATTTTGTAGTGGTTGTTTATAGTGATTTTAATTGTTTTATTATAATTTTATAATTGTATATTATTTGATGCCTGTTTGTAAAATTTTGTATTCGTGTAAGTACCTATTTCTTGTTGTTTGGAAATATTTATTTATATACCCTTATGACGTTTCGTGTAATTTTTATTATACTGAATAAACAATATGGATGAATATGGATAAATGCGATTGATAATAACACTGATCGACGAGGGGATTGAGTAAAAAAAAATTAAAATTGCGAACATGTGCGTACAAATTTCTTCGAGAAGAGAAAATGCCAAATACACCACCATCTTCAGAGATAACACCTTCAACAGTGCAGGCAGTATTTAATATTGAGAAGTTCGAGGATACACTATGAGTTTTACGAATTGGGCAAGAAGATTCAATGGTGCGTTAAAAATTTTCAAGGTTACAGATGGTGAGCTGCATTTAAATTATCTTTTACATTATGTTGGGTTACGAGTGTATGACATTTTATGTACCAAATTATCCCCGCAAGTGCCTGAAGATAAAACCTACCAATATTTTACGAAAGACTACACTCCGGTACCACTGAAAATTACTGAAATTTTCAGATTTCAGTCAAGATTTCAAGAAGATGGCGAATCCCATTCAGGAGTATTTTACAACATTACAGAAATTAGCTCAGTATTGCTATTTTGGTATATACAAAAGGCAATCCGAAACCAAATTTCGAAAAAGGAAGATTATTAGAGACTAGCAAATTAACCTTACAAGAAGCTGTCGAAATATCAACTAATTTGGAAACATCACTGAAAGAATCGAAGAATCTACACCGAAGAAATACAGTAAATAAAATAAGTACATCTAAGGATACAACAAAGATCTTCCAGAAATCTACATTACAGATGTATATAATTTTGTAAGTGCAACACACAATACCAGAAAGCAACCATAACAACCCGATAATTAAAGATAATAATAAAATAGAAAAGTTTCTAAATAGATCTGGGCAGTCCTCCACGTCTGGTACAAGTGGCAGTGACGGAAGCAAATCAAAAGCGAAAAAAAAGAGACTTGATGACAAACAAATACTTAAAATATGGTTTTACTGCCATAGAAAATAAACCTCAAGGAGTAATTCCTTGCATGATACAGAGCTTATAGATGATTAAATAAATTGACCGAAAAGTCGACAAACAGTTGGTTTTTTCTTTTTGGCGTCTTCACTATCTCGACATTCCTTTTCTTATTTTCCTTTTGTAAATTTTTAACATAAACATTTTTAAGGTTTGGTCGAAAAATAGGGACATCAAAATTTTTATCCCTACAGAAGCACAAAAAGATGTAAAATGTAAAATGTAAATGCTGAAGATAGAGTGAAATCTCAAGTAATTAATTACAAATAATTTATTTATCGAATATTTTGAGTTTCAGCAAAGTTGAAGGTAAATGGTTCCACTATTGTAATAAGAAGTAGATGGTACAGCCATAGATGAAGATATTTCTTTAGAATATGTAAAAGATGAAACTTTGATTTCATTATCAAACGGCGAAACTAGGATTCCAAATGATGCTGTGATACAGCATATAAGTGATATAGATGATTCGCTTTCGTCCACTGTGGCATGGAGATCTATATCTAACAGTGTGTCACCATCACCACCTTGGGAAGAAATTGAAAATAGTCAAAATCTACCAATATCGGAATATACATAGTTGGAATGAGTTTAAAATTCCATGGGATACAATTCCTAATTATACGATCACAGAATGTGAAATTGGTGTTCGAAATAAAACAATATTAACAGAAATAGTTCATATCATTGTAAACCAATTGCTAAGTATAAGCCATGTTAAGGCCTTTCGGATTGTAGGTAGGAAAATGGCAGGCAGTTTTCCTAAATGTTTCTTAAATTGTGATGAAGACGGTACGGTTTTAGGTCTTCATAGTATTGTATATAAAATGTATATCTATATACATTTTTCTATCAACTTGAGCTCCGAATAAATGTAGGATAACCTGAGATCCACTACAGTGGAAAGGAATTTTCAAATATATTCTGCATTATAAGTTACCTAACACTCTCCTTTATCGACGCAACCATAGAGGGGAAATGATTTCACTATTTGAATTTTTATGATAAAATTAAAGCAAAACGAAATCAGTAATACACATGTACAAATCTAGATCCGGAAAAATATCACGTAATGGTCCCCGTTCACTGATCAGTTTAACTGCATTTAACTGCAGTTTAATTTAATAATTAATATAAACCTGAGTCAAGTTCTGGTAAAAAGATATAAGTCGGTGTCAAATAATATTTGAAAATTTTCGAATTTTTTTCAGATGCAATTATACTTAAAATTCATCAAAAAAGCAGTAATTTTTTATTTTATTTTTTTTACTTCTACTGTAAGGGAATCTTGGATACATTTGTGAGGTAGGAATTAAATTTTCAAAATAAAAGTTCAGCGGTTATAAGAAAATTAAAATAACGTTTTTACGTCTCCTGTAAAGTGGGTATTATTATTAACCCTCTCGTGCATTGGGTCCACTGTGGTGGACAGGTAGTTTAAAGTTGCATAGAAGTTAATTTTGTTAATAAAAGTTTTTTAATTACTTAAAGTAGGGATCTATGATATTATGTGTAGTTTGTGTTAAAAAGCCATCTGTTAGAAATTAGTTGAAGTATGGTAAAAAAGCTGTCATTGTGTGATATAAGGAAAGCGAAATGGACGCGAATTTCCACTCAGTGATTTCAACTACATCTTTTTATGGACTTTCTAGAAAAAAGGTAAATAATTAGAATAGTGTGACAAAATACCTCTAAAATACGATGGTTATAGTTTCAAAACCCATTTGTGAAAATTTTTAGAAGAAAATTCACAAAATTCACCTGTCCACTGTAATGGACATTATACAGTTTGTGATAAGGACATTATGCAGTTTGTGATAAATACTTGGTTTTTTAATTTCAGACTGTTATTTTCGAATTAGACGACACTAATAATAATGCCGACATTGAATTGATTGAGGATGAAGATAATCACATCATTGAAGATGAAATTGATTTTAATTTGCCCGATAGATCAGATATCGAATCAGACGAAAATGAGGATTGTAACTTGAATAATCCATTTGCACTTCAGGTCTTTCCGCTATTCCGCACGCTACTTCACAAAGGATTACCTGAAATTTTATCCAACGATAATTTGTATTTTCATGGACACGAATTGGAAAATCACACTCGATTAAAAAGAGCATAGTTGCAACACCGAGTTGCTGCGCAATCAACACTTCTGATAAAATAGTTTGGAAATAATAGTATGAGTGAATACACAAATCGAATACCTCAGGGTCATCCAAACAAACTAAAGTTCCAACTTCACAGCCCAGAATTTCACAATCAAACACTACAATTAATTCAACTAAAAGTTGCTTACGTTTACCTTTGGAACTGAAAGGATATATTTGAAGTGACAGAGAAACTTCCAGTTCTTCCCCGATTCAAATATTATTATGGTTACGGAAGAACTTGAAAATCTTAATATAACAAGGGAATTTAACATCGAAAACGGAAGAGTGTATGCAGCTTTAAATTCGCTTGGTGAATTCAATTATCTCTACGATGATGTTAAAATTGACAAAGTGAGATTAGATGCAAGCGATCCCGTCAGAGTTGTAAAGCTTCAACAACTCCATAAAGAAAGAAACAATACCTAATGAAGGCAATAATAATGAGACAAATCAGCAGGATATTATTCAGGAAAACTCTGCATATCATGATATAAGCGAAAAATCAAGAACTGTCAGCGGTGCATTTCATCAGGAAGTAGCAATTTTAATTTCAATTCTTTCGAATCTCCGAATTAAATCGAATACCTAGATAAGCAGGCAAGAAAACAAGAGTCTAAATTAAACGTTCACGAAAATTTATTTTACCTTTCTTTTTTTTTCTGTATGCGCGTATTGCTCGAACCAAGCTCACTACAATCGCGTCCCTTAAACATGTTAGAATATTTTGATTTGCTTGTGGAAAATTTTAATAATCGACTAAGATATACACATATCAAGTTTAACCGATAAATAACATTTATATCAGGTAAAATAACCATAACAATCCCCGGTACATTCGTATGACTCTTTGATTCTACGAATAGTTTTATTGCTAATAAGCACGTTCAATTGTTTCGAATATCCGAATAAACTGAATATCTCGAATAATCATGCAAAAAACCAGAACTTTTAGATGAAACGTTCGCAAACAACACATACAATCATATCATATCCTTTTACATAAGAGCGTGTTGGAATATTTTGATTTACTTGTGGAAAATTTTAATGATCGATGGATGAAGATAATATATCGTGTTTAACCGATACTTAACCATCATATCGGTTATAACTTTAACCATCTGCCATATATTTTTTGAATAAAACAAATAGTTTGTTTTAATTATTAGTGTACAACGTGATGTTGTAACTTTTTTGAGTCAGCCACAGCTGACTGATAAGCACGTTCAATGCTTTCGAATCCTAGAAGTAAATCGAATACCTCGAATAAACAGGCAAGAAACCAAGAACTTAGATTTATGAAAATTTATTTTACTTTTCTTTCTTATTATATTTTTAAAATTTTATTTCTGCATGCGTTTATGGTTCGAACCAAGCTCAATACAATTGCGTCCTTTTACATTTAAACATGTTAGAATATTTTGATTTGCTTGTGGAAAGTTTTAATAATCGACCAAGATATTATTGCATTAATTATTCTTGCCTGCTTATTCGAGGTATTCGATTTGTCTCAAAAATTATGGAATAAATAGAAGTTAAAAAGTAGCCACAAATGATACAAAAAGTACAAAAGATACAAAAATAGTTTGTTTTAATTATTAGTGTACAACGTGGATGTTGTGACTTTTTTGAGTCAGCCACAGCTGACTGATAAGCACGTTCAATTCTTTCGAATCCTCGAATAAATCGAAAACCTCGAATAAGCAGGCAAGAAAACAAGAACTTAGATTCATGAAAATTTATTTTACTTTTCTTTCTTTTTATATTTTTAAAATTTTATATCTGCATGCGTTTATGGTTCGAACCAAGCTCAATACAATTGAGTTCTTTTACATTTAAACATGTTAGAATATTTTGATTTGCTTGTGGAAAGTTTTGATAATCGACCAAGATATTATTGCATTAATAATAAGATATTATTATTGTATTGTCTCAAAAATTATGGAATAAATAGAAGAAAAGTTAAAAAGTATGCCACAAATGATACAAAAAGTACAAAAGATACAAAAATAGTTTGTTTTAATTATTAGTGTACAACGTGGATGTTGTGACTTTTTTGAGTCAGCCACAGCTGACTGATAAGCACGTTCAATTCTTTCGAATCCTCGAATAAATCGAATACCTCGAATAAGCAGGCAAGAAAACAAGAACTTAGATTCATGAAAATTTATTTTACTTTTCTTTCTTTTTATATTTTTAAAATTTTATATCTGCATGCGTTTATGGTTCGAACCAAGCTCAATACAATTGAGTTCCTTTACATTTAAACATGTTAGAATATTTTGATTTGCTTGTGGAAAGTTTTAATAATCGACCAAGATATTATTGTATTAATAATAAGATATTATTATTGTATTGTCTCAAAAATTATGGAATAAATATAAGAAAAGTTAAAAAGTATGCCACAAATGATACAAAAAGTAGAAAAATATTGACCTTCAAAAATCTATGAACATGCAAAGAAGAAAATCCAGATACCAGATCCAAACCTTTTCCACTGATACGACAAAATACGGTATAGTCGTATAGTTAAAGAAAGTGTAGCCATGCTGAAAATGGAGTAAACGCTAAATCTTACTGTTCAAAATTCAGGTTTCTATATTGACAAACAATTTTGGAAAACAATTTATTAAATTCTACATACGAAGAAGCTGATACTAGAATTTTGCTACATATTCTATCTGCCAAATCGGAGACTTGTGTTACTGACCCATTTTAAAGATAAACTCGCTGAAGAAATTTGGTTCAAAGTTTGAATAAAAGGCTCTGTACGATTTATGCCGGTACACGAAATTCAAATGGAGAGTAAGCTATTAAAAAATTTACCGGCATTCCATGCTCTCACTGGATGTGATACCACAAGCCAATTTGTTGGGCTTGTAAAAAAAACATGTTGGGAAATATATCTAGCATTTAGCAAGTTCTTGGATAATGTAGAGGTTTCCAAGTTAATCTGTTATATTTTCAACAGTATGCTGTATACGGTGTACAAATGGACAAGTGGACAATACAAGTGTAGAAAGCTGTACACCACACAGGACATTAAATATAGTAATCAATTGAGGAGATTAATGGCTGCTTAAAAAATAATAAATAAGTTATCCTCTACCGCAGAGAGCCTACAGCAACATTTCTTGCGAGTTAATTATCAAACCAATGTGTGGTTAAATAGTCTGAAACCAAAACCTCTCCTGAAATCATCAGAAAGTGGATGGAAATTTGACAATGCAATGCTTCCTGTTCTCTTTGCCACAAAAAAATTCTAATAAAAAAGGTAAATTATACACCTTATACCTATAAATAATACTTAATAATAATATTTATTGTTATTTGTTACATACTTATGTTGTAGGTTGCACAGGTTTTCAATGCTCTTGCAAAAAGAAAAATTTAGTATACATTGGATCATGCAAATGTTTTCAACAAACACCTATTTGCAAGAATACAAAAATACATATTATAAAAGCAGTTGAGGATTCGTTCGATACCGAAAGAATTATTCTGTAGATATTTCAACTAATTGTTTACATATTATGTAAATAGTGTAAATAATATTGTTAACCACGTTTAATCATTAGTCAAATAAATCATTTTTAATGTAAACCTTGTAGATATTTTCCAAGACGTGAATATTCTTTCCTATCGTGTGATAGGGACTTCGCATTAATACAACGATAAGTAAAAAAGCATGATCGCTTGTACGTTGCTGAGAATATATGCTTATAAAAAAATTATCAAAAATGCAAAAATTTGAAATCGAAGAAGTCGAGACTAGTGATATAGACAATTTTGCCAACTGGTAGCCAACATTTTATATAAAAAAAATTAACAGTATCGAATCTTCTCGACGAGGAGTATCACGAATAGATAAGCAAAATATTTGTATATCAAGTTTCATGCAGTTTGAATATGGTGCTTCTAATTCTGGAATTATCACTAACTTCCAGTGATTGATGGCCTGATCCAGCATACATTCCATCTTAAAAAATTTTAAGTCCATATCACCCATGGACAATAAAATGAAATCAAATCTTAAAGGAATAAGTAAAATGCAATGGCTACATTTTGAAAAAGAGCATCCATTCAAACTGTTTTATAAAGAAGTTTAAAATACCAATTTTCCATTTGAAGAAATGGATTTTTCCAAAAAAACAGCTTCGCGTGGTAGACCTACTACAAAAATACCAACTCTGCCAGTACTTTATGACACACCTCCAAAAATAAAAGTAGCTAAATACAATAATCTCATGCAACTTTTACCTTATATACCACCTATCAATCATGATTTTTATAAGTCGTTGAATCCAAGGCATTATTATTTGTTGAATACTGAACAAGAAAGTAATGCCAAAAACGATGAGGATAATATTTTCGGTGACATTGTGGAATCAGATGACGAGGAACACCAATAGAAGAACACTTAATATTTATTTAAGTTTATAATTTAAGTATACTATGTTGTGTATAAAAAACTTATAAAATTATGTTACGGCCCTGTAATAAACTAATCTTAAAAAATATTAATTTATTTTAATGTTAAATTAATAGCAGAACGCTAGTAATCAATCTCAGATACAAAAATTTACTTGTTTTTAGGTACTAGATTTTTTCAAGTAAAATTTTTTGAGTTTGTACATACATGTAAATAATATTACTTTTTTGTGTTTTATATTATCTTTTTATGTTTCATTGGTGTTTAGAAAATTAAATTTCTAAGTTAATTATTTTTGAGTATATTATTTTATAAAAAATATCTTTTACCTTCCTTATTGACAAATAAAAAGACGTTTAACGTCTATAGACGTTAAACTTGGTTGTCAACCTAACTATCAACTTGCCATTTTGATGACAATGTTGACCGTGTGTAGGCTAGTTGAAGGTTGAAAGTGCAAGTTGAAGTCCAGGTTGAATAACATCAAATGCTTTGGAGTTTTTGTGTTTAAACTCAGTCGTCAACATTAGTCAGTATGTAGTTTTTATCGAAGCACTAAGTAAATGTAAAAAATTTAGAAATTTTGATGCTTGGGTTGAATTCTTAGAAAAATATAAGAATTTGCCCGAACTGTGGAAAGTCAAGTCAGATGTTTTGAAAGACCGAAACAAGAAGAGGGTTGTGTTTGGGTCACGCTCTAAATGTTTACCAAAACATTGATAAAAAAGCAAATATTGACAGCTTTAAAAAAGGCTTACCAATACCAAGACTTGCATTCGAAGAGAGTTAAAAAAAGTAGAGCAGAGTCAGAGGTCGCGAGCTGGATTAGATGATGGCTATGTGCCAACTTTTTGGTATTTTAATAGATTGGAATTTTTCAAGTACCAGGAGACAGATTAAAGAAGATGGTAGATAAAAATGAATATTGGGCTTAGTGGACTGAAATCAAACTAAATTTTTACAATGTCAGATGTATATACTCTCTATAAAGAAATATGTAAAGAGGATGGTTCCAAGCTAGTTTCTCTTGTTATGTAGAGAAGAATATTTTGTATTAATTTTAGCTATGCATTTTACATTCCGAAAAAAGACCAATGCCAAACTTACATGCAGTATAAAACCAAAAAAAAATAGAGAAAAAGGAGGAGTCAGAAAATAGCTACCAAGCTCATATTTTGAAGAAAGAGGATTGTTATACGGCCAAAACCACAGATAAAGAAAAACTTTGTCCGTTGCATATTTGACTTACAGGCTGTTTTGCAAATTCCTAGCAGTGATATGCGTCCTATGATTTTCCGTCTGAAAGATAATTGCATATATCATATATGACCCAAAAAAACTGCTCCAAAACGCGTATGACGTTCTAAAGAATAAACATGTAGAATAATATGTAGCAGAAAAACATCACATAAGCACAGTAATGTTCAATGCCGAAATGAATGAACCCCAAGTCAAAGTTACACAGCCGGTAACCTTACCTCCAATGAATGGTATTTTTATTCAGGAAACAGTTTCTCTTTATTCTTTAACTTTAAAGAAGAAATTGAGGTAAAATCCGAAATAAAGGAACTAAATGCAACCCAAGCAAACAATTTATTGTCAAGTTTCGATTATGTTATTGTGAACTCAGTATTGTGAAATGTTGTAAATAAGTAAGTCATTAGATCAGGAGTCTCCAAACTTTTTAGCCCAAGGGCCAGACTGATTGCTCCACAAAGCCCCGAGGGCCAATATCTAGCTACAGTCGCTAACAAAAATATTCAAACCCCCCTATGTTAACAATGTAAATTGCACATTTTGAAACAGTTTTTTTTGACATATGTATATAAAAATCGCATTTACAGCAAAGCTCCTTTTTAAAAAAATTTTTTGTTATAAATTTCATTGTCTTCAATTTTGTACCTATACATTTTTCAATTTTGTTGCCCCGTTTTTGACTGGCAGCGACTTAAACAGAACTCTGCAAAACACAAAAAATATCGTCATCTATATTTCGGAATCGGTGCAACAAAATAGAAAAATGCTTATGTACATAAATGTACAGAATCACGTTTTCAAGAAAAATGCCTATTCAGTTTTTCATTTCGTCGCACCGTTTCCGATTTATAAATGACAATATTTTTTGTGTTTTCCGGAGTTTTGTTTAAGTTGCTGCCAGTCAAAAACGGAGCTGCAAAATTGAAAAATGTATAGATACAAAATTGAAAACAATGAAATTGTTAACAAAAAATGTCTAAAAAGTTTTGCTGTAAATGCAATTTTTATATGTCAAAAAACGGTTTCAAAATGTACAATTTACATTGTTAACATAGGAGGGATTGAATATTTTCGTTAGTCTCTACAGCTATATCTCATTAGATTAAGATTGCTTTTTGACAACTTTTGTTGTGTTTTGATAACTATTTTTAGTCGGTAAATAAAATATCTGACTATTATTTTGTATGATTACTTTATTTGATTTGATTTATCAAAATAATGTAAAGGGCGGACCGGATACCAGCCACATCAGGCCCGCTCTCGCGGGCCGGATTGGTGGTGCTGGCGGGCCAGATTTGGCCCGCGGGCCGTAGTTTGGAGACCCCTGCATTAGATTATGCATTGTTGTGTAACAAGGACAATAAATGTAGACATAGTGTAATTTTGAAAGAAATTAAATATTTAAGATGCAATTTTTGGTGTTGTTCGAGCTTGAAATGAACTGAATGTAGCAAGGCCCGTGCGCAAGATTTCTTCATGGGGGGAGGGTTACAAAAAAATTTATAAGATAAATACTTACATCAATTATTAGTAAATAGTATTATGTTTATATAAATTGTTCAAATATATAAAGTGTTTACGTCTATAGGTAAAAAAATATGTAATGAGGGGGCGGGTTGAACACCTGAAAAGCCCTTGCGCACGGGCCTGATTGTAGCTCTTTGATCAATGTTTTTAAAGTATAGGCATACGGTATCACGTCGTTACGCATATATTATTTATTACAAAGAAACTATAATTTAAATTATTCTATACTTCACCTTTTCAAAAGTAATTGAATGATGAAATTTTCGAGTTGGGAAATTAATTAGACAATTATAATTTCCATTCCAACACAGAATGTTTTAGGATTCCAAATATTATCAAAAATATACTCTCTGTAGCTTTCCATTCCAATCTCCTACTGTAAATTAAAATTGTATAAAAATGTTTTCTCGGCCAATGTGTTTAACAAATTTACCAATAGATGTTATGCAAAATTAAAATGGAAAAAAAATTTAAATCATAATTTTGTAACTAAATATAATTGGTATTCAACAAAAATCGATTTATTAAATGAAGTCAAATCTGTTCCAATGGATTTAAATCGATTTGTCATCACTCATCACGTTAAACGTATTATACTACATCTTCAAGAAAAACAATTAATTTTCATTAAAAAAATTGAATTACAATAAATGGTATGAATGGAAAATGAATCATAAATTTTACAATCGTAGTAAACAGTCAACATGACAACAATTTATTGTAAACCAATTTTAAAATTGTTTCAATCTGTTACCCCTTCATTCCCAGTATCGTTTTAATAATGTATTTGATGAAATCCTCACAACCACCTACAGCAAAGGATACCCTATATAATTTATGTCTGTATATTCGATTTACATCAAAATGAATTTAAATGTGCCGACAAGTTAAAACTGCTAATACTATGTAAAATAATGGTATGCAAGAATTTTTTGAAAATTTATAAATTATTCTAACTTTCTTATTGTCAATTTTTTTTAATTTATAAACATTACATCCAGATTATGGTAACTGTTGGAATATCAATTAAAATGTGTTCCTAAAGGTAATCGGTAAAATAATCTAAAGAAAAATAGTCTTCGTAAAATGATACTGAATACTACTAAACGAATACTACCGATATCAAATTAATATACCGAAATAAGAAATGTTGTGTATAGAGCTACTACGGTCCTGTGTAAATAAGTAGTGTGCAATCTTCAAGATATTTAAATATTCAATAAAGTACAGTTATGGGTTAGCGCTAATTCAGGGTGTAGAAGAGCTGGCAGCTGAGTGTTTTCCAAGTTTTTCCAAATGATCAAGAGAACTTAAATCTCCAATCCACTTATCAAGATTGCTTCATTTAAAAATATTTTTACTTGAAGCCCAAAATGTGCGTATTAGAGTGGTCAATTTGAACATTTACTTAAATAATGTAATAATTTATACATAATTAATAAAATAATTCTTCAATAAAAATAAAAATTTTGTGAATTTAATTTTGTTAGCTTTTTATAACTTCGCTTGACGTAAATAATTTCATTATAAATTACTTGACAAAATTTGTAAAAATTAATTTTCCCGAGTTTCACAAGTATTGCAGATGAGTGAGAACTTTGAATTTAAATGCTCACATTACAAGAAAATCTTTTTATTACAGTAGAGCGTCGATAATCCGGATTAATTGTGACCGGACCTTGTCCGGATTATCAAAATATCCGGATTATTGAAAAAAATCAAAAAAGGTCGTTTTAGTTCATAAAAAAAAGAAAACTTGGTAAAACCGTTTATAATTCACTTTAGTGATTAAATAATTGGAATAGATAAATTTCGACATTTGTTTGAGAAATATATTTGTATCTTTTTCCAAGTTTTTTTTTTACCAAAATTGAATCCGGATTATCAACGGTTCGGATTTTTGACGTCCGGATTATCGACGCTCTACTGTATAAATTATTAGAAAGCTGCCCCTGCATTACATCTCGAAGTGAGAATACTCTATTTATAATAATTAAAGACCGGATTATATGCATTTGCACATTTGCTTTTTTTGCTATTTTTTTAGAATATTGCGTAACCCACCAAATATTCAAAAATTCGTTTTTAGCTCCAATCGAAGCATTGAGTTAACCTGCACATTCTGACAAATAATTGTAAGCCATGGGCAAGTGATTCAACATAAACATAAAATAATGAAATGTTGATTTATATAAGGTTCCATATAAAACCACAGGGATTTTTTGCTATTCCTGAACAACTGTGGTTATTGGGGATACGACGTTTTGCACTTAAGCCATCGATATTTCGACTGAAATCTACTGATCGTGCATATTTTATAAAATTTCTAAAAAAAGGAAAAAGTTTCTTTAACGAAGACGGTCCTGCTCTGAAAATTTAGAATTTAAATTTGACGATTTTGTAATATTTATTGAAATTTGATGTTGCATAATATGCAGGGCCGATTTATCCATTAGGCAAGCAAGGGCATTTTTAGGGGTGGCAAAAATTCTAATTAATTCTAATAAAAAATGTAACATAAATAAAAATTCAATTAAGTTCTTTTAACTCGGTGGACAATTTGCAGTACTTCTGTTCATTGGTAAAATAAAATATTAAAAGTTTATCACACAGAAATTCACCTAGAAGCAACTTACAATGCAACTATTTGCAAGAAAAATAGTAGGTGTACGTACGGTACGGTTCATGTGTTAGAGGTGCATATTATGCAGTAACAAAATACGTTAATCAAGCGGTGGGGAGTATCACAGATTTGTGATCAATAATTAAAATTTTTTATTATAAGGGGCGGCAAAATAAATATGCCTAGGATACTCCATGCCTTAAAGCGGCCCTGATAATATGTTAGCACTTTTTGACGATTTTGTTGCATATTTCGAGCATTTATGATGCATATTTCGACAATTTTAAGTTGCATATAATCCAGTCTCTAATAATATTTAAATTAACATACTGAAAAGTATATACTTTTAAATATCAAGCAATTAACGTATAACTTTGAGCTTTTATTTGCACAATTTATTTTAATGTTTTTAATCACATATAAATCCATTTAACTAGAGACAACTACTACAATTTAGAATATTCAAGGGGATCTTATTTTTATAACTGCAAATCCTCACCTACTCCTTACCTTAAATGAGACTCACATTTGTTTCCAAAACCATTGCACCATTATCAACTTGCTAGCTTTGCTAATAAACCACAAAACTACATAAATAATGTAATTTTGAAGTTCGGAAAGTGAGTCGAAAATTATAACTTCATTTGCAGCCCAAAAATGTTTTAGGATTCCAACAATATTAGCGCAACGTTGGAAATATTACGTATATCCATGACAGCTGTTCATTCCAATTTTGTACTGTAAATTAAACTTATGTAAGAATGTTTTGCAACAAATGTATACAACAATAAATTCACCAATATTGAAAACTAAAATTGTAAAATATAAATTGATTTTGTGATTATACTCGTTCAATAGCAATCAGTTAATTAATTTAAATTGAATCTGTTCGGATCGATTTATTGTTGTCTTAAATTAATATTATAATATGTATGTTAAAAAATATAAGAAACCGACTGAATCGGAATAAATCATAGAAATTATCTTTCTTTCGAGGTCAAGATTACAATGTCAATATTATTCAATAAGTACTATTGTAAATTATGGATTGCCTGTAAATTCAATGTATACCTTGAAATAACTAAAACAAGGGACCTTACCCAAAAACGGTAGAATATAATTTCAATAAACACAAAATAAAAATCTTTGTGGTGAAAAAGTTAGCTTCAGCTAGCATCGTAGCATCACAAAACGGTTGACATTTTTTAATTCAACAAGCGTGCGCTGCTCTGTTCAGGTTGTAAGCAGGGGCGGCGTGAACTTCCTTATTCCAACGAGTTCTCATTGGACGACCGACTCCTTTACTGCAGGCTCATTATATAACATTAAATTTTCTATAAAACTGCATTTAATATTATATGCAAGAATAATAAATAATATAACAGGTCAATTCTCATATAACTTGTTCCGTTGCTTTACCCACCTAATTTTTCAGAAAACTTATTCCCGCTCAAGTTTTTTTTGTGATGTGAGATTTGTTAAGTTGTTACATTTTTACGTGATTTTTACTTTTATGTATCGAGATTGGTACGATTATGTATATTACAAGATGTCAACTAAGAATGTTTAAAGTGAGAGTAATAAAGTTTAAGTTACATCAAATGGTTTATATTTATTACGAAAGGCTACCTCAGTACACAACAGTATTGTAGCATTGGAAACTTTAATTATGAAAACCAAAATCTATCAATTTTTTCCTAAATTGCAGGTGTTATATGAGAAATGTCACTTAAGTTACATAATAGGTAATTTTTAAGGGAAAAAATATTTAAAAAATTCAGGTTTTACTTTTTTTTAATAGAATTATTTACGTCAAGCGAAGTATTTTTTAAAATATATAAATAGTACGACTTCGCAATATTAAAAACTTTTTATTTTTTAAATCTTTAAAAGATAGCACAACATGTTTCGTATGTAAATACGTACATCTTCAGGTGTCTACAGAAGAAGATATAATATAATACAATTCTTTAAAATAATAAATTATGTACCTAATTAAATTTAAAGTGAAATTATGTAAAAATTGTTTTTTGAATTTGAAGTTTTTATTTTTTTTACTTTTCTTGCCAACCCCTTATCTCTTAAACGAAACGTCTTAGAAAAAAACTGACGGCCTAATCCGGATATTTTTTTGAAATTAAAAATTTCAAATTTTTCTTTTAAACATTTTCGAGATCACAGTGTTCAGAAACGTAAAGATTTGCAAAAAATAAGAAAAAATTCTGTGTCGGTCTGTCGGTCGTCAAATTTTGTCTCTCGCTTTATTTCTGAACCGTCCAACCAATCACGACCAAATTTGGTATGGTAATAGGGTTTACGGTAGAAAAGTGAAAATAAAGTTTTCGTTATGACTCCAATCAGGAGTACCACTACAAGAAAATAACACAAGATTTTTAAAAACAATTTTGACTTGGGATAGGTTATTTTAAAGATAAGCTTTAAGGCTTCAAAAGCTTTATCCAGAATAAGTGAAATTAACTTTCTCTCTGTCATCTGTCAAAAATTATAAGCTGTCAAAGTTGAAACTTTATTAAGAGTGAATAACTCATCAAGTACTGAAGGGATCTCAATCAAATCTTGTATGTAGGAACATTGCTCTCCCAGAACTTGGCAGCACATGGAAGCATAGCTGTGGTCGGCACTTAAAAGGTCATAAGTATATAGGAAAACAATGTATACTTATGACCTTTTAAGTGCCAACCACAGATTTGATAAAAATTCAGGAATTCAACATGAAAAAACAAGATTACTTTTTTTTGCGAAATCTTGAAAAAAGTCGTTGTCCCTTGATTTTCTTCGGCATTTCAGCGTCGATGGCAATAAAACTTTTTGGACGTATGTCTGGTGGGCTCTAGTGGTGAAAATAAAGTTTCGGCAGAGAAATCTTTGCCAGGGCTACCACAAACAAAAATGAAAATGTCATCGTATCTCTGGAAATGTATAACATATTGAGATCAAATTTTGTGTGGTGATAAAGCTTTTAAAATACAAGTATTGGTGAGATAGCGATTAAGCCAAATTTGAGAAAAAAAAATTTCTCAAATTATTAATTGACATTAATAAGTACCTATAGTTATAATAAATACATGATTATTTACGTCCATATTCAACAACTATTCAAAAGTAATGTTATAATGTAATATTTATAAAGTAATATTTATAATGATTACTTATTTTTAACTGTTTCAATTTTTTAATTTGATGAAAAAATTATTGTTGTTTTAAAAATAAAAAATTATTTATAATAGTTAGAAATCATCTATATGCATAAAAATAATTAAATAAATGCATTATTTCAGCCAAAAAATGGTTTTTATTTTTTTCTACTGTGGCGTACCCATTTTAAAAATCTGAAAAATTCATGAAGTTAAAACAGAATAATTTCTTAATTTTACAAAAATTGTACCATGGTAAAAAAATTAAATTAAAGAAAAAACAATTTCTTTTTAAGGATCTTATAAATCCAAATAAGTGTTAATGTTTTTCTTAAGAGCCCCTACTAGCCCCCAAATCATATTAAATTTTTAGATCAATCGATTCAGCCACTCCGGAGAAAAAAATGTATTTTCCATTTTTTACATATTTTGCTTTTTCTCGAAAATCAATTGAGTTAGCGATCTGAAACTTTCAGGATACTATTATTTTATTAGTACCAACATATCCTCTGAATATCGTTTAAATATCTTTCAGGGGCCAAATCACCATGCTTATTATACCCCTAGGGCCTTTATGAAAACACGTTTAGTAAAATTATGACCTAAACTTGTAAACATTATAAATTTGGCAACACAATAACACATTCTATTTCAATATTTTAATGACGTTTTTTTTTGTAAATGTGGTTTTGCATTCGATGCTTCACCCTTTATATGAAATAGTAATTAAAAAAATATATATAATATCTTCCTGCCGTAATGATGCACCATAATACCGTTCCACACATGGGCGTCGCCAAGGGGGCGGCAGAGAGGGGCTACAGCCTCCCACCCCTGGCTTTTGGTAAAACATATAATATTTAACAATTGCAATATAAAAATCCAAAGAAATAGGCAAACCTTTATTTTATGCTGTGTCTTTGCAAAGGTATTTCTTTTAGTTTTTATTTTCGTTATTACATAAGTAGTAGGTGCCTACCTATTAGCTACTAGGTTTGTTTATTTTGTTAATGTGAACCGTTTTTCTCTTTGATAGAATATATTTTTATTTTATATTTAATCGTTTTTTTTTAACATAATGAATTTTAATAGCGTTTAAAAAAATTTGCCCCCTCCCCATGCAATTTTTGGAAGCGACGCTCTTGGTTCCACATGATTTGAATATCCAAGATGAACCTGTGGCAGTATTCTGAAATAGTTAGTCAAAAATTGGCGAAAGAGCGAGAATAATCATGCCATCTTGCAAAGAAATCAATTTGCACTGCATTGGAGCACGAATTTTAGCAGTTGAGCACCGACGTGGTTCTTACAGAGCGGAGGATTGCAAAATGTGGTTACGATGTTTAATCAATACATACTTACTATTAGTGCTACTGAAGTAATAATTTAACATCCCATCTTGAGAGTGTGGTTACACCAGAAGAAGACAATTAAATAGTGCGTTTGTCTTGTTACTCCTAACTTATTAAATCCTATCGAATTACTATGGGGATTCCTTTAAATCTTCAGTAAATCATTCATTGCAAGATAAAATGCCTGAAGTATTGAATTATTTCAATATTTTTCAAGGACTGCCACAGAAAGATCTTCTTAGATATGCAAACCATATGGCAGGAAGATATTATTTAAACATAAAAATAAAAATAAATATGTATTTAAGTCAGAATTTTCATTTATAGAAAATTTGTTTTCATTTACTCCAAATGTGTTTTATAATAATAATAATAATAATAATAATAATAACCGTTGGAACCAAAAAATTGTAGACCGATTACCTGTTTGCGTGTTTGCCTACTATTTATAAAATTTTTACTCACAAGGATGCCGAGAATTGCTAATCGTGGATTCAATAGTTACAACAGTAGCTAAAAATAGCAAACGAAACTTACATATGTGCTATATTGATTACAAAAAGGCTTACGATTCTGTTCCCCACGATTGGCTTCTTGACATTTTACAAATCTACAAAATCGACTCCAAAATTATAAAACTTCTGTCTACTATGATGTCGAAATGGAACACCCTTATTACGAATAATCAAATTAGTTTAGATTCTATCAAAATTAAACGTGGAATATTTCAAGGAGATTCTTTGAGTCCACTATGGTTCTGTTTAGCTATGAACCCACTTTCGGCACTATTAAACGATTCCAATGCAGGATTTAAGCTAAATTTTAAAAACAACTCTATGATTACCGATTTGCTTTACATGGACGATTTAAAATTATATTCTCGAAGTGAAGATCAACTTTTAAACTTAATACAAACTACAAAATGATTTAGTATCGACATCATCATCATCATCATCAACTACACGTATAAGACCGCGGTCCGCTACGTCACTCAAAATTGATCTCGCCATCTCTTTCTGGGGCGACCTACGGATCTTCTTCCTCTGGGTTTATATTGGTACAGTTTCTTTGGTATTCTGGAGTTATCCATTCTATCCAGATGCTCCCTCCATGCTATTCTGTACTCCTTCATTCTCTCATTTAAACTGTATATGCTTAGCTCGTTTCTTATATCAGTATTTCTATTTCTATCGGTTCTTTGATAACCGGCCACTGCTCGTAGGAATCTCATTTCGGCGCTTTGTAATCGTTGCTCATTTTAGTATCGACATTTGCATGGAATTTGGATTGGAAAAATGTGCAAAAATTGACATTTATAGGGGTATACCAATTTCTAAATTTGATGTATTAAGGCCAGGATACGTGGATCTAGCTTTAATTCACGAACGCGAGGTGGCTTATACGCTATGGTGTTTTAAATTTAATTAATTGGTAGGTAGACAACACTCTTGACAAATAGTCTGGTTGCTAACTTCCTAGTTAAAATAGTAAACTTACAGCGGTACGTGACATTTGGGCGCCGCCGTTTGGGCGCTGGGATTTTTGGGCGCCGGATTTTTAGGCGCTGGACTTTTGGGCGCCGCCATTTGGGCGCCGGAATTTTTAAGTGCAGGATATCATATTTGAGCCCCCCAAAAAGTCTTAAACGTTATTTACGGTATATATTACCATAAATGGCCCTTAAGACTTTTTGCCTTTCCACCGTCGATTTGCTGTAAATATTTGTAATAATAAATTCTGTAATAAATCAGTGTTATAATAAATTAATAATGAAAAAAAAAGTTATAATTCAATAATTTTGTAAGTAAATTGACAAAATTGTTTGCTAGATTAACATGCGACGTTGACGGGTAACAAAAAAAATTATAAAAAAATTTTTGCTTTTGGAGGAATTGAACCCTGGACCGAGCGGTTTACAATTCGGCGCTTGCTTTGCTTTGAACAGTATTTATTAATTATCTTAAATTACAATTTGTTGGCTCATGAGATTGTAATTTAAGATTCATTTCTATTTTATTTTTTGATTAAATGCTTGTTTTATTTGCTCTTCCACCCCACCATGCGGTGGTTGGATATATTTTTCGGTTGGTAAAAAAATTGACTAATCAGATGGTAACCCTAATCAGATTAAAGAATTAAGTAGGTACTACTTAAAGAATAATGTACCTATTATTTGAATTATATAATACAACAGCACCCACCACCACTTTTTTACCTCCCCCCCCCCCCAAAAAAAAGACCAGCGCCCAAACGGCGGCGCCCAAAAGTCCAGCGCCCAAACGGCGAGCGCCCAAATGTCCGGGCGCCCAAAAATCTTGGCGTCCAACAGTCCGGCGCCCAAAAGTCCGGCGCCCAAACGGCAGCGCCCAAACAGCGGCGCCCAAACGGCGGCGCCCAAATGTCCTGTCCCGAACTTACAGGAATCTACTTTTGAAACGTACAATGGTATTATTAGCTGATATAAGCTCCGCCTTTTAATATTCGAAAATTTCCCTCTCTGTTGTTGAAAAATTTTATTAATCGTAAGGGTGGGATTTTTGCACTTACCATCATTCATGCAAGAATATCTAATTTTTATTGTAATCTGGACATCGATCCCATCGGTAGCATCGGTTGAAAACATCGATTTTTTCGTGATATCGATGTTATTGCATGATAAAAAACTTAAAACGTGGCGTGGTTTACAAGAGAAGATATAATATGCTCATTAGTCATTACTCATTATTCAATATATCTGTTAAAATTTAAAATGGGAATTGGAAAGGTAAAATCTGGTTTACCACCGTCCACTGGTGTACTTTTATTTACATATACAGTTAGTCGCAAAAGAAGTGGGGCAGCTAATAAAATTGTAATAATTTGCATGTAATTTAACTATTTAAAAAAAAAATAGCAGTTTTAACTTACCCTTTGATAAAGTACTTCTTAAGATCACTGACATCACAAAAAATGTCTAAAAATTGTAACTACCAATGCAAAAAATTGCGTATTAATAAGTCAACCCTGAAAATAATAGTTGCAAAAGAAGTGGGACACAGCGAAATATGATAAGTTTATGCCTTCTTACATTGACATTAAATTATCGTAATACAATATAATGCAGTTATTGCACTTTTTTAAAGTCGCAATAATTAGTATTAACATCAGTTTGTATTGTGACTTTAATCAATTACGATGGAGCGCAAAAATTATAAACATACTAGTTTTGATTTAAGGCAACTCGTAATATTTCATGACGCCAAAGGAAAATCGCAACGTGACATTGGAAAATTGTTAAATGTAAGCAAGAGTACCGTGGGGCGCATTATAAAACGTTTCAAGATAGAAGACCGAATTGATTTTAAAGAAAAAACAGGCCGTCCACGCAAATTTAATGATCGAGAAGCAAGTTATATAGTAAGAAAAGTAAAAAATAATCCTAGATTTAGTGCGCCAAAATTAAAAACTGAAGTGCAACATGAACTAGGAAAGAATGTGCATCCTGCCACAATCAGGCGAATTTTAAAAAGAGAGGGTTATAACGGCCGAGTGGCTAGGAAAAAGCCCTTCATTAGTGAAGCGAATAGATTAAAACGTATTCGTTACGCCAAAGACTTCCAAAACAAGGACATGACATGGTGGAACAATGTTATATTTGCGGACGAGAGCAAATACAACATTTTTGGCTCGGATGGTCGAACCATGGTGTGGCGAAAACCAAATACAGAGCTGGATTCGCAAAACTTACGTGGAACGGTGAAACACGGTGGTGGAAATGTGCTTGTTTGGGGGTGCATTTCGACCCAAGGTGTGGGTAATTTAGTTGTAATAGAGGGAATTATGAACAAATATAAATATTTGGAGTTGTTGCAAAACAATTTAATACAAAGTGCTACCCGTATGGGTATTGAAAACAATTTTAAGTATTACGAGGACAATGATCCAAAGCATAAATCCCATATAGTACAAGAATATTTATTATATAAATGTCCCAAAATTTTACATCCGCCCCCCCAATCCCCTGACCTTAATCCCATAGAAAATCTATGGGATGAATTAGACCGCAGGATCAGAACTACCCCTATTACCACCAAGGAGATGTTAATTAAAAGATTGCAAGAGGAATGGGCTGCAATTGATAAAGACTATTTAAAAAAAATAATTTCTAACATGCCCAAACGCTTGAGTGACGTTTTAAAAAGAAAGGGGTACCCCACAAAATATTAAATTTTGTGCCAAATTGTTTAAATTTTCAAAATTAACTATTATAATACGCGGTGCCCCACTTCTTTTGCAACTATTATTTTCGGTGTTGTTTTATTAAAATTCTATTTTTTTTATTCGTAGTTACAATTTTTAAATATTTTTTGTGTTTTCGGTGATCTTAAGAAGTGCTTTATCAAATGGTAAGTTAAAACTGCTATTTTTTTTACAAATAATTAAATTACATGCAAATGATTGCAATTTTGTTAGCTGCCCCACTTCTTTTGCGACTAACTGTATACCAACTACCATGATACAAAGAATTAAAGATATGATACTAATGAGTTCCAATTTGGTTCCGTTGTGCGCATTGCGTCATTGGAGAGCCATCCCAATGGCGTAACTACGAAATTGGGGTACTTAAATAATTTTTTGTATTTCAATTAAATTTTCTAAAATATTCCTCAACTCAAAGACACTGCTTTATTTGTCATTAGGTTTTTAATAAATTATTCTATTTTATGTGTATTTCGTATGTGAATTAATTATCAAAATTACATTTTTAAAGAATAAAAATACATGAGTCAAAATAATTACATACTATAACACTAATATGAAAAGTAGCTTATTCTAGTTTAAAATTCCTGTCCGGGGTAAAGTAAAAATGTAGCTAAACTCTCCCTCAAGTCGTAGGTTCATAATACCGTTACTCGTTTATTTTAGTTTGAAATACAATATGTCAAATGTCTAGTAAAAAATAATGCGATTTAAAATTATTATGATGGCTTACTTATTCCTTATTATTCTACTCCAGTTAGAAAAATTCAATCAACGTTTGGAATTAATTATTATTTATTATTTAACAAAATATAATACAATTTATGTGGAAATTTTTACCATTTTTCTTTTTCTTGTTAGCGTATTTTCATGCAACGCTCGATTTAATTGCTGGATCCTGAAAAATATTCGGGATCTGAAAAATAGAGTTTTTATATTCGTGCTACATGGAACTTCTTTAGCTAGGTTCAATAAATTACCAATATAATTTTTACAAATGAAATTTTTTTCAGAATTAACAGTTTGGAAAATATGTTCCAATTCCTCCATATTTATCATTAATTCTTCTAGTGGCTTCGATAAGCCACCTTCAGATAAATGATCGACCCAAGTATAACTAGACTGATCGGATGACGATGTGGTGGAAACAGTGGGTTCCATCTTTTTTAATTTGGGACAAATGAAGCCAGCCAAATTTTCTAAGCCATCGTAGGTCAGAGAATCTTCTTTTAAAACGTCGCTTTCATCAGCTTCCTCGGCTGCTTCCGCTCTAAGGGACGTAAAGCGCTGCTCGCTTAAAAGTTTACCTTGAATTTCTTGGCTATGTATTAAATCGGGGGTAGAATCTTCATCTACATTTCCACCATCTGACAGAGACCCTTCATATCTACCCAAAATGTAAGACCTTAAACGATACTTAAACTCTAAGGCATCAGGGTGGTCATGGAGGCCTCCCTTAGATCTAATTACTGCAAAAAAGTTTTCGAGGACGTCTTGGTTCAAAAGATACGTTAAAATATAGTCGAGCTTAAATCGTTCCTTAAGATCATTATATAGTAATTTTAAAGAATTATTACTAATTATTATTGCCGACTGAAAAGGTAACAATTTTTTTCTTCCTTTTACTCTTAAGAGTTGTGATAGCATTGGTCATATTATTCACAATATTTGTTTGATTTTCAATTGACAGACCAAAGGCATGCATTCGTTCTCGACTGTCTGCTTTTGGAACTCGAACGTTAAAGCAATCAAACCAATCGTTCACCTGCAATAAAAAATTACCTACTTAAAACAATATTACCTATAAAATAAACTATACTTACTAATTAAAAAAATTCAGCACAATGTAGCCAGTTGTCATCCTCAAACTTTCCTAAAGTTCCACATCTCGTAATTGCTTTTGAAATGGTGTGCGAAAACAACTTTGTTGCCAACTTGACCTTTTGTCTCTGGGGGCCCACTACATTAAGAAATTCTAAAGATATTTTGTGGGCTATATTTAAATCCGACGAACTAGTTAAATTTATTAATTTTTCAATTGTTGATTTATTTATTTCTGCCCCATTTAAAATAAAGCCATGATCGACAAAGTGGTTTCTTATTAACTTCATCAAATGTGGCACATCAGCAAAAACATAGATCTTATTATCATTTGTTGGATTAAGAAACCACGTTTGCTCTACATTTATAGATAATTCTGTATGTAAACGCCGATTTCCTCCATCCATATCGCTGACCATTGCCACAACAGGAAAACCAGAATTCTCCACGAAGGCTTTTATATTGAACAATAAATCTTTTGTTATGGAGCAGTCATAATTGAAGTAAATCGGTTGTTTCCAATTACCAACTAAACCTCTCAACATGACAACCTGAACATAATTGTAGGGCAACATATTTCGTCGGTCACTTTATCGTACAAATAAATTTTTTGAATTTTCATTTCATCGAATGAAAGAACACAATTTTTGCATTTCAGTTAAATTTGCTCGTTTAATGGTATCAAAAACTTGTGTTAAGATACCTGGTCTGATTTGAACTTCCTTGCACCAAGCCCTAAGTGTAGAAACTGCTGGAAAAGGGTAGCCCCTTTTAAGCAGTAAGCGATAGGCTCGTGGACCAGCAGAATGAATTACAATTGCCTTGGAAATATCTTCTACAGTCCATCTCGGACGCTTGTTTGGTTCTCTCAATTTTTTAATTTGTTGTACTGTAAATAAATTTTCAAAAGCTTTTTTCTCTTCTTTTAGTATACGAATTTCCTCTTTTAACTGAGAAATTATTAGCAATTGATCTTCAGTACGATTATATTCTGTATTGACTATAAAATAAAAAAAAATCATTAAATTAAAGAAAAAACTATGCAAAAAAATGATTGCAACAATGCTCACCCGATGCTCTTTGCCAAAACAAATTTGCCTACATTTTCATCTGGTGGTTCATTGATAATGTCTAAGTTTTCTATAGCCTTTGCCAAAACATATCCGACTATGTTTTCCTCTCGTGGTTAATTGATAACGTCTACATTTTCTATAGCCTTTGCCAAACCAAATCTGCCTACATTTTCCTCAGGTGGTTCGTTGATAACGTCTACATTTTCTATAGCCTTTGCTAAAACAAACGTGCCTAAATTTTCTTCAAGAGACTTATCAATAATCGAAATAGCTTGACATCTTTATTATAATTCTTTGCTTGATTGTCGGTATTACAACTTGCCACTGCACAACGCATTTTTAAAAGAATAATATGACCACAACTTACAGATACTTGATTATAAAAATTTATGCAATAATAATTAAAATATGTATTATAGAAAAAAATATTATTATTAAATAAAATAATAAATATACTTACAAATTTGCTTGGTTGTTTAAGTTACACTCGTAATTAGTTTTTAAATTTTGTTCGTTCATTTTGGATGGATACAGAAACTTATATAATGTACCTATTCAACCTTTATATATCAACAAAAAAAGTTTACACGTAATATTTTTAAATTTAAACTTTTAAATTAAAATACAGGGTTTCCAAAATACACTTCAGGGTTGGCTAAAATAATAGTAAAACGAATAAACCGTCTAACATCACCTAAATTACACCTAACCTAATATTTCACAAATGTCACTTCATGTTTACTCTCCAACAACGTCACGCATTAACAAGGTCATCTGCGCAATATCATATCTTTAATTCTTTGTATCATGCCAACTACCAAGAAAAGTATAGGCGCCGCACCGTCAATCGAGTTGCGACTTGCGATAGTGGTGATACTTGATATAGGTTCTTATGAATGGGTTTGTTATCTTCTTGCATTCTCGCGGTTTTATCTTTATTTCAGGCTACCACTCGACGCTGGCGGTGCACTAATATATTATAATTTATTATAATATAATGTAGAAAGAAAAAGTTCTGGATAAAATATATAGTGACTCGCATAAGTTCTCGGACACTCCTATGCTACCAATGTAAATTGAACATTTTGAAGCCGCTTGTTTTCATCCAAAAATCGATTTTACGGCAAAACTTTTTAAACATTTTTTGTTGCAAATGTCATTGCCTTCAATTTTATTTATATGAATTTTTTTATTTTGTCGCGCCGTTTTTGACTGACAGCGGCTTAAGCAACACTCTGTAAAACACAAAACCTATTGTCATCTATATCTCGGAAACGGTGCAAAATAACTAAAAAATTAATAAGTATTTTTTCTTGTAAATTTTATTCTCTACATTTTTGTTCCTATACATTTTTCTATTTTATCGCACCGTTTCCAAGATATAGATGACAATAGTTTTTGTGTTTTACGGAGTCTTATTTAAGCCGCTGTCAGTCAAAAACGGCGCGACAAAATAAAAAAATTCATATAAACAAAATGGAAGGCAATGAAATTTGCAATAAAAAATGTCTAAAAAGTTTTGCTGTAAAATCGATTTTTATATGATAAAAAGCGGCTTCAAAATGTCCAATTTACATTGTTAACATAGGAGTGTCCGGATATTTTCGTTACTCACTGTACGTACAGATGTCACAACGAAAATAGTCAAAATGGATTCAGGGAAAATCAAAACGGATATTTACGTCAAAATCTGGAAACCAAAAACAAATTGGGATTACAATACTTCCTTGTTTACAAAATATATACAGTGGCTCAATAAATTATTCGTACACCAAAGAAAACGTACATACTCTTGCTAAATTTCGTAGTAATAATACCTCAACTATTAAAAAAAAAATTTATTTAGATAAATAGTACTACTAGAATTCATATTAGCCAAAATTTAATTAAAAAACTATTCATAATAAACTTTAAAACTAATGAAAACAGAATAATAACAAATATTAATGACAATAAATTATTCGTACACCTTGAAGAAAAACACATTTTCTTTTTTTTATTTCATAATTAATACTTTGTGGGGTATCCTCTTGCATTTATTAGGGGTTGTAATAGTATTGGTATAGATTTGACTAACTTTTGGATAGTTGATTCGGCAATTTTGGCCCATTCTTCCAATAATACTGTTTCCAATAATACCAATTTCTGCCACAAATTTTCAATGGGATTCAGGTCGGGTGATTTGGGAGGTGTACGAAATTATTTTGGGACATGATATAACAACCATTCCTTTACAATATAAGCTGTGTGTTTGAGGTTGTGATCATGCTGGAAGTAATATTTGTCTTATAAACCCAATTTATCGATAATAGCTTGTAAATTACTTGTAAATTACAAATTAGTATGTTGAAATATTAGAATTTGTCCATTATATTATCAATAAATTGTAGTTTGCCAACCCCATTTGCAGCCATGGACCCCGAAATTGACATAGTTAATATTTTATAAAGTCAAGTATTTTATACTTTATACTCTTTGCTTAGTTCTGTGTTGACTTTCTCCACACTATTTGGCTTCCATCGGAATCGCGAAGGTTTAAGTTTACTTTCGTTGCTAAATATTACCTTTTTTCAGAAATCTGGACCTTTATTTTTATGTTTTTCTGTAAATTCAAATCTTTCAAATCTGTTTATTTTAAATAAAAACGGTTTTTACGAGCCACTAGGCCTTTATAGCCATTTTCTCGTAAAATTTTGAGAACAGTTTCGGTACTAATTGATTTATTAATTGTTTTAGAAACCTCAGCTGGCAATTAGGGTTCACTAATTTTTGCGTTACATTGAATTTGTCGCACAATAAAGTTTTTAGTTTTTGGTAGTATAGCACACGCTTTCTTCCTCGCCCTGCCTTATTTACGAAATTACCCTCATTTTTTAACTTGTTTATTATCAATTGTATTGTCGAATGTGTTCTACCACAATATTTGTAACTTTTCTCAAATATTTGCATTGACACACTAATTTAAGCACTAATCTTATTTCATCCATTTTATTTTCGCGTTTCTTACCACCCATTGCCACGAAACATATAAAATCAACTCTTAATGTACTTGATTTTGGTTTGGTTTAATGTTACCAAAGTTGCAAATTAGCAAAATGCAAAACTGCATCATTTTACGTGATCAAATTCGGGTTATTAATGTACATTTTGCTTAGTGTACGAATAATTTATTGACGCAATTTAGTCTTACTACTTTGTTTTTCTTGGTTTTACAATTACATATCAAGTTTTTTTTTTCTTGCTGTTGTCAATTTTAATGTATCACTGCTTATAATAAAAGTGAAATAAAAAATAATTAACGAGTCACTATTACATAATTGTAAATTCTATAAAAATTTCTAAGTTGTACGAATAATTTATTGAGCCACTTAAATATTAAAAATAAAAATAATAGACTCAGTGGCATATTTAACAATTACGTGTAGGGAGGGGGGCTGAAATCGAAGAGTAAAATCACAACATTTAAAACTCAATCAAAGTGAGTCGCCTGGTATACAGCCGCAGGCAATTTTTTTAAATTTTCATATACAATATCCCAAGTGCATTCAAATTGTCTACTAATTTGAAATAGATTTACAAAATTATAATTTGAATTACTGCTGAAAGCACAATTTTATTTCAAGTTTACATACAAAAATAATTTGTTGTAACTAACCGCCACAATCTAGTTTAAGCAGCCGTGGGCGTGAGGTCTAATGCTGCAGTATTTTTCGGAACAGAAAGATGCGATTGTTCAGAAGTGTACTGAAGGGTTTTACTCAAAGGCGTTACTACATTATATAATATTTGACAAATATTTCGCTAAACATGAATCTTACATCCTGAATTTAAATTTTGCGTCATTTCAAATTTTGCGCCCCTGAAATTTTGCGCCACAAGTCCGGGCTTGATGGGTTTTTGCAATAATACGGCACTGGTTTTACTCCTCTGTTAGCAAAATATAATTCAATACGGAAGAAAATATTATTATAAATTCGAATATTTTTATAATAATATTATATTTATTTTGTTTTGATTGTAGAACATTATATTCATTTTTTACCCACACTTATGTATATTGTATGCTTTTTTAAACGAATTAACATTTTGCGAATTATATTACTTATTTATTTAATAAAATGTTTTTGTATTCATCTGAAAAATAAAAAAATATAAAAACATTGCCAGGGCATGATATGTAGATTTGAAACGAAGTGCAAATCCCCACCATAAAATATTATTGTGTTTATAAGATGCACGGGAGAAAGTTTTATTTTTAAATTATTTCATGCATTGTAGTAACTCAAAATATATATGAGTTACAAATTATTATTTCTATTTGTTTGGGCGACTGTAAAAAATAGGCAACTGTAAATTTGCTTTAAATTGTACACAACACAACATACCCATCTCTGTGATAATGACTGAACTATAAATGATTAATTTAATCTCAAATTATTCCCGCCTGATTTGAATTGTACAATTCTTTGGAATTACATTTATAATGTGTTATAGATAAAATAAATTTTCAAAAAATGTCTTTATGAATTCTTTTAGACGTGTACATTATTTATATAAGTAGAATATTATTAATTGATAATTGCAAATATGGTATTTAAACACAATGAATTCTAAATTACACAAATTGCAAAAAAAATTGTTTGATGGCAGTCCTTCATTTATGGTTAATATTATTTCCAAATTTGAAGAAAATCAAATCAGCCGTTTTAGAATGCAACTTGTATATACAAGAGCGCATCGCAAAATCCTAGCCTTAAACGAAATTCCCAAACTATTACCACATCAGTTATATAAATATTTGGGAATGCAACAAAATTTTGTTTTGGACCATACACTTTTAAAAAAAGATTTTAGGCAAAAATATATGCAAAGATTAAAAATTTTAATAAAAAGTAAATTAACGTCTCGGAATATGATCTCGGCTATTACACCTTAACAAGAAAAATTTTATATAAATACAGATATTTACACCCGAAATCTGCAGTGGAAAGGCTGTATATTAAGAGAAAAAAAGGAGGACGCGGTTTAATAAATTTATTTAATTCTAGTAAATCTATAACTAAATTATTGCGTGATTATTTTTATTCAATTAACATTTCTTTTATTCGTGAAATTATAAGTCTGGATAAAATTTTAGTGGTTTAAATTTAAAAAATCAAACTTTTAATTGTAAAGAAAAATCTAATTTAGATATTAATTGGAAGAATAAGGTGCTTCACGGCAAATATACGACAATTTTGGACTCCGAAGGAATTGATGGAGAAATGTCAGTGGAATGGTTGAAGCGGGGATTACTACACTTTGAAACTGAAGGATTCATGTGTGCGATTCAAGATGGTGTAATTGCCACTAACAATTACAAGAAGCACATCATGAATTTCGATGTTGCAGATCGTTGCCGAAAGTGTGGTGTCCCCAATGAAACCATAGAACATATTATAGGAGGATGCTCATTCTTGGCTCTTACTGACTATCTTCATAGACACAACCAGGTTTGCAAGATATTACACCAGCAGCTTGGTAAAAAATATAACTTGACTACGTACCTGAACCTGTACTCGAAGACGATTTTTCTCTACTCTGTAACCTTCGGTTTTTACATGGATACATTTTATTTAAAATTAAGGCTTTCGTAACACCCTGTAGAATAAAAATTTCAAAATTAGTATTAAAATTGAATATAAAATGGATTAGGAGCGATAAGAAACATTGGAAGATAAGCGTACGCCATATTAAGTTTTGGTTTTGAATTTTGAAGAAGTCAAGTTGATTTTTGGTGTCCAGTAGTTAGCTCGGTATATTTTTTAGAAGAAAAATTATCGTTAGAATTTCCATACCGTTTTGGGATTTACATATCAGCTGACTTTATTCGGAGACCGACATTTGGTTTATTTGGAGGTTGGTGTACCGATCACCCATTTGCGGATTTGTTTACTGAATACGATTATCATACTTGGTTTTTTTAAAAGAATATCCAAATATAATATTTTCATCCAATCAACCTTTTTTTAATATACACGAAGCAGGGAAGGTTCCGTTCGTTAATACCGTTGGTTACCATAATATTGTTCGATTTGAAGATAATTTTATCAGCAGCAGTAGTTGTCGAGATTGGTAGCGCACCCGTTGTTCCTGCCCTACTTTCCAGTGCCGTGCCGGCTTTCGGACTATTTGGGGTGAGCCAAAATTAAATTTTATTATTAAAACATCGTGGCACACCTGTTAGTGTTGTGCGTTTTTCGTCAGCCAAATAGCGATCGTCGTCATCATTTGAAGTTTATTATTTTTACATCGTAATTAATTTATTTTATGTTTGCGCAAAGTACGACATTGATCGTACTTGTAAAAAAATAACTTGTTAGCGTTATCAGATCTGACGACGATACCTTTTGTTTTTCAGCTGCGTCTGACCACTTTGACATTTTTAATATCTTTTTCAGTAACGCTTTACCTTTTTACGGTTACATTATTTTTGTTATTAAACTTTTGTTACCCAACAACGCGTTTCATTTATCTTTATTATTTTCAGCTTTCGTACTTTCAGGCAAACATCATCAGCGACAAAAAGAACGTGGCGCCTTGGTTTTGTTTTAGCGAGTCGGGGTCTGTACTCCTTCGACCCCCCCCTCTTTTTTTGCTCAAACAAAGCTAGCCGTAGCGTCGCTAAAGAAGTTGTTGAGGTAAGGTTTTCTGAACTGAGTCCGCGCAGTTGGCTTGCTGCGATAGAGCCGGGCTCAGGTTACAACTCTACTGGGACAGGACTATATTAACGGATAGAGAAATTAGTCATAACAGGCCTGACATTGTCTTGATTAGAAAACGAGACCAAAATGCATTCATCATTGACGTTGCTGTGCCTTTGTCAAAAAATCTCATAACCACCGAGAAAGAAAAAATCCAGAGGTACGAGGCACTAGCGATGGAAACGATGAGTGTATGGGGTCTCAATAATATAGTAATAATACCTATAGTAATATCGGCTACTGGTGTGGTATCTTCCAAATTTAAAACCCATTTGTTAAAGCTGGATCTATCAACAAAATTGTATCCAGAAATACAAAAAGCAGTTATTTTGGAAACGTGCCATATTGTCAGAAAATTTTTAAATTCTCAAAATTAAAAATGCACTAAACAATTTAATATTTTAATTATGTAACATACTTATTATAAGTTAAGAAACACATTGTAAAGTATAAGATGGTTGGAGCTAAATCCCCCATCTTATGCTTATTGCCACTGTATGTGAGAACTAAAATAAAATAATAATAATAATAATAATAATGGTTTATTAGCTAATGCTATATTACATGTTCATATAACAAATTAAAATTAACACTCAAATTCAACTAAAACAAATCATTCCCAAAAATCCACTACAGTTTCTTTAATATATACAGCCAATTCCTTTTTAAAAATCATAAAATTATTACGTTCCCTTAAAACAACAGGCAAAGCATTGTACAACAGTAAACCCATGCTAAAGAAGGAACTATATGTTCTAGATGATGTAACATTTACATAGAAAGTCTCTCTGTCTCGTATTATACGAGTGCACCTCATTCACACATCTTAACTTTTTTAATAAGTATTTTGGAGCCATACCATTTTTAATTCTATATACAAAATCCAAAACTCTATATTTTATTTGCTGTGACACACTCATTAAATTTAACACATTCAACATACCTCTAAATGGCGTCATTCTATTACATTGAATCATAATTCTCATGGCCTTATTTTGTATTTTCTGAAACTGTTGTATTTCAGTTTTACTCATAATTAAAAACAAAGTTGAACAAAACTCAAGATGTGAACTTATCAGAGATTTATACAATTGCACCCTTGTGGATGTTCAGAAAAAATACCTTGCGCGACATTTTTTTCATTACATAATCAAAATGTTTTTTAAAAGTCAAGTTCTCATCTATAACTACTCCTAAATACTTAATTTCGATTACTCTATCCAAAACAATTTTATGAATTAAAATCTGCAACCCCTCAGTTTTTATACCCTTCAAAATATTCTGTTTTCCCAAAATAATGTACTTTGATTTTTTACAATTCACACTTAATTTGTTATTACATAACCATTCAAATACACATTGTAATTCAATATTTAGTATTTCGTACATTAGTTTGATATCCGTACCACATAGTATATAAATCATAGTGTCATCAGCAAATATTTTCACTTTACATTTTCTAAGGCATGTCACAATATCATTTATATACAAAATAAAAAGTAAAGAACCCAGAATTGTTCCCTGTGGCACTCCATATTCAGTAAAAAATTCTTGTGAAAAACTGTTTTTAAACTTCACTTTCTGTTTTCGTTTACTTAAGTAACATTTAAACCACTTTAATACTGTGCCACTTACATCAATTTTTTTAAGTTTTTTTATAAGTAATCTTCTATCTATCGTTTCGAACGCACGCTTAACATCTAAAAACACTGCCAAAACAACTTAATTTCTTTCTACACTTCTGGTCCATTCCTCACAACAATCCATTATTACGGATTCACATGAGTGAAACCTCCGAAACCCAAACTGCTCTTGAACCAATATATCATTTGTTTCACAAAAATATTTTAATTGATCATGCACTTCATATTCTAGAATTTTTTCATGTATGGAGACTATATTTATTGGTCGATATTTTTCACATATATTTGTGTTTGCAATCTTTGGTATAGGCACTATACTGGATGTTTTCCAATTCTCTGGAACAACTCCATTTTTCAGTGACGCATTAATCGTGTTCAAAAAAAACTGGCCTACTACTTCAAAAGAATCCTTAATTACTTTGGTATTAATTAACGTATTTGGATCGGTCGTGTTTTTTAATTTATGTATATTTTCTCTTAATTTTTTCATAGTTACTGACTCAAATTTTTCCCAGTGTTTGACATGTTTGACAGTTTCTAAGACTCCATCATGATTGTCACTCGATGGTATTTCTGCAATCAACTCTGCAATGCTATGCTATTTCATGTTTTCAAATCTGTTTTTATTTACTCCAAATCTGTTTTCATTGGTTCAAGGTCTGATCTCGTTTGCTCCAAGTATGTTTTGGTTTGTGCTGAATCTGTTTTCGTTTGCTCCAAGTCTGTTTTCATTTGCATCGAGTGTATTTTCATTTGCACCAAATCTGTTTCCATTTGCTTCAGGTCTGTTTTCATTTGCTCCAAATTATACTGTAAACTGTAAAGGGTATAGATTTTAACATAAACAGCTACCAGTTATCTATACCTGAATATGATTAAGAGTTCTCTGGTACAGATTCCATGTCTTTGGAGGAAACATCGAACTACGCCTACCATTGCCGTGACGGTATCTTTGGTTTAGATAATAATTTTCAAACCAATTCGCTAATGATACAAGTTCTTCGCAGAATTTTCCAAATAAATTGTCAAATGTATCGTCTAATTAGCAAATAGGTAAGTGCTGTTATCATGCGCACCTGCAGGGCGAATTTTTGGATTATTGCGAAATTATCTGTAACCAAGTTCTATATTAGTATAATCAGATAGTATGTGAATATTTTAAGCTCTAATCTATTAAAACTGTAAGGGGAGGGGTCAAGGGGAGGGGATGTTGGAAAAGTGTATTATAATGGAAGTGCATCAATATCAAGATTACATAAAAGTTTTGAGACTTACCGTTGTAATCCTTCTTGCGCAACTTTCTTTACAATTTTTTACCAAGTGGAAACAGCAGCCATCGATTTTTACATTTGGAAAACATTCACGAAATGCATTATGTATTGCTAGTCCAAAATCAACCAAAATCTTTTTAGGAGCAAGTTGGGGTTCTAGGTGAAGCAGGGCTAAAGGATAAAAATAAATCAATAAACTGATACTACAAATTGGCTTGTTGGTTACAATTCTTTTTTTAATTTACCTAACCTGTTTATTTAAAATTCTAAAAAAAAAACAGAAAAGACCAGCACCACAGATTCAGTTTAGGGGGTTTACCGATCTTAAATACGGCCTTGAGGTGAAGTAGTATTTCTACCATTTGAAAATTTTAAGTATTTCGTTGTTTGTTTTTGTAATTGTAAGCTTGCAATCGACATACCAGGTATCAGACGTTTTTAATATCTGTAAAGCATAATTTGTTTTAATTGCGCAACTTATAATATTTGTCCTCCAAATAACAACTTACGTTTAATCCTACTTGGTCAAAGTCGGTCAAAGATAAAAATTCGTCCGTCATGTTGACCTCTATCAATTTTCGCTAAGAAAATTTTGTTAACACCTTCCCCTACTTCGTACATCCGATAATTCTCTTGTATTTCTAATTTACTTAAGTTTTCTAGTGCTGCTCTGAAGCTTCATCTACAAATAATTTTGTATAATGCAATTGTTAATAACAACACTTGGAATAGTAGGTACTTACCAGTGGCGGCTTGTGAGGCACGTTTCCAAAACCGGGGGTTAGGGGAGTATCCCAAACCAAAGGAAATCCGGGGGTCCCCCGTAATAATAAATAATAAAAAGTAATAATAAATGCGAGAAGGGTGCATTGCATTTTATTTATTAATTTGTTTAATCGTGTGTAATTATAACTAATCCTTTGGACTATCGCGTCGGTACACCCCTCATGTTTAAAATTAAAAAATAAAATAAAAACAAAAATTTTCTTATCCTTAATTAAATTAGTTGTTAATCTAAGCTCATATATGTATAAATAAACAAAAATTAACAAAATATCCTTATAACTATAGTATATCCATGCTTTATCAATTAATAAAATGTTCCTATATAAAGAATTAATAATTATTGTCAATAGAATAAAAATGTGTATGGGTCCCGAAATAACAAGAGCAAAAATTTAAATAAAAGTTTTAAATCGACTCGTATTGAAAAAATTTAAAATAATTCGATGTTGAACCTTGAACCTTGATATTAGGTATCTTCAAGAGCGGTCATGAGGGGAAGGTGCATGGGCCCCTCCAACCCAACGTTTTGCAGTGTTCTAAGCAATGTCATCGTTACTAAATAACTAGTACACATTTTTCAATATTTTGGTAATTTTTCAGAATGCCCCCCTCAAATTAAAAACAGAACCGCCCTTGCGTATTGTTACTTTTTCACAATATAGTTCGTCTTTTCTCGTTTTGGGCAAACTTTGTGTTATTTCGTGTGGGCATTATGGATGTATAGTCACTTTTTTAAGCGTTTACGCCGTAACGTATAGCATAAAATTACAGTATTTATTTAAGTTAATTTTCTTTGAATTAATTACCTTTAACTCGACAAGTTGATTAGTTATTTTAAATTTTTCTACTATATTTTGACTAGGATTGTTATTTATTTTTAAACTTTCAATACGTTGATTTGGTGGGTATCGTTCCCTTTAAACTCCCGATATTTATTAAAAGTTATTGTAATTTAGAGACTCGTACTGTAACTCCTTTACTATCTTTTTTATTTAGGTACTTTTATTTTCACTTTTTTCTATTTCTATTTTTTCATACCTAAGAGCATAACACACATTTTTAAACTTAATTTATCGTTGGACTTTCTAATTATTATATTATACAGTAGCGCTACAACTCAGAGTGGGTTTTGGCTAACCACTTCATTTTATGAAGAGTTTTCAAGGCAGATTACCTCGGTGGTTTGCTATTGCCCGCCGACTTTCTAATTACTTTTTAAATATATACATAAATCTTAACTTGTGAGAATAAATAACATTAAAAACTTCAATATAACAAGTTAAATCAAATAATATAAATATATTATAGCTATATAATTATGTTGAAGTTTTTAATGATAATTAAATTTTACCATATTTTATACCGAGCATTACCTTTTTATGGCATTTATTTCGTTACAATGGCTCCTTACAAATTACTCATTTGATATTTTGATACATAATATCTTGTTGCTTTTCAATTCGTTGCTCTTATTGTTAACATTGGAGGTAAAAGACGTCTTGAATTTTTAATGTTTTTTTTTTAATTATTATACGAATTTGCTTGTATCGTTTTATTATTTATTTTCTGCAGGTTTCGCTTTAGGTTTTATAATAAAGTCTTTTATTAGTGACTGCCAACTCATATATCTGATGATACTATAAAGCGAAACTGGTGTTTCTCTCTCTAAACTCTAAATTTGTGTAATAATTAAAAAATAGATTATAAATAGTTTGTACAATTAAATTACAAAATAATTTTAATGTTTCAATTATTTAGTTCACGCGAAAGTGATATTAAATTAATACTTGTTCGTGGTCACTTCAACATTTTACATGAATGCTTGCCACATTAACTAGAACAATATTACTTATTACTAAGGAACGGATTAATATGTAATTAAAAAAACAAAATATGTACATATATATGTATTTATTTTAGACAAATATTTATTTAAAATTGTAGAATATGTAAAATAAAAAAAACCATTATTTGTTTAATCTTTGAAATTGTTTGCAACAACATGCATTTTTAAATTCTCAAATAAAAAATAACGCCAATTTGGCCTTAAAATCGATTTGTATCGGCTGAAAGAAGGTTCCACATCGACCGATGTGACTGGAGCATTTTTGAATGCCCTGATTTTTTTTGAGTTTAATTCGATTTCCAAATTTTCGGAAACTTCTTTCCCATTGTGTGTCTATACACTCATCGAGTCATTAAAAAATTAAAAAACCATTCAAAAGGAATGGTCTCGTAGATGAATGGGAACACAACTTTCCAATAATTGAAAATAATAAATAATAATGTAAAAATAGTAAGAATACATTGAAAAAAATGGTTTATCATATTGATGAAAAATTCATCATATTTACACCGATGAACAAAATTCATCATATTGATGAAGAAATTCATAAATACATTGATTTTGTTCATGAATACTATGAATTTTTCATCAATATGATGAATTTTGTTCTTCGATGTAATCGGTCATCGGTCTTATCATCAATGTGATAAACCAATTTTTTCAGTGTATCTTACTATTTTTACGAAATATGTAACAAAATATGTGAAAACATGTAAATATGTAAATATATGTAATTTTACAGAAATATGTAAAAATATGTAAAATAAAATTGGCTTAAATCAATTCAAAATGTCTCATAAAGTCTAATACTGGTTAATAAATGGTGTTATCTAGCTTAGGAAAAAATATGTATTTACATATAAATCCGTTCCTTATTATTAATTACAAAATATATACAAAATACAACCATATATTTTTAGACATTTTCATTGCATTTATTCATCTTGCAATATTTGTATTTCAATGATTTATCGATTAATGCTTAGAAAATTTCGTTAAAAAAGTGGTGATACGTATATGATATTCAGGAATTGAAACACAGACTTTTTACACGAATCCTCGCCACATTGATGGAATCAGTTATCATTAACTATAAATTCATTGTCATGTTGTAAACGTATTAAATTAATGTCTTTAACTTTATTTTATTTACACTGCTGTTTCATTTTTTATACTTTTCATTTTATCATATTTTTTTAAAACTTTTTGATTAAATACCTTGGAGTGGTTCTGCTTATTGAACCTACCCATTCTTTTTATATTCTTTAAATTAATCTTATTTAACCCTTGATTTGATTTCTTGTTAATGATTCGATTATGCTTTTCCTGACGATGCACTTATGTTCTTTGCTTGAATTGGTAACGATCGATTTTAAATGATGATGTCCATGCATTTTTTTCTGGTTTTTGTACTATTGTTTGCAATGCCCACCTACTATTTTTACTTTACGATTAAACCATATCTTTGTAATTTTCCAATCCACCATAAATATGTACTATGTTATTTTGCGCTTGTGACTTTTTCAATTAACGATAAACTTTTTTTCTTGATGCGTATTACCATGCCATACCAACAACCAAATGATTAAAATATTTTCCAACATTTGCTTTAAAAATTATTATTTTTACACTACGACATTAGCCGTTGAGATGATGAATTCAAAGTTTAACATAACAGTTCTTGAGTTCTTATCCAAATGTGTGTACCATCAATTTCATTTTTGATTCTTCAAAATCTGATACTTGCTTGGATATCCAATTTAATTTCATTCTTTTTTTTATGTTTTTGTTTTTTGGAATAGTAGAATTAGCTTCTTTTTTTCTTTTTAAATTCGACCTCGAAACATTTCTTATGGTATGTTTTTCTTCGTCAAAGTGGGCATTTCTTTTTCATTTTCAGATTCCACATAATTTCAATTAAAAAAAAATCTTTGAACAAAATAAATAAAAATATTAACATATTATATAAAAAAAAGTATGCCCTTCTTTTGTTCCATTCATATTTATTATCTTTGTTTAAAAAAATTTTATATCGTGCTTGAAGTAGCAAGCCAGTATTTCTTTGTTATAAAATTTATTGAAATGTTATATTTTCTGTTATGTGGTCGAGAAGGTAAATTAAAAATTTAGAGGTAAAGGTACGAATTCTTAGTGAATCGAATTAAATTTCACGATTATTTTACAGTATAAGTTGTCAAGATTGGTTATCAACAAGTTCAAGGCTCCTTTCTGGCTAGTTGATTATATTATGACGCATTAAAATCCATTTATCGTGTAGCAAAAATTGCAAGCATTTGCAAAAGATTCCAACGAAAAGGTTTTCTGGTTGGGAATTTTCCACTTGTTATGTTTCTGTAGTTTGCTAGTTTGTGAAGGTTTGCCTGTGCCAATCTACTCGTATTCTGAATTATAATCATGGACTTAAAAGATGGACTACAACCCTGAAGGCTTATAATTTTCAACAAGTTTATAAAAACTTGTAGCATTCTTTTAAATATTAGACCTACGGAATGTTGCGCCATCTGATATCAAAGTTTGGTGTGATTCACTTGAGAGATTGTCATTTTAACCCCTAGATACAAGGCCTATGCTTCTAAAAGTCCATGATTATAATTATTATAATATATTATATTAAATCACACTTGTGATTATTTAATTTAGTGAAAACTATTTCACTTATTTATTTCGTAAAATTTGAATTTAATATTTTAAATTTTATTTAAATTATTATTTAAAAAAAATTTTAAAATCCTGTTTATAATTCTGATTTATTTTAAGTTCAACGGAAAAAAAGGGTCGTACATTCCAAATTTGAAGCCAATCGGTCCAATTGTTTTTATAGATATCAGATATCATAGATAACAGAACTGCTGTTTTGAGAAAATCGAGTTTCGAGAAAATCGATTTATTATAAAGTTATATAGTTAATAATATAGCAGGGCAATATTCTCGTTGTCATAAAACTCTTGTTTCGATTTGCAAAACCGCGATTTATATAGTTTTAACATGACATTAAAGTTTTCGGCGCAAGTTTCCAAATAAAACAAATTTTTTTTTTTTTCATTTTGAACACCCAAACAATTTTTTAACAACTGTCGGATCAATTATTTTAGCAGTTTAGCTACATTTTAATTACCATATTTTTAAACTAGGAAAATTTGTCAACATAAATGGGCGATTTTTATACATTTTGTATAACCTGAAATACTTTTTTATTTATTAACATCATTTTTTAACAATTAATTAATAACATTAAAATAGAACGCTTAAACCAAAGTATACTACTATTATTCTGCCTTTATAACTCAAAACGCAGTGCAAAATGCAAAAACATTTATCTTGTTTCGAGTTATTCTTGGTTGAAATTATTTTTAACAGATCTACAAAACTAATTTTTATTAATTAATAAATGTTTTCATTTATTCCAACTATTTTAAGTAGGTATGTTGATTATAGAAATGACATTTATTTCTTTAAATATTTAATTGCAATTTGTAATATAATTTGTAATAAAATAAATATTAAAGTAATATTTCTTATTCGAGAAACAAAGATATTTTTAAGTAAATATTACAACTATTTGTTGTTATTCATCTGATGGCAGATTATAATACTCCAAAAAGATATACGGTTATTACTATTAGGAATCTGCTTGAGATGAGTCAATATTTACACGATTTCTCAAAAATAAGTGTTTATTATTATCAGTGATTTTCTATATTAGAAAATATAGACAAATAAAATAAATAGAATATCGAAAATCACTGGTGTTTATACTAGACAAATTCAGTGGCGGATCTAGCGGAAGGCGATAGGGATAATCGCCCTAGAGTTAAAAAAAACATCAATTTTTACAACAAATTAACCTTTATGTGACTGAGAAATAAAACACCTTCTAATGACGGCATGGGTACCCGGGTACTTTCACACATTGCATGGCCCTCATGCGCTCTAAGCAGAGTTATATCCAAGATAGTGGTAAGACGATATTATTGCGCTGTACGTATGGCAAAGAGATCCTTTAGACCTGTCTGATTTTTGTAGTAAAAAATTACAAGTGTTTTCAGTTATTATAAAAATTAAAATAATTTCAATCAAGATGTCCCATAATGAGTCTGGACCTAGTCATTGTTCTTTTCGAAAATCGAGATAACGGAAGACGAGGTAAGATGAATTACAAATTCTTTAAGTGATTTAAGATGCAGTTACTCACAAAGAAAATCTCTGACATTCCTATTATTTAATTTACAATCAACCATGGAATTTGTAAATTTCAACAATTAATAGTTATAACAATGAAAACTCAATATTGAAATATAAATAAGTTTTATTATTTATAGCACATGTAAACAAAAGTATAATAGGTAGTTGACAAATTACTAAACACTGCAAATTCATCTCTAAGTCAGGAATTATGTTTGTGCTAAGAAAGGCTTACTTCGTTTCAACATTCATGTTGCAAATTTCATTGCCTTTAATTTTTTTTCAAATTTAAACAAAATGTCTAAAAAGGTTTGTTCTAAAATCAATTTTTATAAAAAAAAATGTTTAAAAATATTCAATTTAGGTAGGGGTACCTGAGTTGGTTTGCGAGTCACTGGTATGTAACCAACGAGCAGATTAATTCATTCCAGTACCTATAATTTCTATGTTTTGTCTACTTTGGTTCTATTTCTAAATAAAATAATGTAAAAAACAATTTAATTTTTTTTATTATTACTACAATTCCTATCAATTTTCATATAAAACTTACAGAGGTACCCGGGTACCCACACCGTCATTAAAGGGTGAAATAATTTTGGATCCCATTTTCTCATTATAAAAGTATTAATAATAAACTAAATAATATAATATAGTAAGGTATAATACAAGCTCAGAGATGTTACAAAATTTCCAAACTCAACTGCCAAAGGTACCCGGGTACCCTTCCAGTCACATAAAGGTTAAACAAAAAATAAATTTATTTTTGATATTACTATTTTATTATTATTATTATTATTATTACTATTTGATATTACTACTATTTTTTATTTTTCATATTTAATAAATTTTTATTTTGTCCCCCCCCCCCCCCCCTGGTAATTGTCTGGATTCGCTGCTGCGGAAATTAGGAGTTTTACCAAGAAAAAATGGGTGACGGTAAATTGCCGCAGCCCATTAAACAGACAAAAAAACAAAAATGTAAACTGCCCTCCGAGCAAAAAAGTTGTCAATAAACTAAGTGGTAAACTCGCTCAACAAAATTGCCCTCAAGAGTACCTGCGAACCCCGTACAAAATTAAAGCAATTAAAAGGAATTATGTAACCACGGCGATTTCGCTAAAGGAAAATCATAACAGATGCGTATATCTGAGCGCAGATATCTCTTTTTTACGGATAATATTAATTTTATTTAAGAGATTAAAAGATTTAATCTTATAACAAAAGATAGTAGGTTGGAGGGCAATTTGCCGCCTAGCTTAACCATTTTGCCCTGAGGGCAGTTTACTGTTTATGGTAAAATTTAGAGGGCAGTTTACTTACTCCCAAAAACATGGGGTAGGTACCTTGCTAAAGTAAAATTAATAAAATAAAAATGCAGTAATTACGTTAGATAGCTTTTCAAGGCAGATTACCTCGGTGGTTTGCCATTCCCCACCGAATGAACCCACTCGGGTTCGAACGAGGGTTCTTTACTTAGTGGTCGACGTACTTAAGCATTTCAGCAATACCTTAAGAATTAACTTCGTAAAATCAAAACCATTTAATTCGATATCATATCAAGCTACAATCACTACTCTGTTAAAATTAAAAAATAAATTAGACGTTAATTTCGCGAATTTTGTGTTTCAATCGAATTGCGAAAAAATGAATTGATAACGTTGTTAAACAAAATTTGACTTTTTTTGCCACCTGAATGAGAAAAATCATTTCTTGTAATTTTTTTAGCGCTGAATCTAAACCCGGCTGCAGAATTGCTCTTTCAGGTCAGGATGTCGAGATATCTTAACCTCAAAATGCTAAAAATACGGTTTCCGGAGATATTTAAGGTCATGTTAGGGGGCGTCCATTAATTACGTGAGGTGATTTTGGCGATTTTTAGACCCCCCGCCCCCCTTGGTGAGATATCTCGACCCCCTCCCCCTCTCTTCTAATCTCACGTGAGATTTTTTAAAATGCGTATTTTTAGTGTAAACACGTTAATCTGTGCTTGCTTGCGTTGGATTTATTAAAAAAGTATAATTTGCTTAATTATTTTTATTTAAGAATAGTTAGCACAAAAAAATTACGTGATATTCCCCCCACGAGATTTTGTGAGATTCGGCTCAACCCCCTCCCCCGCCTGAAAGCTTCACGTAATTAATGGACGCCCCCTTATGAAGACAACAAATTTTTACGCTCATTTCTACTTAAGACATCATTGAGTAGTACTACTAACTCTCCCACTTCAAAATCAATTTTTGTTTGTTTTGCTCAAGATATACCAATTTTAATCTAAAGTATTTCGATATTACTTCACAAGAATTATAGTGTAGGAGCCAGGTAGGAATTAGTTACGACTAAGAGAACTTACGACCCAGTCTATTTGGAATTATGAAAGTTTGAAACTTTTTACATTCCCACGAGTATTACACTCAAATGTGGGGGCTAGTCGAGAGTGTTTACGAGTATTGTCCCACATTGGCGCGCATGAATGAATTACTGAGATTCTACCCGATTATTTTTCCTTCCGACCCACACTTTTTTGCCATCTCTGAACCTTTTCGTGAAAAAAACTATTTTTTAAGGGCATAATCTCACATTTTTTGCCATCTTTGAGCCTTTTCGTGCCATACTCGAGTCAACAGCCCTGGCTGTACTCGGCGTAGAATCTCGTTAATCCATTCATGCGCAACTACATCGAATGCAATACTCGAGAAAAGTCCCGGAAATGTTACCGCCTGTCCGGGGCTGTTACGTACGATAACTGATTCGTTAGGATACAACATATAGTGACTCCGGAAAGTATTCGTAAATACTCCTGTTAGCAACGTAACTTTTTGTACTTTTTGAAGTTATTTTTTGTTATATAAAAACCGCTTTTACAATAACATTTATTAGACATTTTTTGTTGCAAATTTCATTGTCTTCTTTTTAGTATATTATGTAAAATTACATTGACTTAAAAATGACTGTAAAAAACAAAAAAATATTATCAGCATCTGAATCTCGCAAACGGTGCGACAAAATAGAAAAATGCATATAAACAAAAATAAAGAGAACAAAATTTGCAACAAAAAATGTCTAATAAATGTTGCTGGAAAAACGATTTTCATATGACCAAAGGTACAATTTACATTGCTAACATGGAGTGTAGGAATACTTTCTGGAGCCATTATACATCTTTTTCAAACATTATTTACGAAAAATACAAAATTTTTATCCGTATTACCCCGTTTAATGGTACTTCAAACTTTAAAATTGCAATATCTCCATAATGTAGTATTTGGTGTTACCAAGTTTTGGCAGTAACTTCCTCCCCCACGTATTAATAAAATAGTGAATTATGTCGTGTTTAGCTTTCTGTTCTAAACTGACCTGCGACGATATCCACGGATCACCCTAAAAATCTTACCTAAAAGAATCTTTTAATTAGTCAATTATCAACCAAAAAATATATGTATGCCGACTGATCAAGTTCGATATTTTAACGTGATTGGTACACTGTGAGCGCGGCGCTCACACTTTATTTTTATATCATTATTAATTGCTCGATCAACTTAGAATGTCCAATCGTACACAGAAATATGTATATTTTTACCCTTAATTAAAAATGTAGATTACATTTTGTATGTACTATAAATAATTTAGTGATATTCTCCAACGAGATGTTTGCGGAGTATTTGATTGTTGTGTACTAATGCTTAGGTGTAGGTTCAGAAATATCACTATCAGACTCCCAAAAATTGTTCTTAGGTCTTCTCCAACTACGAAATTAATTTATTGGCCATGATGAATGGAAAAAATAGAAACACGTGTACGTACGACGGTGATAAAAATATTGTGCGGTAAGCGCGACGCTCATTTTATCGGAGTTGTCAACTTTGTAAGACAATAACTATGCGGGAATGACAAATAGCGCTTAATATATTTTTGTCAATACTTGTAGACATGTCATTTGAAGGTATTAATAGTATCAGATTAATTCGACGTCATTTTATACTATTGACGTTCGAAACGTTATTTATGTGAGCGCCGCGCTCACATGTGTACCAACGACGGGTTAAGTTTCACTAAATCTATTTATTAGGTCAGCGCGGTCGGTATAGTAAATAAATGTTCGGCTTCCATATGTATAAAATTCTGTTTCTCTATCTCTCTGTATAACTATGGTGACCATATTTACTTATTTTAGTAGGACAGTACTCTTTTTTGGAACGATGTCCTATGTACTTTAAAACTTCTAGAAGTAACGCAACCGTGTGTTGGAATTGGGATAATGAGTAATGGGATTCTTTGTTGAATAATTATAATAATAAAATTTTCCTCCAAACTTTGATATATATGAAAATGGAATATTGGGCTTAGTGGACTAAAATCAAACTAAATTTTTACAATGTCGACGTTTCGAAGACTTTATCTCTTCATCTTCAAGACTAGAAGAGAAGCAAAAATTACAAAACTATAAAAATAATTCATACTATTTTATTATATTAACAATTTTTAACTATTTTACACTATATAATCATTTTCTGATGAAGCACTCAATTTTAAACATATCAGGATAGATAGGTGTCACTATTGCTTTTACTACAACGCAACGCTTTGAAGACATCGAGGTTAAATACTATACTTCTTAACATACAAGTAATAGAATTTTATTTGAACTGAGTTTTACTTTTACCAACGCTATAGACAGAACATATTATGCTGTTTTTCCTGGTATTGCTACTTTTAGAAATGCATTCGGTAATTAAAACAAAATCTTCAGAAATATACTTCCCCATAACGATAATTGAAAGGTATATCTTGTATTTATTGGTTGTAATATTTGATAAACCTATAAATGGTTCCCAGTTGAGAGTCTTCCATCTCCATCGTTAACTCGGCAATTTTTGTATGTGCTGGACCTGCTCAGCCAGATGTTGGAGTTGCTGTCCATATCCATTATATGATGTCCTTTGTGAAGTAGCGTGCGGAATAGCGGAAAGACCTGAAGTGCAAATGGACTATTCAAGTTACAAAGGTAAACGTAAGCAACTTTTAGTTGAATTAATTGCAGTGTTTGATTGTGAAATTCTGGGCTGTGAAGTTGGAACTTTAGTTTGTTTGGATGACCCTGAGGTATTCGATTTGCGTATTCACTCATACTATTATTTCCAAACTATTTTATCAGAAGTGTTGATTGCGCAGCAATTCGGTGTTGCAACTATGCTCTTTTTAATCGAGTGTGATTTTCCAACTCGTGTCCATGAAAATGCAAATTATCGTTGAATAAAATTTCAGGTAACGCAGTTGCTGCTCTTGATGGAACTTGGTATTGTGATTGTTGAGGTGCTTGATTTTCTGTGTGTTCTTGATACATGGAATACCTTGGTTGGCATGTATTTAAGTTTGCACAAAAAGCGGTTCGTACTTGTTCATTAAGTCGATTGCTTTCAGTTGAAGTTTTTGGTACCGGTTGAGTCTGAAATTTCAGAAATTGTACTGGTAATCCTGTAGATTGAAGATATCTTGGGTAATACACATTTGGAGACAAATTATTCTAAATTAGTCGACGCCGTGGTAATCTCGCTTGAATTGTATTGACTATGTGTTGCAGGATCCAAAATGATGATTGACTTGCTGAAATCTCCCACAATGTCTAGATTATGAGTCTCCGGTAAACTTTAATTTGATTGTGGTAGAAATTGATGAGCAGGACTTTGAGTTTGTTTATTTTGACCTGGTGTCATATTCCTATACAAATTTTCAATTTAATTTCAATTTGTTGGGTACTGTGGAGACTGGGTAATTTTTGTGAAAGTTGATAAAATTAATTTTAGTAATTATTTACTACTTTTTAACTTTAAGACCACTTGGTTTAGCAATTGACGACGATTGGATTTGGAAATATGCAGGCATGACCAGAGACATCCCAGTTACTAAAGTTTGCATCGAATTCCGACCTTGGGGTTTTAATGTGCTGAATATAATTTTCATAGGTAGTTTGATAAGATGGCGGCAATTATGTGGTAACGTGCGGCTTAATTTGAGGTACCTAAACTTCCATTTTCAATTTTGTAAGTTAATGAAATGACTATTTGATCGCTCCTGCACTCTGAAAAATAGCCACGTCTATTTTCGTAATATTAAGGTAAATTTAGTTGTCATTCACAAAAGAAATCGTAATGAAATATTTCAAGCAATTTTCAGAACACAGACTTATTAAGATTGATTTTGATTGTCGTTACCAAAATAAATAAATGTAATCTATAATTGCATGGTTGAATATTAACTTAACAACTGTTAATAATCCGATTTAAAAAAAAAAGATTCAAAAAAGGACAAAAATAAAAATAAATATTCGGGATTCACAGCATTCCTTACTTGTACGAGTATTATACGTATTGTATAATGTAATACGATACGATAAAATAGGTTTTACTTGGCAATTTCGATATATTATTAGTAGATAATTTCGATGTATCATATTATTTCTATGATACATAATAATAATAATACTATTATTGCATAAGAAAATATTCTTTCTTTTTTAAATAGAAATTTGAAGTATATAGGAACCAAAAATTGTTTAAAAAATTAATATGAACTTTACTTCTGAAAACTGGTGATTATTAAACAATTTACTGAAATAAACATTGAACATAAACTATCCCATTTTGGCCCACTTTCTTCAAATTAATATTTACATCATCTCATTCTTTTTTTTTTCGGTTTCTTACCTATGCAATTTTTTATTTGAATATTTAAAAATAATTTTTCTATAAATGATTATTTGTTTTCAAAGTAATTTGACAACTCAAGATCTGCTAGATCCACACAAATCGTGATTCAGCGAATTTCCGCCATTTGTGGGAGATACATATGTACTATAGTCCATTTCATTTAAGAAAATAGTAAGAATTTGTACTAAAACGATGACCTCGAAATATTAACCAATGAAATTGGTTTGAAATTAGGCGGCTTTACACTAGCGAAATTTACGTGATATTGACAGCTAACATTTAATTTTTCGTATTATTTTGTGAGAAATTTTCAATATTACTATAAGATCAAGTGCTATTTCACTCGAGAGAACGTTTATTACGATAGTTTTACAAAGTTACATAACTGACACTGGTTTTTTTCAAAACCTTTTAATTCTAACCTCCCTTTTTATAGATTTTTTAGTGAAGTTGTTTTATGGTGAAGTTCACGTGAAGTTTAATATTATTATGGATGTACTAGTAGATCAAGACAACCCTGTCCCTAGTTGTAGTCGAGAGGATTCTCACAATGGAGCTAAAATTGAAGTGATTAAAAACCATTGTGGTAAAATTACGAACACGGGCCAACAAATTATGATGCATAATATTTATGCAATGTATCGTAATCAAGGAATCGGTAAGTCTGAAAGTGTAGTTTCAGCTGCAGAAGCTTTGGGTGTTTCAGTGAGCAGTATTTGGAAGACAGTTGCCGAGATGGAAAAAAGTGGAACTGTACGATCCCCATCAAAAAAAAGACAACGCAAATGTGCTTACGAAAAATTGGATGAGTTACAGAAGACGGCACTTCGTAGATTAGTTCACCAATTCTTTCTTGCAAATGATCCTCCTACGCTTGATAAAATTTTAGTTGTAAGACTTTGTAAAGAGATAATTTCTTATTTCATATTCAAGTATTAATATTTTATTAGGAAGTGGAACGTTGTGAAGTACTACCTTCAATGTCACGTAGTACTTTATCAAGATTGTTAGAAAAATTGGGCATATTTACATATTTAAGAAGTATAAGAAGATTTAGACTGGAGGGACGTAAAATCTACTATTTGGATGAAACATGGGTCAATGCAGGTCATACTAAGTCAAAGGTGTGGAAAGACAAAACAGTAGCAAGTGCAAGTGATGCATTTCTCAAGGGTCTTTCGGTAATAGCATATTTATTTAGTTTAACAATTACTGCATTATAAATGTGTTTCAGACTGGATTAAGCGATCCCTCAGGTAAAGGTAAACGATTAATTGTTCTTCATATAGGAAACGAAGCTGGATTTGTGGAAAATGGACTTCTATGTTTTGAATCGAAGAAAACTGGTGACTATCACGAAGAAATGGATTCAACTGTATTTGAGAACTGGATTGTAAAAATTTAACCCTTTTGGAACCAAATTGTGTGATAGTAATGGATAACGCTTCGTATCATTCAAGAAAAACCGAAAAATTGCCAACTTTTCAATGGAAGAAATCTGCAATGATTGAATGGCTTCAAGAAAGAGAAATTCCGGCAGAACACGATGTTCTAAAAGTAGAACTTTTTGGTAAACTTGTATATCTTAATAATATATTATGGTATCGATGTGTTTATAACAATAAGTAGGTGCAACTTAATTAACCGTGAGTTGTACCAACCACGTTCAATATTTTGAACTTGTCTGGTACAATCCACCGTAAGACTTACTAATTATTGATATAAACACGAAGTTCATATAAATATGAACATAATTGATAGATTATTAAAATACAAGACTTTGTCGGGATGCAGATCATTATATTTTAATAAACTTGATGGTAAGTTTTACTTTGATACTTGCAAAGTTTAATATTATGATTGTTATTACAACTGAACTAATTTTTAGATAGAATAAAAGAACACGTGAAATCTGAAAATATTTGCTCTTCATATGTTGTGGATGAATTGGTTAAAAGCACTGGAAGAGAAATATTAAGACTACCTCCTTATCATTGTAAATTTAATCCTATCGAACTGGTTTGGGCACAAGTGAAGGGCTATGTTGCTGCTAATAATAAAACTTTTAAATTTGCTGATATGAAAATTTTGTTTCAGGATGCTTTGAGTCAAGTTACACCAGAAAAATGGGCAGAATGTGTTAAACATGCAATAAAAGAAGAAGATTTCATATATCCAGTAGATAATCTAGTAGAAAATTTACAATTAGAATTTACCGTAAACACTGGATCTTCTGACGAAGAAATATGCATTCTAACTATAAAATGTTAACCATTAAACAAACAGGAAAGTTCTTAAATATATCTATATAAAGTGAAAAGCTATGATGCTGCTAATAAAACTTTTAAATTTACTCATATCAAAATTTTGTTTCAGGATGTTTTGAGTAAAGTTACACCAGAAAAATGGGCAGATTGTGTTAAACATGCTATAAAAGAAGATTTCATGTATCCAGTAGATAATTTAATAAAAATTGCAATTAGAATTTACTGTAAACACTGGATGTTCTGACGAAGAAATATGAATTCTGACTAAACTATAAAATGTCGACTATTAAACAAACAGGAAAGGCTATAAATTTACCCCCGTTACAATAACCCCCCAGCGATTTATCATAAGAAGCCATATGCAAAATTTCAGATCAATAGCGCGCAATAATGGCGCGGGAAAAAAAGTATTACTTTAGTCCCGCTTTTGCGGGAGTAAAGTGAGCACTTTACTCCCGGAATTGTGAAAAACAATTTTATGTGTGTTTTCTGTTATTTTATTATGTGTCTGTATGTATAATCTTAAAATTAAATAGTTCCTATGCAGTATTTCTTTATTTATTTCATCAAAATCGCATTAAAATTGAAGTAAATTTGTGAAAATATGTTTTGTAAAATTATGCTGTAACTTTTAAACACTCTTAGTTAGGCAACACATATAACGCATTCAATTTGAATTTTTAAAATGACTTTTCCCTGTGTAAATGTGGTTGTGCATGTGATGCGCCACCTACATTTTTACTACCTGGGATGGACTATAGGTATTTATCTTTTATGGTTTAGATGTGAAAGCTATTAGACGGAACACACTTTTTAGTTGTTTCTATCTAAGAATCGGATTGTAGACCTACTATATTATATTATTTTACTACTATACTATTTTATTTACTGCTATATTATGTTATTAATAATATCGGTAAGTGTATAAATTAGTATATGCACTAAATTTGCTTGAATCGAAAAACTAAATTTGAATTAATAACTCAATTATAAATAAATTCAGATCATTAATTTGAATTACTAATTGTATAAATAAATAATTAAATTAAAAACTAATATTCAATATAATATTTAAAAAAATTTAATAATTAAATAAAAATTTAATTTAAATATTTAATAATTAAATCTTAATAATAATAATTTGAATTAATAATAATTATGTCTGATTATTTTTAAATAATAATGTACATAAGGGGTTATGCCTAGTCAGGAGGTCGAAATAAGCGACAATTTGTTATTTTTTACATATTCAGTGGTGTAGCCAGGGGGAGCCTTGCCTCCCCCGAAATTATTAATTTGAAATGATCCATTTATACATCTTGTGTAATAAACCCTTTGTCCGGCTTGTTAAAAATATTTTTTTAAATATTTCAGGGGGTGCCCCTCCCCCCCTGAACTAAATTCCTGGATACGCCACTGCCCATATTTCTGCAGAACAGTTTTTATATTGAACAGAGCTTTATTATTAATTATTTTTTGTACAATAATATTAAAAAATTACCCAAGTTACATCCGATGTTCGATAATCCTAATTTTAAAAAGAACTTTGCGATGTTCATGCTATGCGGAACCAGGTTATCCTAAATCAAAAATTTTAAAAATCATAGTAAATATATCTAGTCTTTAACGGAGCCAATTTCCGAAAAATTGAATTTTGACAAAATAGCAACTCTACCAAGTTAGAATACTGATTTTCGTAAAAATGAAAAATTCGTCTATATAAAATAAAAAGGATATATGTTTTGAAATAAATATCCCTCCGTTAAGGATAACATTTTAATGTCAAAAATACAATAAATTTTTGTACACCGCAAAATGCCTTTGTAAAAATAAGATTGTCGAACATCGGCTGAACTTGGTTGCTTTTTAATAAATTGTTTTGTAATGTATTTGTACAAAACAATTAAAAAGTATTTTTTATATAAAAAAAAAAAAATTTAAATAATAACAAAGTCGCTTTTCTTCAATCTCCTGACTAGGTGTAACTCACTAAAAGGGTGACCATGATCGATGATCTCTGGGTACGCTTAGATTCTGATTAATATTACAATAATTCTGTGGTCGGAACTTAGGGGTTATTCTAGTCTAGAGTAAGTTTTGTTTTTAGTTGCCTCGAATACTCCCCCGGAGTATCTAGGTAATTTAGGATTTTAGCTTTTCTTTCTTTAGTTAGTATAGCCAAATGTCCCGGTCAGTACTTACACAATTATGGCTACCCTAGTCTAGAGGCGGGTGGTTTTTGAAGCTCTGTACAAACTAAACAAAAAATATTTTTGATTTTTAAATTTTTTTTAATTTGATATTTTAAGATAACGTAAAACATTAACCGAAAAAACCCCTCAAAATTCACAAAATTATGAGCTGGCAAACTGAGAGGTCCAAAAAAAAAGGGTGTCCTGGCGTGCACGATATCTCAAGTTCTAATGAACCGATTTATTTGAAATTTGGTGTGAATATTCTTTATAGATGCTGCTATAACATGAATCTTGAAAAAGTAAAATAAAATATTGAGCAAAATGGCGGCCGTTTGAAAAAAAATTTTGTTTTTGGCATGCTTTAATTAACACTTCCGAACTTTTTAAAAATAGTAAAATTAAAAATTTTGAGGAATTTATAGGCGATAGAGGAATGTATAAAGAACGTTCACACCAAATTTCAAACAAATAGGTTCATTATAACTTGAGATATCGTGCACGCCAGCTTTTTTGGACCTCCCACTTTGCCAGCTTATAACTTTGTGAATTTTGAGTTTCTTTTTTCGGTTAGTTTTTTAAGTGCCTAATCTTAAAATATAAATAAACAAATGGTAAAAAAATGGATATAAAAAGTATTTTTTGCTTCGTTTGTACTGAGCTTCAAAAACCGCCAAGAAATTCATTCCTCTAGACTAAAATACCCCCTCAATAGTAATATTATTTAACAAGAAGTTTAAATGGCTTATTAAACGCGAGGTAGATCGTATATCACCAGGTGCAGCCGAGTGATATGCTATCCACACGAGCGATTAACCCTTACTTGCCACATTTCTATGGAAAGACGTACTTGACACACTGGGGTGCATTGCACCCCAGCGATAAAACGTCTTATTTCAAATAATCTATTGAATATTTTAAGTTGCCAATTTTTTTGTTACTTCTCAAGAGCTAATTTTTGGTAGTGATATGGGTTATATGAAAAAAATATTAAATACTATATTAAAAAATAGAAATATGAAGAAAGTGATCAAGTGACAACTTTTTTCAAAAAAAAACATAACCAACAGATGATGCCATACACTCGCTTTTCTTAGGTATACATACTTAAAATTAACGAAAAGTGGATTTGGGGTATTCTACACCCCAGTGTGGCAAGTAAGGGTTAATAAGCAGTTTAAATTCGAGTTACAATATTTGTATCTGCACCTGTAGACATAATACGGAAATTAACAAGTTAATGGGCACTAACAAAAAAATTTGTGGTATAAATTAACAGTTAAAATATAATTGTTTGTGGGTAAGCTTTGCGAGTAACAAAGTAATTCAATATACTTACGCTTACTTCGGTGGTATAAGCAGAAAGACATCTGAGAATATAGCCGGTATCATGAGGTAAATTAAATCTTAAAGGGGGAAACTTGAAATTGAAATAACTAGGAGTATTATTATCAACTTATCAACTATGCGTATTATTTGTTAATTTCCATATTATGTATGCAGGTGCAGATAAAAGATCATAAATATGACAATTGACCTTTTAAGTGCCGACCACACAATTACCATATTACTAATATGTATGTATTCATAATAAAGTTTTCTCCACCTAAGGTTTTATTAAGCAAGCATTTTTCTGCTAACAATGTAACAATGCAAATTTTTCTCTCGTTCGACCTTAACTAGAATTCGTGTCTTGCGTATATCACCACAAAATACACCGAATGAAAAAAATTCGGCTTACGGTTGAACACCAATTTCTAAAATAATATTTTTTAATTATTAACAAGATAAAACTTTAATTTTATGGTACGCACAGACTATTGAAAGCCGATTTGTGAAGAAAAATAAATACACTGTGCATACCATATTATCAGACAAATTATGGAATCAATAGTCCTCTGGCTAGAATAGTTTGACTTGGTATAACACAAATGAAGGATATTTTGATTAATTTCGATTATTGTATCAAATTTTCACAAACTTCATTCTAGTAGAGCATTAATTACTATTTGGTATGTTTTGCAACGATGTCGTAAATAATTTAAACTTTTGAAAATTTAATTTTTCAAAGTATTTAAATGGGTATAAACCATATTTATTAACTGTGACCTAATGAGCAAATAAAACTGCCAAGGGTTAAACCACAGAGAAAATTTTTGGTATACAAGATTTAAAAATGAAATTGTACAAATTGGTATTCCTAAGATTGGTACACTTCCAATTCTCTCACGATTTTCACAGAAAACGTTTTCTTAAAACTAAGTAGGTTAAACAGAAAAAGTTTACACTTTTTAATTTCTGCCTCCATCAAACCCCGTACTCTACTAGAGTGCGTGCTAAATAGAAATAGAACTGTCAATCATCATAGACCACACTTCTAAAATATCTCCAACCACTTAAAGAAGGTGCGTGACATTTGGACGCCACCGTTTGGCCTATTGGGTTCTATTTCTATTTGGTACGCACTCTAGGGAAATCTTCGATTTTAATGCACGGAAATGGTAACGAAAAGAAAAAGATCAATATATAAATATGCAAAATAAATGGATATTTTATGCATTAAATTCACATTTCTAACTCAATTTTAAAGCATTTGAGGGTTATGCCTATTTGCCCATGAAATGTCGATAATATCTTATAATTTTTAGTCTTAAGGGGGTATTATCATCTAGAAACTTTTATTTTTACATAATTTTTAGAAAAAGAGGAAAAATTTGTTTGGTAAAATGTTTGCTTGGCGCAAACTTGCAAATGATAGAAGACTTACAGAAAATGGTAAAATTAAGAAAGTCAGATTTTGAAAAATTAAATTTAAAAGTAAATAAATTAATTGTAAAAATACAAAAAAAAGTAAATTTGATAAAAAAAAGTGTTTTCATAAATTTTAGAAGTTGTTTGTTAAAAAAAGAAAGGTGTTTTTGATAGAAAGAGAGATTAAAAGCAAAAAAGAAGTCGAAAAACAGAATATAAAAAATATAAAAGTAAGCAAATAAAACTTAACTACGATAAAGTGCAAACAGAAAAGAAAAAAATTATAAATAATAAATTAAATAATTAACAAATTAATGACTCAAACTTTGAAATATTGGATAGATGAGTTTGAGCGTAAAGCAACAAACTTATCTGTGGCTTACAGAACGCCAAATGTTCAATAAAGTACAATTTAATAAAATAAAATTTTACATACAAATTTATAAAAATTGAATTTTTTGAATTCAGCTCCCTTCGATAGAAAGGTCAGTTTGTAACCTTTTTATTTCAGGTTTAGGTTTAAAGAAGGTTTTTACCATGTCCATGAATATAAAAAAAAATTTGATTTGTGAGGGGGGTTGTGAGTTTCTTTTTCGGTGGAAAGTAGAAATATCATGAAATTATTTGAAAGCAGTACAAAATTTAGTCTGCGATTATTCATCGGTAACTGCCTACAAACATTTACGTTTCAATGAAACAAGGCAGAACATTTTTTATTGATAAACATAATAAATTACATGGAAACCAATAAAACACATTGCCATTTGATACGATCTAAAATCCAAAATAAAAATGATCGTGAGTTACGGAACAACCTATAACGGTTTTCCGTCAAAATAGGAAAAACTTAACTAGGTTTATTTTTATAATAATTACACAGTGTTACAAAATTGAACTTTTGCCAGCTTCTAGAATGGGTGGGGGTGATTCTAATAGATTTTTTTGCGCTGAAAACGAATCAGACTTTAAAATTGCTCCATCACGTCAGGTTTTTTGAAATTATAGCTTAAATAGTCAAAAAATGGCTATTTTAACCATTTTCTTGATTTTTTTCAGGGAACCTCCATTTTTTTTCAAGATTCGCACGTACAGTTCAACCCTTGCTTGAAAAAACGGTTCTCAATTTTATCCCAAAAATAGTAAATATTGAAATTTTTAGTTTGATGTCCATTCATAAAAAATATAATCTTAACAAGTGAATATTAATTTAATAATGAAAAAAAGCCACCGAACAATTAGGCGTTCATACTTTGGTGCCCGGTCTCCCCTACTGAAAAAATTTATAGGTTAAAATTAAAGATATTTTTCAAAATAATTTTTATTTTTTTTTAATTCTGCAATTATCTCCAATTTTTCAACAAATTCTATCCGAAGTTCGAGTGCATCAAATCAAGCCGCGTTACCACATCTGTTACATCACTGCCGCCCGCGATCTTATCAATCTACCTGTGAAGATTATTCGGCACATTAAAACTCCAAGTCGGAATTCGATCTTCTTCTGTAATAGGACATCTCCGGTCATGCCAATTACACATTCTTAAATGCAATCATTGTCAATTATTAAACCAAGTGGCCCTAAAGTTAAAAAAGTAGTAAATAAATGCCAAAATCAATTTTCTCAACTTTTGCAAAATTACCCAACCTCAACGCTATCTAACAAATTCAAAATTAATTGTAAGTTTGTATAGCAATGTGATACCAGATCAAAATAAACACACCGAAAATTCTGCTCATCAATTTCTACCGTAATCAAATCAAAGTTTACCGAAAACTTATAATCCAGACCTTGCGGAGATATCCGCAAGTCAATCATGATTTTGGTTCCTGCAACACATGGTCAATACAATTCAAGCGAGATTACCACGGCGTCGACTAATTTAGAATAATATGCCTCCAAATACGTGTTTCCAATATATTCTCAATCTACAGGATTACCAGTACAATTTCTGAAATTTCAGACTCAACCGGTACCCAAAACTTCAACTTAAAGCAATTGACTTACTGAACAAGTACGAATCGCTTCTTGTGCAAACTTAAATACATGCCAACCAAGGTATCCCGTGCATCAGGAACACATAGAAAATCAAGCACGTCAACGATTACAATACCAAGTTCCATCAAGGGCAGCAACTACGTTACCCGAAATTGTATCCAACGATAATTTGCATTTTCACGGACACGAATTGGAAAATCACACTCGATTAAAAAGAGTATAGTTGCAACACCGAGTTGCTGCGCAATCAACACTTCTGATAAAATAGTTTGGAAATAATAGTATGAGTGAATACACAAATCGAATACCTCAGGGTCATCCAAACAAACTAAAGTTCCAACTTCACAGCCCAGAAATTCACAATCAAACAGTACAATTCATTCAATTAAAAGTTGCTTACGTTTGCCTTTGTAACTTGAATAGTCCATTTGCACTGCAGGTCTTTCCCCTATTCCGCACGCTATTTCACAAAGGACATCATATAATGGATATGGACAGCAACTCCAACATATGGTTGAGTAGGCCCAAAACGTATACAAAAATTGCCGATTCAAAGATGGGATCAAGGATCCTCGACTAGGTACCATCTATCGGTTTATTAAATATTACAATCAATAAATACAAGAAATACCTTAAAATCGTTGTTACGGAAACGTATACTTCTGAAAATTTTGTTTTACTTACCGAATGCACTTCTATAAGTAAAAACATCAGGTATGGACAGCAATGTGTTCCGTTTATAGCGTTGGTAAAAGTAAAACCCTGTTCAGATAGAGTCAGACACGGAGGAGTCGAACAATAATGAAGAATAACGAATAAAATAATAAAGGAGAAGGCGCCATCATTTTTGAAATGGGTGGCCACAAATTGGGCCCAATATATTTGGGGTGGGCAGGAGCATACAAAATTTATAAATAAACTCAAAAAAATACAATATTGAATTAAGCACTTAAAAAATTTGGGTGGGGTTTGACTGGGCCCTCCAATCAACAGGGTGGGCACCTGGCCAACCGCTTGTGCTCTCACTGGATGAACTAACCATCATAACAACAAGTTGTTAGCTGAACAAAAATAAAGTTTAGACACATTACTGCAATAGGTGTCATAATTAAATGCGACTTTATTTCTGCTCACTCAAATTAATATTGGGTTCTTTGGCGGGAAGTGCGTCGCATTAATCAGAAATTGTAAAAATAAATAAATTGCCATTTTGAAACAGATTCATTTTTCTCATCAAAAATATCAACAGTTCGTACGAGGTAAGAGTTTCCTACGCTGATGCTAGGCCGAGGTGAAAGTAATAAATGATAGGAATTGAAATAAAAAAATGATTTTGAAAACAAAATTTTGGCAAAATTAGTATTTTAAAATTTTGCATATTGTAATTTTGCAAAATAATATTTGATTTTTATATTTTATATATTTTAATATCTGATGTAATAACTGATTAATCTTACTATTCACGTGTTTAAAATTGTGTTTCGTTATAAAATGATTAATAGGTTATTGTGTAAAATTATTATGCATTTTTAAAATAGTAAAAGTTGATTTGGGAGAGGATTTGCCCTCTTAAATTGTCAAAAAATCATTAAAAATAATCGAATTTTCCGTTTTTTACCCAATTTTTTCATTTATTTTCTACATATTTCAGCCCCCCTCATCCTCCCACAAACACCCCGAAATAATAATATACAGCACCAATACATATATAGCCGCAATAATAACAATATATAGCAACAGTAGTTAGGAATATTCTTTATATTTATTATGTTACTTTATATTATTATTTTTTACAGCTAAAATAATTTTTTAATACTAAAAGTCGAATGCGCACGTCGAATTTGTTCTTAAAATATAATATATTTTCAGTACTACTTATAAGTTATAACTATATTTCAATCAAGATATATTATGTTTTACTTTGCAAGACAAAAAATCTAACTTTTTTGCATTTCTTTGCAACTCTTTGGATATTGCTTTATTTCATTGAAACATAAAAATGTTTGTAGGTATTAGTATGGCAGTGGTATAGTGGGGGGCAACCTACTGAAGTTGTATTTACTCATGTCACAGATAATAAAACTAAAATAAATTAATTGTCAAATTATTTTAGAAAAAAATCATTCATAGAAAAATATATTAAAATGAAAACTTTTAAAATAAAATTATATTTAAAAAAGTTACCTAATATTAGATATATACATAGTATATGACTTTCGATGTACTTAGATAAAAATTACACTTTTGATATGTAAATTTATATGCATCATTTGTACTACTATATATTCTATGTAAATATACTAGATGAGAATGAAATTCTCAATTTACAATAATAAAAGCAAATATGTACACATAGTATATTTAATTACTACTGTAAACCAGGGTGCCCGTTTTTCGAGCTCCACCATGGGGATCTCAGTTATTATAAGAGATAATTAGGGCAAATTTGCGCATTTTCATGCTGAACAATTATCTGAAAGAAAATTTGATGTCATTTTCCAATTATTGGAAAAAAACGTAAACTTGTAATTTTCGTTTTTATTTTTTCAAGCGAAAACCAAAGGAATTAGACGTTTTTAACTAGGACGTTCTTGAGGCACTTTTTGATAAGGAATCTAAATTGTTCTTGTGTTCTTGATGCCAGAGTTACAACACTCAACTTTGGTTTTTCTTATAGGCCCCATATTGAAAATTTTGTATTTATGAAAAGAATTTTTTTTTCTGATTACAACGATGTGTCGCAAGATATGATCGAATGCTGATCAAAATTGGGACAAAATCGTTTTTACGAAGAGTGCTTTGGAAAAGAAAAGGCAAAGTTGAGTGTTGTAACTCTGGCATCAAGAACGCCTTGGAAAATACGCTGACAGGCTTAGATTCTTTATAAAAAAGTGCCCCAAGAACGTCCTAGTTAAAAACGTCTGGTTCTCTTGGTTTTCACTTGAAAAATAAAAATAAAAATGACAAATTTACGTTTTTTCCAATAATTCAAAAACTAAAAAGCGTTCAGCATGAAAATGCGCAACTTTGCCCTAATTTAACCGACCTTGTATCTCTTATAATAACTAAGATCTCCATGGTGGAGCTCGAAAAACGGGAACCCTGTATATACTTTTTTATTTAACATTTACATATTTTTTTATGTAACTTTCCACAACTTTTGTGGTAAAATTACATGAAAAATAAAATAATACAAAATTTTACCTGATTTTTCACGTTGGATACCATACATTTACATGTATTTCCTACAATGTTTGTAAATATACAATGTAAAAATGTAATTTTGCATTTGCGATAAACGAGTATACTATTTATTTACACTTATATGTGTAAAAAAATTTTAAGTGAGTTTAACTAGTTTACAATTTACCATGTAAAATGATAAGTACCTATATTGTAAAATAAAATTTAAAAAAAAATACTTTGAAAGAAAGAGTTACCCTTATTTCTAAAATTCTAAAATTTTGTGAAGAGTTGTTAAAAAGGTGTTTGGGTGTTGACGGTCAAAATAACAAATATGTAACAAAAAAATAAGTAATAAAATATGCGTTCTACTATTCAATTGCGACTTCGAAGCTACAAGAGTTTAATAACAACCACAACTAGTTTAATAAATTAAATTCGGACCTTTACATTACGTATTTCACCGTTAACTTTTAAAAATTTTAATTAGTGAATTTTACTCCTATCTGGTATTTAGTTTTTATATACATGATGCTGAATGAGTTATGACCGATTTCTTCACCTTGAGATATCTATCGGATAAGTATAACTATACGGATAACCAATCAAACAACCGTAAAAATTTGAATTACGGTTGTTTAATTGGTTATCCGTATAGTTATACTTATCCGATAGATATCTCAAGGTGATGAAACCGGGCATTAGCCGAGCATAGGAAATTAACATGTAAAAACATATTTATGCAAATTCCTGCTTCCCTAATTATTTTAGAGAAAAAATGAAAGACATAAAAGTAATGCAGAAATATAAACTATAAGAGCATTAGATTTCATCTAACTTTTACTTAAAATGCCAAAAAATGCTTTTGAAATAAATTGTTAAAAGTTTCATTTATCGAACTGGCCATGAAAGTTTCCATGATAATTATTTTGGAAAATATAAATTAAATTGAATTTATTACATGGCCAGTGCGATAAATGAAAATTTTAACAATTTCAAAAGCGTTTTTTGACCTTTTAAGTAAAGGCGCAATACCACTGAAGCAACACTGAACGACATGAAGCATGCCACTTGTTTCCCAGTGTTGCCTGATGTTGCCACAAAATTCAATAATGTCGCATGCGTTTTGTCGACTACGCATGTGGCATGCGTCTAAAGCGATTCCATTCCGGCAACTTCAATTTGGTGTATCATGTCTTTACGAACGATCGCGGCAGCTGCTTATTTGGTAATAGCTTTGAATTGTAAAAAAAAAGAAGAAAGCTATGGCGGTGGAGAAGAGAACCATTTGTTGATGGTAAAAAAGGTAAAAGAGGTAAAGAGGTAAAAAGGTATAATGTATACAACAAGTTGGTTGGTGACGATGCTTAAAAAAATTTTGTTATTCCATAATTCGGGTGAATTATGGTATAATCTTCTATAAATAACGTCGTTTTTTCAATATTGCACTCCATGTCGCACGATACAAGCCGCACCGATCCGCTGACCATTGGATAGTGACGACACTGTTCGACACGTCGAATAGTGTCGGCATGTGAAGCATGTATCCAAGCAACAATGAGCAACTTGCAGCATGCGGCACGGCGACTTATTTTTTGTCGCATCGTGTTCCTTCAATGGAAAGACAATGTGTGGCATGCGGCATTGACGCATGCTACATGTTGCCTAAAAGTTGCCTCAGTGGAATTGCGGCTTAAAAGTTAGATAAAATCATTTGTAGTTTATATTTCTGCATAATTTTTGTGTTTTTCATTTTTTCTTTAAAATAATTAGGGAAGCAGGAATTTGCATAAATACGTTTTTACATGTTAATTTCCTATGTTCGGCTAACTTATTCAGCACCCGGTATAATGCAGTTCCAACTTACTTTATAAATATTTTTCATTAATTACCAAATGTCCAATTAAATGCTATATTCTGCATACAAAATGAGTTAAAATCACTTACCATAACTTGACTAATATAACCAAGAGAGTTTGAAAACGTATTAGAACAGCTTGATGTCCTGATGTACTTACTGATCTGTAAAAATATTGAAATCAGAAGTAGGAACTACTAACAAGAAAAGGATCTCCGGTATTGGTAAATGCGGGTTTAGCAGGTGTCATCGCTTTTGAAAAACCGAATTTTTAAATTTTTATATAGGAGTTTTTTGATTTGAATGAAACTTACGACAAAATTTTTAATTTTAAAACTAATAATATATATAATTAATATTTTCGTGGCTTGACCATCCCCCAAAATTCCAAAAATCGTGAAATTTTTTTTGAAGAAGGTGGAAAACCTAGCATTATCTTTACAATTACAGTACAGCCTCGTTATTCCGGACAGATATAGTTTTGAGTTTGTTCGGATAACCGAGTTTTCCGGATTAGCGAGATATTTTTTTTTACTTATTTTATTGAATAAAAATCGTAGATACGTACATATTATTAAAATATTTTATTTTAATAGTATACATTAATAAAACTACAACAATCATACTATGATTTTTTTAAGAAACAATTAATTTTTGATTGGGTTAATTTTGTCTTTACTACCAAATCTCGAGCGATATTTTTCATTCTTCTTAATAAGAGTAGATCCTGTGATAACAAATTATTTTCCTCAGCTCATTGGATGCATATTGAAAAAGCTATTATTGCATCATTATGTTTTATTTTGAGGACTTTCTCGACTCTCATCTCAGGATCGTCCTGATCTTCTTCATAATTACTGACATTTCCTAATGCTTCATCAATTATTTGCTCATCCGTTAAGTTGCAATCGATATTTTCATTAACACCACAAGCCCACTCATTTATTTAATCATTCGTTAAGTTATTGGTAGGGTCGATAACTTGTAGTGCATCTTGAATCTCCTTCAATTCTATATCAAAGTTTGATAGAATTCTTCTCCTAAGTTCTACGAGTGGAATAGATTCTTCGTCATCATCACCTGCTAATGGCCATAACGCACACCAACTTTTTTTAATGTTTTTTTTCGTTATTGCTGTCCAAGCGTGATCTAAACGAATTACGGCATCCTTCAAATTAAATATTTTTAGAAGTTGCACAACGTCGTCATTATTTTCTGATATTATGTAATTCAATAAGCCTTTTTTGTAAGAAACTTTAATTAATAAATACACCTATAATGGGGATTTTGGACTCTGTAAATAAAACAACCAATTCAATTCAACGTTTCGAAGATCTTTATTGTCTTCTTCTTCAGGACTCTAAAACAATACTCATGATAATATGACAATTCAAGCAAAATGATGTGGCGTACTAACTAAATTTGTTTTACACAGTAATTGACCATGACATTATTCGTTCGTCGAAACATTAAATATACGCATACATACAAAATTTGTCAAAATATTAAAATATAAATTACGAATGCACAAAATTCAATAAAATTTACACCAACTATCCTACACATTCGACCGTATAATAATCAAATCTAGCACTTGCAACGATTGATAACGCTTAAAAATAACCAAACTCTCCCCGTCCACATTCGCATATCGCATCCCCCAACAACAATAAACAATACTGATCCATTAACTAAATTAGGGTAGTCATCTAAATGTCCTATTCTCAATACATTAATCCGCTGTAAATCTGGCTCAGTTTAATTGAGTCCTCTTTAAAATTTACACATTTTCGTGTTTTGATGAAAAACATCTCGCTAATGTTTCTTTTTAAGTGGTTTTTTTCCAAATCTAGAATTCTTGTTTCTTCAAAGTTGAACGAATGTCCTGTATCTCGATGGTGGACTACCAACGCTGTTGTATCTTTTTCTTTTTCCCCTACATCTTTATTATTATTCCTTGAATTAACATTTTTGTCTGACAACTGGCAATCTCTTCTGTGTTGATATAATCTTTGTTTTAATCTTTGTTTCGTCTGTCCAATATACGATAAACTACAGCCAGAACACGGAATTTCGTAAATCAATTCAGAACAATCTTCTTTTTTTACTTTATCCTTAAGACTTGATAGGAGATCAAAATTTGTTTTTATATTATATATGCCCAATCTACAGTGATCTCTCAGTATCTGCTGGATCCTCTCCGTCAAGCCTCTTATGTAGGGGAATCTAAAATATGGTTTTTTATTACCACCACCATCTTCTGGTTGATATACTCTCAAGATCTTTCTCCATTGGATGTTAATGAACCACTTCGGATATCCATTCTTTATAAGTATGTCTTCTATTCTTTTTTTGTTTTCTTCCAGGAACTCAGGATGGCTAAGTCTCATCATCTTTTTTAACATTCCTGTTACCATACCCATCTTGATGCAATTATGGTGATAAGATTTATAGCTAATGAGGCGGTTCGAGTTTGTTGGTTTGCTGTACCAATTTGTGATCAAGTTTCCATCTGTTTTTCTTTTTATCAACACATCCAGAAATGGAATATTCTCGTCACATTCTACCTCCATGGTGAATTTAATATTCGGATGATATGCGTTAAACATTTTCAACACTTCGTTTTCTCTTCCATTTGGTATTGCTGTAATAGAGTCATCCACATACAACTTAAAGAATGGTACATCGAACGGTAAGGCATTCAAAACTTCCTCTACCAGGATTTCCATAACTAAATTAGCTAGTCCTGGACTGCTAGGGTTCCCCATAGCTAAACCCTCTATTTGTTCGTATAGCTTATCATCATAAGAAAAATAACTGTATTCGAAACACATCCTTATAATTTTTAAAAAATCTCTCTTGCACAGATCTGTGTAACCCTTAATATAACTCCATTTCTTTTGAATACAATGAAGTACCATTTCCTTAGGGACACTAGGAAAAAGCGATACCACGTCGAATGACACCAATCTATAATCTGGAGGGAGTTTTTTATCGTGAAAGAAATCCACTAATTCAAATGAGTTTTTTACATTAAATATCGATGTAGACATCACATCTCCTATGATTTTGCCAATGTAGGACGAAATATTATACGTAGGTGACTTAATACAACAAACTACAGGTCTTAGACTAAATTCGTTTTTGTGGGTCTTTCTTAGTCCATACATTTTAGGAGATATCGAATTGTGTCTAATCAATTTCTTGTATTCATCTTCTTTTAAATCTCCGCTTTTCTTCAATGTCATTAGGAAAGTATTTATTTTCTTTTCGAAACCAGTCGTTGGATCATTTTTCAGATTTTTATACACCTTTTGATTATTATTATTATTAATTAATTAATAATAAAATAAAATAATAATAATAAAAAAAAAATAATTATTATTAATCAAAAGGTGTATAAAAATCTGAAAAATGATCCAACGACTGGTTTCGAAAAGAAAATAAATACTTTCCTAATGACATTGAAGAAAAGCGGAGATTTAAAAGAAGATGAATACAAGAAATTGATTAGACACAATTCGATATCTCCTAAAATGTATGGACTAAGAAAGACCCACAAAAACGAATTTAGTTATGGAAATCCTGGTAGAGGAAGTTTTGAATGCCTTACCGTTCGATGTACCATTCTTTAAGTTGTATGTGGATGACTCTATTACAGCAATACCAAATGGAAGAGAAAACGAAGTGTTGAAAATGTTTAACGCATATCATCCGAATATTAAATTCACCATGGAGGTAGAATGTGACGAGAATATTCCATTTCTGGATGTGTTGATAAAAAGAAAAACAGATGGAAACTTGATCACAAATTGGTACAGCAAACCAACAAACTCGAACCGCCTCATTAGCTATAAATCTTATCACCATAATTGCATCAAGATGGGTATGGTAACAGGAATGTTAAAAAAGATGATGAGACTTAGCCATCCTGAGTTCCTGGAAGAAAACAAAAAAAGAATAGAAGACATACTTATAAAGAATGGATATCCGAAGTGGTTCATTAACATCCAATGGAGAAAGATCTTGAGAGTATATCAACCAGAAGATGGTGGTGGTAATAAAAAACCATATTTTAGATTCCCCTACATAAGAGGCTTGACGGAGAGGATCCAGCAGATACTGAGAGATCACTGTAGATTGGGCATATATAATATAAAAACAAATTTTGATCTCCTATCAAGTCTTAAGGATAAAGTAAAAAAAGAAGATTGTTCTGAATTGATTTACGAAATTCCGTGTTCTGGCTGTAGTTTATCGTATATTGGACAGACGAAACAAAGATTAAAACAAAGATTATATCAACACAGAAGAGATTGCCAGTTGTCAGACAAAAATGTTAATTCAAGGAATAATAATAAAGATGTAGGGGAAAAAGAAAAAGATACAACAGCGTTGGTAGTCCACCATCGAGATACAGGACATTCGTTCAACTTTGAAGAAACAAGAATTCTAGATTTGGAAAAAAACCACTTAAAAAGAAACATTAGCGAGATGTTTTTCATCAAAACACGAAAATGTGTAAATTTTAAAGAGGACTCAATTAAACTGAGCCAGATTTACAGCGGATTAATGTATTGAGAATAGGACATTTAGATGACTACCCTAATTTAGTTAATGGATCAGTATTGTTTATTGTTGTTTGGGGATGCGATATGCGAAGGTGGACGGGGAGAGTTTGGTTATTTTTAAGCGTTATCAATCGTTGCAAGTGCTAGATTTGATTATTATACGGTCGAATGTGTAGGATAGTTGGTGTAAATTTTATTGAATTTTGTGCATTCGTAATTTATATTTTAATATTTTGACAAATTTTGTATGTATGCGTATATTTAATGTTTCGACGAACGAATAATGTCATGGTCAATTACTGTGTAAAACAAATTTAGTTAGTACGCCACATCATTTTGCTTGAATTGTCATATTATCATGAGTATTGTTTTAGATTCCTGAAGAAGAAGACAATAAAGATCTTCGAAACGTTGAATTGAATTGGTTGTTTTATTTACAGAGTCCAAAATCCCCATTATAGGTGTATTTATTAATTATATGAATATGGACGTGAGTGAAGAACAGAAGAAACTTTAATATTTTGTATTAAATTTTGGTCCATAGGTTGTAGCAGCGCGGTGCAGTTGGGTGGCAAAAATAAAACTCGGAAGTTGTCATCAAAATTTAGTTCAGTTTCGGAGGGTTGGGAAGGCGCATTATCAATTAAGAGTAGTGCTTTAAGTGGCCTATTGGTATCTTTTAAAAATTGTTTTACCTTTGGAAGAAAACTATTTTTAAACCAGTCAAAAACTATCGATTTTGTCATCCACCCTTTATTACTTGCTTTATACAAAACTGGTAAGTTACTACTTTTAAAGGCTCTAGGGTGTTGAGCTTTTCCGATAACTAAACGGGGCAACTTATGTGTTCCCGCTGCATTGCTGCAAGGCATGAATGTTACTCGATCTTTTGAAATTTTTCGTCCTGGAGCTGACTTTTCTTTTTCATATACCCAAGTTGTTCTAGGGAAAACTCTCCAGAAAGCCGCCGATTCATCAGCATTATAAACTTGCTCACGACTTAATTCCATTTCTTCGATTATGCTTAAAAATTTTTCTTGAAATGGTTTTACAGCCTCGACATCGTTAGAAATTTTCTCTCCACATATTTTTAGGTAACGAATGCCATGTTGTAACTTAAACTTTTCCAACCAACCAGAACTTGCTGAAAAATCGTTCTTTTCAGATATCTATTTGTTCGTAAAAATATTTAGCTTTTGTTTGTAAAATTTCAGATGAAATTGGCACTTGATTATAGCGTTGTTTCAAGAACCAAGTGTACAAAGCCTCCTCCATTTCTGGATGTTCTGCTTTACGGATAACTTTTCTTTTGCCTAAAGTGAAATTAATCGAGACTCAAATCGCGGGTTCTGAAGTTTATTAAACGAAAAGTTCTTACCTATTCCATGAAAAGATTTAGATACATAGGTTCTAATCTTGTCTTTATTCTTTTTAATGTCCGCTATTATTGACTTAGGGACATTAAATTTTTCCGTTTGCCGTTTTCAAGATTGTCTAATATTTCACATTTTATTTTTAGGGTCAAATTTTTATGTTGCCGTTTATTTGAAGCCATTTATATAGTAGTATTATACTATATTATATTTAAATTTAAAAAATTGTAGACACTAGATATAAAAGCTTATTACACAAGCTGCACAATGGTCTGTTTGCTGTTTGCAATCACAAACTAAAATAAAGTGCAACAAAAATCATAATCAACTTGTGCAGTGGGCATAGTTTAGTCTATAAAAGAGTAGTGATGAATTTGCATTAATTAGAAACTGCAACTAGAAATACGTCCGGATTGCAGAGGTAAAAAATATAAAATGTCCGAAGAGCAGAAGTTTCCGGATTACTGGAGTGTCCAGATTAAAGTGTGTCCGAATAAGCGAGGCTGTACTGTACTGGTAAATGTATCTTTGAATAAAGTGTCAACTAACCTACCCAAGTAGCATATTGATGCTAAAAACAGCTGCAAATTTAAATAGTTGTTTGTTTGCTTGCTGGGCAGCAAGCAATTTAATGCTATTTTGCCAGAGGTGATCAATTTAGAAAAATAGCTGAAAATTAGCTATATTTTAGCTCTTAAAAATAGCTTGCTGTCAGCAAGCTGTAATAACGCGGTAATAATGAGCTAGATAGCTATTAACAATAGCTTGCTGGCAGTAAGCTGCAATGACAAGTCAATAATGCGCTAAATAGCTATTTAAAAAATAGCTTGCTGGCAGCAAGCTGCAATGACACGGTGATAAGGCGATAAATAGCATTTAAAAATAGCTAGATTAAAAATTGATGTTGACCCATAACATTAAAAAAAATATTGTCTTGTTTTTTTTTGGAATCTATATTCCAATATTGAAAAAATTTTATATTTGATTTTTAAATTTAATTTAAAAAAAGTATTTTAATACTTATACGTCGGACTCTCTCCCCCAAATATAACAATGTTGTAATAAAAGATTAATTTTACTTTTACTTAATTATTATTTGAATTTAAAATTATTTTCTTCATTTTTATGATGTAATAAAATTTTTAGATCACAAAATCTTCAAATGAGAAGATGTTAATCAACGATGGTCAAAAGCTGTAAATGATAATGCAGTTAAGGCTTAAAAATTTTTGAATAAAAGTGTTTACAAAGGTACAAATAAGACAGAGTTAATTTTGCTCACCAATTGAATTTTGCGCCGTCGTTTTATTTTTAAAATTTTGGTAATTTTGAAAATGATAAAGAAGAAAAGGACGGAAAAGCAGATTGCGGCAAGGGAACAAAACGTGCAGGATGTTAAATAGGTGTCTCTTGATTAATTATAAAAGTTTAACCGGTGATTATAAAAATTAGTTAAAATTAAAGGTCGCAATCGCAATAAAAAAAACTAAGTGAAATCTATCTACCTCAAAATAAATAGAGAATTATTATTTATCGCAGAAGAATAATCAATTTGGAAAATCAAAATTATTGGCACCGAGAATCTGTTTTTGGATGGAATCCGTCAACACATGTTCCCTAAATACGCAAACGAACAGCACCAGAAGATGACCATTGGAAGCTACTTACCATTTCAATGTACAGGGTGTGAGCAGATTATTGTGTGATAAAATTTCAAACATTACTATAAACGTACGCCATAAAATTTTAAATTTTTATTAATAAGTAAATCATTACGGTATAATTTTCAATAGCACGTTAAACTTATTACGGTTTAAATCAAAATTGAAAATTTAACCGTACAGATTTTTTGTGATTCGTTGGTTGATCTTTAAGATTTTAAGATTTAAGAACATCTGTAATATTATTTTGCTACACTCAGATAGTCAGGAAGGGTTTTATTGATTTGTTTGTTTGAAAATTGCTTGGGATTTTTTTAATTAAATTTGATACGTCAGACCACATTATTGTTATATTTGAAAGAAATCTAATTGAAGAGTTTTCATGCTATCAAGGATAGATGTACTCCAGCGAGGTGTTTTTTTGTAGTAGGTTTCATTTTCAAAATATTCCGCTGGGGTCATCGCATGAATAAGAGATCATTATTAACATATAAGAGATCATTTTGGTCGCTTGAATTGATCGTCTTTGTTTGTGCATCCAAAGAGGAAATTCCGGTTCGGTGCTACGGTCGAAGCCTACAGGGGCATTAATGAACGAATCTTTCCATCTTAGTGGATAGTTTGATGTTGATATTATAACCTTTTATTTCTGGAATTATTATTCATTTATAATAATTAATAATATATGAGGTATAATATTCACAACTTGATAACAAAATAGTATAAATAAATTTGAAAAATTTAATGACGTTGGCAAAGCAAGATTAAAATATATATGAATCATAAATTATGCACGTTATCGATGATGGAAACATTCGAACAATTTGTATGAAACAAACTACCGAATTCCTAAAAATTTTTGAGATGGCTGATAATAGTTAATAATATGATCTGTTTGTTAAGCGGAGCAATCCATTTAGACGCCCGGAAATAAGTAACATTTTTTGGTAATTTTTTTACAGATGAAAAAATAATCACATCATTTTAAAGTTTCAACATCATTTTATAATAGTATCTATATTAAAGTGTATAAAAAAAATTTTTTATAAATAATTTTTAGCAAAATGACAGCTCTGTAAAATGTTTCCTGACGCGTCTTGTTTCAAAAACTGCTCGTGCTGTAACTCAAAAAGTTTACTTGTAATTCAAATTTTAGGAGGCTTTAGTCAAAATTATTATAGGAAGGATAAACCTAAATTTTTAAAGATATCCAGTAAATAAATAGTGTTTTTGGGCTAAAAACTGTCGAAAATATAGTCGAAAATTTGAATATTTAATTAAACAGCCTAATTAGTTTTTGATTTTATACTTATTTATAATTTTTTAGGTTCATCCTTCCCTTGAACATGTCAATAATCGAAAAAAAATTTGTTTCCTTATTTCAGATCAATAGAAAGGAAATGGTAGATGCAGCACTTTTCGATGCCATGCACAAGACGCCTGAAAGAACACTGCACAGAACCGCCATTTTATTAAAAAATATTTTTAAAAAATTTTTTTTCTACACTTTAATACTAGACTAAAATTATGTTGAAACTTTACAATGATGTGATTATTTTTTCATCAGTAAAAAAATTCCCAAAGAATTACTTTTTTCTGGGCATCTAAATGGATTGCTCCCCCCTATGATCTGTCTGTTAACATGGTAAAACTAGCCGAGGTCTACAACCACCCGCAATACTACTAGTAGGCATTAACTAAATAATAGTTATTTTAAGTAAATTGTTGAAAACACAATTGTGAAACCGACCCGTATGTATACAGTGGGCCAAGAAAATCTCCGTAAGATCCCATATTTTACATTATCAATGTAAATTGCATTGTACGGAGACTTTTTTCCGCCATATAAAGACCGAGTTTTCAGTAATATTTCTTAGACATTTTTTGTTGTAAATTTCATTTACTTCATTTTTGTTTATATACTGTCGTGTTTCAAACGTAAAATTTTGATTTAAAGTTAAATTGAGAAGATTTTGTTTATTTTAAGTTAGTCTGTTTAATTTTGAAAATGATTATTTGTAAATTTTGAATTTTTGTGCGCTTTTGGTGTTGGCAATTTTATGTTGGCACCGGAAGAAAAAGATAAGGGATTCGATTGTTGTCCGTTGGATGGAACGGACGTGATTTTGTGAATCTCGAGAGAATTTTTAATTTGAGTCCCTAATTTGGGATTAATTTGATTTTTGCGATTTGTTTTGAGAAAAAGAAAACCGACTTCAAAAGAAAGTTAACTAAAAAGCAAAAAATAAATATTTAATATTCACAATTTAATACTTACTATTTGTTGTTCCGTTTAATGTAACTAAGCAATTATTGTTTATTATATAATTATTAATTGCTTTATAATTATGAAGTCGGTGCCAAGTAAAAGCAATAGCAAGTACATAGGAATCCTATGTACTTAGTTACCTTTAAACCAACGATTTGTGTTATAGTTATATTGTGTTATTATTATGTTTTGCTGGTTTGAATGTTTTTGAAAAGTTTGGATCCTTTGATTGGAAATTAATAATTAGTAAGTCGAGATTTGGATTATTGAGAAAATTATTGTTTTACAAAAATTTATTCGTTTAAATTGGAAAGGAAAAGCAAGATTTGTATGCGCGTGTCGCACCTGTGCCGATAACGTGTACTTGCAATCGCCGTTCCGTTGAAAAATGCAACATTTATTTTAAATTGAAGTCCAATAATTTGTATTATTGAAAATTATTTTTGAGGAGAATTTTTTTTGATATTTTGGAAAAATAAATTGGTGCAACAATAAAGCATACAAGAACCGGCTACTGAGGAGTTTCTGCGAACCGACAATAAGAGCTAGTCGAGCAAAATTTAAGAGTGTGGAGAAGGTTTTGTAAGAAGAAATAATTTTTCACAAAATACCACTGCAATATATTTTTGTATTTCGTCCGGCCGTATCGGAGATATATTGACTTTAAAAAAATTCGGCAAAAATTTCAGAAAATTTAACATTGTATGGTAGTTTTAATAAAATTTTTACAGAGACTCTTTAAAGTCAATACATCTCGAAAACGGCCCGACGAAATACAAAAATGTATATAAACAAAAACGAAGGAAATGAAATTTACAACAAAAAATATCTAAGAAATATTGCTGAAAATTCTGTCTTTATATGGCGGAAAATCTCCGTACGATGCATTTACATTGATAATATAATATAGGAAAAATATGGGATCGTACGCAGACTTTCTTGGCCCACTGTAGTTTGTTTCAATTTAAATAGAATTCTTAAAAAAATTTTAAAAAGTCATTAGTTTGATATAAGAACGTATAAACTTTGCCACAAAAACATAATATACAGAAAAGGTGATGTTTTTAATCGGATGCCAACCATATTGGCAGTAGCATTATTATATTTTTGCGGAAAAGTTTAAACGTTCTTATATCAAAGTAATTTGATATGAGTTTTTTAAATTTTCTTAATAATTCCATTTAAATTGAAACAAACTATACGTAGTTACCTAGTATGTACTAGAATTGCAATCAATCTTTTTCTAAAATGAAAATAACTCTTAATTCTTTTCGGCAGCTCCCTTTATCCTATCTAGCAAATCAACCTTATTATATAACTTTTAAAATAGAAAACCCCTACACAAAAATCATAATAAAAATAATTAATAAAATCTGTTTCCATACAAATGTAAATACTACAAAGAAAACATAAAAAATACAGCAAATCATAATAAAAATCTAACCTTATATAGAAAAGAAGTTTCACTAGATCACCTCCTGGACTCGAACAGGGTTGAAGCTACTTAACATTTAGTTCCTGTTTCACAAGAACAATATGAAAGATCAAGAGGAGGTACTTCAATAGTTGAAATTTGTTGAAAATCTAATAATTTTCTTTAATCTTCATTTATTTGGTCATAAATATCATCAGCCATTAGACACAGACATTCAAAGCCTATAAGAAAATCTAGTTTCAGTAATAATTACTCAAAATAATTTAATTATTGTTACAAAAATAATTATAATCTTACCTTATGTAATCGAAGAACTATAAATTTTAAATTCATACTTATTCACATTAAAGTATGAACAAATAATATTTTCTTTACGATCGCTTTTTCAAACATGGTTTTATTAATTTCACTAAGTAATTGTAGTATTTCGTCGATTAGTTTTATGCATCTTATCAATTTTTTATTGGAACGGTGGGGAAATTCAGGTGGGAGAAAGTGAAATAATAAAATTTATTTGACGGCACTTTCCTAATAATCTACTTTAAAACACGCCTACTGGAAATCAAATTCACCTACAAATTTATAAGTTACTTTTTCTGTGTTTAAGGTAGCAAAAAGTATGAATTAGTTTCAAAAACTACTAGTAGATGACTCCGATATCGATTGATCACTTTTTAACGCGAGCGGCAAAATTTGTCAGCGTCTATATTAGTTCCTACTTTTTTTGCTGCTTACATTACTCCCTTTTTGGCCGTACTACAAAATTATTAACCCCCCCCCCCACCCCCGAAAGTTCTACGTTTATACAACTACAACCAACACCACCCAGAAGAATTTTATTGCCAACATTCCATCACCAGAAGGTCAAAGTTTTTTTCACTCTAGTCACTTTCAAGTCACTCTACACTTCGCGGGCCAATCAGGTACGCTACGCTGCGCTGTTGCTTACATACCGCATATTTAGAATGTAGTTTTTTAGGCATTAGGCAAGCAAGGCAGCTGCGTAGGGCGGCAAAAATTCTAATTAATTCTAATAAAAAATGTAACATAAATAAAAATTCAAGTAAGTTCTTAACTCTCAGAGTTAACATTTTTTTTGCTAATAAATATATGCTGTAACAATAATTTCAATTTTATATTATAAGGGGCGGCAAAAAAAATATGCCTAGGGTACTCACATGGCGCGGCTCTGGTAGTTTTAGGTACAAATGCTCAATTTCACAATCGGTGATGCTGCGAAATTTTTTTTCAATTTTTATGTATTTTAAACATTTTAAGTTTGAAAACCTGCAATAATTAATAGTTGCCATTTTTGGCACTGTAACACGAAAATGTGCGACGAAATAGAAAAATTTGTATGTATATATATTAAAATATTCTAATACATTAGATTTTATCTAGCTTTTACTTAAAAAGTCAAAATACCTCAATACCTACCAAGCGGTACGCGACAACGTACCGTATGTCATAATTCGTTACTTTATTAAGAATACGCAGATCTGCGTTATCATAATTCATAACATTTGCGTTTTGGTGGTGCTTCATATCCCGCGACAAAACGCTCGTAATCGGCATCGAATGTCTTCTATAGTTTTATTAGATTACCGAGAAATTTAAATAATCCTGGATGTGCGACCCCATATCCCTGTTGCAACTGTTTGTGACAAGCTTCAGCGAAAATATTGGTTCTATCAGAGCCGACCACACTCCATAGGGAAACAGAGGTGGGGGCTCTTGTTCCATTATTTCTGAGTCTACCAACATTTGTAATAGTAAACCAACTTATGATTGGTTCTAATTCTGGCTACAGATAATTTTCTAGAACGTTAAGTGCGTTTTCAATATCATCTTCTGGAACAAAAGCTATCGAAGTTATCAAACGCGATTTCAAAGCAAAGTTGGGGTCGGTATTAAAACGATCAAGAAAGTTAATTTCTGAAAGATGTTTGCGAAGATTTTGAACCAGCTGAAAGAAGCAACCTCTAAAGTTAACACCAGGAAATTCTGCGCGCAAAGCATTATGTATATCAATCTCGTAATCTACATTTACAGCATCTTCTTCTTCAGCCGTTCTCTGTTCACTCCTGAACGTAGGCTTCTTCTTTTTCCTCCCACTTTTCTCTATCCTGCGCCAGCTGTTGTCAACCCACACCCTCTGCCTCCTTTGTGTCGTCTTTTCATCTTCTTGGTGGTCTTCCCACACTTTTTTTGGTCTCTCTTGGTCGCCATTGCGTAATCCTAAGTGTCTAGCGATCTCTTTCTTGTATATAGTACCACATGTCCTGCCCAGCCCCATTTCAACTCCGCCACTCGTCGTATCACATCTGTCACCCCAGTCATTGTTCTAATCATATCGTTTTTGATTTTATCTTTCAAAGAAATACCGAGCATTGCTTTCTCCATTGCTCTCTGGGTCACTCTGAGGCGGTTTACAGTTTTTTTGGTTATAGCCATTGTCTGCAAAGCATATGTGGCTACCGGTAGGACACACATGTCGACATGTCACACACCTTACGTTTTAAATTAATTGGTATGTTTGGATTTTTTAAAATGTGCTCTAACTTTCCAAAAGTTGCTCAAGTTAGCTTAATTCTTCGCGTTATTTCCGCAGTTTGGTTGTCTTTGCCAAGTTTTATTAGGTGCCCCAGATACCTAGATATATTCTGGAACATTCTGAATTGTGTGGTTCTCAATAACGATATTTACTTCATCTGGACTCATGATCTTGGTTTTTTCTTTGTTGATTTTTAAACCTATCTCTTTGGAAGCTTGATTAAGTTGGCGAAGCATTTCTTTAAGCCCCTCCAGATCTTCAGACATCAAAACAACATCGCCAACAAACCTTAGATGGCTTAAATATGAGCCATCAATTTTTATACCTTTTATCTCCCATAGTAGCTTTTTAAAAACATCTTACAGAACCGAAGTAAATAGTTTTGGAGATATCTGTCTCCTTTTCGGGCTCCCCTTTTCAACAATATCTTCTCAGTTTTTCTATCTTCATCCAGTTTGATGGTTAGAGATGCATTCTTATAAATATTTTTTTATAATATTCGAGTATCTGGAGTCTATTCTTGCTCGGTCCATGAATCTTAGCCTATGTTTCAATGTAGTCGAATGCCTTGTGGAAATCTACAAACGCTAGGTGGATTGGTATGTTATATTCGTTTGCTTTTTACTTTATCATACAAAGTATGAAAAAGTATTGTTATCGTGCGGAAAAAAAAAATTGAGATTTTGATGAATTTAGGCATATTGGGATCCCAGAAGCGGAAAATCATCATTTCCAAAAAATGTCTGTATGTATGTGTGTGTGTGTGTGTGTGTGTGTGTGTGTGTGGTCAAATTTTGTGTGCGCTCTACCTCAAAAAGTAATAGGAATTTTTTAACAAAATTTCGTATTTAGTTCATACATATTGAGACTTAGAACTGATTAGATTTTGGTTAAAATCGGTACACGGAAACTCAAAAAAAAAAATATTTTGTAAATAAAAAAAATAATTTTTTTCCTTTTCTTTAAATTTTATTTTTTTATTAAATTCTTCTCTATAATAATATTAAAAAAGTATTAATCAATAATCGTGTAAATATCCAATTTTTGAAAATATTCGTTTTTCAAATTTAAAAAAAAAATTTTTTTTCTTATTTTTAAAATTTTATTTTTTTATTATGTTCTGTTCCGTAATAATAATAAAAAAGTATTAATCAATAATCGTGTAAATATCCTATTTCTTTATATTTTTGTTATTTAAAAGTATGATAAAGTTATGGGCATGGGCACATCCGATTTTTTTTCTATAATTCAGTGCACCGCTTGAATATGGTCCGTTGTGCTAAAATTTTTCCTAAATCCCGCTTGTTCCACGGGTTGATAAAAGTCAAATTTCCTTTCCAAGCGATTTGCTATGATTTTTGTGAAGTGTTTGTATATTTGTGACAGCAAACTAATAGGTCGACATATTATCTGTCGTCTCCTTTTTTTAAAATCAGTATTACCTCCGTGTTGCACTATTCTGTCGGGATCTGCTCTCTTCTAAGCATTTATTGGAAGTAGGCAAAAGAGAATCGGAAAGCAAATCCGAGACCTTCGCCACGACGAGCAAGCAATAAAAATATTTGAGTAAATAATGGTGGAGTTAGCAAAAACTTACCGTCCATAAAAACTTCATGCATTTGTCTACTCCAGGTTCTATGGTATTCTCGTCCAAATATTAAAATTCATTGACTATCGCCAAATTCAGAATCTCCCAAGAGGAAAAGTTCAAACTGTTCAGGATTGGTTTCATATTGTGTGTAATTAATGGGCAAAACTATTTCTTCACGAGTTTGTGGATTAGGAGTAGCATTAACATCGACACGAGCCCGGTTGACAATTAATAAAAAAATGTTCCCTCCACTTAGAAATAAAAACTAATAAATAGTCAGCAGAACAATTTTTTAAACATCACAGTAGGAAGACGGAAGAGCATATATGTGCAAAAAGCAAGAGAAAACCAAAAACTTGGAAATTGCCAACAACAACTTGGCAAAGCCCAACAACTACCGATAGTACCAATACCACAATAATATAACAATACTCTAGAAAACATGTTGACACAACTAAGGAGTAAAATTGACACAAAATTAAACCTTCTCAAAACACTCATTAACAAAATGCCATAATGATCCCCATACTAAAAATTGCAGTCTGAAATGCCAATGGTCTAATCCAGAGTACCAGAACTTAAAACTTTTCTAATCAATCTAAACATATACAAGGTCCGGCACTTTAAGTGACACCAACTTCACACAGCTGCAGATTCTAAATAACAGATGTGTTCATATTTTGAAAACCGTAAGTCTATCAAGTTATTTATAAGCCTAAGCAAACATTTCATTGTAAGTCGTAAGTGAGAAGAATTATTCCAAATGGAATTCAAACGTAATAGTGTGATTGCCTTGTATTTGGCCGGAAAATCAAAACCAGCTATTATTCTGAGCTCCAGCAGAGCGGTGTGAAAAACAGTTTTGTGTATCGAACCATCAAACGTTACAATGATACTGTGAGCATCAAAAAACGTGGTGGATGCGGCCGAAAAAAAACAGAAACGTAATCAGAAATGGTTCGAAAGGTGAAAGAGCGAATTCGAAGAAATCCACGTAAGAGAGCAACAAAAATGGCTGCAAATCTGAACGTGTCAGACAGAAGCATACGGCGCATACTGAAAAATGAACTCAAATTGAAGCCTTACAAGATCCAAAATCGTCTTCAACGATCAAAAGCGCTGAAAACCTTGCACGCAAGCGGCGATCTCGAAAATTTGGTGTTTTCGGATGAGAAAATTTTCACTGTCCAAGAATTTGTAAACAAACAAAATAATCGTGTGTGGTTGAATGGCAAGTCCAACGACAATTTAGACAACCGAGTTGCTACGCGTAAACAATCGCCTGCTAGTGTGATGGTTTGGGCTGCTGTATCTGCAAATGGACGCTCTCCACTCGTTTTCATCGACCAGGAAGTTAAAGTCAACCAGCAAGTGTACCAACAAAAGGTGTTAAATGATGTGCTTATCCTTTGGGTACGTGAGCAATTCGGTACAAACAACTGGACATTCCAACAGGACTCGGCACCATCCCATAAAGCTCGCTCAACACAGGATTTTTTAAGAAATCACGTTCCACAGTTCATTTCTTCGTAACAGTGGCCTCCATACTCGCCAGACTTGAATCCGATGGACTTCTCCATATGGTCCATTTTGGAGGCTAAGGTGTCAACGAAAAAATATGAGAATGTGGAAACATTGAAGTCAGCGCTTCGTCGGGAATGGCAACGTATTCCACAGAACCACATTCGTGCAGCGTGTAATGCTTTCATCGGAAGATTGAATGCCATAATCCGCGCCAGAGGTAGCCATATCGAACAGTAACATGTTTTTTATAAAATTTAATGTGTTTCCATCATTTTGACAAAATATTTAATAAAAAGATTCTTAATTGATGAAACTACAGCATTTTGAATTCGTGTCACTTATACTGCCGGACCCTGTAGACGTAATGATGATTTCCGAAACACATTAAAAAAAAAAAGAGTTACCTAAAAACACCGGGATATAACATTTGTAGAACACAGAACCCAGGCGGTGCGGCTTATGTGGGCACTGTGGTACTGCAATCATAATTAAATCATCAATTAAACACAACAACGAGAACAATATTAACAAGACTTTGGGCCAATCATACTCACAGCCATAGGCGGATTTCCCAGACGCTTAAAAATGACAAGGAAACAACGAGACAATCCCAAATCTGAGAACATTTTTTGCCCGTCTCGAGCCTTGTGTCCCCTCCCCCAGAAAAAATTTCTGGAGCTATCTACTGACCACCAAAATACGCGATCAAACAAAAGCAATTTACACAATTTTTCAAAACACTGAAATGGATTTATCGCAAGAGGAGATTATAATGCTCAACACCAGATCACACAATCCCACATCAACAGGTAGACAGATGTACCTAGCTCCGAAAAAAGCAATCTTCAAATTGTGTCAACTGGAGAGGCCACTTATTAGCCTGCAGATCGAGGAAAAATTCCTGATCTGATTAATTTCTGTGACTAAAGGAATAAATGCAAATAACATAAAAGCCGAGTCTTGTTTGGACCTGTATTCAGATTACTTTCCTGTAATAGTTACTGTTAGCTCATCTAACTATCTATATTAGGTATAAATAAAAATTAAATCCTGTTCGTCGGTAAGCAAATCACTTGAGAACAGCCGGACTGATTTGGCTAATTTCTTTTTTAATGTTTGTTATACATATCATTATTATTTGACAGAGAATAATTAAGAACCCGGCTAATCAGGCAATAAACTAGAAAAAAAATTTAGAAAAAAATTATAATTTTATATTAAAATAAAAAGCTATAAAAATCAAAAAACTAAAACAATCTTCTTTGTTATTAAAAAATCAATCTGATATAAACAACTCACCTATAGTAAACTTTTTCAATAAATAATTAACCCCTTTTTTTAATTTACAAATAACCACCTCCCCTTTACTTATAGGACTGGTTATAGGACACTTATAGGAGCGCTTATGCTTATTTATATTATTTTTTATATCCCTACCCTAGTAAATCACTTTCCAAAATTCTTTTTTCAAAAATATCTGCTCCCACCACCCCGATTGATATTTAAACGGATTATCTCTAAATTTTCTTTCTAGTTCATTGTCTGATTGATGTGTGATGAAAACGTTTGCGAAGTTATTTGTGATAACTTCAAAAAACTTCGAGTTCTAAAACGTGTACAATGTGCATTTTTAGGTTTTCCAAAATATTGATAATTACGGTTAATATCCAGTTAACTACCTAAACCCATAGATGTTAATATAGAAGGATTAATATAGAAAGATTAACATCTATGCCTAAACCACGTATCCATCGATTATAAATAATTTTATTTCTTAACAAAGCTAACAGTATTCCGGATCAAATCTTCGGTTATCAAAAAAAAATTAAAAGAACAGGTACAAAAATCATTTTATTGCATGGATAGTGGAGATATTCCATCACACTTTGATTTTAACTTACAACAAGATAATATACAACTATACAAGATTCAAGATTACAAGTTATATAGTGTGTACATGTTATAATTTAATCTTCCTGCAAAATGAAATTTTGAACAAAACACAAAAAAAAGAACACTTGACATAACTGAAAAAAAGGCATTTATTTTATTAGATTAGATCCAGTTTTATGAATTAATTTCGTCAAATGAGGCACATCTATAGTTAAAGGTATGTGCTTTAACAATTTTCGGTCTCTAGAGTCGAATTGTAGCTTTCCAAAGATTTCGCAAGCCTGCAATAATTTCAATATTAAATAGATATTTACTACATCAAATAAGAAAATCAAACATCTACTTCCTAATGGTTATTTTTGACTTTTACACCGATAAGAATTAAGTAAACAATCTTCGTTCCAAATCTTAAAATGCATATCAAGTACATATACTGATAAAAAAGAAATTAGTAATTCAAATCGAAAAATTTTGATTACCGAGTTTTTATGAATTTTATAATAGCATAGAATACGAAATTTTCTTTCAAACCCTTTTAAATTTAAAAAAATCATGGTTGAAACCAAATTTTGCAGTTGTAGTTTTATTTTACGAATTTCGTAGCATAATTTTAAAAATATTCATACGTTACTCAAGAGTTACACAGCCAAAAGTAAAAGTTGTTATGATTTTTTGTCAACGTCATGACTAAAAGTACATCGGATGTACTTTCAATTTTCGTACAGGAAATTGTTGGATCCGTTGGGGGGGGGGGGGTGAAAACTCGCCTCACGTAATTAATGGACGCCTCCTTATGGCACCATGTTTACCGGTTACAGCAAATTGCATTCCACGGTCAAGAGTGCGCGCAAATTGCGACCTGTCCACAACATGATCAATGATCAGATTGGTAGAAACTGCTAATTATCTGTTTTCTCTTAAGCTTATAAGATTATAGAAATAATCCGGAAATAATAGAAAGGTTTAATATATTTTGGTAATTTTACAATTTTTCAGTACAGGGTGTTACAATTGTTCTTGTTACGAAATTCTTTTCCTATATACAGAGTGACCAATCGACCATCTGAACATAGGAAATTGATTTTTCTTTAATTTCTGCTTCCCATCACAACGCATAAGAATGAAAATGGTATCAATTTAAAGAGATTTTTATTCCGCTTGTAAAGATAAACAATCCTTGATATTTTGTGTTTTAATTACTGGTGATCCAAAAAATAAATAATTTTAGTTACCTTGATTGAATTTTATTGCAATTGTTTTTGTTTGAAAACCAATAATTTCCAACAAGTTCCTTTGACAAATTACAATAAATTTGGTTAACAAAGAATGCAAACACTTATTCTGTTGAAGCAAAAGTTTTGGTGCATGCGTCTCGTACCCACCTGGTATACACAGCATGAGATTTCTTAGGTATTATCTACAATCTGATTAAAATTCGGGACGCAATTTGCCAGTGCCATTTTTATGACCACTTTGAATCCCTACAAAAACGATGACTGCGGGACACAATTTGGATTGTACTTTTGATAAAATAATTATATCTATATAAAGAAATTATATACCTAATCAATTAGGTACATGAATTAGATGAATTAATGGAAATTAAAGTAAATTATGAAGTTGTCAATTATTAATTGATTGCAAGCACGAGATGTTGCAAGTCAATTATTGAATGGCAAATTTGCTTGAAAATTTAATCTTATTTTATTTAAAAATAAAATTTAATAAAAAAGGTATGATTGGGTATTTTAAAGTACCCATTTAAGTGGGTTCAATCGTAACCTTAAGCAACTAACCGGTTGCTCATGGTTGCTCGATTTACTTTCGGTGTGGGCGATTACCTACTTAACTAGTACTTAATCAAAGGAAGTCGATGTTAAAACCAAAGAAGCTAACTTGAAATGTCAAATTTGTATTTGTGTCGATCACTTCGATACAGGACTGCTTCAATATCCATCAAAAGCCAATATACACCTTTGGCCTCGACCCCACGATCCGATGTACGAAATGTAATAGTATATCCGATGTACTTCTAGTTACAACGTTCTATAAAAACCGTTTTGGTTTCGAATACAAAAAGCTGATATTGGGAATGTCTAATCGTAATATCAAATTCCGTAAAATCAAATACCGTATCGTCTAATACTTGGAACCCCAGAGCCGGATTTATCAACAAAATTTAAATCACCAAAGTTTACATTTACACAAAATTTTACATTTGATCTAAGCGCGGTTGACCTTCAAAAATCAAAAAATTTTGCCTAAGGCGCATTTTATTAAAACTTACAAGACCAAGGGGCCTCCAAAAAGAGTTAGCCCAGGGCCTCGCATATCCTTAATATCCCTACTTTGTAGGGCCAGAACATCTTACCTTTGACATTACCAATCCAATCGTAATACTTCCCTCTTAATGAAGAATAAACTTGAGGATAGCCGACAAATAACACATAATAAGTGAAGTTCATAAATTGACCAGAATACATATTTCTCTTTATCAATCAAGTTCATAATTGTAGGATATTTGCATAAAGTTTGTCATAAATACAATGTGATTCAGAATATGAAAATATTGGCATCAAAAATCTCTCATAGGCTGGAGAAACATAATAAGTGAAATTTTGAAATAAAACTTTCTTTTTTATCAGTGCATTCAATGCGGCAGTGTTTAAAAGTTTGTATCCATATTAAAACCCAAAATATCCTCACACACGTTTTAGAACTAAAATGTTTTCAAGTTATTCCATAAAGGCTCTAAGTTGTAAGGCGCCATTGGCTTTGACGATGGCCTATGTGTAACAATAGAGATACCAAGCGCTATGGCGTCATCTGTTAACTTGTTTATTTACTATAACATTTAATGTAATATTAAATAGTATTATAAAAATTCTACCGGTGTGAGGTTCGAACTCGCGATCTTCAAACTACAAAGTGATCATTCATGACATAACTCATTTCACTACCAAGGGTCGAACTAATATATGTAAATTAGTTGGCCTTATCTGTTGCGGATCTGCCTCTACACTAGTTTCCTTTTTGTTGAACCAAAAGCACATATTAACTACTTAAGTGGCTGATGTTCTCGAACCATGTGGCGTTCACATGTGATCCAATCAAGCGGACTAAAGCTGATATTTTGTGTCTTTTGGTTGCCGAGCAGAACAGTGCTTTTTGATTAGAGTAGCTTGATCAGAGAGGGGCGCATTAGAGTGACTTGCCCAAGGACGCCAAAAAGGCTTGGCGGACTGTAAGTATAAAATAAACTAAAATGAACTAAAACAATTTAGTTCTAAAAAGTGTGTGTGTGCATTTTTTGGGTTTTCTAAAATACTCTGATATGGTTAATATCGAGTTACACTACCTAAACCACGCATCAATCAATTATGTATACTTATTAACTCAAAAATAACCAAAAGTAGAGCTGCAACAAATCTAAGATGGACCTAATCTCAGTTTCAACCAATTACAAAAAGTACTCACTTGAAATAAGCTTATGGTTCCAATAACGTAAAGAGCATACTTCGCTCTTGTAAGAGCAACGTTAAGATGTTGATTAATAGCCAAAAAGTTTTTAGGAAAGATCCTGACGTTAGATAAAATAATAATGTCCTTTTCTTGACATCGAAAACTATCCACAGTATGCACAGATATGGAAACACATGGAAACCTAAAAAATTTCGAATTTCATTAAAATCAATATTATGAAGATCCATAATCTAAAATAGTTGAGTTCGGAAAGGCTGCTGACATTGAAAATAAAAAGATATTTTACAAATATGTAATACAAGATTATTTATTAATCATAATTTATATTTGTATTGTAATCCACTCAAAAATCAAAAATTGAAATTTTGGTATTAAAATGTTTCTTATCGTGCCTTAATAAGTTTCTGATGAATTTTAGTTGGATGTTCGTCTGTATGTCAGTGTGTGGTTTGGATATGAAAGAAAATAGTATCAATCGTAGAGGTTAAAATTCGGCATAATGTGTATCCTAGTTAAACTTAGGAGGCCAGCTGAAATTGGTGAAAATTCGTTGAAAATTGCGGAAATGATAAAGAAAATAAAAAAGTTCAAGTGTCAATTACTTTTGGACCACTATTTTTTTATCCAAATTAAATGGGGAAAGTTATGCGATGTTTAGATAGCATTTTTTGAGAATTCTAATATTGAAATTTAAAAAAATAGTTTATATGTTTTATGGTTGTTGTGTAACTTGGGAAAATTAAATGAAAGTAGTATATTTTGTGAAGCACTCTTCACGTTCAGTACTTGTCACAAACTAGCTGGTTCCAAATTTGAACCATGTGAGGAAAAAGTTAACTTAATAAAACACCGTATTGCTTACTTATTGTCCTGAAATAGTTGAATAATGCTGTTCTTGTGTTCATTGTAAGGTGTTATTATCCCAATACTAATTGTAGATGATTTAGGCAAAATCCCAACAATAGCTTGAACAAATGTCAAAATAAACTTCGTTTCGCAATCGCTTTGATAATTCTGCAGTTGGTTATTGGTTCTGAAACTATTTTCCATTTGAAATACCAAATATGGATGAAGAAGAGCACTAATTGGGTTTTCTCTCTTTGCCACCTTTGAATCAGTTTGGAGTAAGTTATTGTAATAGATTTGGTTAGGAAAACTACAAATTTCAGGATGCATGCGATACTGAACATTCAACAACTCAATTGGATTTTTGGGTAATCCTGAAAAATTTTTAATAAACCTTACAAATAAGGAATTTCCATGTCCAAACTTTTTAATCTCCTAAAAGTAACAAATTTAGTTTCATTTTTTTAGATAAAACATATTTTAACCTTTGTGTAGGTTACACGAGGTTGTTGCATTGGGTCTCCAACAAGAACCAACTTTGAGATTCCTAACTTTAAAGGTACAAAAGTTTCTTGTTCTATACTCAAAGTAGAATCATCCACTATGCAACAACTGAGTTTTGTTGAACTAGAAGCAAACAACGATTTAAAATATTATGTTATATGCCATATATAGCTATTCAAATTGCTCACCCTGAGAAAACTTCTACCATGCGTGTTCCAGAGCAACAGGATAAAGTAGTACAAATAATATTAGCATCATTTAAGAGCTTCTGCTCCTCTAAAGTTAATTCCGATGTGTAGGACCTACCCATAATCTCCCTACATTTGTTTTCTAGTAACTCGTTCTTTGCATTTAATTCGACGTGATACTGAGGATTTTGCGATAGCTGCGACTTCAATGTGATAATCTGGTTTTTTATTTTGGTAAGTTCGCGGTTGTTTTTCAATTTTTGACAAGTTTGCATAACATTGGCTTTTGCTAACACGGTGAGTGACTCAGATTTTGCAGTGCGACTAATGAAGCGGTCATATCCAAATCTAATGATTTTCAATTTTTTTTTGTCCTCGGCTGCAAAATAAGTGTTTAAGTAGAGCTAGGCAATATTAAAATAGGAGAATTACCTTTAACTTTTGATCTTAAGTGGATTAATTGCAGGACCAATTCGTCAACTGCTTTATTTGAAGGAGCAACTAGCAAAATACATTGCCGACCACTTTGTTCGTTTTTCGTAAACAAAAGTTGTGTTACTATATTCACTATTACTGTCGATTTTCCAGTTCCTGGAGGGCCTTGAATCATAAAAATTCCGGGTGAACTTCCTAAGCAAAAATTTTTTGCATTCACAACAGCACACTTTTGATTGTCATTTAATCTGGGCTACAAAAATTTCTATTATAAATTGGTTTATCAAAATATTACTTAAAATTACGTCTATGTCGAAGGTATTCAGGTTAATTTTGTTTGACCATTGCTGATAGTTTAGTGAATTTGGTTTGAGAATGTACTTGCAAAGAGGTGAATGCTGTAAGTATTTAATCGATTCGAATAAATTCCAACTGGATGCCACATTCGTAAATAAATGTAATTCTATTATTTTTTTAAAAAACTTGATCTCCTTATTTGTTTTTATTAAAACGTTGAATTCGATTAATGCGTACGGTAATTTTTCAGTCAGTAACACCACTAAAATATATAAAATGTTAAAAAGCCACAGCACATCAGAATTAGAACAGCTAAATCATTAAAGTTAACAACGAAAATGGTTTTGAAAACGTAACGTTGCATATCAACGTCGAATTTATCTTCTACGTAATTTGTAAGCGCACTACTATTACTATAAACCTGAATATATCAATAAAATTAATAACACGAAATTGCATAAGAACATTATTTAGTTCGCGAAGAGAACCTCTTAAGTGTAATTCTAAGATCGGAACAAGCTTTGGCAAGTTCAAAAAGCATTAAAATTAAGCAAAAACACGTTTGTTTTAAGTGCTCTGAGCAACTGATTCTGACAAAATAGCATTTAAAAGTTATTAATTGTAATACTTTGGCTAGTTTATGTATCAATAATTCAAAAGTCTTCTACTTGTAATAGCGGTTCAGACAGTATCCATGCAGAGCAACTATTTATTTGGTGTGAATCAAGATATACTCTATTCATTTATCACATGCAGCTGACAATAACAAATACATGAATTTTGGGCCAGAGCAATTACTTAAATTTTGGAGCCATATATGCCCGTTGACACCACCTATCCTTAAACGTTAAGTTAATAAAATAGGAAATGAACCCAAAATAAAAATTTCAAGTAGATTTGTGGTATAGGTCAGGGGGTGGCCTACAGGTTGATCGCGAAGCAATTTTTAGTCGATCATAGCCGCCAATACTAGTCGTGATTCATAAAAAGCCGAAGAGGAAACCGCTGAGAAAATTTGATGAACAAGTGAAGGAAAATTTGAGAAAATCTAAGGAAATCTTAGGCAATCTAAGAAATCTTAGGAAATCTAAAGAAATCCTAGGATATCTTAGAAATTATATTCTGAGATATATTTATTGATTATTAATTACAGATAAGTTTGCTTTTTCAACTTTTTCGAAAGGAAATCATGAGACAATCCTAAGGAAAACTCAAGGAAATTCGATGTACACGTAAAAGGAAATTTGAGAAAAGATAATGTTTGAACATTAGAATATTAAAAGGAAATCATATAAAATTTAGGAAATCCAAGGATATCTTAGAAATTACAGATAATCTTGCTCTTTCAACTTTTTCGAAAAGAAATCATAAGACAATCCGAAAGAAATCCAAAGAAAATTTTAAGGAATTTGATGTACAAGTAAAGGGAAATTTGAGAAAATCTAAGGAAATCTTAGACAAACTAGAAAATTTAAGGAAATCCAAGCATATATTAGAAATTACAGATAATCTTGCTTTTGCAACTTTTTCGAAAGGAAATCATAAGACAATCCGAAAGAAAACCCAAGGAAATTTTAGGAAATCTGGAGAAATTATAGCAAATCCGGGGAAATCCAGAAAAATCCAAAAAAATTTCCTAAGAGGAAATCTGGTGTACAAAAATTGGGTCTGTGGTTTCCTCCTCAGTTCTCGTAATAAGCTAAGAAAATATATTTTTTTTTTCATTTTTTGTCTACTTTTACCTCAATAAATACTATTCGAGTATTATTTAAAAGTCTCCGTACGATGCAATTTACATTGATAATATAGGAAAATATGGGATCGTACGGAGAATTTCTTGGCCCACTGTACGTCCCCCCCCCCAATACTGGTCCGCATGGTAAATAAGCAACCGTAGTGAGGTATATATTATTACTTTATTTACCGGTAAAACTATTTTCATTGTTAACTTTAATTTACATAAGTTTACTTACCATTGGGACAAATAGGAGGATTACTTGTGAGTAAAGTTTTGTTCACGGTGCCAATACACCCCAGCACTCGTTGTAACTTTTCGTTGTTTCCAAAAGTAATATCCAATAAAACTACATCTTCTACCTGGATATGACAACACTGATCATACTCTTCTTTTGATATAAAAACTTAATAAAAAATCATTTAAAAAAAATTGATAACCATAATAAGCAACTCACCGAAACATTTCAATTCAATAAAATTATCGTTATTCGTACATTTCTCCAATTGAGCCTTAAAGGATTTTTTGAAGCTGTAAAGTTTAAAACCATTAAAAAGTCTTTCTAATGAAAGCAACTCACCGATCCTGAGGTGAAATATGTTCGTTACGGAAAAAGTACCAAAGTTCCATTAACCAATGAGGCAAAATAATGCTGTAATATTCCGAAAAACTGCTAAAACTTTTACGAAACATTACCAACGGACTCTTGTTAATTGGAGGTAAAGTATTATTAAAATTCTTTTCTTTAAACCAACTAGGATTCCAACTTAAAACTTGCAGTAAAATATCTTCCAGTAATTTGTGGGTATTAGATAATTGAATATTTCCGTACAATATTGGAATAGTTACAGGCTGATTTTGCTCCTCACTGGTGAATGCAGCACTAGTTGACGGCATATTTTTAGGCGAACTACTACAAATATTAGACGGTAAACCTTCCGTCGATTTCTCTACAGATCTTTTTCTTCCTAAATTGGGTATCTTTTCGACCGGCTCTATCAAAAAGTTGCCGCGACTTGAGGAAACTTTAAGTTTGGCCGGAATGGGTACATTTTTTTGGCATTTTTGAACAAAATATTCTATCTTATCTTGAACTTCAATGTTTTCAATCTCATCTACCGGCTCAGCAGGTTCGATGGTCTTGCTACGCTTACTTGTACTAGGCGAATTTTGGGTTTCGCCGGTTCTTTTGCGTGATATTGGGACTTCTAAGTGAGAAGATGTGATAGGAGGTGCAATAAATTTATCATCAATGCAAACTACACTACATTCACTGTCGCTGACGGAATCGTCTGTATTTGATATATCCGGTGGTTCTAATTTAATATCAATGTCAGAGGATTGCAACACTTCGTTATCATATTCCTGCGATTCTTCTGTTTGAGAGTCCAGAACTTCAAATATATATTGACGTCCATCGGTATCCGGTTGAGAATATAAAGAGAAAGCTAGGATATCATGAAGTTTCAACTTATAAAATAATTTAGTTTTGATCAATTGAAAATTTACAAACGTTCCATTGAGGCTCTAAAAATTAAGAATGATTTCACTTTTTGCCACTTACAACTGTGAACGTGAAAATAGCAGTATCATAATTCATAAGTGAAAACAGTCCAGTTCATTGTCTTGGTTATACAGATGGGGCAAAGCAGAAATAAACACATTTAATAAAGAAAATGCATCCAAAATAAAATTTGTATTAAATCTACTTAAATTTTAAGTAGATTTGTGGTTAGTATGAACTATTTATATATAATTTAAAATTAATTAATAAAAATAATAAATAAAAAAAAATAATTATCAAAACATGAAATGAAACTCGCAAAATTTTTATTTTTATTCAAAAAATACTGGCCATTTAATGATAAAAATACTGACCAAATACTTAGTTCTCTTTTGTTTATACCGGGTGCTGAATGAGTTAGCCGAACATAAGAAATTAACATGTAAAAACTTATTTATGCAAATTCCTGCTTCCCTAATTATTTTCGAGAAAAAATGAAAGACACAAAAATAATACAGAAATATAAACTACAAATGACAAGAGCATTAGATTTCATCTAGCTATTACTTAAAACGTCAAAAAATGTTTTCGAAATTGTTAAAATTTTCATTTATCGCACTGGCCATCTAATAAATTCAATTTAATTCATATTTTCAAAAATAATTACCATGGAAACTTTCATGGCCAGTCTGATAATTGAAACTTTTAACAATTTCAAAAACATTTTTTGACAATTTAAGTAAAAGCTAAATGAAATTTGTAGTTTATATTTGTCTTGCATTTTTTCTCTAAAATAATTAGGGAAGCAGGAATTTGCATAAATAAGTTCCTATGTTCGGCTAACTCATTCAGCACCTGGTATACATTTTTCTATTTTGTCACTCCATTTCTAACTGACAGCGACTTAAACAAAACTCGGTAAAATGCAAAAAGTAATTTCAGCTTTTTTTGTTTAAATCGCTGCGAGTTAGAAATGAAGCGAAAAAATGTATAGAAACAAAATTAAAGGCCATGAAATTTGCAACCAAGAATGTCTGAAAAGTTTTGCTGTAAAATTGATTGTTATGTCGCAAAAATCAATAGCCTTGAAAAGACACAAATTACATTGCTAACATAGGGCTGTGCCGATAATTCTGTGAGCCAATGTATGTATATGTTACGGTCAATGATGACAATTCGGTCATTAACGTCAATGGCCGGCCAATAACGTCAATGCCCAGCTTAGTTGGGCATTGACGTCTTGACCGGCCATTGACGTTAATGACCATGCATTTTCGGCGATGTTGACATTTAAAATTTCATGTGTGGTTTTTACATCATTGTCCGGGCAATGACGTTAATGCTCAATAGGGGGTGGGCAATGATGAAACTATTATTCTATAGATTCCATCTGAAAGTAATATATTAGATGTACCCTTGCAATTAATAATAGTTATTAAGGGATACTGAAAAGTTAATTTTGTTAGAAAATATTAGTGATACGACCAAACAAAATGAGATTACTCTTAGACAAGCAGCAGCTGAAAGCAGTGTTTTAAGAAGCCTGGGTTACAAGCGTTGTCTTTGCGAGGGTGAATGTAAAAATAATAAATGTGCGTGTCGCACAAGAACAAATTCGCAATTTACTCTCGTACCAGAATAAAAATGATTAATTTAAAAAAATTTTATTTTATTATTTTTTAATTTATATTATTTTTGTTAATAAATAATGATTAAGTATATTATAATACAATGAATACAACATATGTACGTAAATATCACTTCTGACAGTTAGCTGTCAAATTTAAATCGCCATTTTGCTGTTCTTTATAGTGGTTATTTCATAATATCATCATTGCCCAATCTATTTTGGCCATTAACGTTATTGACCGGTCAAAGACGTAAATATTACAATCAGATGAAAATATTTACATCATTGCCCACCGTTAACGGGCGTTGACGTCAATGGCCGGTCAATGACGTTAATGGCCAGCTTCAATGGGCATTGACGTCATTGCCCGGCCATTAAGGTTAATGCCCAATTTACGTCATTGACCGTAACATATCGTCGGTTTAGAGGTAAAACTCATTAAGGCCTTACATACGTCTAGCAGCGTCAAAAATTGGCTAAAATAACTACTTTTTTTTAGTAGAGATAACAATAGAAATTAATAAAAATAAATAGTACACATTGTTTATTGGCATTTAAACTTTATAAAAAAAATTATTTCACTTTATTGTTACAAAAATTATTATATAAAAATTCACGTGATCCACAACAAGTTGTTCCACGGTCGGCATCATATCTCTAGTAAATGTTGATCGATCTTCAAAATTAAAAAAAGATCTTGTAAAATAAAGTTGTAGTTATAGTCTGTCGAGCCAGAATTTTGATATTTTGATTTAAACATTTTATAAAAATAATTAAAGTGTAAAATTTGTGATGTAAAAAGCATACTTTTTTTAAACTACCATAAATTGCTTAATTTTTCGAAATTCAAAATTCTGGCTCGACAGACTATAACTACAACTTTATTTTACAAGATCTTTTTTAATTTTGAAGATCGATCAACATTTACTGGAGATATGATGCCGACCATGGAGCAACTATTTTTTTTCTTATGTTGTGGATCACGTGAATTTTTATATAGTAATTTTTGTAAAAATGAAGTGAAATAAATTTTTTTATAAAGTTTAAATACCAATAAACAATGTGTACTATTCATTATTATTAATTTCTATTGTTTACCCTACTAAAAAAAATTTTAATTTTAGCTCATTTTTAGCGCTGCTAGACGTACAGTGGCTCCAGAAATTATAAATACACTCCTATGTTAACCATGTTAAACGGACATTTTCATGATCCTTTTTCTCATATAAAAATCGATTTTATAGCAAAATGTTTCAAATATTTTTTGTTGCAAATTTCATTCCATTTATTTTTCTTTCTATACATTTTAAAGTCGCTGTCACTCAGAAACGGCGCGACAAAATAGAAAAATGTATAGAAACAAAAATAAAGGGAATGAAATTTGCAACAAAAAATATTTGAAACATGTTGCTATAATATATATATATATATAATCCTTTTCCTATGTTATAAGCTTTGGGTGAGAATTCTTTACCTTATATTTTGCTATAAAATCGATTTTTATATGAGAAAAAGGATTATGGAAATGTCCGTTTAACATGGTTAACATAGGAGTGTATTAATAATTTCTGGAGCCACTCTGTATGTAAGGCCTTAAGTAGCATAAATAAAATCCTATATTTTAAGGGGCGATTGTAATTTCCACCGATGGTCAAAGGGTCCCATAATCCCATATGTATATTCCACCGGCGTACTAGGCAGGTAGACTGGTCAGACATTTAATCTTTTAATTGTTAAGTTTATAATTCGTCGTTAAGTAGGTAAGACTTTGACTAGGTTATTAAGTTAGTTAATTTATATTTTTGATTAATAAATTATGTAAATGTTACATCGCGTTTTTTCATACACTGCATAAAAATTGTATTAGGTTACTTATATGTCTGATTTCATAAAAATTTTAATGGGCCGTTAAATTGGAATTTATGGGAATTATGGAAATTATTCCTTAAAGCTAACAAACCAATAGAAATCATCCGTTAACTTTAACGGCTTGTTAAAAGGTTTATGAAATCAGGCATTAATTTATATTGTTTATTGATATATAGCAATTTTGAAGTAGGTTATTTATCTGTCGAAGTTATTTGTTGACTTTGCATTTAATTAACTGAGCCCCCTCCCCTTGAAAATTTCTTTAACAAATTTTTATTTTTTCGGCGTTTGATTCCATACTAGTTGAAACGGATAAAAATGAAAACTTTTTAATGTTGAATGACAGCGAAAATCATTTAATTATATTTTCTAAATTAACCCTTTCCAGCTTAGGGGCCATCCATAAATTTCGTCCTACGTTAGGGGGTTGGGGGGGCATCTCAGATTTGTGACAAAAATGTGTCAGGGGGTCTGGGGGGGTTTCAAATATTGTGATGTCACAAAGTAAAATTTTTAAAAATAGATTTTTTTGATCCATGGATCGGTTGTAGCAACATAAGTAGCGCTTGCGTGCGTTTTTTCATGCGGCAAAAAAAAATTAAATATTAATAAAAATAAAATGTTATTTCAGACCTGTAAAATTGATTTAATTTAAGTTAGTTGTTAAAGAAAATTTTAGTTAAAATAGCAGGAAAGTGTTGTTTTGATGACGATTTTCGGTAAAATATTTTGATAGTTTCATGGTCAATAAAAAACCTCTTCCAAAGGGATTTTAATTTTATTAATCTGGCTATTGTACACCTACTAATACGTTATAATCCCTAATTACGCTGACCATTTTGGAAGGGCGGATTAATTAATGACCGTCGGTGGAGTTTACATACGTCCATTTTAAGACGTTTAAACACATTTTTCAATCAAGAATTTCACAAATACCTTTCAAGCGGACTTTGATTATCTTACAGTGACTGTTTTCCTACGTAAAATTTTACACGTTGTTCCACAAAATGTACAAAACCAATTTTGGTAAGAAATGTCACTTAGTGAGTTTTACTTCTAAACCGACGATATTATACTAACATTGTGGGGATGTAATTAAAATTTGGACCGTGCAGGAAAATATTTAAAAAAATTTTTGTTGTTATTTTTATGTTAATCTGTTGTTTTAATTTTTTTGAGATCGAAAGGAGTTGTGATTTAAAATTCAATTTAAATTTATATTATTTTAATAATATATTTTGAATTTATTTGAGTTTTTCAAAAAATTTGTACCACTGCATTGCTATTTGCATATTCACAATTGTGTAAAAAGAATTAAGCGTGACAGATATCACGGTAAATTCACGTCGCAGTCATCCTAATGAAACACCTAATTACCTGATTATCCCCAACGTATAAGTCACCCATTCCATTGGCAATAAGATAAGCATGATTTCGAGAAACGTTTTTGTTGTAGCAAATTATATCGGCCGTAGCACATCGACCGACTGACATTAAGGGCATATCCACATTAATTTTAGTCCGGGTTTCTTTATTTAATAAAACCCACTGCGGCTTTTGGTCCATTGTGCTAAAAAAAATTAAAAATCATTTTGCAGTTATTTGAAGATGCAAAGCAAATCCTGAAAAATAAAAATTTTATTCAAGTTCCTGATAACCTACTTATGTAACTTGTTACTAAAAATAAAGAAAGAATTTTGAATGGTAATATTAAAGATTTACTGAAAAATTTTAAAGGCTATACCGGGAAGAATGCTGGGAAAATGGACTTGTAATCGATTTGACTAATTTTTTTTACTACTGTTTGAAAAGGTCTAACTTTTCGATATTCGTACGAGTAAAATAAAAGAAGTTTTTTTCGCACTAGTGGGTAAATAGCTATTTACGTACGAGCTAGCGAAAGTGATCAATTCCGGAAGTGTAAGCAAAATATCAGAACGAGCGCCAGCGAGTATCATTTTCCATAAGTTAAAACTACAAATAATGCTATACTTTCCAAGGTCTTGGATGAAAAGTAATTTTTTCACGCACGCATGCGTTATACATGTGCGCATTCAAACACTAACCCCAGAAATGATTATAATAATTACTGGTCGGTGTAAACTATAGATGTTCTATATTAACATCTATGGTGTAAACTCCGTAAATTAGCAAATTCGGCAGGTAAAAAGGTTTAGGTTTTAATTATAATCAGTTTTCCTCGTCAACTTGTTGTACACATGTAATTTCAGACAATTCTAACGATTTCACTATAACTTTTGTTACGGGTACGGAACCAAGCACAATTTTGTCACTTTATACTTTTTATTAATACTTAAATTAATACAATATTATATAACATATAATATAACAGATTTTCGCTATAAACAGTCAGTTTAGCATGTAAACAAAAATCTAGGGACCAAATATTTACTCGTTATAGCTATGAGTTATAGCCGATTTTTCGTTATAACCGGTACTGGTTATAGAGGGGTTCTACTGTATTAACTTTAAATTGGTTAACGATTTACACCACTACTATATAAGTAGTATCTGATGCTTAACCCTCCGTGTGAACTGTTATTTTCACTAACTTCGTCTGAACTGTGGGTCTTTTACGGACAGCACTCGATTTCTAGCCGAATAGTCGAATACTCGCGATATACAAATTATATGCTTATTATTTCACTTCTATACGTTATATTCAAAGCAGTTTTACATCTGTAATGCCTATGACTTTTTTGATTTTTCGAAATTAAAAAATAAATTATAACTGTTTTCAATTTTTTTTCAAAAATTCATATTATAGCAATGAATAGGAAAAAAATAAAACCCTTTCATATTTAGATTATTATGGGATTACTCTACATAAAAAAAAATAAATTAACAATGCTACCTGAAAAAACTATACTTATTTTGAAAATTGAAAGGTGTATTATTTCCGGTATTAACTCTGTATGCACAATTTGGGTTTTCTATCGAACAGGTAACAGGTAGCGGGGACCGTAAATTTTTAATAAACGAAATGAAAACTACAGTTGGTAAAGATATTTTATATCATAAAACAGTAACAGTTTTGTCAATATAAAGCAGGTCTTGAAAAGAAAAAATTTAAAAACTCTTTTTTTTTTAAACTTATTTCGTTCTGGAATATTTTCATCGCCATCTTCGTCGGCCGATTCCTCGTCTTCAATTTCACTTTGTAAATTTTCTTCGTCCTTTCATTGTCTGAAATTTCATCATAATCTGGTTCTTCGTTAGATTCCAAAATTCTTAAAACTGCATTAGCTCTCGACATTATTAAGCTTCAAAATATTTCGCGCACTTTAGTACAATTAATTGAAAAAATTGTTTATAATTCATTATCTAATAGTCTCTATTAGGAACTGGATTTCACACATAAAAATTTAAAAAAAAAACAACACATAAAAAACTTAACAACAATAACTTTTACTAACGCGGTGTGAACTATGGGTCGTTTAAGGAATACTAACAACTTTGAACGCTCTTAACTATGCAAATATTTAACTAACTTTTAATTGCTTGCAGGTAAGAACCCTGCTACCTAACAACTTTTATTAGGAAGGGTTGTTAAATTTTTCTATTGGTCCATATTAAAAGTACAAGCATCTAAAATTTCGGGCAGATCCGAACTGCGGCGCGGTTAATCCCGAATCGGATTAAAAAAAAGGTTCAACAATAATACAGGGTAATACAACAAACTTAAAAAAAAAATTGCCCCCCCCCCCCCCCGAAAACGGGGTAATGTAAACTGGGCCAAAAAACTACCTGAAAGTGGTAAACTGGGCCAAAAGCAAATTTCACTAAAATTTTGAAAATGGTAAACTGGGCCAAAGGCTCTTTCAAGTAACATTTTGAAAGTGGTAAACTGGGCCAAAATTAAATTTAAGGTAAAAGAAGGGGTGCAGGCAGGGTGTGCCGTTCTGAATTCTTTTTTGTTATTATTTAAAAAAAAATATCAGAAGCTAACTGTAACCTACTGACCGATCTACATCCTCGCGCCCGATCTACCTTTTCGCGCTGATTTGTTTGTTTTCAGCTTTAGTTTAATTTCTTATATAAATAGTGGGAAATTTATGTTTATAGTTAACAATTTTCGACAAAAATTTACGGATAGTAAAATTAATATCTTCGGGTTGACTTCCGACTTTTACGGAATACATTCCAACAAAACATGAAATTTGTAAATTACCTATTTTTATTTTTTATTTTTATTTATACACATTATATAACAAAAAACGAAATGTATTTAAAGTAACCGAGGAGTACTGTAAAAAGAGACCGTCTTCAGAAGCTCCAACCGCGATATTTCTTGTGTACTGTATTTTTGCATCAGTTTCTCAACAAGTGACTGCCTTAGTTCAGAATTATCGTTTCGAATCGGCGGTTTATGAAGACTGTTCAAAGCTACGTATACTTTGTTTTGTTCCTGTTTTGTTCTCCTTGGCCGGTTTTCACTTCCATTGCTGCCAACTTCTGATGCACTTCTGTAATATTGTTCGGTAGAGTACCTATACTTTTACGCCGTAGGTTATAAACATTCCTTTTAGCACATAGCAAATCGGATTTTTCCAAAACCGTATATCCAAACACGTTTGCATAAGTTGTTGCGGTGTTTCTAATGGTTGTTCCGTAGCTTTCAGTTACATTCGACTGTTTGTTGTCTGTTTAAAAGCCTCTCATCACATACAATATGTGTGTGGTTTGCTCGAACAGAGGTAATCTGCATATTCGCTTCGCAGGTTCCCAACACTTTAACAAACGCCGTACAGCTTCTGTTACAACACCTCCATTTTTGTTCGCCCGTCGTTGACATATGCCGTTGAAAAGAAAACTTATTTTGTTCATAAATCATTAACCGATTTCCTCCCTGACCCGTTGTAAATGTAATCTGACTCATTTTCCAGCTTCCTCAGTAATTTTGGATATATTATCTTTGTAAATAAGCAATTTTTCTTTTGTACCATCATATGAAATGAAAACCCTTGATATAGTGAAATAAAATATTTTTTTAATTACCACCAAAAAAAATTGATTTTTAAAAATTCTGCTTAGTACCTAAAAAATTCTGCCTTTGGCCCAGTTTACCATTTTCAAAATTTTAGTAAAATTTGCTTTTGGCCCAGTTTACCATTTTCAAAATTTTAGTGAAATTTGCTTTTGGCCCAGTTTACCACTTTCAGGTAGTTTTTTGGCCCAGTTTACATTACCCCATTTGGGTATACAAATTATCGTTCAACCTCCTCTTTCTGGGTACCATTCGAGGAGAAACACCTCGAGGAAGCTACAGTTCGAATCAAAAAGTCAAAAATTTGAAAAATTTGAAAACCAGTTTAATTAAAGGTGCAGATTTACATCTTTGCACACATAATTAGAGAGTAAATTTTCGTTCGCCACCTTCTTGAAATGTACCGTTTGATGTGCAAGACCTCGAGGAAACGACAGGTCGCATCTGCGGGGCTCAAAAATCGCGCTACGCGGGACACGGGGTGTAAAATCCGAAAACATCAAAATTTCATAAACGTCAAACTTGAATTAATTTCCGAAAATTTTTGGAATCGAGTTGCTACGCGACTATACTTGCTTTAGAGAGAGATGCGACACGGCACGATTAAATAATTTGGATATAACAAATGGTGGTCCAAAAGTAATTGACCTTGAACTTTTTTCATTTTCTTTATCATTTCCACAATTTTCAACAAATTTTCACCATTTTCAGCTGGCCTCTAAGTTTAACTATGATTTACATTTCTGCCAAATTTTTGGTTGCGTGGTTTAACTTGTGCAATTGATACTATTTCATTTCATGATCCCGTAACCACATACAGACAGACATACAGACATACAGACATACAGACATTTGGTTGCGTGGTTTAACTTGTGCAAGTGATACCATTTCATTTCATGATCCCGTAACCACACACAGACAGACATACAGACGAACATCCAACTAAAATTCATCAAAAACTTATCAGGGCATGATAAGGAACATTTTGATGCAAAAATTTCGATTTTTGATTTTTGAGTGGATTCCAATACTTTCCCTTATACATACGTATACATATGGGGAAAGTAAAAAATATATTGCAAATAGTGTAGAAAAGTACCAAAACGGAGAATTATATCGTTTTTCTTTCATCAAAGAAGTTTCGCACCATTATCGTGGATGTAACAAACTTGCGTAAAGTATAATTTAATTATTTATATAACTTGTATAATACATTAATAAAAAAAATTGATTTCAAATATTTAGTATTAATCCCTTCAACTTTTTCTAATCTGGATTATTAATCCCTTCTTGTACCTGTAAGTGGCCTCGCCGCAGTTCAGACTTTCACTAAACCACACCTAAAGTAACCACGCCGCAGTTCGTACCATTTTAAGTAGGGTCAACTTGACCGCGCCGCAGTTCGGAAAACCCCAAAATTTCAACTGTTCCTTAAAAGACCCAGAGATCAAACGCAGGGTTAATAGCTAATAACTGATTTTGTTGATTGCGGATAAGCTTTATATACCTGATACTTGTTTTTGAGTTTTAGTAACTTGACATATCTTAAACACAATTATCGATTTAAGATTAATTAGTTTATTTCCAAGAAATTGTATGAAAGAAGCATATTGTCTTCAATTCTTCATATAACTAGAAAACATGTTATTTGATTGACAATTTGAAGTTACAATATAAGTTATTAGTTTATTTGTGATAATTGTTGTCATCTTTATGATCTAATTTAAGCATAACTAGCAGGTATTGAAGCATGACTAATTAGTTCCTTTTTTTAACGATTATTGGTGTTTACATTTCTTAAGAAAGGATGAGTAATCGTCCGAAATAGCTTGTTAATTATTAATTATTTAAATAATAATTATTGGATTAAAATAGGTGAATACCAGCGACTTTTATCAATAATTACGTTATTTGCGCTTCTACGATGATTAAAATATTTTTTGGGATTTTGTTCAATTGAAGTTTTTGTTTATTATATGTAGATACCGGATTAATAAGCACGAATTTTTGAAAAATAAGTACTTAAAAAAGCACGTTATTTTACAAAAATAAGTTGGAACAAAAATAGCAAAAAAATAGGAACTTAGAAAATAATATTCGAAAGAATAAACAAAGCATTTTTGTTTATTTTATAAAATATGGTATTTATTGATAGAAAAATGTGCTACCTACAATTTCTAAAATTTTGCTTTGGTAAAAAAAACGTTACTTTACGACCAATAATTCCAGAGATAATCAGTGGAAAAAAGTTGTATCTCTTTTTCAAAACTTTAAAATCGCTTTCCTGAAAAATGGGTAAAAATGAGTTACTGCTTTGTTCCTTAAGGGTGTCGATAACACATCGCTCAATAAGTCCGTAGGATGACATATAGATGGCAACACAAATACAGAATACTTATGATTTTTAGAAAGTGGCAACCTTCAAACGATAACCTGTCAAAATTTCATGACATTCGGACTATTATTTACCAAGTTACAGTGTGAACAATTAAATCAACTTTTGTGAATTGAAAAAAATGGAAAAATCTGAATTTCGTGTGCTCATTAAGCATTGCTTTTTGATGGGAAAAAATACGGTGCAAACTAAACAGTGGCTTGACAAATGTTATCCGGACTCTGCTCCATCGAGGCAAATGGTTGAGAAGTGGTTTGGTGACTTTAAACGTGGTCGTACGAGCACCGATGATGCTGAACGTTCCGGTCGCCCAAATTCGGCAGTTACTGAAGAAAACATACAAAAAGTCCACAAAATCGTCTTATCCGACCGCAAATTGAAATTGAAGGAGATTGCTGAGGCCGTAAAGATATCTGAAGGCAGTGTGTTTACCATTTTGCATGAACATTTGGGTATGCGGAAGCTTTGTTCGAAATGGGTGCCGCGTTTGCTAACACCGGACCAAAAACAACAACGAATCGATGATTCTGAGGCATGTTTGGCCCTATTTAACCGTGATAAAAAGGATTTTTTGCGTCGCTATGTCACAATGGACGAAACATGGATCCACCACTTCAATCCTGAGTCAAGTCGGCAGTCGGCTGAGTGGACATCAGCCGGTGAAAGCCGCCCAAAGCGCCCAAAGACTCAAATCTCTGCTGGCAAGGTTATGGCCTCCGTATTCTGGGATAGTCATGGTATATTGTTCATAGACTATCTTGAGAAAGGTAAAACAATCAACAGCGAATATTACATGGCATTATTGGAACGATTGAAGGCTGAAATCGACGCAAAACGACCGCACATGAAGAAGAAAAAAATTCTCTTTCATCAAGACAATGCACCATGTCACAAGTCGATGAAAACGATGGTGAAAATGAATGAATTGCACTTCGAATTGTTGCCCCATCCACCGTACTCGCCAGATTTGGCCCCCAGCGATTATTGGCTGTTCTCGGATCTCAAAAGGATGCTCCAGGGAAAGAGATTTGGATCGAATGATGAGGTCATCGCCGAAACTGAGGCATATTTTGAAGGGAAAGATAAATCGTTCTACAAACATGGTATCGAAAAGTTAGAGAAGCGTTGGACTGACTGTATCGCCTCAAAAGGAAACTATATTGATGAATAAATTCAAATTATGTCAAAATATTGTTGTTTTATTAGCTATCCTACGGACTTATTGAGCGATGTGTTATGTTATTAAAATTATTTACAATGTAAGCTTTTAACACCGAAAATCGGCGGTCGTTTATGAGCTTAGCTTACTTACAAATAAAATGTCCTAAACTAAATGTCCGGTCATAAAATTTAAAAGTTTCTTTGAAATATCCAAATATTTTTTTAAAGTCCTGTTATTTTATTAGAAAGTTAGGGTTACCTTATATTTGAAATTTAATCATAAAAGTAGTCTTAAATTTACAAAAGGCAGTGTACATCCGAAAGTTAAATTTTAAACTCGAAGATAAGTTCAAAATAAGTACAAAAGTAGAAAATAAGTTCAGGTATAAACAAATAAGCAAGAAATCATAAAAAAAAGCATTTAAAACTAGACGTTAAATTGCATCTTTTTATGTAATTCGTCCAGATTTCAAATTTCAAAGAGATGCTTTTAAAATTTACAATAAGCAAAATTGCTTAAAATTCGGTCTCTAATTATATGTAATAAAAATGGGATAAAAAAATTATAAAATTAAGACAATTAAGAAATTATAAACCAAATAGGGAATTAAGAATTTTAATTACCAACCAAAATCATTACAGCCGAGTCGCGATAACAACGTGATAAAATTTAAAACATAATTTGATAACATTTACGAAAGATTTACTCATTTAATTAATTAAGCCGTTGTTAAACTCCAATAACTATTATAATTTCTTGTTTACGATAAATGCAATATATTGTTAAATGGGTGCGAGTTGAGTTTACATTTTGGATTACTGTCGATCTTTTTGCTCGGAGTGGAGTTTCTATTTTAAATACTTATTTGAAATATAAATGTATTTTTGTAATTGCATTTAAATTATTATAATAAAAATGTATTTTGTATTTAAATTACTTTTACTCGATTGCATTTTGTTGCTATTTAATTAACAGTTAAATACAAACACTCCAAACATGTTAAAATAAATAAAAATTCTGTAAAATGAAGTCTGATAAATACCCGATGGCAAATATAAATTTTAAGATGATTTTCGAATACAATAACGAGCAAGAAATAAACATCACAAATAAATGGCGATTTTATATCTGAAAATTCTAATGAAATCAATTTTTCAAATTTACTATTGTTTAAGGAGTCTTAAAAACTCGGCTTTAAAATTTTGTACAAAATTATATAGCGATTTCAGTCTTCCCAGAAATAATGTTAAATAACTTATGATTTACTGAGAACCAAGATTCTTCGTGAACCTGTTAATAAACATTTATGAGTGACAATAAACAATCCACAATAATAAGGAAAATTTCAATGAAATCAAAAACATGTTAAAATTTACTGGCAAATCCCTTTTTTTACCCAATCTCAGAATATCTCCGTTTAAAACATTTTGTCTGAAGCCTAAAGGTACGTTTAGATCTGACACTTATCCAGAAATATAGTATGTCAAGTGTCTGACATAAAATCGCATTGACTGTTTACATTTAAGATAGAAATTGCTTCAAAGAAAAACATGAGTATGTGTATATGTTACGGTCAATGATGATAATTCGGCCTTTAACGTTAATGGCCGGACAATAACGTCAATGCCCAGCTTAATTGGGCATCAACGTCATTTTTTCAAATTTACTATTGTTTAAGGAGTCTTAAAAACTCGGCTTTAAAATTTTGTACAAAATTATATAGCGATTTCAGTCTTCCCAGAAATAATGTTAAATAACTTATGATTTACTGAGAACCAAGATTCTTCGTGAACCATAACAATGAACAATGAACAATGAAACCATGAACATGACAATAACGTCAATGCCCAGCTTAATTGGGCATTAACGTCATTGACCGGCCATTGACGTCAATGACCATGTATTTTGGTCATTGTTGACATTTAAAATTTCATGTATGGTTTTTACATCATTGTCCGGGCAATGACGTCAATGCCCAATACAGAGTGGGCAATGATGAAATTATTATTCTATAGATTCCATCTGAAAGTAATATATTAAATGTGCTTTTGCAAATTAATACTAGTTGTAAAGGAATACTGAAAAATTAATTTTGTTAGAAAATATTAGTGATACGACCAAAGAAAATGAGAATACTCTTGGACAAGCAGCAGCTGAGAGCAGTGTTTTAGGAAGTCACGGTTACAAGCGTTGTCATTGCAAGGGTGGATGTAAAAATAATAAATGTGCGTGTCGCGCCAGCAAACAAATTTGCAATTCTAAGTGCCATCATGGGTCACTCCCGTGCCAGAATAAAAATGATTAATTTATTTAAAAAATTTTATTTCATTATTTTTGTTAATAAATGATTATATTATATTGTATTATAATACAATGAATACAACATACGTACGTAAATATCATTTGCCAGTTGGTTGTCAAATTTTAATTGCCATTTTGCTGTTCTTTATATGTATTAGTTATTCTATAATATCATCATTGCCCAATCCATTTTGGCCATTAACGTCATTGACCGGCCAAAGACGTAAATATTATAGTCAAATGAAAATATTTACATCGTTGCCCACCATTAAGGGCGTTGACGTCAATGGCTGGTCAATGACGTTAATGGCCAGCGTAAATGGGCATTGATGTCATTGCCCGGCCATTGACGTCAGTGCCCAATTTACGTCATTGACCGTAACACATACATTTCTCTTCGTTCGAAATTCACAATAAATGTACGAACTGTTTACATTTATCTACCAAAAAGTGTCCTACACTTCTTTCATTCTGCAAAGATTTCTTAACGCGAAAGGTTCACTATGAAAATCTCGAAAAAAAACTGCAGCTAGTGTGATTGTTTTAGAGCATTTAAGAAAAAAGAAGAAAAATCGTTCGATATGGGTTCGCGAGTGGATTTTAAGACGTGAAAAACAAGGTGCTTATAACCAACTAATGACTGAACTTCGTCTAGAGAATCCAGTGGAATTTTCAAATTTTATAAGGATGAAACCAACAAATTTCGAAGAGTTGATATGTAAAATTGGTGCCCTTGTAACAAAACAAGATACCAAATTCAAGAGCTATTAGCGTAGGAAAACGACTTGCTGTAACTTTACGATTTTTAGCAACTGGTATAAGTACAAATCTTTATTATGTTAAGTTCAACAAATTATAGTTTTAGGTATTAAATCTTTATTATTTTAAGGTTAACAAATTGTAATTTTAGGTGATGCTTATGCCAGTCTAAATTATTTATTTAGAATACCAAAATGTACAATAAGTTCAATTGTCTCTCAAGTATGCAATGTTATTATTTCAGCACTAAAGGAAAATTACATGAGTAATTTCGGTTTCGGTTTGCAAGTATGATTGGTGTCAGTTGTTGATTAGGCTGTTAAAAATGATTGTTTGATAAATTTGAAGCAATCGAACTAGAATTACTGTAGGAACTCAAAGAACCACTTGAAAGTCTTTCTTCCTCTTCATGTATCTCCATTATGACTTTCTGAAATTGTCTCTTCATTTTTTTGCGTAGATATTCAGAAGATAGATTTCTCATTTCCGAAGCTACATATTTGCCAAAAATATCATACTGATGGTCTTCTTCGCTCAAAGTTAATACAGCTTTTTGATAAATTAATCATTTTGTTTTGAAGATTCAATTTTCTTCCGTTTATTAGAATTAATTGGGCTTGTTAATGGTATATTTTGTAGAATACTTGTAGATACATCTTGAGAGTTAGGTTGCTCATGCTCATTTTCGGCCTCGACAGTATTATCCTATTAAAAATATTATTTTTTAAAACGACATTTTATTACAGGCACCTTCTACGCCAGAAGAATGGCAAAGTATTAGCGGAAAGTTTGAAAAAAGATGGAACTTCCCCAAATGTTTGAGTGCTATTGATGGACAGCACAGTACTGTGTTAATGGCAATTGTTGATGCCGAATATAAATTCATCGTTGCCACTTCTGGCAGCAATAGAAGAGTTTCGGATGGGGGAGTTTTTAAAGCTAGTGGAATTGCAAATTATATCGACATTGCAGCAAACGGGGGAGAAAAAAACGCATCTTCCAGGACGAAACTTATGTGTCCCTCATGTTTTTGTTGCAGATGATGCTTTTCCATTAAAGCCCCATATCATAAAACCATATCCATTTAACAGCCAAGGTTTGTGAAAATATTTAACTACAGACTTTCGAGAGCAAGAAGAATAGTAGAGAATAATCAATTGATACGTGGTTTAGGTAGTGTAACTCGATATTAACCATATCAATATTTTAGAAAACCCAAAAAATGCACTAGACACTTTTCAGAACTAAAATGTTTAAAAGTTAGCACATGTAAAATACACCTAACTTTTAAACATTTTAGTTCTGAAAAGTGTCTAGTGCATTTTTTGGGTTTTCTAAAATATTGATATGGATAGTAGAGAATGCTTTTGGTATTATGTCTAGTGTATTTAGAGTACTGAGGAAACCTATTCTGATTGCTCCAGAACGTATTGATTCTGTAGTTTTAGCTGTTTGCTGCTTACACAATTATTTATTGTCTGCAAAATATTCTGCAAATGCCTATGCTCCAGAAAGCAGCTTTGACCGTGAAAATTCAGAAACTGGTGAAATAATTCATGGGACTTGGCGAAATGAGGAAATACCGGTCGAAAATTTCTTGCCATTAGAACAACAAGGTAGTAACAACTATTCAATTGATGCAAGACAAATACGGGAGGACTTTCGAGAGTATTTTGTAAGTCCCCAGTAAGTCCCTATACTGCCCATTGGCAGTATGGATTTATGTAACCAATTATTGTTATTAAATAAAAAGTAAATAAAAATATTAATATTTTTTATTAATAATTGTTGAGTCTTGAGATCTTTTATTCAATTAAATTGACCGACGTTTCGAGTCTTTTTTAAATATGACCCATTTTCAAGGCTAAAAATTATACAATAAAATTAAATTATTAAAAAATCTTTAAAAATATTTTTACATGTAATTGACAAATTGTTTGACAAAATAATGTCATAGTTTTTTGTCTTATGTTTTAAACCTAAAGGCACGTAGTTGTGTTCGAGTTTTTTGTGTTTAATTTTCTTCTGGAATTTAATACTTTTTAAGTACGTAATATTTTTTCTACTTTATATAATGTTGTGTGCATTTAATAAAATAATTTTTTTTCATAGAATCTCTCCAATTTTCGATAAACGTGATCAGAAAATCACCATGTCTTCATGGTCTTCATGGAAAATTCTTCAAAAAATTAAACAAGTTCACATGATGAGCTTGAACATTTTCCTACAATCCCTTCATAATTCGTGTCTGAAAGGGTTAACAATGTAAATTGGACATTTTGAAGCCGCTTTTTTTTCATATAAAACTCGATTTTACAGCAAAACTTTTTAGACATTTTTTGTTGAAAATTTCATTGCCTTTAATTTTGTTTATATGAATTTTTTTATATTGTGGCGCGCCGTTTTTGACTGACAGCGACTTAAACAAGACTCTGTAAAACACAAAAACTTTTGACATCTACTTATATACGTATCTCGGAAACAGTGCGATAAAATAGAAAAATGTATAGGAACAAAAATGTAGAGAATAAAACTTACAAGAAAAAATGCTTATTAATATTTTAATTATTTTGTACCGTTTCCGAGATATGACAATATTTTTTGCATTTTACAGAGTCTTGTTTAAGTGGCTGTTAGTCAAAAACGGCGCGACAAAATAAAAAAATCCATATAAACAAAATTAAAGGCAATGAAATTTTCAACAAAAAATGTCTAAAAAGTTTTGCTGTAAAATTGATTTTTATATGAAAAAAAAAGCGGTTTCAAAATGTCAAATTTACATTGCGTTTACATCTGATCTATAATATGTGTCAACACTTATCGCCGGAACTTAAAACATACACCCATACACAGAATTGAACGTACACCCCTATACTAGCAATGTAACTTGTGCCTTTTGAAGACATGTTTTTTCATATAAAAATCGTTTCTACAACAAAACTTATTAAACATTTTTTGTTGAAAATTTCATTTTCTTCATTTTTGTTTCTATACATTTTTCTATTTTGTCGCACCGTTTCCGAGCTACAGGGACTTAAAACAACCTCTGTAAAAATTTTAATAAAACTCCCATAAGAGCAATGTTAATTTTATTAAAATTTTCACAGAGGTTATTTTAAGTCACTCTATCACGGAAACGGTGCAACAAAATAGAAAAATGAATATAAACAAAAATGAAGACAATGAAATTTTCAACAAAAAATGTTTAATAAGTTTTGCTGTAAAAGCTATTTTTATATGAAAAAACATGTCTTCAAAAGGCACAAGTTACATTGCTAGCATAAGGGTGTACGTTCAATTCTGTGTATGGGTGTATATGTCCGACAGAAATTTCTCATCGTTTACATTAGCGACAGTTACTATCCGACATAAAATTCGTGCAATAATAAGTGTCAGATCTAAACGTACCTTAACGAAGCTCTCAGGAGTTTAACAATTTGTAATATATTTTCTTGTTTAGGTTAAAGCAATTTGTATAAGTTTTTAAAAGGTTTAATATGTAACGGGTCGTCTCAAACTTAAGTGTTCAAAACATCCTACTTCAAAATGTAACTTCTCATAACTACTTATTTTTGTATTTTCATATCAGTTGCTGTTTTCGATTTAAGTTGAATAGTTGTAAACTGTAATTTAATAAATTTTCGATTTTAAAAAAAATTTGTTTTAATTGGAAAAATAAAATAACAATAGGTCGTTTCATCTAGCATTGTGATAAAACAAATTAACAGTTGTAGTTAATACATTCAAATTAAAAAAACTTTAAAAGCATTTTTTTAATTGCCCAGTGTTTATGATATTGTAAATGATTACATTTCAAACTTCAAAAGATGATAAAATTTTGGAGAATTTTATACAAGGTGGCTTATGGAAAACAATGAAATCAAAATTTCAAGGAAAAATTTTGTATCCTCTTTTTTTCAGCGATGACTTTAAAATACAATGGGCCAAGAAAGTCTCCGTACGATCCCATATTTTCCTATATTATCAATGTAAATTGCATCGTACGCAAACTTTTTTCCGCCATATAAAGACCGATTTTTCAGCAATATTTCTTAGATATTTTTTGTTGTAAATTTCATTCCCTTCAGTTTTGTTTATATACAGTGACCAGTAAAACTGTTCATAAAAATCTAGTGTTTATTAAATTTGGTTAAAACTCAAAAATAAAATTTTGTTGGCCTATTTTTTAATATTTATTGAAACATAGTAAAAATGATTAATATAATAAATAGTACAAAAATATTAATATAAAAAGTGAAAAAATTAAAAAAATTTTAAAATTATTATGAACAGTATTGCGACTGATCATAAATTGTGTATTTAGAATACAATTTTAGTAATTTATATGGCCTCCTTTTGCTTTTATAATTAATTTCATTCTTTTGGGTAAACTCTCACATAAGTTATTCAAAATTTGAGGTGTTATTTTGTTCCACTCATTGTTAGTCATGGTCCACAACTCTTCCATAGTTTTAGGTTGTTCTTTTGCCGTTAAAATTCTTTTTTTTTTAATGCACCAAAGATTCTCAATGGGATTCAGGTCGGGAGACTGAGGTGGCCACTCCATAACCCGAATCCCATTATTATCGAACCATGTTTTTGTAATTTTGGCGGTATGTTTCGGATCGTTGTCCTGCATGAATAGGGTATTATCTGGTTTACAACCAAACTTAACAAGGCTAGGTAGATATGAGTCACTTAAAATATCAATATAGTCTGTTGCTTTCATAATTCCATTGATTTTCCTCAATATTCCCAGCTTATCTCCCCGAAAGCAGCCCCAAATCATCATAGAACCTCCACCGAATTTCAAAGTTTCATGAAAGTTTCTATCGGTATATCGTACATTCTTGTTATACCATGACCAAATGCGACCATCTGATCCCATGCGATTTATTTTGGTTTCATCTGACCATATAACCAATAGCCATTGCTCTGCAGTCCAATTAATATGGTCTTTTGCAAACTTTAGTCGCTTTTTTTGTGTATATCTGTTAAAAAAGGTCTCTTCATTTTAGTTTTAGCTTTCATACCAGCTTCTTTTAAACATCTACGAACAGTATCATTAGAGACGGTAACCCGGAGAGTCTTTTTAATGGTACTATTGGCCTCTACGGTGTTATCTACAGCTCCAGACACAATTAATCTGCGAATAATTCTTTTTGATTGGAATGAAAGCTTCTGCGGTCGCCCTCCTTTGTTAATTACTTTACTAATTTTAAATTGTTTTTTTATTTTCGTAATAAGGCCTATTGAAACAGCATATTTACTTGCAATTTTTCTAACAGACATATACCATTATAATGGATGCAGCAATGCTCTTCTTTAAACTTTCTTGAATTATTTTAGGCATATTTATATTCTATTAAATGAAAAATTGTTACGAAAATAATTTCTACATAATTAAGTTGGCACTTACTAAAGAAAATTAAAATCAAAAAATTAGTTTAAAGTTATTTAAACGGAATTTAATATGATTTCCTAAGATTACCTGGGATTTCCTAAGATTGCCTGAGATTTCCTAAGATTGTCTGAGATTTCCTAATTTTTCCTCGGATTTCCCAAAATTTCCTAAGATTTCCTCGGATTTTCTCAGATTTCCTAAGATTGCCTAGAATTTCCTAAGATTGCCTGAGATTTCCCGTCACTTGTACACAAAATTTCCCCAGAGATTTTCAATTTTCACAATTAAATAAATCACTTTTTTTAACACTCTCAAAACCGTTCATATAAAATTTTATCTTAATGCTATGGCATTTCTACTACAAATAGTTTTTCTTGCAAATAAGTGCAAGGTTATCAACGTCATAATGTGTAAGACAATATGCATAAATATAGTGGTAAATTCTCGGAATAATTGGAATCATATTTCAATTAATAATGAAAATGTACTTTTTATGAACAGTTATGCTGGTCACTGTATATTTTTATATTTCGTCGGGCCGTTTCCGTTTATTGACTTTAAAAAGTCTCTGTAAAAATTTTATTAAAAAAAAAGAGCAATGTTAAATTAAAAAAAAAATTTACAAAAATATAAATTGTGTGCTGTAGTGAGTCTACTTTAAATTGAAATTGAAAATTTCAATAGCTGAAGCCGAGGGGGAAATCTCGGGGGAAATTTTGTGTACAAGTGACGGAAAATCTAGAGAAATCTCAGGAAATCTTAGGAAATTCTAGGCAATCTTAGGAAATCCGAGAAAATCCGAGGAAATCGTAGGAAATCCGAGGAAAAATTAGGAAATCCGAGGAAAAATTAGGAAATCTCAGGCAATCTTAGGAAATCCCAGGTAATCTTAGGAAATCTGATTAAATTCCGGGGAAATCTGAAGCAATCCGGGAAATCCAAGGAAATCTAGATGAATCCGATTACTTAATGTTATAGAAGTTTCGTTATAATGTTAAATTAATACTTAGAAAATATGGATGCATACACCTTTGTTTTAAATCGGTTTTAATGTTCTTGTTGGTTTTGAATTACAGATTCCTACGCGTACATTTCTTATTGCGTTTATGTGACTAGGAGATGATATACCAGCGGCATTTTGCTGGAAGGTCAGCCCTCGAATAACAATTTCCCAAAGTTGTAGAGAAATATGGCCAGAAGTTTTCGAGAAAATCGACTTTTAAAATATTAACACCGAGGTAGTATAAAGACTGGAAGTAAAGCAGTTGACAATAGCTAGAGTGGCTCTAGAGTGGTCTAGAGAACGGTGAAGTGGTTCGGCTCCCGACGGGGTCCGATTTTTTTTGACTAACAAACTATGTTTATGATAAATTAAATTTTGGTACAAAAAGAACGTCGGGTATACGTACACAGTAAACACGTTAAAATTTTAACTAAAGGAACTAAAATTCTTGGTTAACTACAATAAAACATATAAAATTTTATTTTGATTTGATTTATTTGATTTTAAAAGTCGATTTCCTCGATTAGTTTGAAAGTAGTTATTGTTTAATATAATAGGGGTATTTTTATTAATTTGTTTTATTGTTAGATGTATTAATGTCCCAAATATTCCAATTATTCTTTTAAGGCCTTACATACAGTGGGCCAAGAAAGTCTACGTACGATCCCATATTTTCCTATATTATCAATGTAAATTGCATTGTACGGAGACTTTTTTCCGCCATATAAAAACCGATTTTTCAGTGATATTTCTTGGACATTTTTTGTTGTAAATTAAATTCTCTTCATTTTTGTTTATATACATTTTTGTATTTCGTCGGGCCGTTTCCGAGATATATTGACTTTGGAAAAACTCGGTAAAAATTTCAGAAAATTTAACATTGCTCTTATGGGAGTTTTAATAAAATTTTTACCGAGTTTTTCTAAAGTCAATATATCTCGGAAACGGCCCGACAAAATTCAAAAATGTATATAAACAAAAATGAAGAAAATTAAATTTACAACAAAATATATCTAAGAAATTTTGTTGAAAAATCGGTCTTTATATGGCGGAAAAAAGTCTCCGTACAATGCAATTTACATTGATAATATAGGAAAATATGAGATCCTACGGAGATTTTCTTGGCCCACTGTACGTCTAGCAGCATCAAAAATACGCTAAAATAAATACTTTTTTAGTAGAGATAACAATAGAAATTAATAAAAATAAATAATACACATTGTTTATTGGTATTTAAACTTTATAAAACAATTTAATTCACTTTATTGTTACAAAAATTATTATGGAAAAATTCACGTGATCCACAACACTAAGTTGTTCCACGGTTGGCATCATATCTCCAGTAAATGTTGATCGATCTTCAAAATTAAAAAAAGATCTTGCAAAATAAAGTTGTAGTTATAGTCTGTCGAGCCGGAATTGTGATATTTTGATTTAAACATTTTGTAAAAATAATGAAAGTGTAAAATTTATGACGTAAACCGCACACTTTTTTTAAACTGCCATAAGTTGCTTACTTTTTGGTAATTCAAAATTCCGGCTTGACAAACTATAACTACAACTTTATTTTACAAGAATTTTTTTAATTTTGCAGATCGATCAACATTTATTGGAGATATGATGCCGACCGTGAAGCAACTATTTTTTTCTCAGTGTTGTGGATCACGTGAATTTTTGTAAAAATAAAGTGAAATAAATTTTTTTACTAACAAGGAGGGGACTCCACGTGCGGGTCACGGAATTTAGAACCCTATTGGAGAAAAGTACTTCGTAATAACAAACTCTAGGCCAAGCGGTAGGACCCACTTCTCAAAAATAAGAAAGTTTTTGAAAAAATTTTTAATTAATTTTCTTCATATAGCTGCTCGGTTCCATCAATTAACAAGTACCGGCGATGGATGCGAGGCAGACTCGCTCGCTAGCACCCGGTAGGTCTAGGTTTCAATTCTAGCAAGAGTAAATTTTTTTAAAGTTTTTTTTGTTGTTTGTTTGATTTGTTAATTTACCTACAAAATGATTAAATTATGACGCTATTATTTTAAATTATTAAACACTGATTATCACCTACTTGTTAAATTTTTCGTTTTTATAACGTCATGACTGCAGAGGCATGCATACCATGGAGTATGCCAGGTATTACTCCTGAATAATATAAATCAGTGTTTAATAATTTAAAATAATAGCGTCTTAATTCAATCATTTTGTAGGTAAATTAACAAATCAAACAAACAAAAAAAAACTTTAAAAAAATTTACTCTTGCTGGAATTGAAACCTAGACCTACCGGGTGCTAGTCGAGCGAGTCTGCATCGCATCCATCGCCGGTACATGTTAATTGATGCAAACGAACAGCTATATGAAGAAAATTAATTAAAAATTTTTTCAAAAACTTTCTTATTTTTGAGAAGTGGGTCCTACCGCTTGGCCTAGAGTTTGTTATTACGAAGTACTTTTCTCCCCCAATAGGGTTTTAAATTCCGTGACCCGCACGTGGAGTCCCCTCCTTGTAAGTTGAAATACCAATAAACAATATGTACTATTTATTTTTATTAATTTCTATTGCGATCTCTACTAAAAATAAATTTTAATTTTAGCGCATATTTGGCGCTGCTAGACGTATGTAAGGCCTTAAGTTATAATGTTAAATTTGACTTTAAAATTAATTATTTCAAAATCCAAGTGGGGTATAATTTATTTTATAAATTCTATTTTAATATAAAAACTTATACATGATACATGTAGGTGTATGTACATGTATAAGTACTAGTTATTATTAAAATTACTATTACTTATTTGTATTTCGAATTATTGAGTTATTATAAACGTGTTATTTGTAAAACTATGAAAGAAAGTCTACTTACTCTCTTAATGAAGCGAAATCCAAAAAAATTTTAGGAAATCTTAGGCAACCCTAGGAAATCTTAAGAAATTTTAGGAAATCCAAGGAAATCTTAGGAAATTCAAGGAAATCTTAGGCAATCCAAGGAAATCTTAGGCAATCCAAGGGAATTTTAGGAAATCCGGGGAAATCTTAGGAAATCCAAGGAAATCTTAGGCAATCCAAGGAAATCTTAGGCAATCCAAAGAAATTTTTAGGTAATCTCAGGAAATTTTAAGAAATCCGGGGAAATTTTAGGAAATCCGGGGAAATTTTAGGAAATCCAAGGAAATTTCATAAAAGGAAATCTGGTGTACAAAAATTTGGTTTGCGGTTTCCCCCTCGGCTGAAGCGAAATTTTTCTAAAAGAGTAGGTTAGCGTATTTATTAGAGAGCAAATAAAAGGCTTTTATTTATTTGGTCAATATTTTAAAATACTTTTTGTCAGTTTTTTAATGAAATAGTCAGTATTGACCTGGTTTTTGCTCTTCGGTAGAACTAAAATTAAAGTGGATCCGAGATTTACCGTGGTTGCGTTTTCTCCGTTCCGGTCCTACTAGGTAAAGGGGTGCTACTAAAGAGGGGGTGGGTGGAATAATAGTAAACAATACGGCATCAGACCGGTCGACAGACCGCCGACACTCCCGTGCAAACCCCGCGTCCCGCAAACCCCGTACTTGGTGAGGCACGCGTGAAAACCGGATGGTTACCAACCATTAAAAACATAGAAATCGAGATGTTAACTAACTTTTTAATTATTTCCCAATTTTACTTGACTAATTTTAATTCTAAAGAATTAATTAGTATTAAACGCTCTATTTGGTTTCCCCATGTTAACCAATGTTTTTATTCTAAAGAATTAAAATTCCCTATTTCTATTTTATGTGCGATGCTCAATATTGTCGATATACTGCTATTTTATTGGCACAACAAAATAAATTTTTTTTATTATCAAAAAAAAAACAATTAGCGAGAAGGTGGTCTTGGCTCATAGCATATTTAAGTGCAGATCGCGACAAATATTTTAGATCGATATAACCAGTATTACACCAAACCATTTCACCAACAGTTCTGTTTGCAAAAAGTACACATGACCAACAAAACATTTTATTAAGGGATGTACCCTCTACCATCTAGTATTTATGTTTGTCATACCAATTAGTATTAAATGCTCTATTTGGTTTTCCGATGTTAACCAATGCCTTAAGCCGTTTTCAAGCGGGGCAATATATTGCTAGCAATAAAATGCCGCGATATAGCTGTGCATCAAAAATACCTGCTTTTAAATGAGTAGTTTTCACAAGTACGCGATACAATAACTGGTATGGTAGTATTTAAAAGCATATATTTTTAATACACAGCAATATCCCGGCTTTTTATTGCTAGCAATATATTACCCCGTGTGAAAACGCTCTTACTAAGATCGGAACACGGCCATTTTCTCTAATAACATATCGTTTATCGGCGTATGAAAGACGATCAAAATGTACATTATTTATTAAATAATTGACAATATCCCCACAATTTTGAACTGTGATCGTTTTTTACATTAGTACTAGCAGTCATATTAGCAATTTTTAAAATAATAACTTGGATTATATTTACCTAATACACTTAACAAAACAACACACTAACGTGACAATAACCAACCAATGTAATCTTGTTCTTGTGGCGCAGCCGCACTTGAATATATAGTTAGCTTTGTACAAATGCGCACAAATGTTGCGCAAGGCAAAATAAAAAAACTGAAAAAGTTTAGAACTTAAAAACTTGTGGACGCATAAATTTGAAATTTTGAAAAGATATTTGTGATTATTAGTAATATTGTGATATTAAAAGTGTAATTACGAAAAATACAACATTTTTAACCTCCCTTCTATATTTTTGTAATGTTTAGTTCAGTCGTTATCACGCAGATGGCTCTACAATCGTAGCAGATGTACAGTGACTTTATAGAGATAATAAAGTCTATAAAGTCACTGTCTACTTTTTCTGAAGCGCCCTCCACACTCTCGCGAGAACATCGCGAGAACGCGATGTCAGCGAGAAAAGCGCGAGAAAAGGGCGAGAAAAGAGCGAGAAAAGAGCGAGAAAAGCGCGAGAAAAACACGAGAAACGAAAGTGTGGATAGGTTTCTCGTGCATTTCTCGCGCTTTTCTCGCGTTATCGCCTTGCAAACCACTCCACACTCTCGCGAGAAATGCTATGAGAGAACGAGACAACACGATAAAAGAGAGAGTAGAGCTGAATAGATCACTTTCGCTAGCTCGTACGTAAATAGCTATAATAGTTATTGTTTAGTTGTAACGAATTTTTTTCTTTAAGGTTATATATGGGGTACAGTGAAACAGTTATGTGAAACAGTTATGTTTCACTGTGGCCCCGCATGTATCAGTCTGCCAAATCTTGCCAAAACCAATTAAGCATGGAAAAACAAAGCGGCAGGTAGATATGCTTTCATTTGAAATCCTCTTTAACAACATTGAAGTGCGTTAAATGATCTAGATTTTATTTTTATTATTTTTATTGTTTGGAATACCTATGATATATTTTATGTGCATTGTTTGATTTTGTTCTCTTTTGTTTATTATAAATTTTAAATTCTAAGTTCTTTGTGAATAAACAATAATCGATTTTCCTACATTTTTAATGGTGTTCCACAGTGAAATAAAAAACTTTGTTTAAAAAAATAATAATAACAAAATTATCGTATTTTTAAAAAAATTTCATTTTGATTGAATAAAAACGGGATATTGGGTTTGCGGACTCAAAATAAAACACAAAGGTTACTTCGTCGACGTTTCGAAGGTTATAATAAAATATTATAAATTATAATATAATTATAATGCTCTCTCAAACAACAAAAAAAAACATCATCAGATGTTTTTTGAGAATTATTTTTAAGAGAATTTTGAAAAGTGTTTAAAGTAGCTTAAGATTGTTTTATTTATGTATTTGGATTTTTATATTTACAAATTGTTGACTTTGTTAAAAATTGTGTACGCTTCCCCAGCTGTATATTTCCACAACTGTTGTCTCCTATGAATTTTATATATTTTTTACATCTGGTTACGAAGTCCTGAGGATGAAGGCATTATAACCTTCGAAACGTCGACGAAGTAACCTTTGTGTTTTATTTTGAGTCCGCAAACCCAATATCCCGTTTTTATTCTAATCATCGGACGGGAAGTTTTATTCTATTTTGATTGAAGTTGAATGTATACTTGTCTGATTTATTGACCTAAACCTCGTTTTTTAGGGCAAGCGTAGGTTTGGCAAATTAAAATAAAAAAAATGTTTCACTGTGGAACACTCTCCCCTATGTCTTTTTTTTTAGCATTTTTCTAATTTGCAGTTTTTTCGCTATACATACAAATTAAATTTTCATAGGGTTACATAAGAAAATTTTCGAGAAAAGAGCAAGACAAATTTATTTAGTGTGCTATGAAAACAAAACCTATCTGATAAATTGTTCAAAATTGCCAACATTTTGTTCAAGACATGATACTATACGTACTTATTATCATTTTGTTTTCATAGCACACTAAATAAATTAAATAATAATTAATAAATTTATCTTGCATTTTTCTCGAAAATTTTTTTATGTAACCCTATGATAATTTTATATGTACAGTCACTCCCGATCTTATTCGCACACTCCTATGTTAACAATGTAAATTCAAGCTTTTGAGACCTTATTTGACACAAAAATTATTTTTACAGCAAAACTTATTAGACACTTTTTGTTGGAAATTTCATCTCCTAAATTTTTGTTTATATACATTTTTCCGATTTGTCGCACCGTTTTCGTTTTATAGTGACTTAAGGAAAAAAGCTCATTTTTTTGAATGTGCTAAAAATCTCAATCGTTCTAATGTTGATATTTGGCTCTTTTGGATAAAAAGGTAACCAACCCCTAGCATGGAGCCAATGTATGGCACTTGGCACTGGCATAGATAAGAATTGTCACACCTGTACAGATTGTGAACTTGGGCATATTTTGTACTCAAAACTACTTTCAAAATATGGAAGCGGCTAAAAAAGTACGTATTATTGAAGATAATCGCTTGTTCGTAATCGATTGTGAACCTATAATCGATTATGGATCACTGATCAATACAGCAGGCCCGTAGCCAGGGGGGGGGGCACCTGGGGGCACGTGCCCCACCCCGAAATGTTCAAAAGCAAAAAAAAAATTTGAAAATAAAATAAGTAAATAGATATATTTTTAAAGTGGGAACAAAAAATTTTTTTTCCCGGAAAAATTCTCGAAAGGGGAACCCCCAAAAAAAATTTTTTTATGAGTGCCCCCCCCCCGAAATAAAATCCTGGCTACGGGCCTGCAATACAGTGCCTTTATAGAGTCACTGTACTGATCAATCTATACAATCATAGATTGCCACCTAAATAACATCAATCATATAATTATTTCATACATAAAAAATTGTTTGCAGTTGGTATGATCACACTGAGTGTGAGCTATGGGTCTTTTAAGGAACAGCGATACATGTGTTTTCCATAAGAGCATAAAACGTGACTCACACGAAGGGTTAAATGAGACGTTTACTAAAAACATAATAATTACAGTAACGCTATCGTGTGGTCACGGTGACCCCTAGCTGTTTTGTTTTCTTTCTATAAATAAAACAAGGCAACTTTCGACCACCCCCGTTTGTCAACATACTAAGAGTGATGTAACTTAAAGGTACTGAAACCCATAATGACTAATTTTGAACGAGGCGTAAAATATACACAAATTAAAACTTGCCGTGGTCTCAGTGAGTTAAGGGTTAAAAGAAAAAATACCTCTTAATTTTTTTATTTCGTTGCACCGGTTTCGACATACAGCTGACATTATTTTTTGTGTTTTACAGTCTTGTTAGTCACTGTCAGTTAGAAATGGTGCGACAAAATTAAAGGCAATGAAATTTTCAACAAAAATTGTCTAAAAAGTTTTGCAGTAAAATCGATTTTTATGTGTCAAAAATAGTCTTGAAAAAGTAAAAATCGCATTGCTAGCATACGACTGTGCCATCGAGCAGCTGTGTGGCGTAGTAAAGCACACAGATGCAGACTAGGGAGCGTGAAACCGTGGTTCTAGCCCTGGTGGCGCCGAATACATGCTGTGATCTAGTTGCAATTTGCTATTTATGCAGTTTATAGGATATAATCCTCAACTCTCTTGGTATTAAATAATAATAATAGCTTGACGTTTTTGTCAAATATCTATATTTTAACATTTTTTAAATATTTTATAAAATTAATCAAACCTAGCACTTTCAAAATAATTTGCAGAACTCGCCAGCATTTTGCAACAACTTTCGAATCGATTTTAAAAAAGTAAAAATTCAAATGTTGAAAAAAAAAAATCGGTATTTGCCAATAAAAAATTAATAAACCGAGTCATTTCAAAATAATTGACAGTAGTTATATTCGCCAGCATTTCCAAGTAACGTAAACAAAAATTCTAAATTCTAATATGGAAGGACTAACATGAGGGAGCCCAGTAAATTTTACGGTATTTAAAGCAAAATAGTAGATAATAATTAACCCACTCAGAACTCCACACTCCAGTTGAAAATTATTCGAACTGCTTTGGAACCACATAAAATCTGGGTTTTTAAAAATTAATATAATGAAATTTAACAATAACTTACTACTTTGTTCCTTGCTTTATTTCAGAGCTTTTATCTTTTTATAACTATTTCTCCGATTAATTAACATAAAATCACAATGTATATAATTCAATTTTACCACAACCGCAACCACACCACACCACAAAACCACAACCTAACTCGAAAACATACAAAGCGCAACTGAAACTTGCAATCTCTGATAACAGCTTTCAAGCTTTAAAAGTGGAAGGAGGACGAAGTGAAAATCATCCGATAACCGTAAATTTTTAAAATTTACCCGTGACGAATAGAAACATTCATGGCATTTTAGATTTATCCAAAATTATCAGTCTTTATTTGCTGAAATGTACTATTCTCCCTACTTAGGTTCGTGCGATGGTTCCAAAGGTACTGAGGTTTTAAATTTCATGATGTGATAAAAAAGAATTATCAATGACGGGTTCTTATTGCAACTTATTGCAATTTGAAAAATTATTGCGATATCAAAAATGTATCATTTTTTTTTAAATTATCGAATATTAATTTTATACTGAAATACAGTGCCTCAAATGAATTAGTGTTACAGTCTTATGTTATCAAATTGTATTTTTTGAAAACCGTGTTTCACATATAAAAATCGCTTATCGGACATTTTTTGTTGAAAATTTTATTTTTTTCAATTTTGTTTATATTATACATTTTTTTATTTCGTTGTATTTTTTTACTTACATACAGGTATACGCAGTACACAGATACACTTGACAGGTCAGGATTAAAAATATTTAAAAAAAGATGAATTAATAATGTTTTTGAGGCACCGGGTTTGGCTAATTTTAATATTTTGTATTTTCATGACATTGAAATGTAGTAAGCTTTATACTACTTAAAAAACACTATTTTGATAGATTATTAAGATTACAAGGCTGCCAATAAATTTACGAAATTATACTTTTTTCCAAAAATAACTTCGTGCTGGGGTACGTACAAAAAAGATATTTTTCTATACATCTTCACTCCACCCTAATGAGTAAGTCCTATTTACTAATATCCATTCTATCGATTTTGACATTGATTACTTATTGTGGAATTTATTGTTCTCAAATATTTAAAATATTTGAAAATTAGTATAAAAATTTCTAGTATAAAAACGTCTAGTATAAAAATTTAAATTTGAATAGAGGAATCGTACAATTTGTCGATTTGAAAATAAAAATATTGTTTCTCACGCTAAAAATAATGTAAAACATAAACAAAACTTATCATTTGTCGCTTAGTTGATATCATATCAAACTCCTAAGTTGGAATTTTATAATAGTTGATGATTGTCGTAGTATTTATCTGCATTATTCCTACGTAATATTAAAATAAACTATAATATGAAAATATCAAGACTGGTCAAAAGTTAGGGATACATTTCAAGTTTTAATAAACTGAAGTACAAAATTAAGTCAAATCCAAAAATTTCATTATTTGTTATCGTCATTGAAGCAGGGCCGGATTATCCAATAGGCAAACTAGGCAACTGCCTAGGGGCGCCAATCAGCAAAAGGGCGCTCAAATTATTTTAGCTCATAATGAAACTGAAAAATCTGATAAAAGTCTGAAACAAATGGGTCACTGCAAAATTTTGGATTATTGGAAACCGGAATTTTAATTGAATCTTGGTCCAACATTTTGAATAAATGTGGCAAAGCCAGCAAATCTTTTCAAAAAATCAAAGCAGATTTAGAGATTAGACGTTTACCAAGAACGTGAGAAGGAATAGTCAAATATTTATGAATATAAAAACGATTTAAAGCGAACGAAGACTTGTAAAAGACAGTTTGGCAAAAGTAAGTATGGGGAAGTCGAGTTTGATGGGAAAGCTAAAATGAGAATTAACACTTATCTGGAATTGTAGACAGATTAAAAGAAAAATTAAAAAAAGGGTAACTGTCTATAGCAAAATTGAAAATAATTTTAGATTTTTAAATAATTTTTTAAATAATTAAAAAATGGCAATTTACGCAATTATTCAAAAAATCTTCAAACCATAATTATGCTGTGAAGACATGAACTTGGAATTTTCTGAAGAGTGCATTTAATTCAAATACTTTATTGAAAATATTGAAGTTTAGCAATATGAAGGAAATTTTAACTTTTATTCAAGAGAAAAAATTGATTTTAATGTTTCCCAATTTAGAAATTGCAACAAGAATATTTTTAACCAAAATACAAATGAGGAAAAGTCATTTTCAACTTAAAAGAGAACAAAAACATATTTAAGAAATTAAATTTCTGAAGAAGGACTTGGCGAATTTAGCTATTTTCTCTATAAATAGTGAGCTATTCAACACTGCCGATTTTGAAAAAGTTATAACAGAATTTGCAAATACGAAATTCAGAAGAAGAATTTAATTTTTGTAATAATGTATTTCGTCATAAAATAATAATTATCGAATACAATGTTCTCTTTATATTTTTTATTAGTTATGAATCAACTCAGGAGTATAAAACTATCACAAAATATGTAAATAATTTTACAAAAAATTGGTGCCTCCGCGAGAACTGGTGTTAAGATAAATACATATAATTGTATTTGTAGGACGATAATTTTAAATTTAATAAATTTCAAAAATTTAGTAACATTGAGTCTGAGCGCGAAATTTTCTAGAAAATTTTTTTTTTGGCTGGAGGGGGGCGCTTAAAAACTTTTGCCTAGCCTAGGGGCGCATACATTAATAATCCGGCCCTGCATTGAAGGGTTCCGCTTTCGAAGTACTAATACATAAACTTTACATACTAACCTGGAATTTACTCACAAAAAGATATCAAAATGAAAAATGAACAATTTATTCCCAAATAAAAGCAATATTTGAATTAGCTACTTTATTTAAATAAAACGGTGCAATGTTAAGGAATTAAAACAACCTGTTGTGATGTGTAAAGCCAGAGGCGGAACTACCGATATTATGCATTTTTAACGATTCACAAACTCGCAAATAATAATTTTTCGAGTGCTGCCATATTTATAAACAATTTGCTATATCATGCAAAAGCTTTCAATAACTTTATTTTAGAAGATATTATTTAATATTCAATCTCTAAAAATCAATTTTAGGGAATTTAATGAAATTATTTAATAAATGAGAACCACATTTTATCAAATATCAAACAGAAATTATGTTCATTATATTATATTATATTATATGTACATATAATTACGTTTATCCAATTAAAACAAATGTTTTTAAAAATTGAATATTTATTAAATTAAACATACAACTGTTCAAGTTAGATGCAAAACAGCAACTGATTTAAAATATAAAAATAAATGCATCGAAAGTTACATTTTGAAAGTGGGGTGTTTAAAACACGTAAACACTTGAGTCGGAGACGACCCTTACATGTAAAACCTTTTTGAAACTTATATATTAATTACTCTAGACTAAACAAATAATTATATTATAAATTACTAGAAGTGTTAAAACCTTTTTAAAACTTATATTAATTACTCTAGATTAAATAAATAATTATATTATAAATTATTAGAAGTGGTCTTTAAAGGTTCGTTAGACATAACTCCTCCCCCCTTAGTAAAGAACGTGTCCGGTGAAGCTTGGACACTGTGACTTTCTGATAATTCAAATTCTTCATTTTTCTTCCCCTTAACTAATGATTTAATTTTATTTCTAAAGAGATATAATAATGCAACAAAAATACATAAAACAATAATAATAGTTGTGATAAAATGTGTAACATGCATTACAGGATGTATTTTGATGTGATGTTCCAAACTTTTTGCTTCTTCTTTTAGATCATCTAAATTGTCCAAATGGTTTAATTGCAAATTTACAATTGCGCTAGCCTGATAATCTTGAATTGCTAATGGATTATTAAAAGTAAAATTATTAAATGTATTTACATAAGTTTGATCGTCTATAATTATTTTACAATTGTTTTCAGATGAAATTAACGCATTGTTTATCACTTCGAGATTATTAATTTTATCATTGCATTCTTCAATTACGCTTAACTTAGTTTTACAAGAAGTTAGAACTTTTCCGTTTTTAAGTTGTCCGTAAAGTTTATAATTATTGTTAGCTAATGCATAAGTACAATTATTGTTATTATGAATAAAAGAGCACTTGTTCACTTGGGGTTTGTCTACACACACGATTGAGTTTTCGATCACTTGACACTTTTCGTCAGTCCATAATTCTTTTCTAACACTTTGCAGATGGTACTTCGATGGCGGAATTAGCACCTTGTTTTGCAAATCGGGAATTGGATAAATTCTTGTGTATTGGTAAATGGATGGATCCAGGATAGGTACATTAAGTATACATGTAATAAAATCTCTTGTTGCAAAAATTTGAAACTTTGAAAATTCTAAAATCTTAAAAATATGAACGGTATCTAATTCGAGTAATTCTGATTTTTTATAAATTAGTTTTAAATGATTTATAATTTCAATTAATTCTTCGTCCGATATTATTTCTAAATTTGTAATTTCCGAAAAGGCTAATGAGATGGTTCTTTCAATACTTTGGAGAATGTTTAGTAATTTTAGACTGATGTAATTGTTGTACTCTATCATTAACTGGGTATCAAGAGAATTACTTATTTTATTTATTGCATTAAATGATGAATTCAAATTATTTTGAATTGTTTCGAGATCTTTCGCGTAACGCATTGTTATGTGATGTGCAAATGAACTATACTCGTTTATTTGTTTAACTATCTTTTCTTGATTATTATATAGTAAATCTAAATTTTTGTTAATATCAATTAAATCTTGATTGTCCGGATTGCCGGTAATGAATTTAATAGCGGTTCCTAAAACGTTAACGAGTCCACGTTTGTTACGATATTTAAATTTCGATAGTTGTTTTTCAATTGATTTGCAATTATCGGTTAGTATGTTAACTAATTGTTGTGTAAGATGATTTGAATTTGATGTTTTTGACTGTAAAATAGTAGTACTGCTTAATAACTTAAAATAACTTAATTCTAGATCGCTTATATTAAAATAAAAATAAAACTTATGATAATGACCGAGGAGCTTTGCTGGACCTAGGTCTTCGGGAAAATATCCGTTCGTGTCAATCTTGTCTACCTGAAGGGCCTGGTTTTGACTGGTCAGTTCCATTATTCTGTAACGGAAATTTCTTTTTAAGTCTTTTTAATTTTCTTACGTGTATGTTTGCTTGTCGTTTTGACTTATCTCGTATTCCAATTATTTTATTTTTTTCAATTGATGTTACATTTACTTTATCATAATACGGGTCCGTTTTTCTGATTCGTTGCCGTGTAAAATATACTGTGGGTTCACTAATTTCAACAGTGGATTCTTTATTTTTATTATGATTTTGCAAATTGTTTTGACCTTTTTCGAGTTGTTTTTGGTATAATTGTTCATAGAATGGCAATAATTCGTCTTTTCTTTTTTCGTTATAAATTTCGTAAACCGTTTTACTTAGGTCTAACTCGTGTGCGTTTAAATTTTCATAAGGGCCATATAATAATGTAAATGGGGTGTAACCAGTGGCGGAATGAATTGATTGATTATAAGTTAATACGGCTGATATCATTAAATGTTGAGGACTTTCATTTGGGTCTTTTTCTTTAATTATTCTGAGTTTTTCTAAAATAGTAGAATGCACTCGTTCTATCGGTGAATTAGAACTACTATTATAATTTGTCGTAAAATGTAATTCAATTTTAAATAATTCGCAAAATTCTTGAAATACTTTGTTTTTGAACTCTTTACCTTCGTCACAAACAATTTTCTTTGGATAGCCATGATGAGAAAAGTAATGGCGTAATTTATTTAATATTGTTATACCGGTGATATCTGTTACAAAATAAGCTTGTGTGTAACGCGAAAATAAATCAATTATAGTTATAAATTTATTACTTTCAAAACTGAATGTATCTATGTGAATAACGTCAAAAGGTCTTTTTGAAAGTAGGGGTCCCGAAAATTGAATCTTGTAAGGATTCCTTTCATATTTACTAGCGAGACAAGTTTCGCATTCATTTATAAATTTATTTATTTTAGTTTTCATATCGGGCCAATAATATTTTAATTTTAAATGATTATAAGTTTCGGTGATGCCGTTATGGTTACTTGAATGATATTGTTCTATTACTTCATCTTGTTGGTTTGAATTTTCTAAATCTTTTGCTAATATATTACTTTTTGTAAATTTTACCTGATTATTGAATAGACTTTGAGTGATTTTTAAAAATTTTGATTCTATTTCGTTATCTTTGAAATAAATTCCATATAAATTTCCAGGATTAACGATTTCCTTTAACATTTGTGAGAGATTTTGTAATTCGTTACCTCTTCTAATAGTGACTGTATAGTTATTTTTCGCAAAAATTCTTTTATGATCTACGTTATATTGATCTCCTAATTGTAAGGTTATACGATTCGCAAATTGATTTACCGGTTTATCAGAAATGGGCATAGTAAACACGGGGTTTTCATGTGACGTATGTCTAGTATTATTAGATTCATTATCTTCGTTAGTATTATTGTTAGCGTTAATAATTGATTCGTTATTTTTATCAAGGGCGTTAATTATGTCGTCAAGATCATCTAATGGCAATTCTAAATCGTCACCAACATTTGGTGTCATTGACATCAAATCTAAGTTTTCATCTAAAGTTTCTTTTACGTTAATTTCTATACGCGATAATGCGTCTGCTACCTGATTTTCTTTGCCTTTTCTATATTGAATTTTATAATCGAATTCTTCTAATTTTAATCGCCATTTAACGAGGCGAGAATTTGCATCTTTAATTGAAAATAGCCAGACCAGCGGTTTGTGGTCAGTCTCAATAATAAATTGTTTTCCGTAAACAAATGGCCTAAATTGTTTTGTCGTATCGACAATTGCTAATAATTCGCGTTCGATTGTTGAATAATTTCTTTCGGCACTATTTAAAGTTCTAGAATAAAAAGCAATGGGTTTATTATTTTGGGATAACACACCTCCGATAGCTGTGTTAGAAGCGTCAGTTGTGACGTGAAAGATTTTTTCAAAATCGGGATAAGCTAATATGGGGGCATTTGTTATTAACTCTTTGCATTTCTGAAATGCTCGTAAGTAATCGGGATTACTTGTTTCGATTTTTGCTCCCTTTTTAAGACATTTTGTGAAGGGCTGCACTATTCTAGCAAAATTTTGAATAAATTTTCTATAATATCCTATTAAACCGAGAAATGACCTAATTTCTTTAATTGTCTTTGGAAGAGGATAATTTTGTATAGCTATAACTTTTTGGGGATTAGGTTTTATACCTTCTGGAGTAATTACATGACCAAGAAAGGCAACTTCCTTTCGCAAAAACTCGGATTTATCAAGTTGAACTTTTAGATTGTACTGTCTAATTTTATCAAAAATTAGTTTAAGGTGAACCAAATGTTCGTGGAGAGATTTTGAATAAATTACTATGTCGTCCATATAGACAAAACAAAATTTATGAAGAAATTCGCGAAAAATGTTATCCATTACTCGCTGAAACGTACTAGGGGCATTTTTCAACCCAAATGGCATGCGAACATATTCCCAATGGCCGTTATTTACTGAGAAAGCGGTTTTCTTGATTGAATCAACGTCCATCTCAATTTGATGAAAACCTTGCGCGAGATCTAAGGTGGAAAAGTAATTACATTTTCCTAGATTATCCAGAATTTCATCAATTCTAGGAATGGGATATTTTTCTTCAATTGTTTTTTCATTTAGCTTACGGTAGTCTATCACAAGGCGGAATTTCTTTTTTCCACTAGCGTCAATTTTCTTTGGTACAATCCAAACTGGCGAGCTATACGGTGAAATACTGGGTTTTATGATTTTATCGTCTAATAGTTTTTTTATTTGATTTTGAATTTCTGTTTTTAAATGATAAGGATATCTAAATGATTTACAAAAAACTGGTTCATTATCTACTGTTCTAATTTTATGCTTTACTGCATTAGTGAATGTTAAATCGTGATTTTCGTTGTAAAAAATATCTTTGTATTTTCTACATAAACTTAAAATTTCTGCTTTTTCTTCCGGGTTAAGATGTTCCGTACGAATAACATTTTGAATATTTAGATTAGAAAAATGATTTTTTGGTTTCTTAATTTCTACATTTGTTATTGGTTCTACTTTTATTTGTTGTTTAAAATTAATGTCTATTTTACGTACTTCTTCTATGGGTACTTCGCAAAAACCGTTCTTTGCAAAGGCAATTGATTCGGGGATACAAAATTGTTTAAAATTAATTTCAGGTATAAGGACTTCGCCTTCATCAATATTCACGGGAATTTTTATATGAGTTTTAACTCTTTGCTTAAATGGCTTAAAATTTTTTTGGTTTAATTCCAGAAAAAAAGGAATTTTATAATTTCCTATCTCTAACGTTCTATTGTTATAATTTATATTTGCACCTAATTTACATAAATCTTCGCTTCCTAATAAAGCGTCAAATCGATCATGCCAATTGATTACATGAAAATCAATTGCATTATTTATACCGAATTCTTTCAAAATAGGGAAAGATACATTTTCGTCATTAGCGACCGTTTGATTCATGCTCTTAATTAAAAACTGTTTTTTAAATATAAAATTTTTAAAATTATCATGTGCAATATTTGAATTCATTATTGAGTTTGAAGCTCCACTGTCCAGGAGAATTTTTAAATTTAAATTAGGAATAGTGATAAATGGTAATTTGGGTTTGCTAGCTAATATATTTAAATCTATGTTGATTGTTCCGAGGCTGGTATTGGAAAATTTTCAATTGGTTCATTCATATTTTCAAAATATTCTTGATTTTCTAATTGCATTTGATCTGGTTCTTCTATATTATACAATTCCTCCGATATAAAATTATTTGGACCGGATTTTTGAAAATGATTATTATGAGACGCGTTTGGTCGATTACGAGAAGGGTTAAATGTATTTCTTGTTGATATCGACATTGGTGTAGGTTTTGATTCGGGTTTTCTTCCGAATACTTGCGAATTTGTAAAAATTTTATTTTGAACTGGTCTAGTTTGGTAAACTGGACCATGCGGAAATTCATTTTGACTATAATTATTATGATTATTGTTATTGTAATTATTATTATTATTAAATCTACTAGTATATCCTTGATTTTGATTGAAAGTTCGATAATTTGAAAATTGATTATTAGATTGAGGCGTAAACGAGTTAAACCGTGGATTATATGATTTTTGATTAATATTTTTGTGCGTATTATTATGCTTTGGAGCTTTGTTTCGCATGAAATTTAAAAATTCGACTTGTTGTTTATAATTATCATAATTTCTCAATTGCAGCATGCAATCTTCGATTGAATTTACAATTTGATTTGAAATGTGAGTACGATATGGTTCTAACAAGCCTGCCTTAAAAGTATCTAACGCGCTTTTATTATGCAAACTAATTTTATATAATTTAAGACCTTCATCTTGTTCCCTAATTGTAACGTGTTCTAATAATAATTGCAATTTATTTTTAATTCTTTCATAATAAGAATCGTATGTTTCGTTTAATAATTGATAACATGTATTAAGATCAGTTAATAATAAGGTTTCATTTCTTTGATCTCCAAAACGATTCAAAAGTGATATTTTTAATTTTTCCCAGGTGGAACAATCCGATGTTACTAAAGTGTCTCTGGCAACACCAGTTAACTTCGAGCAACAAGTTTCAAAAAGTAAACTATTTAATGAACTAGCTTCAATTGGACTTTTATAAGCCCTAATAAATTTTTCACATTGAAGAATAAAATATGATAGATTTTTGCTACCTCCTTCATATTGAGGAATGGTCTCTTTAGCCAATTTAATTTCTGCAAAATTAACAGACATTTCGAATGGATTAATTTTGTTTAATTGACTAAAAATTATTTCGCTAATTTCTAATTGTAAATCTGAATTATTCGAATTATTTTCCGCGATTTTAATAGGTGATCTATCGCGAATTAAACTCATAGAGATTTTAATACAGTATAACAAAATTTAAGGTAAAGGAAAATAATAAGCGGTACTTACAAAACTAAGGTTGCCAATAACATGTTGAATATGTCTAGCGGGTGAATTGCTGGTGGTGTAGTTTCCGGGTTGTACTGCGGGTGAAGTCCGTCTGCGGTAGAAGTCTCTCTGTAGCAGGTACCAGTGGATCTTGCACCAATATGCACAATTTGGAACGTTGCACTTATAATTTACCCAATTATGATTTAAAAATCGCCAATTCTTCGATAGAATTGTTTGGGTATCCTACCGACTGCGCCAATTACGTTTATCCAATTAAAACAAATGTTTTTAAAAATTGAATATTTATTAAATTAAACATACAACTGTTCAAGTTAGATGCAAAACAGCAACTGATTTAAAATATAAAAATAAATGCATCGAAAGTTACATTTTGAAAGTGGGGTGTTTAAAACACGTAAACACTTGAGTCGGAGACGACCCTTACATGTAAAACCTTTTTGAAACTTATATATTAATTACTCTAGACTAAACAAATAATTATATTATAAATTACTAGAAGTGTTAAAACCTTTTTAAAACTTATATTAATTACTCTAGATTAAATAAATAATTATATTATAAATTATTAGAAGTGGTCTTTAAAGGTTCGTTAGACATAACTATATGTATATATTATATAGCGTTTGAACGCAGACCTAAATGGACGCTGGCCATAAAGACGCTGACCCAAAACGACTCATAATAATAATAATAGCCTTTAGGGGAAAGGGGAGTAGCTGACATCTTATTTTTTCTTATTCGGGGTAAGGGGACTCATGACAATTTCTTTATTTTTTTCATTTAATTTCAAAATTTGAAATTAAAACTTTTAACGTTAATAGATTAGGTACTGAAAATTCTTTTAGCCCGATTTGAAATGGCTTCTTATTGGGTAATAATTACTACATTCGCGAGGTGAGGAAGTATACGCTAGTTGGATATCCCAAAAAAGCGTACGCCGCGCCATCTTCTGGTCAATTATGGCCAGATTCTCACTTAATTTATGCACAAAATCACCGCCTAGGTGGCGGCACCATAGCTGTCCAACTAGCGTATACAACATATTCTTATTTTTGTTATTAGGGGGGGGGGGGGGGGGTAAAAGTAAGGAAAAACGTCTTACGTAATACATGAACAGCCCCATACCATTTTGTGCTGTATGGATATAGGTATAAAAGACCATAAAGATGCAAAAAATTATTTTGATATTTTATACTGATTATATCAATATTTTGATAACGGTGATAGGGTTAATATCGAGTTACACCATTTAAACAATTTGTTAAATTTTATTCATACAAAGTTTGACATTTTGATATTTCGATTAGATCGATGTCTCAATTTTTATTTAAGTTATAAGCAGAAATGTGACGAGGTAGGCACCAGGGTACCCTACCCCCTAATAACAAAAAATTAGAATATGTAATATGCATGTGTCATAAAACACCAATCACAAACACCAATCATTAGCCTTCATTGCAGTGGCGTAGCTTGGGGGGCAGGGGGGACACGTGTCCCCGTGCACAACGCTAAGGGGCGCCACGCAAAGAGGCGCTAAAATGAGTAATTTAATGAGTATAGGTTATTATATCACTATTAGATTTACAAAGCGCATAAATTATGAGATTCCTTTGAAAAAAGAAGTAAATAAGCTAAAAAAAGAAAAAGCTCATCGATATACTGCCCCCAGAATCTATTGAGGATAGAAGGGCGCAGTTTGTGTAATGCCCCCGGGCGCACATGACCCTAGCTACGCCACTGCTTCATTGTGAGGTTTTCAATGGTTGTTTAAGTTTTATGTAAAATAGGTTTCGATCACTCTTTAAAGTCGTTGTCACATTATAAAATTTCCATCCAAATTTTTATAAAAATTTGTATAAAAACGGTTTTGACAGTGTGACAGGCCAGTGGTTTTATAAAAATGACGCAGGTAAAAATATTTTTATGGTGCTTGTATTTTCATGACGTCACGAAAACCCGAAAACGTTTTTATAAAAACGAGAATTTTTACAACAGTTTCTAAAACTTTTATAAAAGCAGGCATCCCATTGACTGTTGACGCCCCACTCAACAACTTGAATTTGTTCGTTTTTAAAAAACATTTTACTGTGGGACAGGGACATGATTTTATGGTGCATGACTTCACATCGTTCGTATACAAATTTTTATAAAACGTTTTTATACAATTTTTTACAGTGAAACTCGGACTTAAGTATTTTTGTGAATGCAGATGATAGTATAAAACGTAATAAATAAAATTTATTGTGTTACCCAATGAGAAGCTAATTCGAGTCAAAAGAATTTTTCGTTATCATTAACGTTAAAACTGAAATGAATGAACAGATTATGAATGTAAAAGAATGTTTAAAATAATTTTACTCAACCTTTTTTCAAAAATTTTGAAATTAAAATAAAAAAATAAAATCTTGCGTAAGAAATTGTCATGACCCCCCTCCATTATAATGCACAATTTATTGCAAATTTTGATTTAAAAGTTACTTTTTAGCACATATTTAAAAAAAAGACGGTTAAAATAAAATTGTAGAAATTAACACCTTTTCTGCAAACTTTTCTTCTTTTTTCTGGTCTTGAATTGCAGAATATAAAGTTCAATTTTACCCCTTACCTACCAAAAGAACTGAAGTGATTCAAAAATAATTCTGAGCTCAAAATGCAAACAGTTTAATACCGCCCGTCTTGTATTTCAATAATATTCTTTAGTTATTTAATTAATTTTAACAGAGTGTTTGATATTATTTCTTATATTATTTTTCCTCCAATTGTCTTAACGTTTTTAATTAATTTTGTTTATCTGCAAATTTTCCAAACAAAATTTAAATTACTAAGATTACACTGTACTTTATTTTTACCAACTTAATTTAAAAAAATTGTTAATGTTTATTTAATGCTTTGTAAAATTACCAAAATTTAATAAAAAAAAACTTTAATTTAAAATTACTTGTTTTTTTTTAAATTTACAAAATTCTTTTTTATCGTGATAATTGGACTACATATTATTTAATTGTAAATTTTATTAATATAGTAAAATGAACGAAGTAAGTGCGATAGTCATTGTAAATAATCAAATAGGTTTTTTAAATTTAATTTATTTTAGAATCTGTGCAGAATTTGTGGTCAGTGCTTTTGTTGTATGAAGTGTCGAGTAAAACATGAGGATATTAAACATAACGTGTACCCAGAATGTGATATTTGTGTTTATGGCAGATTTAATTTGAATAATCCTAGTAATTCTTTGGTGGAACATATTAAAGAAAAGCATATGCCTGTACATTGTCTGCGGTGTAAGCAAGTATTTTCGACGACTGCTGATTTAACATCCCATGATATGTGTCTAGTCAAAATCGAGAAAATAGAAAATGTGCCAGATGAACTCCATTCGATGAGCGCGATTAGTTGCGATACTCCACCAACCATGGCCAACATGTACAAAAGTATTGTAAGATCTAGTATCTCCAGTTACAATCGGGGTGGTGATATTTCTACCAGCACTCCATTGCAGAATAATAATGATCGCAATATGATGTTAGATAATATACAAGAGGTGATAACTCCCGTAGAAGCAATAGAAAACAACGATAACGTGAAAAATCTCAACTCAGGGTTCAAAACGGGAGTTACACCTTGTATTCCTGAACAATCAAATAATGCTGAAGGGCCTCTCAAAAGAAGCGTTACTTTTATTGAAACTCCTACCGAATATACTACTGGCCACAAAAACCATTTAACGTCTGGTCAAACTTCTGGAACGTCAGGAAAAAGGATTTTTTCAGGTAATGTAGATTCATTAAAAAGAAAATTAGATTATTAACTAAATTCCTTTTTTATGAAACTTTATTTATTATTTATGTTGTGTACTGTAGAGTGAGCCCTTCTTTAATAAATAAAAAATTCCTGCCCATAATTAAATTTTAGTTTTAATACACTTTTTGTTTGCAAAATCTGAGCCAATATTATTCTCCACAAAACTTTAACAAATTAATTACAAATTTTATCTCCACTCGCAAAAATAATGACTTGATTTTTTTTACTTTAATTCATAACTCAAAAGCCATTGATTTTAGACAATAAAAGGTTTAAATCTAGTTTGTAGATTATTTCACACTCTTGAAAAAAGCTCTAAGCTATTTTTACTGAAAACCCAATATTTTTCGGCGAAGTTTTTTTTTCGGTTTAATGTGAAGGTGGAAATTTAAAAAAATGCTTTAAAAAGGCCTATCTCTCAAAGGTTTGAATTTAAAGAAAAAAAATATTTTTCTTAGAAAAGTTTTCTGTACCTAAGTTAACTACTATGCGCATGGATGGATTAACGACATTCCCAAGATTATTGTTTGATTTTATAATATCTGAATATTATACGAAAATACTTTATAAAGAAAACAAGAAAAAGGAATTATTTCTAAACCAAATAGTAGAAGAGAATGTAAGGGTGTCGTCCAAAAGAAATCTCTAGAAAGTCTAGAGACATTTCTGGAAGTTTCTAAAAAGATATTTTTAAAAATATTTAATAATTTTTCGTTTTACCGTCATACGTTGACGTACATCACTTCAGCAATTCAGTTGAGCTTGGATCAGCTGCGCGGCTGAACGAGGTTTTTTACTACCAAGATGGCCGTAAGAGAGGTTGGAGACTTTTGTTTCAATAGTTTTAAATTATATTGCCATTTGATTTAAGATTTTGTATTTCGCGAATCAAGTGAGTTTATTTTTGGTTTGAGCAAGTGGCTTAATTGTGTTAGTGTTATTTTGTCCCAAAATTGAACAAAGTTTGGATAAGTGATTTTTAGATGCGATTTTTTGATTCGATGATTTGAGATTGACTTGGATTGCAGAAGAGTAGATTGAAAAATAGGATATTATTATAATTGGTTAAATAATTGGAAATAGTAATTAAAGAATTGGAAACTAATAAGAATTATTTGGAGTGACATACAGTGATTGTCATTTTAAAGCAGAAACATTAAGTAAAGATTTATAGCGGATCATTAATGAATTTGTTAAGAATAAGAAGATTTCGAATGGTGGTTCCCCATGGTTTTCGAGTGATCCAAGCCCATGCGCAAGGGGGGAGGGTTCAACCCCCTTGCATAGTTTTTTTACCTATTGATGTAAACACTTTTTATATAATATTTGAATAATTGTTATAAACATAATTCTATTTACTAATAATTGATATATTTATTTTATAATTTCTTTTAACCTCCCCCTCCTCCTCGGAAAAAAGAAAAAATTTGACATTGAAAAGTTAATTTTTATAATGAAAAATGCACAAACCGTTTGATAACTACGAAGAAATTTAATAAATATTATTGAATTGAATTGAAATTAATAATAATATTCTAGTGAAACAATACGTGGACAGAATTGATTTATCCATGAAAGAACAGAACATGAAAGACCAGAACATGAAAGAACATAACATGAAAAAACAGAACACTGAAATAAAAGAACATTGACAAAAGAGAACTCTGAAAAATGAGAACAATGGATTGAATAAATTTGTTTAGGTAAGCTGCACTTCTATAAATTTCATTAGAAAAATTTTCAATATTTGTTTAATATTTGGATCAAATAGTGTACTACTAGTTTAAGGTGGCCGAGAAATTCGCGTAGGAAAGTAAATCCGCTAGTGTCGCTACTTGTAGCAAAATGCATTTTTATTTATAATTTTTAATAAGGTGCAAGATGTATGTGTGCTTATCACCGGTATAGATAACATAGTAGTTGTTATCGTCTTGCCGGCACCGGCTATTCACTGCTGATGCGTATAACATTTATTTACTATAAAATTAAACATAAATTTTCATCGCAAATTTTTTGAAAACTTGGACTTGTATATTTTGTAAATTTTGTAAAACACAAGGCACTATAATATTATAATAAAAATAGTATTATTTTATTTATTTTCAGCTTCTACCTACCAAAACTAATAATATTTTTATCAAACATAATATGGTGAAAAATATATCGCAAATGGGTTGCCTAATGAAATATGGTCATGACCATCTTTAAGGGGGGGGGGGAGAGGCGAAAAAAAGGCATATTTTCATGATTTTTTTTTGTAAATATGAATAATTTTGGTTTATTTACTTCATATGCACGTTATAGTTATAAAATCGGAAGTATCTTGGAAAAAATTTTCAATTAAAAATATCAATAAATAAGTCCGTTACAGCGAATTTCCGGATGCGCTTTAAAAAAAAAGTTGGTATGCGGTGAACTTCATAACTCGATACCGGATCATCTGAAACAAAAAAGTCGATATGCGTTTAAAAGTTGATATGCTTCCCCAGGTAGTCAGAGGGAATATTTTTATTTTTTTACCATTTTTTTCCATTTTATAATAACAAATTCCCCGAAATGTTTTAGCGAAAATCGCGTTTTTCACTTCAATATGATACCAAAAGTAAAAAAATCGAAAAAAAAACTCTTTCTGACTACCTACGGAAACATATCACCTTTTAAACGTATTTTGACTTTTTTGTTTCAGACGATCCGGTATCGAGTTATGATGTTCACCGCATAACAACATTTTTTCGAGGGGCTTATTTAATATTTTAAATTGAAAATTATTTTAAAGATATTTCAGATGTTTTACTACAACGTGTATATGAAATAAATAAACCAACATTATTCATATCTCCAAAAAAAAATGATGAAAATATGCCTTTTTTACCTTTTTACCCTTAATTAAAAATACTGTAATTAATTTTTTTAATATTTCACTGACTTGCTTACCAAACGAATTTAATATTAATCGAAAGTATGAAGCATAAGGAACATACAAAAATTAGGTAAAAAGGTAAAAAAGGCATATTTTCATAATTTTTTTTTTGAGATATGAATAATGTTGGTTTATTTATTTCATATATACGCTGTAGTATAACATCTGGAGTATCTTTAAAAAAAATTTCAATTCAAAATATTAATAAATAAGTCCGTGACAGCGAATCTCTAGAGGCGCCTAGAAAAAAATGTTGTTATGCAGAGAACATTATAACTCGATACCGGATCATCTGAAACAAAACAGTCAAAACGCGTTTAAAAGGTGATACTATAACGTGTATATGAAATAAATAAACCAAAATTATTCATATCCAAAAAAAACATCATTAAACTATGCTTTTTTTCGCCCCCCCTTAGGCAACCCATTTGCGATATATTTTTTACCATATTATGTTTGATAAAAAATACTTTTCATCCGGTAAGCATATCGGTGCAGGGTTCAAGACGACCTTACTTCGGATCTTAGACTATAAGCGGGTATTCTAGTCTGGAAGCCCGAATATTGGGTGTTTTTTTGGAGGTCGATAAAACAAAAACACTTAAATATTTTAACTATACATTTTTTTACAATTTATTTATTTATAAAAATTTTCACAGAAAAAAAAAATATTTTAGGAAGTAACACGCTGTTGAAGTAGAGGGAAAAATAAAAAGACAGCGTGCCCATCTTGTCACCATTCCCACCCTTCTGGTCATCTCAAAAATAAAAACAAGGTAGATTCTTTATCAGTACAAATGTCATTATGGTAGAAACCAATAAATATGACAAAAAAACCTTTTCTCGCAAAATGGTGGCTACTCAAAAAGAATTTCATATTTTTCCGTTATTTTTGAACTTTTCTGAATTTTTAAAAATAGTAAAATTTGAAAATTTTGATTTTTTATTGGTTCCTACCATAAAGGTATGTATAAAAAAAATGCATTCAGAATTTCGAGAAAATCGGTCAATTATAACTTGAGATTATGTGACAAACACAATTTTTTTCCCCCTATTTTTCAACTGCGTGTAACTTTGTGAAATATATATTTTTTTCTTTAAAAATTTTTTGTTATTTTGTTCTATCGACCGCCAAAGAAACGCCTGAAATACAGGCTTCTAGACTAGAATGCCCCCTTAAAATATTTATTATATAATTTTATATAAATTATAAAATAAATTCAAAACTAACAATTAAAAAATAAAACTAACAAGAAATATATTAATATAAAATTGATGAACTGTGAACGTTATTTTTTATTTGACACCCTCTACCGCTCTGTCACATATTACCACGCTAAGAAGTACACCCCCCCTCTTTGCAAACGGATTTTATTAATGACCCAACTTAATGACTTAAGTACAATGAATAATTTTGAAATTTTTTTTTTACAAAAGTTTGCTTCCGAGTTCACACTTTTAACTTAAGTTCCTCATAAGGATCCTAAGATCATAAAATCGAAAAATATTTTAAAGTAAATTTACGAGGAGGCATTTTGGAGACTTGCATGATACTGAGAAAATCTACCGCACGGCCCTGAAGTACTTATTGTATTCGTTACAATAATAATTAGTAGCGTTGATATAATTACAAAATTCTATCGCAAATAATTTCCAAATATTTTATATAATATAAAAAAACTAATAACCAAAAACCAACTTATAATCAAACACCTACACCACGGGATTTTTACACTTCGCGAAAAACGCCAACGGTGCAAAGATAATATTTACGCTAAACAGCTTTAAACAGCAAATATTGTTGGTTGCCTACATATATGCATTATTAGTAAATGCGAAAGCCATTTTCCATTCGACACAAATTTCAAAAAATATATAATTTTAACATATTTACTTGATGAAAAAACGTTCTTTCAGGTACACGCTACATCTAGAATCCAAATTTAGGCTTTAAAAATGTAAGGGTGAAATAATATTTGGAAAACAATTCCAACAGAAAATAATTTTTGGAAAATTTTTTTACTAAAATCACCCATTTTGTAATTTCAGGCGTAAGCTATTTGATGGTGTTTTCAGAATTTCTCCAAATTTATTAGCTTTTAAGATTTGCGTCGAATAAAAAAAACGAATTTCTCGGCCACCTTAAGGTCCGGCTTTAGAACTACAATAAATTAAGAAATTTAACTATATTATTTTTTTAACACAATTAAGGTAAAGAGCGATAGACACATGTACTGCTTGAAACAACATGTGTTTCTGACTTATTAGTCGTCATCAGTATCGCATACTTGTTATCTATATATATAAAAATGAATCCCTATTTCCCTTGGTCATTCAATAACTTCAGAACGACTTGACCGATTTCATTCATTTTTGTTTTAAAAGATTCCTAATACTTTGTAGAATGTTTTTACGGAAAGAAATCTTTAAAAACTTTCCCGGAAAACTGAAAAATTTGGAAAATATTCGATAAAAATATTTTACTTTCAATAGATGGCGTTCGTGGTGGACCTAACGTTTAACTAAATTGTGTGGTCGACAGGTGACGCAACAATAAAATGTACTTTGTTAATAATAAATTTCTAGCGCCATATGAAGACACTACGGTTGGCGACTAACATGCGGGGCAGCGTGGTTAGTACGTCTTGACATTCTCCTGGTGTAATGCATGTGTTTTCGGAGCAATTGTTCTGGTAATGGGAAAATCGTAGTTAAAATCTCAAGCGGATTCATCCATTCGAGTTCAAACAACTGTAATTCCCCGTGAGTCTAGCCTTCGCGATGACCATATCATCATCTATATAAATAAAAATGAATCCGAAAATCCTTTGTCACGGCATCACGTGGGAACGGCTGGACCGATTTTGTAACTTAAAAAAAAATGTTTGTAATAACCCAAGGAATGTTTTTACGGAAAGAAAAATTAGAAGAGTTAACAGGAAAATAACAAAATTCGAGAAAAATGAATTCGATAGCAATTTTTTGCTTTCAACAGATGGCGTTCTTAAATAATTATTTTTAAATATTCTGTGATTGGTAGATGGCGACACTTAAATATGTCACCAATTATATTAGTTGCAACTGTCCAAATAAATCCATTCACTAAGCCCAAAAGCCATACCAGCCAGATTCTTGGACATTGGTAATGGGATAATCGCGGTTGATATCTCGACCGTATTCACCATATTGCCCACTGATATCTGCCAGTTGACCGAATCAAAGGAATAGCTCATTGGAAGTGTTTTTCCCAACGTAGTGCAAAACTTCAAAACCCATAATTGGCTGTTGCAACGAAAATCAATTCGAAAAAACATTCGCTGTTGAATTGGCAACAAAAATATGCGAACGACACTCTCATGGAAGTTTGTAAACGATGGAACTGGAGGGATACGTTGTTGGAAGGCGGCCCAACAGGTCATTCAGCACTCAAGTTGTCCTTGAATATGCAAATCAAATAAAACGTGCAACCTTTCGAAGAACTGTGCGATAGCCAAAAAGTTGATCGTTTGGGATGAATGTACAAGAAGGATGCAAGACCTACGAAACAATCAAAATCGGTTTGGTGGTGCGATGATTCTGTTGGTAGGTGATTTTCGTCAAGCATTGCCAGTGTTTCCACGGTCAACGCCAGCCGATGAATTGAAAATGAAATAAACGATGAAACATTCAAATTTAGTATAAACATGCGTGTGGAGTTGCAGAACGACAAATCAATGGGCGTCCATTGGGGGGGGGGGGGGGGCAAAGGGAGCAGCTGCCCCAGGCTCTTGCCTAAATAAAAAAATTAAACTTTTTTAGTGTTTTTTAGTTTTTTTTAGTTTTTCTTCTTTTTTTTGATTTTGCTCCTCCCTGAAAAAGATCCCTTGGACGCCCATGGACCAATCTGGTGAAGTATTTTCAAACCAATTGCTGGTCGGAGGAAAGAGGAATTTACTCAAGCCTCTATAAATTCTTTAAATGAAGTATTGCAAGATTTTGGCGGATACCCCATGCGTACTGATGCATTAACTATTGCAAAAAGAAAACGAGAAGAAGGATTGGTTGCTGCCTATATGAAGAAGAATCAGAAAGAAGAGCAGGAATTGGCAATATCGTTGCATAATTTAGAAAATTCTTCATTAGAAGACGAAGGGGGGAAGGTAAAGGAAGAACAGTAGTTGGCAAAAATAAAATTAGTAATTGTGATTTTTATGAATATAGGTACTTAGCAGTTTTGTTAAACTTTTTATTAAACCTTGATTTGTATTCTTTAATCGTTTATTTATTTAGGTAATCCTTTTTTAATACGTTTGGTATTTGCGATGACCATAAATAAGTCGCAAGGTTATATGCGGATTGGATCTAGAAAATCCATGTGGGCAAATATTGAAATTTGGGCAGGACAACGTCTGCCGGGCCAGCTAGTTATAAATAAATATTTAACTGTCCGCATGAAATTAAATACCAGTAGCTGATTTAGTGCACACAATTAAGTGATAATTGTGTAAAATAAAACTAATAAATGTACACTCAAAGAAATTTTGTTTGTTATATTAATAAACGGCGATTATTAAGTGGTATTTCGCTGTTACAGTGATGAAATTTATTGTATAGACAAACAGACAAACATAATTACAGTACAGCCTCGCTTATCCGGACACACTTTATTCTGGACACTCCAGTAATCCGGACATTCCGGCTCTTCGGACATTTTATATTTTTTATCTCTGCAATCCGGACGAATTTCTAGTTGCAATTTCAAATTAATGCAATTCATCAGTACTCTTTTATAAGACTAAACTATGACATCACTCAGGGCCACACCCAGTGCCAAAATTCAGAAGAAAATTGAGCGTTTTTAATTTAATTTTCTATAAAATATTAAATTTTGAATAAAAAGAAGAACACGCTAAACGAGAAGTCACGAATTGTGATTTAATTCATATTTTCTTTGATTTAATTGGTAAAGTTAAATAAGTAGGGGGCGGCCATTAATTACGTGAGGCGATGTTTCGACCCCCTCTGCCCCTAGTGAGATATCGTAAAATTTGTATATTTACCGAGACTCCTTGATCTCCTCCTCCCTTAAACGCTCACGTAATTAACGAACGTCCCTTAATGATGACACAGGTCTGCAAATAAAATTTTTTTTTCGAGTCCTAATACCATTCCTCCTGATTCTTATGTAAATTAACCTCCTGAATTCGAATATGAACTTCGTTTTCCCCCATCATCCACCGCTATCGGGGGATACTTCTCCCCTATCTATTTTATTTTTTTTTCAACAATTATTTTAGCCTTTACATTTTTTCTGATAAACTAGAAAGGTGAAAAGTTAATATTTATAGCAAGAAAGTTGATTTGAGAGTAGATCTCTGTCCCCCGAAATTGTAAAAAAATCATTAAAGATGATAGAATTTTCCGTGTTTCTGCTTAATTTTTTCACTCAATTTTGCTGTTTATTTCACCAAAAATAAAGCAATCACACAGAACATGTACATATATGCAAGTTTTCAGTTTTTACCACCGGGGGGTCTGGGGTGTGGAACACAAATAGCAAACAGATTTCGATTCCAGTTTTAAAGTTGTGATTCCACTGGGCATTACTGGATCTAGGTTACAAACAACATTTGGAAAAATCTATATAAAGCTAGATTCTGGGACCAATTTTGTTTAGGTGTACTGGAGGGTGTTCCACACCCCCCAGGCCCCCCGGTTTCAAAAACTGAAAACTTGTGTATGTTTTCTGTCAAACTTTCAAAAACAAAATCCCTAACTTTTCCAAGTCTTCCCCTAGATCGGGCGTCGGCAATCTGCGGCTCTTTTGATGTCGAGATGCAGCTTTCCAGGTCCACGCACAAATATTACCTAATAATTTTATTATTTTATTTTCAAAACTCATAAAAACTATTATTCTGCAAAAAAAAACTTTAAACAGGGTAAAAACACAGGATAAAAACAGGATAAAATACCATAATATTGAAATAAAAATGTTAGTGGCTCTTTAAAAACTGGGAAATTTTGTAAATTGTAAATTTTGGCTCTTCCGTTTCAATAGGTTGCCGACCCCTGCCCTAGATCAAAATTAAAAATTTTTCAAATTTTAAAAATTGTAAATTTTTTATTTGCCGAATTTTCCAAGAAAGTAAATTCCTTTACTTTTGCAAGTGAAAATCCTGCTTAAACATTTGCCCTAATTTTTAATTTTTCGCCCCCCCCCCCTGGCTCCTTAATATGACAAACTACAAGTCGCTGCTTAATGCATATTGCGATCAGGGACAGTTCCAGAATTTTTTCTGGAAGGAGCAAAAAGATCAGACGGGCAAAAAGTGTTTTCAGATTTGGGATTGTACCCTTACCTATTTTTAAACGTCTGAGGGAAGGGTGCCCCCCCCCCATAAATTCGCCTAAGCTCGCGATTGATATCTGACAGTTTATTTAATATCTTTCATATTTTTATCTTGTACTTCGAAACTATGCAATAATTGTGATAAATTTGTTTTTCAATTATAAGTGACAATAAATAAAATTGGCAATTCATGCTTACGGTACATTGTCAATTTGCCTAGTTGACACTGACAATATTGTCAATTTGTTTACAATCGGAGGTTAAGCCAGTTCTTCAATTATTATAAAATGATACTTAAAAATTTTCTATAAGAAACTTAATTTATTCAACATTAATAGGAATTACATTAAACCTTTCACGATTTAGGAAGGAAGTTAGATACTTCCGAAGACCTTAATTTGATTCGATACCCAGGTCAAATAGGAATTTTATGAAATAAATTAAACAAAAAAAAAAAATAATAATAAGTATCGGCGTTTTTCCACTGGCCTGTTTAGAATTGGTTAATTCGTCAACTTTAATATAGATTTGTCAACTGATATATTTAGAAATTGTCAACTGCAATTCAGATTTGTAAACTGCTATTCAAAAATGGACAACTGTAAATTCAGCTTTGTTTAGAACACCCCCCAGACCCCCCCGGTTTCAAAAACTGAAAACTTTTTCAGAGTAAGTGTGCATTTGTAGGTTTAGGCTATACGCACTGAGTAGTATCGAGTACCCCAGTATCCAAATGATTGTATAAAATTATTGCCACACCATATAAATGTACCTATTGGTTTTTTTTTAAGTTTTATTTTAACTTTTTTATTATTTGTTAATTTTGTTTAGTTTAGTTTTATTAATGTAAACTATATAAAATAAAATAATTGAATAATACATACGTATCAACGGTTTTTAATCAATAAAATAAGTAAAAAAAAATCTCGTTAATCCGAAAAACTCGGTTATCCGAACAAACTCAAAACTATAGCTGTCCGGAGTAACGAGGCTGTACTGTATTTAAGGGCTCTGTTTATTGGTACAATAATTCAATATTTATTGTAAGAATAAATGATCTTACATTGATTAATGACAGAAAATTTGTTGAACCTGTAACTTATTTTATGTATGTATGTGATTAAAACATTAATTCTCACAATAAAAAGATGGTTTTGAATAGCATAAGCATCAGAAAATATTTAATTCATCCTGACAACGAATGCGTTTATCATGGTAGTTGATACAATTATTACAATAATGAATAAAATTAATTAATATAATAAAAATGGTATTTAGAAACAACTAGTCATCATCTTCTTGGCGACTTTTTCTTAGCGTTGCATCCGTTATTGCATCATTTCATTCTACTGTTGAAATCTACCTATGATCGTTTGCACTGTGAATTTTGTGAAAGACTATAATAATAATAATTGTTTGGTGCTATTTTGCTGTAGCGTAGCGTAGCATGATATCTGCAAAGCATGTAGTGCCGGAGGCACTTTAATCTTCTTCATCTGACGATTGAAGTTTTGGCATTGAAAATAAGTTATTACGCTTGATGTGGACGAACCACAACGATCTGGGTGGGTTGTTTTAGTTAATTATATAATCAATTTAAACGTTTAATCGAGGGGGGGGGTTAATTTTGAATGAGGTCCTAAAAGATGAAGTTAAAAAGAAATGGCCTTCAGTTTCAAAAAATTCGGTATGGCTCGTCGCCTGTACTCGTTTTTGTTGTTCTATCTATATGTATTTATTTGAAGAATTTATTTTATTTAATACGCGAGTTCCCTAATGTGAAATTTGTTGAGGCAGGTCTTGATCGCGATGTGCTATTTTGCTGTATAAAACAAGGTAAGTACAAATTTTAGAACGATTCTCAACAGAGAAATTAGTATTTCTTTTATCATCAAAGTTTCATATTTTTACTTTTAACAAATATTTCATTACAGGAATTTTATCGTGTTGCAAAAAGAAGTAAAATTACAGAAAAAATGCTTGGGCATGTAAACGAATTTGGTAAGTAGCGCACAAAAAATTTTTAAAGATAACAAACGCTATTATAAATTTTTATGAGTGATTGAGACTTTTAAAATTAATGCTGTCTTGTTTAATGGAATTTGAAGTGGATGCCGAAAGTTGCCTTCGTTGTCTCAGATATGATCATTTGAGTCTCAGGAGTACCTATAGAAGAGTTTTATTATGTGTTTTGGTGAGCGTGTGCTGGATTTCGGTTGTCGCAATTAAAGGAGCTAGTCTCGACGTCATCTTTTATGATGGCCATTATATAAAAATCTTTCGGGATATCGTTTGGTACGTCACCATATAAAAATAATCTTACAGTATTTAATTGTTAATTTCCTTGCAGATTGCCATAGATTTTAAAAATTGTTGAAAACAGAGATGGTTTGATTACGGATTGGGACAATTACTGTGACAATTTGGTGAAAATTTTATCAAGTAATGTACATAAAAAAAAATAATGGACAAAAAAATAAAAGCCTTGATAAAGACAGTGAGGGATACCTTTAATTTACCAAAAAGTGAGTATTTTGTTGTTACGCCTATGTTTTTTATTGTGTGGAAAATTTAAATTATTTATAATTCATGCTTAATAAGTGCCATCCCGATAGCGTGAGATCTGCGTCTTCAGCTAATAAATAAACTCAATTTATTATGCTTACTAGGCCCCGTCTTAGATCGTGTGGAATTCATCTTTTCAGCACTCGATAAAAATTATTATGTTTAATAAGTTCCGTCGAACCATCTGACAATTTACGATTCAGCGTCTGGAATTACAGACAGTAGGACCCAAGTGTCGACAGGGCGTGATAATATACAATATACACTGGCTCACAAAATTATTGGCACAAAATAAATTTATAACGAAAATGCACCGTATTCGCAAAATTGGTTATCTATGTACACTTACAGACAAAAGTCTACATACACTGCAACAGTAAAAGTATTTGGTTGCATATTTAATAAAAAATTAATTTAACCAGAAATGTAATTACTATATTTGTTGTTATAAGATTTGATACAGTTAAACTAATAAATTTTATTTTAAATTTTAATCGTATACAGATAAATTAAACAGTGTGTTTTCTTACCTCATAAAAGTGCACGACAAAAGTCTGCATACTAATAATGCATTTTCCTGAGTTTTCAGTTTTATATTTTTAATAAATTATACATTAGTAGTGATAAAGACGTTGTAGGTTGTACTCACTGGCGTACCTAGGGAGGGGCGGTAGGGGCGGACCGCCCCGGGCGGCACATTTTTAGGGGCGGCATTTTGCGGCATGTACAAAAATATTTTTATAAAAATTTAAAAAAATTTAGAAAAAAATATTTCAAAAAAATAATTTTTTTTTAAACATTTTTATTTTTTTTGAATAATATAAGAATCAATGATTATAATAATTATTAAAAAACCAGTTACCTATTTACACTGTATAATATACATCGACTTAGTTTAACCAATCAGGTAAAGATAACATGCTATTTTATAATATTAGTAATGTTGGTACTATATTACTGCATCAATACTATATAAGGAGGATTGTATTAGGTGTTTAAACAAAGTAATTATATAAAAAAATAGAAATACTGCATTAATCGAAAATTAAATAGAATTAAATCATGAAACGAACAAAGGAAAGCGGAGCTTCATTTAGAAAGAAAAAGAAGGCTAGAGAGGAAATCCAGAATAGTAACGCTGGAGCTCTACTGAAATACGTTTCTGTATCTCGTGAAAAAACTTCTTCTAATGTTGTTGAAGAGGAAGAACATGTCTCAAATACTGGCGAAGAAGATGGATTACTGAAAGACTCCTCTGTATTCGGTAATGAAACTTCATCGAATGTTGAAAAAGAAGAAATACCAGCTTCAAGTACTGGCGAAGAAGTAGATGTTTCATCATGTTCTGATGAAGAGTGTTCTGAGCAACCTATATCCTCATCCTGTACTTCCTTGAAAGATATTGGACTATGGCCTAGCAGCATTGAAGACAAAACAAGAGTCTTTCTAGTATGTCAAGGCCCGTTTGAAATCCAAAATTTAGATTCCGATTTCAGCGAAGGAGTAGTTCGTCCTGGTAAGGTAGCCAAGGGCGAAATTAGAAAACTTACTCGCGACTGGTTTTTTCAAACTATGTCAAATGGTGAAAAGATGTTAAGATCGTGGATGGTGTACTCTCCATGGAATATAAAAGTATTTACTGCTTTTGCTGTAATGTTGCTTTTGATGTTTGACAGCACTCCAGATGTTTCTCACAAAGATCAAACCAGTCAAATTATTAAATATGTCGTTATTGACGGAAGAGACGTGAAAGTTGTAGAATCGTTTATCGATTTTATAGAAACTAAAGGGAAGACTTCTGAAGAAACCACAAATATGATTCTATCGAAATTAGAAAATGACGGATTAGATATACAAAATTGCAGAGGCCAGGCTTAAGATAATGCAGTGGTAATGGCAGGAAAGCTGTCTGGTGTTCAAAGTCGCATTAAACAAAAAAATCCAAATGCAGAATTTGTAGCGTGTACAAATCATTCTTTAAACTTGGCATGTATACATGCAGCTTCTACTGCTGTAAATTCCATAACATTTTTTGGGACCATCGAACGGTTGTATTCATTTTTTTCGTCTTCTACTCATCGATGGGCTATTTTACTATCTGTTACTGGTCAAGGTATTAAGCGCAGTGTAGAAACTCGTTGGAGTTCAAGAGGAGAAGCGGTGAGTATTGTAAAAAAACATTTCTTAAACATTTTAAATACTTTGGAACAATTGACATCTCAAGAAGAAAATATTAAAACCAGATCAGACGCTGGAATATTATCCCAAGCAATGGAATCCTTTGCTTTTCTGTGCTACCTCAATTTATGGGAACCCGTCCTTGTGGAAATTAACGACACGCAACAATACTTGCAAACCAAGGGGTTAAATATCTATCAATGTACTTTAAAACTGAATTCTTTAAAATTGTATTTCAATGGACAAAGGGACACGTTAGTGCAAAACGCAGTTACAACAAGCAAACAAATTTGTGAAGAGTTGGGAATATCCACTGAGCGTCGAGTTAGAAAGAAAAAAATGATGAGTGGTGAAAATTCGCGAGACGTGGGACTATCTCTAGAAGAAGAAATACGAAGAGAAATGTTTTCGTCATTGGATCGAGTTATCCAGGAAATAACGGTGCGTTTTGAGCAACTCCATGTCCTTGCAGAGAAGTATTTGTGTTTAATACCATCAAATCTTTTGAACGACAATTTTGAATGTCAAATGAATCACTTTGTTGACATTGACGAAGAACAGTTCCATATTGAAAGAAAAAGAATTCAGAATTTTATGTCTGTACCTGGTCTACAAGAAGAAACAAAACTTTGGGAAAACGAGCAAGGGCCTCTTGAGCTATTAATTTTTATTCAAAAGTATAGGTTGGAAAACTGTGTTCCCAACATAGTAATATTGTTAAGAATTTTTTTAACAATAGCCATGAGTGTCGCTAGTTGTGAACGGAGCTTTTCCAAATTAAAATTAATTAAAAATTATCTTCGTTCCACAATGAGTGATTCGAGATTGCGAAATTTAGCAATACTTTCAATAGAAAAAGAACTAACGGATGTTATAAATTTTGACGATATCATTCGAGATTTTGCAAATAAGAAGGCAAGAAAAATAAATATTTAAGTTTTTATTAAATTTTAATTTTTTTTTATCAAATACATTTTTTTATATTATATTTATATGTAGTAATATTTATATGAGGGGGGGTAGGGGGCGGCAAAATTTAAGACCGCCCCGGGCGGCAAAAGCTCTAGGTACGCCAGTGGTTGTACTTGTCTAAATTTATTTCGAATTTTATTAATATGAAAACCTTACTTAAAACAGTAGAGGAATCAGTGCGTCGATTAATTATTAAACATCATACCGAAGGAATGTCCTTAAGGAAAATTGGCAATTTAGTTGATAAAAGCCATGCAACGGTCCCAGACAATAATTAAAAACTTTAAAAACACCGACTCGATATCTTCAAAACGGCGTTTAGGTCGCCCAAGAATATTTGCACCTCGAGAAGATAATTCCATTGTTAGAAAAGTAAAGTGCAATCCGCGTTTAAGTGCACCTAAAATAGCTTTTGAGATGTTGGAAGAAACTGGAAAAAAATGTGATCCTTACACCATACGAAGAGTTTTGCACAGCAAAGGATATCGCAATAGAAGGGCTAGAAAAAATCCCTTTATCAGTGAAATAAATCGTAAGAAGAGACTAGCATTCACCAAATTGAATTTAAATCGTGAAAAAGAGTTCTGGTCTAGAGTTATTTTTAGTGACGAAAATAAATTTAATATTTATCAGAACGACGGACCTTTAAAAATTTGGCGAGAGCCAAATACGGCATATAAAAAAAACAATCTTGTGGGTACCGTTAACCCTGCGTTTGATCTCTGGGTCTTTTAAGGAACAGTTGAAATTTTAGATGCTTGTACTTTTAAAATGGACCAATAGAAAAATTTAACAACCCTTCCTAAAAAAAGTTGTTAGGTAGCAGGGTTCTTACCCGCAAGCAATTAAAAGTTAGTTAAATATTTGCATAGTTAAGAGCGTTCAAAGTTGTTAGTGTTCCTTAAACGACCCACAGTTCGCACCGCGTTAGGAAAAGTTATTGTTGTTAAGTTTTTTATGTGTTGTTTTTTTTTTAACTTTTATGTGTGAAATCCAGTTCCTAATAGAGACTATTAGATAATTAATTATAAACAATTTTTTCAATTAATTGTACTAAAGTGCGCGAAATATTTTGAAGCTTAATAATGTCGAGAGCTAATGCTGTTTTAAGAATTTTGGAATCTAACGAAGAACCAGATTATGATGAAATTTCAGACAATGAAATGGACGAAGAAAATTTACAAAGTGAAATTGTAAATTTCGGCCGACGAAGATGGCGATGTAAATATTCCAGAACGAAATAATTGAAAAAAAAAAGAGTTTTTACATTTTTTCTTTTCAAGACCTGCTTTATATTGACAAAACTGTTTCTGTTTTATGATATAAAATCTCTTTACTAACTGTAGTTTTCATTTCGTTTATTAAAAATTTACGGTCCCCGCTACATGTTACCGGTTCTATGAAAACCCAAATTGTGCATATAGAGTTAATACCGGAAATAATACAACTTTCAATTTTCAAAATAAGTATAGTTTTTTCTGTTAATGTTAATGTTAATTTATTTTTTTTTATGTAGAGTAATCCCATAATAATCTAAATATGAAAGGGTTTTATTTTTTCCCTATTCATTGCTATAATATGAATTTTTGAAAAAAGATTGAAAACAGTTATAATTTATTTTTTAATTTCGAAAAATCAAAAAAGTCATAGGCATTACAGATGTAAAACTGCTTTGAATATAACGTATAGAAGTGAAATAATAAGCACATAATTTGTATATCGCGAGTATTCGACTATTCGGCTAGAAATCGAGTGCTGTCCGTAAAAGACCCACAGTTCAGACGAAGTTAGTGAAAATAACAGTTCACACGGAGGGTTAAACATGGAGGTGCAAGCGTATTAATTTGGGGTGCATGACGGCTTCTGGGCTAGGAAATCTTGTATTTATTGATTCTATTATGGACAAATTCCGTTATTTAAACATCTTACAATCTAATCTTCAAGCAAGTGTAGAGAAATTAGGTTTAAATGGGTCGTATATATTTCAACATGATAACGACCCAAAACATACCTCAAAAATAGTTCAGGAATGGTTGTTATATAATGTTGCAAATCAACTTGAACACCGCCACAGTCTCCCGACATGAACCCCATAGAACATCTATGGGATGAAATATCTCGAAGACTTAAAAATAAGCACATTAAGAATAAGAATGAGCTAAAACAAGCAATAATAGAAATTTGGCAAAATATTGAGCCGGGAATTACAAAAAAACTGGTCAATTCTATGCCTGCTAGAATGCAAGCTGTTATAAAGGCTCAGGGAAACGCTACTCCCTACTAATTATTTGTATAACTTATTTTAATTAAAAGTTAACTGTGTATGTATGTAGACTTTTGTCATGTACTTTTATGAGGTTAGAAAGGAAACTGACTTATTGATCTTTAATATATTTGAAATTTAAAATGAAACTTATTATATTAATTGTATACAGTGTTAGAATAATAAATATAATAATTAGTTTTTATTTAAATTACTTCTTCTTAAATTAGAGGGTCAAACATCTCTTTCTGTTGTAGTGTATGTAGACTTTTGTCTGTAAGTGTATGTATATTTAAATTTTTTTATGTAATTTATTCCGGTACCTATGGCTTTGAATTATAACGACATTATTAAAATCAAAAAATGTTTATACTTACATAAAAAAACAATGGCATAGGTGAAAAATGTGATAATAATTCATTTACACAAAATTATTGGCACAAAATATAAAAGGTATCAGTTTTCAATTTATTTTAATATTTTTAGAAACTAGTTGTATTTCCTTTAGCATCAATAACGGCTTGAAGACGTTTTGGCATACTTTGAACCAATTTTTTCGTTACACTTTCGTCAATTTTATGCCATTCTTGAAGCAAAGTTTCTTGTAAAATTTTCTTACTAGTAGTTACTTCGGATTTTCTAATTCTACGTTCCTATTCCGACCAAAGATGCTCTATTGTAGGCCTGCCAGACGTCCGGTTTTTCCCGGACAAGTCCTCTTTTTGGCGGCCAATTTTTTGTCCGGTATATACAGTTAGTCGCAAAAGAAGTGAGGCAGCTAATAAAATTGTAATAATTTGCATGTAATTTAACTATTTTAAAAAAAATAGCAGTTTTAACTTACCCTTTGATAAAGTACTTCTTAAGATCACCCAAATCACAAAAATGTCTAAAAATTGTAACTACCAATGCAAAAAATTGCGTATTAATAAGTCAATCCTGAAAATAATAGTTGCAAAACAAGTGGGACACAGCGAAATATGATAAGTTTATGCCTTCTTAAATTGACGTCAAATTATCGTAATACAATATAATGCAGTTATTGCACTTTTTTAAAGTCGCAATAATTAGTATTAACATCAGTTTGTATTGTGACATTAATCAATTACGATGGAGCGCAAAAATTATAAACATACTAGTTTTGATTTAAGGCAACTCGTAATATTTCATGACGCCAAAGGACAAACGTGCCAAACGTGACATTGGAAAATGGTTAAATGTAAGCAAGAGTACCGTGGGGCGCATTATAAAACGTTTCAAGATAGAAGACCGAATTGATTTTAAAGAAAAAACAGGCCGTCCACGCAAATTTAATGATCGAGAAGCAAGTTATATAGTAAGAAAAGTAAAAAATAATCCTAGATTTAGTACGCCAAAATTAAAAACTGAAGTGCAACATGAACTAGGAAAGAATGTGCATCCTGCCACAATCAGGCGGATTTTAAAAAGAGAGGGTTATAACGGCCGAGTGGCTAGGAAAAAGCCCTTTATTAATGAAGCGAATAGATTAAAACGTATTCGTTACGCCAAAGACTTCCAAAACAAGGACATGACATGGTGGAACAATGTTATATTTGCGGACGAGAGCAAATACAACATTTTTGGCTCGGATGGTCGAACCATGGTGTGGCGAAAACCAAATACAGAGCTGGATTCGCAAAACTTACGTGGAACGGTGAAACACGGTGGTGGAAATGTGCTTGTTTGGGGGTGCATTTCGACCCAAGGTGTGGGTAATTTAGTTGTAATAGAGGGAATTATGAACAAATATAAATATTTGTAGTTGTTGCAAAACAATTTAATACAAAGTGCTACCCGTATGGGTATTGAAAACAATTTTAAGTATTACGAGGACAATGATCCGAAGCATAAATCCCATATAGTACAAGAATATTTATTATATAAATGTCCCAAAATTTTACATCCGCTCCCCCAATCCCCTGACCTTAATCCCATAGAAAATCTATGGGATGAATTAGACCGCAGGATAAGAACTACCCCTATTACCACCAAGGAGATGTTAATTAAAAGATTGCAAGAAGAATGGGCTGCAATTGATAAAGACTTTTTAAAAAAAATAATTTCTAACATGCCTAAACGTTTGAGTGACGTTTTAAAAAGAAAGGGGTACCCCACAAAATATTAAATTTTGTGCCAAATTGTTTAAATTCTCAAAATTAACTATTATATTACGCGGTGTCCCACTTCTTTTGCAACTATTATTTTCGGTGTTGTTTTATTAAAATTCTATTTTTTTCATTCGTAGTTACAATTTTTAAATATTTTTTGTGTTTTCGGTGATCTTAAGAAGTGCTTTATCAAATGGTAAGTTAAAACTGCTATTTTTTTTACAAATAATTAAATTACATGCAAATGATTGCAATTTTATTAGCTGCCCCACTTCTTTTATTTCGATCTTTGAAGGAAGATGTCCTCTATTTGGCCAACCCGCGGCCATTTAAAAAAAAAGCTCGCAAAAAATATTTTTTTACTCGAAAATTTTAATTTATTTATTTATCCTTATTTTTGGTGGGAAAAAGCTAAAAAAAAAAAGCTCATTCGCCACGTGTCCTCTTTTTGCTCAGAAGAAATCTGGTAACCCTATTCTATTGGGTTTAGGTCCGGTGATTGAGGGGGCGAATGCAACTGTTTTGGTACATTATAAAGTAACCACAACTTTACTATGTGGGCCGTATGCTTGGGGTCGTTGTCGTGTTGAAACCACTAAGCTTTGGAAAGTCCTAATTTATTGACGCTGTCTTTCAATTTTGCCAATTCGCTTTTTCTATTTGACGCAAATCTTAAAAGCTAATAGATTTGGAGAAATTCTGAAAACGAAATATTCTGAAATATTTGGACATAATTTGCGATAGAATTTTGTAATTATATCAACTCTAATAATTATTGTAACGAGTACAATAAGTACATCAGGGCCGGCAGGGGCGGATCCAGAATTTTTTTCTGGGGGGGGGGGCACAAAGGGTCGAGACGGGCAAAAAGTGTTCTCAGATTTGGGTTTGTCTCCATGTTTCCTTGTTAATTTTAAGCGTCTGAATCCGCCTATGAGGGCCGGCATCTTTTAGATTTGCCGTGTGGTGCTCACATAATATTATGTGATGTAAAATGCAATATTTTCAAGTGTTTAGTGTTTTTTTTCCCAAATTATATACTGTTTTGTAATTTTCCGTGTGGTGCTCAAAATCCGTGGTGTGGTGCTCGAGCACTCAAGCAATACAACTGTTGCCGGCCTTTAGTACATCATGTGACGTATTTCTGTTTTCAACTTGCATTGTCTGAGTTAAACATCCTGTATAATGCTATAATTTTACACATAACAAATATGTAAAAATTTTGTGATTTGTCCTCAAATATATTGGATTACCCTAACATTTTATAATATTTTAATTATTAGTAGAGTCAAGTGGGGTAATTTCGAACGGGTTTTATTTTGTGTCTATTTTTACATCCGCCCCCCCCAATCCCCTGACCTTAATCCCATAGAAAGCCAGGGCCGCGTTAAGGCATGTGAGTACCCTAGGCATATTTTTTTGCCGCCCCTTATAATAAAAAATTGAAATTATTGTTACAGTATATACGAATTTATTAGCAAAAAAAACTCTGAGAGTTAAGAACTTACTTGAATTTTTATTTATGTTACATTTTTTATTAGAATTAATTGGAATTTTTGCCGTCCCTAAAAGACTGCCGCCCTAGGCAGCTGCCTTGCTTGCCTAATGGATAAATCGGCCCTGTCTATAGCGGTGTGAAAATGTATATTTTTTAACATTTTTTGGCTGGAAATGCAAGAGGAACTCAAGTCTTAACTCGCTGCATTCATGGATTTTCAATATTTACATTTTTTCATACAAATATTTCCCTCTGAAAAAAAGTTGCTTTTTGAATTTTTGCAAAATGGTGGGGTAATTTCGAACACCCAAGAAAAGCATAAAGATTCACATAAATCGGTTTAAAAGGTGACCACAAATCTATTGAATAAAAATCATCAAATTTAATTAATGTTTATTTGTGAAATGTTATAAAAAAAAATTTTTTTTATGTGAAAGTATGATATAAATAAGCAATAAATATATTATTCCAAATAAAATTAATTCATTTTGATTTAATACGTAATATAAAATGGTCGGAATTTTCTAGGATAGTCTTTACCATAGATCAGGGGTCTCCAAACTTTTTAGCCTAAGGGCCAGACTGATTGCTCCACAAAGCCCCGAGGGCCAATATCTAGCTACAGTGACTAACAAAAATATTCGAACCCCCCCTATGTTAACAATGTAAAATAAATTTTGAAACCGTTTTTTTGACATATAGAAATCGCATTTACAGGAAAGCTTCTTTTTAAACATTTTTTTTGTTATAAATTTCATTGCCTTCAATTTTGTACCTATACATTTTTCAATTTTGTTGCCCCGTTTTTGACTGGCAGCGACTTAAACAGGACTCTGTAATACACAAAAAATATCGTCATCTATATTTCGGAATCGGTGCAACAAAATAGAAAAATGCTTATGAACATAAATGTACAGAATCACGCTTTCAAGAAAAAAATGCCTATTCAGTTTTTCATTTCGTCGCACCGTTTCCGATTTATAAATGACAATATTTTTTGTGTTTTCCGGAGTTTTGTTTAAGTTGCTGTCAGTCAAACACGGGGCTACAAAATTGAAAAATGTATACACTGAAAAAATGGATCATCATATTGATGAAAATTTCATCGTCGTAATTAATGGACGCTCCCTTACCAAAGTAATTCGAATTATCAGCCCCCCTCCAAATAAAAAATTTTAAGTATTAATTTTGATGTCAGGGCTAATGGAGAATATTGTTCTGTTTACACAACCTAATTCCGTATTAAAAATTCTCCATTATCACACTGACCTCAAAATTTAGATGAAGCAGTAGAGTAGTTATCGAACGTATTGCCAATAGAATTAGAACCTGCTTAACAATGGTTTGAAGAGCAAACCGCCGAGGAAATGGTAGACATCCTCCAATCTTTACACCTCCGCTTTGGTCTCTATATCACCGCGTCATGAATGATGTAGACAGAACAAGCAATCACGCCGATGCAGCCAGAGCCAATAGATTATTGGAAACTGAAATTTTAACTGAAGACCGCCAAAATTCAGTTAAATTTCCAGTTTCCAGTCTGGAAGTTTCCAATAGGAAAGTCTGGAAGTTTCCAATAGGAAACTGGAAATTTAACTGAATTTTGGCGGTCTTCAGTTAAAATTTCAGTTTCCAATAATCTAAAAATATTTAGTAATCCATTTGCTTAAGTCTTTAAGTAGGTTTTTCAGTTTCATTATGAGCTAAAATAATATAAGCACCCCTTTGCTACTTGGCGCCCCTAAGCAGTTGCCTAGTTTGCCTATTGGATAACGGTCTAGGACAACATCCCGCGGCCATAATCCCGCCGGACCATAATCCCGCCGGACCGAAATCCCGCCAGACCATAATCCCGCCAAACCACAATCCCGCCAAACAAAAATCCCGCCGGGTCATTTTTGTTGTGTTTCAAAACACAAAAATTTTGATCTTTACACACTTTTCTTGTATCAGAAAAATTGCACTGTTGTTCTAAAAGTTTAACAACTATGATTTGTTGCTCTTTGACACCGGATATCTCCTTTTTATGGATAATTTTGCTAAAGAAACATCATAAGCTAACACTAACCTACATAACCGATCAATATTATTGCGAAGATATCTCTTTTTATGGACAATTTCGCTAAAGAAAAATCATAAACTAACGCTAACCTACTAACTTAGCCACAATAAATTTTAAGCCTGCGATAGATATTAGGGTAATTTGAGTTTATACGTATGTATGGTCCGGCGGAATTATCGTCCTTCGGAATTTTAGTTCGGCGCGATTGTGGTCCGGCGGGATTTTGTTTCGGCGGGATTTTGGTCCGGCGGGATTATGGTCAGGCGGGATTTTGTCCGATCCCGGAATTTTGGTCCCATATGTATTTTGAATAAATGTGACAAAGCTAGGAAATTTCTTCATAAAATCGAAACAGATTTATCAATAATTGGTGTTTCAATCTACAATTCATTAATAGGATACTTTCGTTCTCTAGATCAGTCTGACGTTTACGAAGAAAGGAATAATTGTCGAATAGGGTTTGATGGGACAGCTGAAATGAGAATTAACACTTATCTGTATTTATAGACAAATTAAAAGAAGAATTGAAAAAAAGGGTATCTGCAAAATTGAAAATAATTTTGGATTTTTAAATAATTTGAAAAACCTTGATGATGGCAATTTACGCAATTATTCAAAAAATCTTCAAAGCATATACTGTAAAAACGTTTTCTTTGAATCATAAAAACTATTTTACCGAAAATCGTCATCAAAACGACACTTCCCTGCTTATATACGCGCAGGGAAATTGAATTTTAATGACTAGTCCGGTAATAATTAGTAATTGTAACAAAATTAAAGAGACGTCGATCTTTTCGTTATTACTTATTATTGATTGACAGTAACTATCTATGGTAACTATGTAGTCAACAAATTGACAAACTTGATTTTTGCTCATTTTAAAAATGTTGTTCAATAATATTTTAAAATTTCGATTTTTTACGATTTTAGGTAAAATTTAATACCATACTTGTCAGGAAAATGTCTCACTTTACTCGGAGCTTTAAAATACTCGACACAGAGTGCCTCGTATTTCAACATTGCTCCTCGTCAGGAATGTATCATTGTCCTGACTTTTAGGTAAATAACTATTGTTTGAATAAATTTGTTTAAAGCAATTAAATTTTGTTTAATTTAAATAAAATATATTCGGTCCAATAAAAATTTATTTAAATAAAAATAAAAATTTAATTGAAGAAACTAAAAATTTAACTAAAATTGTCATCAAAATGACACAGAAGAGAACGAAAACATATTTAAGAAATTCAATTTTTCAAGAGTATTTGCAAACACGAGATCCCGAAAAAGGATTTAATTTTTATAATATGTATTTTGTCATAATAATTGTCGAATACAATGTTTTTTTATAGTTTTTATTAGCTATGAGTAGTAGATATCCTAAAAATCTAACTAAAGTGAAATCAATCGACTCAGGAATATACGTATATGTAAAACTATCACAAAATAGGTAAATAGTTTTACAAAAAATTGGTACCTCCGCGAGATCTGATTTTAATATAAACATAATTGTATTGTAAGATAAGAATTTCAAGTTTAATTTCGAAAATTTAGAAACATTGAGTCCGAGCTCAAAATTTTCTAGAAACAGTTTTAGAGGGGGGCGCTTGAAAACTTTTGCCTAGGGGCGCAAACATTATTAATCCGGCCCTGGATGCAGCACATAGACGGAATTAGGAATGGATAATCCTGTAATTTGTAAATTTATTAACGCACTAAAAAAATTACAACATGACAAAGATGTATTTTTTGAACAAGTAATTGCCGGCCAGGAACCTCCACAAAATCGCAAAAAGTACATTGATGCAGACTATAGAATAAAAACACTTGTAATGGATTACAATAATCGCAACATTGTTGATTTTTTGAGAGGCATTTCTCATAATTATGAAATGATTGGTTAAGTTCTATATACACTGTATAAAATAATTATGTTAAAATGTGAAAGTGCGAAAACATAAACGAAAAAGTGTTAATTTAACAGAGAAAAAAAAGGTGAATTTGTGAATCTCACAATCTCAATTAAGCTAAATAAAAAAGTAGACAGTTTTTCTTCTTTCGTCTAAATTATTAGACAAAGCAAAACCTTCTCCACAAAAATAGAAGCATTAACATATTGAAAAGTTAAGATGACTTTCTATTATGTAATACACAGTAATATCTAAGCTTTCAGGAATTTATTCGACCATCAGTTATGTTTATAATATCGGCACGTTCTGAGGAATCACAGTCATTACATGCAATTAGCAAATTTGCATTCTCTTATCAGTAAACTGACTGCTTTTAAAAAGAGAATGTCCAAATAAAAATGGAAATTATCATCGTTTTAAGTCACACTAGCGAGTTAGACACCTACGTTGTTCAACTTGATTCATTTTCATTTTATGTTTCGACTTGTACAGTTTTATTTTATAGTTTTGATAGTGTATCCAAAAAAATTAGCAGTTTTTTTAGTTTGGTTCTAATAAATATAATAATAATAACCTACAAAGAGAATAGAATATTACAGGTAGAAACAGAAAAAAATAGAACAGTGAAGATCAGAGAAGTCCAGACATTTGTAGACCTAGGTAAAATGATAACAAGGAAACCAAATAGTAGCGAGGAAATAAAAGCCAGGATAGCTGCAGGAAATAGAAGCATAGCAGCACTACAAGTTATACTGTCGAAAAAGATGATGTCCAGGGCAGTGAAAATCAGGATATGTAAGACAATAGTGACATGCTGCAAAGTCTGGGAAAGGAAGATCTCGAGAAAGTAGAAAGTGAGAGAGTAGAGGAGAGGTGGAGAAGACGAACAAATGACGAATTAAGAGAACTATATGGAGAACCTAACAGAGAAAGAGTAACATCCAAAGTGCGAAAAAGCCAAATAGACGAAGAAAATTCAAAGAAGAAGGGGAAGACCACTCGAATGGAGAGGAGATGTGAACGAAGACATACAGCATCTGCACGTGACAAATTAGAAGGAAAATGCAAGAAATAGACAAGAGTCGAATGCAAATATTTAATTTAAATATTAAACTGTACTTTTATACCTAATTTTATAATAATATACAAATACATATTTATTTTTTAACTACTTGAAGAAAAACAATTCTAGACGATTGCGTTATGTATTGTAAAATTCTCGAATTGGTAACAGGAAATACCAGCACAGGGGCCGTTGTTCTTTTAGCACCATTTGGCAACCTTTGGCTGATGGAGCTCCATTCATCTTCGCTGCTGCTGTCCTCTGAAGATAGAACAGGTCTCGGGCGTTTTCTACACCCGGATGGACCGGGTACACCTTCCATGTTCGTCAGCCTAGATGGGCCGGCTACAGCTTCACATGGTTGAGCTGGAATGTCCATCTCGAGTGTATTTGCGGTTTCCCTACCGTGCTCCAAAGGCCCTGGTCGTTTGGTGTTCTTTGATTGTAAACCTTTTGCCATTCGAGGGTATTTGGATTGATTGTCCTTTCCGAAACGGGCAGCTTGTTTTTTGTCTTCAGCCATATCTATTTGAACAAAATAAAACACAATTTTAAAAATGTAATTATTTTAAACAATTTTTAAACAACCTTGCAAAATTCCGCTTGAATTTTCACCAAAATGTCGACATTTACTATATAAAAAATTATCTTGGCGCACTAAAAGTACAAAAACAACAATTAGTACAATTATTTACATTAATTTAATTTTAATAAAACTTACTCAAATCCTTTAAACAATTGCTTGAAATTTTATAACAAAAAAACAATATTAACACAATATTCGAAAACTAGAGAAAAATTGCGAGAGAAAACTCAAACTCGACTAGCAATCATGAATTGCAACAGCACTATGAAGTGCCTGTATCAAATGCCATTGTACGTAGCATTTCAACTTCAATCGAGCGGCTTCATTATCCTTGCAAGTTGCAACGTCGTAATTATGCAATTCGTATACCGCAAGCTGCTTTTCTTGGAATTTAATTTTACTATCCTTATCGCGCCTTAGGTGTAGATTTACAAAAGTTTTTAACGATCTTATTAGTTCAACCTTTTCGGGAAATTTAATTTCACTATATCATAGGTTTCTTTCGTTAAGTTTTACAACAAATATTAAATGTACATTTTTATAAACAATTTAAGAAATCTTACAATCTCACCTCGGTCAATTTATTTAAATATTATTTTAACAATTAGGTTTTAACAATCAGAATAATTATTTTTATTTTTCACTTTTATCGCTAATGAATTAATTTAGATTAATTATTAACAATTTAACCCTTTAACGCTCTCTGGTAAGACAATAGTACTAGTTCGCATCAAGCAGAAATTTTATTCTTTTCATGCGAAATAATTTGTGCCTATTGAAACCAGTACGAAAAAAAAAAAATTTGATAGAAAATAGTTTTGCCCGTTAGCCCTGGAACTTCACAGTTATTTTTTGTAACGTGTCCTGCACACTGGGTTTTAGAGACCCCAATATTGTTTTTGTGATATTTTAAAGTAAACAACCAATTTAAACAAAATTTTTGTTTAGTCCTCTTTAACAATAGTGCCTTAATTATTATTGAAAACTTGAAAAATGGGATAAATTTTGTGCAATTAAGCTCAACATTTTATTATAAAAAAAGTAAATTTATTAAATGAATTGTACATTGACAAAATAAAAAAAATTTTAGTTTGCCAAAAAATATGCTGGCTACTCTTAGCCAAGCTTCTCAACTTTGTGTTGACATTCATAGCACAGCTTTTTATTTTTTTTTATTTAAAATTTGTCAAAATATGTTTATAATGAAGTCATAAGATCTTTAACACTAGAAAGACGGCAGCGGTCATTTGACCGTTACGCGCTCTTATTTTGATTATAACTTTTAAGAGATTTTGGTGGTCTAGAATTTTCTAAAAATCGAATTTTTTCTTTCCAATTATTAAAAAAAAGAAATCCAATTTTTGGAAAATTTTAGACCACCAAAACCCCTTAAAAGTTATAACCAAAATAAAAGCGCATAACGGTCAAATGACGGCTGCCGTCTTTCTAGTGTTAAAACTCATTTGATTGGTAATTAAATTGGTAATTATTATTTTACGGTAAATAAAGCTAATATTCCATAAAAATAAATTAATGTTAGATTTTAAAAGTATACGTAAACTGCACACTGAACTTTTGAACTTAATTTACAAGAATGGATTTTTTTAAAATCATTACAGCACATGTGGCATTAATTTATATGACGCTTAGGGTTTCTGAGACCCCAGTGTACAGTTCCAGGGTTAAAGGGTTAAATTACATTGTTTTTCGTGTTTTTCAATTTTAAATCTGTAACTAAGTTTGGAAAATTGTGGCGCTTTTTTAAAATATATTTATTAGATGATATATTGTCATCCTACGTTAGACGTTTCGACATACGATTAAACAGAATAATTTTTGTTTAGATACCGCCGAGGACAGTAGTAACTTCCACCGATGGTCAGGTTTTAAGCCTTTTTTTTGCTAAGCTGCCGAAGGTAAACATGTAAGTTCCACCGATGGCCAAAAAGGTACCAGGGCAAAACATGTAAGTTCCACCGATGGCAACTTAAAGAATTAATGGATTAAGACCCGAAAGTTTCTTATAATACTTATCGCAATACTGCAACGATAATTCAAACTGACAAAAAATTTCTTTTTTTGAAAAACTTAAAAAAAACATACTTTTTTTAGAAATTCAAACTCTGATGTCTTTATTAATTTTTTTTTTAAATAAAAGTATACAAGTAACATAAGTGTAAAATTAAATTTAAAAATGATTTACTAAACTCCCCCTCCTTCAAGATTCATCAACATTTATCTCGCAGAAGCGGTTAGAGATACTTTGCACAAATTGAAATCTGCTAATCTGTTTAGTAGAATATAATTGAAGTAAATGCTCCAACCGTTTATGTTTTTTTATAGTATCAGAGTTACTGATTTTTCTTATGTGAAAGCTGTTAAGTTTGATATACGTTTCTGCTTGTACTTCTTTCAATTTCTCTAGAAACGTATATAATGGTGGGTGGGCAGTATAAAACTGTGAATTAAACATATTATGAAACGACTCACACGCGTTGGTGGTTCGGCACATACTAGCTGACTTCATTCGGACTTAAATATTGCAAAGCAAAACTGTATCGCAACCAATTACCAATTTGCGAAGAAGGATCGTTATATTCTCCAGATAATCCAAATTTCTTAATATTCCTATACCAAGATTGGCCTAAATGGAATCGACAGCCAATGAGTGTAATATTTTCCCAAACGTATTTTAAGCTAGCGTGTATTGCAAGTTCAAAATCTACAGTGACAAATTTTGATTGGAACTGTAAATCGTGTTTGTTACAAATTTCTACTAACTTTAGAAAACAGTGACGGTACGTATCTTGTGTCTTGTTTTTCAAAAGACAAAACACCAAAGGTATATAATAGCCGTTACTGTACCCATGTAGAGTAAATAACTGAGTAAAAAATTTGGTACAGTAATTGAAAGTACCATCCATAAAGACATTTTCAGTTGAAGTCAAAAACCGTAGGTTAGTTAAGCTTGAAAATATGATCAAATTATTGTTACTATCATTTAGCATTAAAAATTCTTTGTCAGACCATGTCAAAACATTGATGGCATCTAAAGCGGAATGCACATCTAACATTGACGATGGTAAAGGCGGTTGTATTTGTCGCCTTGCATTATATGCATTCCTTTTAATACGCACCACGTCAGGTTCTGTAATATTAACAGCAGGAAGACTTCTTAAAGCAGCATGGAAAACCTTTGATGGTTTTTCCGAAATATCTTCAACTGCTTTTTTCTTCACAACCCCACTTACCTCTTGACGTAGAAGTTTTTCTTGATCTTCCGTGTGATTATGTTGATCATTTTCTTTGGTAATAACACGCAGTTCTCCTTCTCCCATGGTGTATAGATTTGCTGAACAATTTTTATTGGTACAGCGCCACTTAATTGTTCCATTCAATAAAACAGTTTGTTTGTAGAATTTGAATCCTTTGTAAACTAACAATATATTACCACTAACACCCAATATTTCTGAAAGTGTTTCCATATTACCGACAATTAGTGTGGGATTTCTAGAAGTTTTTAATGTTCTCGTTTTCTGTTTGTATTTATATGTTATTATTCATTATTATTTTCCTTATATAGTAATTAATTGATGTGTAATCCGATAATCAATTACCAAATTAAAGCTTCCCCACCTCCCACCCCCGACTAGTAAAAATATTATAAATAAGTAAATGTAAAGCACAAGACCAAGGCCATAGTTTAGAAATAGGTCATGGGGGGGGGGGGGTAGAAATTAAAATAATGGTTGGCATTGTCCGTATTTTAAATTAATTCTTGTAATGTAGTAATTATTTCGAATTACTTAACTTATGGGGGGGGGTTGAACACCCAAAAACACCTCCTTCTATACGGCCCTGCACAAGACTACAAACCTACCTTTAAGACCCCGCTGTACCTACAAAATTAAATAAAAATGTGGTTTATTTGCTAGATGTGCTTGCGCAGCGTTTTATTTTGTAAAATCAGCGTAGCGTAGCGGAGTGATTTGCGAAGCGTGTAGTGCCAGAGGCACTTTAATCTTCTTCGTCTGGTGATTTGAAGTTTTGACATTGAAATTTTAGAAATTACGCTTGGGGTGGGAGAACCACGACGATCTGAGAAGTGTAAAATCAGAATACTTATTGCCCCTTTATATAGTTTATCGAAACCAAGTCAAATTGCGTCATAAATCTAAAGATTTTTGTATAACTTGAATAAAATTCAACTCCCACAACACAAGAAAAGCTTAAAAAGGCTCAAAAGATTAACATTAACCTTGACCACTTCGACTTAATTGACCGACCGGTGGAACTTACATGTCAGAAAATAGTGACCCAAAAGGGACCGGTGGAACTTACATGTCGGATTAAAAAAGATTTGACCGACCGGTGGAACTTACAATCGCCCACCGCCGAACAACAAGCGGATTTAATTTGCTTCGAGCAACTAGCAACAATATGGAACAGGATTCGTATTAGCTGCACGGGTTTTCAATGCCCACTTTGTACTGAAGCTCTAGGCTTATTGTGCCCGGTTTTCCATTAAGATGTTCAAGAAAGTTATTAGTATTTCGATCCACAGTTTGATGTTCACCAGAGGGCTGAGCTAAGAAAATCTGCCGAGTCCGAGATTTGGGAGGAGAATTTCCGCTCATAATCCCACATCAAGCCAACACTGTGGTTTTTTGGAACAGGATAGTTTTATTTGAAAGAAAATATTTTGCACATTGATGCACAAATTGCGGCCCGCATGTACAAAAATAAAAATTGCGATGGATGTTATTGATTGATAAATTTTGATAAAAAAAAGTGATTATTAACCCTCCAGTACTAACATATTTTTTTATAACACGAGTACTAACGTCGGTCTGTGAGACCGATTCTAGTTTTTAATTTTTTAACAGTATTTACATTTTTTTGCCACAAATGGAATAATATCAAATGTCTAGGTATTTCTCTTTATAATAATGTTAATTTTAGTAGGAAACAGTCATTTTATTTTACAAAATTTTATTGTTGTAAAAATATTAAAAATTACAAACAATAACAAATTAAAAGTAAAATTTTAAAAATGCTCTGGGCAAGCATATATATTCTTCATTTTAATTTCTTTTTAATATTTATTTTTAATTATATAATAAATTGATATAAGAAATACTTTTTTTGCTTAATTGCGAAAATAGGGGGTCGGCAAATTTAGGGTTTGCCCCGGGTACCAGAAATTCATGCTACGCCACTGGTACCAACGTAGCCAATTCATCGAATACTCGGTGTTAAAACTCTCTTAACATTTACCATACACTTACCACGTTTACATGCAACCGTTAGGTCGACCTAAAGTTAAATCGATCTAAGCTAGCTCGCTTCTAAATTTTACAAACCGGTGTATACATTCAAATTTAAAATCGAGCTAACGTGCTAGCCCACGTTTTTAGCTCGGTCTAACTTAGTTATTAGGTCGCCTTACCTGAGTGTATACATAAAAGGACTAACTAGCTCCAGCCGACTTAGGTCGACCTAACGACTGCATGTAAACGTGGTAACTGACTAAAATCGAATAGCATCTTAGCATCTAGCGCATCAGATCATTTAATTAAAATGAGATAGAGCATTTTTAGATATACATATTTATTTAAATTACAAAGAAGATTTACCTCTTTATTGGTTAGATGATTTCGAGTATCTTCCTATGATAGGTTTTATACATTGTTAACGCTTACATTTTTTTTCAGAAATTATAATTAATTAGGATTATTAAAACAATGCCAGTCCGCCCAGCAATAATTTGCATATACGCTCTCCTCTGCTTCTACTACATCTTCGTCGTAGTCTTATTTGGAAGACGTCAAATTGCGTCCCACGGTCAAGGGTACGGGTAAATTGCGTCCCATCGGCCCTCATGGTCAGAATGGTTAAGTAAAATCCTCTTATTTCTTAAGCTGCATAAAGGTTCACAATATTTTGGGCATTTTATAGTACAGGGTGTTACAACTATTATTTCAAATAGTTTCACCTTCCATCAATAAATTGTGGAAAGTGGAATATGTATATTCGGGCGATTGTAATTTCCACCGATGGTCAAAGGGTCCCATAATCCCATATGTATATTCCACCGGCGTACTAGGCAGGTAGACTGGTCAGACATTTAATCTTTTAATTGTTAAGTTTATAATTCGTCGTTAAGTAGGTAAGACTTTGACTAGGTTATTAAGTTAGTTAAGGGGAATCATGATCAGCTGTTCGCGACATTGGTTTGAATTAACAAATAATTTCTACAATTTTAATTTTTATGCTTTCAAATTTCGTATGGAAGTATAAAACAATAAACACTATTCAGGGGCAAGGTCCTTTGTAAAAAATTAATTTTAAAAATTTATATTTTTGAATTTGCAATTTATATCGCTGCCTACTTAAACGTCATTACTTTATACATCACCCATAATTTTTATAATAAAAATTAATGTATATTAACAACACACGTTGTATATTAAATTTAAAATTTTTGATTTAAATTTATAACCGTATAGTGACGTGGCTGAAGACAGAATCAGAATCAGACTCAGAATCACAAATTATACAGTGGACCAGACAAATAATGAAAAATATCTTTTAACGACTTTTATTATGAAAATAACTATTATTAATAATATTATGTTACTGATATTAACACTCCAGTGTATAAAATATGTTATCGAACTGCAATAAATCAGTATCTGAAAAGTAAATTCGACCGCCACCTCCATTATAATACAATATTCGTATTTTCTATAAAACAATTTGATACATCTTGCAATTAGTGTCAAATGATTGCTATGCACATACCACTTAACAAATCTTGCGGAATCACAAAAATTCGAAGGCTGAGGGGTAACACTGCCGCATCCAAATTTAAAAAAAATTGTAACTTCCCTCAAACATTTTTCCACACTTTTAAATTGTTGTCAAATATTAGCTATGGACATACCGCTTAACATATATTTTGGAATCACAAAAATTCGGAGGCTGAGGGGTAACATTGCCCCTTCCAAATTTTAAAAAATTTGTAACTTTCAACGAACATTTTGTCACACTTTTAAATTGTTGTCAAATATTAGCTATGCACATACCGCTTAACATATATTTTGGAATTACAAAAATTCGGAGGCTGAGAGGTAACACTGCCGCTTCCAAATTTAAAAAAATTTGTAACTTCCAACAAACATTTTGTCACACTTTTAAATTGTTGTCAAATATTAGCTATGCACATACCGCTTAACATATATTTTGGAATCACAAAAATTTGGAGGCTGACGGGTAGCACTGCCGCTTCCAAATAGACGATCCCTAATTATTATAGATTATCTTCTTCCACTTTTAGGCTAGGATAACTCCTGTTTGGCTTGACATTGGGCTGTCTTTTATATAAGACCGAGCCGTAGTCACCAGTTTTTGAGTATATAAATTGCTTTACATGTGATGCAGCTTGCTGGGCTTGTCTCAGATGTCAATTGTGCCCGTAATCCTGGATATTTTGTTGTAGAGGGTAAATCAACAACCCAGGGGACCGCCGGCTTTACGTCTCACGTGCCCTCCGAAGCACGCAAAACAAACAATCTTACGTGAGAGAAGTCCCACAATGGTTGAGTATGCAATATGTAAGCAATTGAAATGTAGGAAATATAAATTTATTTGCCAAATTAATAGTGATCAATTAGCAGTTGTTTTACATTACAAAGGTCCCAAGGAAGTTCTCCATTTGGAACAGTTTGCATATCAGTTAAAAGGAAGCTAAAGACTAGAAGTAAAAAAGAAATTAACAAATTCGTTACCCAACGTTATTAGACTTGAAGATATTTGTAAAATTGAAGAGGAACTCGCACTTGATGGAAACTGGCAGAGTCTTAGATCTTTACCGGTATACCAAAAAGTACGATCAGAAGCTTTATCAGAAGGAGATCAACACAAAGATGCCATTATCGACTTACTCTTGAGATCTGCTAAGCAGCCTGAAAATGAAAGATACATTCAGTTTCCAGCTGAAGGAACGTTAGTATATTTATTTTCTGTCTCTCAGGTTCAAACTTTGATAGGCAATGGGGAAAAGATCAATGCTTATTTTGATGCAACGGGGTCTGTCGTAAGACCGACACAATATGTACGAGGGCATAGGCTTCTTTACTATGCTTTAGTAATTAATAAAGGAGGAAGAATTGTTCCAATAGCAGAAGTGATTAGTTCTAAACATGACTCCGCAACTATCACCAGTTTTCTAATCAATTTTAAATATTTTATACGCAGAAATTGCAACAAGACCTGGCCAATTTTTAATGTTATCGTAACAGACTGGAGTTTTGCATTGATGACATCTCTATGCCATGGATTTAATGACATGTCTCTTTTTGTATATTTAAAAGTTTGTTATAAATTTGTCACAGACGTTGCTAAGGATTCCAGATTTGAGTCTTCCATCATGATTAAGTCTTGCTGTGCTCATTTTATTAAAATGATCTGTACAAAATTATCCCGTACAATAAAAACTGTCCATGTAAAAAACGTAATAGTTGATTGTGTCGCTGTTCTTCTTCAGTGCACAAAGTTGGAGGAACTTGGTTTTCAATTTGAAAACATTGTAATAGTTTTGCTTACTTCGGCATATGGTTCTAGTGTAAAAAGTGCACTAAATGAATTATCATCTAATTCATATGAAAAATCAGAACACTTTTTGCAATTAAAACCTGAATTCCCCGATTACTCCGAAGAAGAAAACGACGATGAAACTGTAAGAGGGCAGTATATAGATTCTCCGTTTTTTATATTTTTTTATAAAATTTATGACAATGCATCAAGTCCGATTTTTAAAGACAATACTTGTCCATCCAAAGAGGTATGTAATCCATTCAGATCTGAAGCATTTTGCTCGTATTTATTGAAGCGTCAGTGAATTTGAAAGACTATAAAACCGATATTTTAGTGTTTTAAAAATTATTAGATTTTCAGTGTTTTTATTGTTTACAGTGTCTTATAACGAACGCGGATTATTTAGTGTTTTACAGATTTTATTGTTGTGTAAGTATATAAAGTTTTCAATAATTTTTACTATTTTAGAATCGAAATTGTTCAACATGCCTAAGGACAAGGCTCTTAAGAAACGAATTAATTTGCCATTAAGTATAAGAAGAAAAAGCATGAAAAATCGAATGAAACATGCTCGTGCTTTGTAAATTGTTTTTTTAAGTTTTAAAAAGTTGCACTATTAATTGTGAATTTTTTTAGTGCTGCTGAAAAAAAATCCAAACTATACATTTTTAATAACGAATACAAATTTTTGCATTTATACTGGTAGTGAAACGAGGGGAAAACCGCAAACAAAATTTTTGTACACCAGATTTCCTTTTATGAAATTTCCTTGGATCTCCTAAAATTTTCCCGGATTTCTTAAAATTTCCTGAGATTTCCTAAAAATTTCTTTGGATTGCCTAACATTTCCTTGCATTGCCTAAGATTTCCTTGAATTGCCTAAGATTGCCTAGAATTTCCTAAGATTGCCTGAGATTTCCTGTCACTTGTACACCAAATTTCCCCAGAGATTTCCCTCTCGTAGTGAAATAATAATTAATTGTTAGTTATTCGATATTACAATATGTAAGCATTTTCTAAATATGCCACACTGAATCGTTTACTTTAAAATTGGCAAATCAGCGGGGAAAAATAGCAATTTGGTACATTTATAAAGTAATCATTTTAGACAAATGACGGTGGACCATGAAGAGGTTGTTGTTGACTTGACTAATCTGGAAATTCCCGAACAACAAAATATTGTGAAAACTGAAGAAATTATTGCAGAGAATTGTTTCATGGATATAAACGAAGAAGAAAATACAGTAGCAATTATAGATGAATCGGGCGAATGTTTACCAGCAAATTCTTTCATAGATGAAGAAAATAACGAAGTAGTTATGAGGTAATTTAATTTGTAACAAAATTAATTAAATTTCCATTTTAATTTTAACATATATTTTAGAGAAACACCGATAAAAAATAATGTTGATGTTATTGATGGAAGAAGAATTATTAACGTCAAACATTTATTTAGTCAAATTTGTAATGCAGAAAAGCACGAACCTTTCGATTGTACAATAGCCGATATGATAGTGATTAAGGAGCAAAGATTTGGTTTACGTTCCAAATTTACTCTCCGATGCCAAATGTGCCAAATTATTAAAATCATCGACACAGAAGAACCAACCCAAGAAAGCATGAATATTAATCAAGCTGCTGCTTTTGGAGCCATATCGACTGGCATTGGATATTCACAATGCGATGAATTTTTATCTACAATGAATATTCCGTTTATGTCTTCGGGCACATATCTGGAAAAACAACAGGAGATATCGACGCTATTACATGACACCGTATTATCTGTTATAATCGAAGCAGGAAAAGAAGAATACAAACTAGCTGAGGAATTGGGTGATGTTGATCCCCCTCGAATGTACCTGAACCTTGTCGTGGTGAGGGGGCTTGCGTGTTTTGAGGAAGCGGTGGGCGTGTACCTGATAGGATTCGAGCCAGGGACATAAAACTCTCTCGTGCTCGGTCTGTTTTGTCAGGCTGGCTCGGGCCGGGGCTTAAAAACCTTTGTGCTCGGGCTTAGCTTGTCAAGGAAACGGGATGACGGCCATTGTGGAGAAACCAGACGAATACAGGTGCCTGCGTGTTTGTGCCGTGCGCGGTAACCCGTACGGTGGGATGAAGGGGTCCTGGTGGCTGAGCCAGCCCGGGGGCGGTAGTAGTTCTCCTGGGTCTGGCAACACTCCACTTTGGCCTGGATTTCCACTCAAACGGGCGGTCAGGACTAGTCCACCCTGATCAATCGGCTGTGCTGTTCCATCAGAGGTTCAGTAGGACGAGTCCTTAGGGAAGGAAGTAGTGTGCAAGCACCGCACCTTTCCGAGGGCTATATCCTCCGAGTAGCCCTGGCGTCGATTTTCGGCGTCCCCAACGTTGCGGGCTCCATGGCGGGTGGGGAGCTCTGGAGGACGAACACTAAATTCTCTTCATGGCAGAATTAAAACCAAGAAAAACAGCTGATGTATCAGCTACTAACCAGCAGATGGGTGCGTCTTCGGATACCCCGTCTCAATCTGCAGATGCGTCCAATAAGGACACACTGCAAATAGCACCTCCCTCCGAGACAGACCTACCTCCCAAGACTGGGAGAAAAAGGATCTGCGGAGCGGAGATAAAACGTCGTAGGAAAGCCCGCCTGGCAGCAATGCAGTCAGGCGAGGGCACCTCGACAAGCAAAACTGCACACGAGCAGGCCAGGTTATCCAAACCACCTGCACGTGACGACGGTATTAACAAAACTAAGCAGCTGAAAACTGAAGCTGCTAAAAAGCGACTCCGATCTCGGGACTCCTTGCCTTCACCTTCGAGCAATCAGGGGAAGAGGGCAAAGCCGACTTCCGAGAATAGGAGTGCAAATCGGGTGGGCAATGTCACCTACAAAGAGGCCGCTGGAAAGCACCTCCGAGTAGCGGTGATAGACCGCTCAAATCCCCTGGGCAAACTCGATGAGTCCCAGGTGATCATAGTAGAAAATCACCTCACCGCTGCACTAGATGCTTTTATAGCAGCAGCGGGAAATGAGGGAAAGCTAGCACTCACCTTCGACGGGTTCTATCACTCGGGGCAGATCCTTCGGATCATCTGCAGTGACCAGAGCTCGTTGGAATGGTTGCGAACAAGCATAGCAAACCTGCTTCCACCATGGCAGGGTGCTAAACTCGATGTAGTCCAGGTGGACAACTTGCCGAGGCTGACTAAGGTCACTCTTTGGATTCCTGGGGAACCGGAACCCACCCACACAGAACCCCTGGGCTAAACTGAAGGAATGGTGCGTCTTCCACGACGCGAGCAAGGATGAGCCGAAAGGTCAACTCCTTGTCTTTGGCGTTGGCCAGGCAGACAGCGCCGCCATCAAAACAAGAGGGGAGAGGTTAAACTATAAGTTCACCTCTTTCAAAGTTAAGATGCAGAAGTTCGACGACGAATCTGCATCTAAGGAAACTGAAACAGCCTCCTTAACTCCCATGGAGACGGGCGAAAACCCGGCAACGGAGGCTGTGAATGTAGAGAAAGAATAAACCTCCCAAGGTAGGCCAAATGGCTTCCTTGGTAGGATGGAGCTTTCTCCAAGCAAACCTGCAGCATTGTCGGGAGGCAGTGGCAATACTATGCCGCCACCTTGACAACTGCAAGGACACTATAGCTCTAATACAAGAGCCCTGGTTAGTAAAATCTTCTATACGAGGTTTTACAAAACTAAACGGGACTATGTTCACAGGTAGTTCCACAAATAAAAGCAGGACATGTATCTACATACCTAGCAATATCCAAGCCAACCTTTTGCCGCAGTACAGCGACTGCGACCTGACAGCAGTTCGGACGAGCTGCGACTTAGGACATGGCCTAAAAGATGTCGTTTTAGCATCCATCTACCTCCCAATCGATTCGCCGGAACTACCACCTTCTCGAAGGATGTTGGATCTGGTGAACTATTGCGAGCAAGAAAAGAAACACCTCATCATTGGGTGCGACTCCAACTCCCATCATCAGGCATGGGGCAGTAGAGATTGCAACAATCGAGGTAAGTCTCTATTAGACTATCTTATTGATACAAATTTAGTAATACTTAATCGCGGGGATGTCCCTACTTTTTACGTGTCACCCCACCGCAACTCGGTAATTGATATTACCGTGGCGTCATTAAGCATTTCTAATTACTTATGTGAATGGCAAGTGTCCGACCAACTGACAATGTCAGATCACAGATGGATTTCCTTTAAATTAAAGGCTAAAGCAATGGAACCCAAGCAATACAGGAATCCTAGGAATGCGAACAGGATGGTCTTTCTAGATCACCTGTTAACATCCATGGATTCTGAAGTGTTGAAGGGACTTTCCAACAAAGAAGAGTTAACAACTACTGAGGAAATTGAGATGTATGCTACTGAGCTGCAAAACTCCCTCATAAACGCATATGAGCTGTCATGTCCGCTAAGAACGGCTGGACTGCGGGTTCGAGCAACGCCCTGGTGGTGCGAAGAACTCGACCAGCTAAGGCGAGAGACAAGAAAGCTCTATAATAAAGCGCAAAACTCCAAGAAGGACGACGACTGGACAGCGTTTAAGGCGCACCGGTCAGAGTTCAAGAGAGCAATCCGCAAGAAACAACGCGAGTCGTGGAGAGCCTTCTGCAGCGAGGTTGAGACAACCACCGCTGCGGCTAGGCTAAACAAGATCATCGCAAAAGATCCATATCAGCAACCCGGCAGCTTATGTCGAGAGGATGGGTCATACACAGATACCCTCTCACAATCTGCCGAAATACTGCTACATACACACTTTCCCGATAGCCAAAGAGTCTCTGATTTCGATTGGACTGACACCAAAAGCCAATCACCGACAGAGGCTGACCGGGAAATTGCAAAGAAGGTTGTGAATAAGACCAAAACGGCATGGGCCATTAAATCCTTTAGCCCCTTCAAATCGCCCGGACCTGACGGGGTACTTCCAGCCCTACTTCAGTGGGGTCTGGATCACCTACTCAGTCATCTGGTGCGAGTGTTCAAAGCGTGCATTGCACACGGATACACACCGAAGGAATGGCGTAAGGTTAAAGTTATCTTTATACCCAAACCAGGCAGGGGCGACTACTCCCTGCCAAAATCGTATAGACCAATCAGTTTGACTTCGTTTTTCCTGAAAACGTTAGAAAAACTGTGCGACAGAGAGATACGTGATACGGTTCTGGAACACAGACCATTACACGTAAACCAGCATGCGTATATCCCTGGGAGATCTACTGAGACAGCTCTACACAAGGTGGTGGAGCGCGTCGAAAGATCACTGGGCCAAAAAGAGTCCACCCTAGGAGCGTTTATTGACATCGAAGGGGCTTTTGATAAAACCACCTTTGAAAGTATAAATGCAGCGCTAGGCCAATACGGTGTTCCCACAACCATTTCCAACTGGATCAGTTTTATACTGAAGTGGCGAGCCGTGGAGGTATGTGTCGGTGACATAAAGATCAAAGGCGTTGTAACCAGAGGCTGCCCTCAGGGAGGGGTACTCTCCCCACTGCTGTGGATTATGGTAGTGGACAGCCTCATACGACGCCTTAACGAAAAAGGTTTTTATACCATAGGATACGCAGATGATATGACCATACTGCTTACTGGCAAATTTGAAAACATGATCTGCATGCTAATGCAGACAGCTTTCAAAATACTGGAGGAATGGTGCACTGAGCACTCTCTGTCGGTCAACCCGACAAAGACGGAGCTTGTTTTGTTTACCAATAAAAGAAAGTTACCTGGCATGACAATGCCTAACTTAATGGGGACTCCTCTAAAACTGGCAGACGAAGTCAAGTTTCTGGGAATAATACTTGACAAGAAGCTAAACTGGGGAAAACATTTGAAAACCAAAGTTAGCAGAGCAAGAATGGCTTTCTGGCAGTGCCGAAGGGCGATGGGACGGTCATGGGGCCTTTCCCCTAAGATCACCCTCTGGCTCTACACTGCGGTGGTCAGACCTATGCTCTGTTATGGTGCACTTGTCTGGTGGCCCAGAACCAAACAGGTAACAGCAGCATCCTCTCTACACCAGATTCAGAGACTAATCTGTCTGGCTGTAACGGGAGTGATGCGCACTGCACCCACTACAGCATTGGAGACCCTTCTCTGCCTCCCACCACTTGATCTTCATGTGCAGGAGATGGCGGTTAAGGCTGCTCTTAGGCTGCGTAGCTGGGGGCTATTGAACCATAGGCGAGGAGCTGTGGGTCATATGCGGATTTTAGAGGACTACTCAATTAGAGTACCTCTGCTGCACCTTGAACCTGACAGAATCTCCCCTAAATACATATTTGACAGGAAATACAATATCCTGTTGAATCCAACAGAAACCTACGACTATGACATATGTCTATTCTCGGACGGTTCCAAAAACAATGTTGGCTCAGGAACAGGCATTTTCTCTGCTGAACTTGACCTAAACATAAGCATACCGCTGGGCAGGCACACATCAGTTTTCCAAACGGAACTTATGGGTATACTGCACTGCGCAAAAATAGTCCAAGATAAACTTATCTGCGACAAAAACATTCAGATATCTACAGATAGCAGATCGGCACTTGTGGCACTGAGGAGTCACAAGGTCACATCTGGTCTGTTGCTAGAATGCATTCAGACACTAAATGAGATATCTAACTCAAATGTCATTTCACTTTCGTGGGTGAAAGGGCATCAAGGTAACGAGGGTAACGTAAAAGCGGACGAGCTGGCAAGAAACGGCTCCAACAGCCTTCCCTGCGGTCCGGAGCCGATGATTGCACCAGCTGTCAAAGCTATCGATACCCTCCTAAAACAACACATCCTAAAACTGCATTCTTGCAGATGGGCAAAAGAAACTGAATGCAGACAAGCAAGGGCAGCGATCAAAGCACCCTCTAGTAGGCATTCAAAATATTATTTGAAACTGTCCAGAGTCAATCTACGGACAATTGCAGGGATTTTAACTGGACACTGCAAACTGAACAAACATCTCAACACAATGGGACTTGTAGATAACCCAAGATGTCGGGGATGTAATACAGCAGACGAAACCGCGGAACATGTGCTCTGTCACTGTCCGTCGCTAGCGTCAATTAGAGGTGCCATGCTAGGGGACTTCTGGCCTAACATGGCCAGAATCAGCGACACTCCGCCTGCCAAGATACTCGAATTTATCCTGGCGACAGGGTGGCTTGAGGACTGACAGGACGGAGGGCCGCTGCATTCGGAGGCAGTACAATGGGCCCGATTTAGTGGCCTAAGTGCGTGTGGGGATACCTCCCTACCCTCCTACCTAAAATCCAGAATCCAGAATCCAGGGTGATGTTGATGAAGACGGAATAGGTAATATAACAGTAATTGCAGATGGAGCTTGGTCAAAGCGTTCGTATAATGTCAATTACAATGCGTCGTCTGGTGTGGTAAGTTTATAAGTAGAATTTCATTTTATATAAATCTCTTTATTATTTATTTTCATTAGGCCTGTATCATTGGAGAGCGAACTGGGAAGATATTGTTTTTGGGTGTACTTAATAAATACTGTTCAATTTGTGCATATAACGAAAGCAAAAATGTAAGCAAAGAACATATTTGTTTCAAAAATTGGACTGGAGCTTCGACAGCTATGGAAAGCGACATAATCGTAGAGGGTTTCAAACAGAGCATAGAAATGCATCGGCTAAGATATATATGTTTGGTTGGAGATGGAGATTCGAGCGTTTCCTATAAATTAATCCAAGCGAAACCATTTGGTAATCTACGTGTTGAGAAAGTTGAATGTAGGAATCATTTGTACAGAAATTGTTTTCACCGATTGCGAAAATTGGATGGTATTTACCTGCTTACTATTAATATATTACAAATTATTTTTTTTTCTTTTTCAGAAAGAACAGCAAGTAAATTTAATAGTAAGAAGATTCCGAAGAACTTGAGAAAGCATGTAGTGAATTCTGTAACAAGAATCATAAAAGATATTAAAGTGGCAGTGAAATACAGAAATAATGAAGAAACGGAACTTAACACAAAAATGTCTGCATTACAAGAAGATATTAAGAATGTCCCGTCACATGTTTTTGGGGAACATAAAAATTGTGTACAAATTGGATATTTTAAATGTGAACCCCAAGATGATGAACTAAATTATGTTCCCAGCATGACCGAATGTGGATTGTATAATGATATTTTGGCTGAATTACATAGATTAATTCACAATGCATCAAGTTTATTACTGGATATGACTAATAATGATGCAGAACGATACAACTCAGTGTTGTGTAAATTTGTTGGTGGGAAACGAATTAATTTCACCACCAGAAATTCTAATAATATGCGGTGCGAAGCAGCAGCCATATCGTTTAATTCCAAGGGAACTTACCATACAGTAGTGAATGAAGCATTTTCCGGAAAGCCAAATACGCCATATTATACCAGCAAATATGTTAACAAAATAGGAAGACAAAGATTGGCAAATAGAAAATCGAAGCGTAAGTACAAAACGCCAAACAAGCGAAATGTTGGTCCAGATGATGATTATGGATTGGTACCCTCACCTCAACCTTCTCTAGGAACCGAGCAGTTGGAAATCGAAAAAAACAAATTTATTGAAAATCTACAGTTAACTTCCGAACAAATTATAGATTTAGAAAAAGCTACAAGAGGTTTGTATACTTATTTTATTCTATCTCATCTTTAATATTGATGTTTAACTAAAAATATTTTTTTTAAGGTCAATCCGATAATCATGAATGGAAGCAACAGCGATCGCTTCGTTTAACAGCTTCAAATTTTGGCACCGTTTGTAAGATGAAGGCTACCACAGACCCTGCAAAAACGGTTACTAGTTTTATAGATAAACTTTGTTGACTTTGCATTTAATTAACTGAGCCCCCCCCTTGAAAATTTCTTTAACAAATTTTTATTTTTTCGGCGTTTGATTCCATTCTAGTTGAAACGGATAAAAATGAAAACTTTTTAATGTTGAATGACAGCGAAAATCATTTAATTATATTTTCTAAATTAACCCTTTCCAGCTTAGGGGCCATCTATAAATTTCGTCCTACGTTAGGGGGTTGGGGGGTCATCTCAGATTTGTGACAAAAATGTGACAGGGGGTTTGGGGGGGTTTCAAATATTGTGATGTCACAAAGTAAAATTTTTAAAAATAGACTTTTTTTGATCCATGGATCGGTTGTAGCAACATAAGTAGCGCTTGCGTGCGTTTTTTCATGCGGCAAAAAAAATTAAATATTAATAAAAATAAAATGTTATTTCAGACCTGTAAAATTGATTTAATTTAAGTTAGTTATTAAAAAAAATTTTAGTTAAAAAAGCATGGTCGCTGACCATTTTGGAAGGACGGATTAATTATTGACCGTCGGTGGAGTTTACATACGTCCTATAGAGGGACAGCTCTTATGGGAATACTTGTCACAAGTATTTCTTGATGGCTCTGCTACGCCATCTAGTGGAGGGGGTTGTCTCTACGTCTTAATTTTTGGTCCTCTATATACAGGGTGCTGAATGAGTTAGCTGAACATGGGAAATTAACATGTAAAAACTTATTTTTGCAAAAATACCTCCCTGTATATAAAGGATCAGCCATAAATTAAAACGTAGAGATCACACCGTCTACTAGATGGCGTAGCAGAGCCATTAACAAAAACTTGTGACAAATATTTGTTAATGGCTGTCCCTCTATATATACATACTCTTTGCTTAGAGCCAGTGGTGGATTTACCAACAGGTTGAGTAGGCTGCAGCCTAGGGCGGCAGATTTTAGGAGGCGGCAAATTTTACGTCTGTATAATATAAAAAATTACTCGCTCTGTAAAATATACTTTTGTGATCATGAATTTTTAAAATATTCCAATAGTTTTTCAATATTACAATTTAAATTTGGTAAAATTTACTAATTTTTTTTTATTAATCATAGCTATAATTTGAAAAACTAGGGTATCGAATTTCAGAAATCAGTAGGGGCGGCAAAAATAGAATAGTCTACTGGTGGCAAATTTGTAAATTGCTTACAGCTAAGCTACCTAGCAAAAGGCAAAAACTCGATCACTCGGTCATAGTTACAGCAACTACATCTGGGATAGAGCTCGTATAACAAAAGAAATCGCAGACGCAATCTTGTTCCTACAGCATACTCCTCCCGGTGCAAGTTATGAACAAAAGTTTCAGAAAATGGACATGACGTTTGCTTATAGACAGTATTGCACTGGTATTTTTAAGGAATTTCCAAAATTTTTAGATAGTACATTTGGTTTGGTAAAATGGATTTTGACATTTGAAATAATTATTTTACTGATAGGTATTTTCTTAGGTGGATAATGATTTCTTAAATTTTTTTTCCAAACTACGAAGATAATCCAAGATAATAAAGGATAATCCAGATGGTAGTTTAGGCGCAAAACCGAATTTTTTTTAAAATTTTTAAATTTCTTTTCTACAAAACTAATGAAAATGTCAGAAAACAAAACTTAACTAAAAATAGGTTGTATTGGGTTCTGTGGCAAATAATCAATCGGTAGAAATCGATACAATGTCTCCAGGAACGACTGGTGAGAAAAACAAGCTATTTTGAGAAACTATAACTGCGTTACCATATGGTACGATAGGATATAATGGGTTAAATTATTTTATTTAATTTTTTTTTAAATTAATTAAATATTATTGAATTTAAATATTTAAAAAAATTATTTTTGCAATAAGGATCAAGCCTCTTGGTTGCTTATTGCTATTTAAACAACGACTAAATGCACAAAACAAGGTACCATGGGGCGTGAATTCTTATCAAGTTGCAAAAATGGCAATTTAAAAATATAATATATTTTTTAATGCTCATGATTCCTATTATAGATTTTTAATAGTTGTAGGTTTAAATAGTTTAGATGTAGTTTCATAATAAATTGTTGTTTAGGCACTATAATTTTTTATTATTCGATAAAATGTTGATACCTATTGGAAATTTATTTTTTTACTTATGATGCATATAATGTTGAAATCCCTCAGATTGATCCATTTCTCCAATTGCATTGGTAATAGTATCCAATAACAATGGTTAATAGTATAGTATCTAATGCTACTAAACAAATCTACTTAAAAAATAAGACAATATTAACTAATTTTTCATCTAAATAGAGTAGACAATTACGGTAACTTCAACAATTAGATCATTTATCTACATTATGAGATACACTGACTTGATCTATCAGATGAACTTAACTCTTCGAGTAGAGTTAACTTTAACAAAGTGGAAAAAAATAATTTATCTATGTGCTATAAGAGAATCAACTGAATTATATACGAATGCACTTTCAGGTTTCACTTTAGACAAATCTTCTATTTAATGTTGGTGATACATCAACTAAATTAAATTATGAAACTGTATCTCTTTATAAACAGGTAAAAACATTTGAAATTTTATGAACTTATATACTCTCTTTTTTTAGATGATTTTCATCATATTTTACACCGTGCAATATGTGTTGAACAATCGTCTTGTTGAAATCAGACTTCAAGATTTTCATGCGCTATTTCTTCTAACGCAGGACCAATATATTATTTATAAGAAATTTAAGTATACATCTGAATTTAAATTTTCAATTATTTGAAATGAACCAACAATAATATGATCTATACAAATGCCAATCCAAATATTAATTTTTTGAGAGAATACCGTGAACCGGAACTGGATATTTACCTCAGTGAAATTTTACCCTCCGGTAAAATTACCCTCTATAGGCATAATGCTTCAGTAATTAATTAAGACTCACCTGATTTAGAAGAAGCCCTATACCTGCCCTCGTCAATACGAGAATTTTATTCCTGGTTGGGTTGCAATAATATTATAAATTTATTTTGTTTCTAGACTCTCGACTATTTAATAATTTTAATTTTACTTTTAATAAATTTTATAACAGAAGACTGGCTTGTTACTTCAAGCACACCTGTTGACCGCTTTGCAACGGCGTTCCAAGAGAGGCTCCATTCCTGGTCCCTTTTTCAAAACCTGCGTCCCCAGCTGTGCGGTAGTTCCTCCAATGGCTACGGTCAATAAAGCAATGGTGGCAATTTCGTTGAACATCACTAATGTGATTTCAAATGATTTAAAATCATACATCAAGTGCTATATACAAATTAAATTTGTACCATTACATTTTTTCTAGTCGATATTTTTTTGCAATTCCTGGATTATAATGTTTTTTTTTCCGGATTATTAATTTTTCCTGAACTTGATTTTCTCACAGTTGTTATATTAAGATCTACTAAATATATTAAAACATTTTTGAACTTTAAAATAACTAGTTTGCAAAGATTTAAAAGTGCGGGGCTAAGTTCACACAAGTAAAATAAGTATTATTTTCTTGATAAAATGACTTGCAAAAATATTCACCAGCTCTTATTGTTAGACCATTATGGGGAAAGTAAAAATAAATCGAAAACATACAAAATAAAATGATGATTGAATGTTTTTGTGTGGTCACAAATTTTTGGGTCAAGATTTTTTTTTTAGTTTGACATATTATACAGAGTCTTCTTCAGTTTATCTTTATAGCAATGTGTACTTTGTGAGAATAGCAAAGCCCACATCCACATATTAAATTTTTTAATGAACTTTTTAAATTAATTAAACCTTTACTCTGTAAAGTTAAAAGTCAAACAGCCACGTCAAAAGAAATAAAAAAGATGTAAAATTGAATAAAAAACAAATAAATATTCTTACCCTTTTATTTCAGTGTATTATATGTACGTATATATATTATATACACTCTAGTTTGAAATAGTTCACAAAAATAATAATTAGGAAATTAGTAACATCAATAAATTGTATTGATACCAAACAAAATATTTGAAAGTTGCACACTGACTATATGTTTGAAAATACAAAGAAAATGTTAAGAGTTGTGGTTCAATTTACATAACATCACTACCATTAAGATACTTTTAGAACTTCTTTCAGCTTTTCACATATAAATTACAGGATAAAATTTCGGCAAAACTATACATAACAAATGGCAGTATTTACATTGAGACCATCTGAAGTTATTCATCTTATATTTTCAAATTTATGGTATGAAAATGTATAACATTTATAAAATTAAAGTCATAACCCAAGGTATTTTATCCTTAACCCTAAAACATTTTTAAGATCTATTGAACTATACAATCAACAGTTCGATTAGTTTAAAGAAGTCAAGAGTAAATAGATGAAAAACATTCTTCTAATAATCTAAACAAAATTGTAAGTTTTTTGAAGGTGAAATAACATTTAAAAATTACGCCATTAGTGAACAAATGTAGACATAAAATTTAGTATACAACTTGACTAAATATATCTCTTACCGACTATTTGTTTTCATATATAGAAATTGAACTTGAGTTATCAATAAATCTTTATGGAGATGAATACTTGTTGAGGTATTGTAAATCGGGTATACGTCTTTTTAAAATTTCAAATAATCATATTAGAAAAACATACACAAATACTAAAACAATAGACACTATGCTAACACATATCCATAACAATATCGAGATTACATCAACATAGATATATTTTAACTACATATCACAAAATGGCGATCTGTGGCTAATTTTACAGATAGATAAAAATACTCAGAAACACCACAACATAACAAATATATTCCAATTACCAAATTTTGAGAATTATAAAAAATCAATAAACGTATCACAGACTTAAATAAATTATAGGAATATGATATGCAACAAATATTCATAAAACAATAATTTAAAAGAACAAAAAATATTTTGTTTCGTAAATAGCCTTAAAAATTCTCTAGTTCAACTGGTCCTTTAAGGTGATTCACTATTTATAACTATCGTAGTAGAATTAAATACCAAATTATGTAAAAGTACAATACTTTTTTCAAATAATCGTTTCAATAAATATTAGTGTTCTACTGTACAGTGCAGTTATATTGATAATATTATGTATATTATATTATATTCAAAGCACTTATGACAAAATAACATTCGTTGTTAAATTGTTGGAATGCGAAAAATTATTCTCTTGCATTCTTTAAAATTTAAGTACATTTTGTTTTCTCATTTACACAATCGTTTCAAGATACATATTTAATTAGAACATTCACACAATAAATTAGGAATCAGTCAGACTGAGTAAGATAATTAAAATATTTCTTTTTAGCAATAAAAATCTATAAATGAATACTTTTAATAAAGTTAAATACCTAGTATCGATAGGTCAATTTTTTAAGTTACAAATTCAACTTCTACTATTATTCAAAAATATTTTCTATGCTGCATAACTTTTGATTAAAATTTTCAAAAATTTTATTGAACAAGTGATAATACAAAATCTATGCCTCCTAACAAAATACATGAACATTTTAATTTTTTACTTAAAATCACACCTCTTAAGTTGTTGGAGCTCCAAGCAACATTCTTTTATAATTTGGTTTAATGGTTATTTATTTAAAACTGGAATACATATAGGAAAATATATTTTAGAGAATTATAAATATATTGTGAAAACCTTAAATTGAAACTAATAAAATGGGTGGTGGGGGGATTTTTTAAAATAAGATTAAATTGGTAAACGATAGCTCGGATAGTTTTGATCTTATTTAATATCATCAAAGAATCATAATCAAGAAAATTTGTTAAAAAAAGCCAATTTTGAAAATGATGTAAAAAAAATTTAGAATTGCCTATATTCAAATTTCAAAAATTTACAATTTACCTATTGCCAATTTTATTGTGCAAAAAGAATATTTAATATATACATTTTTAGAATTTTTAAAAAATTGTATTTAAATTTAAGACTGCAGAATCAATGCTATTACAAGGAGATCTCAGAATTTATAAAAATAGTGATTGTTTGACTTGATTTCTTTATAACAAAAAATGTCAAATGATAAAATCACGTTCTATTAAACTTTAGTGAGTAATTTCACATTCCAACAGGCTTCTCCCTATTTGGAAATTTAAATACTGATCATTAGTTTTCGGTAAAAATATTATTCGAATACAAATACATTTATTTAGCTTACCAGGAGATGATACACCAGCAGCATTTTTTTAATTTAATAAGACCTCGAATAACAATTCCCACAAGTTTTATAAAAAGATGGCCAGAAGTTTTCGAGAAAATCGACTTTTAAATATTCACACCGAGTTATAAAGACTGGAAGTAAACCAGGTGGCAATAGGTTGCACAACAATCAAGTTGTTGTATGTTTATGAATTGTCACAAAAATAATAAACACATTAATGCCCTATCTGTGTTAAATTCAGATCTTTTCCTGTTGGAGGGCACTGTTTTTAATAATTTTTTTAAATTAAAATACAAAGAACCAAAAATACATGTTTATGTTAAATTTTGGTTTTATTTAGAAATATAATGTTGCATTTTATATTCAGTTATTATTTTAAATTTTTACATACTTCTACAAATTTGCCCCTCCGAGCACTCCCCTCACTCGCTACCGTTCAGGCCACACTACCTATTAACTCGGTGAAGGAATATTTTAAAAGTCTATTTTGCTCGAAAACTTCTGGCCATTTTTCTCTAAAATTTTGGGGAATTGTTATTCAAAGACTGACCTTCCAGCACGATAAGTGGCAACAATTACAAAAATGCCGCTGATGTATCATCTCCTAGTTAGATTCGAGATCAACATTCAAACACAAATTCAAATGAAAGTTCATTTTTAAGAAACTAATGATTACCAAATAATAATTCGTGAAATAAATAAAAAACTTTTGCGTAAAATCATCCAATGTTCATAAAAATTTAATTCATTATCATATATACCTAGAATTATTGTAAAACTTAATATGTTGAGTTACTAAAAGGTAATATACCAAAAAGTTAGACAACCTAGCCAAGTACAATGGATAATTGTAAAAATAAAATTGTTAAGTGAAAATTATTAGATTTTATTGTAACAAGTAATATATCAAGTTGTAACCACTAATATCAGCAGATTTTAATGGTTTTATTTCTTAGTATTATACAATTACTGCATTCTATTTACAAATAAACTTAGTTTTTCCTTTAAGTTAAGTAAGATAAAAATCTCTACTAATCAAACTTTAGTTTGACAGATTTTATAAAATTTGACGTAAAATGACACGTAAACTTAGTAATCAAAGTTAAGAACTAAGATTGATATCAAGGTACCTCAGATAATACACAAAATAAGCATAAAATCTAACTTCCCCTCAAATGCTAAAGGTAATTCAATATTTGAACTTCATCTATCTGCGTGCAGTACGTTTGACATAAACCAATTTTAACTAATAATGGAACGGATTTTTACCTAACTTCACTTCAACTTAGGTGAAATTATCTTAAATTTTCATACTCGATTTTGTATATAAGCTTGATATATTAACTTTTAGAATCTCAATATTGAACAACTTAAAGATTGGTTAAAACGAACAGTACCGTATATATGTAGATGACACGGACATAAGTGTTCGGTGATTAATTAAAAAATTGTAACTTGTAACATAAAAACAGTAACTTCAAAATAGTTGAAAAAATCAAGAATAGCATTTATAGATTTTTATTTTTGTCACAATAAAAAACTTTAAAAATTAAATAAAACATAACAAAGTAAAAACTTGAAAATCAAATTAAAAATTTTGATTCGTGACTAAAATCGTAAATTTTATATACAGTCTAATGTACTGTTTCCAGTCTCCCCCTCCCTTGGCTTTTTTAAAAATTACTTTTATAGATTTTTAGATTTATATAAATATTATGTACAAAATGTTTTAACACTCGTACAGGTACATCAATTATTTATACAATAGTCGCGTATTTGTAACAAAAAGTAGTATATTTAAAAATAATTTTTTAAATTATTTTAAACATAAATAAACGTAATAAAAACAATAGTTAAACAGTTGTAAAGGGAATATTAAATAAAAAAAAATTAAACGAAAAATAAAGGAGTAACAATAATAAGGGTGTCTTAAATCTTAAAAATCACAGCTGTACATTTATGTGTAATAATCTAAATAGCTATGAAACTATACAGAAAATTTCAAGACCCTTATATTTGTTAGAACTATAAAAATCGGGGCATAGGTGAACGGTATGGTTGTGAATCAGACCGATGATGTGGGTACGTGCTTGGGGGAAATCTATGGTAGGTTATAGGACGATGTAAAGGATTAGGTAAACCCTGATTTGTTGCTAAAGAATTATGTAAATGAGCAGCGCCATCTCCTAAATCTAATTCCATTTCTTGCTCTTGCAATTGCAATTGTCCGATACTAGCAGTTGCCATAGCAACATCAGGCATTATATCAGATAGGTGTCCATCACTGCAAGAACTACTCTCTGGTTCGTTAGGAAATCTAAACTCACCTTGAGGGACAACTGCAGGTAATTCATGGCGATGATGAAAATTTCCTTGTCTAGGAAAAGTCATATTGTGCTCATAGCTCATACGAGAAAATCCTGTTCGTTTATTTGGCGATTGTTGAACCGATTTATCGTTGACATTAACAACCTCATTATCACTAGAATCCGGTATACAGAAACAACTTTCCAGCATATCAGCTACTGGATCAGGCAAATTAAACTCACGAACGACTCTTAATCTAACCTGTCTGCTAATTTCATGGCGAGACGACAATGGCATATTAATCGCTCGTTGACAGATGGGCGTTTGACGTAATTTTTGTTCACGCTTTAACATAGCATTCATTACAGTTGGATCAGGTACTGGTAAAGCTGCAGCAAGTATATCGACACCTACAGCTCCATGTGACCTCGGTTTATCTTCCACCATGTAAAGTGTATCTGGTATATCTTGTATATACCTGGCTCGACGCATTCTTAGTAATTCAACTTCTTCTACCAACTGATCCTCAACCAAAACCTTAATTTCTTCATAGTAAGGCATAAATAATCTGGGACGAACAAATAATCCATTATTTTTCCCACCACGAATCCACGCATTAACACGAAGGTTTTCATCTCCACCTATCATATGACTAGGTGGGGTGCTAACCAATCCACGTCTTATAGCTTGGTTTAAAATATCACTATTTGGTGGTAACACATGATCCATATGCACTAACGGAAGTAAATCTGAGAGTATTTCTCGTAACTCCACATCACTTAAATCTCTTTTTTTAACTCCTTTTCGTGTTACAGAATGTGCAGTATGATTTAGTAAGTTTGGTTCTGCAAAACAAACATTAAAAATAAAGCATGCGTTTAAAAAACATTTTGGAGTATATTTCACTCTTAGTGTATGCTTCGTGAAAATACAGCAATATCTCGCATAGCCTGGCTAATCGGTTTCGCCGACATCCAAATCTATTTGAGAAATTATGTGTATCGAAGAAATGAAAATAAATTCCAAACAACATTTTTTGGTGTTTGCATAAAAAGATCTTATAAGCAGAATGCATGAATTCCTTAATAGCGGATAGATATCACCCTTAATTAAAGTACTAGACTAAAGTAAAACCTGATTATTGAAAATCGGACCATGTGAGGTATTGCTGTAATTATTAAGTTACTTCTTAATGTCTACTAATTATATACTTTGTTTGATTATTTTTTAGCAACTCACAAATCAATAAACAATTTCAATTCAATAAAACCATTAAAATATAGGATTAATCAATAGTGTAATTATTGTGTGAACTTCTGCGATAGGTCCCATAACATCTTTTTTACCATTGGTTAGTTGGTTAGATCAAGTGATCTTAGTGCTTAATTTGTAATACTATGTACTATCACAATATTATTCAATTTACAACAAATTTCCCAATTTTCAGATATTGCTTTCACTTCTTGATTTACTTAACTTTAAAAATTTATTTGTATCTACAAATAAAATGACAAATTTTGTTTGTTTTCTTTTCGTATTAGGTAGAAGCCTCCCTTTTCATTAATATTCTAAATTATGCAGAAGTCGAAGTTAAAAAGTGAAATATTAATTGCTAAATAAAAAACATTGGTTTAAATAAAGTTGACGCAAGAAATTTTAAAAAATGAAATATTTAATCACTATAATTAGAAAATTTTTGTAACTCCAAAAATTAAAATTTTATATTATATTTAGGAGGTTATTGAACTAATGTTTTAAGATAGGTGTTTGAACCAAATAGTCTTTTGGCCAAATTCTTAACAAAAAGACGATTTCAGATAAAACCATTTGGAATAAACCCACCAAATCGAATACAACTCTTACTTACTGACTAAAGGTAAATATGGACCCTCACCGTGGAATCAGAACCACGGTACAAATAATTTGGCAGCAACTGAAAATCAAACCAATAACCGTAGGGAACAAAGCCCAATTTCCTATTTACTACACAAATTACCTGTACTAGGTGGGCTATCTGTAATTATAATAATACAAAATTTGGTAAATTAGAAACTTCTGAAGAAATACGGTTATGTCATCCTCTATTCTTTCCTTTCCAATCAGCTTTTTGATTAACTTAGTGGTATCTATTAGAAAATGCCATTTGTTAAATCACCTGAACCTCTTTTTCTCTATTTTCTGTGGATAATGGAATAGTTAATGATCTTCCTATTAATGTATGAAAAAACTGATAGTTTGTATTTAAAACTATATTTGAATGTGAATGAGATGATGAGTTTGTCCCTTGTAAGTTATCTATATACAGAGTGATCGACAAATAGAAGACATTATTTGAAGAACATACAGGAGAAACGCAGGAAAAAATTAATCAACCAATTGGAAATTTCAATACTTTTTTATTTGAAAAATTGTTTATTTTAATGACGTTTAAGATTGCTTGCAGAATGTTCCAGTTAAACATGCATGCAACATGCAACAATTTAATTTGTTTATTCTACGGTGGATCCGTGATTTAACGTGGTTGCGCCAGCTAAAACGGCCCGGAGCGTAGCACACGTACCGTCAACGGAAAACCCGTTACTTGCAATTTCTATGTACTCCCATGTTAAACATACGTATGGAAAATTTCGATTTTCAAATGCCGTCTTTTCGAAAACTAATGGATTAATTGTCCTCTTTCCAATGGTATATTTATAATAAAAAGTTCAATTTTTGGTATAAATTAACTGACATTAACCATAATGCTAATTGTAGCAACCTGTAGTATACCTTCGCGTATCGCTATACTACATTAAACAGAATACGTTGGACTACCCCCCACGTAACGGTCCAGGAGAATTCCAATACCCTCATCTCAGGGATATTTTGTCGCAGAGCTATTATGTCTCAGGCCTTTATGTCATGGATATTTTGTCGGGGTTATTTTGACGGGATATCACGAAGTACTGACAATAGTACTAAGTATTTTATTTGGAAATCTTTGCAGTATTTCTATATTTGATGTGCTCATAGTTGTATTCCGTATGTCCAAATTAGCTCCAGTATAGCTTTATAAATTAAGAGCTTATTCTCCATTGATAACTTGGATCTTTTACCAATTAACCAGTACATCTGTCTAAACTTCAGGCCTAGTTGTTTTCTTTTATTAAAAATATGTGTACGCCAGGTTATCTATCTATCCAGATGCATGCATATCGACTGTGGCAGGTAACAATTGTTCAGTGTCACGAGTGGACAGGTATCTCTCTTCATAGTAAATGTAACATGGAACGATTTAGTTTCGTTGGTTTTAATATTCCATTTTTTTAACCAGCCTTTAACCAGGATTTTATTTAAATAATCTTGTAAGTTTCTAGAAGTCATCTTGGGGTCCATGTATGACGCAAGGATCTCCTTATCGTCGGCAAAGGTTGCCACTGTTGTTGATTCAGTAGATGGTAAATCTGCCATGAATAACAAGTACAGTTTCGGTTCTAGTTCACTACCCTGTTGGACACTTGAGCGGATTGAAAATAATTTAGTATATCCTTCCCAGTGTTTTACCAAAAAATACCAGCCGCTCAAGTAGGCTTTCAATACTTGATAATAGTGATGTGGAAGATTTATATTTAGTTTGTAGCGCAAACCCTCTTGCCATACGTTGTCGAACGCCTGGCTTATGTCTAAAAATGATTTTTTCAACTATTCGGTGTACCTGTTCAATCGTACTATGCTGATTCCTAAAATCATATTGATGAGCTAGGATAACAGCTTTTTCTCTTAGTGCTAGCTTTAATCATTTATGAACAGCTTCTCAAACATTTTTGACAAAACCGAAAGTAAACTTATTAGTCGATAGGTCAGTTTTTCTGGCATGAGAATGATTTGCGTAAGTTTCCATTGGTCTGGAAAGTGATTCAGCCTAAAAATTCCGTTATAAATAAATGTAAGGAGTTTTAGACATTTAGGTGTTACTTCTTTTATTAGTTTACCCGTAATTACATCATAACCAAGAGCTTTATAAAAATTAATATCACGCAGGATAACCTGTTTGATCTCTTTTATTTTGAAATGATTAATTGGTAGAATCCAGGTTCCAGGTATTTATATATTTCATCACCTTCTTTAGGTGATGTCGAAGGGGATGACGCAAACAGACTTGTAAGGTGTTTAGCAAACATATCAGCTTTATCTTTGTCACTTCTGGCCCAACCCCATTATTGTCCCTAATAGGTGGTACTAGTTCTTGTGGGTGTTTTAGTTCTTTTGTGGCTTTTCCCAGTGAGTAATCATTAGTCTAACAATTAGATAAATTACAAAGATAATCCTGAAAAAATTGGTTTGAAAATTTATAGAGAAGAACATCAAGGCGGTATTTTAGCAGTCGAAAATAAATTGAAATCGATGCTATTATTTTACCAAATTCTCAAGTTATTGCCAAAATTATCATTTTCATTAAGACATTAAGATGTGATCGCTAGTTGAAGTTATGAGCGGAAATTTTGGGTTCAATTTCCGGACTCGGCAGAATTTCTTAACTTAGCCCTCTGATGAACATCAAACTGTGGATCGAAATTTATAAGGTTATAACTTTCCTTAAGAACTCAATGGAAAAAAGGGGCACAATAACCCTAGAGCTTCAATGCAAAGTGAGCCTTGAACCACTGCCCGTGCAGCAATAATAATAATAATCATTTTCTTTTGTTTATTAGACATTGAAAAGATGTTATCGTAAACCACTACGGAGAAATATTATTAATAATAATGCAAGTAATTTTTAAAGCAAGACTGCTGCAATGGCTGGGAGGGAGAATTATTTAATCTAGGATTATTTAAGTTTGACTTGAATGTAGTGGAAAATTTGGTTGTTGTACTGGAGGTATATCATGTCCAACTAATTTTTGTGCGTAAGTTACACCTGGCTAAAATTCGTTGTGAGGTTGCTTCATTTGGTGTTGCAGTTTCCATTCTTTTTTCACATAGTGGAAGGAATTTTTGCTGCTCTAGTTGTTTATGCATAGTACATCTTATTTTACTTTAGCAATTAGTTGTTAAGTGGTTACTTGCACATTTTACTCAACGTGGTGTAATAAGCGAAATTCTCACCCACTGGAATAATAGAAACCAAATATCTTGGGAAATGGGCCGTACTCAACGTGGTGGTTTGTTGCAAAATTTCTTGGTTTTCTTCTTGCATTGTACCATTTCTCTTTTTGCATGGGGTGCTTCAAAGTATTAATGAGACAATTTACCTTAAATATATCTTTATTGTTTTCATTCGATTGAAGATTGATGTAAAACATTAATAATGAATCCTTGCCAGTTTTATGTTTAAAATTACTTACATTAGCAACGTTGTGTCCCAATTCAGAAAGCTTCTTCTTAAGCATTTTTACACATGAATGTAAATTCTTCAGAACAACTCTATAACTTCTATCTTGTTTAGGTTTATATCGATTATATATATGATAGTGGACGTTTTTATCCTTCAAAGCTATGACAATGTTTGTGTAATTTTTACCATTATGTGGATATAAAACGTGCTGCGATTGACCTACTAGTGAGTTTCCTAGAGAATTTGTTGATTGTAATGTTAAGTTGTAAGGGGTTGTTTGCATCTGTTGAAGATAATACAAAAATTGTATTTCCTGATTCGGCTACATGATTTGCGCCGAATGTATAAGTTGCATTGGCGGGTTTGCTGTCATTGCTACATTTTGAGGTTTTTCTCCCGAATTGTGTGTCGATAAACAAATGACTGCTGTATCACAATAGAAGCTTGAAAAATCTAACTTCATGAAAAACTTTTCGATTAAAAATCGCAAATCTATTAACAAGTTTATTAAAGGAACATTCACATTTTGAAAATTATGATTATTTTGAAAAATTATTTGTGGTTTTTGTTAATTTTATATTTCCTTAGTTACTCCTTGGTTACCCCCTTACAAATCACAATAATTGACTGCATTTTCCCCTACTGAAATGCAAGCCCCTCTTAAAGAAAATGTAAAGATGGATACAAATAGTACAAGATGTTTCATTTAAAAAATTAAGTTTTGGAATTTCAAAACTTTTGCACCTTAAAATAGAATTGTACAACAAAATACTTATTTATTAGCATGAAAAGATATCGAATATTTTAGCAAGATTAACGTATTAGCAAATTTAAGCATAAGAATTATAAATTGTTTAAAAAGAATATCTGAAAATGGATTTTTTTTGTAAATTGAATGCAATGGTAGTAAATATATGGCGTGCACTTATGAGTAATTTAAATTGCTTTTGATATATTGAACAAGAAAGAGCTATTATTGAAGAAGTTCACACTATTGATTCACTCTGTATAGTAAATATGACCAATCGGTTACATTCATGACTAAGGAACGGATTTATATGTATTTTTGTATATTTCAAGAACTCCATATTTTTTTATTTTGGATATAATGATATAATTTTTACGAAAAATGTTATGGAAAGCCTAGAAGGCGACAGATTGCGAAATTACCAACAACGAAAAATTCAAAAATACATATAAATCCGTTCTTTATTTATGACTAATTTTTGAGAAAATAAAGTGCAGCTCGGTGTTCTTTAAAGCTAAAAAGACTCAAAAAATTATATATATATGCCTTCACCAAGAAATTTCAGGTACAGTAAGAGTCAAATAATACTATAACAAAAGCAAAGGAACTATGAAGATGTGGACTCTATATCCGTACTGCCGTTATACTTATCAGCAAGGCTATTATATTAGGAAATGTTTCTTATATTTTTGTTGATAAAAACTGTTATTATATGCAAATACTAGTTAAAAGTGACATTGTAATATTTAACTTTCACTGAATTCTGGAATATTCTTTTAATTTTGTTATAAATTGTAAATAAAATAAAAATAATACTGATATTGCAAAAAGCTATTTACTGCATTTATAGACAAAGTCTGAACAACATTTTGTTTACATTGTAAGGAAATTATAAGCATGTCATGCACAAAATAGAAATAGCCTACCTCTGTCTTCCATTCTTCTGACTAGTTCGTTTTCTCCCCATTTCAAAACTGCATGCAATACTTCCAATTCGCTGGCTTGAAGAAATGGATTTTTTAGTGCCTCTCCCAACTGACTCTTATCTAACTGATGTAAAACAGATGACTGTGCAACAGCTTGGAATTCTTCTCGCAGATAATGTAGAGCCTAACAAAAAAAATTATTTATATCATATTAATTTCAAATCAATCAATTCTCCATGTACTATGTTCCAGTGAAAATAATTTACCTGTCTATGAACCCATGCAGATCCATGTGGCTGATGTGACCATTGTAGAACCACAGATAGTGTTTCCAATGATAGCCATTCGAGTATGAGATCTTCACAACCTTGAGATAAAATATCTAATTCAAGAAATCTACCAATTTGATATAATTCCATAGCTTCTTCCAAAGGAGACGGTCTAGCACGTCCTGTATGAGCCAAAGCTTGTGCTTCGCCTAGTCCACCACCACATCCACCTCTTGAAATAAGAGATAAATCAACATGGTCCAAATAGATGGCATGTAATAAAACTCTTGCATATCTGAAAATTATGCAAAATAATTTTAAATTATTTTTTTAAGAAAAATAATATTAATACCGTTTTGGAATAACGCTTTCATCTAAAACAATTCTAGTGGGTATATGAAGTGCTCTCTCGGTATGCTCTTCACCTGTTCGTGATCGTCGTTGAAGTAAATTTCTAAAAAATTGGGATCTTGCAGATAAAATAGCTTTATGACAAGGAAGTTCTAATTTAGGTCTAAATCCATATTCTGAACTGCCAGAATCAGGTCTCTGACAGTCAGAACCATCAGATGTGAACACAAGGGCGGCATCGGCATAATCTCCAGTTTCCAATAAATATCGAAGGTCAGTTTCTAAAGCATTAGGAGTACCAAATTCTTCTCTTAAACGTCTAAGTAAATTTAAATCTATGTTGGTATCATGAGGACAAATATCTCCCGTATATAAATATCGTAATAAAGCAGAAAATAATTGTACATCTACCGTACTTGTACGCAGTTCAAGACAAATTCGAGCACCGTAACCAGGACAACCAGATAATAAATCTCTAAAATAAGGACATCTTGCAGACAATAGAGCACGATGTATAGGAAAGCAAGCTCCTCGGTAAACTAAATCAGCGTCTGTACAATATTTGAAATCATATAAAGCTGATAAATCTTGTTTAAATGCTGCCGCTGGTGGTCTAGCAAGTTCTGCTTGAACAGACAGATCCTTTAATGCTGCTAATGCTTCATACTCTTCTAAAAGCGAAGCTATTTCTAACGGACTCCAATCAGAAACTAATTCTCTTAACATACGGCCATGATCACAAGCTTTTGAAGAACGACGACGTCTGATTAATTTCTTTTTAAGGGTAGCCAAACCTGCTACCTTTCTTTTTCTCTCTCTGTAAATAAATAAAACCAAATTTAACAGATAAGACTTTATAGTGGGTGCATTAATTCTAAAATTCTTAACTACGGTGACTTGTTAACAACAGTAGTGACAATAGCCCCTAATAGGCTGAGGATGAGATGAAACATTTCGTAGGTTTAGTTACAACTGAATGCTTTTATACATAAAAGGGCAGGTCGATATATGCAATTACTCAACGAGCGAGTGCAATAATTGATTATGAAAATTGGTATAAACCGGAGGATGTTTTACGTTATTTTGTAATTAACCTAGTTATTGTGAACGCACAAAATGAAGTTTCCGTTTAATAGAAAAGTTTGTAAGAATGTATTATAGCTTGATAAAATGTATTTGACATTTCTTGACAATCAAATTAATACAAAAAGAAATAATATAAATATTGATTTGTAACAATTTACTTATAATAAAATTCCTGACGAAAGTGATAAGTGATAACCATCGCTGAAAGCTCAAAAATAATATCGATTTTTATTACTTTAATTAACTTGTTGTATTCAAGTTTTTAATATTATTAATTTTCACAAGTTAAGAATTTATTAATTTAAATATCGAAACACCCCCTTTGCAAGAGTGGCAGAAAGCTGCTATCGCATACATTAGCCAAAACACCGTGAACAAAATAAAACCATGCTTGTTCATGTTAAAGGTGGGTGTACTAGACAATGACAATATTTAGTCTAATAATGTCTGATTTGTCTAAAAAAAACATATTCACGTAAGTCACATTCTACTGTATTCCCAAATACTTATCAAGAAACTTAATCACATAATCACTCACAAAAAAAATAATCACAAAAAGACTCAACTAAAACTATTAAATATTAAATTGATGAGTGATACTGGTTGTACATTCACAATGATATCGGTAATATCAATATAATTGGTAATTACAGTATAAATTTTATTGCAATAATAAAATCAGAAAAAAATTCCTCAAAAATAATACGAATAAGCATTAACTGAATTTTTAGCAACTCCACTAACTAGGTTACAATTTGAAATTATACTATAGAAAGAACAGACGACAAAGAGTAATTTACGGTAGCGGCTTGTCTAAAGAGAGAAACATTGAAGTAAGACTACCTCAAAGAAGAATACTTGCTCCATTTCTTTTTGCTATGTAATGTCAACCATCTAGATAAACTTTTTCGATATACTAAATTTGATGATACAACAATGTATACCAGTTGCTTAAATGCAAAAGCCGACATGTCACAACTGTTTAAGAAATGAAATTAATTCCATTCTAATAATTAATTCTTGAAGGCTTCTGACTACCCCATATTTTATCAATTGATTTTTATATTTTGATCTTTGCATAGGGAACTATGCTAAAAAAAATCGTTGCTTAATTCGGTTAGATAGAAATTTTATGAGTTTTTCTGCATTATCTAGTTTTATATTTCACTGGACTTGTCGGGTTTTGCATTTAAGCGACTGATATACATTGTTGTATCATCAAATTTAGCATATCGAAAAAGTTTATCTAGATGGTTGACATTACATAGTAAAAAGAAATCGAGCAAGTATTCTTCTTTGAGGTAGTCTTACTTCAATGTTTCTCTCTTTAGACAAGCCGCTACCGTAAATTACTCTTTGTCGTCTGTTCTTTCTATAGTATAATAGAATAAAAAATAAAGAATAAAGTATAATAGAATAAAAACAGATAGAATAAAGAAATTAAAGTTTGGAATTAATGGCTTCATGTATTCATTCATGCTTCAAACAAAATGTATGGTAATTGCGAAAGACCAACGATTAAAATGCAGAATTAATAGCCATTTGCACCACTGTCAGTTAAAAGTTGTGGTTACGAAACCAGCGATTAAAATAAACCGTAAGTTAAAATTAAATCTTGTTGCACCAACATAGTTAAACCTCAGATTTAGTAACTGTACGTTGCACGTTGACAACGTTGCAAATTCAAAAAGTTAATCCTTTTTTGGGTAAAATTAGTGTACCTGCGACTAGCAATTAAGACGTGCACCCCACAAAAGTCCCTTACACTCAAATAACTGCCTGCTGCATAAAATCTCAATGCAACAAAAAGTTGGTTTATCGGAGAAACTGAATTATTCCTAAAACATTTTATACAGTAATAATTAATAAGTGCTTTTTGTTTATAATTTTAAACTAACTATTATATGGACACTCTAAATTTCCTTCTATTTGTTCTAAGAAATTTAGTTTTCTTAAACTAAATCTTTTAAAAATTGCATTTCGTTAAAAAAATCAAAATATTGAGTTCTTATATAAAGGACTCGTCACCATTCTTATGGGAAAATGTCTTTCTGTAGATTTGGCTAATTTTTGGATATGTTCAACCATTCTCATCATTCTGAACAAATGTTTCAATGGGCACAACTTGATCGTATGTACAGTTTCCGAGTTACAAATCCTTAAAGCTCCAAATTAAAATGAAAAATGTACATATTATTTTATTTATTTTATGTATTATTTACATTAACAAAGAATTAATAGGTAGGCACTGGTAGAAATTGCAAGTAAACGTCAGAATGCAATATTATTTGTATTATAATAATTAATAACGATACCGAATTTGTTATTTAATTATTATATAAATAGTCAGTTTAATTATTTCAAATATATCGTTTTATATTGTTGTGCTATGTTTTGTTTCGTTATGCTGTTTTGTTATGTATCCTATGTTATGTCGCGTTAATTAACTGTCAAAGAAAAATGCATCCTTTTTTATTCCGATCCCAAACATCTTGCCACCCTTAGTGAAAAATAATTTATTGATTCTGCATCTATTAAATATTTTAATATTAAATATTCGACTGACGATCACATATATCGAGTGAAAAATGTATTTTTTTTATGTTAAATCTGGGCCTTTAAGGACTTGTAACTCGGAAACTGTACATAAGATCAAGTTGTGCCCATTGAAACATTTGTTCAGAATGATGAGAACTACAACATATCCAAAAATTAGCCAAATCTACAGAAAGACATTTTCCCATAAGAATGGTGCGGGGTCCTTTGACGAGGAAAACCTACGTTCAATATTTATTAATAATATTACGTATTTAACGTAGGCATTTAAGGTTAACCAACACTTTAATTGGTAGAATTCTGGGTATTAAATTTAGGTGACGGTTACCAAATTTAATCTGTACTTTTACCTCGGTGCAACGGAATAACCATCGATTACCAAAATAACTTACAGTTAAAAGTTTAACTGTCAGTAGTGCAAATGGCTATAAATTAGATAGAAGGCAACTGCAAGTTTTAGCAAAAATGAAATATTTAGGAATATAGGACAGAAAATTAAATCTTAAAGATTATGTGGATTTTGTATGCAAAACAATAGCTAAAGAACTTGAAATTCTAAACTGATGTAGCGGATTTTTATCAGTAAAAACCAGAACCACATTTTTTATATGCAACAACGGTGCTATACTTGGTTGGTAAAGCAAATAATTTTGGGCACAGATATACACAAGTGAATAAAATGTTGAAAAAGATGCACTGACTAAATGTAAAAAGACTATTAGAATATCGGTGCATGGTATTTATAAAAAAAAAAGTAGAACTTGATCTAGCCCCAAAATATTTAATAAGCAAACTTAAACATTGTTGAGAATCATAGCTATCCAACCAAAAATAGAAACAATTTTAAACTAAAGGAAAACATCAGAATTTGATTGAAATTCGATATTTATAAAAGGGACGGCAAGTTTCAATTCACCAATGCATATCAAAACTGTAAAAGAAAATTGAAATATTAAAAAAAAAGACTCAAGACACGATTATTGGAAAAACTGTAGACAGAAGCGGGTGTGTAATATGGAGGGATATAAGTTAGTGTATTGTAATTGATAATGAAATAACATTTATTATTAAATACGTATCCGGAATTTTGTTCGACAACATTCGTTCCACTTAACATTTACTCAAACAAATATTTATTCAACATGAAATTTTATACGACATAGTACATTTTTGTTCCACAGTATTATAAATTATAATTATAATATTTTTGAATATGGACGTGAATAATCATTTATCCGTATATTATATAAAATTATAAGTACTTTTACAATGGTAATTTATTCACATTTCTATAAGAAATTTCTAAAAGAGTGTATAAACCCCTTTCCTTTTTAAGATTTTGATACAGGAGCAAATACCTATTTAAGGATTTAAAAACACCATTAAGTAAATAAGCCCAAGAAATCTTCAAATTTTTAAATTTAGAAAATATACAGATTAGATTCACGGTAAAAAAAAAACTTACGATAAGATTATTCTAAATTTGGTTATATCAATGTGTATTTTCAAAAATAATAAAAAATATAATATATTGTAAATGTAAAGTGAGTAATTATTGTGATTGTTATGAATACTTAATAGTTTGTTTAACTTTTCAAATTTTGATTTCATATCAAAAGAGGTATTACTATGCATGCTTACTTTTAGGACTTTTTATTAATCGAATTGCAAATCAATTAAATTGCAGTAATGGAAAAGTTCAATTACAATCAAATTAAAACCCAAGCGAAGCAGGGCCTCTAGCTAGTTCCTAATAAATCATCTAGCATGAAATTAATTTCATACCAAAATCTCTTCAATCATTTGCTCAACCAGCCTTTTGTTTATTCACTTCACGCTACAGATGTGACACATAAAAATTGACTTTTTCAAAAACTTGGTCTGGAATCCGCAACATCTAAGTGCCCTATTATAATGTTTACTGCTTTGATTGGTTATAGAAGTTGTGGTTAAAAAAGAATCAACGTCTCAGATTAGTACATTATTCTAATAATAATTCCGACTTATTATAATTTATAACACTTGAATTTCAATACATTTTTGAAATTATATTTTCATAACCAGTTTAAAAAATCTAAATTACAATACTTTTAATGAATCTGTAAAATACTGTGGAGTAGTTGTTAAAAAAATTTGAATCTTTCTAAATTCTAAAATCACTAAGCTCACTCGTAAATGTTAATGTAAAATTAATCTGTAGATTGAGAATAAACAAACAAAAATGCTGATATACTGAATGATTAATTTTTACTAAGTTGATAAGATTATCATAAATATATTATAGCAGTCAACAAGTTGATACAAAATTGCTTAGAAATGTACAAAAGTAAACAGTAATAAAAATATTAAGTTAAAACTTGACATACCTAACGATCACACCCATCGAATCACGATAAACCGGTACAGAAGAATCAGTAAGACCTATGCCATGTAATCCCCCAGAATCACCAGCAGCAGCTGAAGAAGTGTTTGCACCCATTCTGCTTACAAATTCTTCGGTCATACACTGATCACTGCCTACACTCCACCAGCTGTGCTGCAGCGCACACGGGAAGAGACAACGAAATAGGTTCATCACTTTCGCAGACGAACGCCTGCCATTAACTTACACTCACCTAAAATTATAAAACAACATAAATAAATGGTCCATTTACATTGCAACAATTTTGAGTTCATTTTAGGTTTAGGTCAACACTTTTTTCCATTTGTAAGTACAACATACTAAGTACTACAAAATGAAAACCGCGGAATTCCTCACCTGAGTGCTTCAATTCTACATTTACATTCATATTGGTAATCCAATATTTAGAATATTTTCAATATACATGTAGGGTAGTAGCCATGTTTATATTACAAGTAAAAGATTTTTTGACACTTGTAAACATTCACCAGGGCACTTATTATATAAACTACTTCTATTATTCACACAAACATCCTACGACCAAACCACTAACATCAATTTCGACATTATTTAACTTCACATTATTTAAACACTGCCGTACACGAAAAAATTAATTCTCTTATTTGCGTTTACGTGTTTTATGAGATTTTCTGTTGTCCTTATGTTATCTGTTTTTAATCGATGTTTGGTGACTTACTTTCTAGATGACGCTACTCCTCTGTATTAATCCAGCAAATATACAGGGTGTCACAAGAATACTTCTAGTTCATACTATTTACTTTTTATTGATGTTACATTTACTATTTACATAACTTCCATTATTTAAATTTTCAGGCTTAAGCTTTTCAATAGTCTTTAAATATAGCAGTTTGATTTTACTTAAATAATTATTCTTATACCAAACATTTTTAATTTATTAAAAAACGAAAATTAAATTTTTTATTTTGTTGCCTCCCCACCCTTGTTAATAATTGTCTGGATCCGGTACTGCCAAGTGATCACCTACACACTGCATAATGTATGACACTTGAAGAAGAAGACCCGGTACTCCGTTAAGCCAAGAAGACTAGGCTAGTTCTATGCTTTATACGGTGGCATAACTAGGGGTCGGCCGGGGTGCCCCGGGCCTTTTTTAGTTCCGAACAATATATATTTTTTATATATAATACAAACTTTAGAATTTAAATAATATTAATAAAAAAGTGACGTCTCTTTTTTTTAGGTAAGGGGGGGCTCTTAGATTACTTTCGCCCCGGGCCTCATCGGTGTAGCTACGCCACTGGCTTATGCAGCAGAAAGAATTTGGCTAAACTGTTCATACGTCAATTGCATAAAAACAAATATATTTATATTATCGTATATTATCATATTACAATCAGATAGCGACAGTATACTCCATACTCGTCATTTAAATTTAGAAGTTGAAAAAAAACAAGCTAAATTGTCGATAACTTAATTTTTAACAAATAAAATGTATTGTTAACCAGTTAACCTAAATGACAGCTTATCGACTCTTTTCTAATTTTGTGCCACCTAGTGATTTAGTTTGGAAGGGAAGGTGGTCAAGGGCGCCGCTTCCAAAAATTGCAGGGTGGGGCAAATTTTTTAAACGCTATTAAAATTAATTTACGTAAAAAATAAACGATTAGCCTAAAGTAGAATGAAATATTCTGTAACAGGTGCGAGGAATGTGTATTTTCTGAATTGAAAATTGAGCCAGAATGTTCGTATTCTGTATTAGTCGTATAGAAAATATATTCTATCAAAGAGAAAAACGGTTCACATTAACAAAATAAATAAACCTAGTAGCTAATAGTGCCTACACCCATACACATATTGAACGTACACCCCTATGCTAGCAATGTAACTTGTGCCTTTTGAAGACATGTTTTCTCTTATAAAAATAGCTTTTACAGCAAAACTTATTAAATATTTTTTGTTGAAAATTTCATTATCTTCATTTTTGTTTATATACATTTTTCTATTTGGTCGCACCGTTTCCGTGATAGTGACTTAAAAAAACCTCTGTGAAAATTTTAATAAAATTAACATTGCTCTTATGGGTGTTTTATTAAAATTTTAACAGAGGTTGTTTTAAGTCACTGTAGCTCGAGGTGCATTTCGCCAGACCCCCCATTTTGAATTTTGGATCCAAAATAGTTTAAATCGTTTGTACCTCGTTTGTACCTGCTTGTACCTTCTTTATTTTCGTTTGTACCCAATTTGTTTTTGAGATATTTTGAAATATCTAAAATGGGCATTTCGCCAGCCCCCCCCATTTTGAATTTTGGATCCAAAATAGTTTAAATCGTTTGTACCTCGTTTGTACCTGTTTGTACCTCCTTTATTTTCGTTTGTACCCAATTTATTTTTGAGATATTTTAAAATATCTAATATCGGCATTTCGTCAGCCCCCCCCCCATTTTGAATTTTGGATCCAAAATAGTTTAAATCGTTTGTACCTCGTTTGTACCTGTTTGTACCTTCTTTATTTTTGTTTGTACCTAATTTGTTTTTGAGATATTTTGAAATATCTAAAATAAGCCCCCCCCCCATTTTGAATTCAAAATAGTTTAAATCGTTTGTAGTACGTGTTTCGTTATATTCGTTTCTATCACATTTTCTTTTAAGATAGGTATACCTACAGAAAAAGCATACTGAAGCGCAGAATGGAACAACGAGAGAGAAAAATAATAAAAAAATAACATAGATATATTTATTACAAAAGTATTGAACAGTGTTATAATACATAAGTACAAAGTTTAAATTATAGTTTTTATAATATATATACAAGAAATTGACAATTAACTGTCTGAGATGGTCGTATTGTTTTTGCCATGGATGTTAAGTCATCGTGTTTCTCCCATTTGGTTTCTTGGCTTCTCCAACAAAATGCTACATAATGACCCATTGCAGATATTTGTCTTGATATTGGAGGTATAAAACTAATTAGACCTTGCAAATAAAATCTTTGTTTTAAAAATTGTAAATCCAGCGGTATGTTTGATAGTGATATTTTAAATTCCTCATTGAACGAATTTTCCAAGGTTGTTTCAATAAATAAATGATTTCCTGCTGTAAAGGTTCGTTCTATGGTAACAGCACCGCAATATTCACATTTAAGACAACCCTCTAGGCCAGCATTTAATTCTTTCTGCAAACATTCGAAACTTAGTGTTTTTAAATTGACACATATCGTTTTAAAAACTCTATCACCTACTTTTTTGCAAGAAGTACATTCACGAATCTCTTGATAACATGGGTATCCTTTTAATAACTCGTTAAACAAATAATGAGCAGTACACTTCGTGTCCACTGTAATGCATTCTCCCAGTTCGTTTGACTGGTTTTTAAATAAATCCAAAAGGATAGCGGTCCTTTTTCGATAGGACAGCACCGTAATTCCATCTCGAGCAGCGTTCTTAATCAACTCAAAGAATTTAAAATTGTCGGAATTAGATTCAACAAAATTTAAATAATTGTTACTCTCGATAAAACTAGAATATAAAATCTGAAAAATCGTATCAAATGCGCAAGTGTTAATGACCCGGTAATTATTTTTGCAGATTAGAACTGATTTAAGTTTCGCATTATTGCCGTTCAATAACATCCCAATCACAGGACATTTGCTGTTTGAATTATATATTGATAATGTCGGATCTACACCTAGATAACGCGATTTCTTAATTTTTTTTGTAATATGTCTTTGGGAATATTTGTCAGTTTCTCCATGCCAATTTTCTTCGGATTCTTCTACGATGTTATCATCAAGAATTTCTTCATGATGAAATTGGCAATCTTCATCTTCTATGGATTTCTTATCAATCATATTAGAATTTCCATGTTCTTCTAAATTCGATTCAATTACAAGGTTTTCCTCTATACAAACTATAATTTAAACTTTGTACTTATGTATTATAACACTGTTCAATACTTTTGTAATAAATATATCTATGTTATTTTTTTATTATTTTTTTCTCTCGTTGTTCCATTCTGCGCTTCAGTATGCTTTTTCTGTAGGTATACCTATCTTAAAAGAAAATGTGATAGAAACGAATATAACGAAACACGTACTACAAACGATTTAAACTATTTTGGATTCAAAATGGGGGGGGGGGGGGCTTATTTTAGATATTTCAAAATATCTCAAAAACAAATTGGGTACAAACAAAAATAAAGAAGGTATAAACAGGTACAAACGAGGTACAAACGATTTAAACTATTTTGGATCCAAAATTCAAAATGGGGGGGGGCTGGCGAAATGCCGATATTAGATATTTTAAAATATCTCAAAAATAAATTGGGTACAAACGAAAATAAAGGAGGTACAAACAGGTACAAACGAGGTACAAACGATTTAAACTATTTTGGATCCAAAATTCAAAATGGGGGGGGGCTGGCGAAATGCCCATTTTAGATATTTCAAAATATCTCAAAAACAAATTGGGTACAAACGAAAATAAAGAAGGTACAAACAGGTACAAACGAGGTACAAACGATTTAAACTATTTTGGATCCAAAATTCAAAATGGGGGGGGCTGGCGAAATGCACCTTGTAGCTCGGAAACCGTGCGACCAAATAGAAAAATGTATATAAACAAAAATGAAGAAAATGAAATTTTCAACAAAAAATGTTTAATAAGTTTTGCTGTAAAAGCGATTTTTATATAAGAAAACATGTCTTCAAAAGGCACAAGTTACATTGCTAGTATAGGGGTGTACTTTCAATTCCGTGTATGGGTGTATGTACCTAATAGGTAATAATACTACCTATGTACAGTCACTCCAGGTCGTATTCGTACACTCCTATGTTAACAATGTAAATTCAAGCTTTTGAAGACCCTTTTTTGACACATAAAAATTACTTTTACAGCAAAACTTATTAGACAAATGGAAATTTCATCCCCTTAATTTTTGTTTATATACATTTTTTCGATTTTTCGCACTGTTACCGTTTTGTAGTGACTTAAAAAGGACTCAGTAAAATACAAAAAATATTTTTATTTGTATCTTAGAAACGGTGCTACAAAACGGGAAAATGTATATAAACAAAATTATAGGAAATAAAATTTACAATAAAAAATGTTTAATAATTTTTTTAATTCGTTGTACCAATTTTGAAATACAGATAAAAATATTTTTTGAATTTTACAGTCTTTTTTAAATCGCTGCAAAACGGAAACGGTGCGACAAATCGAAAAAATGCATATAAACAAAAATTAAAAGGATGAAATTTTCAACAAAAAGTGTCTAATAAGTTTTAATCAATAATCAATTGATACGTGGTTTAGGTAGTGTAACTCGATATTAACCATATCAATATTTTAGAAAACCCAAAAAATGCACTAAACACTTTTCAGAACTAAAATGTTTAAAAGTTAGCACATGTAAAATACACTGTAAGTATTCGCAAACGTTTTCACCATACTATGGCATCATCAGGCGATGAATTACTAATTCATTAGTTTACTTTACTTTAATCATCAATTATGAATTACTAATTCATCGCCTGATGATGCCATAGTATGGTGAAAACGTTTGCGAATACTTAGAGTGTATTTTACATGTGCTAACTTTTAAACATTTTAGTTCTGAAAAGTGTTTAGTGCATTTTTTGGGTTTTCTAAAATATTGATATGGTCTAATAAGTTTTGCTGTAAAAGTAATTTTTATGTGTCAAAAAAGGTCTTCAAAAGCTTGAATTTACATTGTTAACATAGGAGCGTACGAATACGACCGGGAGTGACTGTATGTAATAACGAAAATAAAAACTAAAAGAAGTAACTGCAAAAACATAACATAAAATAAAAGCTTACCTATTTCTTTGGATTTTTATATTGCAATTGTTAAATATTATATTTTTTGACAACAGCCCCCTTGCCGCCGCCATCCATGATTTGGGGGGGCGGTACAAAGATACCATTTTTTTATTTAAGTACGAAAACACTCACACTTTTTAGTGTGCTGTAACGAATCGATAGTAAAATACTTTCAATTGGGGCTGGGGGTACTAAAGCCCTTTAATCGAGGTCAAATCCGCTATTGATTTTTTTTCCAAGTTCTCTCCTTCTCTATAGTGGGATTTGCTCGATACACCAATTAAAAGTGTACTGCAATTTTTACATCAATTTATTTCAACTACTATTTTTAACAATACAATTTTACATGCTATTGTTGCTTCTTCTCGAAAATCTTGAGAAATAAATTTTAATACGCAAATGTAATTCCAAAACATAATTTGGATTATTTTAAAGCTCATTGATTCTTCGATTATCCCTGAATTGTCAGCATTGTTTACTACCATCAACTTTCAAATATATGTCAAACAGATATTAGCTCTATCAAAGCTTAAATTATTTCTGCTGCGATGTTTACTCAACTGCCAAAGCCAGGTGTATCCAGGAAAAATTCTTGGAGGAAATAAATTAGGCTGACGGAAGAGGTTTTTAACAAAAATTAGATTTTAGAACCCAGCAACCCAACAGTTGATATCGGCTGAACGTTCCTCATTATCTATTATTTTTTGAAACAAACCTTGAGGGTTTAGGACTAGCATACTCTCTTTTTAACCACCAACCTAAGTTGAGGTTATAAGTTTAACTTGTATGTTTGACTGTGACTTCATAAATCTTCAAGGAAAGGTTGAATTTTGATGCGTTTTTTTTAAAATGATAGAGCCATAGAATGTTGAGAAGGTAGCTATGAAAGATAGATATGTGCCGTCATGCGAACCTTTCTGCTTATCTTCAAAAAATTAATAGAACCTATAAAAAATGATATTACAGGATATTATATTTGATGTACTGAGATAACCTTAATGATAAAATTCATAGGAATATTACTATAGGATATTAAATTGCTATCGAGTTTATAATATCAAAATTAGACAATAACCCCGCCAAAATCATTACTTTAACAATGAAAGCTCACATTCTCAAGTAAGTTCGAAATTCCTTTACAATACAAGACTAACAATTCTTTTAATTTTAGACCACCCACCATTTGATTTTTGTAATAATTCAAATCTCTAAAAATTTATAACAATATACGTTGCAAAGGTCGACTTAAGACTATCTAAGTCAGATTCATAACAAATATTTTTCTATAGATTTCAATAGTCCGATAAGATTTTTTACAATGTAAGTAGAGAATAAAATGTGTTGATTAGTTTTTAGGCTAATTTTATTAAAAAATTTAGATGAAAAGTTTGTATATCAAAATTTAATGAACAAACAATTGCAGAAGTCACAAAAAATAGACTAATAAAACAATAAATGTAAAATTTATTAATTAACGTGAATTTTCAAAATTAAAATTAACTATGATTATGTTAACAATTGATGTGATTAAATTATAAAATAATTTTACAAAAACGTTGAGCAACATCTGTTTTATGAGAAAAATTTAGGTTGCATTTAAGTATAATCAATTAGGTGATAACAATACAATTAAATATATGATAAATTAATAACCATTTAATTAATTAGAATTGTATAAGGCCTAATTTGAAAAATTAAGTTCACATAACATGTATATAATTACAATAAAAAAATTCTAGTATGAGTACTTACTCACGTGTAGACAAAGAACAACGATCACAAAATTCTTGCACACTTACAAATATATACTTAATAACTACCATAAGATTTTTTGCCCTTCCTCTACAGAATAAGAACTCATGGTTAATTTTACAAAACCTGAGTGATTTATTATTACAGTAAAAAATAAATAAATGAGATTGCATATTATAACCTTTTAAGGCAATTTAAGTGATGTAACAAAAATTATCAAAATGTGACAATAAAAAATAAGCAAACCTATAATAATTATTAAGCTACGAACACATCACCTTATTACATCTCCTGAACTCATAACATTTGCTAATACATAAACAAAGTGTAAAAATTGAAAATATTAGTTAAAAATAAATAATTTAAGGCTGAACACACAAACAATGTGAAAGACATTGGATGACGCTGGTTCATTTATAATAAGCAAAAAAACCATTACCGTTTTAAAAAACCAGCACCATTTAAAGCTAATATTACAAAGCAGCTACCAATTAAATTAAGGATGTAGAATAAAAGGCACTTATAACTAAAACAATTAGAAATTAAACTGGAAGTGTATCATTGTAATTAAATAAGGTTAATTTTGTACAAACGCAAAAGTAAAATATACTTTTTGACGACTATGTACGAAATATAAATTTTAACTAACTAAAACTAAATTTCTGTAAAAAAAAACCTTGCTTATACCTACTAAAAATACAAAAACAAAATTTGAAATCATAGACATAATATGACTTGGTCAAAAAAAATAAAGAAATTAAATTAGTTAGGCATCCCAATTATAATCATTTATTTTTGTTTTGGTAAACAACCATTGAATAAATTAAGGCCTCAATTTTCAAAAACTAAAGCTGCTGATGCATAACTAACAGACGAATCGTTCATGTTCCGGCACTGACTCGATTGTGCATACTTTAAAAACTTTAAGCTAGCAATTATGGAATTATCATTTCTTAATATTTCTTGAACCGCCTAAACAAACACAAATTTAATCACAAAATAAAAAAAAAATTGTTTTACTTACTTGCAACAAAATTCCAATTGGATGTCTGCCACATATAGTGTTGCCAAACTTTTTAAGATAATTCGTAAATTCGGTTGGGTTTAGATTTTCTATGATATTCATTCCCTAAAAAAAATATTCAAATCTATTATATCTCTAATATACAAAAAAGAAATTGTTCCAAGGCTTTTTAGAAAATGTATTAATTTGCAATTAAACTTTTTAAAATAACGGTAAGTATTGGGCTTGTTGTGGTTTGAACTTTGAAGTACATATTGACCAGTACCTAGGTCCCCATTGTATTCAACAAAACATTTTAAATGCACATTACTAGCATAGAAGAGAGGGACATAACGTTAATTAAGCGAATAATACCACCAAAACAAAAGTCCAAACAAAAAATTCCGATTTGGGAAAAAATTAAGTTCAGCAGAATTGTTTAAATACTTATTCTAAGTGAGTAAGATCAAAAACCAAAAAGCTATCAAATGAGATTGGGAACTAGCGAATTAAAAAAAAAATCAATTCTAAATATAAGCAATATTGCTAATCATTTAGAAAACACAAAAAATGCAACAAACACACGCGATCTCAGACTTGCAGACGGAGAATCTACTTCCACAAAACACTTATTAGATACAAAGCACAAACCGGAGGGGGGGGGGGTTATATTTTACATTTACAGCCAAAAAGTAAAAAACTCGAACTTTTAGAAGCTATGGAAATCAATAAATTAAAAGAATTGTCCTTGTTATTAAACAGTTAATCTGATTTAAACAACTCTTTAAACATCTTAAATAATTAAAGCTCAGCTTTTTTGGATTATTATTAATTAAGGTATCCATTCCCTGAGAAATATGCCTAATTCTATGAAGTCTTTACGATTCGTCTTTCGAGGTGAATCTATATTTTCGCGTGTGTTCTGGTCTCATTCGTTATCTTTCTCCACAGTAGTAGATCTTCGCATTTCTTTCTCCATTCTGTCACTACCATATTTGAGGTCTTTTACCACTTCATCTAGCCATTTAGATCTTGTTATTCCTCGATTTCCTGTCTCCCCTGGTCTCTACTTCATGATCTGCTTTAAAACATTGTCTGGCTCTTTTCTTGTTACGTGGCCAAGCCATTTAACTCTCTGCGATTTAATTTAACCTTAGTTTAACCTATAGGAGAGCTTATCCTTTATACAGGCTACCCTACTAAATCACTTCCCAAAAATAATAGTTTTTCAAAAATACCAGCTCCCACCATCCCGAACGATATTTAAATGGATTCTCTCTAAATTTCTTTCTAGTTCGTAGCCTGATAATGCCGTAGTATGATGAAAACTTTTGCGATATTTTATACTTACAGTGTATTTTATTAGTAATAACTTAAAAACATTTTAGTTCTAAAAAGTTTGTGTATTTTTTAAGTTTATATGGATATTTGAATATATATTATTGAAAATATTGATATAGTTAATATCAAGTTACACTGCCTAAACCACGTATTAATTAATTAATATTGCTAATGACTTGTACCATAAACCTATAAAGCACATAAGGCATAGCAAAAATTCAAATAGTTTTGCAAACCATTTAATATTAACCAATCAGAGACCGTCAGTGTTTGAGTCAAAAAATAAAACTACTAGTTGGTTTCTAACGATAAATAGAGTTGAATTGGCCATATTGTAAGGTTGGGTACATATTGCTGGCACCCCGCCCCAGTCCAGTTAACCATGGTGGAAATAATTCCCACTTATTCCATGATTTCAGTTTCTTTTCTATCAATAAAAATGTAATTATTATTAATATGCTTTGTGCAAGTTCTTGGAAATATGTAAATGTGAAACAAACAAATAAAAAAACTTGTGTCTTATAGATATTAAATATTTCACTTTATTGATACTTTAGGTGGAAGGTACTTTTATTGTAGTAGTAAAGACTAAACGTAAAGACACTGTATGAGAACAATTTCTGGCCTGTAGGAATAAGATTTTCCAGTTTTAATTTAAAGACAGGCGGTCATTTTTTACAGAGAAACCAAGAAAAGAACATCACAATGTAAACCATAATACACAAATAAATAACCCCTCGAAATTCGAATATAATGCCAATATCAGGCATTTTGATGAGTCACCAGATTTTTCTATAAAAGGAACCAAAAATTATAACGATTATCTACTAAGTAACTCGTCAATAATGTAAGTTAAAAGACATTTTTGCATCTCAATACACAATGTCCCGACAATATCTTTCCAATAAACATGTACTATATGAAGAAAACATTGGTGTAGTTTGCATAAATCAACATTGGTTAAATTCGGACAATGTAAACATGCACAATATACCAAATTATATTGTAATACTATACAAGAAAACAACACATTCATAAAACAGGAGCAATATTTGCACACCATACATAGTTGGAAATGTATACAGTTGCACGACATCTAGGCCAAATCAAATTAAATCAAAGCTGAATTTGTTACATCCTGTTACTCAAAAATATTGACACTGTAATCTTAACATACCAAACACCTTCAGGTAACCTAAATATTTTTGTAAAACTTTTAGATGTTATTTTGGAAATAAGCAAAACTTATAAATCAACAATGAAGTTGGTGATAACAGGAGACTTCAACATCAGCTTTAACTATCCAACTAACCCAAACTCAACAACAATTCAAGCACTCAAAAAATTGTTAAGATTTTCAAAAAACAATTACCGAAGTATTTTTAATTTTATAGGAATCGTCGATAACAATTTATTGTAGCTAAAATATTGATTTCAAATCAAAAGTTATACAACCTAATAAAATGACAAAAAAAAGAATTAAATTTAACCGATGATTAAAATCAAAACTGAATGAAATTTTCATTATAAAAATATGATAAATTATAAACAAGCACAAAAATTATAAGAAAAAAGATTATTATCATTTTTTATTAATGTAAAACTGTACTTGTACCTGTAATACGTACGCGCTTGTGTGTTGCAAGGTGAATCAAATCAAGAATGGTGTACGTAGACGTTTGTTAAATATCAACAGGATCATTTTAAAAATTACTCGAAAAAAAAAAAGAGAAATTGGTAGATTAAAGTATAGGTAATCTTTTGTTAAGTTTTTGTTTGAGAATAATTTTTTTCTATTGATTCGAGAGTAATTTTGCTGAGTAATAAACCCCCTAACTCACCAAAAATATATAATTTGAATCCCCCATAACTAAAAGAAAAATAACAGTCTTTTTCTAACCAATAACTTAAATCCCTTCAGTATGAAAGATTTCAAAATGGACAGAGCTAAGTGCATGTGTACTTAACATATAAAGTGAAAGAATGTCAAGTTTCTCCTACCAAAGAAACCATACTAGTATTGATTTGTTAAAATCAATAAAAAATTTCAAATATAAATGGCACGGTTGTTATTTTGTGTTTTCAGTGATGCGAATTTAACCGTCCGCATAGAATGATGTGTACACAATTAAGTGATAACAACAAGTATGCGATACTGATGACGACTAATGAGTCAGAAACACATGTCATAGTGTGATGGCTAGGAAGTCGAAGAAGCACTACATGTGTCTATCGTTCTTTTCCTTAATTGTGTTTTAATTTTAGTTTTTAAACTACACTTGCACGTGATGCGATAATTTTTCTATCAAATATAAAGATGGATTTCCCATGCGGCCACTAGCCACAGGTCTTACAGTGTAGGCTAGAAAAAAGTTAATAAAATCTGTTTGTTGGAGAATTTTTTAGCTTTAGATTTATTATTTTAACAAAATGGCAAAGAACGTTAATTAAATTCAAACCAAGGGACTAAGGTTTTTTAAAAGCATTATTTTTTCATTTTATTATTGAGTTTTTAACAATAATTAAAGAACAAAATATCAAGTGTTGGGTATTTTTAGACATGGAAAAAAATCTCTTTAAATTGATTTTTATCCGTCATAATGGGAAGCAGGAATTTAAAAACAATAAATTTCCCTATGATAGGGTGAAAGGTCAGTTACTCAGTATAACTAGATCAGACAGCCTATCGGCATTAATAAATACGGTGGAACCTCAATTGGTGTGAAACTCGAATGATTGCCATATTTTATTAGATTGATAAAAAATAGATATTCGTTCTATATTAAAGAAGGGTGTGAACTAAAAATTAATTTTACAGAAAATAATACACAAATATTTAAGAACAGCAGTGATATCCGTTCTTGAAAAATTATAAAATGTTGTATCGTCAGAATGATACACCATAGCGATATGCAATTTGAAAACTTATTCTTAAGTTGATTATATTATTTTGCCAAAAAATTTAAAGAAAAATAGAACATTAAAGAGTTAAAAAATACTTTTGAGGCTCTGCTGCTGCACCTTCTGCAAGTTCCTGTTTTACATAATACAGTAGAATCCGCTTAATGTGATCACTTTGGGCCAAGAACATTTCAATAATATTTACTTATAACTGATAGCAATTAGCGAAATTTAGAAAAAGGCGAATTTTAGAAGACTTGGATTAGAACAAAATAGAAGAAAAAAAAGAAAGAAAAAGTGGCCGGTTTCCAAAAAAAATGATCACAATAACCGACTGATAACATTATCCGTGATCACATTAAGCGGATTCTACTGTATATCAAAATATGTGTATCTTGTCATTACCTTATTTTTCGGTCGTAAAAGAATATTTTTGGATTATAAAAACTGACAGTTAAATTTAACATAGTCGATTCAACATCAGTGTTTATCTAGAAATCTGTTTTTTTATAAATATAAACAATTCGCATCTCTGATTGGTTCATTATTTGGTCGACTTAAAATGAGGTTTTTTTCTCAAATTTTTTGAAAATATTTAAAGAATACCTACAGCTCTATCTAATCCTTCAATTGATTGATAAATATTTCCATAGGATCGATCGTAATACGTGTAACGAAAACGTTGTCCCCAGTGACAAAAGTCAGATGATATTATAAAAAGATTTTGAGGATCTGCTAGATAACTTGATAATATTCTTCCATAGCAAGCTTCTTTTTCGGGACTTAGAGATCCAACCAATATGGGTACGATTGTAAATTGATTCTTATAGCTAAAAAGTAATTTGAAATAGTAGTAAGTTTCGAGAAGTTGACTCACTACTTACTTTTCCATAATTTTTGCTACATAAGGCAAATGCATTTCTATACTATGTTCATTTTCATCTGTATCCAAATCCATCCATTCGAATTGACCAGTCATTTCTAAATCGGCATTCACTACAAAAACAAAAAGTAGAATACGGACTATAAAATTAAAAAAATTACCTTGTAAGTCAATATGAAGATCATATAAAGGTGTCCGATATTTCTGCGTACTGGATAGGGCACAACCAGATAACCGAACATGATGTGATGGTCCCAAAATAAATATTCGTCTCACTACTACTGGACTTATTTGTCGATAAGCGTGACCCCCACATGCCCCGCAATATTGATATCCTGCATGACTAACAACTACATTAAAATATAAAGTTTTTGGTTTGTTTTAACTTACGGGGCTATAATTGCACGAGCTGGACCATGTCTTAAATCAGCTTGATTTAGCCAGTAATCCAATTGTCTAGATAATTCAGGTCCTATAAACATAATTAATTAAATTAACAAGAAAAAAAATGATTTCATAAATATGTATTTTTTTTAATTTCTCACCTTGGCCCAATTGTAAACTTTAAAAATATCAAAACAAATAAAACTTAATTAAAGTACAGGACATAAAATTAGTATTTTAATTCAAAAGTATTAGTAATTTGACAAACAAAAAAATCGACGAGGTCAGTGACACTTTAATTTGTAGATGAAATTTTTAGAAAACAGCTGATTTATTTCTTTTATTTACCTGAGTCTGTATACCAACTACCAGCATGTGCAGCTCTACGTACAGGCATTTTATTGTATAAGAAAATTTAAGAAAATGTTTAACTCAAAATATTGGTTCACTTTAATGAGAAATAAAAAGCTACTTGGACAGTGTGATGGTTATCTATTTTCAGAAAAGGACATGGTAATAGTTCTATGTACAACTTTCATAAATTCCCCATAAGTAAGAGCGAGAAAGAATCTATTACAATTTTAATCATAAGATAGCGCCACATTCTGTCACTATATATTTATTCTAATTTGTTGTTTTTTCCTTTTCCCATTTTTACGATATGTAAGGTACTCTCCTATTAAAATTAGTGTGATCGCTTCGTTTTATTAGTATCGAAACATTTTGGTATTTCGAACATTTTCTTTTAGGTTTTTGTCGAAATAAAACGACAATTTTACCAGTGGTCGTTCATAATACGTCACGATTGCAGTGGCGGGGACAGGGCGAAGATCAATTAGGACAATGGCGTAACCATAGTTACGGCAGGAAATATAAGGGTTAACTCCATCTTTTTTTACCTCCAATCAAAAAAAAAAATTATTTTTGAAGGGAAGGTAATCGAAAAAAAATTTCAAAAAATTTTTTTTACATTTTCGAGATCACCTTCTTCAGAAACGTAAAGATTTGCAAAAAATTTTTAAAAAATTTCTGTGTCGGTCTGTCTGTTGTCAAATTTGGTCTCTCACTTTATTCCTAAACCGTTCAACCAATCACGACCAAATTTGGTATGGTAGTAGGGTTCACGGTAGAAAGGTGAAAATAAGGTTTCCGTCGCGATCTGTCAATCAGGAGTGCCACTACAAGAAAATAACATAAGATTTTTAAAAACGATTTTGTCTTGCGATAGATTATTTTAAAGTCCTTGAAAAGCTTTATCCAGAATAGGTGAAATTAACTTTCTATCTGTCATCTGTCAAAAATTACAAGCTGTCAGAGTTGAAACTTCAAGAGTGAATAACTCATCAAGTACTGAAGGGATCTCAACCAAATTTTGTATGTAGGAACATTGACCCCCTAGGACTTGGCAGCATATAAAACTATTTGATAAAAATCAGGAATTCAACATGAAAAAAAACATTACGTTTTTTTGCGAAATCTTGAAAAAGTCCTTGTCCCTCGATTTTCTTCGGCATTTTTGCGTCGATAGCAATCAAACTTTTTCGACGTAAGTCTGGTGGGCTGTAGTGTTGAAAATAAGGTTTTGGTAGAAAAATCTTTGCCAGAGCTACCACAATAAAATAAATTTAAAAACATGAAAATGTCATCGCATCTCCGGAAATGTTCAACTGATTTTCTTCTTTTGTGTACTAATAAAGCTATTAAAGTACAAGTATTGATGGTGGGAAGAAAATTGAGCTAAATGTAAAAGTATAAAAATTACATAAAATATTTACTGAAATTTTAATTTATTTTTTTTTTGTGAAAATTTGTTAGATGGCTTGAAAAAAATTATGACATACGTTCGAAAATTTAATAATTAATCTGACAGTTATCAATATTTAACTAATTTAATAACGATTGAAAATTTGTGTGCTGTGTGGTGAGATATAAAAAATTCTAAAAATGGATCAAATTTTGTAGTAATTGGTATGTGCATCTTAATTTTGACGATTGCAATGGGAATTTCGCCATCATATGTAATTCTGTTAGGTTTGGCCACTTGCATTGAACCTCAAATTCAGCATTTCTATAAAGAACAATATTTTTGCGTTGAACGATCAATAATGCAGTAGAAAACAAACACATCCACTCTATGTTCCAGAAAAGATGGATTAAAATTATAAATACCACTGATAAACAAATAAAATTTATTGCATTCAGAATCAGTTTATTTATGTTGTTCAATTGAGAATTATAAATCTATCTTCATCACAAGAAAAGATCAATATGGAGAGAAAACATGTGTTGTGGACGTTGTGATTCAAGTCTGTTCCCACTACTGTGAGTTACAGTAGTAGACATCTTTTAGCAACAGAATAAACAGATAATATTGCATGGTCTTTATATTTTTATATAATTTTAAACAAAATGGCAGCAATAGTATGGGGGGGGGGGGAGACGAACTAGATTCTCGTTAATGCATTCATGCGCGTCAGTGATAAAGATATACAACTGAAAGTTCCAAAAATCACAAAAAATGCAAAACAATACAGATTCCGTTAAATATTGGTGTACCTTTGATTGGAGGTATAGCGGCAGAAGTGACGACATTTTTTATCTCTGTATTAATCATTCAAAATCAATTATTTAAGGGGAGCAATCCATTTAGATTAAAGTGTAGAAAACAAATTTTTAAAAAATATTTTTTAACAAAATGACAGCTCTGTAAAGTGTTTTCTCAAGAGTGTTGTTTCAAAAACTGCTTTTGCTATAACTCAAAAAGTTATTGATCGATCTGGCTCAAATTTTAGGAAGCTTCAGTCTAAATTATTATCGGAAGGATAAACCTAAATTTTTAAAGATATCCGGTAAATAAATAGTTTTTTTGGGGTAAAAACTGTCGAAAAAATAGTCGAAAATTTGAATATTTAGTTAAACAGTCTACTTAGTTTATAATTTTATACTTATTTATAAATTTATTGGTTTATCCTTCCCCTGAACACGTAGACGCTTGAAAGAACACTCTACAGAACCGCCATTTTGTTAAAAAATATTGAAAAAAATTTTTTTTTTTACATTTTAATACTACTTACCTATACTAAAATGATATTGAAACTTTAAAATGATGTGTTTACTTTTTCATCATTAAAAAAAATGACTTATTTCCGGGCATCTAAATGAATTACTCCCCTTAAACAATTTAATCTCATCTAAAAATAACGCGACCATTCGTATTGCTTTTACCAGGACAGTACTGGTAAGGGCGTCGCTTCCAAAAATTGCAGGAGGAGGCGAATTTTTTTAAACGATTGAATATAAAATAAAAATATATTCTATCAAAGAGAAAAACGGTTCACATTAACAAAATAAACAAACCTAGTAGCTAATAGGTAGGCACCTACTACTTATGTAACAACGAAAATAAAAAAACTAAAAAATAAGTACCTTTGCAAAAACAAAGCATAAAATAAAGGTTTACCTATTTTTTTGGATTTTTATATTGCAATTGTTACATATTTTATATGTTTTGCCAAAAGCCAGGGGGCTATAGCCACCTCTGCCCCCCCTTTGGCGACGCCCATGAATACTGGTTTTGGAACCTTTGTCCTGGTTTTGGACCTTTGTCCTGGTTAGTCAAGACAGTTAACCAGGAGACAAAAATTTACTGATGTAACTATTGTTCTATTGTATCTATTGTACTGTTCCTGTTGTATCGAAAAACAGATGAAAACCTAAAGAAAAGGTCCTCCGTTTTTCATGTACTGGTTTTACATTTCATAAAAATGGTTACCTTATCTAAAAATAGTGAGTAACGGAAATATTCGGAAACTCCTATGTTAACAATGTAAATTGGAATTTTGAAACGAAAAAAAAGCAAAACTTTTTAGACATTTTTTGTTAAAAATTTCATTGTCTTCAATTTTGTACCTATAAATTATTCTATTTTGTCACCCATTTTTTGACTGACAGCGACTTGGTCTAACGTCAATTATTCAGCAAGAAAACTAGAAATTATTTACAAAAATTTTACAAATAGAAATAATAATACATAATTAAATAGGTTTGTTTTCACAAAGTTGAATTAATTATTAATTTTTAGGATTATTGTACTTCTTCGTTAAATTGAAACTATTGTTTCAATATTCTTTATTTGAACGCCATGTTTCTTGTAAATTTTTACACATTTTAAAACATTAAACTTCGACCAATTACAATTTAATTTTTTACGTACCTATAGATATTATGTTATTATATTAATATGTATAGTATTTTCTAACAAACTTAAAAATTTGTAAAAATTTACACGAAACTCATGTCGTCCAAATAAAGAACATTGAAACAATAGTTTCACTAATTTAACGAAGAAGTACCATAATCCCAATAAAAAAAAAAAAAAATCTTAAATAAAACATATAATTTACAAAATAATTATTATTATTAGTATATTAATATATTAGTATATTAGTATATTGTAAGTATAAAATATCGCAAAAGTTTTCACCACACTTAATTTTTTTATGAAATAAATAAATAAAGCAATAAATAATAATCAAAAGTTTCGGTTTCTCGGAAACTGTCATTAGTCCATTACTCATTATACCTTAATAATGTTAACTAAATAACTGATTTAATCTAAAACTTTCATATGACCCTCTCCGTGCTTCGGTTGAAGAAGTTGCTGTTTGATGGCAAATTATCTTAATATGCTTTACTAGTTAAACAAGTTTGGCTAATAATTAAAATAAAATGTTTATCACTTAGTAATAGGAGTAATAAAAGTTCTTATGCTCAAAGACCAAGTTTTAAAAACAAAGTAACAAATTTTACATTAATAACTAAATTTTGTTATTTTGTTAAATTTTGTTCCGCAAAGATTTGCTAACACACTGAGGCATATAGGTGTTACGGTCAATGACGTAAATTGGGCATTGACGTCAATGGCCGGACAATGACGTCAATGTCCGTTAACAGTGATATGATGTAAATATTTTCATCTGATTGTAATATTTACGCCTTTGGCCGGTCAATGACGTTAATGGCCAAAATGGATTCGACAATGATGCTATTATAGAATAAATACTGTAAGGAACAGCAAAATGGTGATGCACTTAAAAAAATTAATTTAATTTAATTATCCGTGATTTTCGTGGTTGCGCTAGCCAAAACGACCCGGAGCTCTCTAAAAAGCTCTCTTACTAGCTAAAAATATCTTCAAAATCAATCCACCTCGACTGGGAGTCCCGACCTCTCCAGGGAATCCCGAACTCGATAAAATATGAAATGTGTTTGACGGCTATCACTAAGAATGATAGAATATGGAATCTATAGAATAGTAGTTTCATCATTGCTCACCCTGTATTGGGCATTAACGTCATTGCCTGGACAACGATGTAAAAACCATATATGAAATTTTAAATATCAAGATCGACCAAAATGCATGGTGATTGACGTCAATGACCGGTCAATGACATTAATGCCCAACTAAGCTGGGCATTGACGTTATTGTCCGGCCATTGACGTTAATGGCCGAATAGTCATCATTGACCGTAACATAGGTATTGCAACATGCAATTACCACTTTTAAAATTCTTTTATTATTTTAAAAAATAATATTTTTTATTTTAGTAGGGAAAAGTGGTCTAAAGCCGACCGTTGTCCAAATCCGACCTCCATGCATATTTCGAAAACGTAAACACAAATTGAAATTATAGTGATTTCATTATAGTCGCCATTAATTGATCATAGGTTGGTTGAAGATTACCGATATTGCTAGTAGCATTTAGATATGTTACAGCCAACTTTTTGTTTTGATAGTGTGGGTAATTCATTTTTAACTAATTTTTGATTTGTGATCATTTTGTTTATTTCGTAAATCGTCAAAAAATAATAAATGATTTCTAATAATATTGACTTACTGTTTTTGAAAATAATATTTATTCAGCGATTGATTGTTTGATTTTATACGTAAATGCTGTTTAATTGTTAAAAAGCAGTGTGGTCTAAATCCGACCTCAAGTAATGGTTCCAAATCCGACCCCCATTTTTCGCGTTGTTTAGAATTAATACATTCATATAATCCTACAAAGTTACTTTTTTGTATTTTTATATATTCGTGAATTTTACATACGTATTTTTTGTGATTTATAAAAGATATACTCAATGAATCTATAATTCCAACTGCAGCAAATGAAGAAATCGGTGCTGATAAATCGATAGATACAGATTTTTATTTAGAAACATTCAATCGACCAGTCAACACATCAGCACCACAAACATCTAGTTTGAGAATAATAAAACACTTCAAGTAAATAATTCGGGAATATGCCAAAAAATAGTGTGGCTTCACCACAAAAAACTACAATACGCCGAAGGTGAAAACAAGGTTGAACAAGAATATTAACTGATGATGATCTCATGAAAGAAATTGAAACGGAACTAAAAAATATAGAACGCCTAGCAAAGAAAACCATACCAGGAAAAATCCTCTTCAATCAAAACTAAATGAAATTGAGCAACAGCCAAGTACCAGCAGATTAGCTCTACAGCAAGACGCTCATAAGGAACCAAAAGTATTTTCTCTTTTTTTTTTAAATATCTTTTATTACTAAGATAATTTTCGATTATTAATACTAATTTTGTTTAAATTTTACGTTGAAAATTGATGAAAATAGAGAGGTCGGATTTAGAACAGGTGGGGGTCGGATTTACCTCCTGATGGTCGGATTTGGAACCAATATTATACTATTTTTATTTTGGCTGTAGTTCAGAAGTGGTAAGAGATACATCAAAAGTTTGTTTGACAAAAAGTTGAGGAATTGAATGAACTTTACAACGATACTAAAATTAAAGTAATAAGTCTCGATTTAAAAGTTCTATGTAAAAAAAACCAAAAGGGGGTCGTTTTTAGACCACTTTCCCCTATATATTTAGATTTAGCTACATGTTAGCTACCTAATGCTCGTATTCACAAACGTAGGTTAAACTTTTTTTTAAAAATTTTACTTTGATTGCCATCTTTCTCTGGACCTTCTCGTAGTGTCTTATATAGTTCCCCACTTTAGTCACCTTAATCCAGACTGGTGAGGGAGTCACCACTGAAGTTCACCACTGATGCCGGGACTCTTCTTTTCGTTGAGTTTGCTTCGCCCACGTTCGGCATTAGCCTAAGGAGGGATGTTGCTATCTTAATCGCTTTCTCGGATGTCGGATGTCTGTACTATATGTGGTGCTTTAATGTAATGTCGTTATCGAAAATTACCCCCAAGATTCTTTGTTTACCTAAAATTAACTCTAAACCTTTTTTTTACGTTGGAAGCCTTAGGCTACGTTTATGTTAGAACTCTAAGCAGTGATGGTTGCAGTGATTCTTGCGAAGCAGTGATTTGTAATGCATTGATTCTTATGGGACCGTTTATGTTGAAGCAGCGCACAAGTCAATGTTAATTCGTAGAACAGCGATTACAGTTAGACAATTTCTTCGCTTTATCAGTTATCACAGCTCCAACATAAACGTACCCTTAAACAGATCAGTAGCAGTGTTGTATCCAGAGCGATAAAAAAAACGGGGGGGGGGGCCATTATATCGTTTCTTTTAATTTAACTCACAACTCGAAATTCGTTGATTTTAGGACGATAAAGCTTATAATCTAATTTATTGATAAGCGATTGTTCTTTAAAAAATATCTAATCCATTAACACTAAAAAGTCAATAGTTTCTATGCTATGGTCATATGAACACAGAAATTACAAAAATTGTTTTAAAAATGGCTACCCCAAAGGGTTTACACTTGGAAAAAAAATTTATTTAAAAATGTCTTTCAAAAAAATATTTTCTATCAGTACGGTACAGTACCTCAGAGTAAATGCGGTTATAAAGGGAGGAGCATGGGGGCCAAAGCCCCCTTCAACCCAACATTTAGTGTTTTAAAGCAATGTCCTTATTAAACACCTATATATTTTTCAATACTGTGGTTATTTTTTCAGCAATGGCCCCTCCCAAAAATTAGAAATATGACCGTCCCTGGCTGCGAGATTCTCCGTTGTCACGGGAACACCCTGTAAGAAGAAGAATAGATTATTATACATACCATTATTATTAATACCTATCTATTTATTTATCGATAATATTGAAACAAGTTTTTAAATGTCGTATTTGGCCTTTCTTGACCATCCGGTATAAATTGACCTTCGAGTTCGACCTGCTACCTAGAATCTAAGAATATTGATGGAATGGTTAATGGAGATCAATCATCATAATCATCAAACTGCATAATTAAATTTCATTTATAAATAATTAAAAGGAGCAATGAAACTGAAATTACTTGTTTAATTTTATGGATAATAAACTAAATGCATATATAAGATGAACGAATCTATGTTTTTGGTACATTCATTTCTACCTGTGTAGTGTGTATACATAAAATATATTTTGTGTAAACTTCATAATGAATACTATTGTGATTTGTAACTTTATTTTGCTTTTAACGTTGATGTCTACAGAGTCCAAGGTAATATATAGCTTTTTTGTGATATCTCATTTTTGCATATGTCTTCATATGTATATAAGTGGCTCCAGAAATTATTAATACTCTCCTATATTAGCAATGTAAATCAAACTTTTCCAAGACTTTTTTTCTCGTATAAAAATCGTTTTTACAGCAATACTTGGCAAATATTTTTTGTTGTTGCAATAAAAAATGTTTGTTTATATGACAAAAAAAAGTGTTTGAAAGGTACAATTTACATTGTTAACATATAGAATTATAGAAGTATATTAATAATTTCTGGAGGCTCTGTATAACTTCTAGTGGGCATTAGAAAAAATAGCAACATTTTAAGATTTAATAAAATTGTGTTTTTTATCAACATATTAACCCTTTCAGACCCGACTTTTTTTGGCTGAAGGAAATCATTATTTTTTTTTAAATTTCATATTACTGTGCTCTAAAAAGTGTTTTTGGCAAGTTTCATAATTTTCTGATTTTTAAATAAGAAAATACAGCTAAGTAAACTTTAGTTGACCTAATATATAAACAATTATAAAACGCATGATAACAGATTTAAACAGGTGATTATTATTCGTAGACCAAGTTTAGTATGATAACAACTAGCAAAAAAAAATTATGCATTTATAATGATATTTGGCTGAGTTATTCTTAACTAAAGTTATACTCAAGTTTAAGCTATTCTGAAAGGAAATTTTTTTTACAATTTTTATACAAATTAATTTATTATCATAGTTTATGTTACTCATAGAACATTTATTATATTTTTATTAAATTCCTCGGGGTTCTTTCCTTAAGAAATGATTGCTATCTAGCATATAAGTTTGTCACCAAATTCAAAATAAATTAATAAACGTAGGTATACTATAGTGTACCCTGGGTCTGAAAGGGTAACCTGCCATGATTTTGACATTTGAATACATGTTATAAGCAGAAGGTGCTGCTTCTGCGGTAGCATCATGTTAGACTTTGGATATGTATTGTGAAAGAGTCTCTAAATTGTCGTAGATCACATGACCTAAAATAAACTTTTTGACTTATTTGATTAAAATAATTCTTAATTCAAAAGAATGTAATTCTATTTTGTTATTATATATTTAATATTTTCAGATGACTTTCGACGATGTATACGACAGCATCATGAAATTGGAACAAGAACACGAAGAAATGTGTCTCAAAGAACACAATTTATCTGCAGCTTTTATAGATAATATCGCCAAAAGTGGAGTATATCCCGACGACAGAAACTTTAAATGTTTTCTTAACTGCTTGCTTCTGAAATCTAAATCTATAAATGAGAATGGAGAATTACTCTTGGATAACATAAAAGAACAAAATAAAGCTATCCATTTAACTTTTTTGGAAAAATACATGAATGAATGTATGAGCAAAATAAGTGAAAAAGATCCATGTGAAAGAGCTGCATCCATAGACAAGTGTTTTACGGAAGAAGTTAAACTTGCTCTTAAAGAACAAGATAAATAAATTAAATTATTATTTGTTTTGTTATTACTGCCAGTAATGCAATGTTTATAATATATATACTTTGATCATATATTAAAACGATATTTTAACTTTTATTGTATTATTAGTTCCGCGTGATAAAATATCCTATTTTTTTAGAAATTGTTATTTTTAGAAAATACTAGCAATTCAAATAAAAATTCATGCTTTTGGACATGAAAGTTTCAAATAGAGATCTTCTTGGAGTCCCACATGTATTTATTCAAATGGAAACCATTGTAGAACGATATAGAACCTCTCAAGACCCGTTAGGAGCTCTCTAAACCTTGCGGTCCTGGGGGCACCGAAATAGAAAAATTAATAAGCATATTTTATTGCAAATTTCATATTCTATAATTTTGTTCATATATATTTTTCCATTTTGTAACATCGTTTTTTTAAAAAAAAATTTTAGTTAAAAAATAAAAAAAATGTATCAGTAGGTACATATTTGAACAGAAAATGGGTAAAATTGTGGGAATACAAAAGGTTTTTAGCGATTTTTTGAAAGAAAAAAATGATTCAACAAAATGTACGTCGATGGGCACCCGAGTACCCGTTCGGGTACTCTTAGGGTTAATCAAAAGGTCACGATTTTTAAATTGTGCATATCCTTGTTCTTTTAAAGGCTAGTGTCCATTTGAGACAAAATCTCGGGAGAAAGTATCGAGATTGGTCTCATCATGGTGTTGTCCATTTGAGATCACTTACGCTTTCGAGACAGTTGTGGAGACTCGACAGTCTCGTGATCAGCAAAATTTCGTGTCGACTTGAAAGTCAACTCACTGTCGTTTGTGGTCAGTTATGTGACTTGATAGCAAGCTTTTTATTTTTATTAATAATAATTCTTTTTCCAAATAGATTCTCGCCAGGCCCTAGCTTTACTATTGTGAAAAAACGGAGAACTAAAAAAAAGAAGTGTTGGGTAAGAAAATGGGTTGATCGACGAAATGAATAATATGGAGTTTATTCAACACTAGTAAATGAGTTGGAAGATACACAACAATGTAGAAGTTTTATTCGCATGAACATTGTATTTATAATGGTGCAAGTTCTGGAAGGTTAATATTCTATAAAAACTCATGTTTCTCATAAAGATAAACTCAAAAATCTCTTCATCATTCCACTCTCGTTTATCTGGTACAACCTTATCAATATTCTTCAGACTCAGTGTGAAAAATTATATTTATTGAGAAGTGGACACTAGCTTTTATATTAAAATACTCTAGATAAAAAAAATTCTGTATATAAATCCAGAATTCAATTTTAATGAATGGGTCTTATAGTTAGCTTTGTTAAAACTTCAGCAGTTGGAGACACAAACTACAATTGTCGGTTTTGTATGACAGGTTCTATGTTGAAAGTCAATAATTCCGAGATAATAAAATTCGGTGTGCAATTAATTCGAGAATTAATCTTTGCTGGGACATAACTTCTTTTTCTTGGGTTATTTTCTTCAAGGATACTCAACTGTATTTTATTACACGACTGAATCTACCAAATATTCTTCAGGTGGAGGTCAGTTCTTCAATTTTGTATTTTATCATCTTGTTCTCTAGTATGTAAACCGCAATTACGTATTAGCTTTATCATTATGTGTATGTTTTGTGTTTTGTTTTGACTAATGAATTAATTAAACTTGTCGATAATATACTTATTTATAAAATTTGTGTGTCAATACGATCCTCATAAATAAATTTCATCAGTTTTTTTACATAGTATAACTTGCAGTCCAGAGAAAACTTATAGTATATCGTTCAAATGTCAGTACCGTGTCAAGTCTATTCTGTTTCTCGATTTTGTGAATATGTAAATTGGTTTACCCGTAAATAAATAAAATATGTTTAGTTTTAAAAAATATTTTAATTTAATTTTATAACATATTTACAGTTTATTATCTACAGTATTTTCTAACTCCGTATCTTCAAAACCCATATTTGTAAATGCATCTTCATACGATAATGGTTCTTCTTTTAGAACAGACTTTGGCATCTGATTGTTTATGTTATTTTTGGGAATTGCTTTATTTTCTTCTATAATATCTATTGAGTTCTGTTTTACTACATCGACGTTTTCTGAAGTTCTTCTTCTTATGAAAAAGTAATTAAATAGAAAATACGTTATCCCAATAACGAGATTTGCTACAGAAAATATCCGAAAAGTCTCTCTAATACCAAAGCCCTTCATTAAATATCCACCGACTAAACTTCCAGCTCCCTTTCCTATTTTTAGTGTATAATTAATTCAAATACCAATTACAACATTAAATGATATACTTACCCACTCCAAAATAGAGACCACCAATTAAGCCTTGGATGCTACTATCCGTTGTTACCGTTGATAATTTTGCTGCGTAAGTCACAATGGCAGTAAAAGTTAAAGAAGTGGTTATACTTTCCATGGCTTCAAATATTAAACATAACCATGGATTATATATTAAGGAATAACCAAGCAAACGAATGGTGTAAAACATAAATCCAATAAATATTACATTTGCATGACCTATTCGTTTAACGATGGGGCCAGATAGCACTAAAAGTGGAATACCGGCAACACCACCAACAGTGATAGTTATACCCATCAATGATTTCGTTGCACCCAAATCTTGCAATAGCCAGAATAGAAAAGACTCGATGTATCCCCAAGCGGTACCTAAATTTACAAGAAAATTAATTTAAAATTTTATCAATTTATACACCTAATAGAAATTGAATAAGTCTGGGAATTGATATATCTTAGCCAAAAAACTTTTACAAATTTCACTTTGTTCTAATATCGAAACCTGGCATTAAGAATATTTATAATTTACTTTACCTAATAGAAAGCATATAATTAGAAGGCTTATTAACTCCACTTTCTTTAAAACATAAAAAACATCTGACATAACATTATTAGCAGGAGTTTTAAATTTTAGATCCATAAATAACATCAAAACAGCGCTACTGATTTTTAAAATAGCGTAGAAGTAAAATATAGGTCTGAAAAGAAATTGATTAATAAAAAACCCAATTTGGAATGGAAGATTACCTAAAATCTGCATGGTCTTTTCCTCGACTTGCATAATCTATTAATAATCCCGAGATAGGTGAGCTGATCATTCCACCAATAGTGGCATAAATCCTTTGCATTCCATAATCTGCTTTTTGTTCTCTCAAAATAGCAATAACCGCTCCTTCAAACATGGCAAATGCAGTTCCACTTATCATTCCTAAAAAAACTCTCACGGCAAAATAGCTCCAAAAAGTTAACTTTATATTTAATTCTATTACAGTTTTTAGATTAGAGCAAACGTTGCTTCTTAGACTGGTCGCAATACATCTGGGGGCACAGCTTCCTAGATCCAAGTTTTTATACAATTCGCTATCATTTTTACCGTGTAACGGAACGCTAATACTAATAAATTCTTTATTTTTGGGAAAATTATCTATGCAAGTAGAGCTTTCAAGATTTACTCCACTTTTGGAAGTGTACATATTATAAATGTATCTCTTTTCGTCTTTATCGTTAATAGACTGATTTTGGGCTTTTAATCCAATTTGTGACAGAAATTTTTCTCTTGGAATATTATCCAACTGTTTAAATTGATCTTTACTTCCAAACATGCAAGTAACGATTTTGTTTGTTTCATTTTTTACAGAAATGGAATCTCTTAAATATCCACACGAGAAGTTAAATAAAGTCGGTGTTGGGAAAAAATATGAATTTAATGATAATTTCCTTATTGAGTTTAAATAAAGCTTATTATTTTTAAACCTCCTTCCTGTGCTTTCAGAAGGAACTGGCAGTTTTGCGTTCAACTCATAAGTTAAAGTAATCGATGTGTTTTTCTTGATGTTATGCATTTGGACTCCATATTTTTTTGCATTTAAAATTGCTTTGGAATCTCGATCGTCGGTAATAGCTTGACACACAAAACCGCATGCTTCTAGAGTCACATCTGTTTTGTACGTTTGATTTTGATCTAACGGTTTGCATGGATAATCTTCGTACAGCGATAGCCTGATTGGTGAATTTGATGTGCACGATAATCCAAAAATTACTTCGTTTGGGTAATGTTCAGTAATTCTACCAACAGGAACTAACAACAAAAATAAAGCAGATGTTCCACTTAATGCTGAAAAAATTGCTAACATCAACTGCAATCAAATAAATTGTTATGTTAGCAAATTTCTCAAACAGAATTGCATTCTCACCTTAAAGTTTCCAAGTTTATCAGCTATCATCCCCGCAATGGGCGGCATTAAAATACTAACAACTGGTGTAACCGCAGACATTATTGCAGTTTCTTCTACATTTATTCCTAGTTCTCTCATGTGAATGGTGAGGTATGGATAGAGAACAAAAATTGCTAAAAATAAATTTAATTTAGTCTAAACTGATTTTGATGATGTTTGATTTGGTCCAAATTAATATAACGATTGAAAATTGGTCATCCCACACATAAGTCCTTTTATATACCTTATAATTCAGATATTTAAATTTTTACTTATTTATTTCATCATTTTATAGGTCATCTATAAATTAATTACTTATAAATAATCGTAAACAAATTTATTCGACATGGGACGACTAATTTTTAATTATGTGTGCACATTTAGAGTCATTGAAACTTACTCGAAGCATGTAGAAAAAATAATAACTTTAAAGGTAAGAGTTCCTTTTGCCGAAAATCTTTGAAAATCCTTTGAAAAAATAATTTGAAGTATTTCTTCATCTTGATAATAAACCTGAAAATTGAAAAGTGTTAAAACTTGAAACATATTTAGATTAATTCGGGGGACGCCGCTTTCCTTAATTAAAACATTAAATTATTTAATTTTAAATACATAATTATTGTATTATTATACTTCTAATATTTAATCTTATATAAATAATATTTGTTTACTTGGTCTTAACGGTATAAGTTACTACTTTACTCTTTCAGTCCCTGGTATAAAGGTAAATTATTACACAGCCAGACAAAAATAATTTTTGTATTTCAGACCTGGGGGTCTGACCATGTTTACTATATTTTTATAACAAAAAAAAACTGTAAGCCCAATTAGCCCTTTATACTTGAATCCATTAACTTCAAATTATAAACACATCAGGGTGTGCTACAGTGCACTTTCCGAAAGGATCTAAATGACATGTCATAAGGGCAGTGCAGATGAGTGTTGAGGATTGAACCTCACTCATAACCTTGAAGTTATTATGGCATAGAATAATAGCATTATGCAACAAATATGCAATATTTTCAAGAATTTAACTATGTAATGCTGATGAGACCTAATAATGTTGAAACATGTCTATCATTGTTGGGTTCCTGATTATATTGATTTAACTTTGAATCCATTAACCCCATAACCCCTTAACTTCAAATTCCAATAACCACATAACTCTCATAACGCAATCTATCATAGTCCAGCATTTCTATAAGACTCATCTCGCACAAAATCAGTCATTTTTGACTGGAAGATCAGTGTATTGAAATCTTTTGTATCATTCCAACAAAATAAATCATTTCCTGCACAACTAGGATATTTTAACACTGTTATCTGTTTTCCCACATATAGACCTATCTCCATAACTATCATCATGCGACATCAGCTATACATTGGCTGGTGATTTGGCTAATGCAGTTTAACGCTACAACCAAAAAGGCAAAGTCGTCTTCCAATCGGATAACTGTGATGTAAATCATAACGTCTTTTGTTATATTTGCTCCAAGTTCGAAATAAGCTCTATGCGGAAAAGCAGAAGTAATTTTATTACTTTTGTTTATTACATAAATAAAGATACTTGATCTTTTTTTTAAGATAAAGTTAAGAAAAAATTAATTATTTAAAAAATTTAAAAAAAGTTATAATTTTCACTTAACAGGGCAGGATTAAAAATATTTAAAAAAATATGAATAAATCTTATGCTGTAAAAAATACATTAGTGAAAAATTAAAAATTAAAAATTTATAATACGATATAAGGTCCCTATTTCACGGTTATTTCAGATCGTCAGTCGTATATAACGAATAAATTGAAAAAATATTTTAGAAATAAAAAAAAGTATTTGAATTAAACTAATAAGAATCTATAAATAATGAATAAAATATTAAAAATTTATAATAAAAAAAACACACGAAAATATCAAATCTAAACGATATCAATATCACGTGTAGTAATGACTCTTTAAAAATAATTTGAACTAAGATTCTCTTAACTAGCACTTTTCTCTTAACTAGCAAAATTATTTGATCTTATTTTTGTAAATATCAATTTTTTTTTTTTTTGATTTATTTAAAACATAGGATATTAATATTGTTGGCACCCCAATGGATCATTTTTAATGATCCGTGAAAAGTAGAAATTAAGAATAGTAGTATCCAGTGGATACTATCCACTACATTAAAATATTTGTTTTAATCTTAACCCTGCATGTGAACTGTGGACTGTGGGTAACAGCTTACAACATGGTTCCCGTGCAGAGTTAGGTTTAATTTTGTCAGAAAAGGTTTTAACTTTTGTTAAAAAAAGAAACTTATTAACGTCTTTTATTTATGTTACTTATCCATAATCCAATAATTAAAAATCAGCTTGAAAACGACTATTTACAGTGGTTAACCGCCTTAAATTAATATTAGGTTGTCATTCCCCGACCCCTCCCAAAACAAAAAATTTTTTAATTTATTTACACTAAAGGGTGTATTTTGATAAATGGTGGATTTTTCAAAGACGCAATAATTTATTGTTTTCTTGTTCTGTTCTTCTAACATTACGATCTGAGATTGTATTCGTCATCATTTAACCGATGCGATGCAACTAACAAATAACAAAAAAAAAATATATATAAATTTTTCCATTACAAAAGGTAATGCGATGACCACATATCACATATTATTTAAAACCAGTTTTGAATTTAAGTAGAATTAAAAGATTTCTTGTGAACAATGCTAAAAAATACTAATGAGATTTATAAACATGTTTGGTAAAATCTTAAAATTTGGTATATCCCCTGAAAATATTACTGAGAAACTAAAACCCGCTTTTTAAATGGAATATGAATTATTTTTAATTTCTCACAAATATCAAATACATACTATTACTATTATTGTCAAAATATTGAATTTCGGAATCGGCGAGACTGATCTATTTAACAAAAAAAAATTATAGTTAGTTTAAATCAGACTATGACCTATTGGCTATATCGTTGCTCTCACAGCTGAAGCAGAAATTGTCAAAAATATTTATAACAAATTTGCATCAATGCAAAAAAATTAATTTTTAGGTTTTTGTGCACACAAGAAAATATACCTACAGGCTGTATTATCCTTTTATTCGCCCGGTGTCTCACTAAAAATACAATACTTTGCCTTAGTCTGAATGAAGTAGTTGTTAGGCATACTTAAAAGAAAGAAAATGTTTGTGTTTTAATTCTGTTTACTAACCCGAATCTAATGAGCTAGTGTGCAAAATTTGATCACAAATCGGTCAAATGGCCTAGGAGAAAGTGGGAAACAAACAAACAAATATTCATTTTTATATACAAGGTGTCCCCGAATACATTTTACATACCTTAAGAGGTGACAGAGGACATTTTACTAAGAAAAATATTTAACAAAATTTATTTTCTAAATTCAAACCTTCTAGAGTTAAGCCTCTTTAAAGAATTATTTTTAATTTCCATTTTCGGACCTTCACATGGCCATAGCCCCAAAAATATTGATTTTTCAGTAAAAATGGTTTAGTGCTTTTTTAAAGAGCGTGGAATAATCTACAAACTAGATTAAAACCTTTTATTGTTAAAAATCAATGGCTTTCGAGTTATTAATTAAAGTAAGTAAGAAAATGTTGAAAAACTCGAGTTGAAAATGCAATTTTGCACACCTGCTTACTGCTTTTGGGGATGAAACCGCCTGATTGTAAAATTCAATGGTCAGTATCATCCATAGAAATTTGTCGATTTCATCTTAGTCAAGCGTGGCACCATGCGCTCCAAAAAAACCGCTTAGTATTACATTACAAAGATATATCACGATTGAAATTTACAAAAGCGATCTTTAATGGTCACTCCCAATTTTAGAAAACGTTTATTTATAAAAATACCATTCTACATTGTTTATATCCAAGAATAACAACAATTTTTTTAAAATACAATAATTTATTGTAATTTACAATAAATTATAAATTAATAACAATAACAGAAATAACAAGTTTAATATTAACATCAAATATCCAGTAAAATGAAAAAATTACGTCAATAATTGCCTCTGTAGACATCGACCCTAATAGCACCGAAGCGGAATTTCCTGGTTGTATGCATAAAATTGATCATTGAATTAAGAAACTTTTTCTCGTCTATTCCCCGAGACATCGATTAGAAGACGACCGTTCCATGGGACTAAAGCCTTCGCATCGCTACTCCGAGGGTCTAGGGTCCCTAATAGAGAGGAATGCGGGAGGGACTACTGTTTCTTGTCCCATCCGCGGGTTCCTTACGTTCCGCGAGCTCCGCAAGTCCCGCACGTTTATGTGGCTGATTTTGAGGATGACGAAGCTGTACCTGAAAGTGATAATACGGATTTGGACTAATAAATTGTAATATCTCACTATCAAAAATTCCTATAACAATGCCAGTAATACAATAATGGAAGACATTCGTCGGGAAATAACCAAATTATCTGATATTGCATTGTGGATACTGGCAACACCAGCAGTTAGTGCAACAAATAAAACGAAATTTTAGTTACACTAGTTTAAATGTAAACTGATCGTCGCGTCATATTCGATTAGCCACAAAAAATTAACTCTGAGAAAAATGACTTGTTAGTTAGAACTAAATTTGAATAGTTATTTAAAAATTGGATGTAGTTATGCTAAAAGGAATCATGCAACAAATTCCTAAAATTTAGCTTATTTGCTATTATAAGCAAAAACGATCCATCTGAATATTGACTCTAACTTGCGTTATATTACTATAAGAACCAAGCGACATGGTTAATTGTTAATGGTTAATCGACTTTGGCCCCAAGGGAAAGGAATTTGAAAAGAAAAACTAAACGATCTCAAATCCAATGTGGCATCCTTTTTGCGGATGAAACTGTGGTAGATAATCTGGAGATATTCTAGTTTTTGAACATATCTATCTGTGTGTTATTTAGACAAAATTATTAATTTTAAAATTTTAAAATTTTTAATTTTAAAATTTTTTTTTAAATTTTTAAAATTTAAAATTTTATTAATTATTAAATTAAAAATTAATTATAAAATTATCAACCAATTTAATTATATTACTTTTACTTTGAGCTTCATTATCTCAAAACTTACTTTGGTGAATGGTTCCTTTTTGCATAACTACATCCAATCATTTACAGCAACAGATACAAAAAATGTGTATTCGGTTGTTTTAGCTTATCTTTTTTTGGAGTTTGTATTAGTCAGTAAGACAAATAATTTGTTGCGTGAAATAACGTTCTGTTTTAACAAATAACAAATAAAATAATAATTAATTTTGTTTCTGACATTAGAGTGCCATTTGCAATTCTAAATCTGCTTTAATATTAGTCGTCATAAATCATTGTTGATATATTTTTTAAAGTTCAAACATTTTCAAAGATTTGTGCGCCATTACACGTAATATTTTAAATTACTTTGCTCACAGAAAACATCTAATCTATATTTGTTTTTCAAAAGTTTACGCGCAGTTTGGCATACAAATGTAACAATTAATTTGTTTTAAGTCGATATATTAATGTATACTATATTGTAAAAAATGTATATATTACTATATTTGAATATTTTAGATGATACGATCGATGTGATTATTCAATATGCTCTGTCATCTGTCAAAAGTGGACCAATAAAAATTTTGGATTTGGAATTTCATGGTCAACGAAAGTGAATTATTATAATCATTATTTTTAATAATTGTATTTAATTTTGTATGTATACCATAAATTTAGTATATTGAACTTCAATTATTAATTTTGTTATAATTATAATTTTTATAATAATTTATTATGCCGTGTTTATAAATTTGCTACCTTTTTTTTTGCTATTATATAACAAATTGTTCCCCTAATACAACTATAGGTAACTCCAATTATGGGTAATTTGAGTTTACATTATATCTGTCCAATTTGTCATCGGGTAGGACTTTTCCGAGTTCAATATTATAAGCAATTAAATGATAATAGCTCAACATTCCCAAACTTAGAATTACCTTTATATTGTATTAAGGATCATAATTATATTAATAAATTTTAATTACCACTGAGAAATACAAAAACAGAAATAACAAGTTATAACTATCCAGTAAGATGGAAAAATTCGTTCATAAATGTTCCTGTAGACATCGACCCTAGCACCGAAACAGAATTTCCACATTAGATCCACAAACTGTTTCTTTGAATTAAGAAACTCTTTGCGCGTTTATCTAAGAAGACGACGAATCCAAGCAATCAAAACCTTTGCATCGGTACGTCAAGGACCCAAGGTCTCTACAGTAAAAGCTAAGAAATCATCATGATCTAAGTAGTATCGACCTATATTTATTATGCTTCAAAATTTCTGCTTTTGTCCCTGCCGATTTGACGCGAAATTCCCAAGTCACTTAGAGCCAGAGTATTCATACCCTTCGCTTTCCATACCAAAGCTTTAGTTTTCCGCCATGGAACCAAAATCACTCCATTGGGTCTCTTACCATCATCTTGTAAAAGCCTCACTGGTTCTAGGATGCTAGGAATGTTTGCAATTGTAAGAAAGCGTTTAATAATTTTGTTAAGGATCTCTGGTGCAAATGCTCAATATAATTCATATATTTATATACCAACAAAAATTCCCTCAGATTTATAAAAATAAAAACTGACTAATAAAAAGCCCACAAATACTTCTTTGCTTTTTGTTTTGATTACTTAACAGAAACCATAAAAAATACAGAAACTAAAGACAAAACGAAAGAACTACCTTCATCACAAAACTCATAGAGTTTTGAAACAGAGAACAAAGACTCACAAAGGGTATTCAACAAAAGAAAGACAGAAGACCACAAATGCTATGAAAAAAATAGAAACAAAATTAAGAAAGAATCCATTAAATATTATTCGGGGTGGTATTTTAGAAAAGGAAGGAATTTTTTGGAAAGTGATTTAGTAGTAATGGTTGGAGTATAAAAATAAGCACTTTTTAGGTTCAAATAAGGGGGGAGGGTTAATTATTTATTAAAGATGTTTAAATCAGATTGACTGTTTAATAACAAGGATGATTGTTTTAATTTATTGATTTCCATAGCTTCCTCTAATAGTCAAATAGGCATTGTTTACGACCACCGGCCCCATCCGAGGATAAATAGGGATATAAATGCTCAAATTCTGAATTAATGTACCTCGTTTGTGGTTCTACTAATGCTAGTCCCAATTTTGGATTTAAATTTAAGTGTGAATTTAAAAATATCAAGTTAGCAATTTTTGCAGAATGAATTAAATTATAAGTGTGTAAGATTGGGTTAAATATAAAGAGTGTGGTGCTCCTAACTGTAGAACGAACTTTTACTTCGGAGAATAGTTTATTTATTGGTACAATTTTAGAAAAATCTTTTAATCAAAAATTTTAAATATAGGGCTCGGAAGTTATATCACTAAAAAAGCAAAATTTGAGCTCTTTTATTTAATAGGCACTTTTTGAATTTTTTGAAACCAAAATTAGCGCCACAAACACCACCAAACAACGAAAAATATGAAAAATAAAATTGTCAATCGTTTTTTTTATTTTTATATAAATGGATTTTTTAAATAATTTTAAATTTGAATGATTTGCGGTTATTAAATAAATATTTAAAATATCGATTTATAAAAAAATAAGAAAATTGATTGACAATTTTATTTTGCATATTTTTCATTATTTGGAGCCGTTTGTGGCGCTAATTTTGGTGTTTTGAAGCGCATATTAAATAAAAGAGCTGAAAATTTGCTTTTTTAGTGCTATAACTTCCGAGCCCTCTGGTTATCACATATACCGTTGCAATCGCAACTTTTTAATCAAAAATTTAATTTGTAAGGTATAATTGGTTTTACACCTTCGATCTCTAAACAAATATCCGGAATGCTTTTTGCTGGAGAAGTAGGAAAACAAATGGGGAAAACCGATTACTATAACGTTCCCAATAAGAACCAATCGGATAATCTCAAAAGCAAAATGGTGCAAAAATAACAATAATGCAAACAAGTACAAACGATTTGGACTATTTTGGATTCAGTAACTTTTTTGAATATTTTGAAAACAAATTGAGTACAAACTGTAATAAAAAAGATACAAACGATTTAGATCATTTTGGATTCAAAATTTGATGAGGTGGCTGCCGAAATTCACTTTTTATTTTTAATTTGTCTAGAAATTGTATAGTTAACTTTTTGAATTTTTAATTATTTAATAAGGTTAGGTGCCCCAGCAAAAATTATATTGTGCACTCACTTCATACTTCAAATATTTTCCATACAGTACTTATGTATAATATGTACCTACATATTTAAAAGTAGGTATAATTATTATTTACAAATATTTCGCAAATATCTGTACCTACCGGCTATTTTTTGTCAAACAGAAATTTCAAAACAAAAGATATAATTGCTTATTTAACATTGGTATATTGTTTTTACTATATTATTATAGTAGTTCCTATAATAAATTAGAATTATGTGTATGTATATTTGTAATTTATTCATAAGTATTATTATTATTGCATAACAAGTTTTTGAATGACCCATTACTATTATAATATTGACAAATTAATTTTAAAATATTTGTTTTTTGAGTTTGATTTTGCTCTGTTTGACCTACATACATGTAATTATAGCGAACCATTAACTTCTTGAAATTTCTCTAGTCGAATGAAAAATTCAAAATCACAGAAACTGTGGATTTAAAAAATAACAAAAAATAAACTGTGAACTTCGTGCAATTCTATTTTAATAACCTTCGTTTGGGTTTCTCCATAAACAAAAGTAATATAATCAAATTTAAAAATTTACCTTCTAGATTTTTAGTTTTGTCCAGGAAAGTAATAGAATATTATTATAGTTTATGTTTAGAAAATTGAATATATCGAAAAACGATAATTTTGAACTTACCTGTGTTTTTAAATCAAATTATAGTAGTAATGGATAATTAAATTTTTAAAATATCACATTTGAACTGTTAATACGCTCCGCAGCACAACAAAACAACATCAAAATCAAAAGTTGGTTTGTATTTTTATAACTATTGACACAATTTATACAATCCTTTTTGTCGGTAAAATTTAAAATTAACTTTAAATTAAACTGTACACAATGAATACAATTCGGACACTCCTCCACTAACAACAATTCGAAAGCGGATGACAGTAATTCGCAAATGATCGAAGGAAGTTAATTCTCCAGGCACTTCGTTCTGACATTGGCGGTTTCATTTCATATTCATATGTACTACATTACCTCATTCTACCAGAAGTAAATTGAGTACATCAAAATATTCCATTAAGTAATTTATTATGCATTCTAAACTTATCGTGATTTATAATATCTGATGCACGATATTCACGTTGGTATGTATCTTCAAGCTCTGCCAAAGGAAATGCTAAACCAACATAGGGTCAATGCTTGCAGTTTGTTCACAGAAGAATAAATTATCAAGGACACAAAAAGTCTTTAGATAAATATCTAATAAAAAATAAACTTGACTCTCATTTTTCATTTTTTTACATCTAAAGAATATTACCAAAATTTTTATCATAGGGTCATTTAATGTCGGTTGTTAGTTGACTTTAAAACGGATATCTATTGTTATTGCAGTTAAAAAGCCTTTTAACTTGAAAGAAATTGAGATGATTACCAGTTTGGACAAACAACCAAAAGGAAACACAACTCATATCAACTCATGAACAATCTTTTGCTGTGCATCTTTTAGTCCGTCCTGAAATTCAGCATTAGAAACTTTAATTTCTCAATAATATTAATTAAATTCAAGAAGAAAACTTATTAGTATCTGTTGCCCGGTGTAGGGAGAAGGATTTTGCTACGCTACTGATGCTGAGAAATTATAATTCGGAAGGCATCGTGTAGTATTATAGTATTGTGGGAGCGGTTTACTATTTTGTATTACTTTATTATTGGGGATTCTGTGGGATTTATTATTATCAATTGTCATGCATTGTCTTGTAATAGACACGTGTAAAACTATATTGTTATACAAATTATTATTATAACTTTTTCAACAACAGCAACCTACATAGGTTTACTCATGGACAACGTTTTCTTATACTAAAAGTAGAAAAAAAAAGTCTCAAGTTCCTATTGTTCCTAGAGAATTATCGCTTCCGAACGATAAAATGTTAGAGCAAGATCATTGCATTTGGGGGGAAATTCCAAATTTGGACCCCATCCGAAAAGTAACTTTATGATCCTTATATATTTGTTTTGTTCAAAATAGTGTGTAGTAATTTAAATATATGACACTAAACTTAACCTTATATAAATTGTAATAATCTAATAATTTATTACAAAATAATACATTATTTTGTTTAAAAACTTAATTATTAGGTGGGAATTGGAATAGCTTCACCCAATAATTTTTGGAAATATAATAGTTTTGCATAATATCAATGATTAGTCTGTTATGATCACCATTACCCAGACAACATTCAATATCTACTGGATATCCAGATACAGTCCAGATGATGTATGTATGTCCAGGACTTTCTCTGGATAGCTATTAGATATACGTTGCACAACATCTAGAGAATGTATATAGCCGACATTTAGTAGACATCTATTTTATAATCTTTTATTTGCGAAGTAATTGCAAAAGTAAAAACTTTTTAAAATAATTTCAAATTTTTAATAATAATTAATTCCCGATAGACTTGATATAAAATGGGCAGCATGAGTACTTTTTTGCTATTCAAAAAATAATAAAAACATACTACATATTTAAAAAAATTTTATTCCATGTAATTAATTTAATATAATTATGTTTGTGTGTTTTCATTTAGTTTTAAAATTGATAATTATATTGCGTTTGTCAAAAATATTTTAAATTGTACTGCAATTAATTTAATTTATTTATTTATTTATTTTATGTTATTTTAGTTATTTATTATATTACTTTTGTAGTGAACTCCCTTTTTTGTAGAAGAACATGTCTAATTTCTAAACTATATTAGTGAAACGAAGTACTTTAATTATTTTAATTGCATTATTTTTTATTTTAATTTAAATTTATTTGGCATTGTTTAAAGCAATAGACTCAATCTTATTTTTTAATTTTAATAAAATTTTATTAAAAATAAATAAATTATTAGATATAATTTTTCAGATTTTTATATTTTTAAAATAAATTACTTTATTTGTCCTAATTATCGTAACTGCAATATTTTCAGATTACTTGGCATTTCCTGGCATTAGAGCATGACCTCGAAGAAGTTTGTCTCAAAGAAAACAATCTATCTGCAGCAATGGTCGAAGCCATAGTAGAAGATATTTCTAAGAATGGATTTTCAGATAAAAAGGACTATCGATGTTTTCTTAAATGCATGCTGATAAAATCTAAAATTACGAACAAGGAAGGAGAACTTTTCCTCAAAAATTTAAATGTTGTAACTAAACATATACACACAACGGTATTGCAAAATTTCATGAGTAGTTGTGTCAATAAAATCAATGAAAAAGGCCCAAATTTAAATTTATAGTTAAAAGACAAAATAATAAATAAATAAATATAGTACTTTTTTCCTGTCTTTTGAAGAACTTTTTAAAGCTCTTATTTTGAAATTATAAGTGGTTATAAATTCGGACTTGAGTGACCACACACGTATTCATTCTCGATGTAATTACCATGGGTTCTACTAGACTTTTACCAATCGTAAACAATTATGTTAAATTAATATTACTTAGTGCATAGTAATCTTTATTATTAAAACAACATATTTAAAAAAAACCATGAACCCAGAAAGTTATACAGGATCAAGATTTATAAACATTACGTCTAATAATAATTATTATTATAATTATGGTATAATAATATAATATGGTACATAATATATGGTACATTATTACATAATAATTATTACTAGACAGATGTAGTATATATAAAAAGAAACGAATGTGTTATTTTTCATTTGTGTTAACTTGTTTTGTGTTAACTTAAATGATGAAGACCATTGTAATGGTTTTAATTTGTAACTTTATTTTTCTTTTAACGTTTATGTCTACAACGGCTGAGGTAATAGGTTTTTTTTAATAAAAATATTTTATTAATTAAATTATTAGCTCTTGAAAATAATATAAATATAATTATCAATATTGAGCTACAAGACACAAAATAGAACACAAGTTTAAACGTTTAATATTTTATAAAAAGTTTAATATTAAACTTGAAAAAGAAAAAGTATTTTTTCGAAAGCTCGTTTAAACTTGTGTTTTATTTTGTGTCTTGTAGCTCAATATTGATAATTATATTTATAAAAATATTTTATATAAATAAATGTTTAATAAATGCAATTAATTTTTTAAACATATCTTTATCAAGAATTTAAAAGATTAGTTTTAATTTGAAAATTTTTAATAATAATTAATTCCTGGGTGATAACTTTATATAAAATGGAGAACGTGTGCATTTCTTTGCTATTCAAATAATCAAAAAATATTATTGCAGGTAACCTTTTATTTTATTATGTTTGAGTGTTTTCATTTTTTTTTCAAAATTGCTAATTATAACTATTGTTTTGTCGAAAATTTTATTAACTTGTAATCTAATTAATTTAATTTAAATTTTTATAAAATTTTATTATGTATAAGACTCCCTTTTGTAGTAAATCATGTCGAGATTTACAATAAATAAATTAAATTTATTTTAATTCTATTATTAAATATTTTAAACCTGAAATTTTATATTATCCTTAATTTTAATAAAATATAAATTTTTAATTTTAACAAAATTTTAATAAATCTAGTAAATAAAAGATTAAAGCACACAATTTTTAATTAAAATTAATATATATAGTTACACCTTGCTCAAGAAGTAAATATCTCGAAAAAAATTTGTATACGGCTCTCGGAATTCTGATTATTTCAACGGAATACTATGGATTTCTAAAAATTTCGGGAAATTTCAAAGAATTAAAAAAAATGAATGCTTAAGTCCAATTCTAAAGAATTTCAATAAATTCCAAATATATTTTAAATTATTACAATATACAGGGTGACCGGTCGACCATCTGAACATAGGAAATTAACATAGGAAATTGATTTTTCTTTAATTCTTGCTTCCCATCACAACGGATAATAATGAAAATGGTATCAATTTAAAGAGATTTTTATTCCGCTTCTAAAGATACCTAACACTTGATATTTTGTTTTTTAATTACTGATAAAAACTCACTAATAAAATACAAAAAAGATATTTTAAAAATAATTTTAGTTGCCTTGATTATATTTTATTGCAATTGTTTTTGTAATACAACTACCACTGTAATATAATTTTACCATAAAAGCTTTTTCTTCCACAGAATAAATGTTTGCGTTCATTGTTAACCAAATTTATTGCAATCTGGCAAAGTAACTTGTTGGAAATTATTGGTTTTCAAACAAAAACAATTGCAATAAAATTCAATCAGAGTTTTTACCAGTAATTAAAAAACAAAATATAACAGTGTTAGGTATCTTTAGAAGCGAAATAAAAATATCTTTAAATTGATACCATTTTCATTCTTATCCGTTGTGATGGGAAGCAGGAATTAAAGAAAAATCAATTTCCTATGTTAATTGCCTATGTTCAGATGGTCGACCGGTCACCCGGTATAATAATTATAATTACTAATTTATTGAGAGATTAATATATGTTATTTACAATTCAAAATTATTATAATAATAATTATTTAATTATTACTTTATTACATGTTTATAAATTATTTCTATTTTTTTGTTATTAAAATTTTTATTTAAATATTTTTTTTATTTGATCAGTCTCAAAAACTTTCAAAAATATAATTGTTTATACGCATTTTGGCATCAAATAGATAGCATTTTATTTTCTAGGTTAGCTATGAGATTAGTTGTGCGGAAAATTAAGAAAATTTAAAAGTTTACTAAATTATTTCCGATTTTAGACAAACAGTACACACTTTCTTCTTCTGCTTGTTGTAGATATAACAATTTTTTCGTATAAACTATATAATAATTTTTTAAATGTTATTTTCAGAAAACTTTCGCCGATGTTTACGACAGTTACTTGAAGTTAGAGCATATACATGAAGAAGCTTGTCTCAAAGAAAATAACTTATCTGAAGCAATGGTAAATGCCATGGTAGATAGTATCTCCAAAAATGGAGTATTTCCTGACAAACGAGAGTATAGATGTTTTCTTAACTGCATGCTGATAAAATCTAAATGTATAAATGAGAAAGGAGAACTTATTTTAAGTAATACAAAAGAACAAAGCAATGCTATTCATGTAACTTTTTTGCAAAAGTTCATGTTTGATTGCACCAATAAAATCACCGATACAGATCCATGTGATAGAGGAGCACGTGTTGAGATGTGTTTTTCAGAAGAAGTTAAATCTCAACTTAGTCAACTAAATACACAAACAGGATAACAAATAAAGAAGAACAATAATGAATAATCTTTTTACTAACTTAAAATTGTATTATGTGCACTCAATATTTTAAAATGTTAAGTTTTATCTTAAAATTCAATATATGCATTACCGACAGATTTAAGAACTATTAAAGTACTTGACATAAACTGGTCTCGAACAGCAATTATTCCAACTAATGGTCTATTTAATGTTATTCCAAATACCTGCATACCTTCAAAATATCCTGCCAAATATATCCTTTTCTTATGCGTTGGGAGTGGGGAAATCTTCAAAAGACAACACCCCGAAAGATTTGAGTGGTACTGTGGGCTTTTACCCACTAAAACCCATTTGGACTGAGAAACGTGGTATCGCACTGCATTTCATCATCGCCTCTCAGGTTTCACGCTTAGGTTGTTATGAGACCTCTATTTGTCGCCCGAACGTCTTGTTGTCTTTGTCTCGTGCGCTCTTCATGTTCTTTTGAGGTCATAATTTGACCATCATAATGATGAGGACAAGATTATTGCTCTCATTTTATCACACTCGCGACAGCCGATCACGATATATGCCGCAAAGTCCTCCTTTTCGAAATAATGGCATGTCTTGCTTGCGGCCTTACCGATCTTACCTTACAGAACTAAAACATCCGTGCCCGGACAGGGTCTGGGTAAAGTGGAAGGTCATCTTTCCATATTTCCTATTCACGCAGGGGTGATGTCCGGGATGAGCCTCCGGGTCCATCTATTATGCCAACCTGTCATCAGCTCAGCTCTGCAGAGTAGATAGTAGAACAATCTCCATGTGGGAGATTCTGCCCGTATCGTCTATCCTGAAAGTTTGTAGACCTCTTCTCTGCCATAAGATCTATAGGAGGGAGGCCGAACAGAACTAGTACGGCGCTCTCCGACACTGTGTTGTACGTACAACAGATCCGATTTGCCGCTTTCCTCTGAATCTTGGCGATTTTATTTTTGTATTTCTGGGTTTGCATCACCTGTCCCCAGACTTGGGCGTCGTATAGAATTATCGATTGCGTCCCTGACGCAATAACTCTTCTCTTGGTGGAGCGTGGTCAGCCTAAATTTGGCATAAGCCTACCCAGCGCTGCGGAGCATCTGTCGGCCTTGTCCGCAACCACTGTGAGATGCGGTGAGAAGCAGAGCCTATGGTCGATGACTATACCGAGGTCTCTAACCTCTTTTCGGTTCTATTGTGTGAGTCCCCATCTTGAAATAGATTTTCTGGATCTTCCGTCTTCCCGTAAGTAGCACGGTGTCGGTTTTGTGGGGTACCATCTTCAGTTCCATATTACAGTTCCACTCCAAGATCAGCTCGATGTCCCTGTCTACCACCCCGGCGAGTTCCTCCTCCGTCCTTGCCCTCACGAGCATGAAGATATCATCGACAAACCCAATAAGCTCTACTCCCTCTGGCATAGAAACATTTAGCACACCGTCATATAAAATATTTCACAGTAGCAAACAGAGCACTGACCCCTGTGGTACGCCGCTAGTCATAGTCCTGCAGCCGGAGTACACCTCTGAGTTCTCGATCGGATAAGTAGCTCTGAATAATTGCCAACAGAGCAGGATCAACCCTCTCTTTTTTAATTCATTAACTATTAGTCACCAAGTCGCGGTTGGAGTTGAAGGCGTTTTTAATGTCAAACGTTATCATTAAGCATCAAGCGAATACACAAAGTTTACAAGTTCAACCTATTTTCACCAGGGCCGCGTTAAGGCATGTGAGTACCCTAGGCATATTTTTTTTGCCGCCCCTTATAATAAAAAATTGTAATTATTGATACAGCATATATTTATTAGCAAAAAATGTTAACTCTGAGAGTTAAGAACTTACTTGAATTTTTATTTATGTGCCTACATTCTTTATTAGAATTAATTAGAATTTTTGCCGCCCTAGGCAGCTGCCTTGCTTGCCTAATGAATAATACGACCCTGATTTTCACAAGTGGTGAACAACGATTTAATATGTTAGTTCTCACGAGAAAGACCCAAGTCGTCACCAGGGCATTCAAAAATTGGTAGTAAAAAAAAATGCAAATATGATTTCACTAGCCTAGGCCATCAGGATCTGGCATCTTGGTCTAGCTTTTATATAGACCCTTTTATATAGAATATATAAAATGTATGTTCAAACATCAAATGTTAAGTGCTGCCAAAATATTTGAGCCATGGTTTGGATTTCACGTTAACTGTAGATTTTTGCCGATGGTTTGTACATATGTTGAATGTAAAAATGGTTTATTTGTAAATTTGTGAAGATTCATTCTGAAAAACGCACACTACTTGCTTAATATCTTTAATACATCAGTATTTAAAACAACAAATTCAAAAAATCAAGTACAAATTTTACAATTTTCAAAAAATATAGGATAAAATATATAAATGAAATCAATAAAATATTTCGAATATTCAACAAATAACTAAAAAAATCTAAAAAAACAGGCCTGTAATTTTTAAGTATTTGTAAAGCGGCCATACAATTTTAACGATCCATCCTTAATGAAATCTTTCATATAAACTTTGACGAACGATAGGGAAAATGGATCCTCAGAATAACGGTTAACATTTGCCCAATGCTTATTTTGCCTAATGGGTTTAACGTAATCTATATGATATTTTAAAAAACGTGGTGCTTGTTTACTGGAACATATTTGTATTGCAAAATATATATTTCCTTGGTTGTAGTTTAATTTAGCATGCAATTTCAAAATTTCATCGTCATAAAGAAGCATCTTATAAAATTGTTCCACACCAGGCCCAGATTTTTGTACCATGTTGGTTTTATTAATTATGAAAGTATGTAATACCTTGAGTACTTCAATGTCGTGTTCATCTTTTAAGTGAACTCTCAATTTTCGTGGATCTCGATGTAAGAACAAGGGGCAACTCTTAACTGGACATCTGCATTTGTTGTTGAAATCTGCCTTCGAAATATTGCGAGCAACAAGAGGATTCAGTGACATGTTTTTTTCTGATATGATTTTTTCCAGTGCAAAATTTCGTGTTGTACTAATGCTTTTCGTGCATACTGTACACCTTCTATTTGAAGATACGCATATTCCGCAAACGCCATGTCCCATTCGACAGGTATATATCGGCTTTGAAAAAATGTCCATGCAAATAGGACACTTATAATTAATTCTTGAAAATGTTTCTAGAGCCATATCAAAATAAAGTATTGTAAATTATCTATAATTTAAATTTATGAATATAATTTTATAAATAATCTTTAATTAATTATGTATCACCTTGTACCAATGAACAAACAGTTAAATATTGTCGGTTGCACGAATTTAACTTTAAATTTTGTGTTGGAATTCATGAAATCATATTTAATTTTAACTGATAGGTACCAAATGTTGGTAATCGATAATTCTTAAAAATGTATGCATATTGCATAGTACATCAGGCCCGTAGCCAGGATTTTATTTCGGGGGGGGGCACTCATAAAAAAAATTTTTTTTGGGGTTTCCCCTTTCGAGAATTTTTCCGGAAAAAAAAATTTTTGTTCCCACTTTAAAAATATATCAATTTACCTATTTTATTTTTAAAATATTTTTTTGCTTTTGAACATTTCGGGGGGGGCACGTGCCCCCGGGTGCCCCCCCCCCTGGCTACGGGTCTGTAGTACATGGATCCAGCAAATATTAATTTATTAAAGCGAACATGCTCATATTACTAATGTATATTTCTGAGGGTCATTTCTGAAAAATAATCAAAATAGTGAAAAATATGTAGGCTCTTTACAGCTCTCATTCGTTATCTGTATACGACTTACGCGCATGAACGGGTTAATAAGTTTCCCGCTAATATGATCTATGATTTGGAACACACTTTTTGACACACAGTTACACTACTTAAACCACGTATCAATTAACTATAATTTTTGAATTTGGGCGGCCTTCAAAAACTTCCCACTTCAATTCCTGTAAAGTTTTCAGGTTACATGTTACCTAATAATTTTTTATTAAAACCACAATTTGGGTTTATTGTGGTATAAACGTATATCAATTATAATCCATGCATATGAGTTCCGATATTAGCGTTTCCAGGAAAAAATTCCCAAAGTTTTTTCTCAACGGATTTAAATGAATTTTGGGTCGCTGAATCCGATTTCCAACTTTTCCACCTCACCAGAAGTGAGCTAACTTCAGGATTCACAAAAAACCGAAGAAATTTTGCACTTTTTTTAGTTTTTCACTTATAACTCGCGAACGATGCATTTTTCAATCATTACTTTTCTATACTAAATTAAAGTAGACAACATTTCCTATCATTTGCGTATATTGACTTAATTATTACGATGTTATAAACCGCCGCTAGAGCGCGCTCAAAAATGGTCATTTTTTGACACTTAGTGAAAAACTCAGGAAACTCCATTTTGAAAGTGCGGTGGAGCCGCGATATAAGCTCTGTATACCCAAAATCGATTATATTATGATTACCTGGTGTTCTTAGGTCATATATAGCGCTTTAGCGAACGTCTGTGAGACGTGGAGTCTCCGAGCCCGCCAGTTTTTGAAAAACCGCGACACTCCCATGTTAGCTACATTTGCTACTGGATGAATGAAAGTGAATGTGTTGATTGAAAACATAGTACAGTTGTGTGATTTTGCACTATAAATGGCCAAACATCAATGAGGTACCATGTCAAAAGACATTTGGGGGGGGGTCAGACCGCGCCTTCCCTAATTTGCTATATACAGATTAATTAAAGTAACAACATTTGTCACATTTGACTAACCACTGTACCTCAAAGCTCGAGATGTAGTTGTCAGTCGACAAGGAGACCCAGCACTTCAAAATTTGGTTATACGTCTTGGGGATTCCACTTACTAATGTCATTCACGGCAGCAGTGGGCTTCATTATGGAAGGGAGCGGTTTAACTGTTTAACTGTTTAACTGCTTAACACTATCCATGCAACAAACAGCACAGAAAAAGTTTTGTCAGGTCATGCCTATGCAAGAGCGGTGAAAGCTCACTTGCTGGCGCACAGAATTCTGGCTGCACTAATATTATTTGAAGCAATAGAATTTTCTCCCTACTTTCAATGGGAAGTAGAATAAGTGTTGTATAGCGCAGACCACTCAGAGATTATGACAGCAAAAGATAAAGATTGCATGAAGAAACTCATTGAAAAATTCAAAGACCAGCTTCGAAATTTGACATCGTTAGGGCCTATTGCCAAGTTGTGGAGTCAGTACTTCCAAATGGTTACATTGATGATGACCTTCATTGACTCAGAGAGAACGGGTAACTGGGATTTACACCTCAAAACTATACACGAAATGCTTCCCTACTTCCATTCCAGTGGGCATTACCTGTACGCCAAATGCAGTCACCTATACTTACAAAATATGATCGACCTAAAGCGTACTATGCCCCCTCAAGAATTTAAATCATTTACACAAGGCGGCTTTACGATTCGCCGGAGCGATAAGTTCCGTTGTGGAACGTGGACTGATATGGGCATTGAACAAGAACTCATGAAACATCTGAAATTTTCTGGCGGACTCACAAGGGGTCGTGGAATCAGTGACGCTATTTTGTCAAGGTGGACATTAGGAATGTCTACGCACCGAAAAGTTTGTGATGCTGTAGAACAATTCAGCGGAGTTGATTTTGCCACATCAGAGTGACATGTGGATAGCAGAGAAAGCACCGTCAATCGAGACAAGAAAGATGCGCAGACAATGATGGAATGGTTCAGCCAGTACCCGCCTTTCCCAGACACTGCTGAGTTGGTTTCCATTAGCACCGGGGTAGTGGGTAATGATACTATCAATTGCCACATGACTAAAGAAGTAGGGGTTGGGTGTATGAATGCAATCGTAGACAAGAATTTCCAGTCAGTTAAATTTAAGCGGAGTGATGGGGCAAAACCTCTTGCATCCATGAAACGTTCGATAGTGGTTCAAGACCACTCTGTAATTGTAAATCCAAACACCCTGTTTCAACCAATGTGCGTTGCAAAACAATCAGACGAACAACTTGAGGATTTCCTGACATACGAACTGGGCCCCTTTCCACTTGCTCCGTTTGATGAAGCTGGTCTAAGGAAGGGACAAAATCATCTCTGTACAAAGCTTTCACATCCGAATCTGATACAACAATATTAGACCGCTGCACACAATATGTGGTTGATGAGAGGTTCTTATTACATCGGGTTGTTCGGTCTAAAGGTTGTTTTGAATTTACAATAAAAGTTTTTTCCAAGCATTTCTTTCTGTATCTGTACCTACTCATTAATCTGTATATAGCAAATTAGGAAAGGGGCGGTCTGACCCCCCCCCCCCCAAATGTCTTCTGACATGATACCTCATTGGCGTTCGGCCATTTATAGTGCAAAATCAGACAACTGTACTATCTTTTCAATCAACACATTCACTTTCATTCATCCAGTAGCAAATGTAGCTAACATGGGAGTGTCGCGGTTTTTCAAAAACTGGCGAGCTCGGAGACTCCACACCTCACAGACGTTCGCTAAAGCACTAAATATGACCTAAGGACACCAGGTAATCATAATATAATCGATTTTGGGTATACAAAGTTTATATCGCGGCTCCACCCAGGGCCTGTTTTACCAGTAGGCCTACTAGGCCCGTGCCTGGGGCCCCTGAGTCAGAGGGCCCCATGCTCGACCCAACTGTAACTGTTTAAAACAACAGTTTATTTTTTTTATACAATAATAATGAAAAATGATATTTTAAAAATAATTTAAAATTTAGCTACCATTCGTTTTTTATTATTATTATAATGATCCGAAATCCAAATTTAATGCGATAACAACTGTCCATGGATGGCATTTAAGAATCACGAAAGGATCTTTTGATGTTCGGCGCGTCAAAGGTTTGCAAGGTGTCGACAACATGATAAGATAAGCCGGAAACAAACGGTAGTCACAAGGCATGTTTTTGTATTACTTTCGGTTATTCAAATTCGTAAACAATTGTGAGCAAACGTAAAAGTGCAATAGTGTAAAGTGCAATAGTGTAAAGTGCAAATAATTAGTATTTTTCAAAAGTAAATATTTTCTGTTTAAACCGTTAATTTGAAAAAATTAATATCTATTTTCTTGGGTAAGTAAATGAAATTTTTTTTTTTAAATATTTTCATAATTTTTTTTCTGATTGAACTTGTTTATATGCAATTTTGAGTCATATGAATAAAGTTGAAGCAAATGCTTATATACTTTAAATTTAAATTAATATAAGAAAATATAGTGCTTAAAGTGATAATTTCTGAATAATATTGAGATCAAAAACTACTTTTAGATAATAATATAATGTCTATACATTTTCCAGAAGAAGAAAAACAAAAGTTGGATTTTAAAGAAAAATTTTATTTGAATTTGAATAAGCATTTGCTTCAACTTTATTTATATGACTCATTATAGTAAATTTAAGTGAGTTAAAAAAATTTTTTCAGGTTTTTATATGTATAGTCTGGAGGTAACACTTAAGTACCATGATTCCTAGACAATATTTAAGCGGTAGCGAAAAACGCAAGAAGAAAAGAGAAAATGAACGAGAAAAAGAAAAGCAAAGAGGTGCAATGTTGTCTTTTCTTGCAACTTCACGTGAAGAAGTTCCTTGCGGAAATGCGAACCCAGAAAAATGTTGAGTGTCTCTCCAACTTCCATAGTTCCAGAGAAAAACTTCAACAACTCTCTTGAGGTGTCTGTGAATAGTGACTTTCCCGAGATTTCACAACTGGAAAAATCGTATAACTTTGACAACTCGTTGCAACAAGAAAAGGAAAATGTGATTGATGCACAATTTCCCACCGACGTAGCAGATTGGCCTGAGTTCCTAAGTGCAGAATTCCAGCAATATTTTATAACTAATCGACCAAATCAAAATATTGATAAGATTAGTGGATGTGTAAAGCAGAATGACAATAACAAAGTACGACAGTTACAAGGTTCAGCATTTTATAAAGATAAAATTAACGGAAAAAAAGTTCTTCGAGAATGGTTAGTCTATAGTCCTAAATCCGGTCATGTAGGTATATTGTTACGTATGCAAACTGTTTAGTAAGAAAGGTATTCGACTTACTGTTGGAGGTTTCAATGATTGGAAAAATGTAAATGTCAGTTTAAACCAACATGAACGATCTGCTGAACATATTTCATCTATTAGCATATTAGTTAGTAGAAGTTTTGTAGAAGGTCGAGTCAATACACATATGGAAAAAAGTTTTTTGCAGGAAAAAGAATATTGGAAAAACGTTCTTCAAAGAATAGTGGCTGCTGTAAAATTTTTGTCGAGCAATGGGTTAGCTTTTTATGGATCAACCACAAAAGTATTTTCAAAGGGAAATGGTAACTTTTTAAGCTCTTTAGAATTTCTAAGTGAATTTTATCCATTTTTGGCAACTCATTTACATAAATATGGCAATCCAGGAAGTGGAAATGTCAGTTATCTCTCCCCATCAGTTTGTAATGAATTTATTACACTTCTAGCAAGAGAAGTTCTAAATTACATTCTAAACGATTTGCGTGCCGCAAAATACTTTTCTATAATTGTTGACTCGACTCCTGATATTTCTCATATTGACCAACTCACTTTAATCATTCGATATGTTTTGCCGAACGGAAAACCAGTAGAAAGATTTTTAGGCTTTGAGGTTATATTTTCTCATACTGCGGAGAATTTGGCAAATGTGATTTTGAATAAATTAAAAAGTCTTGACATAAATATTGATTATTGCCGGGGACAAAGTTATGACAACGCTTTAAACATGTCTGGAAAATATAATGGTTTACAGACAAAAATAAAACAAAAAATAAAAAGTGCACATTTCGTACCATGTTCTAGCCATTCATTAAACTTGGTGGGCAACAGTGCTGCGGAAAGTTGCTTAGAAGCAAGTACATATTTTGATCATGTCCAATATTTGTACAATTTTTTCTCAGCACCTACCCACAGATGGAGTGTTCTACAAAGATGTTTGGAAAAAACCAAACCTAAACCATTAGTTGTTAAAAAAATTTGCGATACCAGATGGTCCGCTAGAGCCGACGCTGTTAAATCTCTTGCAATTGGTTTCAATGAAATTAGAATGGCTTTAATCCAATTGCATGAAGATACTAACCAAAAGAATTCCACCAGGTCAGAAGCGAAAGACATTTTGAAGAAACTGAATACATTTGAGTTTGCTCTTATGACCATTATTTGGAACAAATTATTAGAAAGGATCAATGCAACCAGCAAATCTTTGCAAGAAATTGAAATCAATCTAACTGTAGCTTGCGAACTTTATAAGAGTTTAATTATTTTTGTTACAAATTTGAGAGAACAATATGGGGAAATTGAAGAAGAGGCAAAAAAATTGCATCCTGAGAACACCTTGTATAAAGATGAAACTACCAGAATCCGGAAAAGAAAAAATGTTTTGAAGAAAGTTCTTCTGAGGAAATTGGTTTTGTGGGACATGAAAATTTTAAAATAAACACTTTTTCTGTAATTTGCGACAAATTAGTCATGGAGCTAAAAAGAAGGCAAGAATCTTACAATTCTGTTAATGATATTTTTAATATACTTTTTGCATAGTTTACTAAATATCCTTTGTGATACCCTCGATTTACCTATTCAGTTCATTGGTACTGAGTAATGACTAATGACCAAGAAAAGCTAAAATAAAATATCTATTGTAATGCTAAAATCTATTGCAAGAGTATATAGCATTTATTCGCCACTATAATATTTTTGTAATATGAAATTTGTTTGTCAAACAATTTTATTTTACACAACCGACGCCAGACATAACAAATATTTTTCTTCACTTTTGAATGCCGCCGACTACACCATCAGGACCGTATATAAGGGTGTGGTTTTGGGAGTTCAAACCCCTTCATGAGTTAAGTAATTCTAAATAATTACTACATTATGTTGTATACCCCTACCATACATTTTGCCCAACCAGGTATATTGGTAAGGTGTAAAACCACCTTCACTCTTTCTTAGGTTGTTACCAGATTTGGTGACCACGATGACGCCATTCAATTGTGCTGTACACGTTTAACTAACGCCAATTCAAAAATACTAATCGTTGTAATGTGTATATAAATATTAATGTGTGTTAATTATAATTAAGTTATTTAAAAGCATCTTGTGTTTGACTGAAAAGTCTCAAAGAAAAGTGCTTCAACAATTACAAGAATTTTTTTTTTCCACAACCGCCCCCCCCCCTTATGTTCAATGTCTAACTACGGCCCTCCACACCATGTTTTTAAATCAGCGAATCCGTATATTTCGTTCGAGTTAAAAAAAAAGTAATGATGATTTTTGATTTAATCTAGAAAATGGTTTAATTACTTACCAAAAAAATATATAACATTTATCACACAGTTAAATTTATTTCAATCTATTCATAATTCAATTTATTAAGAAAAATTGCACAAAATTACAAAGATACAATACAAATCTATGTACTCCTTACTTCGTTTAAATCACAATATATTGTATCAAAATATTTAACTGTGATGAGGCAACCTCTACAAGTACAGTAGAACCTCGATAATCCGGATTATCAAAAGTCCAGATTATCGAGGCTCTACTTATACAAAGAAGCACGATTCACAAAAGGTACTGACGCTCAACTACATCATAAAATATCTACATTGGATACACAATAAGGAAGTGCTTTCTTTTTATTCGCTAAATAAATGGCAATACCGCGTTAAAAAAATCAGTGGCCAGGGCGCAGCTCCGATACATTTTTTTAAAGCAGGGCGCAGCGCCGCCTTGGTTAATAAAAATAACAACTCTTTAAAAAATTCCGCATCATGGAATGGGGTTGAAAAGCAATTTTCTTACCGAGTTGGCTGACGCCACTGGCCTTTTGCCCACGTGCTTCTTTCATTATGTTTTCTAGCTTCCCAGTGCTTTGTTGGTGCATTGTACTATGGGTTGCCTAGCTCCTCTATACATGTATATTTTTTTTAGCTTCTACTTTACTAGTTTATTATATTATTGCATTGTAGTTATTCTTACGCCAAATAAAGATAATATCAAATATTTACAAATATTCAAGAATAATTAAAAAATTTGTTTTTGAAATTTTTTAACTAAATAGCTAAATTACGCATTAGCGCAGCGTGGGGGACAGGGGGAAGGCCATGCCCCGGGCGGCACTTCTGTGAAGGGCGGCAGAATAAAACACGCAGAATAAAATTATAATTTTTTCATTTTAATTTCTTTTTAATAATTATTTTTAATCATATATATAACACATTGATATAAGAAATACTTTTTTTTTTGCTTAATTGTAAAAATAGGGAGTCGGCAAATTTAGGGTTTGGCTGCTGATTATATTATATCCTTGTGGATAATGTAAATCGTGTAAATGATAAAATCGAAATCAATGAATCTTTTGAAATAATTTTAATTTCATCATAGAACAGTTTGTTTGTTTGAACAAAAAAACAAACAGAAATCACTATTTTTTCAAGGACTTAAACTCAAATATATAATAATTTATCTGCTAATACAAAAAATTGTAAAAAATTAAGTTTTAATTACTATGGGAACACATTGTAATTAATTATTTGTAAGTACTTACTGTACTTACCGGGGCCGTGAGGGCCGTCGAGTCAAGTCGGGCCCCGTGGTAAGACTTCGCGGTGCCCTGCTTTTAAAAAATTTCATAAATAAGAAAGAAAAATATGAAACTTTGTATTTTTATTAAGAAAAACTACGTGCAAAACATCTAAAATAGGTAAAACAAATTAAAATAAGAAAACAGTAATCAAATTAACAAGAAAGAAAAAACAAAACTCAATGCCTAATTTTTTATTAATTAAAATTTTAAAAATAAGCTGTTCGGGTTTTTTGTTGCTCAAAATCTTTAATTACTTCACCGAAATTAATTATTGTTCTTGCCATCTTACTTTCGATAGCTAAAAGAGCTAGACCGTCTAATATTTTCTAGCCTATTGTGGCCCTATACTAGTGATTAATATCAGCGTATACAACATACAGAGTACAAATAGTTTTATTTGCACTTTGAAGATGTTTTTATGGAATTTATTTAGTTATTCGTCCAGACCCTTGAGGGATCCCGGACACCGGGGACAAATCCCTGAGCCCCCCCCCCCTTTGGTTGGGTCTGTACATTGTAACGAAAATTAAAACTATTTTTTAATTATTAAATTAATAATTTAAACAATAAATCAAAAAATAAATAAAATTAATTGCAACACTGAAAACAAATGATGAACAAAATGAAAAAACAAGCAATAAGATGAAAAAATTCATTATTGTGTTGACGAAAAAATCATTATATTAATGAATTTTGTTAATTAGGACCAAGTACCAACGTAAATTATGCCTTTGCAGAATGACAAGAATATTTATTTTTTAGGCTGCCACCACTTTCCAAACTGCAATTTTGTAGACTTATCTTCTTGTTGATACTTGTGATTTTTTATAGGTCTGATAGCTACTGAAATTCTTAATTTTTCACCAATCTCTCCTTTTTTCTTTTCTATTCTTCTGCAAAGTCAAAAAAAAATAACCCTCCACCCTCGGTAGGAAAATGGTCAGCAAGACGCCCAGCGGGGCCGAAAAAACACGGGCCCTTTCGCAAAGTTGAGTTCGATTATTTATGGCATATTTGCCCCTCTGTTAGAAAAATTTAAACGCGGGAATTATGCACGTTTAATTAGATAAATCCATTACGTTTTATCCAGCCAGAGAAAATTATCTTCTACGCGGGGTTAAGATACGAGATTTTAAATTTCTTTTTCAATTAACTGGAAATTATTTATGAATTTCTGGGGTGATATATGAAAAAAAATACAGATGAAAATGAAGGAGGTATATTCGAACAAGAAAATGCTTAAAAGCATGATGAGAGCCTCTAAGACCTTCGTTAGACTGGTGTTAATACATGCCGCAGCAGTTCTCAACATGACTAATAGAGAAGAAGAGATCAACACCTCCTACGTGAAGTATCGTAACCCATAAAATCCCAAATTTTCCTTTTTTGTAGAAATTGAGTGTATTATACCTAATCTCAATGTTACAAAAGCGAAAGTTGCAAAAATTATAACAAAATACATCGACATTCAACTTAAGAGCACACATATTATAAACTTTAAAATGCTCTCCTGTAAAATTAAGATGAACATATGATAGCGTAGGAGCTATCGAGATACTAAGAGTCTTCGAAAGAAAAGTGTTAAGAATAATCATGGTCCCAAAGAAAATAAGCAAAAATAAATACCAAATAAGAACAAACAGCGAGGTAAAGGAGATAATTAGAAATGATATAGCAAGATTTGTAGAATCACGAAGAATCGCTTGGCTCGGACATCTAACGAGGAAAATGTCTGATAGTGCTTTAAGATTGATTGCGAATTGGAAACCAAGTAAAACAAGAAATAGAAGAAGAATCAGAGCGAAATAGATTGACGAAGTCGTGGAATATCTTAAAACCTTGAAAATGAGAAAAGTAGTGAAAGAAGCCAAAACATGCAAGAAATTATTAGATAAGGGATAAGAAAAGATCAGAAAATAAGGAGTGAACCACCTGGAGAATGTACATATACATATAAACAAAAATCAGAGACTGAAATTTTCAATAAAAAATGTCTAACAAGTATTAAGAGTACAAACGATTTTAGTGTGTCAAAAAAGGTTTTTAGATCTACATTGCTAAGATAGGATTGTGCAAAAACTTTCGTAAGGCACTCTATTTATCTTCCAAAGTTTGAGCCAATAACGGAGGCATCGAAAAAATTTAAAAAGAAGTAATATAAAACAAGATGAGCTTCTCTATGCATTTATTAGTAATATTCATAAACAGAACAACGTCACATTATTTATTTACACTTTCACAAATCAGTCAATAGTATGGCACAGTTCAAACGAAATCATTCTTAATGGCAAATAAATATTTTGTAAAAAATCATTAAATTTGTGTATTAGATTTACATTTTAAAATATGTAATAGAATAATAATTAATCAATTGGAATACAAAAAAGTTGATAGTTTGAACTGGCACTAAAATCAAATCAAGTTGACGTTATAAATATCAAGGCACAAGTTTATAATGTTGTTAATACCATAGCATCGCTATCCTACACTCTTATACACATAATCAAATTAACCGTCATTATTTACCATTATAGAACCTTTAAAAAGTTTCAACGTGGAAACATACATATCTACTCGATGTTAATCGTGCAGCAAAAAATCTATGACAAAAATCACAACAAAAGATGCAACGATCCCAAATAAATAAATAAACATTTTTAATAATATGCACTCACAAAATTATGAATGCAAAAAATATTTTTGCATTTTACAAAATGCAATTTTGTACGCTAAAATTCTACATCATTAAATATATATTATATATGGCAACATTTAAGTGTTTACTTTATTAAATAATAAAACCAACTCAAAATAATAAAAATAACGAACACAATAAAGAAGAAAAAAATGCCAACTCTTATTTTTTTTAACATTTTGAAAGTGCTGCTCACTGCTATTTTAAGTAATTTGCTTTGCAAAACTATAAAAAAAAATATGACGAAAATAATTAGACGTGTAATGTTGTATATACAATAAACAAATGTAATAAACTAATACTTATATAAGTGGCTGCCTATTTTACAAATATGTCAGTTAAATTTCTAAGTCTGTGCAGCCATTAGTGGATAAGCATGTCAGGCTAATATCGTAAATAGTAGCTGCAATTTGGTAATAAATAATATTCTATACACGATCCCACATTATTAATCTAACACTTTTTATCTAAATCAGTACTCCAACTTAAAGTTACGCAGTACCGTTGTGTATCTACAATGAATATCTTCTCTGGTTACACAGCCTTAATCCCAAATATGCGACTAGAATTAAAATCCGATGGCGAGTTGACTAAAAATACGTTTCACAAGGCACTGCAAAAATTCAGTGCTACCCGTATTGTCCTAATTTAAACGGTTAAACACTACAGCCTTGTGTTACTTCATCACTAGGTTGCTGACTCCAATAATATGGATGGCATGGCGTTTTACACTCAGATTCTTGATTTCTTAAACTTTGTTCAAATTCCAACAACTGACCCATAAAATTTAAATTAGGAGATATTATGGGTCTTATAGACTTTACCATTTTATACGCTTCTACCATTGATAATTGTTTATATTTCATGATATATGCAATTGCTATCGTCGCACTACGGGATACACCAGCCTGACAATGTAGTAGTACCCTTGTACCTTTTTTCCTTGCTTCCTCTGGAAATAAAAAAATTATTAATATCACACAAAAGGTATACACAATAAAATGCGACATTTCTGATGCTTCATCAATCAAGTAACATTCCAACGTCCAACTATGAGGTCTGCAAAAATAATAAATATTTACGTTCTATTTAATGAAAACCTTCAGACAGGTCTTATTAAAGCAATAACGCAATAACAAAAATGCTATCAAATAGCTCAAATCAAATTTGAGAAAAATTCGAAACTAATTTTTGTAATGAAATTCTAAATATTTTCTTTCCGTGAGGCAAGTACTTTCAAGTTGGTCATGTGATTTTTAAAAAAATTTCTGTAAATTTTAACCTATGTGAAACATTTGGGAAAGTTTGGGCAAGCAATATTTTGACTAGCTGGCGCCGTAAGAAAAAGAAAATGACGTTACAGTGAGGAAAAAAATTAACTAATTGTTTATGTTCTAATTTCTCTCGTCATCTGGGAAAATATTATTTATTTATCTAATGTGTTTTAGTAATGGCTGATTAAATTGCTTCAGCATACAAGCCTTTTTGGCAGAAAAAAAATCATCGTTTGAAGTTAATCCGATAAGTGCTTTTTAGCTATTACGTAGGTATGAACGTAAACGGTTATTCTTTATTATATTCACAAACTGTAATAGTAAATTGCTAATTATTATAGGATATTAGACATATTATACAATTGCATCATTATTATTATGATTACTATGTTAATATTATTATTAAGACTTTATGTATAAAACTAACATGACTATTATTACGTGTTGAAAAATAGACTCCTAATTATATACGAAAAACACATTTGTTCGTTACCCAATTTATATTATTTTTTCCCTCACTCTCCGTCCGGGTAAAATACAAAATTTATATGAACAGGCTATGGCAAACCACCGAGGTATCCGTAAAAAACACCTTTTCCACTATACCCTTTCATATACGCGCATCAGCCAAAAACGGATTTTCAAAAGTCTCCCCAAAATCTTATCAGTTTGTCGTATTGCTGAAAAAATTAAATTCCGGTAAAAATTTTTAAAATCGGATCACACGTTCTTGAGTTACCTATCATGCCTACAGACAAAAAAGGAATATATGTTTTTATGTGAAATTTTGATTTCATCAACTTGATTGAACGTATTTTAACGAACTTATGATGTATAATATATTTTAGCCACGAAAAAAAAAAACGAAAAACCTCAAGGAAGTTAATCTGCGGTCAGATTATATAAAAATTAAATTAAAAACTAATTAAGTTGTTCATCTTGTGACGCATACATTACTCCATATAAGAAAACTGACAACCATCACGAGTTCGTTAATTAAATTTGGATGCAATTTTTAACCAAATCGTACGATTTATTACAATAAAGATCTGTATTGGATATTTTCAGGAAAAACAAAAAATTATTCATAAATTACCATAAATGGAAAATTTACAGGGTAGATCCCAGACTAATTGCATGTTTAATAGATAGTAGAGTGTGGGCTCATAGGAAGTAGACCAAGTTCGTCATAGTAATCGTTAGAAAGACAATATACATGTTCCCTAGAAGATCACCCATTCAAGTATCCAACATGTTATGTTGCACATTGCTTGATTTCCAATATTTCCAAGATGCCAAAACCTCCCCAAAAATGAGTACTTTCCCAATCAGATAACCCGAAGAATAATTATGTCACAATACGATTTTTGCCCAGAGATGGAATGGATTAGAAGCTTTTTGGTGTTGGTATGAATAAAGTTCCACCAGTTTTTGACAACACGTTTCAATCAAAGTTCAATAAGCTTAATTATTCAAATATAACCATTGCCTTATTAATATCCATAAATTGAAATTCATACTTCCTAATTGTAAAGAGTCGCAGTTGAAGAATAACAAAGAAAACACCCGAGTATTTCGGTTGCCTATCCTTAAATGCCATGGTTAAATAATTGTGGAAGTAAAAAATTCGGTATTTCTGTATGGGTATGTCGGCACGTAAACAAAACAAGTCGGGCATTTATTGTCATGCAACAGGCACGTAAGGAAGGACGATGCATGAGTCATCCAATGCGAAATCTGCTTCTGACGCACACACACCCCATTACACCCTAGTTTTAAAATACTATCAGCCGGATAACACAAACAGTTTTATTTTTTAAATAAATTTAAACTTGACAGGAAATATGAGGTCTAAAATAGAAATTTTTAATTTTGTAGTGACTAATAATGAGAAAATTACATTAGATAATATTCATGGTAAAAAAAATTTATCGTTCTGATAAATTGAAATATTGTAATATTTTTAGTTATTCATATCACGTGTGATAAAGTCGATAATGATAAAAAAACACAAGTCGGTTTAAGTATTTGTAGATGTCAATGTTGTTTTCCTAATTGAGATCCAAATTGTTTTAATAGCATGTTGGATGACTAAAGCTATGTTTAATTGAAAGGGGACGAACACTGGTCGTTTTAGAGCACTTATTCTAAAGCACCCCATACATTCAATAAATAGCCCACAGCCCTCGATGACTCAAAATTGTATTATGATTAGTTCCCCTATTGCAACGCTAATTCATGGTGTGATTTCGATCCCGCTCTTTATTATCAATTGTATCTCCATGTCCGTTATGTAGGTACACAATAGAAAAGCGTTAAGGCACCTAACCCGATGCAATGTGCATACGGTTGACGCATAATCGGGATGAAGTTTGACGGATGAGTCACGGGAACCGCGGCGGGCAACGGCCCTCAGAAACAATAAGCACGATGAGTAATGCTTGTGACTCAAAACTGTTGACAAGGCCGTTACCCCGCCAAACCCTTACATCAAACGCGGTCATTCATTAGCAGGTTACAAGCATGTAGTAGTAGCTTTCTTTCCGATACGCTCGAGGACATTCGCAATAAAAAAAAGATTTGCCAACAACCTTTGAAGAGAAAGTTGTAAACCTAGTAGTTGAAATTGGAATATAACTTTGCAACCAAATTCCTCTCTCGGTCATTCATTTCAATGTTACACAATCAACTTGATTTGATTCAACACCAAAAAATGCGTACCGTCTGTCTATGTACAACCAGTTATGTATGCATTTTAACACTTACCGATAAATTCGAAGGCCTCTTCAAAATACTGTTTAAGATTTTGTTGTCCCGAATCCGTTGCAGGAATTTGTTTATACGTAATTCCACACTCTTCGTGATATCCAGGTAATTGTGAGGTTACATTTAAAATATAAGTGGTACCTAAATCTTGCAAACACGTGAGATCTGTAGCATCCTTACTATTTCCCAAATATAAATAAGGAAGTACACGGGAAACAGGATGTGAATCGATGTCTGCCAGTGCCGGACACGATGCCGATGATGGAAGTCCTCGATAGCTTAAACCAGACACCAACGTATCTTCGCACAAGTCCTTATGTTTACGGTGGAACTCTCTGTGACCTCCTGAAAAATAAAATGACTCATATAGCTTCTGACCCACGTCTTTCCAACAAAACAATGTTTGCTTGTCAACCCAGTCTTGTAATAACAGCTGGGGTTTATTACTACCGGTTCGTCAATACGAGCAGATGTAGACATACATACATATACGTTAACCTTGATATCTCAAATCCTATTGCAATTTTGCAATCCATTTTATACATTTTCAATAATCAAATAATAGATAATAACAAAAATGTAAGATTTTAAAATTAGTAGGTACCTGTTTTGCGAGTTGCCTTGAAAGGATACTCGAGGTTACCTGCATTAACCGGCGTTAAAATCGCTATGCGATCAACCTGAGGTATTTTAAATTCCGTTAAAATTAAAAGTTTGACCGCATTCAAATGTCGACCATCTAAGTCCATACATTCTTGTTATCTCAGATGGTCAAACTCTAACGTGCACATAATGGCCACATACACGACACCAAATCAAATTAAACGAACCAAGAAATTACTTCCTTTTTAAATATTAAATTAATACCAGACAAGCTGCACCCAAAACTGTTCCTATTATACATAATACAGTTTGTAGATGCAATTTATAGTGACGAAACAACTAGCGCCCTAACCGTAATCGAATAAATCATTTCCTAAGAAACTTGCAATCCAGCCTTCCCTACATAATTGTATTACTCGCTTGGGAATTTGTGTGAGCCCGTAATGATCTAGTTATTTGACAACCAATTAATTTGCGAAAATTGAGTCTAACAATTGTATACAGACACATTTTGCACCCTTAAATTGTTCAAAAATTTGAAACAAAATTTCTCATCCATATGACATCATTGGGTGATAAACGGTTCGTCATCCACTGCATCATCCGCAGTTGTTCTGACCAAAAGGGTGAAGTTTAAAAAATGTTTCTTGTTTCCTTTTTTATATGCTAGTGCTGTCTCTCTCAAGTGACTCGAGAGTCATCAAGATCACCTGCACCCAATCGTTTTCACCAAAAGAAGGAATACTTCCTTTTGAATATACTACATAATTGTGAAGCTGCATTTACTATGTAACTGCACCGAAAATAGATTATAAAACATGTCGGATCTCTCTGATGTTCGCGTTCAACTTATAGACGATCAGAAATACGATTGACTAATTGTAATCCAAAATTTCTAAAAAAAAGCCACTACTGTGGTGTCTATACATCCTAAATCAATCTTAGATTTGAGTCACAGATGTAACAAGCGTGGCACTCAGGAATAGAACCGTGGTTTCCCACTTCCTAGCCTGTCAATGTATGTTTTTACCACACCGGGTAATACAAAAGCTACACGAATAGAAATTTGCAAATTGAGAAAAATAGAATACAAACTTATGGACTATTGCCATTGCGACGTTTTGCCAAAATATAGTTAGAAGACATCATAGTTGACATCAAACTGTAGACGTTTTTCGTAAAATTAATAATTATTAAATTGTCAAAATGAATTAGAAAATTTTTCTCTCAAATACCTAAATCCTAATAGACCAAAATGGCGGTTATGAATTAAAAAAATCTTTTGCTATTGCTGTTTTAAACTTTGAATTTCGATGATTGACCAAGCTCACGAAATTAGTACAGAACAAATACTCAAACCAAGAGTGTTGCTGTTCAACGAATACTGAGCTAATAAATTCTGTGAAGTCCCCGATTCGAACCCGGAATTTAAAGTAATAATTGACTAATACGGCATGAAAATAGCATAAATCATTTTCAGATGAGTAAATGACATAAGTATCTTTTTTTTAATTTTCTGTCAATTGGCCAAATTTATGTACAGTGGAGTGGGCACAAATTGGGCCCAATATATTTGTGATGGGCAGGGACACACAAAATTTATAAATAAACTCATTGAAATAAGCACATAAAAAATGAAACGTATATTCTAAAAAATTTGGGTGGGCACTGGCCCTCCCCTGGCGCCGTCACTGCTTATGTAAATATAGAACCAGTTCGTAAATCCACAACGTGTTCTTGTTCACAACAAGAAATTCTGGCAAGTCTGAGATTCGAACCCAGAATTTCCGCTCTGTAACTCAACCAGCGATCACACCAATCCACTGTGTGATTGGCATAAATATCGTAAAATTCAGTTTGAAAACCCCACAGAATGAAATTACCAACTCAATTAAACATCATGTAATTTTCCCAAATGTTAATGAAATTATACTCTGGGTTACAACAGTTTTACTTATTCGCAGAATTAGTTAAAATTGAATGAAACAATTTATTCCATTTATGAATTAAAAAAACGAAAATTACCATTAAAGTTTACAATAGTGAATTAGGTTCTCGAAAGTGGAAAGTATTTAAAAAACGACGCAATGACATTGTTAATTTTCATTGACAATGAGGTGTCGTCTGAATATGTAGTATGTCCGTAAATAATGCACATCTAAGTAAATGGAACAGCATTTAAATTTTTTCCATAGTTAATTTTGCCAATTATATTATAGTATATGGGTACCCCTTTGGGAAAAAGACTATTGCGTGTTGAATTACAAACAAATTTAAAAACGACCATTTCAGAAAGACAGCCAGCAGCTGCACGTGATTTCCAATGCAGGAACTAGGGTTCCACGAGTGAAAGAAATAATTTTGGATTTGAAACTGAAGTGGAAGATCTAATATTATGTCTACAACTTTTTTTCAAATATCAATGGAAGAAAATAAAAATAATAATAATACTCCAAAATGTAAATAAAGCGACTTACTGTTTGTATTTTGTTGAGAAATTGGTCTAAACCTGAGTACCAAGCAGGAATTTGGACGTTTGATTCTCATTTTGAAATAAGGTCCTTTTAGTATTATATTAGAACAAAAATGGCACAAATTAAATTATAAACAAACTGTTATTCACTAACCACGTTATCATGAGCTAACTTGAGGCATATAACCTCTCTGTATATCAAACAAACCGAGTGTTGCTTGAATGACCTGTCGAATGTGGTGGGGCTCCGATGCGTCATTCATAAGTGCCCATTGGTGATCTAGGCTTGCCCTTGCGTCACCCGTAACTGGAAGGTCGAATATCGAAATCCCTGGCAACTTCGAGAATACTACTGCATTTTTTGTTTACTTTAAATTGTGCTTTTGTTCGTGCATTTTGTTACGCCGTATGTTGTAGTATTTATATCAATGAGTCATTCGTCTACATGCCCTCCCTTATTATGATGACCCATGGAATATAATAATCAAGGATGAGATAATTCAGGGAAAACTATGCCTCATTAAAATTTGAGAGATTTATCAAAATGATTCATTTCTTCACCCCACAATTATAACTATCAACAGTACAAAAAAAAAAGAATTTAAGGCAAAGACGGGAAATTATCAAATAAAAAAATGGCGCTTGGTGATTTTTTATAGTGGTCATTTATCGCTAACTTATCGCAATTGTATACTTTGCAGACTGTTGAGGTAGTCACTATAATATACAATAGATTAGTTTTTATCAGCATTCTCAAATTATCGCAGACCTGTCTACTAATTGTCTTTCATTCTCGACTTGCTCATAACATCATTTTTTACTATCTCCATACTAGTTTCGGATGACTATTTTTAACATTTACTTGTTACCTACAAGAAGGACCAGATATGATTTGTCATATTATTCTTGGTACTATATTTATACAGTCTGAGTAATGCAGGTTAAAAATATTGGGGTGCCAAAGTTTCATTTACATTTTTGCAATAGTTGAACAATTAATATTCTTCCTTTTGACTCAACCTATTATTCACCTCTTGCTTTGTTGGAACTTTTGTTGAATTTACCCAAATATCCAACAAAAAGTTTTACCGAATAGAAGCGCGTGTTTTAATATTATGGCAATGATTAAATTAAAAAGAACAATCACTTCCTCGTTTAACAAAAAGCGGAAATGGTACACTTCAAACAAGTCAATTGGTTTTATACAAGGTAACAAAACTAATTAATATGTAGTATGTATGATATACTATAAATTAAGAATAAAGTTCTTTTCGTCAATCGGCCAAATAATTGTAAATATACAGGGTTGTCCGTATTCCAACAACACTCCCTGAAAAGCTATTTTTGGGCAAATGGCCAACTTTTTAAGTTGTCACGTGTTTAAACTTTGGGGTTAACTTGGTGGAAAATGTTCATAAGTCGAGCCATAAACTTAAATTTTCATCGTTTGTTGTTAAATAATTAAATGCTTCCTATCTCTGTTATGTCAAAATTTACAGAAAAAATATCAAAACAATTTTTATACCGGGTGTTTTCAATGATAAACTCCAAATGTTTAATTATTACTCCTCCCAATTATTTTAGAGATAAACTACTGTCAAGTTATTTCTCGTCTTCGCCCGGAATAATATTAATAAAAAATTAAATAACGTAAGAGTGCTTTTAAAAACATTATTTATTATTGCGCGACGTTAACTTATATTATGTATATTTTAAACAGATCAATATTATTTTTATTACATATTTAAATTTGTAATTTTATTACCTATTCAAATAATATAGGTTTATTATAGTACTAATTTATTCGATTAGTAAATTTTAAATAATTTTTCTATCAAAAAAATAAAACAAACAAACAAAATTATTAAATATTATTCGTATAAACGTAATTCATAATAGATTAGCGTCTATAAAAGCAACGAAAATTAAAAAATCTGAATAAAATTAGAATACAAAACAAATCAATAAAAGATATTACAAATGCTATTACAATAAAAAATATATATTTGTATTGTGTCATGGAGTGGATGAGTATCAAAACATATGGCAATAGTATACATATGAGTAAGCTTAAATTGTATGTAATATAAATTAATCATTAATTCTGAAAACCCTTTTCAACTATTCGCAATATTAGGTAATATAATAAAAAACAAGTTCACATATAAGTAAACACCAATGATCATATAAACAAAGCATTTTTCGATGTAATTTGTTGGGAATCACCATAACATCAACAACTCTGATTCATACGTAATTAATTTTCTTAGAAGATTCAAGAAGTCGTATATACACGTCGCAATTAAAAACGTACTTCAAATAAAACCAATAAAAAAAAACACCGATAATTTCACTACATGATAATAATTATTGTATTCTGTTTCTTTATTTTTTTTACAATTATAATATACATAAAGAAATTTAATAGTAGATATGTCCTTGCCAAATTATTGGTGATTGATCGATATAATTAATATTGAAACAAGACAGATAAGAAGCAAATTCGCAAATTGTAACAATGTAAAAATGCATAATTTTTACTAATTATTCGGCAAGGTCACAACTTTATATCTTTTTATATATAGGATTCTTAAGTAAATCCCAGTCAGTGGGTGTAAATTATAATAAATTAAATTTAAATTATTTAAAAATTATATATTGTCATAGTACACATTCTAATAAAGTTGGATTTATACACACTCTCTAACGTCTACGAATCAGATTACCCCTCAACCACAGTTAACATTCTGTTTAGGCCAATCAGAGCCGTAGGACCTGGTGTTGCGTTACGTTAAGAAGTTACTCAACTAGGTTTTCTTTTAAACCAATTTAAGATCGTTAGTCGTATTTCAATTAACAATTTTGTACACTTCCAAATATTAGAATTGATGCTACGTTTATGGCTTCCCTGATTGGTCAGATATTAATATGAACTGAGTTTAAACTCTGATATTAGTTTAAATCACAAATTAAAAATCGGCTCTTACAGTGACGGGACTTCAAAATTAGTTGCTTACTGTAACTTTCTATTTTTGGGAGGGTGGCACCTTATCACCCTCCCCGTGTCAACCGTCACTGGTTGTATGATATCTTATTGTGCTCTGATGACTGAAGATTATTACACGACAGTAAATTTTTTCAAACCGCTCCAGTGCATCCTTAACTAGTATTTTCAACGTGGCAAGAAGCCACGCACGTAATCAATTGAAAAGTTCATTCAAATTTTTAATTGTTATTTTTTGTTACTAAATTTGACTTTTTTATATTGAAAACACGACTTTGTCAAGTTGGTCCTCCATTTTGGAATTAGAAGGGGCTCATGAAATTATTTTGCAAATGATAAGTTTTCGTTAACTTTTTTCTACCTTGTAATTTTTATATTTATTTATTTTCTTTTTTAATTTATTAGAAAGAGCTGGCCCAGTTCATTTTTTATTAAAAATTTAAATATATATACTTGACAAAAACGTTAATTTGGTCCTTCATTTAAATTTTATTAGATATAAATTTTTCATTATAAAAAAAATTAAATTTTATTAAAAAAAACTTAAAACAAGCTCCGAGCAAGATATAGGATGTACTAAAAGTAGGTTTGTAAGAACTTTCGAAATCTCCACCACTGTCAATTTGCCATCAAGATTTAATTTTTATTTAATTTAAATTACAAAATTGTTATGGTTTTGTTTTGATAATTCAAAAACATTTATGCGTTAATTTATAGTCTATACATATTTTGAAATCGATATTATCACTGCAATATGTCAATTTACAATAAAATTAAAAATCCAACAAAAGCGATAAAACAATTCATAACAATATAGCGACAAAATAATATCATAAATGATTTTTGGTATCCTTAAAGCTCGCCGAGCTTTTTGCTAATTGGCAAATTAATATTAATATTATTAAAAATTAATATTAAAAAAATACTTGATTTATTTATTGAAAGAAACAGTAGATTGGTAACCATACCAGTGCCCTTTTGGTTCATGGAATCAAAACTTTCTGAACATCTTCAATAGTTCATTTTTATCTGAACTCTTAGAATATAATGTAAAATGTATTACCTATAAATTCTGAATAAGGAAGAACTGATAACTTTTTGTCATAATATTCTTTCATTTGTACAAATTTATGTGGGCGCAATTGCAATATATCGCGATAACTTTAAAACGAAATAACGAATTTTTGGAAAGATAGGTAAAATCATACAAAAATTGCCCCCCCCCCTTAACGAAATCCTAAATCCGCGCCTGCACAATGACCGCAGTTCCGCCACATGTTTCTTTTTCAATTACCTGCGGACAGACTCTTTTGCTCTTCCAAATATCTTTTTCTTGCACCCCCCTACATTGCTGAAAGAATTTTTTACTCTTTTTTCACACTTTCTTAAGAAAAAGAGAGCCATCATTTTGAACATTTACTTAAATAATGTAATAGTTTAACTTTAATAAAATAATTTTTCAACCAAAATAATAATTTTGTGAATTGTTTGTTTATTATTTTCTGATTTTCTATGAAATGGATTTGTTTTTCTAAAATTTTTACCGAGCAAAAGTTGTAGTCCGTTAAAGATCTTTTATGAAATGTTTCGTTTAAAAGATATATGGTTATTAAAAAAAACAAACAAAAAAAAGCTCGAAGTTTTCAAAATTTTTTACTTAACCTTAAGCCTTAACCATTTTTACTGAAAAATCAATATTTTCAGAGCTATGACCATGGGAAGGTGGAAACTCTCGAGAGTTTGAATTTAGAAAAAAAAATTTGTTAAATATTTTTCTTAGAAAACTGTTCTTTAGCACCACCCAAGTTATGTAAAGTATATCCGGGACACCCTGTATATTTAATTAAGACAAATAAACTTTTTGTCAGTGTAAGTGATTTCAAAGAATTCCATCCATGTGTACACAACTCTTTTTGGATGTTTACCCCTTGCCACAATCCTTTTCAACGTCTACAATTTTCGTGCTTTCCAACAGAACCACATTTGGATCTATAAAATTTCCTCATATTTACTTCTAACCAAAAGGTTAGTTTTCCAATTTTTTTCAAACCACTTCTTTCCATGATTTTAAGAAATTTGGAAACAAGGCGTGAATGCTTGAAAATAAAAATATGTGGAAGTTATTTTAAGTTCGTCATGAGTCATGACTATGTCGAAGAAAATTTCTGAGCCATTAGTATCTCCGAAGTATCAGGAAATTATGAGCAAGATATTATAATTAGTTTTATTTAATTATAGTTACAAGGGTAACTCCATAAGTATTTGAGCTCTGTAGACAATTTCGACTTTGCCTTATTGGAATTTCTTGGGATTCACTACGTGGTTAGAATTATAGAGCAAAAAATGATTCATAAATGAATAATGATACAAAATGTAAAGCATTTTGTTTATATTTAGTGTGGGACGGTTAAAAGGTAATCGGAATAATAAACATTCTTCACAGGTGCTTTAGCACGATACCTTAATAGTCGAGTACATATTATTAAAATGAGACTCTGAAGACCTTGATCTAAATGATATAAATATGTAACATTTTACGAGAAAAAATTTCGATAGTGGTCGAAAGTACTAGGTATCGTATGCTAGCCGGGAAAAAATAGATAATGAATACCGTACAAATGATTGTTAGGTAACCGCATATATAGTATGAATACAAAAATAGATAAGAGGGTGATTCAGTGTGTGTATATACACTCCGCAATATTTATTTTTTTGATCGAATCCCTATTTGATCGTCGGTTAGTCATTACACATTTACACGCAACAAGATATCTATTCTGAGTCTTTACACAAATAAGAGATTCCCAAATCTTCCTCTATGACACATTACAAATTTGTTGAAATCGAATGAAAATCATATTATTTCAAAATAAATGTTCTAGCATCGAAGACAAAAAAATATAAATCGACTTACATGATACATACAAAGTATGTACAAATATTAAAACGTTAATAAGATAAAAGATATCAACGTAGTAGTACGCATTATAAAAAATAATAACAATAAAAAACCTCTTGACTACAGATATTAATATTAGGGAGAGCAAACTACAAAAGCAGTAAATCTGTCGTCATATTATTTATATTATGATTCACGGTCATACTGAAAAGCATATCAAAAATTTTATGTAATTACTAAATAAATATGTAGGTAGTTTAAGTAAACAAAGATTTATCCAAGTTTATAATAAGTACAGCTTATCGATTTAACAACAAATAAGAAAGTTAAAGTTTTTCTCCAAACCGAATAAAAATGAAACTCATCTCGAAGTAATAAATTATTAAATATTTTTGCGCATTATCAATAAAAATGATACCACTCATGTGTAATCTCTCAAGTGCATAATTACTACCTGGCTTTAAAATTTGTAACTCGTGGCATCGTGAGTCACCCTGTATATATTTGCAAATGACTAAAATAAAATTTAAATAATGTAGACATGAAAAAATTTCAGTTACACATATATGATGAATGATAAAAATTACTAAACCTTAAACTTCTTGAATTATTAACGTAACTAAATTAAATTATGTAAATAATATGACATGTAAATATTATACATACGTCGCAAGGAAGCAAGACGTAAAAGAAAAATGTGAGGCGTTGTGGTGGTTTGATCGTTATTTATGAAGTGATAAATTTTCACTACGATGAGACATTTTTTTGGAAAATTGTTGCCAGAGCGTGACAACTTCCGAGGTGTACCATAAATCTTGAAAAAGTTCGGTATAGGGGGGGAGGGGGGGGGTTGATATTATTATTTGGAAAGTGTCTTTTGGTTATTTTAAAAATATCGGTATGGCATTCCACATACGGTAATATCACTTGAAAGGGAGGGTGAACTAACTTTTCAGAGTTTTTAAAATTTTTTTTAATTTTTAATTTTATTCAATTTTTTTCATTTATATTTAATTAATTTTCAAAAATTTTAAGTAATAAAAATAACACATAGTATATCGCTTTCATCTAAACTCGACTCGTCAGACAGTTAGTCAGACAAAAATAAATTTATTTTCTAAATTTTTACAAGAAGTTTTGATAATAAATCTTAAATAAAAATTAATTTTTGATTTTGATTTTTTGGAGTTTTAATTCTTACAGGAAGCACAGAGGTTCAAGAAATTGAAAAACAAATTTGTTTATTATATTAGAAGAAAGGTAAATTGTTGCGAATTAGTCCTCCAGGAACTACTTTGTTATCCTCACAGTGTGCACACAAGATTTTTAGGATTGTATACTGATTATGAACTGACAAAGTGCGATCATGCGGACATGTTGTGAGATGGAAAGTTATACAAAAAATGTAATGCAAATAAACATTTATTAATGACGTATGATTTTTAATAATAATCAAGCTAAATAATTTATATTAAAAAATTATTTTCAACTTGTTTACTTAGAAAATTCAGACATTTATATTTATTGAATTGTATTCAACCGTCTCATTAATAACTGCTACATAAAAATATGGTTCGCGTTATATAGGATATTAATAAACGTTATATGGAAAAATAAGGTGGAACTCGGATGATCGTAGTTCTAAGCCTTCTGTACAGCTACCTTTTTAGTTTAACTGTAAAGGAAACCTCGACTTAATTCATTAATCCGGATTAAATGCCTTTTCTATTAAGCACAGATAATAAATACATCTAAGGCTCAAGGCGTCTTTGGTGGAGTTTCTAGTGCTTAAACGACTGTGAACTACAAAAAAATACTATCATCTGTATCTCAGAAACGGTGCGACAAAATTGAAAAATGTATAAACAAAATGTAAGGAATAAAATTTACAGGAAAAAATGCTTGTTCTATTTCGTTGTACTATTTTTGATATACAGACTTTTTCAATTCGAAATAAAAATACGATTCATCTGATGCGTAGTTTAACTAGGAAAATGTATATAAACAATAAAAGAGATTTTTAAATTACAAAATGTCTTCACAACGTGCAATTTACATTGTTAATTTAATTATGAGTCACTGTAAGTATTGTTGCGAAACAATAATGATTAAATATACCTAGTCGGGACATAAGTTCTGTTACACAGTATTAATTAAATTTTTAATGTTTCAAAATAATAAATTCAATTAGGATATATACTGCTTTATTACTTAATATATAAAGAATACATTTTTAATATATTTACTCAAAATGTCCTCCTTTAGCCTTTACACAAGCCTTTAAACGCCGTGGCCAATCATCAATTGCGGCACGGACGACTTGTAACGGTATCGATGCTGCTGCTTTCACCAAATCCCGCTTCAGAAGCTCGATATTTTTATGAGGCTTACTACAGGCCATGTTTTCAAGAACTGACCACAGTTTATAATCCAAAGGATTCAGATCAGGACTTCCAGAAGGCCATTGTTCTGCTGCAATAAACGCAGGTAAATTTTCTGCTAGCCACCTTTGGGTTGTCTTAGCTTTGTGTGCTGGTGCAGAGTCCTGTTGGAAAACCCAATGGTTTCCTTGAAAGAGAGAGTCGTTAAGAGGCTTTTTACCACGTCTTCTAACATTTCTTGGTAAATTGGTGCCGATGTTTTAACGCCTTTTTCACAAAAGTGAAGTTGAGTAACCCCTTCGTAGGATACACCCCACCAAACCATCACAGATGCTGGATAATGGCCTCTTTGAACCCTCGGAATTTTTTCTGCCGCTTCTTTAGAGCTGTGAGCATAAACACCATCGTTTTGCTTATTAAATTTTTCTTCGACGGTAAAAATGTTATCATCGGTAAACAAAATATTTTTAAAATTATTATTACCGTGCCTCCTTAATAGGGTTTTCGATCTCTCGTGCCTAATTTTTTTTAAAGCTGTTGTTAACCTTTGTCCTGTTGCTCTACAAAAAGCCCCAAGTTTTAGGTCCTGCCTCAATACGCGAGACACGCTTTTTTTTGAAATTTGCATCTCCATAGCAATAATTTTTTGTTTTCGCAGAGGATTTCGTCGTATTCTTTCACGCACTGCTTTAATCACTCGTGAAGTTCTTATGGTACGAGGACGTCCACTTCTTTTTCTGTCAGCTATTGCATTTGTATCGGTAAACCGTTTTATAGCACGACTTACAAACATTTTTGAAGTTTTTAACGGCTTTAGCAATTTTAAAATTTCACTATTTGATACACCACATTTATGTAACGCAATAACTGCTATCCGATTTTCTTTCACACCCCAATCCATGTTGCTGGTTGAACTCAAAAATTTTAACTATAGTCTGTACAAGTTGCCAAAAGAAAGGGCTTTCTAAATATGTAATTGTTTTCCACCCGCTGTAATCTTAAGCTGTAAAATCTAACGGTTCTTTACAGGTAACAGAATTTATGTCCCGACTAGGTATTAACTATACTGCTGACTTGCAGATTGGATCTTTCTAGAAGTTTCTAAAAAAATGCATTGGAGTATAAATAGCTGAGAGATTTATTGTGATAGTTCTAGTTCGGACTCGGAAATGTTAAAATAAAAACCGTGTAAGTAAATAGAGGTGTGATAAATAAATATACCGCGTGTTATATAAATACAGACTTCTTATTGTAACTGTAGTGTGTTTTTATATTAGTATAAATCTTAGTTTAATCGTAGTTCTATTGCTTTAATTGTGTTTGTCTTGAAGTTTAAAATGTTGTAATTTTTGTTACAATATTATGGAGAAATCGTAATATTTAGTACATCATCTTTAATCTTATCGTTCTAATAAATTTTGTATGAGCATTATCAAAATAAAAAAAAAGTAAATTTTAATTATAACTTTTTTATGTTTTTTAATCAAGTGCTTTATAATTTCATTTTGAATAAATTGTTTAAGTGTGTTCCTTTGTGGTTAGTAAATCACAAATTTTATTAAAAGGAGAACCTTAAGAAGATGCGGACAGACAGACAGAAACGGGAGCAGAATATAAAGCTCCTGACTATACTTCGTATAAGAAGCCTAAAATAATATTATATGTATGTATGTACTATAGAGAACAAAGTAATGAATATTAAATATTTCAATGTATACGAATATCTATTAAATAATTCTCTGCAGTTAATGAATTCGTTACCTATGTGGGAAGTAATTTTATTCCAATTAAATTCGAACAGAGGTGGATTTAGCACATATTGGTAGAAATTAACTAAATGCACTATTTATGTTTAAAATTTATTCCGGTAGCAGCTGGTACTGGTAAAGAATGGTTTTCCTTCTAAACAGAATTACTGCTGATTTTTTCAAAAAAGTTTACTAGATCCAAGTTGTAGCCTGTAAAACTTGTTATCCGCAAAGTGGCGTTAAACTTTTTATAAAATGTATCGTCGCCTGAGTATTCTATCTCCAATTTTTTTATAAATTTTATTCTATGTTAATTTCTCTACGACATAATCCAAAAAAATTAACAACATTTTTAGTATTAACTTTTTAAATAATTGCAATTGTATAAAAATATTACAATGAAGAGTAATGCAATACAGAATGTTTAAACTGCTGTGCTGTACTGTAAAATTTAGAAAAATGAAAATAAAATACTCTGATTATGCGGCGATAAGATTGAAAGAAAAAAACTTTGTTTTCAAAATTTGTTTTACGTATATCATATAACTAACAAAAATATTATTCCTATAGCAAATTTATTATTTCTATAGATCAAAAATTACTTCCTTATAACCAGTAAGTAAAATAAATATATTACTTCTATCTTTTCTGTGATATGGAGTTTGCGTAATTTTGAAATTTTAATGTTAATTCATCGATATTTACAAATTTATCAAGTGTCATGTGCTGAATTTAGATTGGATTTGATAGCTTTGCATTAGAAATTCCAATCCATTTCAATCTTCGGGTACAAATAGTACATACAATTTTCCCTAACTTGGCACTAAAAATGAGAAATTCCCTGACTTCCAGATTTTCCAAACGAGTGAGAACCCTGAACTATGTACTATAAGAAGACGTGACTGGGATCTATGGACCAAATGCTATGTGTGTTTTTTTCACGGTTCTATCTTCAATTGGGTTGTGGGGTGGTTTATCTTTCGTTCTCCATCATAACTGATACATAGATTGGAGTAGACAGCGTGGCCAGGCAAAAATCGCGGTTTGTGGTGTGACACTGCTAATCTTGTATATTATATATATATTGATATGATATAAATAAAAAAATTAGAAAACACCCAATAATTGCTTTTCATGCTTATCAAAATGTAAGGTCATTTAATGTTGACTTGCTAAAAATCATATTAGAAAAACGAAATAAAACAAAAAGATTAATAGAAAACTGGTTGTATACATAGGTCAAAGTGAGCGTTCGTGACTCACTGGTCATGATTTAATAATATGAATTTTAAATTTACATTTGACCACCCGGAAAATATAAATTTTTCAGGGAAAACATCACGTTCTAATGTCCAAAGTAAAATCGATAACCTATTTTACAACGAAAAGTGCCTATTGTCTTGTGAGTTATACGATTTATTTATTGCAAATAAACGAACAATAATAATAATAATAATAATATTCTTGTACGAACACGATTCGTACATATCGAGTCGAGTCGTAGACAAAACAATCGAATGCACAGGTTCAACGTTTGAAGCAAGTTTGATTTTGTGCTCACCTGTTCGACAAAATTTTGGAAATATCAGTTCTCAGTTGCTCGCTCACCGAGCGAGTTTTAAGTTCGTACATAGTACCTATATTATAGTCCAGTACTCGGGTACCATATCAAATTTTGACAGCAAATCCAAGACAATTTTTTAAATTAATTTTCTAATTATACCGAATTTGACTATTTATCATGAAACAAAATTAGATATTCTGAGTTTTTTCAACTCTAAGAATAGGACAAGTTGCATATATGGGGTATTAGTCACAGCTGTAAGTAGCATACAAATAAACAAAATATAACACGGTAATGCTGGCAGTGGCCCAAGCAAAAAAATCAAATGAAGAAAAATAATACGTAAATAATAAAAATAATACGGTACTCACCTAAAAGAAGAATTGGCTCTCGATTGTCTTCGACCAAAGATGACAAAACGAGTAATAAAGGATGTGCTGATGTAACTCTTTCCTTATCACAAGTTCCATCATCATATATAACAACTTCTTTGTACGAACGTTTCTTTAACATATCTTTGCCTTCTCTTGTTGTGGCAAGGTCGGCAAGGGTTGCTTTACCTTGCTGCAATCTCCGTCGATTAAATCGATCCGAACAATTAATATTAATTGCTCCATTAATATGACTCATGTTGTACGAAATAAAAGGACGACAGTCGAGAATAAGGAAAGTCCTTGGTCCAGGTCTCGTCGTATCGAGCTTCGTCTTAAGTCCATCTGCGTCTAGTGTGCTCACCTTTTTCAAAATTAAAGCTCGCTGCAGTGTAGCACTTTCGGCACATGGACTTGTTGGAAGACTTATACTTGACGACTCCAGTTTGCAGCGTTTTGGTGGACTGAGGAAAAGATGTGTTGGTGTCGGTGGACCAGGTTCACTCAAGCTCCTATTCAAAGGCAACTTGAGGCCGTCTCGAGGCCTACCGCCTGATAGTTCGAGACACACTGCCGACATGACGTGTTCGTCACGTCACGTGCTATATCTGGAAGAGTTGCGAAAAATTGACATTAGTGCCAAGCTACTATTTTCTATTCACACGAATAAAAATCAAAATATAATATTGAGGTTAAAAATTAACTTCACTTTTTGCACAAACAAAAATTATTACTTTTCCAAAATTAGGTTACCATAACTTTAAACAGGAAAAATCAATGAAATTGAGTTATTCATGTTTAAAGTTTAAATTTCTTCGTTCGAACATTTTTACAACTTGTATCGTAAAATTTTTTATTGGATTATTTTCAAACTTGATAAATCGCCAACAGATATTTTTATTGATAACTTCTGCTAATGTATTTTACAAATTGGGTCAAAAACTTTAATGCACAAATTAGCATTCGTAACAAAAACTAGCTTAAATCAAATACGCACTAAAAAGTAAAATAATATAAAATTATCGTGTTTAACATGCGGAACGAATTTATGAAGTAATTCGATTTAAATTGAAAAATATATTCAAATATATAGTATGTTGTCATCAATATTGCTAATTTTTTATCTTGTGACAGTGACATAAAATGTATGAGCAATTTTTACGCATTTTATATTTTTTATCATTATGAAGGTTCGCGTGTAAAATTTAATAATAATCATGAGTCTGTCGTGGTTTGGAAGAGGGCGAAAATGTTTTCGCTACTATACTTGGCGTGCTTTCTCAAAACAAACTTTTTTATACGGCATAATAAATAGTCACATTAATTTAACTTTTACTTGCATTTCATGAAAAGCGCAAATTTAGACTAAAGTCTAAAGACCCAAAAAGATCTCAAAACTAGCTACCAATCATGAAATATTGGGAAATACTTTCTAATTTCTGTATAGTATGCAGTTTTATATCATGGCTCTAAAGTCAGAGTGGAACTTGACAGTCATTCAATTTTTTCGTTGACCCAAAGATAACCAAATTTAGCAAAGGAAGTCCCTAAATTAATAGGTTGACTGTTAGACCACTGCAGATAACATTTTTTGATGAAAAAATTAATAACAGCATGACAATGATGGGAAAGGGAAGAAAATGTCCTTAAAATTACAGGAAAAAAAATTCAAACCAATTCGAGATAAAAGGGATGTGACTCGTATGGGTGGAATGTGGTTTTCACGATTATCAGCGAAAATTAACCTCCAATCAAAAAAGTTGTATGGAGATGTTGTAGGCATTAAAAAGATCTACAACTTTTGTATACATCATTTTTTACATAATCTCACATTTTCCGGGAAAAACCGAAAAACCATGCTTTTTGTTTATAATTTTTTTCTCCCACACAATGATTTTTTTCCATCAAATTTAGAGAAAACTTACCTTTGTCTCAAAGAAGCAGTAAATTTTTTCGATAAAAATATTTTTTTACATTTTATATTGATTATAAAAACCGAAAAAATTACCCTTATACCTTAAAGCAAAAAATCTCATGTTAAAACAAAAGTCAATTGTTTTGAACTGAATAGGGGGGGGATTTGTTCGTTGAAATGTGCCAGAATACGCAAAAAACCGAAAATGCTAGATTTTCGAAATTCATTTTTTGTTTAACATTTGCAATTATTTAGAAAATTTACAATTTAAATCCTTGATAAAAGTGATATTTAATGTTACATTAACAAATGAAGTAATTGGAAATCATTGAAGAATATGTTGTTGCAAAAAATACGCAAAAATAATCACTTTTCTTTTAAAAAAAATGAATTTCAAAATCTAGTATTTTCAGTTTTTCAACACATTTTTCCATAGCAATGCAAATTGTTATGCAAATTGTTTCGTACACCATCTAAAAGTAGACAATTCAACAAACAAATCGCCCCCCCCCCCCTATTCAGTTCAAAACAATTGACTTTTAACATGAGATTTTTCGCTTTAAGATCAAGGTATTTTTGTCGGTTTTTAATCAATATAAAATGTAAAAATAAATATTTTTATTTAAAAAAAATTACAGTTTTTTTGGGACACAGAAAAGGAAGTCTCTTTTAAATTTTATTAAAAAAATCATTTTTGTGGAAGAAAAAAATTAAAAACGAAAAGCATAGTTTTTTCAATTTTTATCGGAAAATTTGCGGTGATATGAAAAATAAAAAATAATCTATAAATCAGGATCAAGGCAACTATAGATTCTTAGTTTAGAGTAGAAACTTTGTTCGTTCAGATTCTCAAACCCAATTCAACTATTAAAGTAGTATCAGAAAATTAAGAGAATTCTCACCATAAAGGAAGCCTTGACTCGCGAATTCTAAATTCCGAAGATTAATTTCATCAAATCGCGATTCGCGAATTAAATAAACGAAAAAACCGCAAATCAAAAAAAAATGGACTTACAAAAAAGTAATCTAACTGCGGCTTAGTCCTGCTACTAACATTTCTGCATATGTTATTACAATTTTGTTTGTAAACCTTCTTGTTCAATTTTGAAATTTAATTTGAAAAAATTAGAAAAATAAAAATGGAAAAACTTTTATCTGAAACAACGTAAATTATTTATACTTTAAGTACATTAGTTTATTTTTATTATATTTTAGTGAGATATGAAGTCAGCCGACATTTTTTGTACGGTAACATATTATCTAGAGTTAGAAAATTTACATTTCAAAAGTTAATTTTAATTTATTCATTAAACGAAATAATCAAATTAAAAAATTTTAAAAAAAGTAAAAATTCAAATAATCTAAATATAAAATGTGATAATTAAAAGCGAAAAGATTCTATTGTAAAGGTAATCATAATATTACACCATTTCCTGTTTTCAACGAAAAAATTGATTCAGCAATTTTATAAAAAACAGAATTACCTACAACTTTTTTTTATTAATGAAACGCAATTGTAATTATTTCTCGTATGAAACGATCAAGTAGTAATTGAATTACAACTTCAAATTAGATATGATATAGAAACTACTATGGAATTTGCTAAATTTTATAAAAATAAAATCGTTTCCAAATTTTTCAAAAATAGTATTAGAAATTCACTCATTCCATTCTAATACTACCAAATAGGAAGTTTATATTTAGTCGGCTCGTGGCTTTTTATTTGAGGATAGATTTTTCAAGATTTTCTTGTAGTATTTCCTAAGATTTTCTCTATTTCCTCGTACATTCTATTTCCTAAGATTTTCCCAGATTTCCCTTCACTTATACACCAGATTTCCACGCCGACTCTCCGTTCGGTCCCATCCCAACTGAAGAGCTACAGTAACTAATAATGAAATCCGGACACTCCTATGTTAACAATGTAAATGGCAGGTTTTGAAGACACTTTTTGTCATATAAAAATCGCTTTTACATTAGTCATTTCAATTTCTATACATATTTTATTCCTTCGCACCGTTTTCGAGTTACAGTGGCTCATTATGGGCCACTGTACGTTAAACACACAATAAGGAAGTGCGTTCTTCTTATGTTCTAAATATATTGCAATACCACATTATTATAATTTAGTTATGCGAAGGTTTTAGTAGATGCATAATCACTGCAGAGTAATTTTTTTCAAGTAATCTCGAAATCATTATAGTAGTACGGTTAAACCTTGTGCATGGTCCATTATATTATCTGCATGTATGTTCTCTAGGTCGAGGCTTCTGTTTTTGCGGTCGTTTCAGAAGAAGCTAAGCTTTCCTTTCCTTCTCTTATGAGACGCCGCTGTTTATATTACATCAGGGTTTTCAGGTACGCGAAACTGTTTCATTCCAAAATTTTATTATGATATTTTTTGAAAATTTAATAAAAACCGTAACCAGTTGAAAAAGTCTTTAAAAAAATATTTCCATTTTTCGAATTTTGGTTTTGTGTTATGAGTTATGACTCACAGTTAAAAACTTCATTTATCTGAAAGGTTTTAAGAATGACGTCACTGTATTAACCTCAAAGCATCAACAAAGGGTCATAAGTAACCCTAAGTACTATTCATGCATTTACATTACAGGAGGACGATATAATCCCCTTACAAACAAGTAATTGTTTCAGAAATCCTGTAGATTAAATCTTTAAAATATATTGTGATGACTTAATTATGTTGGTTGTTTTCGAAAACTACTGTGTCAATTAATTGAAATAAAATAATAAGTTTGTTTCGCCCTATATATGAGAAATCATGAAATATTCCACCGATAAAAAACTTTGAACTTATAAATTCGCTTATTCGAATTTGAAATCAAATTTTTCGTCGCTCTTTAACAGTCCGACCTTTAAAAACTTGATTTATATGAATATAATTGATAAACTAATAATTTGCAAGCAAATCAAAATCACTTAAACATATTTGTGAATTAATTTATCAGTTCGATTTAACATTATATAATTAATTTGCTGATAATGTTCTACAATAAATTAATCTACAGTGGCTCACAGAATTGATGGCACAGTCCTATGTTAGCAATATAATTTGTACCTTTTCAAGACTATTTTTGACACATACAGCAAAACTTTTTAGACAGTTTTCGTTGAAAATTTCATTGCATTCAATTTTGTTAATATACATTTTTCCATTTTGTCGCACCATTTCTAACTGACAGCGACTTAAACAAGACTCTGTAAAATACAAAAAATAATATCAACTGTATATCGAAACCGGTGCAACGAAATAAAAAAATTAATAGGAATTTTTTCTTATAAATTTCATTCCCTACATTTTTATTCATATACATTTTTCTATTTTATAGTTCCTGAAATACAGATAACAATAGTTTTTGAATTTTACAGAGCATTTTTTAAATCATTGGAAAAATGTATAAACAAACAAAATTGAAATTTGCAACAAAAATATCTAAAAAGTTTTGCTGTAAAAACGATTGTTATGAGCCAAAAATAGTCTTGAAAAGGTACAAATTGCATTGCTAACGTAGAACTGTGCCATCAATTCTGTGAGCCACTGTATATTTTTTTTTAAATTTGCGATTAGGCAAACCAAAACGAATAAAAGAAAATAAAAATTATCTCGATTTTTTAAATTATGTTTTAATTGAAAATCAAAATCGAAACATAAAATTAATTGAATATTTCTATTTGATTACGCGAACTAAATAACATAAATAAAATCAGCCTTTAATGATAAGATATGTAGTAAGATAATTAAAAGTACACGACGATTGCAGTGTAATGCAATTTTAATGTGACTTAAAAGCAAAGGCGTAGTTAAACAGTTTACAAATTTTTATTATATTTTCAAGGGGAGGGGGTTATTTATACTTTCAAATTTTAATGTTATAAAAAAATTTATCGATAAAATGTTTGTTTAGAAAAAATTAAATAATATTTAAAAGTCTTAAAGTATTTAATAGCATGTAATAATAAATATACATGTTCGGTATAATAATAAATATTAAAACTAAATTATCATGGAATACACCTGCACAAAAAGATGAGTATTCCGTGCTTATTCAATTAATCACCTCGAAAATTTTTACTATTTTTACGAGATTGCTAGGTACCACAAAAAAATAATAAAATAGCCCGACTGAAACATTGAACTGCTTAATCAAGACTTAATATAAGCTGAGTGTATTTTATTTTATCAACTCAAAATAATAAAATATTAGGTTTAGTAAGAATATATTTTTAACGTTTTTATACTACAAAATAGTCTAGTTTATTTAAAGTACAAAACTTATTCACAAAATTATTTGGCTCTCTTCCTTTCACCTTTTTAAATTATGAACAAAGTTGTTATATTTTAAAACAATGTAAACTTTCATATTTCAAAGCAAACGAGAATTGTTTTCTTTTCTCTGTAATGTTAAAAACTTTACTACCGCTGAAAAATTAAGTTTCAAAATTTCTGATGTGTAATAATAACAATTAGCACAACACTTCAGCATTTTTTGTGAAATAAAAATCGATTTTACAACAAAACATTTTATACATTTTTTGTTGCAAATTTCGTTGCCTTCAATTATTGTCATCTATATCTCGGAAATGGTGTGACTAAATAGAAATTGATTTTTATTTGATAAAAATGGCTTCAAAATGTACAATTTGCATTGCTAACATAGGAGTCCCTAGGTCTTTTGAGAGTAACGGTCAAATGATAAAAATCAAAAATTTCCTAACCACAATTATCTGTTGTATGGTGAGAATTTGTAAAATTATCCGCATAGGAAGTTACCTTCTCCGATGACCGATCCACCACAGATCAGGAAGTTTTACCGTAATTTTTATTTTATATACACAGTGTTCAAATAACTTTTGGATTAATTTTAATCTAAAAAGCAAAAACGTATTATATTTAGTGAAGTACCTTATCCACGGGACTTTATCTCGTACAAACAAAAAAGTTCTCTTCCTGCTCCCACGTTCAAATTTTCTCTTACTGTACGTTTCGACAACTTGTGACTATCAGCATAGTTGGACGAGCAAAGCTTGAAAATTTACGAAGCACTGATAAGCAATGTGATAATATACTGTTTCATTCAGCCCACCAGCACCCCCCAGGAAATACATATCAAAGATCAGTATTCAGATAAATGCGTCTACTGCATACAAAACGTCTAAAAATACATTTTCCCATTCAAAGAGATAAACATGGTTGATCCCGACTTTTTAACTTGAAGATAAAAAGAAAATAATTATTATAGGTACCTTTTAGTTCAATATACTTTACTACGGCAACTATCCAAATTATGTGGCCACCATTATTATCTATGGAATTACCAAAAAATGTTATAATCGATTGCGGTTTGAAAACACTATGAACCCAATCCGTTAGGAAAAAAGCAAAAAACACCTCATAGCTTCTCAGAATTTAAACCACCATTTTAAGGTTATTTTTCTTAAGTTTTAGTCATATATCCGGGTACTCTAATTTAAATAGAATTTCAACAAATAATAACTCGAAACCGTGTGAACGAAACATCGATAAGAAACAGCTAATCTATTGCCTCTCAGATACAATATTGCTGGAAAAAGTTCTAAGTTTAACTCTTGGATTACAAACAATTATCGTTGAGTTAGCTCTTTTAGAATGAGTCAGAATTTCCTAATATGCAATGACCAATGTGAAGAAAATTGGTACAAAAATTTATTGTGTAGACAATTTTTATGTTTATCAAACAATTGCTTCAATACAGCAACAATATATTGTTTTTGATTTTTAGTGATTTTAAAACTTACACAATGTTGAAATGCAATAATATCTGACAAAATACTTTCTTTTTTTTTCTTTATAATGAAAAAATTTTTTGTCAACCAAGGAAAAGTTTGAAATTTTGACGTGCAGCGCAATGGCGCCCGCCATCAAAATTGAGTTTATGGAGGAAGTTTTCCGCAAAAGAAGAAATCTTTTTAGAAATGTGAAAATAGAAAGTTATGAAAAAAATCAATAAAAAACAAACAGCTGAATCACTGGCACCAAACCTAAAATAAATTACCTTATGAACAAATATTAGCAACAAAGCGTTCTTTTACATATACACAAGGTGCACATAAAAGTGGATCGTAAAAATACAATATTTATAGAGGGAACTTTGAAGATGAATCACTTACTTTATCGTGTCCATATGTACTATGTATTTAATTGCCCGAATTGTTTTTACTACATTTGTTATTATGTTCCGTACGTCGAACCACACGAAAAAACAGGAAACCTTTACCACCGATACCATAGGATTTCGGATTTATTTACTGTTGTGGTATAAACACAAATTAGTAAAATTTTGAATATTTTTTTAAATTACGAATGCGCAAGCATTGGGCAAAAAAATTGCAAATTGGGGTTCATCTACTATAGAAACCTAGGAACTAGGATTTTTACAGGAATTAATGACGATAGTATTAAAATTATTGATTTTGAATGATAAATGGTTCCGAGCCTTTTTAAAAACCCGTGTAATTCTCGTCAAAAAAATTGAGTTATAGATTAAATTAATCTAAAAAATGTTAAAAACTTTCAAGTCATATTTTTGTTGTTTTTTTGAAAATCTAAAAAATTAACGCTCCTTTGGCTACAACTTTAGTTCCATAAATTTTTTACACCAAAAAGATTTTAATTTTATTTTAGTTTTCATTTTCTATCTGTAATAAATTTTTATTTTGTCGCCTTATATTTTTGTAATTGTTTGAATCTGCTAATGAATCAATTTCACAGAAAAAAAAATACATTCATTACTCCTAGTTATTAAAATGCGGTTATAAAATATAACAGAATTAAAAATTCTGTTTTTTTTTTAAATCAAAATTGATTTGCCAAATCAAAAAGTTTTTTTCCGTAAAACAGATTAGTTTTTCAAAAAGTTTGTAAAATTGTCTAACCAGAAGCACCAAATTTATCTTGTACAGTTGTACAAAAAATAAGTTTCTTGCCATTAACCGATAACTGGAAAGCCGTTAATTTTAGACAATAAAGGGTTTGAAGTTTATTTGTAGATAATTTCACGCTCCTTAAAAAACACTAAAAGCAGAAGTAGAAAAAAACGATTTGGCAATCGTATTCTTTAAATTATGTAACTTTCTCACGGGACAACAAAAAATAAGAAATCAATAATAGTTGTAGCTTGTGTTGGTACTATAATTATCTTTAAAATAGCGAAAATCCTTCAGAATCACAAAATAATGCCACAAAAATGAATTATTCATTAGAAATTAACTTAAAAAGTATAAAGAAATTTTAATAATTATTTTAGTTTTATAAAATTATAAATTTTCACAAAATATTTATTTTAATGTTTGTTATATTTTCCAAATATTTGTAGTTCTTCACTGTCACAAAGTGGAAAAATATATTTCTTCTAATTATTTTTGAATTAAATTTCTACTCAATTATTATCATTTACAGTAAAACTGTATGATTTTTGTAAAAATTGACAAATTATTTATTTTGAAAGTGATGATTGTCGACAAAATAAATGCAACATCGATAAATCTTTCAGCTGCACGTAAGTGTACGCAAAATTGCCGATTTTGAACTTAAAAATAAAAGTATTACATAATTATAAGTTCTCTCAGATCGTAGCCTCGAACATCTACCGCCTTGACATCTGATTGGTCCGACTTTAGTTGAAATTTGGAAAACCTGAAAAGCTTATTTGTACAGAACATAACAAGGCAGAGAATTTTTTGACGGCTAGAAGCTCAAATAACGGGTTATGAGCCCAAGTCGTTAACAGGCGATGTCATGGAAACGTGTAATTTACATTGTCATTGTGAACATAGGAGCATCCGGATTTCATTATGAATCACTGTATATATTTTGCAATAACTTGGTTATTTTTCAGAAATGCCCCCCCCCCAAATTAGGAATATGACCGTTCCTCTACGTTAAACATTTATCTCGAAGTTATAGTTACGCTATTCTCAATTGCTACGTCGAGATAAACTTGTCCACCAGAGGGAGTACAAAAGCCATCTATCACTTGGAATAGTACGTAAAGTATTGTTCAGTCTTTTTCTCTAAAAGTTTTTAAAAGGAATTTTAGAAGTTTTAAATGTATGGTGGTATACGTAATATGTTTATAAAACTTCTAAAACTGTTTGTAAACATTCGTTAAACTAATGTTAGTTAAATGCTAGTATAAAACTGGTCCCCGTAAAGACCAGAAGAGTAAATGTCAATTCGGGAGGTCTGGGGGGGGGGGGGGGGGGGGGAGGTTGTTCACCTTCCAGTGTACCTTTTGCTCTTTATTGTATCAGAAGAAGAATCAGGCCAGAAGAAAAGTTTATTTCTTATACAAATCTACAACGCAAGTCATAGTGACCTGAAATTTTGCAAAGGGTTAATTTTTCAGAGTGTAGAGGTGTAGACCCAGTTTTAAGGGGCCAACTTCAGGAATCGAAAATCTACTTGATTCATTCGGTGAACAACTACGCCGGAGATTTTTATAAAATTTAGACTTTCGAAATTATTATTAGAATTTAACATTTCGATATTGTATCGACAACCACACGTCAAACCAGTGTAGTGGCTTGACGTGTTTGGTGGTTGGGTTCCAGAGCGAAAATTTGTGAATTTAAGAATCGGTTATATTTAAATGAATATGGGCAATTACAAATCATCAAGGTCAAAAAAACGGAAAAAAAATTGTATGTACAATGAAAAAAGTTCTTAAAGATTTAAAAAAATATGTAAATACATTTGGTGGATGATAATTCAATTTATCGAGCGTAAAAATTGTCGCTACTGTAATAATCTACATATTATTCATCCTTAATTGATTCAACAATTAGCAGTTTTAAAGTTTACGCCAAGTATGCGAATTATGAAATACTACATATAATTTTTTCAAAGTGAAGAACCTTGCCCGATTGCAAATTAGAAAACGAGTTGTGCAAATATCTAAATTTTAAAAAATGTAATTGATTTATTAATGAATCGCTCATTAATGTCTCGTAATATACCTTATTAAATGACTCATAACATACAATATTTAATATTTTAAAATTTTGATTAACCCATTTGTAAGATAATTAACAGTTTAATTTATTATAATTCGTGGAGTTTTGTCAGTTTGAATTGATATAAAGATCCATTATCAAACAATTTGATAAAAATTCAAATTTTTGGAAAGTTAACCAAGTGCAGTATTGATTTTGAAAATATGTACATAAATGTAAAGGTATGTGCGATGTGGTATAAAAGTTTTGAAAAATGATAATACCTAATACCTATGCAAAATTACGTAAAGGATAAAAGACGTTAAGAAAAGAAAATAATTTAAAAATCTTACCAATAATTTAAAATCCAAAAATTGCAAAAATATAATTTTGAGTAGCAAGTGCAAATTTAGCTGGTTATCGGTATTTGGGACCAATATTTACATTCATTAGGTGAACACTTGCACTTACACAGATTTACACCGATAAGAACATTTTTGAAAAACACTAAAACTAATTAACATTGTGCAAGGGTGTCGTATGATTTTTGCGACAAGCCATACGGAACATCTTTGATTTTACGCAATTAATTTAACGCGCGTTTTCGTCTTGTACAGTAGTTGAACAAGATCCACACATATCGCAAACGATGACGACTAAAAAGCTTTTAAAATGAGTCATACGCACTCTGATCATTCAGTTGGTACCCCCATCGATACCTCCAGTATTTTTAGTATACCGCTATGGCATATTCTGGTTCGAGCTCGGCGCATGAGCAAAGCTAACCTTAAAGGAAATAACCGCGATGACTAATACTAGGATATCATTGAATGCGGGTCATAACGTTTTAATTATAACTTCTCAATATAACAAGCAAGGAAATTTTCCTCGCACTTAAAAAGTAACCTCCAAATTAAATGTCAAAGAAATGCTATCAACATAAACAAACATAGTCATTGTATTGATTGATAAACAAAAAACAAACGTAGTCTCTCTAGCATTCGGATCAATTCACCTTTCTCATTGCCCTACAATCATCATCTGTTTTACAATATAGAAATGCAACCCGCTCCCCGCGCGAGTATTTTGAGAACATGATTCATCACTCGATATTTCAATATTCTAAATTCAAATTTATATTATCTAAAGATAGCCCTAGGAAAATCTTTAATAGGCTGTTTTTGTTTTTTTTTAATCGAAAATCACTTCTAAACACTTAAACTTATAAAATTGTTTATCATACGATTTATATTTATCAACCTACTTAATAACAGTGTAATAACACAATAATTAATTGCAGATAAGATAACATTTGAATTATAAAAAAATTAAATGGCGTTTTAATTTCATTTTTCCATCATTAAAATTTAAATTATCGCGCTTTCGACACTTGCATTTCATTGGCCATTCAAACGCCGCCTTACCTATACTTTTCTATTCTCTTTCTCTATATATATATGAATTTACAATCAATATTTATTATTTATTTGTGAATCTTTTTAATTTATACAAATTACAGTTACCATAAAATTTAAATCAATACATGTGACCTACATTATTCTTTTTATCATAATTTTAAAATAACGAATAGTGGGAATTCTTCTACTTTTTAATTTTATAAACATAGTACGTAAATAGGTAATTACGCAAAATATTGATAATTTATGCAAACAATTATACTACTAGGTGATGATTCTTTTAAGTACCCACAAAACATTATTATTATTTTTTAACAACCAGATAAAACCAAACATTGTCGTTGTGCCAATTTTCACTTTTTTCTTTTTTAGTTTAGCAACGTCAACAGTTTTATTGTAGAACGTTATATACTGAACCCTACCCTGTAACTTTTGGCAAAATTTTGTAATTATTTCCATTTACTCCACCAAATAACCAAGTGTGTATTTTATCATGCATCTATCATTTTAAATCATGCAGGCTGGATTATGTTGCTGTTTATACAAAACACAAATTTTGGATTTTTATATTTTTAAAGAAAAATAAATTATTCTAAAAACTACAAAATTACCAAATCGGCAGCGATACTTTGTGTTATACTCGTACATCAAATTTTTGAGAATACCAAATAGTATAAAAATACGTAATAATATATTACTTATTTCGATATATATTGAAATGCCGCTATCGAGGGTCAAGACCTTTTTTAGAGTGAAAAATAAAAAATTAAAATGTTTTAAAAGAAAACGTTTTATTTAAAATTTAAAAGAATGCACTAAAAAGCAAAAAATAAAATAAATTTTTAAATAAGAACAAACAAAGCTCCTTAAACACATCTACATATGGGGTTGTCCTTTAATCACGTGAGGTTCTAACAGGGGGAGTGGGGGTTAGAATAACATGCGACCACGTGAAATCCCGAGCGAGCAAATTTATGCCTAAAAAGCAACATAACAACAATATTTAACTCTCAGCTAGCTTCCGGCACTGGACTTTGTGACGTCACTCGTCGCCCCGCTGCCCGCGGCCTTCTGTCTCGCCGTTTCTACTTGAAGAAAATTTTCAAAAAAAATACACGTGATATTGGGAAGGGGGGGGTACGGGTAGCCTAAAACCTCACGATGTATCACCAAAGGGGGGGGGGGTTAAAAAAATGGCATAAAAAACCTCACGTGATTATAGGACGGCCCCTATAATATATAAAGAATTATTTTATTTTTTACTTTTTAGTGCACTTTTTTTAATTTTAAATAAAAGGTTCTTTTTTAGAAATTATAAATTTTTTAGTCTTTTTTAAAGTTTATTTTAGGTTGTAATTTATAGCTACCGATACCACGGTGCTACAGGGCCGTAGCTAGGGGGGGGGGCGTCGTGGGGCAATGCTCTACCTTAAAATCCCAATGCCATACCCGGTATTGGTCTTATTAGCTTTTAATTTAGACTTCTGCCCTATTTGTAACCACCGCTGCCCTACCTTAAATTCGACTCTAGCTACGGCCCTGCGGTGCTACACATTAATCGAGTTCATAACTAATCTAGTTCCCAAACTAGCCCTTATTTGTCCAAGTGCATTTTTTTAGCATTTTGTCTTAACATTTCTGCTTGTAGTGAAATTTCAAACTCTGAATTTTTTGAACATAATACCATCATAAATGTAGCTGGGCGCATGTAAATTGCGTCCCGCGGTCACTATTTTTTGAAGGATTTTAAAGTGGTCAAAAAAGGTACGGGTAAATTGCGTCCCGAACCCTAATGAGATTAGCGGTAATCTCTAATACAAATCCCAACAATTTACCTGGGGTATCAGGAAAACATAGGACGCAAAAACAGGGCGTCTTTACGTGGAGACCGAGGTGGGGTAATGCGTTTTGAAATGCAAAATAAAACACTTTTCTCTCTTTTTTACAGTCAATTTTGCTAAAGAAAAATCATAAACTAACACTAACCTACATAACTGATGTACAGTGGGCCAAGAAAGTCTCCGTACGATCTCATATTTTCCTATATTATCAATGTAAATTGCATCGTACGGAGACTTTCTTCCAACATATAAAGACCGATTTTTCAGCAAAATTTCTTAGATATTTTTTGTTGAAAATTTAATTACCTTCATTTTTGTTTATATACATTTTTGTATTTTGTCGGGCCGTTTCCGAGATATATTGACTTTAAAAAAACTTGGTAAAAATTTTATTAAAACTCCCATAAGAACAATGTTAAATTTTTTGAAATTTTTACCGAGTTTGGGGCCGAGCAGGGCCGAGTTGAAGAAGAATAAGCTTATTATAACTACAGTAGAAACTCCATCATTCGACACTCCCATATTGGACAATTCCGAGAATTTCTCATGCTAATGGACATGTAATTATGAGCTTATGACGCACAAGTTGTGAGCTTATCAAAATCAACGACTGGATTTCAGAACGTAGGCAGACAGATTGATTACCTACATTATAATGCTTACATGATAATAGCAATGTAACGTAAAATAAAGGGTAATTTAAATTTGAAAAAGATGTTATTCGAAATATATAAAAATAAAATATTTACATTCTAATCGTATAATAGTTATGTTATTTTCGTAATGCGTATCATCACAATTTTGTCATTTAATTTATAAAATTTATTCGTAAAATATAAAATTATTTTAAAGTTTATATTACCTATGCTAGTATCTAATAACATTTTTGCAAAATAATTCTTTTTACAAAATTTGTATATTTAAATTACACCTTCAAGTTTGCTGGGTAAGGCATAGTGGAAATAAATTCTTATCGTAATTAAGAATAACATGATATGTTTATATCATATAAAGATATTAATTTCAATTCCCTATTCGACAAATTCTATGTTTGGACAGGAAATGGGTCCCGTTTATGTCGAATTATGGAGTTTCTACTGTAATTCCAAAAATAAAGATATTTATAGAATAATTGTCAAACGAAAAACTATCAATTAAAAATTATAAAGCTCAACAAGCTTTAACGTATTATTAATTGCGATTTTAATCTCATCGCCGATTTTTCCATATTTTACATGGCATTTATCAAGCGAGTACCCAGAAATTTCAGTTTTCAAAAAAAGTAATTTTAAGTATGGATATCGAAGTATGAATGATTCATATTTGATAACCTGTTGTTATTGTTAAAATACTGCTTAATTTGCAATCTGGATCTTTCTAGAAATCTATAGAAGTTCCTAGAAGGATGTATATTTCGATGTAAATAGCAAAATGATTTGCTGTGAAGTCAGTTGGAGAAGCAGCGTAGATGACTAGTCCCCGGAATCGCTTGGTAGTCTGAAGGTACCAGGTTCGAATTCCAAGGCCATAGATAATAAAGATATTTCTATCATCTATGCCCAAGGCGGCGGACGAAAATTTATATGTATGAGTCGAGGATTGCAGAGACACCTTCAGGGGAAGGTTTAAGACTCGCAATCAATTGCAGCTCTAGCGGCGTTCGAGACAAAATATTCCGAACTAGATCAAAGACAAGCCCTAGATGGCACTACCTTGGGTACGATCCCATTTAAATACTAGAAAAGACTACACCTTTTGCAACTATAATTCAGAAATGATCAACTACTATTAAGAAAACGTCAGTTGCAATTCAGATTTGTTAACTGATATTCAGAAATCGTGAATTGTAATTCAAATTTGTCAAATGATATTCAGAAACCGTCAAATAATATTCAGAAAAAGTCAAATGAAAATCTGAAAACGTCAAATCTGTGGCTTATGTTTTTTATCTCTTATCTATAAAGATTGAAATTTTATTTTAGGCAAACTAATGCTATACAAGTAAATAGAAAACAACTTGATAAGTAATCAGTAAAATGAACGATATGCCATTCGGTCGCTAAGTTATTTGCTGCAATTTGAATTAACATATTGTTGTGACATAATTTATGCTATATTTTTTATTTTTTCTATAATATGAATGAATAATTTAAAAAGAATTAAAATATTGTTTATCTTAAGCCCTTTCATTTAAAAAATTAAATTTCATTTAATGGTTTCTGAATTTCATTTGACGGTTTCCGAATTACAATTGAAGATTTCTGAATATCAACTGACGATTTCTGAATTATAATTGACGATTTCTGAATATCAACTGGCAAATCTGAATTACAGTTCACGATTTCTGAATTACTGGTGGAAAAGGTGTAGTATATGTAGATATCGGAGTATACGGCAGATCCCAAGCCCACCCAGACAAAGTGGTATAACAACGCCAGCGAAATTCCAACGAATTTCATTGCCAACATTCCATCACTGATCACCAGACGACCAATTCAAGAAGATCAAAGTGCCTCAGGCACTCTATGCTTCGCATGCCATTCAGCTACGCTACGGCAGAGCAGTGGTATCCCTTCTAAGGTACATGATGATGATGAATGTGAAGTCTGTGAAGTGATGAAATAGGGAATGTTCAACTCCCAATATTTCCGCTATGACTCACGCGTACCACCAATTAGGAAAAATTCACAAGTGACACTTTTATTATCCCACTTAATTTTAAAATCCAAGCGAATACCGAAATCGACAAAATTATCAGCACTTTTAAGGAAAAATTAACAGAAGTTGATAATAACGATACTAAAGAAACCTACCTATCTATCACTCAAACTCACCTTACCTCCAATGCCATTATCCAACCATCAAAATCCAATTGCTTGGATTGCAATCCAATTGATTACAGAGAAAACGCCTTCCAACATTACTCGCCAAAATTCTAAAAAACTTTAGAACATCACCAAAGCTGTCAAAGCCAAATATTACCGCACCCCAATACCGCTAAAGTACCAAAGACCCAAAAGTACCAATCAATTCAACGCTATAGTCAGCACTTAGAAAATCATATAAAATTAAAAGCAACAAATCTCTTCAATAAAAATTAATTGTAGAAAAATCGATAGTAAAAAAAATAATATCGTTCTTCGATTAATCGATCATTATTTCCAACCCTAATGTTGATTACCCCCTCTCTAGAATTGGGGTTTAGATCAGCGCTTGCCCAACCTTCACAGTAGATCAAAAGTTGAACTGTTTCTAGCGAGTTCTTGATAAAATGTAATTTTTGTACAAGTGCCACTTTTTGGTTCGCATTGGCGTTCGTAAAGTGTCACTTTCACGCTCTAGATCAGCGCAATAATAATGATAAGGGGATTAAGTAAAACAATAATTAAAAAGATTTAAGTTAGTAGTATTAATTTTGATTGGCAAGTACACATCGGTTTTCCAAACGGAACTTATGGTCATATTGCACTGCGCAAAAACAGTCCAAGATAAATGTATCTGTAATAAAAACATTCAGATAGCAGAGCGGCACTTGTGAGTTGCATGGTCACAACTTATATATCATTTCTCTTTCGTGAGTGGAAGGGCATCAAGGTAACGAGGGTAACGTAAAAGCGGACGAGCTGGCAAGAAACGGTTCCAACAGCTTTTCTTGCGATCCGGAGCCGATGATTGTACCAGCTGTCAAAATTATCGATACCCTCCTTAAACAACACATCCTAAAGCTGCACTCCAGCAAATGGTCAAAAGATACTGAATGCAGACAAGTAAGAGCAGTGATTAAAATACCCTCTAGTAAACATTCAAAATACTTGAAGCTGTCCAAAGTCAATCTACAGGCAATTGCAGGGATCTTAACTCGACAGCAGGGCTGGCATCTTTTAGATTTGCCGTGTGGTGCTCACATAATATTATGTGATGTGAAATACAATTTTTTTAAGTGTTTTCTTTTCCTAATTATTTACTGTTTTGTAATTTCCCGTGTGGTGCTTAAAATCCGTAGTGGTGCTCGAGTACTCAAGCAACTCAACTGTTGCCGGCCCTGCTGGACAGTGAACTGAACAAACACTTCAACCTTCAACACACTAGAGTGACGGCGCTAGGGATGCACCAGGGTGCCTTTTCTGTTGATTGGAGTGCCCACCCAAATTTTTTAGTTGCTTATTTCAATAATGTATTTTTTTGAGTTTATTTATAAATTTTGTGTGCTCCTGCTACTTATTTTAAAAATGCTTGAGCCGTCGCTGACACTCTAGGACTTCTAAATAACCTCAGATGTCGGGGATGCAACAGAGCAGACGAAACAGCGGAACATGTGTTTTGTCATTGTCCGTCGATAGGGTCAACAAAAGGTGCGATGCTAGGGGATTTTTAGCCTGACATGGCCAGAATCAGCGACACTCCACCTGGGAAGGTGACACTTCATCCTGGAGACAGGATGGGAAGCTGCTGCGTCGAAGGTAGTACAATGGGCCCGATTCTAGTGGCCTAAGTGCGCATAGAGATACCTCCCTGCCCTCCTACCTAAAATCCAGATTTTAGTACTTCGTACACTACATTTTATTGGTTCAGAAATTTCAAAAAGTTTCTGCACTGTACATAATGTTCAACTAGGGGGAGGGGTTTAGTGCCTCGAAAATTAATTGATGAAAGCCAAAGCCAGTGTTGTTTGGTTCTGGATTGGACCATGAAAGACGTTTGAAAAAAAATATGAAGCCTAGTTGAGCTTATGTTTTGCACCCTCCTTTTGCTTGGACAAGAAAACTTATATGTGCCCCGAGCGTAAAATGAGTTTTTGGTGTTCGCTGTGATTGGAGACCTCGCCTTTGGTTCACATATATTGGCAACTTCAAAAACGTCGATGCGTGCCATCAGTGTTCCAAATTGCTAAGATTATCATCAATTTCTTGTATCATTTTTTTTACAATATTACAAAAAATTTACTTTGTTTTTGATAAAGTAGTCTGAGTATCACTTTTTTGGTTCCAAAATTTCAGAAAGTTTCTGCATTCTTCCTTACGCTAAAACAAGAAACGTTCGTTGCCATGATTGTAAAGGGTGTTTCAATAAGAGTGCACAATTTAAATTTTGCTCCATTTTTTTATTTTGCAAGTTCAGCTCTGAAATTTTACATTTGTCATCTATGTTTGTTCCGATTATTAAAAATGGAGCACTACACAAAGGAAAATCGTGTTATCATTATGAAAATTCATCACGCTGAAACTCCTCCAAACTTCACTGAATTTTCGATCATGAAAGTGTAATAAATGAGTCAACGATTTGAAGAGTGATCAATAAATTTAAGGAAACTGGGTTGATTGTGGTCAATAAGTCTTCTGTGGGTCGGTATACCTGCTGATTTCTCGAAAACATTGCTGCTGTAGACTAGAGTTGAAAATGAGCTAAAGTGTGCTTAACTGTGGATGGCATTCGTTACCGAAACATGATAATGAAGGTCTTGTGGCCTCAACTGGATGGGTATGGATCTGAACGACATGTGGTTTCAGCAAAACGGTGCCACCTGCCACACCGGACATGAAACAATCAATTTACTGAAACAACGATTTCCAAACCAAATCATCTCCCGAAATTCTGACGTCAACTGCCCACCAAGATCGTGCAATTTTTTTCTTTGGGGTTTGGGAAATCTCAGGTCTATGTGAATAAACCACAAACAATTCGTGAGCTTTATCAAGAGATAGAGCCATATCTTTGCCAAAATGTCATCGAAAATTTCATGAAAAGAGTAAGAGCCGGTGTTTTGAGCCTTCGGGAGCAATTTATCATATATTTTATTCCATGCATAATCGGAACATGTCTACTTTAGAATGAAATAAAAAAAATTTCATTGTCCACTCTTATTGAAACACCATTTACAATACCATTGGTACATAATTGACTAATTTGTTTGAAATTAAACTTGTTATTTTTTCTTCAAACGTAAAATAAGATTAAATCTAATAATTATTATTTTGACTATCACCAAAAGTAAAACAATAAAGATATTTTAGTGAAGTTAGGAGTAAATTTTCAAGTTTTTGTAGCAAATGACTCTAAATATTACTTTGAATAAAACACGTTTATTATCCTGTAGACATAGTAAAAGTAAAATTAGTAAATTTAATTAACACTCTTTTACTGCAGGCGAGAAGCGGCACTAATGTAGTATTTTAGTGCAGCTTGTCGCATGCCACAAAGTAAAATGATAGCTTTCACAAAATAAAATTTTGAAAATAATATAAATAAAATATAAATTCTCTTATTCTAAAAGATTATGTCTGAATTGCGCTTATGTTTGGTTTAAAAGAAGACTGTCACTACTTCAAAATGATCAAGTTTTATACATATTATAAAAGCAGAAATTTGTCATTATTTATTGAAAAATAGTTAAAACTCCTAGTGGTCTATTAATATTAAATTAATTATATTTAAGTGATGGCTAATTCTTGATGAAATTAATTAATAAAAAGTAAATCTTAAAAATTAACTTGTAAGTTGCGACAGTTGTCTTCATAACCAAAGATATATGTGCAGATTATAATATTTGAATAAATAATACACTTTTATCCAGTTATTATGGACACTCCCAAGGAGTTACTGTGGTAACTCATTTTAACCTGTTTTACAGGACAGGGATTTTAAAGTTTTGAAATATACATACATACATACATACATAGGAAATACAACTTTTCTCTACCGATTATCTCTGGAATTATTGGTCGTAAGGTAACGTATTTTACCAAAAATAAAAGTTTTTTATCTCAGGATTACAGCAAGTCATAACTCAAAATGCTAGTAACTCCAGTTACGGCGGTGTTCCTTGGGGGTATCGATATGGTAATATGACCTTATTGCTGTTAAAAATGTTCTAACAATTGTTCATTGCATTATTTGCACACATTTTATCTAAATGTGTGATTTATTTGTTTCTTTAAAAAATCATGTTCCAAAGTACAAAATTTAGAAACTCCCTAATGTAATATAAAAGTTATTTACAAAATAAATATATTGTTCTATTCCACTTGACCATAGTACTTTGTATAACCTGCTCTGATGACTAATATTTTGAAGTATACAGGAAATTTCCTTTTTAATTTTTATTGACAATCAAAATTTTTTGTTTGAGAACTAAGAATTAAAAATTTATATTTACAGTTGGAATATAAAACAGGAGAGATAGTAAGAACTTAGTCAATAACAATAAAATAAACAATTACAAATACCCAAGGAATCATATATTTATTTGAATAAACACATAAATTTAAAAAATTAAAATTGTATTTGAAATTACTGTATTATTCTTAAAATACAACATTGCGTTAGTTTTTGTACACTTTTATATAAAAAGCAAGATTTGCTCTTGTTACACAATCGTAATAAAAAAATTATAAAAATAAACTGTTTGGTTTAAGGACATTTCATTTTCGGACAATTCGCTTCCACTTCTGGTTTGTTACTAAAGGAAAGTTGAAAAACAATAACTAATGGCAAACTGAAAATTAATTAAGAAATACAAATTTCAGTAATCAAATAATGGAAAAATTATGTAAATTTTTCGGAAACAAAATGTCCAGTAACGAAATGTCTGGTCACCATTATAGGTAAGTACAGCATTTCCAAACTGCAAAATTACACACTTAGATTTTGTATTTTTCGATGCTGCTTAACCTGATAGGAAATATTTGACCATATATTTTCAGCCAAATTAGTGTGCATTTTATTTAAAATATTTGATCAAGAAAATAATACATTAACTAAATATTGATAATTTTGAATGATTACAAAGTTTATTTTTATAATAATAAAAAAGCAAGGTGCTGTGATAGTTGACCCATATAAAAAAATATATTTAGGAATTTTTATGTCGACTCATTGGAAATATCGAGTCAGCAAGATATAAAGAAAATAGTAACTGACAAAATAGTTAACAAATTTACCCTGTAAATAAAAATCTAAAATTTATAACGAAAAATTTAAGAATTTCAATTATTATACATTATTTACAGTACATTCATATCACATTATCTATTTCTATTTGTTAATATTAAAGTAGTTATTGGGTGTCAAATTTAAAAATTGTAGTTTTGTAAAGAATATTAAATTTATAACTAATGTATTTGGTATTTGAGACACAAGTGAGAGACTTGTACATACTCGACTTAAAGAGGCACAAAGATAAATATAATCAATAAATAGCACTTGTGGAGTATGAAATTATGATATAGAAATTATATTTAATGAATCGTTAACGCTTTGAAGGTGGAACTAAATGATCTGGTAATTCTGAAGGTAAATCATTACCATCAATTTTGATACTAATTAAATGCATTGCTAATGCAAATTCATCTGAATCCAACATTCCATCTTTATCTACATCTGCCAGTTTCCATATTTTTCCCAATACTGAGTTAGGTAATTTCGACTTCACCATTTCCGATTTTGCAGCTGAAAAAATACAATTAAATTAGACAAACTCAAAAATTAGACTCACTAGAAGTGTACTGTGTTCCAGTTAGCCGTTAACTGCGTTTTTGTTTCATATTAAATATTCTAGCTGAATGTATGCTTGTATTGATTTTCATTCAAATCAATATATTATTCGTATTATTTACAAAAATAAAACTTTCTAGTTTTATAAAATAAACTAGTAAAAAGAAATAAATATGCAAAAAAAGAGGCAAAATAAAAATTGAGTGCAGTATCTGTGAAGTTAACTAAATAAAGCTTTAAAGCAGAAAAAAATTTGAATTCCCCAAGAACTTTCCAGTGGGTTCTGGGAAGAATTTCAAAATGTCCATGTAGAACTAATTTCAGATAATCAAAGAATTGATTTTCGATGCTATTTTGAATGAAGATTACAATATTATACAGTCGAGTCTAGCAATAGCAATTATTCTATAAAACTTTATAATATCGTAGGATTTTATGAGGAGTGTGTGGGGCTGGTTTAGATTGTGAAAATGATTGATTTTTTATTTTGAAAATCACTTAACATTTATATGTGAAACTTTATTGATTAAAATGTTCTCAATAAAAATTGAGGTTTATGTAGTATTTATAAGGGAGAGTAGTACAAGGTGTAAGGATGTACTAACAATAAATGAGAGAAATTAACAACTTTTATAACTTTCCTCATAATTTTATCAACTGGCAGTCAATTATTAACATTAATTTATCTATGACATTTTAGATTTTTTAAGGAAACATTTTTTAGAGGCAAAAAATCATATTTTGTCTCACTCAGTACTGCTTTCCCTAAAATACTATAGGAATTAGGGTACCAACTTACTGATTGTATGTAAAATTTAAATTTTTCAAATCGAATGACAAAAAATTTATCTAATAAAATTTATGAAACACCATATCAATAAAATTTGCGATAAATGAAAATATCAAATATTTACACTAGCAATTTATTCCACTAGCTTTCATTTTGTAGAAATAAAAGTTTAAAATTGATACGCCTTAATAAAGAAAGTGCACACTCCTGTTCATTTATATCAATTTGTTAAAAACAAAAATCATAATCTGATTAACGTGTATCTTGTTTGACCTAAATTCTGATCACGTTTGTCCAAATTACGTAACATCCAATTATTAAAGGGGACCCGATAATATAAATTTAACTAAATGATCAGTATTTTTTATACATTAAAATTTTCTAAATTTGGTCTTCTTAGATAATTTTTAATTTTAAACCGACATGACCCAATGATAAAAGTCGTAATTTAATACAAATTAGTCAAAATGATTTTGGGATGCAAATTTTAAAAAAAGATAATGTATCTCTGTATTATGTTGATATGGAATAATTAAAAAAAATTCTTTGATTAACTTTTATTTTCTATATTGTTGCTTTAGGTATTAGGATTCTTCATATCTCTCTCACCTAAACAATAACTAAAGAAAAATTTTTTTAAATGTCCCAGATTTGCTTGTAGAACATACAAAATGTTTCTGTTTCTTATAATTATTGCAGCGTTTTGAGAGAAAGATCGCGGAGTATATTTTATTTTCGAGTTTTTATATTGTTTTCAATAATCAAAATAATAAAAAATGATAAAAATTTGGAAAATAACATTAATAAAACTTCATGCTACTTTTATAAGTATTCTCTAAAAAATTAGCCAATTTAGATGTATGATTATTGTTTATAGATATTTAATCGTCTTTTAAAACTGCCATTGAACTATTAAAAATGATCCATCAAATAGTTTACTCAGGGTAGATAGCCAGTTTATTTAATCATTGTAACTTAATTTTGCACAATGAAATAACCTTCATGTTAGGTTGATTTTCAAAATAACAATTGATTTAATAAAATTTCATTCGATACCACAAAATCTGATCTTCATTACAATTAAACTAAGAGTTTCATTGATTTAATTCTATCGACTGAGCTATATAATTTCATATTGACGTCTATTACTGATCGAAAAAATTTATCATACATTTCACTCAACCAGTAAGTATCATATCAAATGATATGATCAATCAATCAATCAATTGATATGATATCTGACTCAATTTCACTTAATTTTGTCAATAGATATGCAAAGATTTGGTTCCAATTTAGGCGAAAAGTTAAAAAAATAAAAACTTACCGGCTCCTGTAACTTTGCCATCTGATGGAGATAGACCCTCAAACATTTTGTCATATTGTGGTCTATACTTATTGACAATCCAGTCGACTTCTCCATAACCGGCATCAATACCCTCGCCTCGTTTGTAACCAAAAGGCGAAACGGTGTCTTCCACTCCTTCAAATGCACCCCCTTTAATGATGGTCTCCGAAGCAGCATGATTAACCTCCTCTTGAGGAAGTTTAGACATAAGTGCTGAGATATCATCAGCCAACATGCGATCGACAATTTCTAATAATTTTGGTTTAATGGGATGAAATTTAGTAAAATCTTGATTCTGCAAGTTGTCTTGCATTTTCTTAATATCGGGGAAATCTCCTAACGAAATTTGGTGATCCCTTTGTAATTTTTCATAAATTTGACCCAAATTCTTAATCAGTTCTTTCTTTTTCGAGTCTTTTCCAAACATGGACGGCATATCTTTACGCAATTCGGCAATAATATAAGCATGGACTTTAGCCAAACGGGCCCTCTTAATTAGATCGTTTAACTTACGTAAAGCAGCATTGCGAGGCAAAGATTGTAAATCCTTAAATAAATCCTGTTCTTCGTCTTCAAACAGTCTTCTATTAACATCATACCTTAGAGGTTGATCCCAAAACGATCCGATATAAACGCGGGCAACTTCTGGGGTTTGCAGAACTTTACCTAAAGACCACATAAGAGCACCGTAAACCCTCATCAATTGTTGGTGATCAATCATATCGGCTTTGTTTAATACAATACGAATTTTGTCATCGTGCCCCCGTAGAGCTTCAATAGATCTTCGAAATTCGTCGGAAATGTCCAATTTATGAGCATCAAATAATAGTATAATTCTGTCAACTCTTTCGGCAAACCATTCGAGAACCCCAGTGAAATCGTAACCACGATCAACGCGTTGTTTCTCTCCTGATAAAATTCCAGGAGTGTCAACTATGGAAATATTTTGCAGTACAGGTGAAGGCACCAAGGAACATTGTAAACGATTAAGAAATGCATTTCCAAATTTAGATAATGGACGAAATTGCTTCTTAGGATCCACAACTAATGCATTACCAGGAATCATACCTTCTTTTTCATCGTACATCACAGCAATGAAGCGATCGGTTGTAGGCTCAGGACCAATACGAATGCCAGGAAAGTCGCGTTCCAGTAAATACTTAATAAATGTAGTTTTACCTGTTGAATATTGGCCAACTAACAATATCATCGGTTTGGCATCAAAATCAGAATCTTCAAGTTGGGGCGAGTGAAAGTCATGGAATTGGTGGTGTAATTCTAAGGGCAATAATTTGTTTTTGTAGATATTTTTGAGCCCTTGAACTACACTTTCGTACACTTCTTCTTTGCTGCTGCTTTTATTTAACCAACTGAACATTTTGAATTATTTTTTAACCTGAAAACTGACACATGAACACCCCAACACGTAATCGATGTCAATGTGGAGCTTATGACTGATAAATAACTGGGAGTTGTTCAATTGTCATATTCTGATCTATTCATTACTCATGTTTATACTTTTATTAGTTAGGCAACACAGATAACTTCAAGCACTGATTATTATTATCACTTATTAATATCTTTTTTGTTTTACCTAATATTTACTATTTTATTGCATAAGCAGGTAACAAAAACTTTACCACGTACACACACACATAATGTATTCTCGCTTCATTATAATATGTATATTATAGCGAAGAAGAAGAATAGAAAATACTTTTATAACAATACGTGTTCATATAAAAGAGAGATAGAAATATTATCACCTCACTTCTTATTTAAGAGGGAGGAAGCAGAGCATCAACTATGAACTACTATCATAGTACTATGTGTGGTACTATGTAGATGTCAGGTGTGGAAAGTCAGGTGGGAAAAAGTCAAATTTAAAATTTATTTGACTACCATATGGGTAGAGGGCGCTATTCTAATAATAATTTATAAGTTGTTTTTTTGCGCAAAAGTGATCAGGGCCGTATTTAAGATCTGTAGACCCCTAGACTGAATCTGTTTTTTTGATAATGAATTATTATTTTAAGCAAAAATCTGAGGTAAATTCAAGACAAAAAAGGATTGTAACAAAAAAGTAAATTTTTAAATTATATTAATGGATTTTTTAAAATTTTATTCTATAAAAAATTAAAATTTCAAACAGGCTTTTTTTTGTGGTGCGGGCTGATAGGTTGCGCATAAATACAGTCCTGAAAGTGATTGTGTTTAAAATATTATTTATTTAACAAAACAATTATAATTAATGGACTAAGAAAATTTGCAAAATAGAAAATTTCATCGCTGTTTCTTTAACAAAAATGTTATTATTTTCAGGGACGTAGCAACAGGTTATACGAGTGGTGCCGCACATTAGGTCCCGCGGATCTCTGGGTCCACCACATTTTCAAATACATTCAATCTATAAAGTAGAAACCCCCTGCCCCTCAAGAAAAGAAAAGGAGTAAGTACTACAATTTCATCGACTTCTCTCTCTGTTTCTATTTCACAGATAATGATGTCAAACCTCAGGTTTCTAGCAAAATTAATTATTAGCGATCAAATAATTTCGAGTTCATTTAAAGAAATTTGCTGCACGTTCATCCCGTTTCTAACGATTCCCGTATTGGTAGCAACTTGGAAGAGATCATTTTCGATCTTAAAATTGATAAAAAATACTATTTGAGAAATAAAATGTCACAAAGCAGACTTTCTAGCTTGGCAACAGAGAACAGACCCTCTCCCAATACTGTGAAAAGTTGGCAATTTTCACTGAACAGTTGGCAAAACTACTAGTTGTTACAAATCACACAAATTGTAGCATTCCCTAGAAAAGAAAAGCGAAAAAGCTAAAAAAAAATTCATTCGTAAATGCGGAGAGCAAAATAATTTGTAATTTCAAGACTGTTCCCCCCCGCTCCCTCAAACGAGCCGGTTTGGCACATTTGTGATACTAAAAAGGCGAAAACACTTTATTTGAAATTTATTAATACGTAGAAACAATGACAAAAATGAAGAAAAATAAAAAAAAAATTAAAAAGCTTGAATTTTGCGCGCTTAATTATTTATTTATGTAGGTTTATAAAGATCATGTGAAGGCATAAAATCCGAGCTCTGATTATGATCATTATGAAAGATCAACTATATTCAAACTACAGTACAGCCTCGCTTATCCGGACACACTTTATTCTGGACACTCCAGTAATCCGGACACTCCGTCTCTTCGGACATTTTATATTTTTTACCTCTGCAATCCGGACGAATTTCTAGTTGCAATTTCAAATTAATTCATCTAAGATTAAACTATGACATCGGGTCGGATAAACCATGGGTGCAATGGAGCCGCCGCATCCAGCGCCAAATTCAGAAGGCTCTAAAATTGTGCGTTTTTAATTTAATTTTCTATAAAATATGAAATTTTGAATAAAAAGAATATCTGAACAGATTTAATTCATATTTTCTTTGATTTAATTGGTAAAGTTAAATAAATAGGGGGTGGCCATTAATTACGTGGGACGATTTTTTGACCCCCTCTTCCCCTGGTGAGATGTCGTAAGATTTATTTTTGTTTAATTACGTGATATTTACCGAGTTGTTATCAACAAATGATAACACAGGTTTGCAAATCGAATTTTTTTTTCGAGCCCTGATACCATTCCTCCTGATTCTTATGTAAGTTAACCTCCTGAATCTGAATATGACCTCCGCTCTCCCCCATCATCCACCGCTATCGGGGGATGCCCCGCCCCATCTATTTTTAACAATAACTATTTTAGTCTTTACATTTTTTCTGGTAAACTAGAAAGGTGAAAAGTTAATATTTGTAGTAAGACAGTTGATTTGGGAGAAGATTTGTCCCCTGAAGTTGTAAAAAAAAATCATTAAAGATGATCGAATTTTCCGTTTTTCTGCTTAATTTTTTCACTTATTTTTGCTGTTTATTTCGGCAAAAAATAAAGCAATCACACAGAACATGTACATATAAGCAAGTTTTCAGTTTTTACAACCGGGGGTCTGGGGGGCGTGGAACACCCTCTAGTATACCTGTAAATGTGTTAAAAAACACAAATAGCAAACAAATTTTGATTCCAGTTTTAAAGTTGAGATTCCACTGGGCATTACTGGCTCTAAGTTACAAAAGACATTTAGAAATATCTCTATAAAGCTATGGGAATAATTTTGTTTAGGTGTACTGGAGGGTATTCCACACCCCCCCAGACCCCCCGGTTTCAAAAACTGAAAACTTGTGTCTTTCAAACTTTCAAAAACAAAATTCCTAACTTTTCCAAGTCTTCCCCTAGATCAGGGGTGTGCAACCTGCGGCTCGCAAGCCGCATGCGGCTCTTTTGATGTCAAGTTCTCCAGGTACATGCACAAATATTACCTAATAATTACATTATTTTATTTTCAAAACCCATAGAAAATATTATTCCGCAAAAAATACTTTAAACAGGATAAAATACCATAATATTGAAATAAAAATGTTAGTGGCTCTTTAAAAACTGGGAAATTTTGTAAATTGTACCTTTTGGCTCTTCCGTCTCAAAAGGTTGCCGACCCTGAACATTTTGCAAATCTTAGCTTTTAAAAATTTAAAATTTTTTATGTCGAATTTTCCGAAAATTTTTCCTGCCTTCAAGTCTTAATTTCCACGACTTTTCCGTAAAAATAAAAAATTCCTCGACTTTCCCTGACCAAATTTGTGTCATTCTCAATTCCTTTACTTTTCCAAATGAAAATCCTGCTTAAACATTTGTCCTAATTTTTGATTTTTTGCCCCCCCTGGCCCCTTATAACAAACTACAAATCGCTGCTTAATCAATATTCGCTATCAGGGGCGGTTCCAGAATTTTTTCTGGAAGGGCAAAAGGATCATACGGGCAAAAAGTGTTTTCAGATTTGGGATTGTCTCCTTGTCTATTTTTAAACATCTGCTGTTTATTAAATATCTTTCATATTCCTTTCTTGTACTTCGAAACCATGCAATAATTGTGATAAATTTGTTTATTTTCAATTTCCAGTAACAATAAATAAAATTGACAATTCATGCTTACGATACATTGTCAATTTGCCTAGTTGATACTGACAATTGTCAATTTATTTACAATCCGAGGTTAAGCCAGTTCTTCAATTATTATTATAAAATGATACTAAAAATTTTCTATCGGAAACTTAGATTATTCAACATTAATAGGAATTACGTTAAACCTTTCACGATTTAGAAAGGAAGATATTTCCGAAGACCTTGATTTGATTCGATACCCCAGGTCAAATAGGAATTTTATGAAATAAATGAAAAAAAAAATTATAATAAAAAGTATTGGCGTTTTTCCACTGGCCCATTTTGAATTGGTTAATTTTAAGTTACCAGCCTAAAAATAATAAGTGGTTATGGGGGTGTGATGGATCATTGCGGCCTTCAGGCCGCACAACCTAGGCAATCAGACACCGTCAACTTTAATACAGATTTGTCAACTGCAATTCAGATTTGTTAACTGCTATTCAAAGATGGATAACTGTAAATTCAGCTTTGTTCAGAACACACCCCCGACCCCCCCCCCTACCGCAAGACAAAATCGTTTTTAAAAATCTTGTGTTATTTTCTTGTAGTGGCACTCCTGATTGATATATCGCGACGAAAACCTTATTTTCACCTTTCTACCGTGAACGCTACTACCAAACCAAATTTGGTCGTGATTGGTTGAACGGTTTAGGAATAAAGCGAGAGACAAAATTTGACGACCGACCGACAGACAGACAGACCGACACAGAAATTTATTTTTTATTTTTTGCAAATCTTTACGTTTCTGAACACGGTGATCTCGAAAATGCAAAAAAAATTTTTGAAATTTTTTTGCGATTACCTTCCCTCCAAAAAAAAATTTTTTTTTTATTCGAGGTAAAAATACATTGTAAGTATAAAATATTGCAAACGTTTTCACCATACTATGGCAAAGGACTCAAAAGAAAAGAAGAATATAAAGATAGAAAATTATTATTACTTTTTATTACATATATTAATGCTCAGAGCGACTGCTGGTTCCACAAAGGGGAGATATTTTAATTAGTCAACATTGTACTCTTACAAAATTTTAAAAGACTTTGTGTAAAGGTATAATTTATAATAAGACGGTCACGGCTTGGTTGCTTGCGTGCGCCGATTGCTAAGCCGAAATCATCGGTTCGATCCCGGGCGGAGTTAAACTTTATTCTGACCGTCTTCCCTCGGCAGGCAATGGCAAACCACCGAGGTATCTGCCTAGAGAACCCTTTGAAATAAAAAGAAGTGGTCACTATGCTCTATAAAAATAAAATTTGTAAATTTTTGCAGCATTTTCGGTATTTTGATGAATATCTTTAAAAATCAAAGCTGAATTTTGGAATTATAGCATTTAGGTTCATACAATTTTTTAAAGTGAGGTGTTTAATGGGAAGAGAGATTTCTAGCAATTGTGTATAAAAATATTGAGATCTGACAATAACAATAATTTAATATTCGATTTTGCGTCCCATCCATATGCAGTAATAAAAATATCAAATATTCCATTATTATTCGGATCTACCATTATTTAACAAAAACCTTTTCTATTCGTGAACCTCTGGTTGACGAGACGAGAGGAATGACGAGATTCTATTTTTTCAATTTTATCGTTTTGTTATTATTTATTAATTTAATTAAATAAAATATTACTACAATTATTTATTTTTTTTATATAATTTACGTTTCTTGCAACATACATATATGTAATTGTAAAATATTTATATTTTGCTTTGTAAGTTGTCAAATAAAAATAAAAAAAAGAAAACGGATGTTTGCTAATGTATCTTTTATTTTATTTTATTTTATTTTATAAAATAAAAATTGATTCAATTTATTATATTATAGTGTTGTTTGCGCCATCTACAACATGATAGTTTTAATAAAAGAGAAATTTCAGGACTTAAAACACCCGGAGATTTTTAGGTCGCGAAAACTTGAAAATTATATATCAACGTGGAAAACTGTAATTATAATTATACATTGGGATCAATTGGGATTGATTTAGATATCTATAGCAATCTACAGCTTTTCTGTACTGAAAGCCATCTAGGAAATTTAATTGAAAACGTTGATAATAGAAAATCCAGTTACGATATGGAATTGATTTTATGCTGACCTTGTTCAGCATTTCATCGCGGAGCTTTGAGCTAAAATGCATTTGCAGATATTTTAAAAATTAAATATTCCGCAAATCAAAATTCATAAAATTAGCACACTGGATGCAAATGGAGCTATTTCGTATTCAATTACAGATAATTAAAAAATGATTAAATTAAAAGTTTATAAAACAAACAACATGCCAAAATGGCAAAAAATTGCTTAAGTATTTATTAATTTTAAAAGGAATTCCATTTGACCGAAGTAGTTTAACTAATGTTCAAAACCCAAGGTTGCTATCCATATCCACTTGAAGGATAAGAATAGATTATAGAAAATAAACCTTCTCTGTGTTTATGGGAGCTTGGTACTCTTTCATATCGAAAGCGCATGCATGTGTGGTGCAAATTTTTGTCAAATTTGGAGTTTCTTCTCATTTCTTTCTAAAACTATTTAATGAAATTGAGCGAAACCCATATAGGACACCCAAATATTACAAGAATACCTGTTTATTAAAGAAACATGTTTTGGAGTTAAATTACTGTTGAACGGACAAGCCACCATATTGTCAAATTATTATCATCGCCTGGCCCAGGAGTCAGCAACTCAGGATTTCCGAAGAGCCAAAAAGTTACAAATTGCAGGCTCTTTTTAGAAGAGCCATTATTTGGCTAGAATTAAATATGAAATTATCCAAAGTTCAATTCATGAAATCGATATCTAGTTAAGAACAGAATCAACTTGTGGGATAGCATATCGAACCGTAAAAGGGACTATAAGGAACTACTAAACAAACATCTTGCGTACTGGTGAGACCTTCCGGAAGAATCCAACGACAAAAAAAAACTCGAAATTCTCAAGCTGAGTAGATCACAGCCGAGGAAGACAGTAGGACTACTTACAGAACATTGCTGTCTGAATAGACACACCTGAATGTTATTGGGGTTGTAGAGGATCCCACATGCATAAAGTGCGGTAAGGAAGCAGAGACTCCACACCACTTCTGCCGTCCTAAGCTAAAAAGCATTAACTCAATTTCTTAAAAATTTTATTTATATCGCTTTTGAGGATTATTAAAACAATATCTGTGATCCTTCAGCACTAAAAAGCAGTAAGACTACTAATTATTGCATAAAACTATTAGTCTTACTAGTTTTTAGTGTTGCAGGATCATAGATATTGTTGTAATAATCCTCAAAAACGATATAAATAAAATTTTTAAGAAATGGAGTTAATGCATTTTAGTTTAAGACGGCAGACTTGCTATGTGTGTCCAGCCCTAGCCCTATTTCAAACACCCATCGTTGTATACCTATACTTAATTTTATTGAGGAAACAAAGCTGATGAAGTAAAACTTGGAACTACAATAAGCTTTGAGCTTCGGTGCAAGTTGGCATAGTACCACAACCCGTTCAGCAATAATAATAATAATAATAATATAATACTATATTTTCCGGAAATTGAATTTTAAAATTATTGATTAAAAGAATCACATTTATATATTGAAAGAGCCATATGTTGCTGGACCTTGGCCTAGCCAAACGCTAGGTCAATCAAGTCTCTCTTGATTAATTCAATTTCTTCTTTCTTAAATCCCGCATTAGTTTGAAGCGATTAATAACGACTTTGTGTAGTTTCTGTTGGCCTCCATTCCATATTTCGTTTGGTTTATTATCCATTTCAAATTATGACTACCTACGCAACCTGCATAATTCTACATTAACCTTGCAACACTGTCAGCCTTGAACCCTAGTTTTTTCCTATTAGTTGAGATTTGCATATATTGGGATTGTGAGGTCCCAGAATTGCACGTTCGATACAGCTCGTTGGTTTTGTTTGTTGATTTTTATATGCGCGATGTCTCTGCTAGATAGGAAATAGAAATATATTATAATTATACATAATGAGAGAGATGGCAGAACTGCGGAGAAAATGCATCTAGGTCAGAAAAACGCTTCAGTAACCTTTAAATTATTAAAAACCGAAAAAACACATAGATATATTTATGAATAAATTTTATTTACTGAACATAATATTGTGGTAATCCACCGTCTTTTAGCCATGGTTTACCACGAAAAGGATATACACAACAATACATAATCCTTCATAAAAACCATTTCAGATCCAAAATGGGACTGAAAGTTGATATTATCTTGCATAGTGTGGGTCAAGAAATAAAAGAAATTCGCTTTTATCGCTGGGTTCAATTTCATTTTCATCCAAATTTACATACTCAAAGTCTGAATCGTCAAGTTCACTCATCGTAAAAAGGAATACAGTTTTGAGAGTATAAAGTCCCAAGAAATATTTTTGAATATTTTGGATATTTTTTTGTATCTTTCTAACTGGTAGAGTTAATCTTATCATTAAATTTTATTCAACTCAACCAGTTTGTACATAATTTAAAACTCAAATTAAAATATAATAGATACAGATTTAAAAAAAATAATGTTGTTATAAAATACAGGGTTTCGTAACATTTACTGACTTGCAGGGATTGTGTATGCTACAAAGTTTAGGTAAAATATATAAAAGATTATTGATAAAATTAATCGAAATTTCTTCGTAAATATTTATATTAATTTTTCAAATATGTAAAAATTGTTTTAAAACATGCAATGGGGAGGGGGACACCCGAGAAGCTCAGAAACAGTAGAGATCTGATAGAGCAAAGATAAAGAACGCATTCAGAAAGGCGACCTATGAATTAACCCAGAACTTCGTTGGTCAAAACTTTAGCAAGTGTCCCCACTGCATCTTGAAAGCCACTGCCTATAGGTACTTTCATCGTTGAAAGTGCAAATGGCTCAAAGACTGCTGACAGAAGCAATGTTGGAAACCGTTTTTACTCTGGACAATTTGGTGAATTTGGTGATACTTGGCAGTTCGGGGAACTGGGACAAAGTGAACAGGCTGGCCAAAAAAAATTATCGTGGTTAAGGAAAAGGTCAGAGACCAGAAAAAACTATAAGAAAGTCAGAAAATCACAAGAAGAAAACAGTCCCAAAATGACGGAATAACGACAACTGTAAACCATGAGGATGGCAATTCTGACTACATCACAGAGACAGAGAGAGGTATGGAAACACCACACTACCTCAAAATGGGCTGGTAGTGTCTTATTTAAGATTTCTCCCCTTTCTACGCGAAAAAAGTATATACTGTAATTATTGGAAAACATCAAGTTGAAATTTTCTGGGTAGATTTTGAAACAATACTGATTGTACATTCAAATAAGTTGTATTTTAATAAAGCAATAATATTTATATTGCTATGTATTTTAGCGTTAAATTGGTTTTAGTTTAGACAGAATTAATTTTGTTTAAAAATGCGCAGCGACGAAGTTTTAAGGGAATTTTAATAAGGAGAAGAGCTTCGAGGATATACTGTCGGTCGACCGTAACCTTGTAAGCTCCGATAAAAATTATAATTTTTAAGAAATTAAATGAAAAAGTAATTTCTAAATTAGTTATATTATATCAATACGAATTGAAAATCAAGTTGAAGCAGAATTAAAGTGAAATTTAGTATTATTGTCAGAAAATATTAATTATATTGAAATAATCGAAAATTTAATATTTACAAGATCAAATTGAACAACATTTGAAATATAAAGATATTAATTAAACTTGAGTAAAACTTTACTATTGGAATTTATTGGAAAAGTTAAATTTAACAATATTAAAAATTTTATGGTCTTAAGATCTGGATCTTTTTTAGAATTTATTTAGAATTATTCCACGCTCTCTAATAATGGCTACAATGGAATTCAATTGCTTGCCACCTTTTTTTAGGTTGATAAAATAAATTGACCAATCAGAACATGCTTATAGTGCTAGTCCTTATTATAGCAGTATTAGATCTAAATCATAAGATAATTTAACTTGGAGATAAATATTTGTAATAACGATCATTAGTTGAAAATAATTTAATGTAAATATTTTATTATTAAATGCAAATTTATGTAAAACCTTGAATTCCGTTATTTCAAGGTTTTTTATTGATTTGCCTTATTATTTCACTCGCCACTCAATTATTGCGCTAGCTCGTAGAAGCACTTAAAATATTATAGGTAGGTATAGATATTATAACATTGTTATACAAGGTTTAAGTGCAGTTTCAGTAATCAATACGTTAGCATATTCATGCTGTTTTACGGGAAAACCGGCAGCTGAAAATATTTCTTTCCAAACCAGAATGTGTACTTCTTTTATTCTTTTTTTTATGTTTCATTAAAAATAATAACTTCTACATCTTATATTTTGCTATGATTTACCTTTAAATAAAAATAATCACCAATTTTTAATAATCTTTAATAATAAAATATTTCTTGTGTACTACTTATTTTAACTTTGTACGTATTATCAGAAATAGAAATGCAGTTGATTATTTATTATTTTAATAACGCGTATAATATTTTTTTATTTAAAATTTTACCTTTGATCTGACCTTTGATCTGACTTTTTTTTATACCATGAGATGTATATGGTTTTCCTTGTAGATCAATATCAACATAATACTCAGGTGCCACCCGTTTTTCTCCATCACCATCCAATTTTAAGAAAAACGGTAAAAACAAAAAAGAGTGTTTTTCAATTGAACTTTGATAAAAATTGAAGTTCCTGTTGACTTTATTAAAAAGGTAAAAAGTCTAAATTCAAGGCATTTAATTTCCATTTAAAATAAGACTTCTACCGTAAAAATTCATTGAGTAGATATAGATATGTATAAGCTTTAAAAGATAATAATGTGCAAAAAAAACGTAACTATAACGTTACGTTTAGTAACGTTAAAGTTAATGTTACCTGATGGACCCAGTTCAACAGTCCCAGAAATTATATCAGGTGTTTTTAAAGGATTTTTAATCCAGAATAAGAATCTACCTTCTGATTTCCTCTATCACATTTACTTTTCAAGTGAAACCGGAATATTTAAAGTATACGAACTGAGATGCGAATGACCGGGGGGTAAATCTCCTGACAAAAATATGTACACCACATCTCCTTTTCCTTAAAACCTCCCAATATATCCTTACATCTCCCCACATTTCCTTCATATCCCCACACCTCCTTACATCTCCTCGCATCTCCCCCATATCTCCTTACACCTCCCCATATTTCCTCACATCTCCCACATCTCCTCACATCTCCCACACCTCCACACATCTCCCACACCTCTTCAAATCTCCTACACCTTTCAATTACTTGTTTAATTTATATTTAAATAAGTTCAATTAAGTATTTACTTTCTTTTAATTGCTCAGCAAAAATAGGTAAGAAAAAATCTGGGTAAACTACAGACGCCTAGATTTGAAAGATAGTTTTTATATAGATTTATATTTGTAAGATGTAATTTTTTATATTAATTTATTAGTAAAAAAAACTATATTATGAATGCCAACGGTAACAAAAATTTAAAAAAATTGACATAATATGAATGACTGGAAGTAAGGAATTTTTAAGTAATTTTAAGTAAGGAAGCGGGAATTTTTGTTAGTCCACCGACCAAAGATAGTATACGTAAACTAATGGCAGATAAGGAGTTTGAAAATCTTTCGTCTACTAACGAAAAAAATGCTTGGGATTCCATACGAATGGTCGTCCATGCGGATTCTTGGGAAATCATAAAGATGAAAATTATGAAAAAAATATTGCTGATTTATTAAAAAACTATCATGCAATGGGTGTGAACATGTCACTTGCGATACATTTTCTCCGTTCACACCTGGAGATCTTCTCTGAAAACCTGGGGCGTCGTGAGTGACGAGCAGGGTGAGCGTTTTCACCAAGACCTTAAATTTTTAAAGATAGACACAAAGGTTTTTGGGACAAAGGAATGTTAGGGGACTACTGCTGGTCTCTTTTCAAGAGAAACGGATCAAGAAAATTATAAAAGAAAAAGTGAAATCAATTATTTATTTTAAAGTATTCAATAAATATTTTTTGAACTAAACGTGACAGATTATTTTCAATATTTTTCCCGTACTCAGCGCACTAGAATCTATATAAAAAAACACATTTTGGCAAAAGTATATAAACCGTGTAAACTAGTGTTATTGATTTTCTCAATTTATTCAAGATTACACTTTCTTTCCGTTTAGTTTCCGTTTGAATTTCCAACTTTCATCAATATTAATGATCTTACAACCATATTAATTTATTTCTTCTTAATTGATCATAAAACATAATATTCTAACTTATAATATAACACTTATAATATAAAATTATTCTCAATTGCAAATTTTTCAAAATTATACGAACAACTTCAAAATTTCACTTTTTATCTGGGAAAGTCCCTTCTATCGATTTTATCAACTCTTTTTATGCAGGCCGCTAACCAAACCTTTACTGCGTCAAATATAAAATTCAAAATTTAAATAAACAAACAAATAATTACCTCAAAAATTAAATTCTACGATAAACTTTTCAATCAGTAAAATGTAAATCTATCAACCCTCTCGGACGCGAACATAGATTCAATTTTATTAGTTTTTAACCAATACCTACAAAACAATATATTAAATTCTTTTAAATTAAAAAAAAATTTAGTTACTCAATTATTACCAAAGTAAGAGCGGATCCAACCAAAGTTCATGGGGAGGTTGATTTCACAATTTAATATCTGTGTAATAGCCCCACGCTTCTATATCGATGTTTTCACAAAGCTTTGTTTGTTCTTATTTGAAAAATTATTTTTTACTTTTTAGTATCTACATATTTTGTACTTCTTATTTTTATTTACTTTTTAGAAAAAGCTAAAATAAATTTTAAGTTATATCAGTGGACTTTTTTTATTTTAGTCTATTCAAAATTGAAATTTTCAAAAAGGTATTTTTGTGATGCAGGACCTAGGCTGCAGCCTAGGTAGCCTGCGCGTAAATACGGCTCTGCTTGGATGCCTTCAATAGCGATCGTCTTCAATCTCTCATTAATTCATTCACACAGAAAACCACCCACAAGTAGCAATATCGGAAAAACCCAATCCAAAGCTATTATCCAAACACAAATATCAATTTTCAGGTGTTCAACAAAAACCAACACGCACAAAGACCAAATGCGTTCGTTTAACCATACACCTCCCAAGTAACAATTTTTACACCACGGTACCTAAAACACTGAGAAAACACCGTGTATTTTAACACCTTGGTGTTCAACTGGTGTTTGTACTACTAAAGAACCACTGTGGTGATACAATGGTGATTTCATTACTAAAATAACACCGTGGTGATTTAATGGTGCTTTTAACACTCAAGTAACAACGTTGAAATATAAAACTACAATTTTAGTTGGTGTTTTTACTACTCTATTGACACGGTGGCGATACAACGTAGTCGTAACTACCAAAGTACCACTGTGGAGATACAATGGTGTTTTCATTACTAAAATAACGCGATTGTGATTTTATGGTGCTTGTATCACTCAAATAACACCGTTGTAATAAATAACCACTATCCCAAGTAACATTTAGAAAAGTTAACACCGTGTTGACACCGGGCTAACACTACGGTGTTAATTTCATAAAAGTGTTAATTCCATGTTAAACACCTAGTTATCTAGGTGTTATACACGTGGCTCAGTGTAGTTTTCCGAGTATTGAATCACCATAGCAACACCAGAGAAAACGAGGTGGTAACACCGAGCTGACACTGGTGTATTATTGGTGTTTTTAGTATGTTATTGTGGTGTTAAAACACTCGGCAAACTATATTGAGCCACGTGTTAAACACCAAGCTGGCACGTGTTATACACGTGTTATACACGTGGCAGTATAGTGTTTACTGAGTGTTAAAACACCAAAAAAACACCAGAGGGACACCTTGGTAACACTGAACAAACACTGGTGTATTACTGGTATTATATTGTATTACTGGTATTAGTGGTATATCACTGTGGTGTTTTAACACTTGGCAAACACCCTAGAGCCACGTGTATAACACGTGTCAAATAGGAGCTAAACCCCGTTAACACTACTAACAATTAACACCGTAGTGTTAGCCCGGTGTTAACACGGTGGTAACACTGAGCTGTAATAAATAATAATTGTATTAAGAAGTACTAATGTCACAAGGTAAAAGGTACCCAAATAAAATTCTCACAGCATTTTGTTATATTCTAAATTGAATTTACTTAAGATTACATCATGTAAGATTTTATTTACAAAAATGTTATAGAATCCAACCCATGATTGGGTGTTTCTTCTTGTGATGCCAGATGGAGTGGAGTTGAATAGTTTTGTTGATGACCTGACAGTTATGGCCATGGCAAAAAAAAGATGAAAAATTGGATTTAAAGACGAACGAAGAGCTACATAAAATAATCAAGTCAAAAAATTGGTTATAATTTATTATAATAGTGTACAGTTATTATTTATATTTTTAGTTTATATCAATTAATGTAATGCAAAAACCCCATTTTTTACCGAAATAAAAACCGTAATCTCCCCTTAAGACAACATCCCAGAGTCCGACGATCTTCATACCAGAACTAAGATGATATTTTTTTGAAGATGAAGGTGCGTTGCTTAGGTCGATTAAGCAAATTTCAAAAAGAAATAAATTTTTGGTAAAACGAAAAATAACTTTTAATTTTTAATTAAACAATTTTGACAAAAAACTTTATTTTACTAATGTATATATTGTTTATTTAAAAAATCAATAAATACGCCATTGCATTAATTAGTTTGAATTATCGAGGAATATACAGCAATACGAATTATATTAATATTACCATGATACTTGATTTTATATACAATTAATTTTCAATAACGGTAATTTGTTTGATCATTTGGAAACACTTAACATGAATATTAGCTAATATAAACATATTTTATATGCAAATATAAAATCTAAAATATAAAATATAAAATCAATAGCAACAGGGCCGGATTAAGGATATGGGAGACCCGGGGCTAACTGTCCTTGGACAGCCCCTTGGATGATTCAACAAAATGTGCCGCAGGCTTAAAATTTTAATTTTTCAAGGTCAACCGTGCTTAGATCAAATGTAAAATTTTAGTTTTTTTATAAAACCAAAATTTGTTTGTAGAAGTAGATCAGTTTCAATGCTCATTAAGGGGTTAGGTCACTCTAGAGGCTGAAAAAATAAGCTTTTCTGGGGATTTTTTTTCAGAAAAACTACAGAATAAATCTAAATTACAAAAACAGTGTTTATCATATATAACAGTGACTGTATACAATAATTTTTTTGAACCTTTTAATATCAAGATGGCGGCTGTGCAACGTTGTTGCGATAACGGACAAACAGCTTCTGTGATTTTTGAATTATGATGAACCAATGAATTTTTTTTCATTATATGTAACAACAGCTATAGAAGTACGTAGGATGTTTTTGATATATTGATTTTTGTCCAAATGGCACACTTCTAATGTGAAAAGTCAAAAATTTCCACTAAAAATCTTAAATTAAAATTTAATTTTGTTGCTTCAAGGTTTTTGAGGTTTCTAGAAATCTGGAGGCCCGGGGCTGCAGCCCCCTTAATCCGACTCTGATTTGCAATCAATCATTTGAACGTAGTAATATTCGATATTACATTCTATGTATACTGTAGTTTAATTAAAATATATATAATTTACTGCGTATTTTGATATTTGAAAAAGCTGTCGGAATAAAAAAAAATTTAATTTGCAGTCATGGTAGCTTGTGTCTGTTGCGATATTCCCCAAAAAATTATTTCAGTCATTAGTAAACCTATCTGTTACACAAACTATTCTTCTTCTTCAAGTGCCATATACTATGCAGTGCGTAGGCGATCACTTGGCTGAAGCCAAAGTGACGTACTAGGGAATTTAGTTAATGGGGTGGTTTCCCGTTGCCTTCCCCATAGCCCACAGATCTATCTTGGACTTTTAGATCACAGCAGTGTATTCGGACGCGACCAGGATTTCAACTGCGGTTACCCGCTTCTCAGTCGGCCGGTGTAGGCTTTACGCCATACTGCTGGTATTATGTATGTATAATTAAATTAAAATTTTAACACTTTCCTCAATTGTATTTTATTTTTCAAGGACTAGTTTCGACTATTTGTCTTTATCAAACTTGTTCCTATAATTATAAAAAACTATGTATAGCCTGAAATACACAAATTCAAATTTTAAAAATTTGCATATTTTAGGCTACAATTTGGAAGTGTTTGATAAGAGAAAAACATTTGAAATTTACAGGATACTTAGTTCTTACCCATGATACTATAACTTTATAAAGTTATAGTATCATGGTTCTTACCTTTAACTTCAAAAACAAGTTCTTTTTGTTATTACTTATTATCAGGGACGTAGCAAGTCAAAGCCGGGCCCCGGTGCAAGTGGATCACAGCGGGCCCCCTTCATCGTTTTAAAATGAAAATTTTAAAATTTAAAATAACAATTTCATTGCACAAAAAATATATGATAAGAGCATTAATTTTCATTTATCAAACTGACCATCTTATAAATTCAACAATAATTACATTGGAAACTTCGGAGACCGTAAATTGCGCCAGTGGTCGAGGGTTTTTCTAATCCTACCCGTAAATTGCGTCGAAAAATTTTAGGGTTGACCTTAAATTAAGTCGAAAAAATGTAGTTATATTTTTAATCCTTTGTTTGTTTGTCAATAGGATTAGTATGGCTCTAAAAACTAATTTTTTAATTTCACAGAGGTGCATTTAGCCCGTATGTCCACACTGTAGAAGTTTCATTGATTTTTACTTTTTAAATATTTTAGGGCTTGAAGTTATGCAAGAAATTGTGAGCGAACGTGGCTAGCAAATTTTCGGGCCCCTTTATATTCGAGTGTAACTAATAGCATAGAAGGCCCAATTTTTGGTGTAACTAATAAAACCAGTAGTAGCACATTTTGTGCGGAGCATGATTACAAACAATCGAAAAAGATTTTGATAGTAAATATCGGCTATATCTCATGTGAAGTATATTTATTAAAACAAAATAAACATACCAAAACGACAATTGTTTCGAAGGGATACACCACTTCTTCTTCAAGTTGGAAACTTAGCCGATAGCCAATATTTACTTTTTCGATTGTTTCCCAATTTTTGGGTTACTTTATCAATTATCAGTATTTGCTTTTTATTTTACGATTTTATATTCTCTCTTTTCGGGTCTCTCTGGCCATTGGGCCCTTGGCACGTGCCTAATGCGCCCAATGATAATATAGGCCATATTGGTAGTTGCTGGATTTATATTTCTTTGTCACTTTGTCTCCTGGCAAACAAATTAGAACATTGTTCCTCCAAAAATTTGGGCATCGAATACATCAAACATGTTCTGAACAACTCAGGGACCATCCATAAATGTGTGTGTGACGTCACTGGGGGGGGGGGGGGTCAATAAAAATGTGATTAAATGTGACATAGGGGAAGGGAGGGGTCTAAAAACCTTAAAAATCGTGTGACCTAATTTATGGACGACCCCTAATGCATGCGAGTCTTTTTACCACTCGTGTGGATTGTATATCACTCGGCTGCGCCTCGTGACATCCGATCCACCTCGCGTTTAATAAGCCATTTAAACCTCTTGTCAAAGAGTATGTATATATAGAGGGACAGCTCTTATGGGTATACTTGTCACAAGTATTTTTCGTCGATTGGTAACGACGTCAGCGGTCAATATTGGCATTATATAAAGTGTAAGCATTGGGGTATATAGATTACTATTATATCATTACAGATTTCTGTAATCTATAATGCATAGACTAACTGTACCTGACCATACCCACTGGAACATACCAGGACCCCAAGACCTTACCTGACCATACCTAAAAGGTTGTCTTTGTTTGTAACGATTATGCTAATCTATTCAGAAAAATATGATTCAAATAGAATTACATTTTTCCACGTTTTCTAAAAGTGAAACTCGTAATAAAAACACACAATTTCAAATTTTATAGTTTTCTTGTAAATATTATGTTTATTTTAAATAAAACAGATTCAACAATAAATTTAGGTAGGAATTAAAAAGTAAAAATGAGCATTGATATAAATTGACTACCTACGTCAAAATCCAATATTAAAACATCACACAAGTTTGAAGTATGGCTACTCCAAAATATCTATAAACCAAAAAATTGTATTATTATGCATCATTATTCATGCTTTAAAATTGTTTTCTTGTGTACTGCTTTTTGCTTGTCCGTTTTGCTTTCATTATTTATTAATTTATTACAATTATATAACTTTGTAATTAATAGCTTATTTATCAAAAACATTCTATGTTCACCGCAATCAGTATTATTTAAAAAATTATCTATGGCTTCGTTTTTTCGCAATTCTACCAAAATTGAATGTTTTATATTTATTGCATGATGAGCCACAGATACAAAGTTTTCATAAATTTCTAAACTGGATTTTATAATTTAATATAAATTTAATCGAAAATTATTTAACGATGGGTTGTAATCGAAACCTCTTTTCTGACGAATTTTTGCGAACAAATTTTCAAGGGGGTCTTGATTTAATTTATTAGTTAGCAAGTACATTTTAGAAGCTTTTACTTCGTTCCACAAAATTAGAGTTCCATTTATAGTCTGAATGAAACCTTCAAAGCAATACGGCTGATTCTTCTCAATTGTCCAACTTTGAATAAATGTAATTGCTTGTCGCAGATTTTCTTCTACCGTAGGAACTTCGACAGATAATGCACATTGATTCGGATTTGCGTGGTATTTGGATTTGGAATTTAAATTGTCAAATATATCGTTCATTTTCAGTAAAAATTCGGCCGTGTAGCGAGCTTCATTCGGTAACTGTTTCGTACCAATGCAAGTTAAAATTGCCGAACTGCATGATCGACTAAAAATTTGAGCTGCCAATGCCACATTCATTTTTTGAAAATTATTGGGATTTATATGCTTATCTTTGATTTTGTTTAGAGCTGTAGATAATCGACCCATTGCATTAATTTTGAACACGTTTTGAATATATTTCCAAGAAACAATTTTACCGTCTACAAGTATATCCTTGCGTAATAAACTATTTCTTACACTTTTTAGTAGGTGAGGAGGATCAAAAAGGGCAACAATTTTGTTTTCTTTATAGATGAAATAAGGATCAGAAGATGTCACATTTAATTTTGTATACAATAACCTATTGTTTGATCCTTGATCACAAACAGTCGCCTTTATATTCAATCCAATTTCGAATAAAATATCTAACGTTTCAAACAAAAGTTTTAACAAATTTTCAGCGTGAATACTAGTCGAAGAAACAAAGTAAGCTACTGGCATTTTCTTTTTATTATTTATTTTTTTACAACATGTCAGTGACGTATTTAGCAATTACGTGTAGGAGGGCCTGGAATCGACAAGTAAAATGTACGAGTCGTCAGGCATTCAGCGCGGCAGTTTTTTTAAATTTTCAAGGTCAGGTTATGACAGAAGAAATCAGGATTTAAAAATCGTTCAGAACTTTTAAATATTCAAATCACAAATAATTGTATGTTATTTAATATACTGCAGGCCCGTAGCCAGGGGGGCACTTGGGGGTACGTGCCCCCCCCCCGAAATTTTCAAAAGAAAAAAAAAATTTTGAAAGTAAATTTAAATTTTAAAAATAAAATAGGTGTACCTAAATAGATATATTTTCAAGTTGGAAAAAAAAATTTTTTCCCGGAAAAATTCTAGGAAGGGGAAATGAAATCCTGGCTACGGGCCTGATATACTGATTAGCTACAGAGGGGGCCCGGGTTTCTTGCCCCTCCCCCCTATAAATACGCCACATCAACATGTTATCAACAGTGATAACATCGCAAGGCAAACATAGATTAGTTTCGATGTATCAATACGTCTGACATCGATGGCAAAACATCGACCGATTTCTGATAAAAATAATGTTTACCACGAGGTTTACAATTTAAATAAGTTTAAATTATTATTTACTGTTAGCACCGTTCGCCAATTACAATAGGATTAATAATCCCATTGCATATTGTTCAGTAGGTATAACCTATACTTAACAAATTCTTACCTTTTTTCTATACCTCAATGGAATTTTAGTTAATATTTTCATTTATTTCTTTTCTTTCGTATCTTGGCCCAAGTCCCAAAATAAGCGAATATACTTTTATTAAAATAATTTAATGAATCTAAAATATTCGCGTTACTTGATGATTAGTTTTTCTTAAAATGGTTATACATACTTTATTTTCAAACATTGCATTTGTTATTAATCTTGACCCCCCAGCCCCCTTACCTTCCCTAAAATATGAAAGCACAGCTTTCACCCACTCAGTGTAACAGGGCCTAATCCTACCTATAGTCTCCTACCTGGTTCTTTCCCACACAACTCTATTTTTAATAGGAATCAATTACTTCAATAATGTTATTTTTCAATGTACTATTATTGAAATCCTGCATAAATTGAATCTTATAATTAGAGAACGATTTTAGTCTATTATGCCTATCCTTATATTGAATGCAATGTGAATTTTTTTTAAATGTTACGATTTATAAAATATGTGATAATTTAACGCCAAGTTTTTTAATAACCACAATAAAAACATTTTGTTGTTAAAATATTTAAAAAAGTATACTTTCAATAAATTATCCATATAGTTGCTAATTTTTTCTTTGCTAGATATTCAATGTAAAAATGTTCTCTGAGATAGATGGCTTTGCTAACTTTGTTTATTTACCAGCTATTGTTCCCTGGCGATAGATGGCTTTGCTAACTTTGTTTATTTACCAGCTATTGTTCCCGGGCGATAGATGGCTTTGCTAACTTTGTTTATTTACCAGCTATTGTTCCCGGGCAATAGATGGCTTTGCTACGCCCTCTGGTGGACGGTGGGATCCCTACGTTTCAATTTTTAATACATGGCTGGTCCTCTATATATACATACTCTTTGCTCTTGTTTAATAATATACTATAAAACTCACTTTGATATAAATCAGTAATTATTTGACGATAAATAAAGCTAATATTTCATAAAATTAAATTAATCTTAGATTTTAAAGTATACGTAAACTGCACACTGGGGTCTGAGATACCCATAAAAATTTATTTTCAATTATTGTAATTCGCTTAATGACTAAAAGGCACCTACGAATATTCACACCTACTCAGATAACTTTGAACTTAATTTACAAGAACGGATTTTGTTTTAAAATCATTACAGCACATGTGGCATTAATTTATATGACGCTTGGGGTTTCTGAGACCCCAGTGTGCAGTTCCAGGGTTAATATGTTTTTCAGTAAAGCTTAAGGTCGTAGATCAATAGGAATAGATCATAAAATCTAACAGATGTCACTAGTTGCTATATGATATATTATTTTATTCAAGATGCACACCTTTTAAACAGGTATAATATATATATTTGACATTTGAAATTTGAAAAATAATTTCAAATAAATTTACCTACAGTAATTTTATACCTGCTATGACCTAACTGGAAGGTTCATGCTTACATAGCTAGAGAAGTACCTGCAATTACAATTTTTCATAAATCATGCATTCATCACGCTTTAACTAAATTTTTTGAAATTTACTAAGCAGGACTTTTAAAAGCTGCATTTTTTGGGTAATTTGCAGAGTAATTTTTAAGACTGTTGGTACACGATCATTATTTTCATCGAAATATTGACAGAAATGACGTTACTAAATAAATTTTTACAGGACAAAATAAAAAAATAATTACCATAAATACATAACACTCGAATGTACCTGAACCTTGCCGTGGTGAGGGGGCTTGCGTGTTTTGAGGAAACGGTGGGCGTGGACCTGCTAGGACTCGAGCCAGGGACATAAAACTCTCTCGTGCTCGGTCTGCTTTGTCAGGCCGGCTCGGGCCGGGGCTTAAAAACCTTTGTGTTCGGGCTTTTGGCTTGCCAAGAAAACGGGATGACGGCCACTGTGGAGAAACCAGACGAATACAGGTACCTGCGTGTTTTTGCCGTGCGCGGTAACCCGTACGGTGGGATGAGAGGATCCTGGTGGCTGAGTCAGCTCGGGGGCGGTAGTAGTTCCCCTGGGTCTGGCAACACTCCACTTTGGCCTGGATTTCCACTCAAACGGGCGGTCAGGACTAGTCCACCCTGATCAATCGGCTGCGCTGTTCCGTCAGAGGTTCAGCAGAACGAGTCCTTGAGGGAGGATGGAGTGTGCAAGCATTTCACCTTTCTGAGGGCTATATCTTCCGAGTAGCCCTGGCGTCGAATTTCGACGTCCCCAATGTTGCGGGCTCCATGGCGGGTGGGGAGCTCTGGGAGATGAATATAAAATTCCCTACATGGCAGAATTGAAATTAAATAAAAAACCAGCTGATGAATCAGCTAAAAACCAAGCAGGTGCATCCCAGGATACACTGCGGGTAGCGCCTCCTCCCGCTACGGACCTACCTCCCAAGACTGGGAGGAAAAGGATCTGTGGAGCGGAGGCAAAACGTCGCAGGAAAGCCCGCCTGGCCGAATCAAAGTCAGGCGAGGGCACCTCGACGGTTAATACTGCACATGAACAGGCCAGGCTCAAGCGACCTGCACATGGTGTAAGTAAGAATAAGCAGCTGCAAACTGTAGCTGCTAAGAAGAGAGTTCGATCACAGGACTCTTTGCCTTCACCTTCGAGCAATCAGGGGAAGAGGGCAAAGTCGACGTATCCTGTTCAACAAAAGAACTCGAATAGGGTGGGTAACGTCACCTACAAAGAGGCTGCTGAAAAGCACCTCCGAGTAGCGGTGATAGACCGATCAAATCCACTGGGCAAACTCGATGAGTCCCAGGTGGTTATTATAGAAAGCAATCTCACCACTCGGGAGGGAGGCAGTGGCAGTATTATGCCGCCACCTTGACAACTGCAAGGATACTATAGCTCTAATACAAGAGTCCTGGTTAGTAAAATCCTCTATACGAGGCTTTACAAAACTAAACGGAACTATGTTTACAGGTAGCTCCACAAATAAAAGCAGGACATGTATTTACATACCTAGCAATATCCAGGCCAACCTTCTGCCGCAGTATAGCGACTGCGACTTAACAGCAGTTCGGACGAGCTGCGACTTAGGGGATGGCCCAAAGGATGTCATTTTGGCGTCCATTTACCTCCCAATCGATTCGCCGGAACTGCCACCCTCCCAAAGGATGATGGATCTGGTGAACTATTGCGAGCAACAAAAGAAACACCTCATAATTGGCTGCGACTCTAATTCCCACCATCAGGCGTGGGGCAGCAGAGATTGCAACAATCGAGGTAAGTCTCTATTAGATTATCTTATCGATACAAATTTAGTAATACTTAATCGCGGGGGTGTCCCTACTTTTTATGTGTCACCCCACCGCAACTCGGTAATTGACATTACCGTGACGTCATTAAGCATTTCTAATCACTTATATGACTGGCAAGTGTCCGACCAACTGACAATGTCAGATCATAGATGGATTACCTTTAAATTAAAGGCTAAAACAATGGAACCCAAGCAATATAGGAATCCTAGGAATGCGGACAGGATGGTCTTCTTAGATCACCTGTCAAAATCCATGGAATCTGAAATGTTGAAGGGACTTTCTAACAAAAAAAGACTAACAACTACTGAGGAGATTGAGATGTATGCTAATGAGCTGCAGAACTCCCTCATAAACGCATATGAGCTGTCATGCCCGCTAAGAACGGCTGGATTGCGGGTTCGAGCAACACCCTGGTGGTGCGAAGAACTCGACCAGCTAAGGAAAGCGACAAGAAAGCTCTACAATAAAGCGCAGAACTCTAAGAGGGACGACGACTGGGCAGCGTTTAAGGCGCACAGGTCGGAGTTCAAGAGAGTAATCCGCAAGAAACAACGCGAGTCATGGAGAACCTTCTGCGGCGGCATTGAAACAACTGCTGCTGCGGCTAGGCTAAACAAGATCCTCGCCAAAGATCCATATCAGCAGCCCGGCAGCTTATACCGAGAGGATGGGTCGTACACAGAAACCCTCTTGCAAACTGCCGAAATACTGCTACATACACATTTTCCTGATAGTAAGATAGTCTCCGATTTTGATTGGACTGACGCTAGAAGCCAACCACCGACTGAGGCTAACTGGGAAATTGCAAAGGAGGTTGTGAATACGACCAAGACGGCATGGGCCATTAAATCCTTTAGCCCCTTCAAATCGCCTGGACCTGACGGGGTACTTCCAGCCCTACTTCAGTGGGGTCTGGATCACCTGTTTGGTCACCTAGTGCGAGTGTTCCAGGCGTGCATTGCACACGGATACACACCGAAGGAATGGCGAAAGGTCAAAGTTATCTTCATACCTAAACCAGGCAGAGGCGATTACTCCCTGGCTAAATCTTTTAGACCAATCAGTTTGACTTCGTTTTTCCTGAAAACGTTAGAAAAACTGTGCGATAGAGAGATTCGTGATACGGTTCTGACACACAGACCGCTACACGTAAACCAGCACGCGTATATCCCTGGGAGATCTACTGAGACTGCTCTACACAAGGTGGTGGAGCGCGTCGAGAGATCACTGGACCAAAAAGAGTCCACCCTAGGAGCGTTTATTGATATCGAAGGGGCTTTTGATAAGACCACTTTTGAAAGCATAAATGCAGCGCTACACCGATACGGTGTTCCCACAACCATTGTCAACTGGATCAGTTTTGTACTGAAGTGGCAAGCCGTAGAGGTATGTGTCGGTGATATAAAGATTAAAGGCTTTGTGATCAAAGGCTGTCCTCAGGGGGGAGTACTCTCTCCACTGCTGTGGATTATGGTGGTGGACAGCCTTATACGACGCCTTAACGAAAAAGGTTTCTATACCATAGGATACGCAGATGATATGACCATACTGCTTACTGGAAAATTTGAAAACATAATCTGCATGCAAATGCAGACAGCTTTCAAAATACTGTAGGAATGGTGCACTGAGCACTCTCTCTCGGTCAACCCGACTAAGACAGAGCTTGTTCTGTTTACCAATAAAAGAAAGTTGCCTGGCATGACAATGCCTAACTTAATGGGGACTCCTCTGAAACTAGCGGACGAAGTCAAGTATCTGGGTATAATACTTGACAAGAAGCTAAACTGGGGAAAACATCTGATAACCAAAATTAGCAAGGCAAGGATGGCTTTCTGGCAGTGTCGGAGGGCGATGGGACGGTCATGGGGTCTATCCCCTAAGATCACCCTTTGTCTCTACACTGCGGTTGTCAGGCCCATGCTGTGCTATGGTGCACTTGTCTGGTGGCCCAGAACCAAACAAGTAACAGCAGCGTCCTCTCTACATCGGATCCAGAGATTAATCTGTCTGGCCGCAACGGGAGTGATGCGCACTGCACCCACTGCGGCATTGGAGGTCCTTCTCTGCCTCCCTCCACTTGATCTTCATGTGCAGGAGATGGCGGTTAAGGCTTCTCTTAGGCTTCGCAGTTGGGGGCTGTGGAACCACAGGCGAGGAACTGTGGGTCATATGCGGATTTTAGAGGACTTCTCAACTAGAGTACCACTGCTGCATCTTGAACCTGACAGAATTTCCCCTCAATACATATTCGACAGGAAATACAATATCCTGTTGAATCCAACAGAAACCATCGAGTATGACATATGTCTATTCTCGGATGGTTCCAAAAACGATGTTGGCTCAGGAGCAGGAATTTTCTCTGCTGAACTGAATATAAACATGAGTATACCGCTGGGTAAGCATACATCGGTTTTCCAAACGGAACTGATGGGCATACTGCACTGCGCAAAGACAGTCCAAGATAAATGCATCTGCGACAAAAACATCCAGATATCTACAGATAGTAGAGCGGCACTTGTGGCACTGAGGAGCCACAAGGTCACATCGGGTCTGGTGCTAGAATGCATCCAGGCACTAAATGAGATATCAAACTCAAATGTCATTTCCCTCTCGTTGGTGAAGGGGCATCAAGGTAACGAGGGTAACGCAAAAGCGGACGAGCTGGCAAGAAACGGCTCCAACAGCCTTCCCTGCTGTCCGGAGCCGATGATTGTGCCAGCTGTCAAAACTATCGATACCCTCCTAAAACAACATATCCTTAAGCTGCATTGCAGCAGATGGGCAAAAGAAACTGTATGCAGACAAGCAAGGGCAGCGATTAGAGCACCCTCTTGCAAACATTCAAAATATTACTTAAAGCTGTCCAGAGTCAATCTACGGATAATTGCAGGGATTTTAACTGGACACTGCAAACTGAATAAACATCTCAACACACTGGGACTTGTAGATAACCCCAAATGTCGAGGATGTAACAGAGCAGACGAAACAGCGGAACATGTGCTATGTCAATGTCCGTCGTTAGCGTCAATTAGAGGTACCATGTTAGGGGACTTCTGGCCTAACATGGCCAGAATCAGCGACACTCCGCCTGCCAAGATACTCGAATTCATCCTGGAGACAGGATGGCTTGAGGAGTGACAGGACGGAGGGCCGCTGCATCGGAGGCAGCACAATGGGCCCGATCTAGCGGCCTAAGTGCGCGTGGGGATACCTCCCTGCCCTCCTACCTAAAATCCAGAATCCAGAATACATAACACCAATAAAGAGTCGAATTTTTAATTAATTAATTTTTTTGCTAAATGAAGATGAGGGGGAGCAGATACATTATATATACATCCCAATAAATTAAAAACCAACTGTTGAAAGTCATTGAAGTATATACAATATAAATTAAATAAAAATACAATATAAATTAAAGCTTTATTTCTAAAATCTACTAAACTATATATTTCCAAATGTCGCGTAGCAAATTTATTCTGCTACCGTTTTTGTTTTTTTTTTGTACTACTAGACTTGCTTTTTTTTCTAATTTTTCTGAGATAGCTAGCTGGATCCACGGGGGATCGTAACACTTCATATTTCTGAGGTATCTTCTCCTGGCGATTTCTTCCAATATACAATCGTGATAAAATGTTATCAATTTGGGAAGCAAGATGTCATTCCACAGCTTCCGATCGATCGAGATTTCTTTTACGAAAGTATTGTCGTCGGTTACATAGACCATGAAATAACATTTTTGTCTTCCAGTTATGTTCATCTGACCTTGGACCTGATAATAATAAGCATGATCCCGATTTAATTCCATGACACCATGTTTGTTTATTTTTAAACACGTAAGTTTTCTTTCTGTTCCTCGTCTTAGAGTAAGACGACAATCAGGGCCGTATTTAGAATCAATGACGAATGAAAGAATAGCAAGAAAAATAATTATTAAATCAAAAAAAAACTTATCTTAATTACATGTTTTGATCTACATATACATTTCGACAGATCAAAACATGTAAAAATTATTAAATTCATAAAATACGTTTGCATACAGGGGGGGGGGGAAGAGAATGTGACGAAGTGTAACAAGGGAAAAGGGGGGGTCTAAGAAAACGTGACGTACACAGTTCTTCAATTTTATTTTAATTTTTTTCATATTTCTGAGCATTTAAAAAAATTTTGGACATCAATAAATAAAAAGATTGTTGAATGATATTTTTATGATTTTTGTTATTTTGGATATAAATTTATATTATCACAGTAATAAATATTTTAAATTATGAATTTTCTATGCTAATGTTAATCAGAACAAATTGTTTATAGGGGGATGACTAGCTTTTGTGACATTAATTTGTTGAGGGGTTCCAAAAGACTTTTTTTTAATATAATAATTTTTTTTCTTGCTATTTTTTTATACGTCATTGATTCTAAAGACTGCCCTGATTGCCGATGTCTTACTGTGATTTTCTTTATTTAGAAATTCATCTACTTTGTAGATTTTATAGCCAATATCTCAACGATCTCAACTATTATTTTTTATTGATTCAAAAGACGGCCCCGATTGCCGATGTCATATTGCGATTTTGTTTATTTAGAAATTTATCTACTTCGTAGATTTTATTTTTCAAAATTCTTGGTAAATTAAATTTAAAAGTTTATACCTGATACAATTTACAGTATATAAATACAAAATTGGATAAGGGATCAGAACCAGGTAGAGGACAGCTTATAGTAAGTTACGGTACGGTCCCTCTGGGCGGTAACCAATAAGTACACAGTACAAAAGTAGGTTTGTGTCTTTGCTTTAAATTTAAGTGCCGACATCTTTTTGGAAATGCTTGAACTGCAACGTTTTCTCTGATTGGTTAACGTCATGGCACCAATTTGAAATTTCGCGTAAATTGCTCGAATTCTTGTGTCAAGTTTGCAAGTCAAACCAAGAAAGATAATTTTACTTTTTTTTTTTTGATTGATTAGTATGGTAGGTACTACTTTACATAATCTATTTTATATTTATAACTAATGAGTATTTTATTGAAAACTCAAAAAAAAAAAAAATTTATTAATTTTTTTAAAATAAAAAATAGCTTATGTTAAGTGGTATTATGTTTTACGTATGTACTTAAAATTTCAACTTTCTACGATTATTCGTTTTTGAGTTGAACTTGACACCAGTTCAGAGCCTATTGATCTAGCACCTTAACCAATTTTCAGATTGATTAATGGCGATTCTGCTAAAATGAAGAAGTTTGTTTTATCTATATTCGGTTACGATAGAAAGTATTTTTCGCGGTGCATATTTTAAGAAAATTCATCTAGTAGAAAGTTTTAAGCAAAAGGCGATCTTAGGAAAAGCGTAGAGAGTAACGCCGCCTCGGGCCCCCAAGAACTTCAAAGTATATTTGTAAATTATAATAAAATCCCTCCCACCAGTCTACTAAAATCAATTATCGTTCTCAACAAGTTTGTATTGGCCATTTGAACTATTTCTTTTTGTAAAAATAACTTGGCAACGTTGCACATTGTTCACTATATATATTGGCACACCTGTGGGTTTAGTTGTCAGTTTGTAATGTGAGCTGGTCAGAGGTGGTTGTACGGAGTATTATTAGTCAATTTTACGTCGTTAATTTTACCTTAGTAAAATTAGTGCAATTTCTAACTAAAACAGACAATATTTATGAATTAAAAATGTAGCTAAAGAAGAATGGTAATAAATTATTGAAATTTTGAACAGGAAATAATATAAAATAGTTAAAATTTATATTGCCAATTTACACTTAAATTTCTAAGATGAAATTTCTCTGGTTTGTAAACATTTTGGCACATCATCCCTTCATTATATTAACAGGAGTTTCAGTTTTTTCTTGTACATGCTTGGTTATATCTTTTACTCTTGGAACCTTTCCTGATTTCTCTGATCCACGAGAGGTAATTATTCTTTTGCATTGCTAACATTTTGTCTTTAAATCAAATTTAAGGGCTTTGAAACCCGAGGTACTGTGCTTTCAAAGCGCGTCACAGCTTGGAAAAATTTGCAAGAGTCCATTCGTTCCTCAGGTTTTTTGGTTGTTAATCCGAAACAATTTTTGGAAAAACAACGCTCCGCAGCGCGTCTCAAAAAACGCAGCATAATTAAAAATGAAACCAACAGCACGATCGAACCTTATGTTAGTGTTTCAATCTCGAAAATTAAAGTACATACTAAGAAAATGTTTACTTTTTAGATTATCCTATATGAAGATACACGCAAAGAATCGACTAGAAATGAGCCGAGCAAATGGGTGAAATTGCATAATTTACTTAATTCGAAACAATCCATTAATCGACCCCGAATAAATATGCAAAATTCAAATAAAGATTTCTTTTGTGGTGCTCCTGGTAAATTTTTTTTTTTTTTTTGATTTTAAGTAACTTTTGTTTTTAGATGAAGTTTACATTCGTGTTGTGCTAGAATCTACTAAGGGATCAAATTTATTTACACTAGATTCACTTCTTGCTCTTTGTCGTCTCGAGAATAAACTAACACAAGCGCAACATTATGAGGGCTTATGCGTACAAACTTTTACAAAACCAAGAAAATGTTATAAACCTTGGTCTCTTGCTAACTACATTGCTCGTTTGCACAACAGGAGTTCATGTTTAGATATATTGGTAAGTATTTTCTTTCAATCCTTTTAATTTTTAACTTTTAATTATTTTAATAATCAGGAAGAAGATGTTTACAATACGGAAATGTTACTAAGATCCTGTTCGCAATATTTTCATAACCTCGAGTTAGCTCCCGACTGTTATGAGAATGACCATTGTAAGGTACCTACGAGGTGTGTTCAATATAATGCTGTGTATAACATCTTAAATTTTTTAACCAGCGTTAGTTTTTTACCGCCCAATGTAAGTAATAATTTATTTATTCAACCTTTTGATAATTCACAAGCCTTTCAAGTTAAATTTACTATTTAGAATTTTTAATTTTTAAAAAACACTAATTTTTTATTTGGTATTATAAAATTGAACAACTTAAACTATGTTACTACGGAGCCGGACATTTCAACGCGGCCGCTTGAACGCCAGGACGTTTGAACGCGGGGACCTTTGAACGCGGGGACCTTTGAACGCGAGAACGTTTTGATATATTTATTTATTAAGTTAGTAGTCTGGTAACTTGCACGTTTTTCTATATTGGGAATTTTTTTTTAAGGGAAAATAAAATTCAATGGTTTTGGTTTTTTAGTATGGATAAGGATACAAAAAAATATTTTTTTTAACTTAATTTTATAATGTTTTATTATTATTATTATTATTATTAGTCAAAGTAAAAAGAAGTTACGTAACTGGCCCGGGCGATTTTGGCTCTTGAGGACATCGGAAATAAAAAATTTAAAAAAAGGATTAACCTATAGACTTGTCGTTATCGCTGGAACTGGGATCTTTTTTTTCATCCCTAGCTTACAGCCCGATTTGTGTCTGAAAACAATCGATTTTATTTTAGAAGTCGGCCATTTTGTTATTTTTTGATAAAATTTAATAATTCTAGTTCCAGCGATAACGATAAATCTATAGATTAATAATCTTTTTGATTTTTTTATTTCCGATGTCCTCAAGAGCCGAAATCACCAGGGGCCAGTTACGTACCTTTTTTTTGAGACGCTTACTTTGACCAATAATAATAATAATAAAACGTTGTAAAATTAAGTGAAAAAATTTTTTTTTTAAATATTTTATATTAGAAAACAAATTTAAAAAATATTTTTTAACAAAGTGAAAGCTATGTAAAGTGTTTTCTCAGGTGTCTTGTTTTAAAACTGCTCGTGCTGTAACTCAAAAAGTTATTGATAGATCCGGCTCCAATTTTAGGAGGTTTTAGTCTTAATTATTATCGGAAGGATAAACCTAAATTTTTAAAGATATCAAGTAAATAAATGGTTTTTTTATGGTAAAAACTGTCGAAAAGATAGTCGAAAATTTGAAAATTTAGTTAAACAGCCTACTTATATAGTTTTTGATTTAATACTTAGTATTTATAATTTTATAGGTTTATCCTTCCCTTGAACATGCAAATAATCGAAAAAAACTTTGTTTCTTTGTTTCAAATCAATAAAAAAGAAATGATAGATTCAGCACTTTTTCGATGCCATGCACAAGACGCCTAAAAGAACACTCTACAGAACCGCCCGTTTGTTAAAAAATATTAAAATAAGGTATTAATGATGTTGAAACTTTAAAATGATGTGATTATTTTTTCATCAGTAAAAAAATTCCCAAAAACGACCTATTTCCGGGTATCTAAATGGATTGCTCCCCTTAAATAAAAATATAAAAATAAAATATAAAATGAAACTGAACTCGTTATTACATTTGATTAGATATTTTATATTATTTAATACAATGCAAGTGATAAATGATAATATTATTAATTTTAGAATACGATTTCCGTTTTATGCAGTTTACATTTTCTTATAAATGCCTTATTTGAATATTATGTGATTTATACGTTCTAAGAAATTAAACGGAAATTGTTATCCAATAAATACTATATTTATGACTTATTAGTAGAGTATGGATTTTTAAGCATAAAAAATCGTGAAAATAGCGCTTAAAATAGCATAAAAAATTGCCATTATACGCCTAAAAATATGATTTCATCTTAAATATAAGCAAAAATCTCGTCCAATGCGATAAATAGAAATGTAAAAGGATATCGGTTATTTGGAACGCAATCAAACACATTGACGCGCACGAATGGATTAACGAGATTCCACAATAACTCTAAAACTGAGCAAAAAATTTTACAGCGATTTTTCCTAAGAAGTCATACGCAAAATTTCAGATCAACAGCGCGCAATAATGGGACAAAAAAAGTATTAATTTATAAGTAGGTATAAATTGAATTGAGTACAAGTATTAAATTGAGTTGGCCATACTTTGTGGTTGATCGACACACGAAATGTTTTGTTATCTTTTATAATTTGACAAAATTATTGTGTCGTAATATTTATTCTAATTTTATTCGTTAAAGCCCCTCTTGGCATTTATAGTTTATTATTATATTACCTTATATAGTTTTTGCACCATGTTTTTTCCCGTTAATGCCATAAATCAAACAATATACAATCTGATTGTTTGGTCCCGAAAATGGAGAGAATAAAGTCCTCCGAAACGTCGCGTCGATCTGATAACTTTATTTGTTTGATTGCGTTCCAAATAACTGATATCTTTTTACATTTAAATGTAAGCGTTAAAAATATATTTTTTTAAATAAAATTTATTTGAAAAGTAACACAAGAAAAAAGTAATATATGTGTCATTCCATATCAAGTGATCCAACCCTGTGGTTCGACCACTCTAAAAAAAATTAATTTTGTGTGTGTAAATATCAAATCATAAAAAACATATTAGTAGTTCTAAATGACCATTATTTCAATTTGATTCTTTTTTGTTTTCGTGTGAGGGCCATATTTGCTTTGCAATATGAACCTACGTCAATTCATCGTGCGACAATTTATCGCGGACAATACATTTTGCGACAATTCCTCGCGTGCGACAATTCATTGCCGCGACAATTTATCGTCTGCGAAAATTTATCGCGTGCAACAAATCATCGCTATTAAATATAATTAAAATAAAAACAACAAACATTTGATATTACAAAATTAATTAAAAGTGAAACAACACATATTTTTATAAATTTAGTTGGAAATTATTATCTATATACTAATTATATGGTATCTATATACGTATTATATCTTTAAGATAGAACAATTTGTTGCTGGAAATGAAATTCTACAAAAAAAGATTGTAAGATTGTAAAACATTTTTTCTCATAATTTCTTCAGCTCATAATTTTCAACTACAATAAATTATAAATATATTTTTTGTTTTTATTTTAATTAATTTTGTAATATCAAATGTTTGTTTTTATTTTAATTGTATTTAATGCGATGAATTGTCGCACGCGATAAATTGTCGCACGATGAATTGTCTGCGATGAATTGTTGCACGATGAATTGTACCGCGATGAATTGACGGTGCACCTTGCAATATACGGCATATTTTGCAATTTTAAGGGTTTACGGCAACCAAAATATTTCATCTCTTAATTGTCCTATCAAGATGGAGCAAAAATGAAATTGTTTAAAAAGAAACAGACTATAATATTCCTTATTACAAAGCAATCTTAAAAGGTAAAATTGCAGTTTCAATTCTTATCTAATTTTATTTTATAAGAAAGTGCCATTTTTAAAGGGAAGTTTAAGCATTAAGGGAAAATAAGATTAGACATTTTTTGTTGCAAATTTTATTCCCTTCATTTTTGTTCATATATACATTTTTTTATTGCGTCGCGCCGTTTTCAAGTTACATTGACTTAAAAAAGACTTTAAATTTTAATAAACTCAACATTGCTCTTATGGGAATATTATTAACAATTTTACAAAATCATTTTTAAGTCACTAATTCGAAAATGGTATGACCAAATAGAAAAATTAATATAAACAAAAATGAAGGGCAAGAAATTTGCAACAGAAATGTCTAATAAGTGTTATGCAAAAGCGATTTTTATATGGAAATAAAAAATATCTGCAAAAGGTACAATCGACATTCTTAATACAAATATAGGACTGGAAGTGGCTCTATTTAACGTTAATCCTAAAGTTAATCGCTGCTGAAATATAATAGTTAGGGAGCCAGCGTGCATATGAACTAAACCATAGGTACAAAATTTTTGACCATACAGGCTGAAAGAACATGGAAACGAGTAATAAAATCACCTGTCTGCCACTTGTAAGTGGCAGCGTTAGCGTGGGAGCGGCGCCAGAAAAGAGGCATCTCTCAAACTTTTCATAGTTATTTTTACTACATATACCTACTACTTTCAAAATATTAATTTTGCGTAACGTAACAAGATATATAAAGTAGTAGTAGTATCATAGTCATAGTACCCTATTGTTTAACAAACTGAAGAATACCTCTTTTCTCACGCTACTCCCAAGTTAACACTGCCACTTACGAGTGGGAAACGGGCGGTTTTATTACTAATTTTCAATGTTCTTTCAGCCTGTGTGGTTAAAAATTTTGTACCTTATGGTTCAGTTCACATGCACGCTGGATCCCGAACTAAGTTATAAATATAAATAGTGTGAAGGACTTGAAATACATGTTAATGATTTGGAATTTCTCGAAGCTCATTGAAATTTTTAAGATTGGAGCTTGTTTGTAAATCATTGGAATTTTTTAAAAATTTTTAGAATTCTTTGAGAATGTTTGGAATTCCTGGGAAATCACTGGACAGATTGTATGCAAAATAAAAATAGAATAGAATGTATCGAAACTTGTACAAAAATACTTTAAAAAATCCAATCGTTGTTTGATCAAAAATAATTTTAAATTTTTAATTTTAAATAATTAATAATTTTTAAATTTAAATAAAATTTAAATTTCCATGGATTTTCAAGAAATTTCAGTGATTTCCAAGGAATTCCAAAGATTGTCAAATAATTCCAATATTTACAAACAAGTTCCAATCTAAAGAATTCCAATGATTTCCAAAAGAATTCCAATAAGCATAAACAACATTTTGGAAATATTTACCTCTAGCTATATCATTGAATAAAATTTGTGATTATGTGATTATAAATTTTTAGAGAACGTCTGATGTGATCTTAAAACAGACAATGATATTTTTACCTATTGCTGGTAGCACAGCAACTCTACCATATTATCATGTATTAGAAGAAGCCAAATTAGAAGTTAATGGAATATCAGTTGTTGGTATGGATTTGAGAGTTAAAAATTTTTTATTTAATGAGTACTTAGTAAGGGATACCTGGTCAATGAGCATTGGAGGTTTATTCATTTTCCTATGTATATGGCTGTATACAACTTCACTTTTTCTAACGATTATGACAATAATTGCAGTTATCTTTTCTCTTGGAATATCCTACTTTATGTATACTCTTGTTTACGAGCTACATTTTTTCCCATTCATGAATTTATTGGCAATAATTGTGGTTATTGGTAAGTTGCAGTTAAAAGTACAATTTGTTTTATTAAACAATCTTTGTTTAGGAGTTAGCGCCGATGATGTTTTCATATTTTGTAAAGCATGGAGGATATCAAAAAAAGAGAAAGATCGGACAACCGTTCAAGTAATGAATAATACTTTTCAGTATGCATTTACCTCTATGATTATTAGATCGGTAACAACGTCTGCAGCATATGTAGCTTCATACAGTAGCACCATAACAACAGTGCGTTGTTTCAGGTAAATCAAATTTTTTTTCAAAACAAAGGGTAAAAATCTTGAAAAAATTTTATACCCAGCATTCGGAATTCCAAATATTTCCACGGAATTCCAAAGATTCTCCAAGAAATTTCAATGATTTACAAACAAGTTCTAATCTAAAGAATTACAATTATTTCCAAGGAATTCTAGGAATTTCCACGAAATTTTCTAAGAATTTCAGAGATTTCCAAGAAATTTCAGGAATTTCCAATTATTTCTAAGGAATTCTAAACAAGTGTGTACACACAATTTTGAGATATTTACCCCTTGGAAATGTATTTTAATGTTCCTGTATTTTCCAGTGTTTTTGCTGCAACAGCAGTACTTGTAAACTGTTTGGTGATGATGTGGTGGTTACCAGCATGTATGGTAATATTAGAAAATTGGACCAGTAACTGTCCAAAATTGAGCAAAGAAAGCTCTTTTGATATATCTAAATGGAAAATATGGGAAAGATTTCATTCCTGCAAATTGAAGTTTTTGATAAACTTGTGGAAAAACAGAGAACAAATTCTTGTAGAGGCAGTAATCCGGTTTCGTTATTTTTGGCTGATTTTACTAACCACTATAACTATTCTAAGTGGTATTGTTGTTCTGTATTATCCTAAACTTCATCTTCCCACAACAACAGAATTTCAATTATTTGACAAAACGCATTTGTTTGAAAGATATGAATCTTTATACAAGAATATGTTTTGGTTTAGTCGAACTGATAAGGTATGAAGTTTGGACCTTGTCATCTATACTAGTACTATGCAATTGTAGAACCTAGTAATTTTAAATTTCAAATTATTAAACCCTTTTTTATGCCGGGTGCTGAATGAGTTAGCTGAACATAGGAAATTAACATGTAAAAACTTATTTATGCAAATTCCTGCTTCCCTAATTATTTTAGAGAAAAAATGAAAGACACTGAAATAATGCAGAAATATAAACTGCAAATGATAAGACTATTAGATTTCATCTAACTTTTACTTAAAAGGTCAAAAAATGCTTTCGAAATTGTTAAAATTTTCATTTATCGCACTGGCCATGTAATAAATTCAATTTAATTTATATTTTCCAAAATAATTACCATGGACTCTTTCATGGCCAGTCCGATAAATGAAACTTTTAACAAATTCAAAAGCATATTTTGGCTTTTTAAGTAAAAGTTAGATGAAATCTAATGCTTTTATCATTCGTAGTTTATATTTCTACATTATTTTTGTATCTTTCATTTTTTCTCTAAAATAATTAGGGAAGCAGGAATTTGCATAAATAAGTTTTTACATGTTAATTTCCTATGTTCGGCTAACAATAAGTCATTCAGCACCCCGTATAATAAATAAATGGTATTATATACACATGCTAATATGTTTGGTTACAACTTATTATATTAATGTTTTATTCATATCAATATTTTAGAAAACCCAAAAAATGCACTAAACACTTTTCAGAACTAAAATGTTTTTAAGTTAACACATGTGAAATACACTGTAACTATTAATTCGTTATAAATATAAATTGTAAATTAACGAATTTATACTTACAGTGTATTTTACATGTGTTAACTTAAAAACATTTTAGTTCTGAAAAGTGTTTAGTGCATTTTTTGGGTTTTCTAAAATATTGATATGATTAATATCGAGTTACACTACTTGAACCACGTATTAATCGATTAATGTTTTATTTACTCTACTTACTAGGTTTTGCAATTGTATGTTATAGGCCGCTATGTTACATGTTTAAAATTAATTATATTATTATTACAGACTTTTGATCCTAACATGGCAGCAAATTACAAACTACCATTAAGATTTGTGTGGGGAATTTTACCAGAAGATAATGGCAACTATCTAAATCCTGAATTATTGGGTGAAACTGTGTATGATCCCAGTTTTGATATATCAAGAGAAGATTCTCAAAAATGGTTGTTAAAATTTTGTCGCAAATTAAGAAAACAACCTTTTTATCAAACAAGTACAGGTCCACTTTTACCAAATTGTTTTATAGAAACGTTTGTTTCTTTAATGCAACGTAGATGTATAGACCCTGTTGACAATATAGATCGAACCCCTTGTTGTGAAACATCACAGTTTCCTTATAATAGTTCTATTTTTAATACGTGTATTGTACCAGTAATGAGTGAGATGTTTGATACTCCTTCCAAATACTTTGTTCTGGGTATGGCCGGGCCTAAATTTTCTAAAGATGATTTTCCGACCATAAAGGCTATTGTAGTGGAGTTTGATAGTAGTTATGATTATTCGATGTCATATAAAAAAATGCAAGAGTTTGTTTATAATGTTGAAGCATGGACTGCTCAACAGTTGAAGCATGCTCCTTTATCGATGAAAAATGGTTGGTTTGTTAGTGATTTTGAATTTTATGATCTTCAAAATGTTTTGTCTGAAGGTACTTTAGCTGCGATAATTGTTTCGATGAATTTATCGCTTGTTGTGTTGATGCTAGCAACATTAAATGTTGTTACTAGTTTTTATGCAATTTTAACGATTTCTAAAAGTCTTTTTTCAATTGTGGCTGTACTAGTATTGTTAGGTTGGCAAATCAATGTGCTAGAATCCATTGCAATTTCTGGATTAACCATTGGATTAACAGTAGATTTCAGTTTGCACTACATTATCTTTTATGGATTTTGTCTAAATTCAGAAAATCGAAGAGATTCAACCAGGTGTGCTTTAATTATCATGAATGGTCCTACCTTCATGACAGCTGTGACAACTGGTGCAGCTGGAGCATTTATGATGTCATCTTCAATTTTGCCATATATACGTATTGGAATATTTCTTCTGACTGTAATGAGTATTAGTTGGATATATTCGACGTTTTTTCTGTGTTCTTTACTTGCTGTTGCTGGACCCCAAAACGATTTTGGTCAATTTCAATATGATATGTTGTGTTGCAAAAAGAAACCTACTTCTTTCAAAACCAGAAAGGCTAGACAAAATCCTTCATCTTCTTCATTAAATGTACATGAGTTAAGTGTTCGTTACAGTAAATCTGGAAAATCTTCATCAAATAAAACTTTGGAGAGATCATTAAGTTGTGGAAAAAATATTACTACTCGCTCACTAAATGATCAATCTTCACCTGCTGCTAGTGAAGCAACAATTTTTATAGAATAGTTAGGGTGTAATTTAGAAATATTCTGTGATACCTGATATTTTTTTTAAATATTACCTCTACGATTTTATTGAATCTTATTATATCAATGTTATTATTGTAACAGTATATATCTGTTGTGTAAGTAGTATTTGTGTAATACAAAATATAGGTATTTAATACCACATATGTTATACCCAGCCAAAAAGACATTCTGAAGGTTACTGTTTTGTTGTTTGTTGTCACAACAAATAAGTTATCTTTAAAATGTCTTGACGGATTGATTTAAAATTTGAGAACGTAAAATGTACAGTGACTCACAAAAGTTTCACACAGTCCTATGTTAGCAATGTAAATTGTACATTTTGAAGAAACGAATTTGTCTTAAACTCGAACTGCTAAAGATAGGGTAGCTTGGAAGAAGTTAGGGGAGAGAAGACTGGTCACATTAAAATCGCTTTACAGCAATACTCATTAAACATTTTTTGTTGCAAATTTCATCCCCTACATTTTTGTTCACATAAATTTTTCTATTTTGTCGCTCCTTTACCCAGTTACAGTGACTTAAAAAATACTCTATAAAATACAAAAATTATTGTCATTGTTTGCATGAATTTATCTATTGTTCTGTTGGTGCACATTAAATGTTGTGAATAGTTTTTATGCAATTTTAACGATTTTTTGTAGTATTTTAGCAATTGTGGCTGTTCTAGTATTGTTAGGTTGGAAATTCATTGTGTTAGAATCTATTGCAATTTCTACTGCCATTGGATTAACAGTAGATTTCAGTCTTCCCTACACTGTTCATTATGGATTTTATCTTACTTTACAAAATCGAAAAACTTCAACCAGGTGCGCTTTAATTATCATAACTGCCCCTACCTGCATGGTAGCTGTGACAACTTATGCAGCTGGAACATTTATGATGTCATCTTCAATTTTGCCAATTTTGGAATATTTCTTCCGACTGTAATGAATATATAGTTGGATATATTCAACGTTTTTTCTGTGTTGCTGGAACCCAAAATAATAAACAAAAATGAAAAGAATGAAATTTGCAAGAAAAAAATGTCTAAGAAGTATTGCCGTAAAACGATTTTTATGTGTCAAAAAAGTCTTCGAACAATTTACATTCCTAACATAGGACTGTGCGAAAACTTTTGAGAGTCATTGTATATAAAAATGTAAACGCACAATATATCGTAATTTATATTTTTATATTTAAAAAAATACGAATTTTATGTCAAAATATTTATTTTTTAGAAAGTAGTTAGAAACTAGATAAGGATTCCAACTCGTGTGGTATACTTGGAAAAGGCAAGGAAGTTAAAATTATGCAAATTTTCTCAGATAATTTAAAAAATTTTAAATTATAAGACAAAATTAGTTATAAAAATTACTTTTTTATTTACATAGTATTTTGAATTTATTTTGAAAAATGAGTAGAAAAGATGAAATTTTGCATCGACGTCGGTGGAGTTTTGGTGATCTGGAAAAAAATCTGGGATCATTAAAAAACTATTTCGGAAACTGGATTAAATAAACTTTAAAATAATGTTTGATGCACTAGTGGGAATAGATAAACAGATATTTTTTATATAATGACCTGTCTCTATAGGACAATTTTAACGATTTTTTGTAGTATTTTACCAATTATGGCTGTGTTAGTATTGTTAGGTTGGGAACTCAATGTGATAGAATCCATTCCAATTTCTACTGCCATTGGATTTACAGTAGATTTCAGTCTTCATTACACTGTTCCTTCTGGATTTTATCTTATTTCAGAAAATCGAATTAATAGTTTAAGTGTAATTTAGGAATATTCTGTGATACCTGATATTTTATTTAATGTTATCTCTTTACAATTTTATTGAATCTTATTATATCAATGTTATTTGTAACAAAGTATATCATCTGTTGTGTAGTAGTATTTATGTAATAAAAAAAATAAAAAGTAAATTATTTTACCTTAATACCACATATTATGTTAGTTCTACCCAGCAAACATGACATTGTTAAGGCTAGGGTTTTGCTGTTTCACAATAGTCCAGTCAAGATAAAAAGAATCGGTCAACCTGGAAATAATTGGAATAATTTTTTTTAACTCAGCAAGGGGTGTTTGTTAGTGTAAATCTTGATTTTTGGGAAAATCTCTCCCAGTGCATCTACCGCCATCTTGATTTAAAGTGTTTAAAGAGTGATTATTTTGTTTTCCAAATAACTCGCTTATTTTCAAACAAAGTTGTAGGAAATGTAATTCTCCACAAGTTTGGTCCATTTAACTTTTGCCATAGGGCCGATACTTGTATACAGCTAGACTGCAAATAGGGGTGAAAAACGTTTTTTCCCAATTATCTCGTTTACCATAATGTTTATCGTAAAAATGGTAATGAATAATTGGGTAAAGAATTTTATTTCTTTCAACTTTGGTCATTCCTTCAACTTTGGTCATTACCATTGTTACCCTAGGATCAATATTTTGAGTTCCAATTAAAAAAAAGTGGTGTAATTTTTTATAATTTCTTATTAAGTTTGTCATAAAAATAGTAATGGACAATCAGGTATGTAATTTGATTTTCTCCAACTCTGATCGTCAATAGGCATGTCAGCAAATTGAAACCTGATGTGGATTTGAACATCTGATTAGTTTTTTTAACTTGAAAACTATGTGAAATTCGTACTATTGTTGTTTCCTTCCATATGATACGTATCTCCAATTTTAATCAAATGTAGTTTATCTTTTCCAATCTTGGTCGCAATTTGTATAAAAAATATAAAATAAAATTTTACAAATTTAAAAAACTAATTTTGCAAATAAAATTACAACCATCTTACAACTTAAATACACGACAATATAATGTTGTGTTCTGATAAAGAAATGGAAAGTGAGTTGCGTAATTTAGAAATAAAGAACTGACTTTGCAACCTGAGGAACAATAAAGGCAGGACTCTTGTTTCCGTTTTCAAAAATGTTTTTTTTTTGTTAAGTTTGTTCGTTAGTTTAAGTTGTATTGTTTAGTTTAAGTTTGTTGTTACAGTAATTTCATTCATTGTTGTCTAAATTTTAATGTTTGTATTTTTATTTTTTTACACGTACACGAACAAGCACAAGCAGCAGGATATAAACAAAATGCTAATCTTGATTTGTATTTAAAAAAAAAGGAAAATAGTAAGGACCAATGAAATTAGAGCACGAAAAGAAACCAAGGAGATAAAGGAGATAAATAAAAGAAAAGAACATAGCAGTCGTATTTTGAAAGCCCAAGAGGCAAGTGGTGTTATAGAGTCGAAAATTGAGAGCCCGAGAGGCGGGTCATGTTGACAGTCGAAAATTGAAAGCCACAGAGGCAAGTCGCGTTAGTCAGTTGTAATTTGAGAGCAAAAGAAAAGGCAAGCGGTGTTATAAAATTAGAAATTTGAGAGCTATTGAAGCAAGTTGTGTGGTTACAAACCAAATAAGTTGGAGTAGAGGTGTGTTTTAGCCAAGGAGTTTTGTTGGAAAGATTATTGGTCCTTACGTGGAGACCGGGGTAGGGTAATGCGTCTTGAAATGCAAAATGAAGCACTCTTCTCTCTTTTGAACGGTCAATTTTACTGAAGAAACATCATAAACTAACACTAACCTACATAACCGATGCATATCTTCGAGCGGATATCTCTTTCACGAGCGATTTCGTTAAAAAAAATCACAAACTAACACTAACCTACATAACCGATGTATATCTTCGGACAATTTTGCTAAAGAAATATTTTAAATTATCACTAACTTAATACATAACTCTTTTTCAGAATTCAGAATTAAGGGTCGTATTCTCTAACTTACATGGTAAGAAAATTAAAAGAAGAATACGAAAAGTGGGGCCTTGAAATAAATTTCACCAAAACTGAACACCTAACAATTGGAGAACCTGGGCAAGATCTGATACTGGAATCAGAAGTGATCGGAAGTTGTGAATGTTTTAAGTACTTGGGGGTAACTCTCTCCAACAGGGGAGGTAGCGAAGCGGATATCAATAACAAAATTATTTAAGGTAAACGAGCCATACGCCAGTTAAATTCAGTCCTTTGGAATAAACACGTCATGAAGAAAAACAAAACCACGATATATTCAGCGATTCGCGATTTCGATTAAGGAAAGTCACGTGACCAAACATTCAAAATGGCCGCTAGAGATGAGTAGTTTTTAGTTTTACCAACATAAACAATGTTATTATATAAACCTTAACGAGTTGTGATTTGTGTACTATATTCGTTTGTGTGTAAATAATAATTAAATATGAATAAACAATTAACAATAAACAGTATTTTGCAATTTTGTTGAAGTAGTTCGTCTAGAAACTTTTGTGAGGGAGAAGCTTTAGTAAACGCTAAGCATATTGTATTGTGTGGAGAAACGCCTAGTAACGACGAATTCTACCACATTTATAGTTTGGTTTTACAAACTACAGCTTTGTCTTCACCGCGTCATGAGGTGTCTGGGCTAATTAATAAAAAAAGCTTATCAATATCGAAGTTCTGTTGTTCATGTAAAGCTGGAGCATCGGAATGCTGTAAGCACATAGTTGCAATTTTAATATATTGCAGCAAGTAAGATTAAGTTGAAGTGAAGATAGTTTATTTATTTATTTATAATTTTTCAATTTCAGAAATAATTTAGACGAGTTAGAAAAGCTCTCGGCAACCGACAAAAAATGTTTGTGGTCCAACTTGAAAAAGGGGGCTATAGATAAATATCAAATAACAGAAGATGTTACCAAATACTGTTGCTACACTCCCGTTAAGGTTAATCTAAAAAATATTGATGACGATAAAAATTTATACCAGAGAATGATTAACCGATCATTGAGAGTGGAAAACCTGTGAAACATATCGAAATTAAATGCCCATACGAGGGCCGCAATTTGACAATTGAAGATCTCCTACCAACTTGAAATTATTTGGTTTTTAACGATGTCTCACAAAGGTACGAGCTGAAGCAAAAACATTCGTATTACGGTCAAATACAATTAGGGATGGCTATATTGAATGTAGAAGTTTGCGACTTTATTATTTATTGTAGCAAAGATAGCTCAACACTTATTTTTTCTGTTCATCTTGATCATGATTTCTTAAAAACTTTTTTACCCACATTAAAAACTAAATACTTCGGTTTCCTTCTTCCTGAAATTTGTAAATTAAACAAATGAAAAGTAAATATATAAATTGTACGACTTTGGAATAAATAAATAGTATCTATAAATGAAAAGTAGTTTATTGTTTTTTTTATTTAATTTCTTCAATAATTATAATTAATCAAAACTTATCGTCTGCCAAAATAGGTGAGCATAAATTAACTAAGCCACATACAACGCTGAAAGCTTCATTGAATAAATTTAAATACGAAAATTCGTATCTAGCATTTAAAAACTTAAATAATTTAATACGCTGGTTAGACCTCTCTATGTGTACCCTAGCACGAGCAATCTCTTTGTTCAACAAAGCTTCCTCTTTAGAGATTTACTTTGTGATAAAAAATTCCTCCTCCCTTGTTGGGGATCCAGAATTTTACTATCTACACGCTGGGAATAAATCAACCAGCTTTTATTTACTGTAGAGGCCCGCTGATGTTATCTAGCTGAAGATGATGCGGAAGCTAGGGTCATAAGTTCCAAAAAAAAGGTGACAGATAAACAAAAAAATGATCTCTGCAAGAAGTTTGCTGTCGACAAATCGACAGCCACAACCGGTGAAAGAAAATCGTAGCTACTTGCCTTAGTATTATCCTATTGGAGAAACATAAAAAAGACAAGTAGTTCACACCAAAAGTAAATTAATTTAATTAATTTAAAATTAAATATTTTACTTAGATTAAAATTTAACGTTGTGGAAAATTTGCGAGCTAAGATAAAATATTATCGATGGATAAGCTCGTCAATGCAAATTAAAATTTGCCGTATTAAAATTAAATTCATGAAAAGATCGGAAACGAAAACAACTTTATAAGCACCAAAAAATCGAACTACCAAAAAGTATCAAAAAAACATGCAAATTTGTCCACTATGAAGGTGTCTCCCTACAAGTTTTACAGAAAAAGCAAAACTTACCAAATCTTTTGACAAGACCAACACCGTGAACACACTCACTTATCCGAACCCACATTCAAAAAGTGCCGTCTTGCGTTCAAAACGCAAACTCAACAAACCCCAAATCAGATTCTAGGCAGGGACGTACTTAGAAAATAAAACAAATTACTAAAATTTGTTACAACTTTTACTCATTTTTGCCTAATAACAAATTGATTTCACACAAGCACTTATAAAAACAATATTCAACGTTAAAAACGATTATATCCATAGTATGATAACACCACAAACATACAAATAAATTTGTGACGACTGCCAAATACTAAAAACTACTCATCAACTCTAGTTAACATTTCTTTCGCCAGACGTCGCTTCACTTAGCTGTAATCGCGAATAGTAGAGAGTATATGCACGTATGGAGAAGAAGTGTGGGAATTAACCAAAAGAAATACAGGACGTCTAAAAGCTCTGGAAATGGACTACTGGAGACGCTCTTGCGGTGTATCTAAGCTGGAGCACGTAAAAAACCTAGAAATTCGTAAAAGAATGGGTGTCAACCAAACAATAATAGACACCATAGATAAAAAACGCCTAATGTGGTACGGCCACTTGCAAAGAATGGAAGATTCCAGATGGCCAAAAAGAATATGGGAATGGGAACCCCCAACAAAAAGAAAAAGAGGAAGACCAAAACAAACATGGTAGAAAGATGTCCAAATCGCAATGAACTCCCGAGGACTCGCAGAGGGCGATTGGGAGAACCGAAAGGCTTGGCGCGAAGGGTGCGAAATACGATTAAATAAATTGTAAACAATTCGCTAAATATATATATTCTCTAACTCTTAAGGGATCTTAACGGAGAGAATCCCTTAACTTAAGGACAAAACCTATTCTGTAATAATAAAAGATACTTTAATAAGATACCGCTCTTCAAGATCGATCTTGACCTGGCGAGTGGTGAGGGATCTCTTCAGGTGCTTATTTCAATAATGTATTTTTTTTTTAGTTTATTTATAAATTTTGTGTGCTCCTGCCCACCTCAAATATATTGGGCCCAATTTGTGCCCACCCATTTTAAAAATGCTGGCGCCGTCGCTGACCCCCTTCTGGTTGGGCCTGGACAGACATCATATAAGACGGAGGAGGAGTGTGATATAGGAGTGGTTGATGTTGAAAACTAGAGGAATACATCGTTCTGTAGTAGATCTGAATATTTTTGGTGTTATTGGTTTATTAAAACAATTTATTTCAAAATTTTTTATAATACATACTTTTAACATTGTCTAATAATAAAAATAATGTGCCCCAGTAGGGGCTTATTAAGGATCAACTATACCTCTCACAATTAACACCACATCGTACAGAATTAGGCAAAGCATAATAAGTATACTAAACTATTGTCACTTCATTGAGTCAAGAACCCTATATTAATTTCAATAAGCTATCACAACGAAAGTATAATATTTATTTATTTAAAAGGAACATACAATACATTTGGTATAGTTAATACTGCTTTGTTTATATATTTTACTTAAGGAGTCATGAACAATGCAGCAAGCACCAATATTATTAAGCAAATCATTGATCACCAACTTCAGAATCATGATGTGCGACTAAATAAAGGAACTGGAAAGCAATGGCTAATAGAGATATTCCTAATAAATCTCCCATGGAAGTAAGATATGGAATTGCCGAGTTGTCTGGATCAATTTTATTTTTCCACATCCAGTGGATCATGATGTATGCTGCATGTAATAGAGTAGCAACTTGCAATGTAGCAGCAAACAAATAAACCGTTACAAATAGTGTACTAAGAGATGTGTCGCCTCCTTTCATATAATCTATTGTGTATATAAAAATAACGTGACCAGGTAATACCATAGCCATTAGAACTCGTGACGTTCGTGCGTGTACCCCTGTTCCACAAAATCCCGCAACGGGCGATATAAAAATAACCGTTTCTTCATCTGTATTTGAATCGGAAGCCAATATTCCCAATTCGGCTTCTTTGTGTAAGGCAGTAGAAATTCTGCTAGCTTGAACTGCTACTAAGTTTCCACCCACTCCATTAATTACAGGCTGAAATACAGCAATGCCTTCAAATCGTGATACCATGAAATCCAAAATTAAGCCTCCCATTGAGCTAATTAGCATAGCACCTACTACTGGTGTCCATCCGTGGTATAAAACATCCCTGGTGTTTGCATTTCGCTTTGCTATCCACACCCACAATGGTATTGCTAATATATATATTGCTATTATTAACGGTGCTAACCAATCTTGGGTACCTAAATTGAAAACATATTCTGTAAGTTCATCGTCAAGTTTTGAGAAAAATTAGTATTTACCTATTGATTCGTATAAGACGGTTGCAACCCAAGAGAGGAGACCCAGTGAAGTTATATCACCAAGACTTGCTGCAATGGGAGTCGCAACGTTATCTGGATTAATGTGGCATTTACGAGATAATATTATTACACCAGCAGTTATCAAACCTAATACAAAACTTGCTACGGAAACTGTTACTAAACTGCTAGCACACAAAAGATACGCGTGATCTAATTCAACATCGTTGCTTTTTATTCCACCCATTATAACTGCTACCAACGATCCAAGAAAACCAACTACTATTGCTTGACACTAAAAGATTTTTAAAATTTTTAATTTTTTAAAATAAATAAACGGATAAAACAATTTACCTGTATCAGAGTTAAATTTGCCGCAATCATAGTCCACTGTTGTCGGAAGGTATCCATATGTCCTAAGTTAGCATGAGTTGATAATCGGGACGCTAGTGTCATTTCTAAATTTCCTTTTAGTCCTAATAAAGCAGGGATGAGTATTACTAATTCCGTAACTTCTTCGAATACTGGCCAGTGCTAGAAAAAATGCACCTAGATTTTTATAATTAAAAAATTAGATAATTAAACATTTTTTTGTCTAATTTAATTTTACCTAATTAATTTAATTTAATCTAAAATATTGATATGGTTAATTTAATGGTATTGTAGTTGCCTTATTGCAATTACTTTTGTAGGTTCAAAGAAAGATCGATACTACATTTATTTGTACAAATTATTTCTAAACAACTTTGTGCCTGGAGATTGCAATACCGGACTAAAAATAAGATATTGATATTTGGTATTTCATTGCTAGTAATTCCGGAATACAAATACTTAAAATATATATATATTTTTTTAAATTTAAATTTATTAAAAAATATGTCGTGATTTCCTTACCTTCGGTTTACGTTACAACATTTACGCCGCAGGTCAAAAACGATCAGTTTATGCCCTGGGACATAACCAACTATTTAAATTAATATTTTTATAAAAATTTTTTTGCATTAAATAGCGAATGTCAAAATACCAGTATATATGATGTAAAATACCGATATTTTGGTATCGTAAAATATTCGGAAATATCGGTATGCATAAAATACTCAGAAATACCGGTATTTGGTATACCACGGTATTGCAATCTCTATAGGTACGTGTCTAATGTACATATGATTTGGTACTACTTAATGAAATATTGTTTCATGTCCCAATCAAAATCAAAACTATACAAAACTTTAATTTTTGTTTTTCTAGCTTCAATTTCAATATTGATGGTTTTTCATTTCAGTCCTTTTAGAACTTTTGGAATCCTCCTTAAATTTCTCGTGGGGTAAACCAGGATTTATTCCAAAAAGTATAAGAAAATTTCATCAAAAGAGCAAAACATATTGGTACTATTAATTAGAACGTTGAAATTAAGATTCTCGGATTTTGCAAAAATAAATTAACATGGAGAGCTGGGAATAGTGACGTTAGCCTTAGAACTCTTAGCTGAATCCAATTAAAATATCAATTTAATCGAAATTTCCGTTAGCCGTTATAGTAGCGCTAACCTTAAACCTCCTAGCATCCCAACAGAAATTTCAGTAAAAACTTCATTTTGTTAGAACTTTCCATTTCGGAGATTTCGATGAGACAGACATAATATACAAACTTTGAATTTTATATTGTCGTGTTTCATAATTCCATTGATTTTTGAATATTTGGTTTTGTAAATTTGGTAATTTTTGTGAATATTTTGTTGTTTTTGATTTTCTAAATAATTTTATATTTTCTCGCTTTCCCGTCAAGTTGGCATTATAACATCGACGAGAGGAAGTTAGGTATTTTGTTAACAATGGCAGCCATACACGGTTAAGATAAAATTTTGTCTACTGAAATTTATTTGAGATATTGTGATTTTGGACAATAAAAATAGATTTGATTTGTAAGTAAAAAATTTTGATTACTTATATTTTTGAAATTTGTTTGACCAAAATTTGGATAAATTTGCATCGATTCTAAGTGATGAGAGATTGTTTGGCTTGATGGATAAATTTAAAGATTAGAGAGATAATTAAAATTTGGAATTATGTACTAGTTTAATTGAAAAAATTAAATAAAATTAAAGGTATTAAAATTAAATTTGATATCGCAGCTATACGTATGGTCGATTTATCAATTTGATTTGCGTTCCTATTAAAATAAGAAAATTTATTTTAAACTAAATTTAAATTGGAATTAGGATTTATTATTTTTGAAAGAAGAATCTCACTGTTTGAACGTGTGGAAATTTCCACCCCCAGATTGCGGGTTTCCTTGGTTTACGAACTCACAAAAAAAATTAAAATCAGAAATACTCTGACATACAGCTCATGATGAAACTGGAATCTCATAAAAAACTTTACTCGGATGTTTTTCACGTATCTAACCTCAAATAAACTAAGTGTTACTGGGCGCCAGGTGAAATTGATAAAACAAGATAAGAAAAAAGGATACCACAAAAACAATAGTTTACGATAAACTTGTATATGTTACAGTCAATGACGTAAATTGGGCATTGGCGTCAATGGCCAGACAATGACGTTAATGGCCAGCATAAATGGGCATTGACGTCATTGTCCGGCCATTGACGTCAACGCCCGTTAACGGTGGGCAATGACGTTAATGGTCAAAATGGATTGGACAATGATGATATGAACAATTATTTGTCGTGCACGCGTTTTTCCGTATAAATGACATCAAATCTGCCCTATTCACGGCTTTATAAGTGTACAAGAATTTTTATTTAATTTAGACAAACGCAAACTCATTTTAGGTTGGATCCGTGATTCGTCGTGGTTGCATCAGTCAAATCGGCCCGAAGAAAAATTAATTTAATTTAATTAATTTATTTTACGGTGGATCCGTGATTTGCCGTGGTTGCGCCAGCCAAAACTGTTCGGGGCTCTCTAAAAAACTATGAAAAGCTCTTAAAAAAAAGTTTTCTTACTCGCTAAAAACATCGCCGAAATTAATCGACCTCGACTGGGAGGTCAGACAGGGGCAGGGAAGCCCGAACTCGGCGAAATCCAAACGTTTTTGACGGCTATCACTAAGAGGACTAAGGTGATAGAAGGAATCTACAGAATAATAGTTTGCTGTAAAATAAATGATGTAAAAACCACATATGAAATTTTAAATGTCAACGTTGCGTAAAATGCATGGTCATTAACGTCAATGACCGGTCAATGACGTTAACGCCCAACTAAGCTGGGCATTGATGTTATTGTCCGACCATTACGGTCATCATTGACCGTAACATATATACTACATACCACTAAACTAGAAATCACAATTTTATTGACATTACGACGTCTATAGTTACCAAAGCAAATTTATTTGCAGGCACTCTTTGCAGATTTCTTCTTAGTAGAGCAGTGTTGTATAATTATGCTTTTTTTAATAAACAGATTGGCTTTTTTAGGATTAAGATTTTTTTTTATATATTTAGAGTCTTTTTTTATTTATTTAATAAAGTTTTTTTTTTAATTATTATTTTAGTCCAATTAGAATGAAATTAAAAGACATTGCAATAATCAGATGCATATAAATAATGATGTGTAATGTAAGAAAACAAAATAAAAGTACTCTCGCGGAATCGGGTGTGCGCCGATGGAATATCGGTTGGTCTTAGGTTGAGTAGTACCACGCAGAGAAAATATCAGTTTAGTTTGTACAAAACGATATTGATATTATAGCTTTAAGTAAACCAACAGTATGGCGTAAAACGTACCTACACTGGCTGATTAGGAAGCGGAAGAGTACGGTTCAAATCCTGATCGCGTCAGATACACCGTCCATGGGAAAGATAATAGAGAAGAATGCGGGTTTCAGAAAATCCGAGACAGAAAGTGTAGAAAATTATGCAGGAGGTATATCAAGGAGTATCCGCTTAAACCAAGAAATAAGTCACTGTGAAATTTTAGTGTAATACAATAGACATGAGGAATTTTTATAGAATTTTTTATAAAATTTATTTAGTGTACACAATTTTTCAGGGTGACTTACCCCTCGCTTTAAACAACAAATTGTAACCCTATCTTGGCAGAGCTGCGTCAAGCGGGGAAGCTAAAGCTGGGCTTCTGCAGATGGCTGCGAGTCGTAAAGACGGGTGCATAGTTGATCTGTAACAGTAACCAGAACTGAAACGGGAACAGTAAAATTGTTAAAAAAATTTTTCGAATGCATAATATGCACAATAAACGAGAACGGTAATGAGAGCAGGAACAGGAACAATTTTAACTTTAAGATTACTACTACTGCTGCCGTTTTTCCCATGCGCTAACATCGCTAGATATATATATGGTATTCCAGATTTGGCTTTGAGGGGGAGGGAGAGATCGAAGATAGTGAAAATATATTATAATAAGAAATACTTGATACGAAGTTTCCGCACTAAACTAAACATATAGAAAAACCCTAGCTCAAAGGCGGATACAAAAAAAAACTATATAAAAATTAAAAATTAAAATTAAAATTAAAAAATACAAGAAAAATTTGTTTTTTTATTGTAAAATATTTAATTACCCCCGCTCCTCCTTATGAACTTTATCTGGATCCGCTCTTTCTGTAGCAGCTAGTCAAAAGAAAGTTTTCTTTATTTTTAGAAAAATATTGAAATTTAGTAGTATCCGTAAGTAAAAGGCAAAATCACACCCCCTGTGCCTTTGAAAATTTCATCAATGAACATAGTTGTCAATCTAGAGAAGAGATGAACTATTTAATCTATTGTAAGCAAAAATTTTAAATACATATTGTAAGCTAGGTTCTCGAATCCGAGCCTGTAGGTAATGGCATACCACGAAGATATTAACCATATAAATGGTATCTATTCAATGTATCACAAATAGAAGATGCTTTAAGACGACGAATAGCGTCGTCTATATATAACTTGATAATGTACTTTACAACATTAAATGTAAAAATCGCCCGCTAGGAGATTCGAACCACGAATTCTTAAACTGTTATGGAACTCCGTGTACACGTACAATTTAGCCACCGGGGTCGAACTTATAAGTATGTTAACGCAACTATAGAGACACTACAATTAATCCTCCACTAGTAATCATTAGAATTACATACTAACATAAAGCAAGTCTTCTTGTATCAGTATGCGATTTTGGAACCAAGAATAATTAGAAGAGACTGATAGACTATTGGATCTTCACTAATGGTATTAGCTGTCGTGTTAATGCCAAAATAATAGAAATGAAATAACAACTTTAGGAGGAGTTTACAAGTGATATGGAAGACGACCTACATCTTGTATGGCACTCAAAAGAAAATCTGGAAACTACTACGATCAAGGAAAACGCCAGTAGGTAAAGTACATTTTCAGAATGTATCATTGTTAGCAAAGAATTTTGGACCATATACCTTAACATGGATATATATCCATGGACATGGAGTAGCAACCAGCTTTGGAAAGCTGGACAGTGGAAGAACAACAAGTACAAGATACAATGACTAGACTTAAAAACAGAAAGACTCTCGGACCGGAAATATGGAGAAAAAATGTTAAGGAAGCAACAACACTCTTTAAAAATATTCTTCAAAATCAAACGGTTCCGAACGTCTGGAAAACTAACATCACAATTCCACTCTTTAAGAAAAGACACAAGAAGGGCATCAGCAACTACAAGGGAAATAACACTGCTGTGTACCATACTAAAACTATTCCCGCCATCGCTGGTAACAACGCTACCGAAACAATACCAACAACAGAGGAACATTAGGAATTTAAACGTAATAGATCGACAGAAGATACCATTTATATCATCAGACAAATAATAACAAAAAAATCGATTGAGTTCTAAACATCCCCCCCCATCTTAATATGCATAATACACCAACTCAATACTGGAAACATTACAAAAGTTCGGACAAAAGAGATAAAAAGTCATGGATATCGTATGAGCAAGGAAGAAATACATGCTAAGCCGACGACGCGGCATTGATAGCCGAAAAAAAAGATGATCTTCAACAATTGTTCAATATCTTCAATAATATAACACCTAGATTATATAACATGGAAATCTCCACAGACAAAACCAAATGCCTAACAACTTCAAGAAACATGCATGCTTACCATAGACAATAATAAAATAGAACAGGCATTATACTTTAAATACTTGGGAGTAGAAATCTACGAACGAAAAAAAAAAGTTCCAGGTTCGAAAAGCGTCGATGGTTTCAGGTTGCTTGAGATAAATGAGTTCCGAAAAATTGAAAATAAATCAAGAATATAAAGCATGTGTGGGACCCATATTAACATACGCTATAGAGGCAAGAGCAGACACGGACAATACAAAAAGAATGCTTGTCGTAATTACTTATCGATAGAATTAGGAACCACCGAATAAGAGAAGAGTGTAACATGTCCGATATAATAAGATGGACCAAAACAAGAAGAAGAGCTTGGAATGAGCCCATATTTAGTATAAATCAGGATCGACTTTCAAGAACTGTTAGAGATGGAACCTCCCCCTCTTAATAGAAACAGACCACCGGCAAGGCCCCCCAAGAGGTGGAGTCTGAATCCCAGGAAAAACCAAGAAAAAAAAATTAAATAGGCCCAGACCTAAAACAAGCCAAAGAAGAAGAAAGTTGTATAGGTGGGAGTAAATCAATAAAGGTTCTATAATGTGAAGAAAATTGCCTGTTAGGAAAGTCGAATCTGGAATTCTTATGGAGTCCAGTGTATATAACCGGGGAAAAACTGATACGTATGTTCAAGTTTGTCTAATATGTTGCACTGTAACTATAGACATTACAAATGTTTCAGTGGAGATGTATACTTCATTGGTATATCTAGCCGCCAGAATGACAAAGTTTGCAGGTATAAAAACGTGACCATTTATGTTTTCCCTCAGAGCGGGACACCCTTAAATTATTATTAAAAATAAAAATTAATAAATTATTTATAGTATGTTAAAAAAGCATAGTGGGGAGGCTGTTCTCTGCTTGGAACAACTGTAAGATTCATAAGTGAAGTCTCGTCGCGCGTAGCTGATTGGCATACGAAGTGTATATCTTCTTTGTCTGCTGATGGAATGTTGACATTGAAATCTTTGGAATTATCCTGGCGTAATTATCCCCCCACTAAACGAGTGGGGGGGGGTCTATAATTTAGAATGAAGGCCAAAAAACGAGGGTCGTCTCGTCGCCCGGCATATCGAGTCACTGCTCCATTCCCGCTAAACTATGCACGCGTGGACGACAAGGCTTTCTTACTACTACGCTTTTGTTTTCTGGAAGTGGGACATTTTTACGTATGTTGGGGACAGCGGTACACAGCTTAAAAGCGGGACGTATGATCACGTTAAGTATATAGGTACCGACAGATTAACAAAAAAAAATTAACTAACAATTGCAAACAACATTCGATACGAAGTTAGGTTATATATAGTTATCTCTAAATAACTATTGCTATTATTTTTACCGTTCTGATTTTATTGTGCAGCGACTTATTACGTTCCTGTTATCGTTGAAGTTTCACTTCTACTTCTTGTTGGACAAACGAAACGACAGGTGCCTTTTTTATTAGTATATCTTACAGTTAATTCGTACCGCATTATAAGAAACCCGGAATTAGCATTACAAATTACAAGGTCGGAGTAAACCCTCCTATAACGCGGTTATTTCGTACCGCATTATAAGAAATCCGGAATTAGCATTATAAACCACGGAGTCGGAGTAAACACCGATTTGTAATGCTATTTCGGGGTTCTCATAATGCGATTTTCATAAAATGCGGTACGAATTAACCGCGTTATAAGAGAATCAACTGTAGTATTGGTAAATTTTACGAGAACCTCGGAAAATACAATTCAATTAAAAACTTTAATAAGCAGCGTTATTAGTAGGTAGGCAATTTACTATTTAATGTATTCAACAGCGTAACAACTGGGTGTTACGGATGTTCAGAAAACACGAGCACCTGCTAGAACAAACGGGTCCCCAAAGGAGCCTCCATATGTCTATATTATAAATTTATTAAATGCATTTTTAAGTAAACAATAAAATTAAATTATTAAAGAGTCATCCAAGAAAACAAGTCAGCAATTTTTCGAGGGTAAAAATATGCGAGTTCCCGCGCATTGTAGTTCTAACACTTTAAATTGGGGGCCCCCATTCCGAGTGTGAACAGGGACTATAATCAAAGTTCAATTTTAATTGATAATTAGATTTGGTCTAAAATCGGTATGAAATGTGGGGTATGTTAGAAAGTAAATGACCGTTTGAGATATATTATTTTATTTAAACGTTGAAATTAACCCTTCGTCTAACTTCTGACCAATCGAATCAAATATTTATCTAACGCGCGTAAGCGATCGGTAATGCGTGGTGGTTACAAATAAAAGATCACTTACTTACCTGTATTTTATCTAAAACTAGTCCGGCAAAAACCATTCCAAAACCTGCTATTAGGAATGGTATGAAAACTTGGATAGATATAGAAAAATAAGTTTCTCCTCGTAGTTGTCCATTGTTATTGTATATTTTTGTTTCAGCGATAATATCAGGAAGTCTGCCATTATCAGTTTCGATGCTTTCTGAGGTGGAATTTCCTAACGTTAATTCCACATTTACTGGACTGGAATCAAAGGCACTTGAAGGACTAGGCGATTCGGAAAGTTTTGAAGATTGCTGGATATGATTAAGGCTCTCCATAACTCCAGTTCCATAGTTCTTTTTACTAAAACAATGTAAAGAAGGAGTAATGAAACGAAGATGTAGGTTATAGTTTCAAGTTTGTGCTGTATTTTGTGTAACTGAGGGCTACAATTTTTTTATTTAAGTTTTTAGTAAATTAAAAATTACCTGAATTTTTGAAATAAACCATGTGACAAAGCGAAATATTTGTGGTTAATATAGGCTCGATGGCCTGTTTATAATCGTGACTACATCATGTGCATAACTGTTTTATTGATTATCGCGGCGTCAGAGACTACGGACGTCGTAACCGTGACGCTTTTGCGCAAAGGGCACTTGGTGCAATTGCACTTACGTAAATCATGGGAAAGTTTTAAAAATATTTGGCGCCAAAGTTTCGTAAGGTAGTCAGTCATTTAAAAGACTCGTGTATGTTTTATTAATCATAATTGTGCATATCCTGTTTTAATAAAACACGTTATTTCTTAATAACCGGGAAGAAAAATTACACTAACAAATTTAAAATTCTTAACTCGAAATTTTGACTTTAAAAAAATCTAATCGCATAATTGTCGACGAGAAACACAATTGAAAAATAATATTATCAAATCTTACCTCGTCATTGTCATCTACACACTTTCTTGTTATTAATTATTTTATTCAAGGTGTTACCTTCAAAATCCATTTTTACACTTTGAATACATTAAAGTATTTAAGAGGAAAATGGAAAATATTTAGAGATTACTGTAGGTTACGAAATATTTGTTTATAATAAATTTTCTTATTCGTTTAATTTTAATAATTTTTTTGTATCTCGAAGTTTATTTTTTCGTATTGTTTAACACTGCTGTCTTAATCTAAACTGCTTTGTGCGCAATTGTCCAGCAATAGCCACTGGTTATTATGGTTATTATGCTATTACGCCCTCATAGCAACGTTTACGCGTAAAAATGATACATGAATTTGGGATGAGCAAAAGCCTTGGATCTATTTTGTAATTGAACAAGAATGGATGCACTCTTCCCTGACGTATGCACCTGAAGAAAATTATTTCCACGCTTTGTCGCTCAACTAAAACCTACTAAAACAAATATTTCACTATGTTCCCTTTTAACAGTTCGTATAAGGGGCCTATTTTCTAATTTATTTTACTATCAGCATCCATTAAATTAATAAAACTAAATGTAAGGAATTAAAGGTAATAAATAAGAACTAAATCATGGTTAATCAAGAATTCTAAACAGTTATGCACAGCAGGATGAACTGGGGCTTATTGAAAAATAACTCCAGAATTTCCAAAACTAATAAATGGCTATAGCACTTACAAGCAAAAACAACATCAAAGTTAATAGTGAACTACAATAATTACTTGTAGTCGATGTTAAAGAGAATTTCTTTTCCTCTCTTTGGAGAAAGATGGAAGAAAATAACTGAAAAGTCACTGATGACTGATGAGAATTAACGTGGAAGATAACTCTGTAATTTCCATCGTTTCAAAAACTCAAAATATTCCCAAAATTTCAAAATTCTAATACCAAAAAATAATCGCCAAAAACAATATTCCTAATCTTGATTTTATATTTAAAATATTAAGTCGATTAAAAATTAGGACAAAGTAATGCAATTCTTCTCTTACAAATAATCTGAAAAAAATGTACTAATAAACTTTTAATTTTAGAGATATTTTAGGGTACTTCTACAAATCTCGGGCAACTTAACAACTGATTTTGAATTGCATGTTTTTTATCTCAAATTATGTTCCTTCATAACTCTTTTGATGGACCATGGGTTGGTTATACTGTGTGTAAAAAGAACAGTCACTTTATAAAGTATTTTAGGAGAAATTTAAATTTTTGTCAAATTTAGCCTTCCAAGTGACTGACAAAACAGAACAATTTTATCAAAAAATTAAATACTTTATTACTAATTCAATTTGATTTATTTATTTATTAATAAATACAGGCAGGCCCAATATACAATAGGTATAAACCTCATACAAAAACAAACATACCCGCGCACAATGCAAACAATTTTAATTAACCGACCCTTAGCAGCTTCTCTCTTCTTTTGCAAAATTTCTGCTTTTGTTAATTTATTAATTTTTTTGGGCTGCATATTGTTCTATAACAATCAATAATATTTTGTAATAGAAGAATAAAATTTGTACTTTGACTATCAAGGGACTGAAGATTTTCTTGAAAAACTAACTATAACAATGATTTCAAAAAGGACTACTCGCAAATACAGACGTTTAGCGTTTACTTCAAGTGATTGGTTTATGTTAAACAGATCCTTAGGTTTTCAACCATATCAATTACCACGAATTTTAATCTTTTATATGTGACAAGGGACTGATGCCCGATGTTGAGTAAGCTACTTTAACTAGGAAGATATTGTTATTTATTTATTTACATTTAAGTTCTATTGATTTTTTACATTTCATACAGTATCCTAAAATCTATTGAAAATAAAAATAACTGTTTTAACCTAATGGTTTGAAAAATATGATCATCCTAATGTCGAAATATGTAATGTTTACACGACAAGCGACTGACATCTTAGACAAGTAAGGACGATTATTTCTATTATTTCAATTTAATTCACAATAATTGTTATTATGGCCTTATAGTAAGTACTTGTTTTTGTGTATCATTTATCAGTAAGAACTATTAAATATACTTGATAGTTGTCTAAATTACATATGAACACATCAAGTTACCCGAGTGTTGTAGAAGTACCCTTTAAAAGTACTAGAAATTATAATTTTCAGTGAACGTCAGTGAAAGGTAAAATAGCAAAGACAGAAAATTTACATTTCAAGATAACCCGGAAAAAGGGGAGCTGATTCGGAATCTAATTTCACGATTTTCACTGAAAAATTGGGAAGAAATCAATAACAATCTAGAATTAGGTAAATCTAGAAAGAGAGTCGATAGCTAGCGCCAAAACATATTTCGCGATTTTCGCGGTTATCATGATCATTAAAAAAGTTTAAATTTTGAAAAAAGGGGATCTGGCAAAAAAAGCTTTTTGTGATTTGTTTGATATTTTTTGCAGCTATTATTACTACGGAAAATCTTAAATCCTAATACATAAAATCCCAGCACGCTGCTGCTCCAGCGTGTCATTTTTTGGTGAAAAAAGGAACACTCTGATTGGTCGATTTTTTTTAGCAACCGAAAAATATATTAACGTAAAGTTGGGACTAAAAATATTTAAAAAAGAAAATAATGAATAATTACGTTATAATAAAAATAATTAAACCATATCGGCAGTCGGGTAAAAAGTCAAAACGCTGCGCTGCAGCGTCTCATATATTCCTGGTTAGAAAAACTCGAAGACGCAAACATGATTAACGAGAAGGAAAACAAAGAGAAGAAATGAAAAAACAAAGAGAAAGTTACAGCAATTAGTGAAGATACATCTCTAGTCAAAGATATAAGATGAACCCTAAATTGATGAGAAGAGAAATGACGAAAGAAATATAAAAAAGAGAAGAAGAACGGCAATTAGTGAAGAAGCACCGCCAATCAAAGATAAGATGAAGATGAAGTCATGATTAATGAGAAGAAAAACGAGGAAAGAATTGGAAAAAAGAAAAGAAAAAAGAACAAAACAAATATATTAAATAAAATAATAGAAATAGAGAGAACTTCTTCAACGAACTACAGTTTTGTACAGAAATAAATCCATTAACCATATAAATTTTATAAACTACCAATACCACGATGCTACACATCAATCGCGATTGCAACGAATCAAGTTACACATCAATAGAGTTGCCGTTAAAAAAGAGATCCACCGGTCAAGCTGTATATTACAGCGTAGCGCTACAACCCAGGGTGGGTTTTGGCTAACCACTTCATTTTATGAAGGGTTTTTAAGACAGATTAGCTCGGTGGTTTGCTATTGCGCGCCGAGGGAGGACAGCTAGAATACAGTTCTTGCTCCACTCGGGCTCGAACCAGAGTTCCCTGGTTAGTAGTCGTTAAGCATCAGACTACAACCTCCCTCAAGCTATCTATATATAAAAATTTAAAAAAGCCGGGAAGCTGCTTCTCCTACAGAGTGTAATTTTTTTTGATAAAAAAATTCGAAAACAGAGAAAATGTATGATACAAAATTGATGATGTATCAACGTCTTAATGAATAACCGGTTAATCGGATAAGTGTATAAGCGGATAATCGGATATAATTAGCATATTTAGCTAATTAAACTTGCCTTTTTCATGACGATCATCAACAAGGTTCAGGGACAGATGTTAGAAAAAGTAGGAATATATCTGCACGAACCTGTGTTTAACTACAATCCACTCTATGTAGGAATGTGTAAGAGTACGATCTGAAGATAAAAATAGTTGATAGAAAAGAACAAGGGAAATTGATTCAAGGTTCACAAGCAGTGTAGATGGAAGGAATTTTTTAATAAAAATTAATAATTAATAATTTTTTAATTAAAATCCACCGCCTAGCTGCCCATCCGTGAACGGGCTTTCCAGCTAGTATAATATAAAATAATAAAAATAAAATTTATATATTATGTAGTACTACTTGCTCAATATTATTCTTTTAGTGCGAATAGTCTCTTTTATTTTTGACTCAGCAATAATACGGCTTACGGCCAAAACCGTACAAAATCGATAGATTCGATTACATTAAACTAAAAAATACTAATTTCAGAAATTTTTTGCGTTACCTGACCGCATTTTCAAAAATGTCAACAAATTTTACCATAGCAATTAATACATCTAATTTTTGTAAAAAACACGTTTTTCTAACACCTGTAGAATCGTGGAACCATTAAAAAAAATGAAAAAACATAGTAAATCTTCTGAAAAGTTTTTAATAATCAGTAATCACTGTCGGACTCATCATCCTTATCGTCATCAAAATCACTCTCCGGGTCACTACATCTACAATGACTTTTTCTCGAAAATAAGCGTAATTTGCCAAAATTACTCATTTCTTTATAAAAATCTTTCAGTAAAAGTCAAACTTTAAAAATAATGTTGCTCGATTCCAGAATCGAGCAACATTAGTTGGCTACCGGAGAACCACGAAAAATCACAACGTCCCTCGTCATACATCTGATTTCTCAGTAAATTCTCCTTGACAAATTCTTTCACTTTTGCATTTGATTTTGCTTTGTAAAATATACAAGTTAAGTTTGACATCTTCAGATTATACAATATTATAGTCAATGGACAATCAAAGTGAGCATATAAGTGAGTATCTAAGTGCAGCATGCGCTGTAATGAATCGAGGGACAGGAGCGTAACAAGTAAATAGGAGTTCTCAACATTCGTTTTTAGAATTACAGGTAATATCTAAAATGTCTGGAAACAGTATTTTGGTAATCCTGATAGTCATTTAAAAGGTTAAAAAAAGATTTAACGTTCAGTAAAATTAGAGTCTAAAAACCTGAATAGATGCATTAATTCCGGTAAAGCAAATTTTTTTATATGTTGTACGTAGAGTTGCCAACCCTACTTTATAATAAAGTACATATATACTTTATTTGTTGCTATAATACATTTGATATACATCGATTACTAATGATTTTTTTTTTATTCAAACGACAGATGTCATAAAATCATTAACTTAAAACTTAAAATTTAAAAAATACCTCTTTTTCTAACAAATACTCTTTATATCTCTTTCAAAAGTTTCCATATTTTATTTTTTTTTTTCAAGAAAAGTTGGCAACCCTAGTTGTAGGGGTTGATGCCCGGGACAATTTTCAGTACCTAATTAAAAAAACTATGAAATTTTCTTACTTTTTACCAAACCGCGGTCAAAGTAAGCGCCTGACAGAAAATTTAAGCTATACCTATTTAAAGCATATTAAGTTTTCTACCATTTGAGATTAAAAAGAGTTCTCTAGCTCTAGTAGTTTCTGAGTTACAGCTCTTCAAAAAACAGCAACAAACCTTATCCTGATGAGCCTGATGTAGAAGTTACGGAATTCTTAGAAACTCCGCTACAGATGTCACCACCAATAAGAAAAATCAACAAAAATAAACTCAAACAACAAATAAGTAGGTTAAAGAAGACTAAAGCTCCAGGCTATGACCTAATTAAAGGTAAAGTACTATCTGAATTACCTAATTTGGGAATAAAATTCTTGGCAATATTGTTTAATTCTAAAATTGTCATACTGGCCAATGCACTTAAAATTCGCCAGAATCATTCTAATTTTAAAGCCAGGCAAACCTCCAACACGGATGCCTCTTCATATCGACTAATAAGCCTGTTGCCAGTCATCTCCAAACTACTGGAAAAAATTATCCTTCAACGTTTACATGACAGCAATCCCCTGGATGGCATAATACCAAAGCACCAGTTCGGATTTCGACAGCAACATTCAACCATCCACCAATGCCACCGAATAGTGGATACCATCTATAGTAATCTAGAAGAAAAACAATTCTGCTCGGCAGCCTTCCTGGACATAAAACAGGCGTTTGACAAGGTCTAGTATATGGGACTTTTATACACAGAAAAAAAAAGTGGTGTGTATTTAACGAAATTCGTTGTTAAGAGTACTACATTTTGATCTTATGAAACTTTTCGTAATTATTACCGCAAGCATTTCGTTAATATTATTACGGTAGTAATAGTAACAGTAACAAATATTTTCGTAATATTTACTATACGTTCTTCGTTAATATTACTAGTAATATTACTACTAGTAGTAGTTATATTGACGAATATGTTCATAATAATAACTACGTTCTTCGTTAATATTACTACATTTTGATCCTATGAAACTTTTCGTTAATATTAGCACAATCATTTCGTTAATATTACTACGGTAGTAGCAGTAATATTGACAAATATATTCGTAATATTTACTACGTTCTTCGTTTTTATTAATATATTAATTATTATATATTTTTTTTAAATTTTATTTATTTATAGTTTTAATTATTAATACTAGTATCAGTATTAAGGCAAACAAAAAAAAATTATTCAAATCGCTCGGAAAATCTAAGACCACATGTTCATAACACATGCGACTTACCGATTACCAATGTCGAACAAACTGGCAAGTATGTAAGTCTTTGAACTTGAACTTGATTTTGTGAATGGATTTATCTGTGCCGTTGCACCTAACATAATGGGTGACATATTTAAGTGTCGCCCTCTACCCAACACAGTACTCAAAATTTATTATTTTTGATGCGAATTCGTTCTCATCTCAATTTTTTTCACTTTTTATGTTACACAAACACTCCTCACGGCCCATAAGAGGCACACAAAAATTTTGGTTAAATTTGATTCACTAGTTCAAGAGCTTGTAATATTTACAACGATTACAAAATATTACAAGTAGTAATATTTACGAATAGTTAATTTATTAACTAAAAAAATATTAACAAACTACAATTTTCCGATTTTACGAAATATTAGTAATAGTCACGACATTTTCGTTAAATTTGTGTAGTAATATTTACGAATAGCGTGTAGTAATATTAACGAACTACAATTTTACAACTTTACAAAAAATTAGTAATAGTTACGAAATTTTCGTTAATATAACGAATTTGCGTTTAACAATCGCATTTCGTAAATATAACGACGGACTTTTTTTTCTGTGTACAAGATTAAAAAAACCTTGCCACGTCATTATTACCTTGCCTTGAAATCTTACTTGCAAAATCGTCATTTGCAAGTTCAACAAGACGATGAAGTGTCCGATATCTATCCCCATAACATCAGGAGTATCACAAGGAAGTGTTTTTGGCCCAATGTTATATCTGCTGTATATCGCTGACCTGCCTGTCACTACAAACACAGAAATTGCCACATTTGCAGATGATACTGTTATCCTGGCAAGACATAATAATGCACAACAAGCAACCGAAAGGTTGAAAGCACATCTACTCCTTTTTCAAGATTGGATATCTAGGTGGAGAATGAGAGTAAACGAGTTAAAATCCATACACGTCACATTTAACTTAAATCGGCTGCAGTGCCCACCTATCCACATTAGTGGTATACAAATACCGCAGAGAGAAGAAGTAAAATATCTCGGACTATACCGCGTAATAAGGAAACACTCTATAAAAATGTCATCCCTATTTATTAAAGCGGCTTTTAAAATGTTAGGCACTACAAGTTATTAAGACAACAAATCTTACAAAATCTAACCCAATCCAGTTTGTAGGGGTGGGTTTAAATAAAAAATTGGTCATTTTTATTTTAAGAAGTTTATGCAAACACATTTTGTAATTTGTGCCTTGTGCGTAGTTTTTGTGCGTTTTTTTAATCTTAATCAGTTTTTGTGTTTTTGTTAAAATTGGAAACCAGTAAGTGTCCATATTTTCGTAAGCGGCAGTGTAAATAATTGCATTACAACAAATTTATTAACTTCTTCATAAGTGTGTGATAATGAGTGCCAGAGGGAAAAAACTCAGTGGGTGGGATAGGAAGAAAGTTTCAAAAGATAGACAATAAAAAGTTCAAGTTTTACTAGGGAAAGTGCCAAAATTAGACTTATTTTTTAAGCAACAAAATCAAATTGACGTCCCCGACAATGAAAAACAGGAATTCGAGCAACCATCAACAAGCGCAAAAGGAGTATTTGATGTAGGTAATACAAGTAGGTAGAGTGTAGGGTTGTAAAATTTCCACATATGAAAATTGAAATATCGCTTCTTATACTCCTTTTTCGTATAGTTTAGGTAGTCAAGTGAAAACCACTAACCCAAAAATTAATTTTGAACATGATACTTCCGTTATCGATATAGAAAATGCCGCTGCTGCTAAATTTTCAGGCGCCACTACTGAAAACTTTGTATCTTCTTATCAGTTAACAAATAATGAAATCAAAGATCCGGCTAAATGGAAAATTGACGATACCGTCAGAGATTATATAATTAAAAATCCTTTTGTACAAGACATATCGAAAATGGATTTTGAGAAGTCTAAACGAGTATACGGTACGCAAAGCAGATACGCTTCAAAAAACATTTTTTTAAAAAAGCTTTATAACGGGGAAACTATAGGTCGTAAATGGCTCTTGTATTCACCAACAACCTGCAATGTATACTGTTTATATTGCAAATTATTTAATAATAATGAAAAAGTCAATTCGTTTGTTCATGGGTTTAATGACTGGAAAAATATTTATAGAATTTCGGAACATGAAAACTCTCTGGAGCATTGCGAAAATGCCAAAACGTACATTAAGCGGTACAATACCTTGGGGAAAATAGACACAAATCTTCATCAGCTGTATCTGAGTGAAAAGGAATATTGGATCAACGTACTTAAGCGAGTAGTTGCTGTCATTAAATTTTTAACATCTCGAGGTTTAGCGTTAAGAGGAACGACTGAAATATTTGGAGCTACCAATAATGGTAATTATTTAGGCTCATTAGAATTGCTAGCAGAATTTGACCCTTTCTTAAAAACCCATATCGAAGCAAAAGGCAATCCAGGGAAGGGTCATATTTCTTACTTGTCGTCGTAATTGACTCTACACCCGATATATCGCATACTGACCAGTTAACGTTTGTTGTAAGGTATGTTGTCGAAAATGGTTGCCCCGTAGAAAGGTTTGTTACTTTTGTAAGTAAAGTCGGGCACAAAGCAGTCAATATGGAAGCAACCGTTTTAAATGTTTTAGAAAACATGTCTTTGGATTTACTAAATTGCAGAGGACAGGCATACGATAACGCCAGCAATATGTCTGGTAAGTATTCCGGATTGCAAGCTGAACTGGATTTGCCAGAAAGCCAAGAAACAGACTCCAAAATGAAAACGTGGCTAAATATCATTCGAAGCAAAGATTTACTTTGCACTTTTCCGAATATGGATATTCTTTTAAGAATGTATTTATGTCTTCCTGTAACAAACTGTACAGGAGAGAGATCTTTTTCAACTCTCAGACGTATTAAAACGTACTTGCAAAATTCTTTGACTGACGACAAAACTGCAGATCTTTCGATTTTATCTATAGAATCGGAAATAGTAAAAACACTGAATTTCGAAGAACTGATTAAAAATTTTGCGAGTTTAAAGTGTCGAAAGGTAAACATATAAATGCAATGACTTTACATATAAATAAGATTCGTTTAGTTCCATTTTTAATTTAAGATGTTATAACTTATAAGTTTATTTAGTATTTTCTTACCTACTATAATGTATCTTGGTTTTTAATAAAAAAAATCTGATGTGGATACAACAACTTCCTTGTAATTTTTATAATAATTGGACAGGAATCTCGTTAATCTATTCATGCGCGTCATAATTACAACTTTTGGCACGGACAATCGCAACCAAAAATAGGAGGTGCACAACTAGATGCTATAAGTGTCTCAAATCCAAAATTTTAACTTTCTACGACCTACCGTATTTGAGTTATGCGACATACAGACGTCCGTACATACGTACGTACGTACGTACGTACAGACGTCACAACGAAAATAGTCAAAATGGATTCAGGGAAGGTCAAAACGGATATTTCCGTCAAAATCTGGAAATCGAAAAAAATCGGTATCACAATACTTCCTTGTTTTACAAGGAAGTAAAAATTTGTAAGCACGTGTTTTATGTTTTAAATTTTATTAATAGGTAAATTAAATAGACGCCAAAGTTGTATTAGCCTAGGGCCCTAGGGCGCCAAACAGACGTAATCCGGCCCTGCGTGGAAGACGCACATTAAGAAGAAAAGGAAGCAAATGGACTTAAAAATCAAAAAAATGTATTGGTTTCTTGAAAGAAAATCAATGCTTTCCATTGAAAATAAAGTTTTCATATACAAGATCATCATTAAACCAATCTGGACCTAAGGCATAGCGCTATGGGGTTGTGCAAGTATGTCCAGTATAAAAATAATACAGACATTTCAGTCCGAGACCCTCCGAATGATGGTTGATGCGCCATGGTACGTAAAAAATCAAACCTTGCATAATGACCTACATTAACTACATAATAAAGAAAATTAGAGAACGTGCCGAGAAACACAATCTAAGATTACAAGACCACCCCAATCATCTTCTCCAGGAAAATATATTTACCGGATGCTGAATGAGTTAGCCGAACATAGGAAATTAACATGAAAAAACATATTTTTGCAAATTCCTGCTTCCCTAATTATTTTAGAGAAAAAATGAAAGACAAAAATAATGCAGAAATATAAACTACAAATGATAAGACGGATAAGACCATTAGATTTCATCTAACTTTTACTTAAAATGTCAAAAAATGCTTTCGAAATTGTTAAAATTTTCATTTATCGCACTGGTCATGCAATGAATTCTACTAAAATTTATCTTTTCCAAAATAATTACTATGGAAACTTTCATGGCCAATCCGATAAATGAAACTTTTAACAATTTCAAAAGCATTTTTTGGCTTAAGTAAAAGTTAGATGAAATCTAATGCTCTTATCATTCGTAGTTTCTATTTTTGCATTATTTTTGTCTTTCATTTTTTCTCTAAAATAATTAGGGAAGTAGGAATTTGCAAAAATATGTTTTTACATGTTAATTTTCTATGTTCGGCTAACTCATTCAGCACCCGGTAGACGACTGAAGAGAAAATGGCCTCATGATCTTCTTATGTGGCGACCCATTATCCGGATTAACATCACTGCTTATAATCCGTTGATCCGAAGGATTATAGGATTATAAGATAAAACACTATAAAGGAGAAAGACCTAAAACCAACCACTCAACCAACAAGACTCAACCAACTAAGATCCACAACCATCCGCCACCTCCTTACTACAAAAGGTAGCATCCAATAAATATTAATCATTCGACAATTGTATTTTGAATATATAGCTAACCAACGCTATAACTGGTGACCCCGACGATTTTTATATAATCAAAAATTTTAATAAAATACGATTAAGAATGAATAATACCACTGGAGACACGGGAGTTCAAGAATAAACAATGGCTAACAATGGTAACACAATAAACCACACCCAAATCATGGCTTTAACACTACCACCATTCATGCATGGTAGAACAGAACGATGGTTTAAGATCGTGGAAAGCAAATTCGCACTTCATCATCCGAAAATTACGAGCGAAGAAACAATGCTAACGTAATAAACCACACCCCATCCCATCCATAGGATCTTCGCACCAAAGCGTTCTCCGGTCCTTGGGAGGTGACCAAGCCGCCTACACTCATGCCGCTCCAGTCGCCACCTGCGCTCAAGCAGCCTACACTCATGCCGCTCCAGTCGCCACCTGCGCCCAAGCAACGTACGCCCAAGCGCTTACGCTCACGCTGCTCCAGTCGTTACCTACGCTCAAGCCGCTTACGCTCAAGCCGCTCCAGTCGCCACCTGCGCTCAAGCAACCTACGCTCACGTTGCTCCAGTCGCCACCTACGCTCACGCCGCTCCAGTAGCCCACTACGCTCACGCGGCTCTAGTCGCTACCTACGCTCACGCTGCTCCAGTAGCCCACTACGCTGACGCTGCTCTAGTCGCTACCTATGCTCATGCTGCTCTAGTCGCTACCTACGCTCACGCTGCTCCAGTCGCTACCTACGCTCAAGCCAACTACGCTCACGCCGCTCCAGTAGCCCACTACGCTCACGCTGCTCTAGTCGCTACCTACGCTCACGCTGCTCCAGTAGCCCACTACGCTCACGCTGCTCTAGTCGCTACCTACGCTCACGATGCTCCAGTCGCTACCTACGTTCAAGCCAACTACGCTCACGCCGCTCCAGTAGCTCACTACGCTCACGCTGCTCTAGTCGCTACCTACGCTCACGCTGCTCTAGTCGCTACGCTGCTCTAGTCGCTAACTACGCTCACTCCGCTCCAGTAGCCCACTACGCTCACGCCGCTCCAGTAGCCACCTACGCTCATGGTGCTCCAGTCATCGCTAAAACCATTTTAATATGTAACATTTTTTTATCGTTCACCTTTTTCACTAGAAAGGGGGTGGTGTGGCGACCCATTATCCGGATTAACATCACTGCTTATAATCCGTTGATCCGAAGGATTATAGGATTATAAGATAAAACACTATAAAGGAGAAAGACCTAAAACCAACCACTCAACCAACAAGACTCAACCAACTAAGATCCACAACCATCCGCCACCTCCTTACTACAAAAGGTAGCATCCAATAAATATTAATCATTCGACAATTGTATTTTGAATATATAGCTAACCAACGCTATACTTACATAAGCGAATAAAATTTGAAAGCGGATATCGCTGATAAGCGGAATTAGCTTATAGAACTTTGTATATTATTATTCTTCTGATTGTTGATATTAAATTATTAAATTAAAAATAAAATATTTGTAGACATGTCATTTGAAGGTATTAATAGTATATCAGATTAATTCGACATCATTTATACGATTGTGATGTGAGCGGCGCGCTCACATGTGTACCAACGACGGGTTAATAAGTATTAACCCTATTAACTCATTAAGCATCATCATGAGCATCAAAGAATGATGATGGGAATGCAATAAAAATTCCCAAAACGAGTTTTAATTAAATTTTTAAAAAAAATTTGCAGAAAACATTCATAATTATAATTTATTAATAAAACTTTATTGTTTATTTAAAAAATCTAAATTAATATAGATACAAACAATTCGAGCAAAATTTTAAAAACTATTTTATTTTTGGCCGAAAAAAAATGGAATCAAAGCTGAAAGGAATTCGGACAATTTGATTTTTGAAAATAATAATTTAAAAACAGGAAGGCGATTTTGGAAACCGGGGTTACGAAAAAAGAAAATAAAATAAACGGATTTAAGATTGAGATCTCAACGAGAACGCTCAAAGGGATAACAAAAAGAAAATTGAACCGAGATAATTTTTCAAAAGTTTCTTAACTTAAAAATCTTAATTTGAATTTTTAAAAGCAATTTTTATTAAAAAAAAATATTGGCGCCCAACAAATTAAGCAACTTCGGAACAGGCAGAGAGAATATTAGATCTTCTGCAGGATTGTATGTGTATGTCGAAGGAAGTCGTAGCAAGATATAATCTATAACCAGATTTTACATCCTGTCCCGTCTCATCCTGCGAGTCTTGAAAGATTTTGATGATGACGAAGCTGTACTTGAAAGTGATAATACGAATTTAGAACTATTGTAATATTGCACTATCAAAAATTGATAATGCCAGTAATATAATGTTGGAAGACACTCGTCAGGAAAAATCCCAAATTATCATTGTGTTGTAGACACTGGCAATAATTGGTATATGGTTCCGGACGGGATTGAATATCCTGCGAGACGAATAAATTCGCCTAATAAAAAGAATAGGATTTTTCCAAATCTTCATTCTTCTCTGTTACAAATTGAATATATAAATCTTAACTTGTGAGAATTAATAATATTGAAAATTTCAATATAACAAGTTAATTCAAATGGACAATATTAATTATGTATATAAACACAAAAGCTGCATTTTTAACAATTTATTTATAATATATATAAAATAGCACCTTTTAACAATTTTTAAATATTTACTTAAGTATTTACAAATAATTTGGGTGACTACAATATAAACTAACATTTAATGTATGGCCGTAAAATGAAAGCATTTAATAAAAACTTTAGTCACCAACGTCGCTGTCACGATCGCCGATCAAAAACAAAAACTGAAACGCAACTCCTAACAAAAATGTGCCTAACAAGTCGCCTAAGGCAGTTAAGTATGGAATGGCGGAATTATCAGGATCAATATGAGATTGCCACATCCATACAACCATCACTTGTGCTATGTACAGCAATAGGAATACTTGAAGGATGGCTGCTATTAAGTAAACTAACATAAAAATGGGAGTAAAAGAAGTGTGTCCTGCTTGTAAGTAACTAATTGTGTAAGAAAATATTAAGTGACCTGGTATTACCATTAGCATTAACATTCTAGCAGTCACAACGTGATTACTTTTACTATTATCACAAAATACAGCACAAGGACTCAGACATACTTTCATGCCCTTAGGGAGTTCCCCTAAAATAGCTCTAGAGTGAAGTTCAGTAGATATACGACTAGCTTGGACGGCGACTAAATTTCCACCTACTCCATTTACAACTAATTGAAAAACAGCGACACCTTTATACTGAGATACTGTAAAATCCAAAATTAAACCACCTACACTACTTATTAACATTGCAGAAATGACAGGTGTCCAACCAGTAGAAAGTACTTGTTCGGTGTATTTGTTGCGACTTGCCAACCAAGCCCATAGTGGTATCAAGAGTAAAGCTATGACAATTATGGTGATAGATAACCAAGGCTTACTGTCTAAACTGCTATAAAATAAAGATGCTAACCAAGAAAGCCAAGCCAAGGTAGTAAGATCGCCAAGACTTGCAGCTATAGGAGTTGCAACATTATCAGGATTTATATTAAAACGTCTTGATAACAATATAACAGCAACCATAATTAATCCTAAGATGAAACTGGCAGCAGAAGCTGTTACCACACTGCTAGCACATAATAAAAGACCATGTTCCATTTGAAATTTACCATCCGGAACCCATCCCAAAATTACTGCAGCCAAAGAAGCAAGAAAACCAACTACAAGTGCTTGGCATTGAATAAGTGCTAGATTGCCGACGGTAATACTCCACTGCTGTTGATAAGTATCCATTTTACCTAAATTAGAATAAGTTGACAAACGTGATGCCAATGTCATTTCTAAGTTTCCCTTAAGTCCAAGTAATGCAGGTACAAGTATGTATACTTCAGATACGTTTTGATATACTGGCCAATGTTGTACTAAATCCAATAATAAGCTAGCCGCTACCATACCAAAGCCAGCTAATAAAAATGGAATAAACATTTGGATTGAAGTAGCCCAAATAGTTTCCTCTTTTACAGAAAACATTACATTTTCTTTAGGAAGCAGTAAGCACGAATCCATATCACTCATTTCGATGTCTTCCTAAAAATTAAACATAGTAGATTAGAATATGCGGTACTGGAAAAGAAATAATAATAATTTCTCTATTAACAATTCTCTTACAAGGAGGGGACACGACGTGCGGGTCACGGAATTTAAAATCCTATTGAGGGAGAAAAGTACTTCGTAATAACAAACTCTAGGCCAAGCGGTAGCACCCACTTCTCAAAAATAAAAAAGTTTTTAAAAAAATTTTTAATAAATTTTATTCATATAGCTGCTCAATTAATCAATTAAAAGATTAATTAATTAATAAATAATTAATCAATTAAAAACAATCAATTAAAAGGTAACCGCAATGGTTCCGAGGTAGACTCGCTCGACTAGCACCCGGTAGGTCCAGGTTTCATCATGACGCACGTCGTGTCCCCTCCTTGTTAGACCAGCCGGCAGGTAATTTAGACAATGAAAAAATCTTGGTACTTGTTTTAAAGTTTTTATTTGGTTGTCCCCCAAGTTTTCCGCCTGCTCTGATGACTACTTAAGTTATGGTAGCACATGAAAGGTACAAGAAACAGATTTTTCAGCAATAACTTTGTATATTTTTGAGATACGGCACAAGTAGTTCTATAAACTTAAAGCTAATAAAATTCTTTACTAAAATGATTTTATAAATCTTTTTTATAAGAACCCATACTTGCAAAACTAATATTTTAAACGTGCTAATTTTGTAAACTAAGGAAAAACTCATATCTAAAAGTTTATATCGATGCATACTGTGTTTCTCTCTTGGTAAGCAGAGTTACAAGTTCAAAACGTGCCCGTGACCAGAAGCATACTTATATAAGTATACTACGTGATTAAAAGTTATTAATGATGGTGGTGCTACCAACAGTAATCTAATCACCAATACAATACTCTTCCAATGCAAAAAATAAAAAAAAAGCTCCAACATTAATTTATTCACATATTTTGATTGATTTTATGCCCTGCCGCCTGGCACATGAATAGAAAAATAAAATACAGAAAACTAAATATAAAATCAGCCCTGTATAGTTTTTTTAAAATTAATCGATTGATATGTGGTTTAAGTAGTGTAACTCGATATTAACCATATCAATATTTTAGTAGAAAACCCAAAAATGCATTAAACATTTTTCAGAACTAAAATGTTTTTAAGTTATCACATGTAAAATACACTGTAAGTATAAACGTTTTCACCATACTATGGCATCATCAGGCGACGAAATAGAAATAAATTTGCAATAATTAAAATTACAGTGTATTTTACATGTGATAACTTAAAAACATTTAGTTAGTTTCTAAAATATTGATATTGTTTTTTAGAATGATTTTCCAATGTCAGCCATTTATCTGACAAGGAGGTAATGAGATTCAATGATTTCATGTATATAAGTTTATTCATATAAACATACAATATGTTCATACAACAAACAACATGACTCTAGCAGTCAATGTTATACAGTTGAAATGTGTTCCTATTTTACACCCTGGTTAGCTTCCATTTATCGACAATATTGTACGTACTAAAATACTTCTGTTTCTTTTATTGATTTTCAAACGTTCTATAAATTTTCTGATTTATAGAAACCTCACAAACGCTTTGGATACTTAAGATAAATTTTAAATAGCTTAACGTGGAATCCAAATCACGGCAAAAATAAGTTTAGATTAAAGCTATCGGGATTCGAATGAAACTGTTAGATCCACAATCCAGAACTTTATTGAAACCAAAAAGTTAGAGATTAAACAGGAAATGAATGGACTCGAGCGAGTCCTTTTTTGTGAATATTACCGATATAGAAAATTCCATTTTGGCCATCATAATTTTTTACCTCCAATCAAAAAAAAATTATTTTTTTAAATTTGATGTCTGTCGTTAGATTTTGTCATTCACTTTATTCCTGTACCGTCCGACCAATCACGACCAAATTTGGTATGGTAGTAGGGTTTACGGTAGAAAGGTGAAAAGGTTTTCGTCACGATCTGTCAATCAGAAGTGCCACTGCAAGAAAATAACACAAGATCTTTAAAAACAATTTTGTCTTGTGATAGGTTATTTTAAGGCATTGAAAAGCTTTATCCAGAATAGATGAAATTAATTTTCTATCTGTCAAATATTACAAGTTGTCAAAGTTGAAACTTCAAGAGTGAATAACTCGTGAAGTACTGAAGGGATCTCAACCAAATTTGGTATGTAGGAACATTGTCCCCACAGGACTAGACAGCACATGATACCATTTGATAAAAATCAGGAATTCAACATGAAAAAAAAAGATTACGTTTTCTAGCGAAATCTTGAAAAAAGTCCTTGTCCCTCGAGAAAATTACATAAAATATTAACTGAAATCTTAATTTATCTATTTTTTTGGGAAAATTTGTTAGATGGCTTGTAAAAATCTGACACATTCGAAAATTTTAATAATTAATTTGACAATTATCAGTAATTTAACAATTATTTATTAAATATTTATATAAATGAATATGGCATATCTTTTAATAAGATTTGGTGTGCTGATGATTGGAGATATTGCTGCAGAAGTGACGATATTTTTAATTTATTATTATTTGCAAAGTTTAAATTATAGAGTATAAGAGTTGCAATAACTTAACGATATTATATAGTTGACTCGTTTTTTAATAATGTAAAAATGATAATATATAATACCAAGTGTGAGCGGTATGGATAATCTCAATACATTTGTTACATATTAATAACAAATCGTTGCCTAATTAATTATTTACACTTGATGAGTCAAGGGTTACAGATAACACTAAGCAAGTAATGAATTAAATAAATATAATTCAAGTTATGTAAATTACGATATGGATATTATTTTTATTTTGATTTTTTATATTTTATATTATAAAAAAAGAAATTGATTTTGTAATATGAATACACTGTAAAATGAAAATTAAAATTTGTGAATTCCTGAATTAATTTTGAAACATTCTGGAAATAAAGAAGTGACATGACATTTTTTAACTGACTTAACTTAGCAATTAGTACTTCATATCTAGCATGATAAGCGTATCTATAACATTATTATTGGGATACTAAAGGGTTATTTTATGATCCTAGACCCCTCGGTGCGTACTACTGAGACATATAGATGTATTTGTTCTGAAAGAGTAAAAGATTAATAAAATATTAATTTTAATTAAATAATAATTAAAATAATAAAAAACTTAATTAATAAAAAACCTTGAGACTTTGAAACCGGGAGTCTGCAGTACTCCCCAGTGCTTTAATAACTTACTGTCTTGAAAAAAAAACTCTTATCATGGTAGATAACAGCCTACTTTATTTAAAAAATATTATTCCGAATTGGCAATAATAATAAATATTTATTTAAAAGTTAATAGTGATTTAATATTATGGTTTTGAAGAGCAGCATCCTACGTAACAGATGCCGCTAGCTTTTCCTTCATTAAATTTATGAACAGTTTCATAAAGATGAGTTAAAATTTTAATTGTAGATTAAACTAAATGTCAATAATGCATTTCAATTGCTGTAAAACTGCAACAACAAGAAAGTCAGTCAGTTCTCAAATAGACCACCAGAAATATGGAAGAACAGAATATTCAAAATGGAATTCACAATATCTTGAATTCATCACATCTCCGTAGTCAAGAGAGATTTCCGTTTTCAAAGCTCATGGAGTCTACAAAAAATCATTGAAATAAAAATTATAGTGAAAAATGCAAGAGTCCCCTCCGAAAACAAAATCTGGCTAGGATATTGCTTTATTATATCACGTAAGCCTTTGGAAGTTTTGAAAGAACTCGTTGCAGCTCAAAATATTATCAACAGTTAGTACTACTAAGTTGAAAAGTGTAATACCAATACAAACCAAGAATAATTACAATAATTATGCCTTTCAATTTTGTTAATAAGTCTTTTATACCAGGTATTTCTAAAACTACCATAGATTATTATGAAAGTATTCAAAGCCAAAGAATTTCAAACTAAAGAAAATAAAAGAAGGTTAAAAACCCTATTTCTGATAATAAATTTATGAACCTATGCATTTGAACTGATAACTTGAATTTGATAGTAAAATGAACTTACAGTTTTGACACTACGATTTTCTGTTAAACAATTTTTTGACACTTTCTTATAAAATGTTGAAAAATTTGATAATACTTAAATTGTTGACAATAATAAGAAAACAATCTTAGTGAAATAGATAAAGCAATCAGTTTTTGTTTATTTGAGGCTAAACAATTTACAATAAATATGTAGTAAAATATCTTTAATTTATATTTTGTAGTTTTTTAAAATTTAAGGTTCTTAAACCAAGAAAAATCTTGTCTTTATTTTTGTGATTTTTAAACTTAATAATTAACCAAAATATAAATTTAATTTGAAAAAACCAAAATTTCAAGTTTGATTAAATAATACTTTTTATTTTTTGGAAAATACAAGGTGATCCATCCTTAACAATTTGTAACTTGGAAACAGATTGCTAATATTCTTATTTATTTAATAACCCCCCCCTCCCGAATTTCAAACTACTTAACTACCTTGTGTGGTATTTACACTACCGCTTAATGAAGTATGAATACTTAATTAAATTTGGTAAACCGGTAGTAGCGGCTATATTTTTAACACAAAAAATTTTTGAACTACAAAAATGGGTTCACTTTATGTTTTTAATACATTTATAATACAAGTGCCATAATATTTTTGAAAGTATTTCCAAATCTTTTAATTTTATGATAATTACTAAATACAGTAGAACCTTTCTATAACGAGAGCTCAAGGGACCAGCCTACTTTCTCGTTATAAGCAGATTTTCGCTATAAACAGTCAGTTTAGCATGTAAACAAAAGTCAAGGGACCAAACTTTTACTGATTTTCGATATAACCGGGACTCGTTATAGTGGGGTTTTACTGTATAAGAATTGTGGTAAAATGGGTAAAATAATCTTCCAAGAACTGAACTGCTATGGTAAGTAGCAATAAGAGAGTCATAAACTTCCAAAAATTACCAATTTGTCCCTTATTTGTATCAAAAGCGTTATTGTATTCTTCTGTTTCTGTTTGTTGTGTGCATTTTAAAGTTTAAATATTAAAAATGCCTAAATGATGCCTAAAAGACTATTAAATAATTCTTTCAGTGAAATTTTATATGTATAAGTTTTTTTTTATTGAAAAACAAATAATAAGTGTCCATACTTCATTGAGCGGTAGTGTATGTCTGATTTATTTATTTTATGAGTACACCAATTTCAATAATATGCAACCATAAGTGTATTATAATTTAAAATTTAAGTACCACATTACAATTAAATTTGTAAATAAAAAAAAACCTAAATTAACTCTGCGGATGTTATAAAATATTGCAAGTGGTTTCGCTAATAATTTTTGAGTAAAAAGTTGTTTAATTAAAAATAAATACAATGCTTTTTAAATTACAACCTTAACGTATCCTCAACAAATAGCTAATTGATTCTTATAAAAGTGCAGTCTTTATAAGAAGGACATTCTATAAATATTAGAAGAAAAATAGAAGTATAAATATTTACCATTTCATTCTCGATACCCTTTGTTGATTTAGGAGTCATCTTTAATGATTTTGTAATTCTATTTCTATGTCTTAATGTGCCGATTTTTTGAATTTTTGGATCCATATCTGTTAACGAAAAAACCATTTAAAATTTTTGCGAAGAATTTAAATAACAATTTTAAACTAACCTCACTTTCATGATTTCTAATTATATAGATATCAGAATATTAATTAGCACCATTACAAATTTTAATTTGTAAAGTTATTACACGTACACAATCGTTGTAAGCTATCATTTTCCGGTAGTTTAAATTAATTTCGTTGAATATTTTATTAACACGTAAACGTCAAATGTTGATATTTACAATGGAGCCATCTAACGGATTATATTTGAACGAAATTATTGAAAAATTTTCAGTGGCGGGTTTATGTGGGGTTGATGGTGTACTGAAATCAAAGAGTATTATATTTTATTATATTCGCAAACTTTCCTGAAATAAAATGTGCTAATTACTAAAGCCAAAAAATTTTCAAACTTTGAGCTCTACAAAAAAAAGTTTAAAAAATAAATTTTCACTTCATTAATAAAAGTTTTAAATTTCTTTATGAAATGACCGGAATTTTTCTTAAGTTGCAATATTAAATAAATAATAATAATAATAATAAGAATAACAAAGTGTTAAGAATTGGATGGTTGGAGTTAATCCCCCATCAAATTCTAATCCCCACATTGTATGTGAGTCCCAAAATAATAATAATAAAAACAAATTTTTTTCACCCAATGGGACAATCAAAAATCAAATAACGATGCATGGCAAAGTTAAGAAAGGAGTTATTATCCTCTCAAATGTCATTTTAAGGAAAAATTCAAAAACACGTAAACTAGTTTTTTCTCCTCTGCTACAACATATATTTTTTTGCATTTTATCTACAATCACCTCCACACTCTACATACCAATAAACTTTATATGTATGTTCATTCAACCCGTTTTTTATACAATATAGTGCAGCCTTCCAGAATAAATTATTAGGACTCGTTACTCGCGTAACCAGGAAATGCCAAAAGTAGACGTTTTGACATGCAGTTAGAAATAACGAAATCTGATTCTCAAATAAGAAGACAAAGAACTAAAAAAGTATTTCCACACGAAAAGCAAATTTTGGCTTTCCAGTTCCATACTTTCACTGTGGCATTTCTTCTTTAGCTACTTATAGTGCAAATGCTGTTTTTCAATATCTATTGAAGAAATAATGAATAGAAAGCATGGCAAAAAGAGCTATTTATTTACAAAGTTTACATTTATTTATTTTGTACTTAAATGGTATCAACGGTTTTTGAGTCAAAAAGTGGCTCATGGCCTAACATGGAGTCAATCTGAAACAAGTTCAGAAGTAAGTAGTAACATGAATTTTTCAACTTTAGAAACCGAAAAGAAAACAAGTTTTTTCTCTTTGACCTAAATCACTTATATCCAAATAAATATTTGTTTTAATCACTTTCATTTCGTTTTTACCAATATTTTTCCCTTTTTTGTTAAAGCCCAAGCAAAATTCTATTAATTTTATGGCTAACAAAAATCTCTTTTCCGTCTTCACCCTGGGGTAAATGAATGCATCATCCTTTTTGATTTATTAAACAAAATTATCAAAAAAATCTTTATTTAATTTCAAATTGAACCTTTAACATAATTTGGCAATTAGAACATAACTTTGTAAGGTTTACAGTAATAATGTGGTTAACCTTATTCGTTGTTATGAGGTTAACGAGAACTGGGTCTAGAAAAAGAGGTTTCACCATTATCAGCTGCTGAACGTCCTGCAGATGCTGCTCTAACGGTTAGGGAAGCAGTGCTGCCATCCCCACTATCATCCTCCAGTAGATTCATTAGGGAAACAGTGGGTGCTACTTGGAGACTGGAATTAGACGAAGTTCCGGCCCTTACAGAATTATCACCTACTAAAATTATTACATCAGAACTTTCAATGGTAGATGCATTCTGAAAACGGACAATGTCGTATTAATGATATTGGTTTGTTTATGTAGCTGAAAGTTATACCTCCTCTTCCTTCTCAGCTTGCTTTACGGCTTCACGCATATAGCTTATATCGTGCAAATACAGCACAATACCATCCTCACTGTCTGGTAAAGCAACGTCTTCAGCAGCAATTAATACCGGATATCGAAAATTGGTATTGCGATCTGTTCCAAGCAAACTGTCGTCAGAAGTGCTAATGTCCGAACTGTCGATGTCGTCAGAAATAGTAAAAATCGGCGTTGGCGTCGGCTTCTATAAGACATAATAAAATAAATTATATAAATATCTTAAGTATTTCTTTTCATATTTACCCGTTTAGTAGCATCTTTACTATCAGGATTGGGTTTTCCCTCATAACATGGCATTTTTGAATTAAATAGTAGCTCTTAGTAATACTTTATGATAAACTGCATCCAGTATGTACTGTCAATTCTAAATTAATTAAACAAAATATAACAATTTGGCCTACGCGATTTTTTGGCAAATAAACGAAAATAATTTATTTCGCATTGCTACTATATTTTAATTGCAAAATAACAATTTTTCAATGAATAAAATATGATTTTATTTTATGTTGATGCACAATTTATCAATTTTTGATTTATATTTGTATTTGTATTAAAAATTTTCGATTTAAATTTTCTTCCAACGTAGGTTAAATTACATCAGCATTACAAAAAGAAGGCAGTTATATTATAGATCATAAAATTTAAAACAAAAAATCCATCAACCTATTTGAATTAAAATTTTATTAAAATAAAAATTAAATAAAAAAAGAAAACTTTGTATCAATAAAATTTGTTAATAGGCAGCCTAACCTAGTATAAAATATAAAAATAACTTTATGCGTCTTTCTGAGTTTTGCGTCCTTACGACCTTTGTCTTTTTGGATCTGCGCCTTTATGGTTCGCGGTCCTTTTGGATCTGCGTCTTTTTGGTTAGCGTTCTAACGCTTGCGTCCTTTCGGCCGATTCCATTTGTCCTAGACCGCGACTGTTGTACTATAAGAGGAAAAATGACCAGATTATCGTTTCCGAAAGAATTTGAACCGAAAACATCGAAAATTTTAGAATTAGTACATGCTGATACATTTTAACTGTGATAGATTATTATTTTATCTAATGGAAAAGAAATGCGATGTTTTCACAAAAATAAAACAATATGTAAATACAGTTTTTAATAAATTCGACAGGAAACCAATGGTAGGTATTAAGAACTGATGGGGGTGGAGAATTTGTGGGAAATTAATTAATCCAATTTGTAAAACATGAAGGTATAAAACTTGAACTTACTGCTCCTTATTCGCTTCAGTAAAAAGGGGTTGCTAAAAGAAAAAAAATAGATATTTATTGGAAATGACTCGATTGTAGGGTCATTTTACTTAAATTTAAAAAATTTAGAAAGATTTACTTAAATAATGCAATAGTTTAATCTTAATTAATAAAATAATTTTTAAATAAAAATAAAAATTTTGTCAATTCAATTTTCTATTTTGTAGTTGCCTTGTTTATTATTTTCTGATTTTCTGTGAATGGATTGGTTTTTCAAAAATTTTTACTAGACAAAAGTTATCTATCCAGAATGGGGCGTATAGTTTTTGTAAAATGTTTCGTTTAAAAAATACAGTGTTTAAAAAAAACTCAAAAAAAATAAGCTTAAGTTTTTTAACATTTTTTTACTTACTTTAATTCATAACTTGAAAGCCATTAATTTTAGACAATAAAAGGTTTGAATCTAGTTTGTAGATTTTTTCACGCTGTTTAAAAAAGCACTAAACCATTTTTACAGAAAAATTAATATTTTCGATGCTATGGTAGTGTGAAAGTGGAAATTTAATAAAAATTCTTTAAAGAGGCCTAACTTCCATGGATCCATCCAAATTCAAAACTTAATTTTATACAAAATTTCAAATATAAAAATGGAACTCAAAACAATAATTAATAAAACGACCCATCAGGTCGGCCACTATCAAATCCACCCCTCGTTGATGCCTTAAACTTAATTTTAACTTGACAAATTTTGCGAAATTATTAATTAGCTACAATTTTCTAATCCAAACTTAAACTAATTTTTCTAATTTCCAATATTTCGTCAAACTTATCATCTAAATTAATCTCAAAATAATTTAAGTATTTATATTCAAAATGATGGGACATTTTACAAATTACTCACTCAAAGAAAAACAAATACTTCTTTATTCTCAAAATATCAAAATCGTAATTAAATTAAAATTTTATCGTTGGTGACAAATCCTTGTTTCTTCTTGAATCGCTTAGCCCTTTTTTTGTTTTTAAAAATTTTAGATTTTTAAAATCACCAAATTCTCGTTTGATTTCTACTTATTAATTTTTTTGGAATTAATTTATTATTTTTGTACTTGAATTGTTCAGTTGGTCCATTATAAAAGTGAATTTTCTTTTTATTTTCCTTGGTTGTTGGTACTGATTTGTCATATTTTCCAAATTATCGTTTTTTTCTTTAGTTTGGTCGTTTTCCTAACTTAAAAATTATCTGCTGATGTTGCTCGACAATACTTTTTAATTCTGCCACTTCTTTTTTTTCCAAATTGTTTGGATTTTCCTTTTTTTATTTTGTATTTTTTCTTCATCTTGATTGTTTTTCCTTCCTTGTGTTTCGTCTATTTCCCATATTTCTATCCTATCTTATATCTCCAACAATTAATTTTTTTTTTTATATTCAAGCTCCACGTTTTGGGATGATAAATTGATATGTTACTCTCCTAAGGGTCAAAGTCCGATTCACCAGAAAAATACAAAAAATCGTTCGATTAACTTTAAAAATCATTAAAATCCACGAATTAAACTTCAAATATTGGGAACACAAAATCTTCAAATCATAACTATTCTTCTTTCAAAAATCCACTGTCTACTGATAAGATCATAGTGGTTACTTAGTTGGATTTGCTTTTTAAAAAATTTAAATTTTTAAATATATTCCCTGTCAACTATTGTTGCTTACCGGAAAGTTCCTCCAGTTAAAGTAATGTAGAACCAAATGAGTCTTCAGGTCTGATGTAGAGCTTTCTTCTGAAATATATATTTTATAGTCTGATGAACGTTTTGAAATTTTAATCTTTTAACCATAATAAAGAAAAACGGAAAGTTAAATTTTTTATTTACACAAAAGTTACAGAAATAACAATTCAACTGTTATGCATTACAAAGGAATTAACAATTTAATTTATTAGATCAGTTTTGCGGAAATCCGGCTGCATTTGTAGCAAGTCGTTCGTTATCTGCCTCTTCTGCCATATCCAAGTAAGATTGATACATATTGGAAGCGGCAACAAAATTTCTGCGGTTGTTCGGATTACTTTGGCGAGCCAGAAATTCATCCCTGTTATAAATCATGTCATGGAATAAAGGCCTTGGTAAATCGCAATTTAAGAGATTACGAGGAGAAGAATTTTGAGTCAAGTGAGAACGTGGTAGTACATTGGGGTTGTAGTAAGAATTCGGAGGAGTATCCTGAACCAAGTGACTATAGTGATCACGCGGAGGAGAATCCTGATCCAAAGAAACACGAAATGGTACCGGTCTACTAAAATCTTCATTTTGATTTTGATCACAGTAAATATAAGGTGTTGCATACTGATTTGAAGGATCACAAAGAAGAGAATTCTGATCCAAGGGATCATAAAATGGTGCAAGTCTGCTCAAACGCCCACGAGGAGGAGAATTTTGATTCAAGTAACTACAGGGTGGTGCATTCTGACTTGAGCGATCACGAAGAGAAGAATCCTGATCCCAGTTAACACGAGTTGATGGATACTGATTCAAGCAATCATAAAGAGAAGGATCCGGACCCAAGTTAACATTAGGAAATCCAAGCTGATTCCAGTCAGCTTGAACACTAGGTGGTAGAGAATCATTATGAGGTAATGAACGCCAACTATAGCGGATACCATTAGGGTTATCATTATCGCCATCCCAAAATGATGTTCCAGGTTTGCTTAAATAAAGCACAATGCCGTCCGAATTTTCATTTTCCTTCTCTTCACATTTTTCACCTGAACTACTTTTACCATCCTCCGATAACTCATCATCAGTGGTGCATGGTTCCGTATCACTATTAGATTCAGGATCAAGCTGTAATTATAAAAACAAATTAAATTGTGCACTTAGTTTCAAAAAAGCTTGGTTAATTAATTTTGTTGTTAATTTATCACTACTCACCAATAATTCTAGGTCATCTTCATTTTCGGCCGGGTTTGGAAGCTCGTAACATTTCATTTTAGAAGTTATCTAGGTATCTGAAATAAGATAAACTTATTGAAAAAACAATCTAAATGAACAGAAAAAATATGCTGGTACACTCCTGTGAAACTGTCAAAGTTCTTCTTGGAACGTTGCTCAGGATATGCAGTACTGACCACCTCTAAGGTTTGAAAAATAGTACCTAATCTGAATATTATATTTAATTGTTTTGTTCTTCTAATCGTTTTTCGTGTTAAATTATGATAACAGATTTGGTTTCAAGTTTCAAAATGTTTTAATAAGACAAACTCACAATAAATTCCCACGTAGAAAATTTGTAACTGCATACAAAATATAAAAAATAAAATTAAAACTTACCCAACTGGTGAAAACTTTATTTGTAGAAAACTTAAAATGTCCATCAAATCTGTAACTACAAGTGCTTATTTAACCAACGGTAGCCAACAACTGCCCGTTAAGTTCGCTCTCGTCTTGATTGACTATTCGCGCATATGCAGATCTTGATAAAAATCTAAAACGTGGAAAAAGATTTTAGTGGTGTTTAGGTTAGACCGGTGATTCTCAAATTGGGGGTCGCTATCTTCAGGGGGGTTGCGACAAATATTAACTCCATGTGAATTTAAATTAAACCTCTCCTTCTCTGGGATGATGTTTTTCTACATATTCTTCTTTCGTTCTTCGAGGAGGTCCTTTGAAATTAGTACGTAAAAAGGGATTCGAAGATCAAACTGTTTAAGAAACATTGGGTTAGACACTCAAGTTTTTTGAAGTTTTCGTAATTTTAAAAACACGAAGATTTATATGAAGAAATCATTGCAGCTTGGCCGTAATATTTAATGTCCCTTGGGAAAAACTAAAAACGGGACGATAAAAGTTTTGCGACAAAGCTAACATTTTTGTTGGCACTTCAGGGGTGAATCAATTGCACTGGGTCCGTACCTTATAAATTTATCACCTTGCATTTTTGCAAGAGGCACGACAGCTCCCACCCGCAACCGGTATGGTTGCTACGGGGAGGTGATGTAGCGGTCCTAGAATTAGTTACAAATAATATTAACTTTTAAGCAACACAAATCCTAAACCGCTCGGTTTTCTAGATCTAGATCGAGGAATACTTTTACATCTTGCATGGGCCTGAAGATTATACTCGCTAAACAAAATGTGCGAACTTCAATTATTATATTTTCAAAGAAAAAAATTTAATCTGATTCTTGATTACCAACTGTAAATAAATTAATATGTTATGTCCACACTAATATTTGGATCTTGAGAAAGAACCCACTGTTTAACATACAATAGTTATCTATGAAATTTTTAATAAAAATTGTTCTAACATTGCACCATCTAGATTTTATTCAAAATTATTTAATCTTTTATTGCTTATTGGTTAATCTACAAATTATCTGTATTATTTCTGTTCCCGTATTTAAAGAATTTTTTCCGCATGAGGTTTTATAAACGAAATGTTTATCCAAGATAATAAAGAAGAAATACAACACTATCGTTGGCTGCAAATTTGTCACGTACAAAAATGTTATCACAATATAAGAAAGATATCGCTAAAAAAATAAATTATAGTACTACCGTGTACTACATTAAAAAATGTTAAAATTTGCCGAATAAGAATTAAAATACGTCGGGAGTTAATCTTATTATTGACTATTGTAACTAGATTATATTCTTGAATTGAGTCAAAACGATTAAGTTTCGTTTCAAGTTTGTGAATGAATATTAAAAAATTAAAAACGATTAGGAACAAAAATTTAAAAAAAAAATGTCTTTTGATTGTGATTTTGGTATATCCATACTTTACGATCAGTACCGGCGCGGCGCTAGGATTATTATCTTTGAGCTGCTCTCCCCCCCCCCTCCCCATTTGTGTAGTAGTACTGAGCGGGGAGGTGAGAATCCGCGATATTTAAAAAAAATACTTATATTTACATATTTTTATTTAAAAAAATACCTTTCGAACAAAAATAAAACTAAAAAATCTGATGTGGACCCACATGACTTCTTTGCCATGTTTAGAATTATTGCAACATCTTACAAGAATCATCTCATTAATCCATTTGTGCGCGTCATGAATGAATGCCCTTTTGGCATGGACAATCGCAACCAAAAATAGGAGGTGCACGATGTACGTATGTACAGACGTCACAACGAAACTAGTTAAAATGGATTTAGGGAAGGTCAAAGCGGATATTTTTGTAAAAATCTTAAAACCAAAAAAATCGGGTTTACAATACTTCATTTTTTACAAGGAGGTAATAAAATAATAATCAAATTTTAACTTTTCTGGTCTTGTTGATACAAGTTCTTATTAAATTTTTCACCTCGATCTGGTTTGCGCTTCTTCATCGTTTGCACCCTAAGCAGTTGCGTGGTTTACCTAGTGTCTAGTGCCGGCCGGCGCCGGCGTCTACTTACGATACTACAGGGAGCCCAAACCTATAAAAGTGAAGATAGGTACAAAGTACAAAAAATGCAAATTATAAATATTTGATGTTATCTCTTATTTGATAAAATATTAAACAAACGGGGTGATAGGAATATCGGCTGTAAACTCACGCTATTTATATTTATTAAAAAATATACAAATAAAACGACAATGTTTCGAAGGGATAATCCACTTCTTCTTCAAGTTCCAAATAAGATTCTTATTTGATATCTTATTTGATATTAATTTCAAGTAGTCGACTGCTCTGCATTTCCGTTCACAGGTTCACATTAACTTTTTTTTTTTTTTTTTGGTATAGTTTAATCATATTTGCAATGATAAAACTTGGACGAGTTTTCCAAATTAAAATTCATTTTTCAAATTTTTACCCAATCTAATTTAGGCTAATTTTTAAAACCAAATTGTTTTTGGCAAAGTCCTAGTATTTTTTAAAAAATATTTCTGAAGCGCGACATCACCGCAAATTTATTATAGCCGCCTTATTTTTTCTACTTGCCCCCTCACCCGTCTCTCGTAATGATGACGTTTTCATTTTCCCTGTGAACTGATTTTAATTTCGTAATTAACTCTTTATTATAGGATACTGGTTGATATTTCATGTTTCAATCAATTATGAAAATTGATATTATGTAATATACCAATTCAACTATCAATCACAAGTTCTTTTCAAAAAAAACCGTTTTTATTTTTTATATTCTGTCCTATAAGGAGTTAATAAAATTGTGATTAATTTAATTAATCAAGGTAAAATATTATTATGATTTAACCAGTGGGCGACTCGTGACTTTTTTCTATGGGAAGGCACAAAATTAAAAAAAAATATTCGTCCACTCTTATGCTACCAATGTAAATTGCACATTTTGAAAGCGTTATTTTTTGACATATAAAAATCTCTCCTCCAGCCTACAGCAAAACTTATTAGACATTTATTGTTAAAAATTTCATTGTCTTCAATTTTATACCTATACATTTTTTTATTTTCTCGCCCTGCTTTTGTCTGACAGCGACTTAAAGAAGAAATTATGATGATTATTAACTCCTTGTGCAAGGTATAATTTAATATTTGATAGAAAGGTATATTCTTGCAATAAAACAAATACTTATTGTCAACCGGTTTCGATCCTTTATTAGGTCATCATCAGGACAAACTACATAAAATTGTAAGCATCAAAATATGATTCATGTAATTAAGCAACTGAAACTTACGTGTCAATAAATTTGCATTGCCCCCACATCGACTTCAAACATACCATTATTTACAACTATGATACACTATTATTACTACACAAAATATAAAAGATACAAAAAATATAAAAATACAAATTACAATACTCCTGAACACAAGTCGTTCGGAAATCTCAACAAATTAACGTCGTTTACAATCGAATATGAACACTATCTTCCTGCATTAAATATCTCGTTACTTATCTGTATATGTATGTTTTAAACCGCTATAAATTGGTTTAAATCCTAAATTAAGCTGGTCATTAAGGATCACTTCATCTGTGTTATTTCTCTTTATTTTATCAATTTCGAAAGCCTCCAACAAGTTCAACTTTATGCCCTTTTTGTGTTTATGTAGAATTTCGGTTCGTGTGTTATCTATATTATGTTTATTCTCTCTAAGGTGAATTCCGAAATTAGATTTTGAATTTTTTGTCAAGTGTTCTTTAATTCTTGTTTCGATTGTTCTTCCAGTCTCTCCTACATAAACACTATTACAGTCTCCGCAATAGATTTTGTATACGCCACTATTTTTAAGTGGGTCAGTTTTCGTTTTATTGTCCAGCAATTGTACGATCATACCCCTTGTTTTTTCCGCCAATTTGATATTTTCATCCTTAAAAATGCCATTCATTCGCGATGATGTATTCCCTTGATATATTATCTTTCTATAGTTTTCTACCTTTTCCTTTTTATTATGGTTATTATGAATTTTTCTTTGGTAATCTATTTTTATTTGTTTTCTTTTTATTAATCTATCGATGGTTTTTGCGAGGTATCCATTTGCTTCGGCAATTTGCTTTATGATCTTTATTTCTTTTGCTCTATTATGTTGATAACAGCTGATATATTTATGAATAAGCTAGAATCAAGAATTAATAAACTACCTCTTGCAAAATACTGCTTAACATGGTATAGATATGTAGATGACGTTTTTGCTATTTGGACCAGTGATGATAATAAACTTGATAATTTCCTACAAGAGATAAATGGACTGCATCACAATATAAAATTTACCATAGAAAGAGAGATAGAAAATAAGATTAACTATCTCGACCTAACAATTGAGAGAAAAGGTCCTGAATTATCATACAGCATATACAGAAAACCAACAACAACAGATTCCATTATTCCAAGCTACTCGAAGCATAGCTTCAAACATAAGATGTCGGCTCTCCATGCATTGACTAATAGAATAATTACGGTTCCGATGTCGGAACATATAGAGTTAAACATAACATAATATTTAGATTTCTTCAAATTTCCCGCTCTTTTTTTACCAAGTAGAAAAATGATGGAGAAATTGTCATATGCAAAATCAAAAGGAAATCAGGGGAAATTTAAGGAAATCTAGAATATTATAGACTATTCCTTTTTGATTTTTCCATTTTCTGAGATTTCATTGGCTTTAAAATTTTCTGGATTTTTCGAGATAACTTAAGATACCTTAGAATTTTCCATTTCGTAGAATATTCTAAGATTTTCTCGAGTTTTCTGCATATCTTTCGATTTTCTATTTACTAAAATTTTCTCGAGTTTCCTGAGATTTTCTTGAAATTTCTTTGGATTTCTTGAGATTTTCAATATTTCTAAAAATTTTCTAAGAATCTGTTTCTTGAGATGTCCTGGAATTTTCCAGAATTTCTTCAGATTTTCCTTCACTAGTATACACAATTTTTCAGTCGATTTCCCTTTAGTTTTGTACTAACTGGAGAACCGAAGGAATAATCGTGATATACGAAAGTGAAAAAAAATCAAAACAAATTTTAGGGTATCTTAGTAAAACTTTAGAATACTATTTTCTTCCCAAGGAAATTTTAGGAAAATTCATAAATTAATTCTTTTATTTCCTTTTTCAAGTTTCTAAGGTTTCCTTGGCTATTGGCTATCCTAAGATTTTCTAGAATATTCTAAATTTCCTCTTTTCTAAGATTGCCAGGCAAAGGCAGATATTATAGCGGGATATCAATCCCCAGCTGGGAACCCTTTTAGCCGGGGGCCCGCGTGCGTCGCACCCACCGCACCCCGGTAGTTCCTCCACTGAGAATACTGATAACCCAGACACTGACCTACATCATTCTTATAATACATTGAAATATACGTAACTTTTTCTGAGGATGGTTTGCAAATCTGCGTTCATTTTTACGTTTTTGCTTTTGTTAAGTTTAATAAATCATAATCAAATTCAAAAATCATATTATTAGGGGAAAGGCTTGCAGGTTGCCACCCCATAGCTTTTTTGGTCATAACTCGTCATACAATCAACGTATTGTTGATATAATAACATATACAGGAAAGGGGAAGTATAAAGCCACGATCCTGCGCAAAAAATCATTTTAATTCTCAAAAACTAAAAATCTACAGCAAATTTTCAAAAGTATCTAAAATCGACACCTTGAAATTTCGGCTTGCAGGTTGCCACCCCTTGAAAAATTGTCTCAAGTAAAGTAAAAACATATGATTTATATTAATTACACTTAGTAGCTGTGAACAAAAAAAAATGAGAGTAAATTGACAAGAAAAAAAAAAGTTAAAATTGAAAAAAAAGATTTTTTTTTCATTTAAATCTAAAAATAATTAAAAAATGCATCAATTATTAGTAAATAATTATTTATATTAATTTTTGAAATATTTAAGAAGCGTTAACGTCGATAGGTATATAAAATATGCAATGGGGGGGTTAAACCTTCCCCCTTTTGCACGGGAACCTGTCCTGTGCCGATTTAGGGGCTTATGTTGCCACTGTCCCTAAACAGTCACTGTAGTATACGTCACAATGTAAAATAAGAGGGGTGGCAACCTGCATTTTTACACCACTTTAGAATATACAGGAAAAAAAACTTCCAACTCATGATATGTTTAGAATTATTTAAGAATAATAAAAATTGAATGAAAAAGCAACACAGCAAATATATTTCCCTTAAATTTTCGTTGAAAATGTTCAATTTATGGGCACAGAAGAAAAACACAATTTTAATTTTTCATTTTTTTACAAATAAAATTTCACATTTTGTTTACCAAACACCCTGTTATTGTGTTTGAGTGCATCACAATTACATTAAAAGCGACAACTACTCGTTTGTATTCGATGTCCGTCGAAATTTAGGGGATGACAATGTTAGAATGTCAAAATCCAGCAGGGGTGGCAACCTGCAAGCAGTGGCAACCTGCAAGCCTCTCCCCTACTATCTAAACTGCTAATATGTTGTAGTCGCAAATATTGTTACATACGAGTTTCTATAAAACTTGAATTATATGGAAATTGTAATTTGATTAATCGTCAGTTATTTTGCGAGTAACTGAACATAGGCCTGCCAGACGTCCGGTTTTTCCCGGACAAGTCCTCCTTTTGACGGCTGACATTTTGTCCGGTATATATTTCCATGTTTGAAGGAAGATGTCCTCTATTTTAACCAACCCGCGGCCCTCTCGAAAATTTCTTCCGATTTTCACGCAAAATTGAAGCGTTTCAATTTTTTATTATTCCTTTCCCTATTTTTTGAGGGGAAAAAGCAAAAAAAAAGTCATTCGGCGACGAAATGCGGCGTGTCCTCTTTTAGCTCAGAAGAATTCTGGTAACCCTAACTGAACATAATATGTAAAAAACTATTTTCACGAAATATCTATGCGTTGTAATTATTGCTACGGTATTGTTAGACCCTACGTGTTTAAGAGGACGCCCATTAATTAAGTGAGTCTATTTAAGCGATTTTTCAACCCCCCCCCCCTCCTCCCCTGGTAAAAATGCCGTGAAATTTGGTTTCACCGCCGATAGCAATTTAGGGTTAAAAAAATATTGTCACATCACAAATTATTCTTAGGTAGATAATTTACTAAAATTGCATTATTTTGCAGTTTACTGCAGATATTTTTACGTTACAAAAATACAAAAATAAACTCAAATTATAATATTATGAAGGGTAAAAGATGAAATGCCTTCAAAATATTAAATATAAAAAACTATTAATGATTATGCATGAAATTATTGCTATCAATGTCTTTATTTTATATTACATCATATTATGTGTCTCTATGTGGGTAGTTAATACGGTGCAATAATAAGAATAATATCATGTATCTAAAAAATTGTTGCCGACGTTAGCTAAGTAATGAAAGTTGACGAAAAAACGTATGCGTTTTATTTATATTATTATTAGCCTAATATGTTACACCTAAAATCTTAAACAAATTTAATCATAGATGGACAACGACAACAGTACAAACTTGGGCTTTCTTTTAAAATTACAATAGTGCAGATTTCAGTGTGCCGATCAGTAAATATTTAAGTTACTCAAAAACATAATCGACAATCATTATTTTATTTGATTTGAAAATTAACAATCCAGTCAAATTAAACATTTCTGTATGGAAATAGTTTTTACAGGTTGCCGAAATAAAAAATTGAATTGCTTCAGAGAGTATTACTTAAAAAAATTTGTTTGTATATTGCTCGGAGCTATACTCATTTCGATATTTTTGTATTGCTTACATATGTTTTAATTAAATAATAAGTTTTAATATTACAATTTTGCTTTTAATAAATTCTAAATGCCAGGATATAAAACAACCGAGGGAACGTTATAAAATGCATTAAATGCAAATCGACGATTTTGTTTGTTTCAGTCCGCCTACACTAACTAAGAATAGCATAAAGCGCTGTTGCCAAAGTATTGAAAAAATCGGAGGCCTAAGAGATCTATAGATATAATATAATATAATCGTTTAAAACGGTAGCGAATCTAGCGAATTTTTCATACACTACGTTGTATAAATGTATATGTGTACAGTACCATTTGGACTCCAGTGTAAAATTGATCACTGTAATCCAGGCGATGTGGAGAACCATAATTTCAATTTTTAATGGGGAAACGTTTTCGACTCCGGTTTCGGAGTCGAAGTAGTAAAATCGGAGGCTAACAAGATACGCTGGTGTACTTCTCGGAGGCGTATTAGTACCATTTGCATATACAGTGAGTCGCAAAAGAAGTGGGGAACTCCTATGTTAACAATGTTAATTTTACCTTTTCAAGACCATTTTTGACACATAAAAATTAATTTTACAGCAAAACTTTTAGACATTTTTTGTAGAAAATTTCATTGCCTACAATTTTGCTTGTATACATTTTTCTATTTTGTCGCCTCGTTTCTGACTGACAGCGACTTAAACAAGACTCTGTAACCCACTAAAAATATTTTCATCTCTATCTCGGAAATACATACATACTTACATACATACATACTTACATACATACAGACGAACATCCAACTAAAATTCATCAAAAACTTATCAGGGCATGATAAGAAGAAGAAACATTTTAATACCAAAATTTCCATTTTTGATTTTTGAGTGGATTACAATACTTTCCCTTATACATACGTATACGTATGGGGAAAGTAAAATAAATTTATATTTTGTTTTTTAATAAATTAAAAATTGATGCTTTTGAGCTCTAAGGGGGAGCGATCGCCCTCTCCTGGATGCTGGATCCGCCACTGGCCGCTGCTGATAGAGAATAATATTCTCTAAAATTATATGTGTTTTCACATTTTTTTTTAAATATGCAGGGAGGTAGCTAAGTGGCCATATAAGAAGAGTATCAGCAAAAAATTTTTTTTTCAAGTCTCACGTCCTAGTAATTTTATATGAAGTTTAAAATTATAATTTGCAGCGTAAAACGGTTAAACACGGTTATGGCGATTATGACGTCAATGTTCGTAATTCGTGAACTGTCAAACGTGTCTTTTTCCATCAGGTTTAATTCGTAGTTTTTGTATTTGTATGTGTATTTTTGTTTTTATATATTTATAAAAATGCCAAGAGTACAAAATAAATCGTGTTTTGTGCCATGTTGTAAAAGTACAACTGCGAGTACACCCGATAAAATATTTATCTCTGTGCCAACTGAACCTTGTCGTCAAAGAAATGGTTTAAAGCAGCCAGACGAGATACGCCAATATCAAAAACAGTATATTTTTGCTGTGAAGGCAACGATGGTTCCTCATATATTTGACTGTCAAACCGACAGAAGAACAGCATTTAATGTTTCTCATAGAGCATTACCTATGAAGTTGAAGAGGAAACGACTTGTCGATGAAGCTATAGCAGATATGTAGTAGCAAGAAACATCAGCTCAACGTAGCATCGGTAACCAATGTTGACGAAGATATGGTTATAACAAATTTTGCAGTACCACCTCAATATAGAAGTGTTGCAGTGCAAGCAAAACCATTATTTCGTAGCAAGTACACAACGTGTAATATTAAAAATAGTATACAACATATTGCTACTTCACCACATAAATCTATATTGAACAAAAGCATATCGTTTTCCAGAATGAGTACCAGTAGCAACATAGAAGTAGAATCTCTACCATCTAGTTCGTTTGTTGGAAGCACAACCGACAGTGATTTTACTGAATTTCCACAAGACAAAAAAGATGAACAATTTGAAATGTTGAAAGGTACTCGTTTGTTGATCAAAAACAGACCAAAGTTTTATACATGTATCCCGGATAATTGGTTTCCATGTATGATCAATTTGTTAAAGATAAAATTAAAAATAAGTGAGGATAATTTAATGTTAACGTTAATGAAAATTAAACAAAATGATCCGTTTGTTCGATTAGGTGACATATTTGGTATGTCTACCTCTAACGCATCTAAAATTTTTAAAAAAACTTTGGTACAAATTGAACCACATTTAAAGGAATTTATATTTTGGCCATCTAAAGAGAAGATTAAATATTACTTGGCTATTCCATTTAGGGCCCATTATAGCAGTGTTCAGTCCATCATCGATTGTTTCGAAATTCAAATCCAAAAACCTACAGATCCTGTCAAACAAGCACTTACTTGGTCAGAATATAAAAAATGCAACACTTTGAAATATTTAATTTCATCGACACCCGATGGCTTTATTAACTTTATATCGAAGGGGTATGGAGGAAGAATAAGTGATTCTCTGTTGGTGCAAGATAGTGGCTATTTAGAAATATTACCCAGTGGATGCAGTGTGATGGCCGACAGGGGATTTAAGGAATTAGCAAAACAATTACATGACAAAAATTGTCAGTTAATTAGGCCACCCAGTGTCTCAAGTGCAGCGATACCTACAAAAATGGAAGTGTTAGAAACTAAGCGTATAGCTAGTTTACGTATTCACATCGAAAGAGTTATTTGTAGATTAAGGGAATTTAATTATTTAAAACCGCACTCTGTTATAGATCATAATTTAATACCAAATACAGACTTACTAGGAGATGACCACTTAGGGGCATTTTTGTAAATTTGGCCACTTATGGTGCTGGAAGGTCAGCCTTCCAATAACAATTTCCCAAAGTTGTAGAGAGAGATGGCCAGAAGTTTTCGAGAAAATCGAGTTTTAAAATATTCACACCGAGATATAAAGACTAGAAATATAAGAGTTGGCAATAAGGAGCTTGGTCTAGAGGTTAGGGAGTGAGATCTAGTAAACTGTAGGTTGCGGTTTACTCGCTACAGTTTACTAGGTCGCTAGTTCGATTCCCGACCGCTGCAATTTTTTTTTTCTTGAATTCATTTTAATTTTCTCCAATACGTAAAAATTAATCGAATTTATGCTTCTTGACTAACAATATTAAAATAAATTAAAAACAAAAAAATTATTTTTAATTTTAAAATTATTATTAAAATTATGGTTTGCTTCTAAACTGTGCGATGACAGGGACATTTTTCAAAATTTTAACGAAGTTTGTTTTCCGATAGACATATTGAAAATAAAATGCTCCTGCAATAATGCGTCATTTGTGCAGTGTGCAAGGTGCCGCGTAACATTTTGTTTCCCTTGCTTTGATGATGGATACCATTCGGGCACCTGCGAAACCCCGACTGTGGAGTAAAAAGTTGCAACACCTTGTATAATTTATTATTTAACTACAAATTATTGTATTGTTTATAAATAAAAGACACATGAATACCTTATACCCAACGTTCTTTATTTTTGTACCAAAATTTAATTTATCTTAATATTGTTAGGCAAGAAGCATAAATTCGATCAATTTTTACGTATTGGAGAAAATTAAAATGAATTCAAGAAAAAAAAAGTTACAGCCGTCGGGAATCGAACTAACGACCTAGTAAACTGTAGCGCGTAAACCGCGACCTACAAGTTACTAGTCCTCACTCTCTAACCTCTAGACCACGCTCCTTATTGCCAACTCTTATATTTCTAGTCTTTATATGTCAGTTGAATATTTTAAAACTCGATTTTCTCGAAAACTTCTGGCCATCTCTCTCTACAACTTTGGGAAATTGTTATTGGAAGGCTGACCTTCCAGCACCATAAGTGGCCAAATTTACAAAAATGCCCCTAAGTGGTCATCTCCTAGTTAGTGATAATAATTGCATGTGCATTAATAAATTTACAAAGTTGTATTATAAAGCAAGTATAATAATTGTATAAAAAAATAAACTGTTAAAAATATAGTTTACTAATTTTTGTTACACGACCCTTAATATTATATACGAAGTGAGTGTAATTAAAACAAAATTGAATTTATGAAACAGATTTATATAGTTTTGGAAATATGAATTTCATCCAATTTTTTGTAGCTTTTTCTATTAAAGATTTTAAATATATTTCATCGTAGTCTACATATAAAATTTGCACATTTTTGGTTTCTTCGTAATCTGGCTGAGCTACACAAAATATTCCCCGTTTGTGCTTTAAACTTTGCACTAATTTGGCCGTTCTTGATATAATTTTTCAATGTTTTTTCACTTATTGGACACTTCACTTCGACCATAAATTCTGATGAAAGTGCATCTGGTGATGCACCGTATAATGGATATGCAGACGACATAAATAAGCCACAATCTCTAAATTTGATCTTTAACTGCTTGCTAGCAGTCCTTATCACGTCTTTTTCTAGCTGCCTTCCTCTCTTCATATGCTTCGTGTCTGTTAATTTATAAGCGCCGATCACTGCTTCCACCAATGTACCTTCGGCAACAGTACAGTGTGCAAATTCATGTAATTTTGAAGCAGTGATACGTCCAAACCTAAACTCGTGCCATCGTGGTGAATCTGACTGTCCTTGTGTTAGGTTTTCGGCTTCTTCACACAACTGCCGACTTATATGTCTGCTGGCAAACGACAAGAAGTCCTCAAATTCTACTCCACCTTCTGGATGAAAGTTGAATAATAACTTATAAATGGATAATTTATAAAATTTATCCTGATTTTCCTCGGAAGCGTACTTCAAAATCTGCCCATCTAACTTTTGTGTTAATTCTATATTGACAATTTTTTCTTTAAGTGTGCTATCACTAATAGAAGTAGCTGGAGCATCTTTATTCTTTACAGCACAAAAACCAGTAGCATTAATAAACTTTAAGGAAGTGTACACAGCAGATAATCGCGGTTTCGCCCAATAACAGGTCACATCGGTTGGTGAAGGATCCTCACTTCTTCGGTGCACCCACATTAAAAACGCAAGTGCGTGCTTGCAGCCCCCTACAATAACAAAACTTATTAAATAGCTGTTCATAATATAATTTTAAGTACAACTTACCTAATGCAGCAGCACAATCTTTGCAAATGACATTTACAATCTTTTCTTCCGTCTCATCGACAATAAGACAAACGGTATAATTTTTAGAACGAATTTTATGTTCCGGACATATTTTGCATTGTAAAGTGCACAAAGAACCCTCTCTCGACAGCTCCACATATCCTATCGCATTGTCACCGTATGTCTCACGAGTAGCCCTATAAATGTTATCGATGGCATTAACATTATTTCAAATTATAAGAAAGTGTTATTCTGACAAATATGAACTAAGATTCTTAGTTAAAAGTGGTAAAAAGAATACAACTATTGAATCATAGTAAAATGCATTATTTAACCTCAAATTAACTCGAAATGAATTTAGAAATATATTTGGGTATTAATTACAACACTATGTACTATATACACATATACTTACGCAGTAGCCTTCGCATTTCTAAACTCAGCTGCATTGAAACGGTCGTCGGTTTTAATAAATTCCATTACCATGAACATATCTACTGATGGTAAATTATTCGAAGGGGCCTTCACAAAACCTTCTGACGGCATTCTTATGGTAGATATACAAATATTTCAATATACACAAATACTTCAATACACACAAAACTAGCTAACAACAAACTGATTACAAAGCAAAATGAATTGTTACTGCTGTTACATGTAGAACATTGACGTCACGATTGATTTAACCAATCACAAGTGTTTCAATTCCCGTTTGAAATAATGCATCTTTAAACGCCATAATTCGTTATAAAGAGTAAAATATATGGGTTTTTAATACAATTATGTCATTATACTTACATTTATTTATATAATAACGCACATATTAATTAAATACGAACTTAGTGATAATACCCTAATAGGGTATGCAGAGACGTATTTTAAAATTTGGCGTCCTGGGCCCATAAGGTTTGCCACTCTATAAATTAATTATAAAAAACAAAAATTAATTTTTATTTGTTCTCTCAGTGTATGTAACGATTATAAAATGCGCCCCAAGCTGAGCGCGAGGGACGCCTTGCGCCGCCCCTCGAAGCCTTCCGCCCCGGGCCATGGCCCTCTTGGCCCTTGGGTAAATACGCCACTGAGGGTATGGGAGAATGATGCATCCAGGATTTAAACACAACCTCCCGCTTATTCCTAATCGGCCAGTACTGCTGGTTCAGAATATAAATTAATAGATATTGTTAGTAACATATTAACGTTTCATTTATAAGACTCAGTGACTGATAAGACTACTACTACTTTTAAAATTTCTTTATGCAAAAACAAAACATAAGTTGATTTTCTCATTAGTAAAGTAAGATAGAGAGAGGGGAGGGGGCTAAAATTTTATAATTTAGTTGAATGCCTACTATTTACATAAATTTTATAGAAATAAATGATATAAAACAGGACTTTCTAAATATCTCTTTTTAGGGTAAGTTTATCTGCGATACCAACTTTAAATTACAATTTTGCGCATATGCAGCTTTATTCAACACTAGAACCCTTCCTATGAGTCAGCGAATGCTGCAAATCGTTTTGTTCTGGTTTTGTGCTGTGATCGCAGAACATATTATTTTCTGTGAGTTTTATTCGCGCGAGTTGAATTTAACATGATGGCGATTTAAAATTGATTGGTGATTGTTATAAATATGTTGACATTGGTAAATATTGCTTAATTATTTTTATCGCAAGTTATTTCTAGATAACCTCGAATCACTTCACTTCAAAATCTTACCTTAATTTCATAATTCTTAATAAAACCAATAGTTTTAAATATGGGGGTACCTACAGTTAATTTGCTAGTGGTAATCGGATGTCTTGTCAAACACCGTAAAATTCATAATAATACAATTCAAATTTTTTAAAATTAACCGTTTGTTTTGACTGGTTGTATGTATAGTATATATAGGTTGTATGTGAGCAGTGATTTTCTATAGTATAGATACCAAGACATACAGTGGCTCAATAAATTATTCGTACACCAAAGAAAACTTACATACTCTTGCTAAATTTCGTAGTAATAATACCTCAACTATTAAAAAAAATTTTATTTAGATAAATAGTACTACTAGAATTCATATTAGCCAAAATTTAATTAAAAAACTATTCATAATAAACTTTAAAACTAAAGAAAACAGAATAATAACAAATATTAATGACAATAAATTATTCGTACACCTTGAAGAAAAACACATTTTCTTTTTTTTATTTCATAATTAATACTTTGTGGGGTATCCTTTTGGATTTATTAGGGCTTGTAATAGTATTGGTATAGATTTGACCAACTTTTGGATAGTTGATTCGGCAATTTTGGCCCATTCTTCCAATAATACTGTTTTTAATATGTTTTTGCTGGAAATTGCTCTTTGGCGTTTTTTCCCTTCCAATTTCTGCCACAAATTTTCAATGGGGTTCAGGTCAGGTGATTGGGGAGGTGTGCGAAATTATTTTGGGACATGATATAACAACCATTCCTTTACAATATAAGCTGTGTGTTTGAGGTTGTGATCATGCTGGAAGCAATATTTGTCTTATAAACCCAATTTATCGATAATAGCTTGTAAATTACTTGTAAATTACAAATTAGTATGTTGAAATATTAGAATTTGTCCATTATATTATCAATAAATTGTAGTTTGCCAACCCCATTTGCAGCCATGGACCCCGAAATTGACATAGTTAATATTTTATAAAGTAAAGTATTTTATACTTTTATAGTTTATACTCTTTGCTTAGTTCTGTGTTGACTTTCTCCACACTATTTGGCTTCCATCGGAATCGCGAAGGTTTAAGTTTACTTTCGTTGCTAAATATTACCTTTTTTTCAGGAATTTGGACCTTTATTTTTATGTTTTTCTGCAAATTCAAATCTTTCAAATCTGTTTATTTTAAATAAAAATGGTTTTTACGAGCCACTAGGCCTTTATAGCCATTTTCTCGTAAAATTTTGAGAACAGTTTTGGTACTAATTGATTTATTAATTGTTTTAGAAACCTCAGCTGGCAATTAGGGTACACTAATTTTTGCGTTACATTGAATTTGTCGCACAATAAAGTTTTTAGTTTTTGGTAGTAGCACACACTTTCTTCCTCGCCCGGCCTTATTTACGAAATTACCCTCATTTTTGAACTTGTTTATTATCAATTGTATTGTCGAATGTGTTCTACCACAATATTTGTAGCTTTTCTCAAATATTTGCCCTGACACACTAATTTAAGCACTAATCTTATTTCATCCATTTTATTTTCGCGTTTCTTACCACCCATTGCCACGAAACATATAAAATCAACTCTTAATGTACTTGATTTTGGTTTGGTTTAATGTTACCAAAGTTGCAAATTAGCAAAATGCAAAACTGCATCATTTTACGTGATCAAATTCGGGTTATTAATGAACATTTTGCTTAGTGTACGAATAATTTATTGACGCAATTTAGTCTTACTACTTTGTTTTTCTTGGTTTTGCAATTACATATCAAGTATTTTTATTTTTTTTTCTTGCTGTTATCAATTTTAATGTATCACTGCTTATAATAAAAGTGAAATAAAAAATAATTAACGAGTCACTATTAAAAAATTGTAAATTCTATAAAAATTTCTAAGGTGTATGAATAATTTATTGAGCCACTGTATGTCAACTGTGTTCTTTACATAGTATCAACGACAAATTATTTTCGGACATCTCTTTCTACTCTGTCTAGATTTTTAATATTTTTAGTTGTCTCTCTCTACGAGCTCCACCAATACTAGACAGCCATATTAGGTTGCAATATTTTTAGTTGTCTCTCTCTACGAACCTCCACCAATACCAGACGGCCATATTAGGTGGCAATGTTTTAAATTGTGACAGCTATTTGTTAGAAATTGTTAAAATATGGAAATATTTTTATTATATTATTATTAAAATAATTCTTAACAATTATTATTGCTTTTATACAGTTCTCAGAAAGAATATAAAGTGGTAAATAATTCAATGACCATATCAATATTTTAGAAAACCCAAAAAATGCACTAGACACTTTTCAGAACTAAAATGTTTAAAAGTTAGCACATGTAAAATACACTGTAAGTATTCGCAAACGTTTTCACCATACTATGGCATCATCAGGCGATGAATTAGGAATTCTAATTAGGAATTCTATTTAGGAATTCTAATTCATCGCCTGATGATGCCATAGTATGGTGAAAACGTTTGCGAATACTTACAGTGTATTTTACATGTGCTAACTTTTAAACATTTTAGTTCTGAAAAGTGTCTAGTGCATTTTTTGGGTTTTCTAAAATATTGATATGGTTAATATCGAGTTACACTACCTAAACCACGTATCAATTGATTATAATAATTCAATGCATTATTTAACCTCGAAATTTTTAAATGGCAGCCCTATTTCTCTTATCTATGATCAGGCCCATAGCCAGGGGGGGGGGCACTTGGGGGCACGTGCCCCCACCCACCCCCGAAATGTTCAATAGCAAAAAAAAATTTTGAAAATAAAATAGGTAAATGGATATATTTTTAAAGTGGGATCAAAAATTTTTTTTTCTCGGAAAAATTCTCGGAAGGGAAACTCAAAAAAAAATTTTTTTATGAGTGCCCCCCCCCCCCGAAATGAAATCCTGGCTACGGGCCTGTCTATGATGGCAGCTAACAAAAACGTAATTTCCAAGTTGTCCATACTAATTATGAGCAAATCGAGGCTGCAAAAGAGATAACTGCTATCTAACTAAAATAGTAGAAAGAGATGGGCAGATAAACATATAGCGCGTAGTCCTAAGAACACTGCTCTTTAAGGCAGGTATACGGCTTTTGGTATCTATAATATAGAAAATCACTGTATGTGAGCCACAATTTTTGAATTAATTCTGTGAACAGTGGCGTAACTTACAGGAATGTGGTTGAATATTTATTAAATAATCTCATTTTGTAAGAGATTGATAAGAATTCATTTGTAGCAGATAATTAATTATAATTATTATTCAGGAAATTATATTTTTTTGTAATCATGGAAAACTAGGCGATAACAAACTTTGAGCTATAAATGTCTTGGAATTTTACTTTTTTAGTAGTATAATATAATATAATAATATATCCATTATTTGTATTTTGAAGTGATAAATTTATAATTCAGAACATTTTTGTAGGAAGAAATCCAAACTAGGATCTTTACCATGTTGGTATCGTATCCAAAAATTGTAACCATTCTTGACTTGGATATTAGTTATTTGAAGGCATATGGAAAAAGAATTCCTTTTTCAGATTATGGCCACAAGTCGCTGGAAAAGTTACTTGTAAAGATTCCTAATATAAGTGTAAGTAAAACTTTTAAAAATTATTAAATTGGTAAACAGTATTAGAAGTAAATTACTTCGGCAATAATAATTTTTTATTATTTGATGAATTTTATGTGTAACTTTAATATGTAAGATAGAGGAGAGTTGTTTAAAATGGGGACACAAATATGTAGTTTAGGTTTACGACATAAAATTTTATATAAAATTATAAAAAAACATAAAAAACCCTAAAGTAGGTCTTAGACCAGGGATGGGTAAAGTACGGTTTACTGGCCAACTCCAGCCAGCGGAGGGCTTTAATCTGGCCTGCCAACGTCCCTTATAAAGCAGGAGGGTATGGGCCTCGGAAATATATTTTGATAGCGTCGTCGACACTAATAGATTTGGAAATGATACGTAAGTTTCTAACTTGAACATTAATAATTGTTGGAATTCTAGCTCTCGAAAAATTTCTTATGTTTTTCTGGCCCCTAATAAAAAAACATGAAAAACTAAAACACCACTCATTAGCGAGAAATATAGTGACCTCGTAAGACTCATAATTTCCATTTTGGACAACTCTCCTACTTAAAATATATGCAACAATTTGATTTTGAAAAAATTTCCACAAAATTCCAACACAGGTGATTAATTGAGTGCTATGGAGCCAGCCTACGAAAACAACTGGGCTTTTTACTTTCCAACAATTTCTTTTAGGTGGCGTTTGATGTTGAAACGAAAATTCATGTGATTTACTGAGTGGTTCAAATGAGTTGCTGTCAGACCGCTACAACCTGAGATATGAATTAATGAGGAAACATCTAGCGACGTTCTACTTTTTTAGGTCAAGTAGCGATTTCAATGCAAGGAATACTTGAAAAGATTTATTACCACAATAAGATCTCATATAATGCAGGAAACTTCCCATATTGAAGAAATATTTCATATATTTTATGTTTATTTAGTAAACTTAACAGCGATGTTTATTGTTGTACGAAGTAAATACATTGATAAGGTGTTCTGCAAACAACTCAGCATTTTCTTTGTTACTTTTTACCTAATTAGTATGTATTTTGAAGTTCTTCTGCTGAGGTTCGACACATTCTATTTTAGAATCCAGGTTAGACACATAGCTGATTGAATTTAATCTTGTTTTCCGGTATATGGTTCTTATCGAAAAGTTTGATCACTTTCATATTGCTACTAATTTTTTTATTTCAATGAAAGCATGTTACTTGAAGATTTTGTAGCTTACTGTAGCAGTAGCTGACTGAACAGCTTGTTGTAATTTTTAACTCTTTGGGTTCTTTAATTTGTTATACTGACTATTTTTGCTTTTTATTTTAATGCAAGTATTTTTTTTTAGATTGTAGGAAAAGGTTGTATGGCGATAGTAAAAGTGGGGAGATTAAGACCTAGTAGCACTGATTCTGAATCATTAGATTCCAGTGATTCACAATGTAACAGTGTTAGTTGGTCTCAAATTAAAGAAAAATTTAAAATTTGGAATGATCTATTGAAAAATGAAAATAATAAGCAAATATCGACAACAAGTGAAATCAAAGATGAGACTAGCAATTGTCGAATTCCTGTAGCCTTGCAAAATAATCTTAAGATTTTGATTGGTCATTTTGATAAAGGTTTGACTTATGACAGATTGCCTGTTATTTATCAGTAAGTATAAATAAATACTTGTTTTGTTACTATCAAAATTGTATGTTTTTAGGAATTACTTTACTGAAGTATTAGATTATCATACGTATAACTATGATAGTTTACTTGAAATGTGCATAGATTTAAAGGATATATTTTTATGTTTCTCAATTAATGATAAAGTAATGCTTTTTCATAAAGATGACGCTGTAGCCAAGTATGTTGCTACATATGCAAAACTTATTAAAAATTCAATGCCACTGCAGTCTTCAGTGAAGTTACTTTCGGAAAATGTTTACGATGAGGTTAATTTCTTTCTTTTCCACAATTTTACTTCCTGTTCTTCTATTTTCTTCTATTTTCAATTTTACCCTGGATTAGCTCAAGGTGACTTCAAATATATATAACATATGTAGTCCTTGAATACTACTAGTAAATTTTTTAAGTACATAGTACTTAGAGTCTCAAGTAGTAGACTAAGTGGAACATATTGTCACTGTTTGTCGCTAGCGTCAATGAGAGGTGCCATGCTAGGGGATTTCTGGCCGGACATGGCCAGAATCAATGACACTCCACCTGCCAAGATACTCAAGTTTATCCTGGAGACAGGATTACTTGAGGAATGACAGGATATGGAAAGTCGCTGCATCAAAGGTAGTACAATAAACCCGATTCTAGTGGCCTAAGTGCCTGTAGGGTTTCTTCCCTGCCCTCTCACCTAGAATCCAGACCGACGAAAGTATCACATTATGTAGATTTTCAAAAAATTTCATTTATGTCTAAAACTTTCAATGATCTAAAGAATTTCAATAATTTCCTAGAAATTCTACGATATGTAAGGAATTCCAGGGATTTCCAAGAAATTGGAAGGGAATTACAAACAAGTGTACACAAAATTTTTGAGATATTTACCCCTTGTGTTTTCCTATTATTTTTTAAATTTTTTACCTAAATTTATTTATTTAATTTATTAGGAAGTACACATGAATTACTAGAAGTATAAAGTCTTTGTAGTATAACATTTTTCACCACAATCAATTCGTTGGTATATCTTTATTTTTTCTTTTCTGCACATAAGTACCTGATTCAATGTTAAATAATATTGTTTTACCTATTTTATCAAAATATTTGCAATAAAGCTATTTACCCTCCAAATGTGATGAAATTACATGAAGCTATTCCGCGTCAATTTATTCCAGAGGATAAGAAAATTGGTGATGCAATTGAAGTATTTGTTACTGATATTTATGATCTATCCAAGTTCTGGATAACTTTACAACCAGAAATTGCGAAATTTCAGGAAATGCACAATAACATGCAGTGAGTCTTTATTTATCACATTATATTGGGAATCTAATTATTTCTTAATTTTAAGGTCATGGTATAAAAAATATTCTACCAGTTACAAGATTCCTGAATATTCGCTAAAATGCGGTTTGTATTGTGTTGTCACGTATGACGATCAATATTATCGAGGAATAGTGGTAAAGATTCTGCATACAAAGCCTTACGTAAAAGTTAGTAAATAATACGTTTTTTTTTTGTATTTTTATTGTCTTATAACATTGTAGGTCTTTTTTGTTGATTATGGATCTTTGTCTACTATTTATAAAACAAAGTTGTTGTTTTTAAATAAGACATTTTCTGAATTACCTCGGCAAGCAATTAGAGCAAGGTTGGGTAGAATCCAACCGCAGTTTATGAATTCTTTATGGTCCGAAGAGTCTTTTGAAGAATTTTTTAATTTAGTTTCTGAAAAACACCTGGTGGCTACGATTGTCAAAAAATCAGATAAGGTCACTAATTAGTTTTTTTTATATTTTATAAATTGTAGAGTAGTATGTTTGTTGTGAGTGTTTATCAATAATTATTTATTAAATAAGAAAAATAGGAGATATAGAGAATATATTGATATGTTATAGAGAAACAAAAAATATAAGACCTTTAATTTTTTTAGCCCTAGATGAACGGTTTTAGGGAGAGTAGTTGCTTTCCAATATTTGAATTTTCAGGTAGGACATTTTTGATTTGAATAAATAGTGATTGCATAGAGCAGCGTTTTTCAACCTATGCATATTTGTGTTTTGTTTAGTTTTAAATAAATACCTGTCACTTTAATAAATTTAAAAAATGATTTTATTTGAATTCCTGATTATTAAAATAATTTTAAAATATGGAATAGTTATTAACATGTGAAAATATTTTACTAATACAATTATTATTTTACATGTTAGAAAAATTAATGATTGAAAACTCTTACTGTTTTTTAGGATAAAAATATGCAAATTAGTTGAATTAGTTTGTTACACATGGGTGAGTTGAGTTGGGCAAAAAATTTTTTTTTTTTTCTAAAGATATAGCACCATTAGTTTTATTTTAGTATGGGATCGATAGCAAGGCTATTCAGTTTTGGAACACCCTGTATCTAGTAATAGTTTTCGCAGACCTATTTCAATAAAATTTTATTTGAAAATGGTGACGCATGGCAAAATTAAGAAAGGGATTGTTACTTCTTTAAATATTATTTTAGGGGAAAACCCAAAACCTAATGCAGTTTTTGTCTTTTCTAGAACAATATACATATACCCTTTTTTTTAATTTGATGACGTTTTAAGAATGCTTTATGTAAATTTTAAAATTTTGAGGAATAGTTCATCCCAAAAAAAAATATTAAGTGATTATTAGTTATATTATAAAATGACGTATTTTGGCTTTGGTTTCATTGAAATCAAAAAATTCTTACTTCAAAATTTGAAAATTTAATTTTTTACATTACATCCCGTAAAACCGTTTACTAACAGCTAAAAATAGTTAGGGATTTCTTATTTTTTGATGCTCTACCACATATCTAAAAATTATCTAAATTGGTGAGACAATGGGGAAGTTTTCCTTGTGGGTAGATTGAAATATTTTCTTTTGAGATTGCATATCGATGGCCTCAAATCAATACCTCGTAAGTAGAAATTGATAAATTTTGCAGGAGACTTCAAAAACGATTTCAAATGCACTCTAGTAATTTATCTTATTATTGTTTTGAACGTCAACGAGTTTGCAATGACTGCATAAGTATAAAAATATTCCTACTACGTCACAATGCCTAGGCGACAATTATTTTCATTCATTGCCGCATAAATCCAAATTTTGGTAAAATGGAACTTACGAGGTATTGATTTGAGGCCATCGATTATACATATTTTGAATGACTGAACGCCTATATCATTATATAAGTATTGTATATCTATAGAACATTTGTTGTGATTAGCACCTAAAATATTGTTTATGAATAATATATAAATATATAAATCTTAACTTGTGAGAAAATAAACAATTAAACTATAAATAACAAGTTAAATTCAATAATATAATCAAATATATCTTAAGCTTTCGACGATTTTTGTCGTAGAAAGGAAGTTTGGATATCCGGTCTTCTTCCAGAATTTCCATTACCAGATTTGAGATCGTGGCTGATATGGGACTTCCCATGGCGGTACCAAAAATTTGCTGATATATTGTCCTATTATATTGGAAGTATGTTGTCTCCAAACACATCTTGAGGGCTTCCAGAAATTTTTCTTTGGGGATATTGGTGTGAATTTTGATATCGTCCCATTTTTCTTCTACAGTATTAATTGCCAAATCAACAGGAATGTTTGTGAAAAGCGAATTGACGTCTAATGAAATTAATATATAATCATTAGGTATAATAAACTTCTTTATATATTCAATGAAGGTCCACGAATCTCTGGTGTAATATATGTAATATAATATTATTATACCTAATGATTATATATTAATTTCATTAGACGTCAAGTCGCTTTTCACAAACATTCCTGTTGATTTGGCAATTAATACTGTAGAAGAAAAATGGGACGATATCAAAATTCACACCAATATCCCCAAAGAAAAATTTCTGGAAGCCCTCAAGATGTGTTTGGAGACAACATACTTCCAATATAATGGGACAATATATCAGCAAATTTTTGGTACCGCCATGGGAAGTCCCATATCAGCCACGATCTCAAATCTGGTAATGGAAATTCTGGAAGAAGACCGGATATCCAAACTTCCTTTCAATCTTTCTTTCTACAAACGCTATGTTGACGATATCATTACTGCTATACCTAAAAACTACGAAGCTTTCATCGTTAACCATTTCAACGGATTTCATCCACGTCTTCAGTTCACTATTGAAAAAGAAGAAGACAAGAAGATAACCTTTCTTGACATACAACTTATCCACGAAACGAATCACTTAAAGTATAAATGGACACAAAAAACAACGTGGTCAGGAAGATACCTAAACTATAGCTCACACCACCACAAAAGTCAAGCAATTGGCACAGCTATAGGACTTGTTGATAGAGCCTTAAAACTAACCCATGGCGACTACAGGAAAGAAACCTTAAAAATTGCCCAAAAAACTTTATTCAAGAATGGTTACCCCGGACCTCTGGTGAAGAGAATTATCAAGGATCGTGTTAACAAACTATATAATGGTAACACAATGAAGAAAGAAGTTTCCAACTTTGCAGTTATGCCATATGTAAAAGGTTTAAGCGAAAAAATCAAGAGAATATTCAAACCTTACAAGACCAATGTAACCTTCAAGTCTACTAATAACATTGGTCAACTTTATACTAAATTGAAAGACACCGTACCTCCTGAGAAGAGGTCAGATTTAATATACAAGGTCCAATGCAATAACTGCAATTTGGTATATATTGGACAAACAAACCAATGGCTTGAAAAAAGAATGAGTGGACACATTTCAAGTATACGCTGTAATAAGCCCGAATCCACAGCTATTGCCAAACACATTCTAGTCGATGGACATGATGCAGATTTTATGAACGTCAAGATAATCAAATCTGTTACCAACTACAAAGATCGACTTCTTCATGAAATGATATGTATCACAAGAGAGAAGAATGCCATGAATAGGAAGACGGATTAAGCAACATCTACAGCCATTTACTTTATTTTGTTTATATTAAATAAAATTCTGATGAAGACGACAAAAATCGTCGAAAGCTTAAGATATATTTGATTATATTATTGAATTTAACTTGTTATTTATTGTTTATGAATAATATAAGCTAAATTGATATGATTTAAAAATATTTTAGTTACAAGAAGTTGTCGTCGTTTTGGTGGACCAGGAGAGTAAAATTTGCATTAATCAATTGCTTGTAAAAAGGAAACTTGCAATTTTTGATGTACAGGTAATCAATTTTTTTACAGATTGGATAAGAATTGCTAATTTACTCTCACAAGGATGAAAACTTGAACTCATTTATACTTTTTTTTGGGGGATTGATTTCAAAACTTAAATAATTTTCGAAGTTTTAGCTTACTTGCTTCGTTGTTGTAATAGTTGTTTCTAATTTGAAACAACTATTTTGTATTTAAGTTGAATCTTCGGGAATTTTTTTAGCTTTTAAAATTACTTTTCTAATAAAAGATAAAAATAACTTAAGGCTTTCTTTCTTGTGAGTGTCTCTAGTTTATCTAGTTTAATCAGTGCAAATTATTGTCAATGTGACTTGCACATTCATAAAATAGTAGACTCGAATAAATGAATTATTTTCAAAAATAAACTATTAGATTGTAATTTAATATTTTGAGCCTAAAGGCTACATTGAACAATTTTCTACACAATTTCTGCGCAGAAGGTCTGTCAGATGTGTTTCGAGTGTTCTGTGCAAAAGTTGTGTAGGAAATTGTGTAATGTAATACAGCTTTAATACTTTATGTTAAACAAAAATTTCAGCTTTCTCTGGGCATGGCCTTTTAGATTTATTTTATTTTTTTGGAGAAGCATTGTTTTTCATCTAATATTTATTTATTTATTTATTTCACTTCACAGTACAGACGTGTACCTTAATGGTGTAAATCAATAATATTTTTGACTAAAAATTGGAAGACAAACACAAACAATAATAGAAACAACTGAAAATCAAATCAAAATATACAAACCAATATTTATATTATTGTAATATCGTGACCGAATGAAAGAGTGAATAATACCCACTTCTGTATTTATTATTTATTGCTAACTCATTAAAAGTTTACAAGCGAATGAATGAATCTTAGTTAGTTTACATTGTTTGTATTACATCTTATGTTAGTCGATTCTGCGCATTTATAATATATTACAATCCTCCTTTCCGATTTGAAAATGCATTTTAAAATTATCATTTAATATAAGAAAATCTTAATAATTAACAATTACATTTTTTGTTAAGTTTTTTTAAACATTTTAAAACTATAAAAATAATACAATATAAAACTTATAATATATTTCTAAATTCTAACAAATACATAAAAATTTATATTACTACAAATTTAATTTGGTCGGAGGTTTTATAATTCTTTTTGGTCTATTTAGAATTAATGTTTTTGTTGACCCCGGATTAGCTAATATTTTGTTTGGTTCCTGAAACTCAGTGACTTCATATTTTTCTTTGGCTTCATTATTTAAGCTATTTTTATTATTATTGTTTTCAAAATTGACATTATCGCCTAATAAAATTTGTTCATTTGGATTTGTTTCCGATATAACTAATGGCGTTTTAACATTAATTTTATTGCCTATTTCATTATTTTCTTCTTGTTGAATTTTATAATAATAATCTCCGGCTTTTATAATTTGATTAGTATGTCTTCGCCAAATTAAATTTCCCTTAAAAATCCTAACTAAATAATTTCTTTCGCCTAACACCTCATCAATAATTGCTTTTTCCCAAATCCTTTTATTCGGATTTCTATAATCTTTGACATATACCTCTTCTCCTTCTTTAAAATTTATTTCCCTATTACCTTTAAAATATTGTTTTTGGTTCTCAATTATTTGTGAATTATTATGTCTTAAATTATCAAAACGTGTCCGCATTTCTCTGTTAAACATTAATTTAGCTGGCGTTTCATTGGTTGAACTATGAATTGTTGTTCTATAAAAAAATAAATATCTGTTCATTAAAGTTGACATTGAAACATTACTATTATTTTTGTCCGCCAATGCTTTTTTCATAGCTAATTTGAAAGATTTTACTGCATTTTCAGCTGCTCCATTAGTTGCTGGATGAAATGGTGCTGATGTCATATGCTTAATAAAATTATTATTACAAAATTTTGAAAATATTTCAGATGTAAACTGTGGACCGTTGTCTGACACAATCACTTTAGGTATACCGTACCTTGCAAATGTTTCCCTAAGTTTTTCAATTGTCGCTTGACTACTGGTATTATTCATTTCAAAAATTTCAGGATATTTTGATTTTGAATCTGTAATTATTAAAAACATTTTGTTTTGCAATGGACCTAGAAAATCTACATGTATTCTGTCCCATACTTTATCTGCTTCTGTCCATTTAATTAATTTTGATTTTTCTGGTTCTGGTCTGTGCATCATGCAAACTGAACAACTTTTAACAAAATTTTCAATTTCTGAATCTAAGGCCACCAAAAATAAGACCTTGCATAGTTCTTCATTTTTGAAATTCCTAAATGCGTAGAGTGTACTTCTTTTAATAACCCTATTCTAAATTTTTCTGGAATTATGACTCTAAATCCCCACATTAATATTCCGTTTTCAATATTTAATTCAGTTTTTCTGTAAAAATAAGGTTTAATTTTCTCTTTTATATCTTTTAAAGGCCATCCATTTTTAATATATTGTACTACTTGACTTAACACTTTATTTTTACGTGTTTCTACCCTAATTGATGCCCAATCTATTTGAAATGAATTTTGTACTAAATTGACATATTCAATTTCATTAGATGCTTTATTTTCAATTTCTAATGGTAGACGTGACAATCCGTCAGCGCCTGCATTTGCCGTTCCTTTTTCGTATTTAAAATTATAATTAAATCCTGATAAAAATAAGGCCCAACGTTGAAGTCTCCCTGCTGCCATTTCTGGAATACCCCTTTTATCACCAAAAATTGTTTGTAATGGTTTATGATCTGACACTAATGTGAAAGTTTTACCCATTAAATATTGATAAAATTTCTTTGTTCCCCAATATAAAGCTAATGCTTCTTTATGAATCATCGAATAATTCTTTTCTGCTTTATTTAAAACACGAGACGCAAACGCTATCGGTTTATTTGAACCATCTTCTAATGTATGTAATAATACCGCGCCAATACCTGTCGATGATGCATCACAAGCTAATTTTATTGGTAATTTTTGATTATAGTGTATTAACACTTGATCAGATGCTACTACTTTTTTTGCTAAAAGAAAAGATTTTTCGCACTTTTCTGACCATTTAAATTCAGTATCTTTACTTAACAATTTATATAGAGGTTCCAAAATTTGTGCTACATTTTCAATAAATTTTCCGTAATAATTAATCATACCACTAAATGCTTTTACTTCGCTAACATTTGTTGGCCTGGGCACTTTTAACATTGCATTTATTCTTTCCGGATCTTTTTTAATACCGTCTTTACTAATTATATGCCCTAAATATTTAATTTCTTTTTGAAAAAAACTGCATTTGCTCAAATTAAGCGTAAATCCTGCTGCTTGTAATTTTAGAAACACTTGTTCTAAAAATTTTAAATGTTCCTTTTCATCTTTACCCGTAACTACAATATCGTCTACGAAATTCGTGACTCCTTTTAATCCTTGCAAACATTTTTCTACAATTAGTTGAAACTTTTGACATGCTGGTTTTGTACCATAAGGCATTCTGTTTATCACAAAAATACCTTTATGCGTACTCCAAGCTAATAATTTTTTAGTTTCCTCATCTAACAATAACTGATTATATGCATTTTTAAAATCTAGTTTTGTAAAATATTCACCTCCTTGCATTGCAGTAAAAAGAGTTTCTGCAGTTGGTAGTGGATAATTAAAATCCTCTAAATATTTATTTATGGTTAATTTATAATTAGCACATAAACGTAAACTACCATTTGGTTTTAGGATGGGAACTAGCGGTGTTCCATATTCATTATTTTCTACTTTACTAATTATACCAGATTTTTCTAATATTTCTAATTCCCTTTCTACCTTTTCCTTAAAAGCAAATGGGATCGGTTTTGGTTTTAAAAAAACCGGCCTTAATTCTGGTTTAGTTTCCAATTTAATCTTTTCATAACTATAACACCCTAATTCTTCCCTGAACAAGTTATTAAATTTATTCAATAAACATTTTAAATTTTCAGTTTCTAAAAATTTTATATTTTCTACTTGAGAATTCGAACTTTTAATGTTTTTGAACTTAATATTAAATCTTTGTAATAAATCTCGACCTAATAATAACCTTGAACCTTCTTTTACTACTAAAAGATTACATAATTTTGCCTGGTTATTTAAATTAATTTTTACTTTAATTTCACCCTCAGGAATTATGATTTCGTTACTGTATGTCTTTAAGGTTACTTTAGTTTTTTCTAACTTCAGCCTTTGAAGTTTTTGCCTATAAAATTCAAAAGGAATTACCGACACTCCTGCTCCTGTGTCAATTTCCATTTCGCAATTAATATCATTAATAACGGCATTGATCATTAACGGTTCTACAAAATTTAAATTTGTTGCATTCAGAAAGTACATAGAAATTTCATTTTCGCTGTCACTATCATGCTCAATACTTGTATTACCTAAATAATGATTTTTATCGCTTAACTTATTTTTGCAAACTCGGGCTAAATGACCTATTTTATGGCAAATTTTACATTTAAATGTTTTATATCTACATTTACTAAAATTATGATTACCGTAACCACAAATATAACATTTTTCTTCTTTGCTGGACGATGGTGATGACGAATTTTCTTTATTGACGAATTTTCTTACTTGACTGCCCTTGGAACTGCCTCCTTTTCGTGGTTTTAAAGCGTTCACTTCCAATTGTTTACCATGAGAAATGTTCGCTTCTTTTCTTGTCGCAATTTCAAATAAGTCTTTTAACGTTTTTTTATGATCTTCATCACAAATTTTATTTAAAACTACTTCGTTAGTTAATCCACTGACAAATTTATTTTTTAAAACTTCTTCTAATTGGTTTCCAAATTCGCAGTTAATCGCGTCATTTTTTATTCGCACATACCATTGCGTAACATTTTCATTAGCGCCTTGCTTTAAATTAAAGAAGTCAATACGTCTTCTCCATACCGGAACTTTAGTTGAAAATTGCGTTTTTAAAATTTCACAAAGTTCATCATAAGTTTTATCTTTCGGCAATACCGGATCGCATACACTTCTTAACACTTTATACGCAAATTGTCCAATTAATGTCAATAATACTGCCACTTTGCGATTTTCTTTGACTGGGTTTGCTTGCATAAATTGTTCCAACAATTCCGCATAAACTTCCCAACTTTGATCGGCTTTGTATTCTGACAATTGTCCATATGTGGTCGACATTGCGCCTTGCAATTTTTCCACTTTTTTGATTCACTCTTTTTAAAAAAAAAAATAACAAATACTGTTCATAAAAATTATTAATAGTCACTTTACCTCACACCGTGTGAAGTTTAAAAAAAAATTTAACACAATAATTATTGCTCCTTGCAACTCACTTTTTATTGCTCCTTGCAATTTTAACTATTAATGTTTTTTTACACTGTAAATTGTGATATCCTTTGATAACTCCAATTGTGATATTAATTCCGTTTCATTCTTTTTATTCTCGTCGCCAATTGTAATATCGTGACTGAATAATACCTGACTGAATGAATGAAAGAGTGAATAATACCCACTTCTGTATTTATTATTTATTGCTAACTCATTAAAAGTTTACAAGCGAATGAATGAATCTTAGTTAGTTTACATTGTTTGTATTACATCTTATGTTAGTCGATTCTGCGCATTTATAATACCTAGTCGGGACATAAATTCTGTTACCTGTAAAGAACCGTTAGATTTTACAGCTTAAGATTACAGAGGGTGGAAAACAATTACATATTTAGAAAGCCCTTTCTTTTGGCAACTTGTACAGACTATAGTTAAAATTTTTGAGTTCAACCAGCAACATGGATTGGGGTGTGAAAGAAAATCGGATAGCAGTTATTGCGTTACATAAATGTGGTGTATCAAATAGTGAAATTTTAAAATTGCTAAAGCCGTTAAAAATTTCAAAAATGTTTGCAAGTCGTGCTATAAAACGGTTTACCGATACAAATGCAATAGCTGACAGAAAAAGAAGTGGACGTCCTCGTACCATAAGAACTCCACGAGTGATTAAAGCAGTGCGTGAAAGAATACGACGAAATCCTCTGCGAAAACAAAAAATTATTGCTATGGAGATGCAAATTTCAAAAAAAAGCGTGTCTCGCGTATTGAGGCAGGACCTAAAACTTGGGGCTTTTCGTAGAGCAACAGGACAAAGGTTAACAACAGCTTTAAAAAAAATTAGGCACGAGAGATCTAAAACCCTATTAAGGAGGCACGGTAATAATAATTTTAAAAATATTTTGTTTACCAATGAAAAAATTTTTACCGTCGAAGAAAAATTTAATAAGCAAAACGATCGTGTTTATGCTCACAGCTCTAAAGAAGCGGCAGAAAAAATTCCGAGGGTTCAAAGAGGCCATTATCCAGCATCTGTGATGGTTTGGTGGGGTGTATCCTACGAAGGGGTTACTCAACTTCACTTTTGTGAAAAAGGCGTTAAAACATCGGCACCAATTTACCAAGAAATGTTAGAAGACGTGGTAAAGCCTCTTAACGACTTTCTCTTTCAAGGAAACCATTGGGTTTTCCAACAGGACTCTGCACCAGCACACAAAGCTAAGAAACCCAAAGGTGGCTAGCAGAAAATTTACCTGCGTTTATTGCAGCAGAACAATGGCCTTCTGGAAGTCCTGATCTGAATCCTTTGGATTATAAATTGTGGTCAGTTCTTGAAAACATGGCTTGTAGTAAGCCTCATAAAAATATCGAGCTTCTGAAGCGGAATTTGGTGAAAGCAGCAGCATCGATACCGTTACAAGTCGTCCGTGCCGCAATTGATGATTGGCAACGGCGTTTAAAGGCTTGTGTAAAGGCTAAAGGAGGACATTTTGAGTAAATATATTAAAAATGTATTCTTTATATATTAAGTAATAAAGCAGTATATATCATAATTGAATTTATTATTTTGAAACATTAAAAATTTAATTAATACTGTGTAACAGAACTTATGTCCCGACTAGGTATATTACAATTATAGTATAACAAATGCAGAGCAATTTTTTGTTTTTACAAATTTAAGATAAATTCTTGGTTTGATTCGCTAGCTTAGTAGTAGAATAGTGAAAATCGAAGTAATTCAGTGAGTTTAATATACTCATCATCGTATTGACTGATAAATTTGCACACCATAAGAGGTGGGATGCCAAAAACTATACAAAAGTTGAGTAACTTTCAGATTACTAGAGGGTACCCCCAGCCGAAAGCATTCAAGTATTTGAGGGCAATATATTTTCCCGTAGAGCAATCGGACGGCAAATAAGATGCGAGCCCTATGCCCTATCCCGCCTCGCATCAGGTGGCTGCAGGATAATAGCAACACAAATTAACTCATAATCATATAATTGACTGTATCTCATGACATATTTTACATAACTCTTCTGAACATATGCTGGGAAGCATATTCCAGAATTGATCTCACATACGTTGTATATATACGAGTTAGAGCAGTTCTGTCGTCAAATTCCATACATATTTGCATCACAAAATCCAACATTCTGTTTGCTTTCATAATTGTAAAATTGATATGGCATTTGAATTCCAATGAAGGCACAAATGAAACACCTAAATCCATGAATTCAAACACTCTCAACAGTACATTAATTAATTTTATAATCTACATAAAATGGAGCGCGCTTTCGATGAAAGCATTTGTCTACATTTAGAAACAACTTATTTTGCTGACACCAAGTATTGATTTCGTCAATACCTTGTATCAGATTTACTTCAAAACATTCACCCAGACCGACGTGGTAAAACCACGCCAGCGTAATTTCAAAGCATTTCAATGCCAATATTCCATCACCAGATGCCAACTCTCTGGCACTCAACGCTTCAATTGTTTTTTTACTATCCGCTATAGATGCGCTGGATCATTAAGTAAGTTACTGCAGTCAATAGATGACGTGTAATAAAAGAACTGATCAAAATTAATTGATCTGAAATTATAACAAAAAGAATTATCATTTATATAGCGAATGTGACCAGAATTAGGTTGATCTATAGATTGAAAGAGCACAGAAACAGCACAGTGGTTTCTGTTTTTACTACTTAATTCAGAGTTTGACTCAAAAATGGTGAACAAATTTGATTCAATGACATATCAAATCCAAAAATTTATCAGATTATCAGATTAGCAATATAATTTATTTTTGGATAAGATCAAAACAAAATATACCATTAATAAAAGCTGATTCCACATTTTGATGTCACATTATTCATCAGCCTTTCGTAATTTTTCAAAAAATTTAAGTAACATAATATATTTCTTGTCCAACTAAGCTTTTGGCAAAATAATAAAATCAATATAACTTTTGCGAAACATAATTCTTTTTTTTTTTTAGGAACAACAACAATCAACTTGGGATGCTGTTCCATCTGTAGATTGCATTTACCTGTATCCCACTTTCAATGAAATTGAACAAGGGATTGTTCCTACCGCCGAAGAGACATACAAACTTTTACAATCAGGTTTAGAATATGACTATATTTTACCACATTACTTTAAGAAATTGGTAACTGCAAATAACTTACCAATACATATACCATCTGATGAGGAATCCTGCAGTGAAATGAATCACAGTAATAGATTGCAAATTCAAATCCCATGTTTACCAGCAGTATATGTACCATCTGTAAATACTGTTGTTTATCCTAATTGCGTCAAGAGCAATTTTAAACAACAATTAGAATTTTTAATATTTATGAATATACGCAATAAAAATATAGCTCCTCTATATTATATTAAATATTTATTACGTGAGATTTCTATAATGGATACTCTATGGGAATCAATTTTCAATAAAATAAAATTGGAAATTATGTCAATATCTTCTATTTATTTGCAAAATTTCGTTTCTCTGGTGCTTAATTTCCTTACTACTGAGAAATTGTTGGAGTTATACAATTTTACTCATCATACCATGTCAAATATGAAATTCATCAATAAAATAGGTGTAAATGAAATTACCAATGGTAAACTTATTGGAAAGTCAGGTACACTTGTCTATGTGAACTAAATGTACAAGATTAAAATTTTTTTTTGTTTTTAGTTTTTAATGGGCAGGCAATATATTTGTATCGCATTAGCAATCAATTTTATGTTGACATTCGTGATATAATTCAAATGATGAGCTTATCGGAGATTTCATTGGATGCTATTCAAAATCAGCTTGATTTGCTTGATGTTATAAGATCCGTACTGGTTATATCAGTTCCACAAAGTCCGCTGTTGATACAAGAGCTGGAAAAGTAAGAAATTTTCTTTCTAATCTTATGGTTAACCTCCGTAATCATTTTTATAATCTTTATTATTTTTTATTTTTAGAAACATGATTCCTTATGTGGATTATCTAATTTTCTTAGAAGTTCAATTTATCCCTAGATTTTACGAAATTTTTGCAGGTGGGGTTTTGCCAAAATCAGTGTTTGAAAAATTTTTGGAAAAAGTTCTTATTGATGGATGGAGTTGGTAAATTTTAATAACCAACTTTTTGTAATACACATTTATACATGTTATATCTAAACTTTCTGATACATACTTAATAATAAATGTAGTTAAATTTGTTATCTAAGTAGCTTTTTTGCTTATAATTCAATGGGCTTAGTAGTTAGAATCTAGATTTGTTTTGCTAAACAATGGCTAGTAGTTATTTGATTGACGTTTTCCGCTACACTTTTATTTCGTTTTTTCAACATACATACACTACCGTCCATAAGTTTAATCGCACCTGGAGAACAAATGCATTTGTTTAAAAATATAATATAATGTAAATTTGAATGTGAAAATTTTGGTTTCATATAATAGTGGTATTAACATGTACCTCTATAATAATAAGTTGGCAAATGTAAACAAAATTTTAGGGAAGTTTTTCGGTGTAATTAAATTTACCTGTTAAATAAACTTCAGGTAATATTTTTGCATTCAAATAAAAGATTTTTAATTTTTGAATTTTTGGAATTTTTATGCTTTTAAGAAAATGTGTACCTGTTAAGTAGAAAAATAATTACCCGAATTTTAAAACTTAATTAATTTTACTACCCCCAAACGCCCTTTAAGATCAGTATACAGTTAAAAGTTGCAGTATTACTTTAGTTGCGTGTTCCATCGGTTCCATTCCAATATTTATTTAAAAATATGGCAAAAAGAAAACAGTTGGACTTAGAACAAAGGGCTAGAATAATTTTTCTGCACGAAACAAAAATTTCCAACCGAGCAATTGCGCGACAATTAAAAGTTTCGGAGTATTGTGTGCGTCAAACAATTAAAAGAAGAGCAGAAACCGGACAACTTCAGGACCGTAGACGCAGTGGAAGACCAAAAATTACCACAGAAGCTCAAGATCAGTCCATAAAATTAATGTCACTACGAAATCGACGCCTTACAGCTCCAAATATTGCTGCAGAATTCAATGCTGCTCATAGTAGCAACATTAGCGTCACAACAGTAAAACGTCGTTTAAGTAAAGCTGGACTAAAAGGCAGAATTGCTGCAAAAAAACCACGGCTTTCTGTAAAAAACAAGCAAAAACGACTAACATGGGCAAAACATCATAGAAATTGGACAATCGCTGATTGGAATCAAGTATTATGGACAGACGAGTCGAAATTCGAAATCTTTGGAAATAAACGTAGAGTATTTGTTCGTCGTCGCCCGGGTGAAAGAATGTTGGATGAGTGCACCGTAAAAACTGTGAAGCATGGAGGTGGAAATGTTTTAGTTTGGGGATGTTTCAGAACAAATAGAATAGGAAAATTGGTTCAAATTACCGAAAAAATGACGAAAGAGGTTTATTTGGATATTTTAAACGACCATGGAATTCCCACAGGAATGGAAATTTTGGGCGAGGGGTTTGTTTTTCAACAAGACAACGACCCAAAGCATACCGCAAAAGTACCGAAGAAGGTTTGCTTACATTGATGACATGGCCTCCACAAAGTCCTGATTGCAATCCAATTGAATTATTATGGGATCACTTGGACCAGGAGGTCCGTAAAATTATGCCGTCAAGTAAGAAGACCCTTTGGGATGCTCTACAGCGGGTGTGGAACACAGTAAGTGAAGATTATCTTGAACGTTTAATTCATCGAATGACGCGTATATGCGAAGCAGTAATTAAAGCAAAAGGAGGATATTTTGAAGAGAGTAAAATTTAGTAAATTTTTTTGTTTATTAATTAAATTTTTTTACTTAACATGGTTAAGCAATATGTAAACTTGCTATTTCAATAATAAAATTATTTTTAAACAGTTGTATTTTAAATATTTTGCTATGCGATTTAACTTTATTTAAGTGCGATTAAACTTATGGACGGTAGTGTATGTATGAAAGAGAAAAGAAACTAGAAATAACAAGAAAGTCATTTTTGTATTATTACGAAATCTCTGAAAATGATAAATCAAAAATTGTAAGTGGCGTGATCTAGCATTTAGATAGATAATTCTGTCATAAACCCATCCAAATTTTACATTACGTTTTATCCTTTTATTTCCAAAAATGGGGCTGTAGACACGGTGGTACCCTTCCAAGTTACAATTTTGAATTAAAATAAGTGTAAACCATTTAAGCAACTATTTTCATCTTTTCAGTATCAGTTGTCGCGAAGTTATAACTGAAACCTTTGGGGAAAGCGATACATAATTATGTTCTTTTCCAATATCACATTTTTGGGTGAAATTAATGTCAAACAGTTGAACTTCTGCATTCAGTAGATACGTAATAATGCTCGCCACACCCAACCAATATTTGGTGTTGAAAATTTTACCATAGTAAAATTGCCTTTTGTGATATTTGTAAGTTATTTAGGAAATCTTTGGCAGGACCGTACGGTAGACTTTCTCACTATAATGCAAGTCTTTGAAATGCCGCCCCTTAAAACCTTAAATGTTGTTTTCTTTAAAATAACCTTTGATTTTTAATTATTATTGAATGGTTCAATTTGTTGCTTATGCCGCTTGATGCGGCTAGCTCTGCATCATAGCACGGCACGGTCCTGATTTTAGGGAAGGAGATAGTAAAATAAAGTAAACTGAGCAGGTAAGTACAGCATAATTTCACAAACATGACCATGGAACAAAATAGTAACTTACTAAATTGTAATTGTTGGTGTATTAGTGATTGAGGACAATTTAAAAAAAAAACAATTTAACAAAAGTACAACTTATTTTCAAAGTCTTCGCGGACTTGCCGAAATGTTTCTGCACTACATTCTTGAATTAACCTAATTTTCAGTTCCTGAAGATTCTCGGAAGGAGTTTTATGAACTACCATTTTCAAATGACCCCAAAGAAAAAAATCGCGTTTAAATTAAATAATTTCCGAATCTTTCAATTTTTACCTCTAGCTCATAGAGGGAAACGCCAAATCTAATTTTTTAAGATGGATGAAAGAGGATTTTGTCCACCTTTAAAATGATCGCAAGTTAGGGGTCCCATTTAAAATTTTAAAGTAGGGGTGGTTAGAGGGTGGAACTTAAAATTTAAACTACTAGTTTTGAACGACCCCCTCCTTATCTAAATCGACGTATCTTTTTCAAACTTTTTCAAAAAAACGAAGTTATTTTGACTGGATAGTCTGGAAATGATTTATTTAGGGTTAAACCATTTTACAAAACTGTAAAAAATAGCCATGCGGAACGCCAGAAGTTATCAATTCTGACTTTTTCGTTATTCTTTAGAAATACCCCCCCCCCCTTGATATTAGAAATATCATCGCCTTTTCATATTAAATATTATAAAGCAATAAATATTTGATTATAATGTTAACACCATTTCATCAGCATTGCAACATCCTGCTATTCAATTAAACGCACTAATTAAAATTGGTTTAAAATACGCAAACTGTTTTTTTTTAATAATAGGTAGGCAAAATAACAACACCGCAATATGTAGCGCTACCTTCAGTAGCAATTTGCAAATTAAATCGACAAAATAATATGATCGAAATATTCTTGGTGGGGACAATACAGAGGGAATAAAGTTTGATTATATCAAACAGCAAAGATTAACACTTTGCAAATTACTGTGGGTAAATTAAGTAATTTTGAAGAAAACGAGAATGACATCCCAAAAATCTTCAAGCTCACCTATTAAACATCTGCCGAGTATGCCTCTTATTGATGATGATGAGATTACTAAAAATGAAGATCAAAATTTGGAAAAAACTCATAATGATGAGGCTACTAAAAATGAAGATCAAATTATGGACAATACTTCAACAGAATACCGAGGTACAGTTAAAACAGTAGATTATATTGGTCCTGATGTCGAGTTTCAAAATGCTGTGATAAAAGAAGTAACTTCTCGCGATTTACACAAAATAAATAATGATTTGGAGGAAAATGAAGTTAAACAGAAGCAAGTAACAAACTCTTATTCATCACTTAAAGTTATTTCTGGAAAAAATTTGAGTATGATGAGACAACAGTGCAATTTGGCTGAAGCAGGCACATCTGGATCCGTTCATAAAAAAGAAAAAAAACACAAGAAACGTGCACGTAAGCATAAATGCAAACGTAAGTTGAACAATTTATTTGCATTTTAAAAATATATATTTTTTTATTGTTCCAATTTAATTAAAAATGTTATATTGCAAGAAATTTGATGATTCCAATATTAAAATCATAATTTTTGTTAATCAAAGTTTTGTTATTATTTTCAAAATATTTAACATATAATCAATTAGCACAAATAAACCAATATTATGGCTTATTGTTAATAAGTCCAATGGTACATTTTGGAAATATTATACCTATCTTATAACCGTTGTACTTTGGATATTTTTTGTTATTGTTAAAAATACCAATGTTATGTGTGTCGTGGTTACTAGTATAATCGGATATCAAGCGGGCTAATATCCAATGTCAGAGAAGTACAGAGCCATAAAATCCAAAAAAAGTGACATTGGCATTTTTAATAAGTCACAGAAATAAATAGTAATAGATTTTGATTTGAACCGTTTTAAATTTGTAAAATGTCCAGATAAACTTGATGGAGAGGATGATGTAGTAATATATCTTCTTTTTTTAAATTTTTAAAATTTAATATTTCTTAATATTTTTTTTTTTCGAAAAATCAAAATTTGTTTTAATTTTAACCAGAGAATATTTATGTATTTGAGTATAGATACAATATATAATTCTTACATTCTTTAATAGCAGTCAGCCAAAAAGAGATAACGTTTAATTCCTTTGTCCTGAATGTATGTATGTATATGTATACCAGTGAGTAACTTAACCCGTGGTAAGCACACCAGTGCAAATTTGCACTACCTAAAATTTTTTATTCTTAGCTTTCTTTTTCGGCGTTCTGTAACGGTATCCCTTCATCACGACTAATGTGTTGTCACCTTAGGTTATTACCTGAAAAAAGTTTCGGCAAAATTCGTTTCGAAACTACAGTTCTAGCAGTGCGTAAAGTGAAACGAGGTGCAAATTACCACTAGTATGGTATTAGCGTTAGTAAAGTTAGTAAAGAGTGGGTTAATAAAATAGATTATGATAATGATATTATATATTTCTTATAGATATGTATCAATTTTTCTACTTTTTTCAAAACAATGCTTATATTTTGCTATCATAGATCAACCATGTACTGTTTATTCTACCTTTAAAATATACCATATTTTCAAACACCCTTAAAAAATCATCAATGATCTGTTATGTTAATGAAATATTTTTTTCCACAAAGTACAATATTTGAACATGAATTTAAAAAAAAGAAACATCATTTGCGTCAAATAGCAAACAAATGGCGATTTTTTTTACAAAAGCAGATTTTTGAAAAATTTTGTTTTGATTTTGACGTATTTTCAGTAACTTAATATAATTTTTCGCATTCGAGACCATCATCACTGGATTTCTGGTAAATCTTTACTCCAAGAAACATGAATTATAAAATACTTTTCGGCTATTTATACGAGTTATAGTACTTTAAAAATGCAAAATCCCAATTCGCACTAGTGTGGTTTGTATGTATCCATGATCGAGGTGTGGTTACCACGGGTTAAATATCCGGACACACTTATGTTTACAATGTAAATTGGACATTTTGAAACCGTTTTTCAACATATAAAAATCGATTTTACAGCAAAACTTTTTAGACATTTTTTGTTGCGAATTTCATTGCCTTTAATTTTGTTTATATGAATTTTTTATTTTTTTGACTGACAGCAACTTAAACAAGACTCTGTAAAATGCAAATAATATTGTCATTTATATCTCGGAAACGGTGCAAAATAATTAAAATGTTAATAAGCATTTTTTCTTGTAAGTTTTATTCTCTACATTTTTGTTCTTATACATTTTTCTATTTTATCGCACTGCTTTCGAGATATAGATGACAATTCAAACAAAAAATTCATATAACAAAATTGAAGGCAATGAAATTTGTAACAAAAAATGTCTAAAAAGTTTTGCTGTAAAATCGATTTTTATATGAAAAAAAGCGGCTTCAAAATGTCCAATTTACATTGTTAACATAGGAGTGTCCGGATATTTTCGTTACTCACTGTATGTGTGAATAACCGCACATATTCTCGTATAAATTGTTTTTTTATTGTACCTTACATCATTTTTTGGCAATTTAATTTTTGAATTGACATAGTTTATTAAAAAAATATTTTTAGTGAAAATTGGTGAGAATGTTTTTTAAATAAAAACGTATTTGGTATCTTTGAAAAGCTTAATTTTGCCATAAGAATTTAGATATATTTTTCAAATTTTAACAGAATGTAGTAGATATTGTTAATTTTTATTGGTCATAGGGGGGTAACAACTAGTTACCTTGTTTAAACAATTTTAAATTACTCTAAATACATAAATTATTCAAAAAACCATCATAACAATCCATAAAAATAATGCATTATAAGAATCCAAATAATTATTCCAAATTCAAATTTTTAAATAAAATTCTATCCAAAAATGTAACGATAATTATTAATGTAAGTATGCGTCACTATCAGACCAGGTACTCGACGTGCACACAAATTTTACAAAGCTTTTTAATTTCAACATAAATTTTTATTCAAAAACCAATTATATTATTTTTATCATCCAATTTTCCAATTTTACTTTTATCATTTATTAACGGATCCAATTTTATTTTAATTTTTTTCAAATCGATCTAAATTTTATCAAAAATAACTCCAAATGCTGTCCAAACTTCGGACAATTTCTAAATAAAAACCTCAATAAAATTACTCACTCAGTCGAATTTTTATTTTACAAAATCAGAGACACAAATTTAATACTTTCACGAGATCTTCCCGCAAAAGCGTCCGACCACCTAAACGAATCAGATTGGAAGGGAAGACGAACCAATCGCTTTCTTTCGTGCCAACTTAAAAATTGTCGGCGCGAAAAGACGCACAAATTCAAAACTTTACAATATTTATATAAAATTATTCTCAAAACAAATTTAAATACAGTAGAATCCGCTTAATGTGATCGCGGATAATGTTATCAGTCGGTTATTGCGATCATTTTCACTGGGAGCCGGCCACTTTAATTAGTTTACATAAAAAAACAACCGGATAATGTGATCAAAAAGCCGCTTATTATTATCACTTTCAAGGAATTTCCTCTTTTTCTAAGTATCTTTTTCTGATTTGCCATTGAAATTTTATATATCTTAACAAAACACGTCACTAGTTTTAATTTCTATACAAAAACTAATCACTAGCGTACCTAGGGGGGGGGGGGTTCCGCCCCTGGCGGCACATTTTTAGGCGCGGCATTTTGCTTCTTTTGGTAAAAAAAAATATTTTTATAAAAATAAAAAAAAATTATAAAATTTTTTTTATAAAAAATGTTTAAAAAATATATTAGGGGAGGGCGTCAAATATAGTAGGGGGCGTCAAATTTTAAGACCGCCCCGGGCGGCAAACACTCTAGGTACGCCAGTGAAACTAATGAAGTTTCCCGTTTCATGGCGTGTTTTTATTTTTATTTTGCTAAATGTGCACTTTGCTTAATACATTTTAATTTAAGTTTAGTTTATTCTAGCTAATTTACCTAATTCTTCTAAAATTCGTTTTTTTTTAAATTTGTTTATTGTTATCAGTCGGTTAATGTTATCAAAATCTTGTTGGCCCAAAGTGATCACTTTAAGCAGATTCTACTGTACATAAATAATCAAAACCTATATCTACAAGACAATTTAGAATTACATAAATATAATTCAATCTAAAAAAAAATATAAATTCAATTAGGTACATATTTTTTCGGTAGAATTTATCATGAAAAGTATTACTTGAATAGAAAAAGTTACCGAACCTTTTTTATGTAGAATTATTTTTGATGAAAATCAATAAGAACCGCGAAAATCAAGAAAACCCATTTTTGAGCACTTTTACATTGTAGCCAGTTGTCTGATTTAAAGATTACTCAGGACACCAAAATATACCTAAAAACGCACAAGATTATTCCGCACAAATAAGGCATTTTTTGATTAATTTCTCTTGATTATATTTCAATCCTTGATAAACGCGTGACTGCAATAAATATGATTTTAATCAAATTTTATTTTTATATGTACAGTCAAACTTTCCTAACTCGAATCTCAAGGAACCACCAAAAAATTTTGAATTAGAGAAACTAATTAAAAGAAAAGAGCAGTTCGAGTTAGGGAAGTTTCACTGTATATCTACTAATTAAATATTTTTATTTTGAATAACAATAATAATACTATTTATTTTTGTGTTATAGGCAAAAATAAGTCCCACAAACCAAAATCACCTATGGTTCCAAAAGACGATAACGATGATGTTCCGGTAAGTTTTAATATAATTAGATATATAATTCAGTTAGATGACGTAGATCGAAAACAAAAACAAAATTAAATTTTATGTATTTAAAAAAACATTGTCTTACGTGTAATTTTGACTAATTTGTAATTTTTTTATACAATTATTATATTTTTCTGTTTCTTCTAAAATTTGAAAATTACTTTAATCATAATATAATTTTTTCACAGGAGGAATTCTAGCAACAAGAGATATTTCGTCTTAAGATCAAACCTCGGTTATATTTTTTCTGATTATCTTACTTAATCAATAAGCTGATTACAATCAGCCAACTAGTATTTTAGTAATAATATATAAAATAGTAAACACTGTTAAAGAATTTAAAAAATTTAAAATCTATTATATACCGAGTGACCAGTCGACCATCTGAACATAGGAAATTAACATAGGAAATTGTTTTTTCTTTAATTCCTGCTTCCCATCACAACGGATAAGGATGAAAAAATTTAAAGAGATTTTTATTTCGCTTCTAAAAATACCTAACACTTGATATTTTGTTTTTAAATTACTGGTAAAAACTCACTAATAAAATATAAAAAAGAGATTTAAAAAATAATTTTAGTTGCCTTGATTGAATTTTATTGCAATTGTTTTTGTTTGAAAACCAATAATTTGTCTTTGTGAAGCGGAATAAAAACCTCTTTAAATTGATACAATTTTCATTGTTATCCGTTGTGATGGGAAGGTGGAATTAAAGAAAAATCAATTTCCTATGTTAATTTCCTATATTCAGATGGTCGACCGGTCACCCTGTATATGTTATGTATATTGTAAAAATATGCCATAAATAAGGAACGAATTTATATATATTTTTGGATTTTTCATTATTGGTAATTTCGCAATCTGTCGCCTTCTAGGCTTTCCATTATCATCTTTCTTATCATCATATTCAAAATAGTTCCTAAAAGGTGCAGGTATTGAATTATCGCTATCAAAATATACAAAAATGCATATAAATACGTTTCTTATGCCCGATTTCTTCACTTTTTGAGATATCTATCGGGTAAGTATAACCAATCAAAAACCGTAATTCAAATTCTTACGGTTGTTTGTGGTTATCCTTATAGTTATACTTATCCGATAGATATCTCGAGGTGATCTCGAGAAATATGTGAATTTTTCCAGAACTAATTTTTTATTTATTTTAAAATTGAAATATTTTACACTGTAAACTGTAATAAACATGTACATAAAACTACAGGTTTTATTTATATTTTGCATTTGTTTTCCGCTCAGTGTTTTAGACATTAATAAAAAAAATAAATCAAAATTGTTTTTTATATTGTTTATAAACCTAAATTATTCATGAATTAATTACAAGTGATAGCATTCGGCGGCAACAAATCGGCTTTTTTGATTTTGAGCTGGTAAATTGAGCACTTTGTCTGCAGACATATACAATTTATTTTGGTAAACTTTTCGATGAGTGGTAGACATGTGTTTCTGGCTTATTAGCCGTCATCGGTACCGCATACATGATAACAACCCACTTGTTGCTACCAATTATAATAATTAACTTTATCATTAAAAATAAAAAGAATTAATTTGTTATGAAAAAAGTGTAGCAAATGCATTTTTTTATTATTTAAAATTAGAACAGTTAAATAAATTAATCAAACTTGATTTGATTTTATGGTTTCTCGTCTTTCGTTAATAATTGGTAGATAAAATGAAATAATATACTCGTATGTATCAGCAGTTATACAACATTTCAACGACAAGAAACTTGATAACTGGAAGACGTCATCGTCATTACTAATCATTTTGCAATTACATCGAAGATATTTATTGCAATCATGTATATTGAGATGATTAAAGTACACATTTGAATAATTTATGATTTCCACGCTTTCCACGCACAACTGGGTGTTAAAAGCATAGGCAACTTTCATTTTCTTCAAAATAGGGGTTCATCTTCAAGAGCAGATTAAAGACGATGGAGGTAATAGAGGATTAGTTTAATGATATCTATTAATATAAAGTTGAAAACGGTTATGATTTGGCTTAAATGTGTCGACTGCCAAGATGCATAGTAGGGTGGACCAAAAAAAGCTTTTAATTTTTTTTTCTTTAGTTACCATGAAAATATCGTCCAAGATGACGAAAAAAAAATTCTGGTAAAGTTTGAGATCTTAATATTTATATTAAGAGGTGGCTAATCGTGATTTTTGATTTCCTATTTAATTAACATAGGAAATTTTTTTTTTATTTGGAATTTTAATACCCTTGAACGAATTATTGATGTCTAGTAAAATTTAAAACTCATATTTGTAGGAAATTAAACGATCTACAAAAAAGGTCTGAAATGATTTTTCGCTAAGTCGACTCGTTTAAAAGTTATTCGAGGTTTAAGCTCAACCTCAAATGATAGATGATGATTTTCAGAATAATGGCTCAAAAACATAAAATATCATATTTTTTGTAAAGTTTATCGAGTGTTCTTCGATAAAACAATAACATTTTTACGAAATTAGATTTAGAAAATCGCGATACTAAAATATTTTTTAAATATTTTGTTTAAAATTCTTTATTTTGTCAAAAAAATTATTTAAAAGTTTTTTATTATATTTTGTATTCGAGGATTTTATCTCGCGCTTTATTTTATTTCGGGAGGAATTTGAACCCCCAAACCCCCCCCCCCTCATATACGGCCCTGGTTGTTCTTTCACACACAGTTTCTACCACATCGGCCAAAACCAGACGAAATATTTATTTATTGTTTTTTTTAAATCGTATTTATTGAATTATTTTTACATTAACAAAAAATGTACATGAATTAAAGAATAAAAAAAAACATAAAAAATAAAAGAACGATTCTAAAAAAACAATACAGCACTTCCTTATCGCATTCTATGCTTTAGTTATGTTTTTCATTTCTAGTCAGTTTCTAGTCCTCATCGCTATCTTCGTTGACTATTGGACAGACATTATCAATGTCGATAAGATTAGTCAATACCTCCGCAGGTTGGAAAGTTCTAGATAAAAATCTTCCATAATGCCCAGCAGTATGGCGTAAAGCCTACACGGCCAACTGGGAAGCGGGTAACCGCGGTTCAAATCCTGGTCGCGCCAGAATACACTGCTGTGATCTAAAAGCCCAAGATAGATCTGTGGGCTATGGGCACGATACACTTATACCGGTATGCTCTTACGCATCTTCGCTCTATCTCTCTCGCACTATGTTGACGCTGTGTGACGTCACTTGGATTACAAACGAAAGTTGTTTCAATAGGTTTTATGAACAAAAATTGACTTATAAGGTCCAAAAAGGTTTAATTACTTAAATAATTTTAATATTTTTAATTATTAGTACTTATTGCTTTATTAGACTGTCTTAATAATTGCAAAATTTTATAATTATAACATTTTATATCAAATATTCAAAGGGCGTATAAAATGAAAAGAAACTATTTTTGAAAATGAAGGCATAATATTGAAATAATTGAATTATATTTTTATTTAGTTGAGTCACAAAAGACAGAATAAATTGAAAATAATTTTACACGAAATTTTATTTCATAAAATATGTCAAATTATTTCCTAATTTATCGAATTTTCGTATGGTATTCGATTAAATACCTTTAGCAAGTAATCAGGAAGGCTTTTTCAATACCAAATTTGTATTTTATACAACAGACGTCAAATGAAAAAAATGTGTTGATATTCAAAAACAAAAAGGCACAGTCTCCCGGCAATAATGTAAGTAGATTATTTCAGCTAGTATATTGTTTTTATTTGGTAACTTTGACTAAAATTGAAAGTTTCTATTATAGTTTTCAAACATGAAAAATAAAAAAAAGGTTTCATAAAATTAAACATGAATTTACAAGAATCATTTATTTATTATACAAAGTAAAGTTTAAAGTATACAACAAAAAACAAAAAAAAACGTTTATTTTTTAAAATTAGTAAACTTGGATAATTTTCTGTTAAGTTTCCTTTGATGGTTATCGAAACTAATTTTACGGTTTAACTCTCGTAGTCTAATATATGTACGAGTTCTACTAAGGCACAAAATTACTTCATATGGAACTGAGTTGTTTTCCACTTTGGACAATGTCCTTTGTGCCAGTTCTATAAAAAATTTTTTATTCTTACACAACGAAGAATTGTGTAATTTGTAAAATTCTGCCTCCATTTCTTGTGCTACTTCCCACAGTTCATCATTAGGATGAAGAAGAGACCCTCTTGAAATCATTTGGAGCCAATCAGGCGTCCCACTACCATCCAATTTTTTTGTCGGTATTCCTAATTCATATTTATCTTTAAATTTGTATGCCACGTAACCAGCAATATACTTTAAAGAATCTAAGTGAATTTTTTCTTTGATTTCATAATTACCCATTAGCGATAACACTTCTTCCTCAACTATTTCTTCTTCAAAATATAGAGGCTCTTCAAATGAATGTGTTGGAAAAATTGTTTCCACTTCGCATTTACTATCATCGTTTGAAATGTTGAATTCTTGTACAAAGTTTGACACCATTTGTTGAGTTAAACAAACTTCTTCTTCTTCTTCTATATTCCCTGATTCATTCAAAATATTTAATAAACAGTTTTCTTTTATTTCCACCGTATTTCTGTTCTCGGTGAAAATAGCGGCCGAATGTTTTCCCATAATATACCATCGCAATCGGTATTTAAAATCTAATGGAGAAGGGTGATCATTCGCACCTCCCATCCCTCGAATATACGCGAAAAAGTTTTCAAGAACATCTTGATTAAATCTAGATGTTAAAATGTATTCAATATTGGTATATTTTTCTGTTTTTATGTTTATTTTACCTTCTCGTCGACAAAGAACACTCCATTTCTTTGCTAAATCATCATTACGTGGAAATCTGAAATATCTAATGCCATTTTCCTTAGTAATTCTGGAATAGTTTTTACAAGTAGCTACAGCACAATTAGACATTTTACTAGTTATTTTTAATTTTTATTAAACTTAGCTCACTCACTAACTCAACTAACTCTTAATTCACTCACTCACTAACTAACTTAAATAACTCTTAACTCACTCACTAACTAACTTAACTAACTCTTAACGTCATTACCAACATAGAAATTTAATAATAATTTTAAAAAAAATTACCAACAAAAACATTCAAAATTCATATTGTCTTGTTCTGTTTAACAAATTTAAGGGATGGCCTTAAGAAAAACAAGGTGAAACTCGGATTTTTCGACCCCCCCCCTTAGTGAGAAGTCGTGAGATTTGGCTCGACCTCCTCCCCATCTCCTAATCTCACGTGAGATATTTTAAAATGCATATTTTTAGTGTAAATACGTTAATCTGTGCTTGATTGCATTGGATTTACTTAAAAAAATATAATTTGCTTGATTATTTTTATTTAGGACTAGTTAAAACAAAAAATTACGTGATATTTGCGGAGACCCCCCCCCCTCACCCGCTGTGAGATTGGGTGAGATTCGGCTCCCCCCCCCCCCACCTCACCCCTAAACGCCTCACGTAACTAATGAACGCCCCCTAAGATCCAAACATGTAATTCGGTAAAGCTCTTTTTAAATTTAATAATTTTTTCATGCTATTATTTAATTCGTCATTGATTCTAAAGACGGCCCTGACTGCGGTGTTGTCTTGCTATCATTTTGTTTATTTCGAATTTTTTCATCTACTTTGTAGATTTTAATGGCCAATATTTTAACTATTATTTCTTTATGTAAAAAATAGTAATATGTTGTTAAAGTAAGAACAATCATACTTTAATATATCAATACAACCGTAATATAATAATTATTAAGAAAATGGTTTTAATTATTATTTCTTAATTATAGTTTCTAAATGGCAACTAAAAACTAAAAAGGTACCTATTTAAAAAAATTTTAATATCTTGAAATTTAAATATTTGTTTTACCGTTATATTTTTAATAAATAAATTTACCATTTTTTATGTTTATCTTCTCATTGACAAAGAACAGTGCGAAGAACAATACTAGAAGTTCAAAAATTATTAAAATAAACACAGAAACAAAAATCAGCTTTGGTTAACCGTGTAACATAATATCATCCATTTGAATTTTGTCATCCGCGTGACGTCATGCGCAAAAATTGTTCATTTTGGTTACGCTCTGTAGCATACCGGTATAAGTGTATCGTGGGCTATGGGGAAGGTAACTGGAAACCACCCCATTAACTAAATTCCCTAGTACGTCACTTTGGCTTTGGTGATCGCCTACGCACTGCATAGTGTATGGTCCATACAGTATGGTACTTGAAGAAGAAGAATGATAAATGATATATCAGCGCGGCGACGTGGGAACAGCACCCAACAGTCCGCAGACCATTTGCACAGTTGCAGCAATGCCCTTTGATGGCATCAATTCTCAAATCATTTGAGTCGTATTCGATATAACATTTATAAATTTTTTAATTTATATGTCGCGCAGTGGCGGTGCAAGAGTAGCCAGGGCCCGTGAGCTAATATACAAAGCTGGCCCCTTAAAAATAATATGTATTAATTTTGAATTGTTGCGTATTTAGAAAATATTTTTGGGGGGAGGGGGCAGATCAAAATATTTTTCAGAATCTCGTTAATCCATTCGTGCCCGTCAGTGGTAACCGAATGAATAAAAAATAAGTAAATATTAAACAAATAAATAAAAATAATTAACAGTTATTTAAATTTTAAAACCTCTTTATCAATGAGCGCTTCAGGGATACAATCCGAGTTATCCTTAGGGAGAAGGGGGCAATTGCCCCTTTGCCCCCCTCTAAATACGCCACTGCAAGTGGCCCGATTTAGTGGTCTAAGTGCGCGTAGAGATATCTCCCTGGCCTCCTACCTAAAATCCAGAATCTAGAAGAGTGCACTGAAGGGTATTCCATACCCCCCAGACCCCCCCGGATTGTTTTGTGACTTAAATAATATGTTTAGAGATTTGAAATCAGAAAAAACTGGTTTCGCTGCTAATTCTGAAAGTAATTTTATTTTTGCATATCAGGGAGTGAAAGTCTAAACATCATATTATTTCAGTCACAAAATAATTGGTGTAATCTGGGGGTATGAAATACCCCCCAGTGCATTCCTCTGGGTTTTAAGGTAGGAGGGCAAGGAGAGATCCCTAGGATTTCTACGCGGAGCCCATTGTACTACCTCCGATGCAGCGGCTCTCTGTCCTGTCACTCAAGCCATCTTGTCTCCAGGATGAATTCGATCGAAACAGCTACATCGGAGGTAGTATAATGGACCAGTGGCGGTGCCAGTGTAGCTATGGACCTTAAGCAAATATACAAAACGGGCTCCTAAAAAAACAATTTATTAATTTTCAGTGGCGTATTTAGAGGGGGGCAATTGCCCCCCCCCCCCCTTCCCCCCCAAAGATGACTCATATTGTGTTCCTGAAGCCTTCCCTGATAAAAATAATGTTTACGACCAGGTTTTAAAATTTAAATAACTTAATATTATAACTCCAATCAAAAAAAGAATTTTTTTTGGTCTTGAGGTAAAAAATTCAAATTTTTTTTTTACATTGTCGAGATCACCGTGTTCAGAAACGTAAAGATTTGCAAAAAATAAAAAAAAAAAATTTGTGTCGGTCTGTCGGTCGTCAAATTTTGTCTCTCGCTTTATTCCTAAACCGTTCAACCAATCACGACGAAATTTGGTATGGTAGTAGGGTTCAAGGTAGAAAGGTGAAAATAAGGTTTTCGTCGCGATCTGTCAAACAGGAGTACCACTACAAGAAAATAACACAAGATTTTTAAAAACAAATTTTATTTGTGAAAGGTTATTTTAAAGACCTTGAAAAGTTTTATCCGAGATAAAATTCCAAATAAAAAAATTTTTTTTTCCTATATGTTATATAAATGGGAAATCAAAAATCACGATTAGCCACCTATTAATATTAATATTACGAGCTCAAACTATACCAAAATTTTTATTTTGTCATCTTGGACGATATTTTCATGGTAACTAAAAAAAAAAAAATTAAAAGCTTTTTTTGGCCAAGTGTAAATTTTTTAGAGCCCATAGCAGGAAGAAGAAGTTTATTATATGAGTTATATTAGTTAAGTATAAACTTTCATTTAACAAAAAAAAGATATGAAAAGAAACAAGGAAAGAAAACCCTGACGTTTTTTAAATACCTTATGTTATCAAATGAAAATTTTTGCCGATGATAAATATTTATTAATTACTGCTTAAATGTTACATTGCACATGAGCAATAAAATTGTTTCGACTAGAAGGTAGCGATAACATTGTATAGATTATAGTACACCAAATACTTCAAACTTGAAGACTATTCTGTTTCTATTGTCCAAAAAAATTTAAGTTCGATATTAAGTGAAGTGAAAGTATAGCGAAATTAAATTTCTACTGGTAAATTTTTAATTTGTTTTCAAATATTTTTGCAAAATTCAAAACTTTTTTTTTTAAATTACAGTCAAATACTGATAAAATGGAAGTTTAAAATTGCTGTTCACGAATTTTACATTTTGGGCAATGTGGATTTCTTCACATTTTTCTGTACTAACTATAAAAGAAATTAATGCTAATCAATTTTCGATTTCAATATTTTAGTACATTCTTATCATCACTTATTTCAAATGGAAGTAAATAGTCTCTCGTACGACGAATTATCATATGAACTATGGATACGCAGTATGACACTGAATTCTACTTTACTTGAAAAGCGTAAAATACTAAGACTTCTCTTAAGACAAGAAGAAGAATTAAAATTACCAGCTGGAAAGATCTTTAAATTTAATTTTTCCCAGGAACTATCTGTTTGTTCGGAAAAACTCAAACAGGTAGATGCAGAAATGCAAAACATTAACTCGGTGAATATGCATGTTAAATTTAAACAAATCTTAACCCGATTATGTCATGTCGAAAATCGTTTGCGTAGAATGAGCGTGCAAGGCCAAAATTCAAACAAAGATTTGTATCTTTTGAAGCAGTTATGTTTAGTTTCGCTAGAAATGATCGATAATGCATACGAAATCGAAAAAGTTACTCTAGTTTATAAAAACCAAAAGTATATAGATCATGTATTGGCAAAAGTCGCTTTTAAAGAGCCAGAAAAGAAGTCAATTGAAAATACACCCACACATTCTGCAGATATTCCAAGCAGTGTTATGGATATGCCAGTTATAGAAGTCTGCTCAAAATATGAGCAATTACATCATAATAATAATAATAATATATCAATAGTTGCCAATGAAGATTTATCCCAAACTGAAATTTTGGAGACCATGAAGAGTTGGAGCATTTGCTATGACGGAATCACTGACGTTAAGGAATTCCAAAGTGTCGTTGAGACATTACGATTATTGCACAACGTCTCTAAAGAACAACTTATTGCTGCGGCTTCAACTTTTTTCAAAGATGATGCTCTTTTATGGTACAGATCAAGAAAACATATTTTTCACAATTGGGACTACTTGATATCTGAACTTGTCAGAAACTTTTCAACAGATTGCGACGATGAAAAAATATGGAAGTGCATCAGTATTCGCTTCCAATACGAAAACGAAAAATTAATATATTACATATCCTGCATGGAGCACTTACTTCAGAGACTGGATTATTTACCAAGTGAACAAGAGCGAGTTAATATAATTAAAAAAAATCTACTAGCCCCCATTAGAGCAGCTTTGATTTTTCACGAAATTTACACAGTGGATCAATTATTGAAAATAGGACAATCTGTAGAAAAATGTTTTTGGTCTGAAAATCGATATCGGTTTTAATTATTTACTGATAGAAGAGGTGAGTAAATTTAATCTTTTTCATGCATTAATTTAAGAAAAATTTGGAAATTTTAGGTCAAACTCAAAAAAAGTTCTTTGTAAATTAGCTTTTTAGATGTATAAAGCATTTCAACGAGATAATATTGCAGTTTGGGTGTTGCTTAATTATGAGAACACGCTGTATCGAAGATAAAATTAAAATGTTTAATTGGTAACACTTCACTTTAATTTTTATACAAAACTCAGGTTTCGTATAAAAGTTGTTATTTTCTTTGATTACAATTAGCATTAAGTAAATAAATAATGTATTAAATATCCTAGATAATAAAATATAATTACGTAGGTATAGGAAAGTTCCTACTGATTGCACGTCAATTATTTTGACCACAGAACCTTGCTAATAATCGCTGATATTGAAGTCAAAACGACAATGCCAAATCTTTTTTCAATTCTGATTGAGAAAAATTATAAATAAAATAAAAATTTTAATTAACCAAATTTAAAAGTTTGCTAAAAGTGGTTTAGGTGTCTTATAGCCTACCTACTTTAGGTCACCGTTAAGGATTGATTCCGTGTTACCACTTTAAGCTACAGAAAAAAAGAGACGTGATAATTAGTTTACAGATATAGGTTTAAATGTTCCGAATAATTTGTCAAAAAGCAAAATTTAAGTATATTTACGATATTTTATTTCTTACAGTGTATTTTATTTGTGATAACTTAAAAACATTTTAGTTCTAAAAAGTGTTTGTGCATTTTTTGGGTTTTCTAAAATATTGATATGGCTATATCAGGTAAATTGTGCTATTCTCAAGAAAAGCCATTCGCGACTATTTCATATTTGTTTTGGGTAGTTAAAATCAGGATTTGGCGCTCTTATTATTCAAAACAAAAATATTTTATCATACAATTCAAGTGTATATTCTTGTACTTATTTCGTCTTCAAATTTTTAATACGCTACTGTTCGTTATTATTTGGGTATAGTAGAAAGTATTGGGAGGTTGAGTTAATAATCACGTGGGGCCTGGGGCCAAATATTTAAGCCCCTCAATTATTTTTGTTTATTTTAGAAAGAACTCACCACTCTGACTTTTTTCTCCAGTAGCTAGCCAAGGGCATTGCCAAAAATACCCTGAGATTGGGTATTATTTCCATCAATCCTCTTTGTTCATTTCTGAGTGTGGCAATATCTATATGCAGGGACTTCCCAAGGGAGTGAGCTTCCCCAAACATTGTGAAGAGTTGGCAATTTTCACTGAACAGTTGGCAAAACCACTAGTTGTGACAAATTACACAAATTGTAGCATTCCCTTGAAAAAAGATCAAAAAGCTAAAAAAAACTGTCGTTCGTAAAATAGTTAGCAATTTCAAGACTGCTCCTCTCTCAAAAGAGTCGGTTCGGTACGTCCCTGTGTTTTAGTCTCTTATGTGAAGATTATAATAGTATATCATTTAACAAGAAGTTTAAATGGCTTATTAAACGCCAAGTGGGTTGTGCAGAAAAAAAGGCGGAAAAAAGTCTCCGTACGATGCGATTTATATTGATAATATAGGAAAATATGAGATCGTACGTAGACTTTCTTGGGACACTGTAGTTTGTTAACACGATCCTTGATAATTCTCTTCACCAGAGGTCCAGGGTTACTGTTTTTGAATAAACAAACTATATAATGGTAACACAATGAAGAAAGAAGTGTCCAACTTTGCAGTTATGCCGTATGTAAAAGGTTTAAGCGAAAAAATCAAGAGAATATTAAAACCTTACAAGACCAATGTAACCTTCAAGTCCACTAATAACATTGGTCCACTTTATACTAAATTGAAACACACCGTACCTCCTGAGAAGAGGTCGGATTTAATATACAAGTTCCAATGCAATAACTGCAATTTGGTATATATTGGACAAACTAACCAATGGCTTCACAAAAGAATGGGTGGACACATTTCAAGTATACGCTGTAATAAGCCCGAATCTACAGCTATTGCCCAACACATCCAGTCGATGGACATGATGCAGATTTTCAGTATAGGTTGTTCCTTAACTCACGATCTTTTTGGATCTTAGGTCGTATCAAATGACAATGTGGTTTGTTCCCGGTTTCCATGTAATTTTGTTTATATTAAATAAATTTCTGAAGAAGACGATTAAGGTCGTCGAAAGCTTAAAAAATATAATTTGGTTATATTATTGAATTTAACTTGTTAATTAAAGTTTTATTGTTTGTACATATTACATACCGCAAATCTACTTAAAAATTTTTACGTTGGGTTCATTTTCTTATTTATTATTCGTTAAAACTAAAATAATTCTTTTCGCTCCTCTAAATCAAATTCAAATAAAAAACTATTGTCAAAAAATGATAAAAATATGAGGCCCCCTATGAGCGATCTTGGTTCCGTGGCGGCCAGGTAGAGCTTTGGTTCCAAACGTGACGTGCATGGATACCATGACTCCAAGTCAGATGTGAATTTCATGTCAAAATATCCGCTTCGTCAGCGACGAAACCAAAAACATGAAAAAATAATAAATATAAATCAATGAAAGATCATTATGATTTCTCAACTTTTGCTGTAGAGACCCTAGGCTCTTCGAGTAGTGATGCAAAGGCTTTGATCGCTTGAATCAGTTGTATTCTAATCGATGTGTTGGGAAATAGACTTGCATAGTTTCTTAATTCAAAAAATCAGTTTCTGCATCCAACGAGGAAATTCCGCTTCGCTTTAGTGCTAGAGAAACGTACTTCATGCAGTCTAGTTGCACAACTTCTTGTACATAAATCTGCATATAGTGTAATACAGCCTTAATAACCGTACGACACACAGTAAGTTTACACACTAAATTGTCGACAATTTTTCATATGCAGTTTTAGTGAATAAAATTGTTAACAATTTTGAATAATTGTACAAGCTGGGTACGCATGAAAACTTGAGGACAATATTGTTTACAACTTTAAGGATTATAAGAGCCAAAAGCAGGTAAACGTTTGTAGGCAGGTAGTGTAGTGATAAAACTTGGTTTATAGCTAATGCGCAGTAAAAACACATCGGAAACAAATGTATATCCCATCAGTAAAAATTAAGAAAATATTGTAAAATTGCTTGGTTTTGCATCTACCTTTTGTTCATTATTTTTGGCTTTCTGTAAAATAAATTGATTTTAAAAAAAATTTAAGTAAACAATAATAATTATTGTTTTACATATATTAAAAATTATTGCAAATTTAATGAAGTACAATAATTATTATTGTACTCATTAAATTTGCTACCTGGAATATTTTCATAATTTCTGTTCGATCGTTGTTTTAAAAATACATAGTTTGCAAGAAACCAGCTAAAATTTGGAATATTTTAACACTTTTATACGTAATACAATTGATTATAAAATAATGTAATTTGTAGAATATTTTCTTTAAAGTGCTGAACCATTTACGCTAAATTAATAGTTACAGTACTATGGTCATTTGAAGTGAGAAATTAAAAAAAGCTTGACCACAGCAGTGGATTGATGTGATCGCTGGTTGAGTTACATAGAGGAAAATTCTGGATTTGTTTCTCAGACTTGACAGAACTTCTTAGCTTAGTCTTCAGTGCATATCAATATGTGGATTTGAGAATTGTTTCTATATTTGACAGTGATTTATTATGAATTCAATTCAGTATTTTAAAGTTTGCGGCGCTCGTCACCTGGCGTCACTGACACATATTTTTAATACTTGAGCATCCACTTTTCAGTGACTAATATTTAATTTATTAAATAATATTTAATGTTTAAAAAATAAACAAAAAAATCAATTTATGACTCGAAATACGTTATTATTTTATTAATAATGACTTTTTATGTACATTTAAGCGTTATTGTAAAATATATTCTTTATAGTTTCTAATATTTTTGAGTTGTTTCTTAATTTGTTTAATTAGATCTAAAGGTTGGACTAAAATTGAAATATCACGACCAACTGAGTTTAAACGATCTTTTACTTGATTTTCTTTATAAAATAAATTTAATGGACGCCCGTTAATTTCAGTTAAAACCCAGTTAGTAAAGGAAAGGCCATCACAAGTAGGTGCTCTTGAGGATAAACCGTGCTTTGAAGCTAAACTTCCAGGTTCGACGGATTGAATAACAGCCGTGTTACCTTCTTGAATTATTCCTAACGATTGACCTTCTAAATTCCGCCGTATTACAAAAACCTGACCAAATGGTACACGTTTTATTATCATATTAACCTGTAAAAGTTTAAAATTAAATACTACACCAAATAATTTGATTTTATGTGCTTACATAGAGTCCGCAACTTGTCGAACGCAAAATTTTGTGAGCATCATTGGCGTTACTTATTTCATTTCCTTCGATTGTTAGTAACTGATCTCCGATATGTAAAAAATTATACAACATTGGATGTTCTTTTTGTTTCCAACCACACACCCTATAAACAAAACTTTATGATGACAAAAAATTTTTCTTGAATTTTTTTAACTTACCAAACAGCTCCCAGTGCATCTCCTAAAGCTATTGAACTGACACAGTCTTTTCTTCTAATTTGTAATCTCACTCCTGCAGGATGATTGATTTCCTTCTTTAATTCAAGTACTTGTTGTTCTCGCAACGTTCTACATGGTTGAGGTGGTGGTTGGAGTCTTCTCGGCGAACTATTTGATCTTTGCACTCTTTGCCCATTTAAACGATCTAAAATAGGTCACTTCATTAAATAACTAAACTAACTAAACTACGTTTGATAATACCTGATAATTGAAACACTTGGTCGTAGTGGTCATTCATGGAATTACTGGAATTAGAAGTTGTTGCCAAACTTAAATCGAAATTAAATACATCAGTCTGTCGGCTATTTACATTTGAAGTTATTGTCTCTTCACTTGAAGGCCCATTTTCAGGAAGAGAAAGTCCCCTTTGCAAAGGTGGATGCAGCCTATCGAAGAAAAATATAATCTTTAATCTCACGTCTGAAGATTTATGCCCATTTGCACCACTGACAATTAAACTTTTAACTGTAAGTTATTTTGGTAATCGACGGTTATTCCGTTGCACCGAGGTAAAAGTACAGATTAAATTTGATAACCGTAACCTAAATTTAATCCCCAGAATTCTACCGATGTGTTGGTTAACCTTAAATACCTACGTTATGCAGGTAATATTATTATTATTAAATATTGAACATAGGTTTTCCTTGTCAAATTTATGTAAGAACTCAATATTTCGATTCTTTTAACGAAATGCAATCTTTTAAAAGATTTCGTTTAAGAAAGGCAACGACATTAAATTTCTTATAAACAATAGAAGGAAATTTAGAGTGTCCATATAATAAGTTAGTATAAAATTATAAACAAAGCACTTATTAATCATTACTGTATAAAATGTTTTAGGAAAAATTCAGTGTCTCCGATAAACCAACTTTTGGTTGCATTGAGATTTTATGCGACAGGTAGTCATTTATTGAGTGTAAGTAACTTTTGTAAAGTTCATGTCTCAATTGCTAGTCGCAGGTACACCAATTTTACCCAAAAAAAGGATTAACTTTTTGAATTTGCGACGTTGCCCACCTGCAACTTACTGTTACTAAATCTGAGGTTTAACTATGTTGGTGCAACAAGATTTATTTTTAACTTACGGTTTATTTTAATCGATGGTTCCAAAATCACAACTTTTAACTGACAGTGGTGTAAATGGGCATTAATGGTTTAAATTTTAGTATTTTAATTTTTACTTATTAACTTATTAAATGACATTATGCAATCCGTGCCATTAGTATGACGTCATAATGTATCCAAACATCTCTTGTATCTTACACTGATAAAAAACGGTTTTAATTCAAAACGAAAAACTTTGACCCAAGAGTTTTTATGCATTCTATGGAAGAAAAGAATAAAAATATTTCTTTTACCTTCAAAAAATTATAGGTAACACAAAATTTTGCAGTTGTTTCAAAAATTTTGTAGCTTAATTTTAAAAATATTAATAGGTTTACTTCAAGGGTTATACAGCTTGAAATAAAAATTTTATGCATTTCTTTAAAACACATAGCTGCTGTAATATAAGAAACTTTTGCTTATTTGTTTTACATTTTACTTTAAAAAATACCTTTGTTGCATTGAAATAATTAATATTTTTGTTTAAAACAATATTAATTTTCAAATTAAAATGCAACAAAATTTTAAAAGAAAATTACAACTCGTTTAATTTAAATTCAGAAAATTTCATTTCAAATAAGAAATTTTTCAATTTTTCAAGTAAAATAAAGTTTTGATACAAAAAAAAAGTAAACTGCAAAGAAGTTTTGAAATAATACTTTCTTTTTTATCAGTGTATATACGAAATTGATATTTCACCTAGCAACTCTAATTTGAGACAAGTAAGGAAGTTGCCCAAGGGGGGTGGTCCTGCCAAAGTGCGAAAAACTCTTATATGATTTCAATTCAGAACTGATTTTGCAGCATTTCCAATTGAACATCGCGCCGCATCTGTTTACGTGTTGTAATAACCTTGATAATTCATATTAAATAGATAGAAATAAAAAAACAAAAAAAAAATAGCACAAGCCTTTAACACGAGACGATTTGGTTGAACTGACATGAATTTAAAGTGCTAACCACTTTCCCGTTGTTATATTCTTCTGTTAAAAGTGCATTATGTGTGAGTGAGATGTACACGTCAATGAACAAGCAGAATTATTGCCACCTTAACTGGTGGGAAAATAAATTTCAATCGCGAATATTTTTGAATTTAATCAAGTTCCCATGACCTCAAGTACGATGCACTCCAGTTTTTTTATTTTAATAATTTAATAACAGCAAAATATGTCAATAAAGAAATAAGAATACAAAATCAAAAAAAATATAAACTTTTTGATATAGTAGTTTACCATTTTTGGGTTATTTTGGGAACTCGACTATACAGGGTGACCAGTCGACCATCTGAACATAGGAAATTAACATAGGAAACTGATTTTTCTTTAATTCCTGCTTCCCATCAGAACGGATAACAATGAAAATTGTATCAATTTAAAGAGGTTTTTATTCCGCTTCTAAAGATACCTAACATTTGATATTTTGTTTTTTATTTACTGGTAAAAACTCACTAATAAAGTGCAAAAAAGAGATTTAAAAAATAATTTTATTTGTCTTGATCGAATTTTATTGCAATTGTTTTTGCTTGAAAACCGATAATTTCTTTTCCTTCAACAGAACAAGTGTTTGCGTTCATTGTTAAGCAACTTTATTGTAATCTGTCTTGTAACTTGTTTGGAAATTATTGGTTTTCAAACAAAAACAATTGCAATAAAATTCAATCAAGGCAACTAAAGTTATTTTTAAAATCTCTTTTTTGCATTTTATTATTGAGTTTTTACCAGTAATAAAAAAAAGCAAACTATCAAGTGTTTAGGTATCTTTAGAAGAGGAATAAAAATCTCTTTGAATTGATACCATTTTCATTCTGATCTGTTGGGATGGGAAGCAGGAATTAAAGAAAAATCAATTTCCTATGTTCAGATGATCGACTGGTCACCCGGTATAATGATTTTTGATTAGTTGTATAAATATCTTAAATAAAAAGGGGGAAGTGCTAAAATTCAAATAATGTTAACCAGACCACAAGGCACGAGAACAATGATGTTTAAAGTCACAAAAAAAAATTAATACCCTGAATCTGCAGACGTGGAGCTACCACCAGGTAATTCCAAACCAGTAGTGTGTTCAACTCCAGGTGGCAAAGTCAACTGTATCGAAGGAGGTGGTGGTAACGGTGAGTTAGGATCACGTGTAGGAAGTAGCGGTGTGCTTTTCAACTCGGGTAATTTACTATACAAGTTTTCTTTGGGTTTCAATATTTGTAGTTGATGTAATTTTACTCTAAGCATTTCCACCCAATCCAACATCAGTTCTCTAGTTGAAGCTGCCAGTCTTATTAACTCATTTTTTAAGTTTATCACAAATTCAAATTCATGTTCGTGGGGACAAATGGTAGGTGAAACATATTTAGTTTCGCTTAACGTTATAAAATTAATTGGTTTATGTAATATAACCAATTTATTGTCGCTATAAGTCTCCAAGTATGCATCCATCTCATCGTGAACACAAAACACAGTCCAAAATCTTTGTTTCTTCTAAAACAAACAAATAAATCGTATGGTTGGAATTAAAGAGAATCAAACAAACCTTTCTCGAATCTTTCAACGAAATGTGAGTCAACCAACTATTTTTATGTATTTCCCTGAACAAAGAATCTTGAAAGTGTCTTGTATTTCCAACCGCCATTCCAAACAATTTTATTAAAAAATACCATCACTTAATACTTAGTCATTATTTGATTTTAATTTGAGTTTTACCAATACGTTGGTATTTCTTTATCACAAACATTTTTATTAATAAAAAATATGTTAGTACAAAAATACAAACTATTTTCTATTTACGAACATAAAATCCATATGCTCGCTAAATGAACTAATAAATACATACAGTGAGTGTCGAATTTTATGAAAAGAAAAAAAAGTAGTTCAAATTATTCTAAATATTTTTAATGATTTAAATGCTGGGACAAAATTCGAATACGGTAATTTTTGCTTGGCTAGGTTCTTTCGAGAACCGATTTAATAATTTATTTGAATTTTTTTATGAAGTAAAGTGTCACTTTTTCCTGATATACGAAAGAGGGAGAAAACTATACTTTATAATAATTTATATAGCCCAGTGGCGGTTCGTGGCTTAGTGCTTGAGTAGGCTAATTATAAAGTATCCTGTAAAACAGAGACAAACTCATGTGAGCAGAGGGAGTGCCCCCCTCCCAATATCTTCGATAGTTGGTAAATGTTGACCAATTCACCGAAAAGTTGGCAAAATGATATTGTTAAAAATCAATAGCATTTAAACGGCATTTAAAGGAAGTGGAGAAGTCAAAAACAATGTGTATATAATATTATAATACAGCATACAAGCTTTGTGGTCTATGAGCAATGCCGTAACTAGGGTAGTACGAGTGGGGCTGGCGCTTCGGGTGTAAAGCAGAATGGAGCGCAAAAGAAGACGCCTCATTTTATTATTACATCATTTTTATATATCATTTTTTTTTATTAGAATAAATTTTCTAAAAGAACTCAAAAGAAATTGAATTACATTCCTTGCATTACTTTTGAAATTAATCTAAAGTATTTGGTATTTTAAATACTTCAATAAAGTATTTGTTATTTGAGTTATAAATTTTTTCGGTAGTTGTATTATTATTTCGGGAATACAATTACTTTTTTAATATAATTGAAATTCAGGACGGATTTTATTCCCGGGGGGTAAATTGACTGTTTTGCGAAAAATAAATTATAAAAATTATTTTTTTTTATTTTTAGATTTTTAGACGAAACCAAGTAAAATCGTACACAGTAAAACGCCATGTTTGAATACGAAATTATTTTGTTTTTGAATAATTTCACTGCAAGTATAATAATAAATTGATACAAGATAAGATAAAAGATAAAAGAAAAATTTTTAATTAAAAAAATTTAATTTTGATGAATGACATTGTAAAATGACCTTCCGAATTCCAATATGACCTCCGTTGTTCTCCATCGCCTACCGTTTTCGGGGGATACTATCACTTTTCGATAATTTGGAGGGACGAAAACGATTATTTTTAAACGAATGCTTTAATACGGAAAGTGCAGAAGAAGAAGAAAACGATTATTTTAGCCTTTACATTTCTTCTGGTGGGCTAGAGAGGTGAAAAAACGGTTTTCCAGAAAAAAATCCATGTTTGAATAAATTATGAAGAAGTTATGAAGAAATTTTTGTTTAATCAAAAAATATTTGATGTATATATTACGGTCAAAGACGTAAATTGGGCATTGACGTCAATAGCCAGGCAATGACGTCAATGCCAGAGCCAGATTAAGGGGGGGGGGCTAAAGGGGCTGAATCCCCGGGCTTCCAATTTTCTAGAGGCCTCAAAAAATTTAAATCACTAAAATTTACATATATACAAAATTTTACATTTGATCTAAGCGCGGTTAACCTTTAAAAATCAAAAATTTTCGTCTACGGCGCATTTTATTAAAACGTGCAAAAAAGTTAGCCCCGGGCATCATATATCTTTAATCCGGCTCTGGTCAATGCTCATTTACGCTGGCCATTAACGTCATTGACCGGCTATTGACGTTACGCCCGGTAACGGTGGGCAATGATGTAAATATTTTCATCTGATTGTACATAATATTTACTTTTTTGGCCGGTCAATGACGTTAATGGCCAAAATGGATTGGGCAAAGATGATATTATGGAATAACTACTATAAAGAACAGCTAAATGGCGATTTAAATAATTTGACAGTCAACTGGCAAGTGATATTTACGTACATATGTTGTATTCATTGTATTATAATCTATTATATTAATAATTTATTCAACAATTCTTAACAATTTCATAAATAAAAAAAGAAAAAAAGTAAAATATGAAACTTCGTATTTTTATTAAGAAAATCTACGCACAAATCATCATATGTCAAATTAACTAAAAAAAAAGTAATCAACTAATTTTTGGTTTGATACAATATTATAGAGATTTATTTTCACTTTCAAGATGCTTTTATGAAATTTATTTGATAATTTGTTCCGGGCCCTTAAGGGACTCTGGTTGGGCCTGAATTTATTAACAAAAATAATAAAAATTAAAAAATAATGAAATAAAATTTTTTAAATTAATAATTTTTTTCTGGCCCGGGTATGATCCATGGCACTGAAAATTTTAAATTTGTTTGTTGGCGACACACGCACATTTATTATTTTTACATCCACCCTTGCAATGATAACGCTTGTAACCCTGACCTCTTAAAACACAGCCTTGAGCTGCTGCTTTTTGAGAACACTGATTTTGCATTTAAGTAATGACTCCACGTTTTAAGTCATCTTGATGTTTTCAAAGAAATGCATATATAAATTTTTTTTTGTAATTTTTTAAATTAATTTAATTTGGCATGTTTTCATTTATTAATTTTTTTACTTTTGGTCGCACCAAAATCCACATATATATATATATAATTATTTATTTATAATAGTTGTTATTCAATTAAAACTCGTAACAATAAAATTTTTTTTAACATGCAGAAACATTAAATAGAAAACGCTGAGAGAACGCTAAAGAAAACAACAAAATTTTATAGAGATAACCACGGCCGGATTTAGCTAGTCTAGCGCCCCAGGTTACACAGAGAAATTTTTTTGGTGTTTTGAAGTAATTTTTACTATAATTGAAGTTCAAATCAGCCTCACACCAATTTTGAAGTAAATTTTACTAAATTTGAAGTAAAATTTACTAAATTTTATGTAAATTTTACTAAATTTGATATAAAATTTAATATAACTGATGTAATATTTACTTCAAAATTATTGCGAGGATGTGTACACAGAGAAAAAATTGAAGTAATTTTTACTACACACTAGTAGAATTAATATTTTTTGTATTAAAAGTTTATGAAAAAAGTGAAAGATAAAAAATGTTCAGATATTACAAAAAAATTTAATGTTCCGCCACTGGACACTACCTATTGCTTCAAGAGCGTTGGCGTAGCAACGTGGCTCTATTCAGGATTTATTTAATGTAGTGACGTTTGACATACGAGAGTTATCGCATTTTTGGTGTTGTTCAAGCTTTAACTTGAACTCCCCTTCCAAAGTCGTGTGGTCCAATAAAATCTAACCACGAATTTGTGATTGTAGGTGTATAAGTTTTCGTATAATAACGAGCCGGTTAATGTTACATTACATTTGTAAAATAAGTTCCGCCACAATAAGAGTGCAATGTTTCCACTACTAGGTAAGTTATCTGTAAAACTTAATTCATACTTGGATTTAACGAGTTTGGTTTTAGTTTTTACGATTTTAATTTCGAGTTCCTGGGGAGGTCTGTACACCCCGAGTTCCAATGTGGTTGAATTGGATTCTTCAAATTTTGATAAATTGGTAATCAACAGTGACGAGATTTGGATTGTCGAATTTTATGCTCCTTGGTGTGGTCACTGCCAACAACTTGTTCCCGAATATCAAAAAGCTGCTACTGCTTTGAAGGTAAAACCATGTTATATTTTTGTTTCAAAAATAATCGTTGGCTTAAAAATAGGGTGTGATAAAAGTTGGTGCTGTTAATGCTGACGAACATCAAAGCTTGGGTGGACGATACGGTGTTCGTGGATTCCCAACCATCAAGATATTTGGAGACAACAAAAATAAACCGGCAGATTATAATGGACAACGAACCGCTCAAGGGTTAGTGGACGAAGCTTTAAGTGTTGCTCGTAGCAAGGTTAACCAAAAGTTGGGAGGTAAATCTGGAGGATCAAAATCCGGAGGAGATAGTAAGGACGTTGTCGAATTGACTGACGATAATTTTGATAAATTGGTCTTGAAATCAAACGATATTTGGTTGGTCGAGTTCTTTGCACCTTGGTGTGGTCATTGCAAAAATTTAGAACCCCACTGGGCTGAAGCAGCTTCAGAACTTAAAGGTAAAGTTAAATTGGGGGCATTAGATGCCACCGTTCATTCTTCCAAAGCTGCTCAATATGGAGTTCGTGGATATCCCACTATTAAATATTTCGGTGCTGGACCCAAAACTTCTGATAGTGTTGAAGAATATGATGGAGGACGTACAGCTAAAGACATCATCAATTGGGCATTGGATAAAGTCGCTGAAAATGTTCCAACTCCTGAAATTACGCAAATTTTGGATGCACAATCTTTCGATAATGACTGTCAACAAAAATCACTTTGTGTTGTTTCCGTTTTACCTCATATTTTGGATTGTCAGAGTAAATGCAGGGATGGTTACTTGAAGATCTTAAAAGATATGGGTGAAAAATATAAGAAGAAGCTTTGGGGGTAAGTTTTCTTTATACAAAAACTCGATACAATTTAAAATATGATTGATTAAAAGAAATTGAAACGTGGCACTGATAATTACTGTATTCAACTAATACAGTACTGTTTCATCAATATCGTAAATCAGCAGTTGCATCAAAGCAAGAAATAAAACGGTTGATTGATCGATTTTAATTATTTTCCGATTAGGTACAACTGATAATTTACAATCTTCTATATATTTAATAGGCTACATCAAAAGTTTATCTCTTACATTTCTTAACAGATTTTGACTTGTAAGCTTTTTATCTGTTCAACTATAAATTAAAAAGTTATAATCTGAAAAATTGTGTTCAGGAAAAGCTTAAGGTTGAGACGATATTATCAATGATTTTATGAAAAACAGAGTTTCCACATCATTCAAACACTTGAAGCTTAGGGTGACCGATAGGCTGCTAACACTTGAAGATACTATTTTTCAAAAGTTGGAATTCTTTTTTTTTCGCTTCTCTTTCATTTTCGATTGAATTATAAGTTATGACCTTCTTTTTTTCAATTTGCAGATGGACTTGGAGTGAAGCTGGAGCTCAATTGGAATTAGAAAATGCTTTAGATATTGGAGGTTTTGGTTATCCCGCTATGGCAGTCGTAAATGCTAAAAAAATGAAATACTCATTACTTCGAGGAGCATTCTCAAAAGACGGAATTAACGAGTTTTTGAGGTAAGATAATTTCAATACCTTTCACAATATGAAGCTTAAATGGATTCATTGTAGGGATTTGTCATATGGACGAGGAAATACAGCTCCAGTTAAAGGTGCAGAATTACCGAAAATTGTGGAAACCAGTCCTTGGGACGGCAAGGATGGCGAATTACCCATCGAAGAAGAATTAGATTTATCGGATGTAGATTTAGATGAGAAAGATGAATTGTAATTACTTTAATTTTGTAAATTTGTATTACTTTTTCTATTCTAGTTTGTAAAATTAATGTTAGATTTGTACGTTGCGTTGAATGTTCTATTCCTGTGTTAGTAAGTTACTAAGAACCTGAAATTCTGTAATAAATAAGACTGTTTTGTATAAAAGATTTGTTTTATTTTATAGTCGATTATCACAAATTTGAAAATTTTACAAAATTAATATCAGTCTAGGTATATGAGCAAATTAATTTCTCTCGGTAAGTAAAATCACACCACAGTCAATTCCATTCTGTCGTATTTCCGTTCCTTCTTACATAAAATAGGATAAAACATCACCGTGTAATAGATGGAGACGATTATAAAAATAAATAAAAGAATTAGAAAGATTAAAGCCCATGCAGAGATTCCACGATCTTTTGAGGCAGTGGATGCTGTAAGGTAAAAAATGAAAATCCCCAAATGAGATTTTAATATAATATATAGAAAATTACGTTTACCATTATTTGTGTCATCATCTGTGAATTTATCATACTTGGTCGACACCGACATTGTTACTTGCATTAACACTAAAATTATCAAAATGTAGTAATTAAAAATACATAAAATACCTTTACCCAAACAAATCAAAATTCTCTTCCACATTTTTAAGTTATAAGGCCACCAAACAAACGTAAACTTAAAAAATTTAATGTAACAAAAATTTGATTTTTATTTTAACAAACAAAAAGAAAACTTAACCTAAAAAATAAGTGCATGGAACACTAAAGATTCCATAGACGTTCAAGCTAAGAAACAGTTCCATAGAACAGCAATCCACTTCAGGTTTTACTCAGTCTTAGATATCCAGAATCACCAGCACTGGCAACTTTCTATGGGTGGTAGATCGACAATTTCACACTTGTTGGCATGTAAATTATATTTATCAAATTTTTTAAAATTTAATTTAAGTTAAATTAATCGACCCTTGTTTCTCTTAAAATATGCCGGTACACCAAAACTGATCTTTCAATATCAAGATGTCACTGAAGCATATTTATTCCGATAGAATAATTGCTGATTTGGACTGACAACACTAACTTGGTCGATTTTTATTGAAATAAAATTCAATAATTATTTGGAAAGTTAGCTCTTATAATTTTGTTGAAATCCAACTGTATTTTTTTAAGTCCTTACCATATTTTTTAAATTCGCTCCTGTGCAGTAATTATTTAGTAAATCAGCAATCTTGACCGATCTCAATATGAATAACTAGTAAATGTAGGTCAAGATCTGGTTACATAGCTCGGTCAGTTAGGTTTAGGTATTGATACAGCATCTCACTCGTAAGAATAATAAAAATGTGGATTTTATTAAAGTGGTTCCAACATTTTGAAAACTTGAAAATAAAATGCAAATATTTTAACATCGACCAAATACAACAAATCCTTTACAACATACAGCTTAATAAACTATAGATGATTGAATATTTCCAAAATTATGTAAAGTATAAAAAAATGATAAATAAAACCAAAAATCATAAAGAACTTATAAATTTGTATTTAAATTATTCAAGAATTTGGTGTACAGTTTCTAATAAATAATATAAGCAGTAACAAATTATATACAATTCAATAAATTAATTTATCTATCTAAGAAATTTAGTTTAACTCGCGTTTCAAAGCTTCAGCTACGCGAAGCCATTTCTGTACCTGAAAAATCTAAACTCATTTAATGTTCACATGCAGTTTCACCACAGTATAACAAGCAGGGAAAACTTGTAGATTTTTTTGGCTTCATAGTAACATACATACAGTTGATCAATCGTTGGTACACTTTACTTTTCGATAACTTAATCTTTGTTTCGCTGTCATTATTTTATTATATATTAAACAATATTATTAAATTGCTTTTTAACAGGTTAACGACCATGTGCACCATAGTTGTGCGCACTCTGATTTCTGCAGAGACCGCGTGACCCTATTTGGGCACAGTGAATGTTAATGTTCCAAGTCGTGCGGCCTTAACAGAGAGCAGGGACTCAGTTATTAAATAAATTTTATATACAGTAGAATCCGCTTAATGTGATCACTTTGGGCCAAGGCCATTTTGATAACATTAACCGACTGATAACAATAAGCAAATTTTAGAAAAAAACGAATTTTAGAAGAATTACGTAAATCTAGCAAAAATAAACTAAACTTAAATTAAAATACATAAAACAAAGTGTATTTAGCAAAATAAAAATAGAAACATGCCATGAAACGGGAAACTTCATTAGTTGTTGTATAGAAATTAAAACGAGTGACTTATTTTGTAAAGATATATAAAATTTCAATGACAAATCAGAAAAAGAGAATATTGTGTAGGAAATTCCTTGAAAGTGATAATAATAAGCGGCTTTTTGATCACATTATCAGGTGGTTTTTGTATGTAAACTAATTAAAGCGGCTGGTTCCCGGTCAAAATGATCACAATAACCGACTGATAACATTATCTGTGATCACATTAAGTAGATTCTACTGTACTATTTTTTGATAAAATTTTGATTTTGAAGTTTGATAAATAAACATTTTGGTTGTGACCCAAAATAATACACATAGTCTGCAAAGATAATTTATATATATTTCTTTATATCAGACCATGTGTACCAATTTGGTGCACATGTTTGTTTGGCCAAAAACTGTTTTCCAACAATATATTATCCTAAAAATTATATTATTAAGCTTTCAATTCAACAAAAATCTTCTTGGTCCAGGAGTATATTTTAAAAAATTTACCCTGGTTGTTAACCTGTTAAAGAACTTAAAGAAAATAATTTTAAATTTATTTTACAGTCATATCACCAGAGGTAGGTCTAGGATTAGTGATTGGGGCCCGAGCTAAGGTACAAAAAACACAAATCAGTAGTAAAATACTTTCGATTGCTATTGATTTTGAGGACGGATAAACTCCCTTAAATCTGCTACTAGATATCCCATTTTTTTGAAACTCAAAATAACAAAAAAGTGAGCCAAGTTTCCCTACTATGTATACTGCTATTTCATATAAACTTCAAGGTCACCTTTTGAAATTCTGAAAGACCTGAATCATAAAATAATTGCTTTAATACCTGTTTATGTATAATTTCTCTCCTTTTAGTTGATACTTCCTGATTTAATAGAGGAATAAAAATAGAAAGTGCTTCTGTATATTTTTCGAAAGCTAATGCTTTATTTCCCTGGGTAAGACAGTTATTAGCGTCGCGTCCTAATTCTAAAGCTTGCAATGCAGTACTATCAGTAATCTTCTCCTTTGTCAGTTCATAAAAATTTCCAGTTAGTTTCGGTAATGGTTGTGATGTTGTGTTTTCTGCACAGGAACTTTCAGATCCCTTAATTAATTTAGTCAAAACATGAGTCCAATTATCATATTCAGTGCGTCTTGAACTCAAAAGAGATTTATCAACTTCTCTGGTTTCTATGTTAATAAAGGCATCCAGGAATTTAATAGCTTCTTTATATTTGGGTAAAGAAGCACTATATTGTTTTGCTTCATCTAAAGCAATAGCTTCTTCAACCAGACGGACAGTTTTTAAGTAATTATCAGGAGTTGGCATATGTGCTAAGTCAACAAATTCATGATTAAAGAAACCTTCAAATCCAAGTCTTTCAGTGGGATCATATTTCAATAATGAAAATAAAAGATCTTTAGGAATTGGAGATATCTTGACGGATCCTGGAAGCTAAAATTTCAAAATTAAAAATAATCAAAGAATGAAACAATTGCTCAACATACCGTGAAAGATTCCCGCCTAACCATAGAATCTATAATGTCTCTACCTGACAAGGTTCGTGAATACAGCGGTCTTCCCACAAAGCATTCATACATTATGGCTCCAATTGCCCATAAATCAATCCTCGAATCAAATTTTTGGTATAATAATTTTTCAGGTGCCATGTAACTTATGGTACCCGAAGATCTGCAATTTTCTAGATTCTTTGTGTCTAATACTTGTGCCAATCTGTAAATGTAAAATAAGTATAGCAAGTAAGAAATGCTATATAAGTTTTTAAAGAAAGAGAACACTATTTGCTTCTTTTAACAAAAATTTAAAATTTAGATTTTACTAAATATCCTTATATTTAAATATACATGTAGCTGGTACCCTAGTTTAGTTTATCTACTTCGGTTTGTATTGACAAAAGTTAAGATCATTACTGTATGTACTGATATGATAACTTACTTAGTCTAATTTGCTTGAAAATAGCAAAAAGAAAATAGCTTTTGGGGGTTTAATGCTGGTATGGACCTCTTGGGGGTATGCAGATGTCGAATATGAATGCTCATCAAAACCAAGAGAAATATCCTCCTTAACATGAACAGCTCTGCCAGTAAATCCAACTTCCACGTCCCCGTCGTAACCCCTGGTATGCATGGCCTAAACCACGTAGCAAACGAAAGTGGGTGAATGGCGGCATCCGGCGCCAAAAAACTGGATCATTTCGGCTAAAGGAGTAAATCCTAACAGAAAATTTTGGCTCTCCAGATTGGGGGTTAGGTCGTTGGGCTAGCTCCTCGGTACTCAGAAAAATCAAATTAATTGCTAAATTTACCAGTAGAAGCCTCGGAACAAATAAGGATTTTAAAAATGGACCACATCGGCAGCGGAAAAGGATTATGAATTTTGGAATTTGGAACATTTAAGAAATATGAAATAAACAGCAAGAAACAAAAAAGAAATAAAGACCATATCCACATCTACAGCAGAGTACCCAAAAGCGATAGAGCTAAGGAAGAGGTGTCAATTGTTATAAAGAAAAATCTAAAAAGATGTATAAAATCATGGGAACAGATTAACGAAAGACTTATTAAAGTGACTACATATTCGAGGAAAAATATGGCTCCACATGTGGATATATAGGCGTATATGCCCCAAATGACGATGCTCCAGTCTTACAAAAGAAAAACTTTGAAGATTGGCTAAGAGAAATAATTGACGCAGTTCTCAAATCCCAAGAAATTATTATAGCTGGCGATCTCAATGGAAGAGTAGGTAGAGAGCAAAAAGATTTGGTGGTTAGACAGCATGGAGAAGACGTCTTAAATGGGAACGGACAACGCTTATATATGAAATATGTATATGCTAAGAATATGAACTTAAAATAGCAAACACAAAACATCCACAAATATACTTGGCACTGTGAAGCAGGGAACTTAAGGACTATCATAGATTATATAATTATAGTGAGTTTGGAACTTGTCAATATCTCATGTAACAGTATGAAAAACCATAAGTCGCCAGGACCAGGAGGTATTCCGGCGGAATTACTGAAATGCGGATCAAAAGAACTGCATGAGATGTTAAAGCATTTTTTTGAGCGCTGCATAAATGGGGAAAACATACCAAAACAATGAAGAACTTCGATTATAACACCAATCTTCAAAAATGAAAGTAGAGAAGAGCGCGGCAATTATTGAGGTATTTCGGTAATATTGTTCGTGGGAAGACTATATTCAAAAATATTAAAAAACCTGATCGAAAAACAGATAGAGGGAAAAAAGGCGGAAGAACAAGCAGGCTTTAGAGAAGGGAGATCCAAGGTCGATAATATTTTTAAGCTGAAAATGGTTGTAGAAAAAAATTTAGCATTCATAGATCTAGAGAAAGCGTACGACAACGTATAAATAAACAAGATGTGGACCGCAATGAGACAATTACAGAAAAATGAAATGCTAATACAAACTACGAAAAATCTATGTGAGGAAAATACGGCTCAAGTAAAAGGCCACAATGTGCTACCAGAAAAATTTAAAATCAACAAAGGCCTAAGACAATGTGGCAGCCTCTCCCCAACTCTATTCAAAATATATTTACATCAAGCATTTAAAGAGTGGCAACGCAATGCAAGAGTATGGGGTTACAAATAAACGAAGACACGCTATTTACTTCTCATTTTGCGGACGACCAAGTGGTAATTGCGTAAGACGAAATTGATTTCAGCTGTATGGTTCGAAAACTGAAGGAGCAATACAATAAAGCCGGCCTGAATATTAATATGAAAAATCACAATACCTGAGCATAGGAACCGAAGATATGTAGGATTTGGATATAAATGACGAATACATGAAAGCTGTAAAAGCATATATACATACTTGGGAGTTATATTTGATAAAACAGGTAGCAGCAATAAAGAGATTGAGAAAAGAATAAATGATGGAAGAAACATCGTAAGAACTTTGAACAGTGTATTATGGGGATATATAGTATAAGAAAAAATACCAAAGCATTTATAAGTTTTAATTGAAAATACAGTCACATATGGAGCGGAAGTGTAGGATATTAGCTTCTACCGTATATACTATATAAATAGCTTTGGGCTCAAATTACCACAAGATATGTTGCAAGAAATGAGACATGATACTGTCAACTTTTTATTACATTTTAATATTTGTAGTTATTTTTAAATTTTAACCACTTTGGTCCTGCCTGTATAGAAATAAACTCAATGGACTAAGTCTTTGTGCATTATAAAAAACCTTTGTTGTCTAACCTTATGTCAAATACAAAATTTACAAAATGAAAAATTATTTACAAACAGAGAAAATTACATAATTGGTAATTAATTAATAAATAAAATAATTGATCTCACCGGGAGAAATTTATAAATTTAAAATTAATGTACATGAATGATAAATAATCTCGTAATAATAGTAGATAACTGAAACAAAATTTTTTGCAATGAGTTAGCTTCAACTTAACTCAATACTTCTGGCTAGATACAAGCTCTTTTGATATCAATTGTTGAGTAGACGTCAAAGCAACAACAGCCGCTAAGAACGAGAATATCTCAACATAAACAGTTAAATATTATTATCCACTTACCAGAATTGAGGATGTAAAATTCAAGATTTTAAAATTGACATTGGCGGTTTACAAACAAATAAGTGAATATTTGATAACATGGAAGTGTATTAAGACGCCAACAATCTCATCAGTGCAGTGGTCTAAATTGAAGGGTTCTATAATGAAACAACCAGATTCTGATTGAATATGTAACCATATTACTAAAGTAAATAATATAATGTCGAGTTTGAGTTATTAATAATTTAGTTTTATATTGCACATCGTATTTCTAATTTTTTACATGAATTTTCAAATTAATTTCAATTGTAGCTTTTGAAACAATGAGGCACTATCAATTCTCACTCGCTGTTCTTTAAGTCTACAGTCTACCTTACGTCTAATAAATCCTAAACTAGTTTAATTAAAGATACTCGAGAAAAACCATTTTAAGCCAAAAAGCATTAAAACATTTTGCTATTTTTATATCAAGTAGGGTGCACCAGTAACAAATTTATGATTCCCTCCACCCTTTATTACAGCAAATCACAGTGAACCCATAAACAACTTACATAACGGTAAATATTGAATAAAACTCACCCGAAATCAGCGATCTTCAACTTGAAGGTGTTTTTGATATGGATCAACAAATTTTGTGGTTTGAGATCCATGTGACATATGGAATGTTCATTTAAAAACTTAATACCTGATGCCAGCTGTTGCATAATGGTTTTTATCATAGGTTCTTGCAATTTAATGTGTTTTCTTATAAATTGTGCAAGGTCTCCTTCATTACAAAATTCTGTTATAATGAAAATATATTTATCGTTGTATGAAAAATCAATTAATCGAACAATGTTGTCATGATTAACAAACTTCAGAAGCGTTATTTCTTTTATTATACTATTGGCAAAATTAGTTCGCTTTTTTTGTTTATCGATACATTTTATAGCAACCACTTCAGGAGGAATATCCTAAAATTGTAGGTAGATATAAATAAAGAACAGGTATAATGAAAATCACAATACCTTTGTTGCGGCTTTGTATACTACGGAGAAACTTCCTACTCCAATTTTTTCAATAATGTTGTAATCATTCAGTTCTGGAGTCGGTTGGGTAATCATTTTAAGTAATGTAGTAAAAAAGTAAGTAATAGTTTGTCCTATTTAGTGGAAATCAAAATAAATATTAAGATAAACAAAGATGATAAAAACATTTAGATACCTGTTATGTCATTCAATACTGGAGAGTTTGCCAAACTAAATTTTAATTAGAAATGTATTCTAAATAGTGTTTTTAAATTAAAACAAAAAATGTATACAGGTTCTTCATTAATAATTATTTAAATATTGACTTCTTGGTTATGTGATGACATTTGTTATTGTAAAGTGATTAACGCACGCGCCATCTATAAGATCACTAGCTAACCTTCAAATTTTGAAAAAAATAAAAAGATTTTGAATTTAAATATTAATAATTTAATTTAATTATGTATTGCATTTATGTAATTACTTACTACTTTAAAAGTAATAATTACGGTAAAATTAATTTCTTTCCTGAAGAAAGTAAATTTGCAAGGACATTTTTCTTTCTTAGTGAAACTAATTAAACCAAATTAAATTTATACGTATAGTTGGTACCGTTAAATATTTTATTTATTTTGTTTTCTAGGTATATATAAAAAGTTTATTTGGAAGGTAATAATAATATATTATTATAACATCGTACAATAAATTATTAAGAAAATATAAGTATCAAGAGTAAACCCGGAATCAGGGGTGGACTCACCATATCAAACATAGGGTTGATTTCGGGGTCGACATTGAAATTTTATTTTAATCCACCATAAATAAAACCACCTGTTTATAGAAAACTTTTTTTTGAAAAAATGTTTGATGTTCAAGTTTTCTCTAAAAAACTCTTATTAATTAAAATTATTAGCTCTTGAAAATAATATTAATTAGAATTATCAATGTTGAGCTACAGGACACAAATAAAACACATTTTTTAAACGAGCTTTCGAAAAATGACTTTTTCTTTTTCAAGTTTAATATGAATTGAAAAACAATAACAATGACAATTACAAAGCAACTATAAATTATATTAATTTAGAATATTGACATTTATCCGACAACTTGATTAGAATGTTAATATGAAATCCCGGTAATGAAAGAAAAAATAAAGAAGAAGCATGTATTAATAATTCTAATAAGTTGTCGTGGATTAAGAAAAACCAATGGTGAAAAACTTAACCCCAATATTTCCAAAGAAGTTCTAAATGCTACTCAGTCCCTCGATATCAGTCTTCCTGTTCATTGAGTTCCTATCTTTCTTTATCTTAATCATCTCATGTAAGATACGTTCTTTGTAGGACGGAATTGCCTTAATTATAGTGGTGTTTACAAAGTCCATGTTATGGCCATCTTCTAGAACATGTTTAGCAGCTGCAGTGGAGTCGGCTTTGTTACATCTTATTGAAGAGATGTGTCCACTCATTCTTTTTTTCAGCCATTGGTTCGTTTGCCCGATGTATGTTAGATGGCAATCCTTACAATCAACTTTGTACACCACACCCGATTTTTTTTCATGAGGGATCTGATCTTTGAGTCTCGAGAAGTGAACACCCAGGTTATTCGGAGATCTGAAAGTTAATTTAATGTTATGCGGTTTCAAAATAAGTTTAATTTTTTTGCTGAGTCCTTTGACATAAGGCAGTACAGCGAAACCTGTATTGGATTCCTTGATGGTGGTGTTCCCATTGTAAAGGATGCTAACTCGGTCCTTAATAATCCTGTTGATCAGCTTTTTAGAAGAGTGTTCTTCTTGCAATATCAAGCGTTTCTTTACGATGGTCCCCATGAGTAAGACGGATGGATCGATCTATTAATCCGATGGCAGTAGCGATTTTCTGGCTTTTGTGGTGGTGTGAATGAAAATTAAGGTACCTACCGGACCATGTAAATTTTTGTGTCCATCTGTATTTAAGGGAGTTGTTGTGTCATATGATTTCGATGTCAAGAAACGAGATTCTGTTATTGACTTCTTTTTCGATGGTAAACTGAAGCCTAGGGTGGAACTTGTTGAAATGTTCGATGATAATGTCTCCTTTATCTTTGGGAATGGCCGTGAAGATGTCATCGACATATCTTTTGAAAAAAGGAATGTCAAAAGAAAGTGAAGCGATGCGGTCATTTTCCAGAGATTCCATAACAAGATTCGAAATGGTTGCAGAAATTGGGCTACCCATGGCCGTTCCGAAAGTTTGCTGATATAGCTGTCCATTGTATTTAAAATATGTTGTGTCTAGGCAGAACCTAAGGGCATTAAGAAATTCGTGTTTGGGAATGTCAGTGTGAATCTGTATTTGGTCCCATTTATCTTCCACGGCTTTCATGGCCAGTTCTATGAGGATGTTAGTGAATAAGGATTTAACGTCAAGAGAAACAAATATATAATTGTCAGGAATTGTGAAGGTTTTGACTTCATCAACAAATGTCCATGAATCCTTTGTGTGGTGTTTATTCAGTAATGATGTGAGATAGGAATTTTGAAAGTTTGTAAGTAGGAGAATTGATGCTAGCAACTATAGGTCTTAAAGGTGTTTCCGGTTTATGTATTTTAGGAAAACCGTATATTCTAGGAGGAACTGCGTTACTTATTTTTAAGGAACTAGGAAATGTGTTCTCTATGTAACTATGTTTTATCCAGTTTGTGATAATTTGGTTATTTTTGATTTGAAGACTATTAGTTGGATCTTTAGTGATTGTTTTGTAAGTTGTAGTGTCACTTACCAAAGCATCCATTTTATCTCTGTATTCCTCTTTGTATATTAAGACCGTGGAGTTACCTTTATCCGCTCGGACTACTAAGATGTTATTGTTCTCTTTCATGAATTTCCCAATCTTGTGCGAGTCTTTTTGGTTTGTAGAGAACTTGTTTACCTGCTGGTTCTTAAAAGATTTGATGGTGTTAGTTATACTCATCCTTAATAAATTTTTACTATCCGGATCTATGTGTTTAATCGCATTTTCACATCCTACTATAATGTTATCCGTAGGGAAGTTTATGTTTGTGTATGGTAATGCTAATTTTTGGCCAAGTTGTAACGTTCGTTGTACTTCATATGGAATGATTACATTTGTAAGATTTTTTATCCATTTGCTATCAATTATACGGTTATTAAATTTATTTATTAAGATGTTCTTCTTTTTCTTAAAAAGGGTGTTATAACTATTCTCTTGATTGGCTAAAAAGGTGTTTGTTCCAACAAATCTCCATTTCCCCTGATTTCAAAATTAGTTTTTCGGAAAAAGGGGCGTGGTCATCTTATTTTCGAGTATAATTATTGTGTTACCACTGTTAAGCAAGTAACAGGTAAGTTGTCTGGAATTTTCAGATAATTTTGCTGAATAACGTACTATTTTTTATTAAAAAAATTACAATAATTAATTAAAAAATAAAAACAAGATAAGATATTTTCTCTTAAAGAACAATCTGGATTCTTCGCGATTTCTTTTGGAGCAACTCAAGTACTTCATCGACAGTCACTGTAGTTTCCCAATGTACGTTGAGACACGCCAACCCATTTAAACGGTCTTGTCCTGTTGTACTCCTCAAGTAGGTTTTGATTCGCTTTAAAGTTGAAAAAGACCGTTCACTGGTACTAGTTGATACAGGAAGCGTCACAAAAATCTTAAGAAGTTTAAAAATTGTTGGGTAAATGTTACCGTCACATTTCGTAATATACTCCAATGCACTTTGAGGTTTAACATCCAAACTAGAAAACTTTTGATACGAATTGTTCCAAGCTACTCAGAAGCGTTCTAGCCAAAGATTCACCTGTAGTATCACCTGTAGTAATTGCAAAAAATGCTCACACACCTTGTTAACGGAAACATCAAAATACCGAACATATAATGAAAATTGTTCCTTGCACGCTATATCTGTAGTTTCATCGGTTAGAACTGTGAAACACTTCGGATCATTAACCGCATTGACAAGTTTCTTCAAAATGATAGTGTTGCAGCAATTTATGATTTCGTTTTGTATATCCCAGCTGATGTATGTTGCATTTTTGCTGCAGGTTTACAAATGATTCTTTAAAATTTCGTCTCCCGAATCCATCCGAAACCTTAAAAGCGAACGAAAGTTCCCCTCTTGTCTTTGAGGATCGTCATCAACTCTCAGTGGACCTGAGTCTCGATGACCCCTCAAAGGCAATCTATTTCTGCCACAAAACAATATTGTTTTTATAATGGGCGCAAGTTTAACGCGGTTTTCTTGTATCAATTCGTTGATCATCATCAATTTGTTGAGAAATACAGATTTTTTTACCGATCTTCAAGTTTTTCAAACGTTCAACAACGTTATTCGACGCAAGATGATACGCAGATTTTGCGTGGGATTGAAAGGATTCAACGGCCTTTTTCCAATTTAAAAAAGGAGTTTTCACTAGTTGTCTCGCTGATTGAGTTTTTGTGAATCCAACATCGTCTTTCAAAAAAAGCGCGCAATACTTACAGTAAGCTCCATCTTCGAGGGCGGAATATGCCAGCCAAGTGTAGTTACTCAACCACACAGACTGGAAACGCCGGTTTTGTTTTCCTATTTCCCTCATAGGAAATTTGGGACCAAAGCTCTGCTTTTTTTTTTTTTAAATTGAGATTTTAAATTGGTATGGTAGATAATAAAAAGATAATCTTAGTTATGTAATTATTTACTTTCATAGTAAATTAAACAATATAATCTGAAATTGGTAACGCATTTAAATTTAAATCTAAATAAAGGGAGTTTTGTACATCATTTTAATGTATATTAATAAAGAAAATAATTTTCTTTTTAACTTTTATTTAAAAAAATAGTAATTGCGGTAACATCATCAAATTTAAAATATGCGACCGAAATTCCTAAAATCGCTACCTCGTGCGCTACCGTCGCAATTCAAAGTTGTGCACCATCCCAATATCACGATTTTTTTGCAACAGTTAAACAAAGTTGACTTTGCCATATTTTTTCGACGCATTTTCCAGGCGCATTTTTTATAATTTTTTTAGTGTTCCTAAATCTTTGCGATATTCCTAGAAAGAAACTATTATTTATCAGACCAAATGAAGTACTTTAAAAATTACCATTTGTTCGCCTTCACCTTGTTCTTAAAACAATTTTAAATTTTCCAATAATATCCAAATTGATATTCCAATTACTAATTTAACTTTTAAATAAATATTTACATCGGAAATGCAACGATAATTGTAAGTATCGCTTGTCAATCTAATTGCTCGACGTGCACATAAATTTTACAGTGAAAATTATAGTTTTTACCGTGTCAAACCTTTTACAAGCTACGCCATTAGATCGCCGGAGATAAGGAAATATATGTTGTTTTTGATAGACAAAAATTTTGAAAGATTTTTAATCCTTTTTTATTTTAAATGTTTTGATTTTATTTAATTTCGTTGGATAAAAGGTAATTGTGATTACAATTGTGTGTAATCTCATTTTTCCAAATCCAATTCTAACCAATTTAATTATTTATTATTATTAGGTATTATATTATTATTAGGTAGAAAATGTGGATATAATCAAACTAATTTCAATGGTATTAAAAAATGGATAGATGAAATGAAAATGAATATATAACGATTTATTATCGTATTTATTTAAATAATACTATTTATAAGAGCATGCATGAATCAAGTTAAACACAGCATCATAATGGTTGAGATTTGACTTAAATATTATTTATTCTATTTTATAAAAATTTGATAAATCATTTTGAATGGAATTGAATGACGTAAATCAACGAATAGGAATTATTTTGATTAAGATTGTACAACATTATGAATTTGTAATCACTTTTTTTATTTAAAAAAAATTCAGTTTTTAAGTCATTTACGTTCGCCATAAATATTTTACAGAATATTGTAAAACGATTAACAGTTTAAATTAAATAACAACTTTTAATAATTTAAACATCATTTTTCACCTAAGTTCTAATTTTGAAAAACTATCATACCATTATTTGTAGGTTGATGGGGATTACCGAAAACTAAAGAACAAGAATTCAAAACCCTGAAATATTAAAACAGTATTACGTCAACAAACTATCAATTAATAAATTTTAATTATTTTGATAAACCAAACAAAATTGGCAAAAAATATCATCTAATATTTTTTAATTTTCAAGGCAAAAGTAGAAACCTTGAGGGTTCAAGGAAATATAAACTACTTAAAATTTAAGGACATTTTCTATAAATCACAAAAAGCTTTTGAGTCACAGAAAAATAAAAACAACAACAAAACCTTACCAATTATAAAAAAAATTGAGTGAAATTTACTTTTACTTCTAATAGGAAACTTTAAATTCTATTATAATAATTCCGGATATAATTTTTTGAAAAATAAAAGTTTTGAACCAAAAACTCCAAAATTAAACTTTGGCGAAAATATCATCCCGTTATGAGGACAGTTCCCTAGCATTTAAAAAAAATATTTAAAGGAAAATAAATTACAAAAGTATTAGTCAATATGTTTTCTGAATTTTCATTTTCCACTATTCTTAATATTATAAGGTGTGCGCCTTTCACAAAATTAAATTAAAACAATTGTAATGTTTACTAATTTTTGAATCACCAATCACTAATTTATAAAAAGAAGCCGCAGGCGATTAAAAAATTAAGGTTAAACGATAACTATTATACAGTTTATAATACAAGAACTTATGTGGGCTTCAAATTTTAAGTATACAAACAATAATAAGATATATAGGATGAGTCAATTAATGTAGACAAATATAAAAAATACAAAAAACAATTAATTTTAGATTAGGTGTTTGATGTTTCAAGAAACAATTTTTTAATTTCAAATATTTTTCTTGCAAATTCTGTTGGAAAGCCCGAAACGTAATTGCCCAGTTAGCACAAAATATTCTCGGAATATTCTCTGAATCACTAAAACGTATGTATATATTCCGATTATTTTTAGAATATTATTATAATATATATAAATTCAAAATATATTCATCGAATATTTCTGACAGAATATTCCTATAACATTATGTAAACATTATTCACAGAATATAAATAATTACAAAATATATTCATAAAATATTCCTTAAAGAATATTCATATAAGATAAGTAAAAATTGATTCAAAGAATATTTACTGCAGAATATTATTTTACTTCATTCTAAGAATATTCTAATAATATAGATTATGATTTTTATTTTGTAAATTCTAAAACCCCAATAGAACCATAAAAATCAGTATTTTTGGTATAATAAAAGTATGCTTTTATAGAAAGTTGTGGTTATTCATTTACTGTCTGTATTGACATATTTATAATTAATATTAATTTTTTTATTGTTGCAAATAATCCCCAAGCGTACCTATTTAATATGCAAATGATGCGACATTCAATGTACCTAGTATTAAAAAAATACTATTTTTTACAACAATTTCAACCTTATATTAAAGGATTAAATCGAATCGGGCAAGACAGGTATTTAAATAAACGAAACAAAAGTAGTTTAAAATCATAACGTTTCGTAAAATTATTCCAGTCGCTAGCTTCAACCAATGACACCCCTTATTCATTCTCGAGTTGGACTCGCCCAAAACGAATATCGAGTTCTGCACATGGCGGATGGCGCATTGTGCTTAACAAAATTAATATTGTGAAATTGTTTCCGTTCATATTTACTTATTGTTTAATCATTGATCAGGTATGTATTATATAATAATATCCATTATACTTTAATTATTACGATGTAATATTAATTTCTCTTTCGACTTTTTTCGTTGGACGTTTGAAACATAACCTAAATTTATTATTGCCGGCTAGATATAATATTTGATTTACTATTTATACCGTTAGTACATTGAAAGAGTCAAATAATATCAAATTTGTTATAATTATAATTAAAATGAAGCGTATACGTGTATCATCGAGGCACTTTAAACGAATTGTTAAGCAACAGACCAATGATATTTTAACATTAGTAAATACCGATGACACTGCTAATGATGATTCTTCAGATGATTCCCCAGTTGATTCGATCATAAATATTCCAGATAGTTCAAACAGCCAACTTGATATGATATATGAAAATATCGATAACAATTTTTCGACTAGTAATGTACTACCTATATTAAATAGTACCCTTCTAAATTCGGTTCCTTCAACTTCCACTGATAACACTGATGATTTATTTAACGCTACTACTGGTTTTGCATTAAATTATATAAATAAACCTGAACATAATATTGATATTCCTACTCGATTAAGGCAGTGGGCAATAGATTTTAATATTTCCCACTCAGCTATATGTCCGGGTTATTAAAAATATTGTGTGATATACCAACGCTAAATTCATTGCCAAAAGATGCACGGACGTTTTTGCATACTCCTCGCCAAACAATAACAAGAAGTGTAAGTCCCGGCTTATATTGTCATATTGGTATTAAGAATTGTTTGAACCAATTACTTACTGGTATTGTAATAACTGAGGATACCACTATAGATATTGGAATAAATATTGACGGTTTGCCGTTAAGCAAAAGTTCAGGAAGTCAATTATATCCAATATTGTGCATTTTACTAAGTACCGAATTAAGTGGTTGTATAGCTGTTGCTGGTATTTATCACGGCAATGAAAAACCAGCAAATTTTAATAATTTTTTAGAAGAATTTGTTGACGAAGCAATTCTTTTAACTAGTAACGGAATTAAAACTTTTTTGTAATTGCAGAGGCGGTACAGCATATAACCCAAACAGCTACTGATAAGCAAATAGAAATTCAAGCAGCAAAATGGCTAACTAAAGCTACTGAAAGGCTAAAGAAGAAAAATCAAGCACCAATAAATAAAGAAGCACAATAATTATTATAGAGTTTGTTTATTATTTATTTAAATTTATTATTTAATTTTTTGCTTTGTATTAATTTGTAATAAGAGTTCAATGTTTATTTATGTTTTTATTTTAAAGTTTATAAAAAATAATAAATTTATATTTTACAAATTGTTGAGTATAGAGATCTTTTAAATCAATTTAAATTGACCGACGTTTCGAGTCTTCTTATAATTGACCCATTTTCAAGGCTAAAAATTATACAATAAAAATAAAATTATTAAAAAATTTAAAAAAATATTTTTACATGAAATTGACGAATTTTTTGACAAAATAATGTCATAGTAATGATGTTATATTAATTATGTGAAAAATAAAAATAAAAACAAATGAATTATTTAGTTAGCATAAAAATACTTTTTAAAATTTTTTAAAAACTTTTACAATTAACAATATAAAAATTAAAAAGAATTTGACCAAGGATTATCATAAGGTTTTCATTATATCCAGGATGTATTTATATCCACCATGAAAAAATTGCACATCTCGTTTATCATTCATGGTATTAGAATTTATATGGATATTGATGGCCTCTTTTATTTTACGTTTCTTATCTATCTTTTCCCTAGCCAGTATTCTGATATTCTCACGTTTTATGGAATGAGAGTTTTCGGTCATATGTTTGCATAAAGCAGTAAAAGTATTGTCATCTTCCTCACGGAAGAAAACGCGGGCATTTTTGATATCTCTTAAGTGTTCTTTTATGCGAATACCTAATTTCCTAGAATTGTGATATTTTTTAAATATTCATCCAACAATTTAGTATATTTCTCCTAGGTCTTCATAATATTCTGAGAATAATTTACAAAATAATTAAAATGTTATTTGAATATTTCGAGAACAATTTCTGTATATTCACTCCAAGTTCTAACAATATTCGCAGAACATTCTTTAAAATATGCATAGAATATTTACAGAACATTGTTTAAGGGGACATGGGAATATTCTAAGCATATGCTGAGTACATCTAGGAAGATTTACAGATGATCCACAGAATATTTCAATATGCAAATGCTATATTCATAGAATATTATCAGAATATTTTTGTGCTTACTGGGTGCTTACAAAAAAACTAATGGCTCAGGTGGGGATAGAAAATTAAATAAATTACAACTTTAGGTAATTAATATCTCATAATAGAGACATTTTACCTCTCAGATCTCAGCTGAAAATTTCTTTTGAACCCAAGATAGCTCTTAAAACTTTATTTTAAAGGAAAATTCTCAAATTTTCATCTTTTTCTTCTTCTTGTTATGCCCATTACCTTATGTGAGCGTATGTGAGCACCGGCCTTATCACTATTTTGTAGATCTTGATTTTCGTCTTCTCTGCTAATTTTTATCTTTCAGAATAACTCTACTTGCAGGGTAGGCTGTACTTCCAGCTTGTATGTTTGCTTTAATTTCCGATCTTTTGTTATTTCTACTATCTATTCGCACACAGAAATAATTAAAGCTTCCAACTTTTTCAAACACTCGTTTGTCGATTCTTATTTTATTTCTATTATCACTTATTGATCACTCGCATTTCATATTGATTTTTTTATTTTACATACTTGACAGAGTTCATTACATCCAGTATATCGGCAATCAAAATCCCGATTTTTTTTGTGAAATTACCCTGGGGCAATAGAGGGGGCGTTTGACAACATGCCCTACAACTCAATAGAAAACCCACTTCAAAAACGTGGAGTAAACTCATCCATTCTTGGATGGATTGGCTCTACCCTAAGAAGTAAGAAAATCGGTGCCACTCTAGGTGCATCGACCGCGAAGGTTTCGGCTGCGCGAGGGTGCCCGCAGGGAGGGAATTCTCTCTTTCCTGTTGTAGTGCCTGGTCGTTGACAACTTAGCAATTTTTATTATTTATTATTATTTTTTTATTTATATATATTTATATATATATATATATTTATTTATATAATTAGCAAACCTTGCAATTTGCGAATGATATCACAATCCTCATCGGAGGGAAGTTTGGGGGAGTTGTATCTTGTATTGATGCAACAAGCTCTAAAAGAAAGATGATGCATAACAGAAAGATTGTCGGTAAACCTTTAAATATCTGGGTCTAACTTTAGACAGCAGGCTGACCTTCACACAACAAGCTAAAAACACAACGATCAAAGCGACTAGGTCAATGTGGGCCTGTAGGAGAATCATAGGGAAATCGTGGGGATTAAAACCAAAAATATTTTTGGAACATTGGTGTTCGGTTTCGTTTTGTTGTATTTTATTTTATTTATTTTTATTGTGACGATTGCGATTTTTTGCTTCTCTTTTATAACATCTGACAAATTTTGTGAAGCTTGCTTTTGCAACTGAAGATAGGGCTAAGTAAAGAGCCCCGAAACTAGTATTGCTAATAAATGCAGTTTTTTGAAGAAGAGACTATATTAATACCCCTAATTTAAAACCAAAAATGCTTTTTAGGCTATATACTAAAGTTGTGATACACATAGTAACATATTCATCTCTTATCTGGTGGCACAAAGCTAAAAAATATTACAGTGCTAAACAAAGTGCAAAGACTGTTATTCCTAGGGATAACGGGGATAATGATAACAATGCCTACCGCAGACACGGAGGCAATTTTGGAGGTTCCTTCACTACAGTTTGCGGTGGAAATAAAAGCTCCACTAGCGGTAAACAGGCTAACAGGGCGATGGTCAGCCGCTTAGTAGAATTGGGTACTAATCTCGTTGGTAAACTCAGCCTGGTAAAAAAATTTTGCCTTAATCTTCATAGGTAAACTCAGCCGGGCGACTTTAAGCTAAGCGCTAATAATTTGGTGAAAGCTAATCCTACTTAATGATGGTGGCACTTTAAAGTACGCCCTGTATGCAATATTGACAGGGCCGTCCTAAGATATTCCTAATAAAATTAGGGAATAACGAAACCTCCCCCATAGAGGGGGGGGGTTACATGGATGCGTGACGTATAATATTTGAAACTTTGTGGTCTCAGTTGATTACCAATTTTTTAAAGACTACAGTAAAAGGAGATATTCACGCGAAGACATGGATCGGTTATGTAGGTTAGTTTTAGTTTATGATTTTTCTTCAGCAAAATTTGCTAAAAACAAATTTAGCAAAAACAAAATTGAATGAACCAATAACATATGCGTTAGAAATTATATTCTTGGTTTAATTATAACTTCGTAACCAGGGACGGGTTCAACCAACTCCAATGTGTGATTGGATACTCATTTTATTTATTACCATTGTTACCAGAATAATCAAAATAATCAAGCTTTTTTTGGCTTTTTTTTTGAGTCTAACTTTTATGTATTTTTTTAATTTTTGTAACTATGCCTATATAGCTTAAGCCTAAGCTTAATCCGATTAAAATTATTTAGGTAATCTAAGGGGATTTAAACTACCAGGCTGAGTTTACCTATACGGCTTAAGGTTAAGCTTAATCTCCAAGGATTAAAACGGATTAAAATATCTAAAGCGGTTGAGTTTACCTCTGCCCGGCTAACAATAAGTGATCGTGAAGAAGTGATCCCCAGAAAGGGACATCCTACCATGATCTCCAACTCCATCAAGAGTAACAACACTCTGTGCATGAAATCTGACAGAACCAGCACTGTAAGGAACTTGTAAAAACCTTTGAATGCTTTTATGTCTGAGAGTATGTAACCATTCGATATCAGGCCCGTAGCCAGGATTTCATTTCGGAGGCGGGGGGCACTCGTAAAAAAAGTTTTTTTCAGGGGTTCTGACAGAACCAGCACTGCAAGGAACTTGTAAAAACCTTTGAGGGTTTTTATGTCTGAGAGTATGAAACCATTCGATATTAGGCCCGTAGCCAGGATTTTATTTCGGGGGAGGGGGGCACTGGTAAAACAAAATTTTTTTTCAGGGGTTTCCCTTCCGAGAATTTTTCCGGGAAAAATTTTTTTTTCCAACTTTTAAATATATCTATTTACCAATTTTTTTTTCGTTTGAACCTTTCGGAGGGGAGGAGGAGTACGTGCCCCAAGGTGCACCCCCTGGCTACGGGCCTGTTCGATATGATACCATTTCGTACACAAATAGATCCAAAACGGAAATCAGCACTGGAGTAGGGATCAGTGGACGTAGAACAGGTGAAGCGTTTAGCATGAACCTGGGCTATACTGTATTCCAGGCAGAATAATAGACTGTGCAGAGGAAATGACACGATAGGGTTTATGCAAATAAGCGAATCTGTATCATGACCGATAGACAAGGAACACTAAAGATTCTGGAAGAAGTGGAAACACAATCCAAGGTTGTAAGTCACTGCATCGACGCAACGTGCTAGTGGTACTGGCACAACAGAACAGCTCAACGCTGAGGTGTGTGCTAGGACACGCCGGAATAAAAAGCAACGAAAAAGTAAATTCCCTCGCCAAGGCTGCTGCAAAACGATATCTATTAGTAGGACCAGAACCAACTTGCAGAATAGCATATCATCTGACCGCAAAAAAGACTATAAAACTATAAAGTAAACAAGACTTGTAAGTAAACAACATCTTGCTTACTGGAAAGACTGTCTGGAACTAAGGCAATCGCGGATGTTATTGTTGTGATTGGTAGGCTGTTCAACAACAAAAGAAAACTCAAAATTCTCAAGCTGAGTATACCATAGCTGAGGAAAACAGTACGACTACTTACAGGACATCCCTGTCTGAATAGACACCTCAATATGATTAAGATAGAGATCCCATATGTAGGAAGTATAGGTGAGTAGGAAGAAACTAAACACCACATACTGCTGAGTGCTGATCATCATACCTGTTGAAGCTATCAGGATTCTGGAATGGATGTAGAAGGTAAACCGAAGTTCGCATGTAGTCAGGCCATAAAACGGGGGAAGCTACCAGGTTATACCGTCTGGTAAGGTTGTTGTTTGTCTTCGCACGAATTGTTGCACCATCATATAATGATTAGGGATCGTTTCATATCCCGTCCAATTAGAACATAAAATTTATTTATTTTATTATTTATTTCTCTCTTTGTTACTTCCACCTGTTCTATAATCTATAGTCCTGCTACTTCTAATTTTTTCATCTTCTATCTAATTTTGTAGTTCTCACATTTCATGTAGGGTAGACTGGGTACGGTTGTAACATGGACCGGTTGTAACAACTCGAATATTATCGTACCTATGCATGGTAGGTGCGAAATACAAAGAAGAGACACGCGGGCAACAAGTCCCGACATGACTCCAGCGTTACGTCGTCTTTCGCGCGGAAAGTGTGTTTACGAGGAGGCCTATTGTGTTTTGTCAACCAAAAGTAAGTATTTTTGGCGAATTTATTTATGATATATCTTAAGGTGGTAGATCAATAGGAATAGATCATAAAATCTAACAGATGTCACTAGTTGCTATATGATATATTATTTCATTCAAGATGCACACCTTTTAAACAGGTATAATATATATATTTGACATTTGAAATTTGAAAAATAATTTCAAATAAATTTACCTACAGTAATTTTATACCTGCTATGACCTAACTGGAAGGTTCAAGCTTACATAGCTAGAGAAGTACCTGCAATTACAATTTTTCATAAATCATGCATTCATCACGCTTTAACTAAATTTTTTGAAATTTACTAAGCAGGACTTTTAAAAGCTGCATTTTTTGGGTAATTTGCAGAGTAATTTTTAAGACTGTTGGCACACGATCATTATTTTCATCGAAATATTGACAGAAATGACGTTACTAAATACATTTTTACAGGACAAAAGGGACAAAAAAATATAATATTAATAAAAAAATAATTACCATAAATACATAACACCAATAAAGAGTCGAATTTTTAATTAATTAATTTTTTTGCTAAATAAAGATGAGGGGGAGCAGATACATTATATATATATCCCAATAAATTAAAAACCAAACTGTTGAAAGTCATTGAAGTATATACAATATAAATTAAATAAAAATACAATATAAATTAAAGCTTTATTTCTAAAATCTACTAAACTATATATTCCCAAATGTCGCGTAGCAAATTTATCCTGCTACCGTTTTTGTTTTTTTTTGTACTACTAGACTTGCTTTTTTTTCTAATTTTTCTGAGATAGCTAGCTGGATCCACGGGGGATCGTAACACTTCATATTTCTGAGATATCTTCCACTGGCGATTTCTTCCAATATACAATCGTGATAAAATGTTATCAATTTGGGAAGCAAGATGTCATTCCACAGCTTTCGATCGATCGAGATTTCTTTTACGAAAGTATTGTCGTCGGTTACATAGACCATGAAATAACATTTTTCTCTTCCAGTTATGCTCATCTGACCTTGGACCTGATAATAATAAGCATGATCCCGATTTAATTCCATGACACCATGTTAGTTTATTTTTAAACACGTAAGTTTTCTTTCTGTTCCTCGTCTTAGAGTAAGACGACAATCAGAGCCGTATTTAGAATCAATGACGAATGAAAGAATAGCAAGAAAAATAATTATTAAATCAAAAAAAAAACTTATCTTAATTTTACATGTTTTGATCTGCATATACATTTCGACAGATCAAAACATGTAAAAATTATTAAATTCATAAAATACGTTTGCGTACAGGGGGGGGGGGGGAGAATGTGACGAAGTGTAACAAGGGAAAGGGGGGGGTCTAAGAAAACGTGACGTACACAGTTCTTCAATTTTATTTTAATTTTTTTCATATTTCTGAGCACTTAAAAAAAATTTGGACATCAATAAATAAAAAGATTGTTGAATGATATTTTTATGAATTTTGTTATTTTGGATATAAATTTATATTATCACAGTAATAAATATTTTAAATTATAAATTTTCTATGCTAAAGTTAATCAGAACAAATTGTTTATAGGGGGATGACTAGCTTTTGTGACATTAATTTGTTGAGGGGTTCCAAAAGACTTTTTTTTAATATAATAATTTTTTTTCTTGCTATTTTTTTATACGTCATTGATTCTAAAGACTGCCCTGATTGCGGATGTCTTACTGTGATTTTCTTTATTTAGAAATTTATCTACTTTGTAGATTTTATATATCTCAACGATCTCAACTATTATTTTTTATTGATTCAAAAGACGGCCCTGATTGCCGATGTCATATTGCGATTTTGTTTATTTAGAAATTTATCTACTTCGTAGATTTTATTTTTCAAAATTCTTGGTAAATTAAATTTAAAAGTTTATACCTGATACAATTTACAGTATATAAATACAAAATTGGATAAAGGATCAGAACCAGGTAGAGGACAGCTTATAGTAAGTTACGGTACGGTACCTCTGGGCGGTAACCAATAAGTACAAAGTACAAAAGTAGGTTTGTGTCTTTGCTTTAAATTTAAGTGCCGACATCTTTTTGAAAATGCTTGAACTGCAACGTTTTCTCTGATTGGTTAACGTCATGGCACCAATTTGAAATTTCGCGTAAATTGCTCGAATTCTTGTGTCAAGTTTGCAAGTCAAACCAAGAAAGATAATTTTACTGTTTTTTTTTTGATTGATTAGTATGGTAGGTACTACTTTACATAATCTATTTTATATTTATAACTAATGAGTATTTTATTGAAAACTAAAAAAAAAAAAATTTTTTATTAATTTTTTAAAAATAAAAAATAGCTTATGTTAAGTGGTATTATGTTTTACGTATGTACTTAAAATTTCAACTTTCTACGATTATTCGTTTTTGAGTTGAACTTGACACCAGTTCAGAGCCTATTGATCTAGCACCTTAAGTATTAATATAATTATTGTATTTCAAAATGTGTTTACGTAATCGTCGTATTTTAGAGATTCTAATACGTTGATTCGTTCTTGTATAGGTTGGGTTACTTCGAATCTGTGACAGCCTTATTACCAAAAAGGAGGGTGGGGACGGTTGTAACGATTTTCATGGGGACGGTTGTAACAGTAATTTTATAATATTTTTTATTGCAGATGCTTAGGAAACGTATATAAAGAAGACTTCAAGAGGTATTGTTGGTGCTAGACACCAACGCAAAGAAAAAGAAGACTAATACGCCACCCGAATCGTCTAAAGAAGAAGAATATTATTGCCTTCTTTGCCTAGAGACGTATTCAGCGAGTCGATCTGGAGAAAGTTTAATTCAGTGTTAAGAGGGCTGCAAGCAATGGTTTCACGCAACTTGTACTGATGAGAATAAATATTATAAAATGTCATAACTGCAATGAGTCTGATTAAATATATTAAACGAAAAAAATATTTTATTTAAACTTAGATTTTGTTGATTTTTTTAAAAAATTATTATTCAGAGATTATTTTTGTTTAGCAAGTCTAATTATAAAGCTACTCGAGTGATATACTCCAAAGAAAAGAATATTATTTCTGTAAACTTGCTTTATATAGTTTAGTTCTAATAATTACCTAACAAAAACTACTTAAATATTTTTAATATATGCTTTAAGTACATTTAGTATTTTTAATCAATAAAATTGATTTTAAATGCTTGATTTATGTATTATTTTTGAGTGTTACAACTGTCCCCCATTGGTGTTACAACCGCCCCTGGTATGGGGTCGGTTGTAACAATCGCACGCACCCATTAAAATGACATATTCCTGCCAAACTGTTATACTTGAGCTACTGGTTTTCATATTATTTTAAAGACAAATAACTATGTTTTCATCGCAAAGGCATTAATCGCTGCTTATAGCTGGAATAGCTGTGCTGTGAGCATTTAAACGAAAATTGTTACAACCGTACCCAGTCTACCCTATTAATTCTTATATTTTTCCTTCTTCTGTTTTACCATTTGCCATTATTTGTTTTTTTATTATTGTTTCCTGATCTGGATCGTCTTTTTATTTTTCTAACAATTTTCCATCTTGTTAATCCCAGATTATAATCTTTTCTTTTATAATAAGTTTCATGTAACCCACTTTTACCTGGTTTCTCCTTTCTTTCTCAACTTTTACTCCGGTTCTTATTTTACTCATATTGCGTTACTTCATGGAAATAAGATCGCTATCTTGCTTCCCACAAGTTAAAATTTGCCTTTCGATATTTTCAGCTTATCTTCCAATTCATTCAATTCAATAGCGCATCAAATTTTTCCTGTTTTGTATACTTTCTTGATGTTTTTTTTAGTGACAAGATTCTTTACAGCTGTTTCCAGGTTTTTGGGATCTTTTGTGTTGATTAGAATATCACTCATTATGACGTCAGATCTTACCTTCTCTTTTTCGATTCTTACAAGTTTGTATTCCAGCTCTGCACTTCTCATTTTCAGTTTCTTACTTTCCCCATACGTATACGTATGTATAAGGGAAAGTATTGTAATCCACTCAAAAATCAAAAATCGAAATTTTTGCATTAAAATGTTCCTTATCATGTCCTGATAAGTTTTTGATGAATTTTAGTTGGATGTTCGTCTGTATGTCTGTCTGTATGGCTGTCTGTATGTCTGTATGTCTGTATGTCTGTCTGGCTGTCTGTCTGGCTGTATGTCTGTGTGTATGTCTGTCTGTATGTCTGTCTGTATGTCTGTCTGTATGTCTGTCTGTATGTCTGTCTGTATGTCTGTCTGTATGTCTGTCTGTATGTCTGTCTGTATGTCTGTCTGTATGTCTGTCTGTATGTCTGTCTGTATGTCTGTCTGTATGTCTGTCTGTATGTCTGTCTGTATGTCTGTCTGTATGTCTGTCTGTATGTCTGTCTGTATGTCTGTCTGTATGTCTGTATGTCTGTCTGTATGTTTGTCTGTCTGTATGTTTGTCTGTCTGTATGTCTGTCTGTATGTCTGTCTGTCTGTCTGTCTGTCTGTATGTCTGCCTGTCTGTCTGTCTGTCTGTCTGTCTGTATGTCTGTCTGTATGTCTGTCTGTATGTGGTTACGAGATCATGAAATGAAATGGTATCAATTGCACAGGTTAAACCACGCAACCAAATGTCAAAAAATTTGGCATAAATGTACATCATAGTTAAACTTAGAGGCCAGTTGAAAATGGTGAAAATTTGTTGAAAATTGCGGAAATGATAAAGAAAATAAAAAACGTTCAAGTGTCAATTACTTTTGGACCACCATTTGTTATATCCGAATTATTTAATAGTGCCGTGTCGCATCTCTTTCTAAAGCACGTATATCGAGTTAGACGAAATACGAGTCGCGTCGCAACTCGATTCCAAAAATTTTCGGAAATTAATTCAAGTTTGACGTTTATGAAATTTTGATGTTTTCGGATTTTACACCCCGTGTCCCGCGTAGCGTGATTTTTGAGCTCCGCAGATGCGACCTGTCGTTTCCTTGAGGTCTTGCACATCGAAAGGTACATTTCAAGAAGGTGGCGAACGAAAATTTACTTTCTAATTATGTGTGCAAAGAAGTAAATCTGCACTTTTAATTAAACTGGTTTTCAAATTTTTCAACTTTTTGACTTTTTGATTCGAACTGTAGCTTTCTCGAGGTGTTTCTTCTCGAATGGTACCCAGAAAAAGGAGGTTGAACGATAATTTTTATACCCAAATTTAATGGGGAAAGTTATGCAATGTTTACATAGCCAATTTTTTACTTTTTCCTTTAGTTTTTTTCAGGTTTGTTTACATTGTCGATATGTTCTGATCTAATTTGACCTCTCCTATTTGCTTTTTGAAGTCCCCAATACATCTTTAATATCTTAGATGGTTGATCTAATTTTAGCCATAAAATTGGTAATTATTTTCGTGGATTTCCTTTCTGGACGTATTTATTGTTTTTTTTTCTATTATTCTATTTAGTATATTTGAGATGGTTTTGTGTTTGTATTTTTCTAGTTGGGAATCTGAAATCATTTTTGTTTCTTCTGAAAATTCTTCAATGTTCTGTAACTGCTTTCTAATTTCTATAACGCATTTTTAATTCCTTTGATCTATTTCCATGGAAATAGATGTTTTGATGTATCCACTTATATATTTTTTGCCAGAACAGTATGGTATATGTCAAATCAATGTTGTAAATGGTCTATCGCCAATGTAATTCAATTATTTAAATGGTTTCTCACAAGTAAAATATCCCATTATTATAACTTCAATTTTTATTTGTACGTATACTGTCGTATTACAAAATTCTTTTTTTTTATTTAAAATTGTAAAAACTTGAATTTTAATTTTTGTAATTTTGAATTTTGATTTTTGTAATTTTGAATATTGTAATTTGAATTTGTTTAGTATGTAAATGGTCTTCGTGTAAATGATTATTGGAAAATTTTAAACTTTTAAGTTGCAGGAAATGTCAGGAGAATTGTGACTTTTGCCGTTGAGGCCGCACGAAGCGGACGTACCGGAGTTGGTCTCCGGTAAAGTTGATTTAATTGCATTTGTAATTAGTGATTTGATTTGAGAGATTAATAGTTTTGAATGGAGAAATAAAGTTTTCAGTTCACGTAAGTGATATTTTATTGATTGGAAGTTGGACGAAATTTGAAGAGTTTTATTTGAATTTATCTTGATGTTTCGTTGTCTTCGTATCACGAGGAACCTGCTTCCCTGATGATTTCATGCTTTTTTTTAAATTTTTTTGAGCTGGCTGAAGCCTTTTTGGGTTTACGTCGAAATTAGATTAAAAATAAAAAAAATTTCACTATAATACTTTACACATTATCTGTTCTTTTCCGATATAATTGCACGTCGGGTCAACCTATCAAAGCTCACAACCTCTTAACAGACAACTAATTTGAACTGTTATTTTATTTATTTAATGTTCCCTTTTGTAGTACTTTTACTTTTCTTCAGTTAGTATTTTCTAGCTTGATTTCCAATTCGACAGAGCTATCAAATAATTTAAAATACCGTCGAATAAATGTACTATATCGCATAAAATTGAATTTCGAATAATTGAGTCGAACAAATGTGTGTCGAATAAAATTCCAAATCAAGCAAAAGCTTATTTGAATAAATGTTAAGTCGAACAAATGTTTCAAACAAAATTTCGAATACGGTTTGTTGCAAGCCACTTGATGATCATAAATCCGTAACTAATAAATTGACAAAGTTAAATTTATGATTATCGTTTGTAAAACCATCATGCCGTGCTCAAATGTATTGAGCCACTCCAAGATTTTACCAAAAGTATTAGGCCAGTCCGAATCTTTATGTATGAATGTAGTATATGTATGAATCTAAAATAGATAGTAAATTTTACCTAGGTTATGTAGTAGGTACCAATCAATACAAACAAAAAAGTGTTATACCATTATAGTGAAAACTTCAAACTTTAAACTTATAATTTGCTAAGTCAGCATATTTTTTTAACAAACTGAAAAATTTTGATTTCATTATTACTCAAAAACGATGCACTTCTGAAAAATTTTGTTCGACACTTTTTTGTTTGTATTGATTAGTACTATATAACCTAGGTAAAATTTACTATCTATTTCAGCTCGATAAAGGTTTCCGAAAATATTAAGAATCTAATCAAGGCTATAGCATTTATATTCTTGTTTTTGATTTACTAAAGCATTTAAAAAGTTAGCTTTTTACTAGGAAGGCAGTGGGGCAACTTTCCTTTAGAAATTTGGACTAGCCTTATACTTTTGGTAAAATCTTGCGGTGGCTTAATGGTGACCGGACACTTCGCTCCGGGACATTTCGCACCCGGACATTTCGCTACCACTTTTAGCATATTATTCATTATTTGAATTATTTTTATTATTTATAATTATTTCATTTTTTCAATTGAACCACTCCTTAGTAGTAGCTATTCGAGTTCTTGATTAACATTCATTAAAAAATAATGAATAATAATATGCAAAAATGGGTATCAAAAACAACAGGGGTCAGGTCCGTATTCAGTACCATTTGGTTTAGCAAAATAACAAATTTTATTTCAATAGTATAATTAAATGAAACACAATTTAACGAGTAAAAAATTAATTACAATTAAAATAATTTAAAAATTGTTTATTTTTCAGGAGATGCTGTAATTGATGCAAATGGCGGCAAATGTCAATTCTGCTTTTACATTTCTTTTTTTCCTAAAAAAAATTACAGCCAAAGAAGCTGTTGGTTCTCTGGCCTCAACCTGACCCCTGTTGTTGATACCCCTTTTTGCATATTATTATTCATTATTTTTTAATGAATGTTAACCAAGAACTCGAATAGGTGCTACTAGCAAGGGGTGGCTAAATTGAAAAATTGAAATTTTTTTAAATAATAACAATAATTCAAATTATTTGCGAAATGTCCGGGTGCGAAATGTCTCCGGTAGCGAAATATCCGGCTGAGAAATTTCCTAGAACCGGCTTAATACATTTGAGCACGGCATAAAGCGACCCATAGAGAAGATAACTACGTTTTTCTAAAATTGCATTGTATTCTATAGTAATGTATATCATTTGTTTAGTAATGTATAGGTATCATTTTACAATGCATTTATTTAAATTTTATATTTAAAATTGTAATTAATAGAATACAAAATTTTATTCAATAACACAAAATTTGATCTTCATTATTATTTTTGAAAAAGTGTCTCATGCTAATTATTCGAATGGCATGTTCCAATAATGATGTTTGCTATGAAATTTGTCTCTTCAGATTCTCACTTATATACTATATACTGTATAGTATAACAAGAAAGAAAAGCCACTGAAATTGTAATAATAATCTGAAAATAAATTTGATCTATCATTTTGTACTTGTTGTTCCTTCCTGATTACTAATTGCAATAATTAAACTGGATGTTGGAAATAGTGGGTTTTTTGGGTCCTACTCAAATAAAACTACTCTATCGATATATTTACTGACCGGTTTCAACCCTTATATTGGTCCTCATCAGAGTCTAAAAAAGAGAAAAAAAGAGAAAAATTACAGACAATTAAGACTACAGGGTCGAGAAAAGTTCTTTAATTGCAATAATGGCAAAATAATATATTAATAATTAATTTAAAAAAATAGAATTTTATAAGATTTAAGTATCTATGATAATAACCATAATTTACTACAGACTACAGTAAAACCTCTTGCAACAAAAAAATTTTAACTAAAAAGCTAAAAACTTCAAATGCTTAAAAAAGTGAGTGTGGCTAGTGGCGTAGCTATTATAGGGCAAAGCGGGGCAGGGCCCCGGAGCCCCAGAGCTGATGTTATAAGTTACCCAACCAAAAATTGTACTTTGGTGCAGCCATAGATGTTAATATAGAAGGCTAGATACGTAACTCCCAATACATGCAATGTAATAGAAGTGAAGCCTGGCGGCCATTTGTAGGAAAAGAAAATCAGTAATACATTTCACTAATATGACAGATGTATGACAGGTTTCACATTTACACACAGGTTAGTTATCTAAAGGCTAGATAATTATCACATACGTAACTCCTAATACATGCAATATAACAGAAGTAAAGCCCCAATGTCAACTGGCGGCCATTTGTAGATAAGGCAAATTGGCATACATTTACAATAGATGACAGGCTTCACTTCTGCGCTCGAGTTAGTTATCTAGCCTTCTATTAACATCTATGGGTGCAGCTGAATATAAAAATGGAAATGGCGGATGTCACAAATTGTGAAAATGAATTTTCTGATGGTGCAACATCTCAGGTGATTCTTAACTATACTAAATACAAGTTTACAAAACTTGATTTATTCTTATACCATGAGATATATATATGACTTTTCTTGTATATCACTATATATCCAATGTATATCACCAATCTATATTGCGACTTAATATTAATTTTGCTGAAATCAGCACAATCTTTTACCTGAAACCAACCTTAACTCAAAATTGACAAAATTGGACTTCCGTCCTTTTCATTCCAAGGTATAGATATAATTATTTTTGTATGATGTACTGCTATGTCGGTACTTTAAAATAAGAATAAATGGGGCATCGCACTTTTTTTTATCGCAATAAAGGAAAACTGTCAATGTATAATATTTCATTGTTTATTATATTTTTAATGCTAAATATTTTTAAAAAGATTGGAGAAAATCACAGCAGAACCGGGTGACCGTGTGCGTCACACTCGCAGCACTCCGGTGGTGTTGCCCCTGATTTTTACGCATTAGTGCCAAAACAAATCAGGAGCGTTAAAGTTGAAAAATGATTTTACGAAGTATTAATAATTTTGCAATAGGTAAACTAAAAAATTGCAATAGAAATTAAAAATATAAGTAAATAAATTACAATAAATTGTTTTTAATTATTTATATTTTTTTATTTTTTTAACATAATTTATTATTTTATTTATTTTTTAATGTTTGTCATTTCGAAATTATAACAAAATAAAATTTACTAATTTTTACAAGTACTAACAAAATAATAACAAATACTGTTTAATAACCTATTGGCGAAAAATAAAAAAATATTTAAAATGGACCATCAATAATGGTGATGGGGACAGTCGTCTGAACACTAGAGGTTGAAAAAAATTTCTAGTCTGTCCCTGTAATATTCATAATATTATGACCAATTCAGGATTGTAAAAGGTTTTAATGTCTAGAAAACAGTAATTGTAATTACAACTCTTCGGACAAAGAGAACGATTGCAGGGATATAGAACACTGACTAAACTAGAACTGCTAATATCATAAATATTTTTATGGCAGTCATTTAGATAATCTAAAAAAAAATCAATAACAATAACAATTATTATTGCTGTAATGTTTCAACTATGAAAACTTCAGGTTACTTTTATCAAATATTGTTTAATTCAAAATATTACAAATATATTTTTCTAAAAACATTGTTTAAGGTCAGAGATTAAAATTCCAAAAATAAAATATATTATAACTTTAATAGTGAAGCGAAATTAAAAATACAAATATAAATTTAAATTAAGTAGATGTAGGGTTCCTGCATTGGGTTATTTTGCATCATGACCACAAAGGCGTAATGCAATCTCTAGTTGAGTTGTAGAGTGAAAATTTTGAGTTCGACTCCAGGCCATGGAATGGAAACGCTACTGTGAATTTAAGAATTTGCTCTGTATTTGCAGAAGTCCTACTGATTGATGAAAGATCGAAGTTTACCATGCTATAGTTAAGTTTCAAATAAAGTGATTGATTGCGACTTTTTCAAAATCACGTTGAGTGAAGTTTTTAATGCTATATTCAAAAATTTGAATTACCTGATAGTTTTAATTCTGGTCCCGATGATTTGGTGACAGCTGGCCTTGAACCACTTGCCCGTGCGAGAACTCGTCTTGGACAACTGGCCCCGGCGACAACTGGCCGTAGTGACAATTAAAGTAGTTACTGTATAACAACAACAATAAAAATAATATATAAAATCATTTATTAAGAATGGACAAATTAGAAACAGCTCACAAGTACGTCAATACTTCAACTCGACCGTAGCTATCGGTACACGCTCTTGCGTATGGTCTTCTCACTATGAAGAAAACATTTTAAGTTTGACAAGGTGGAACGGAAGTTCTGAAATACCATTACTTCAAGTGTGGTGTAGTACTAGAATTCCCAAAAGGATATTCTAATCCGTTGTAGGGCCAAATCCTTGAAATATAGAAGAACTACTGCTTTGCCCACCGGTTGATAAATAGAAGGGTTAATTGCCAAGTTAGTGATAGTATGAAGTTCCATGTTCCACGTACAATACAACGCTTGCAGACTTATTTTTGATCAACCACCATGGAAATAATTAATAAGAATGTGTCGTTCTGCCAATAAATTAAGTAATTCCAAAGTTTTAACTTATTGGGCAATTTGTATCAACAATTTATTCAAAGGGATTATTATGTGAAATTTGGATTCCTTTGATTGTTTGAAATAAGGAAATGTCTTTATTTATGCTTCTATATTATTTCTCAATTTTTTTAATATGTAAATTGATTTACCCGTAAATAAATAAATAACAAATAAATTAAAAATAAAATTAAAATGATGTTTTGCTAGCAAAATATGAAATTTTTTAATTTTGTCACGTAGGTGTCAGGTGTATTAGAAGTAAACTTGTATTGCTAATATATTAAGGTGTGCGTTAACCGTTATAATAAAGTTATGACTAAAAATTCTTCAGTTAGTACTGAATCAATATTGTTAAATGAATCTTAAGCTAGTCGTACAGTTACAGATCAACAAGACTTCCTCCCTCTGCTGTTGATTACCTTCGAAAAAATCTTATTAGGTAGTTTGTATATATTATGAACGCTCGGAAACTCCTTATCTCAAAAACTCACTTGATGGTAGGTAAATGGTAAGATGCAGTTGGTTGGTGTTGTTCAAAGGCACTTGAAAATGAAAGTCATTGCAATCATGGATGGCGATGGGTTTTTTTGTATTTTTATATGAAGTATGAATGAGAAAAGAACTAACAGCGTGAAGAACATTCCTTATGGGTTATTTATCTGATATATACTGGTAATAAATTAATGTGCAATTTGTAATGCAATGTTTAGTGAACAAATGAGTAAAAAGTTTAAAGAGTTAGCACTGGAAAATATTTTTAACAAATATGAATTTATATTTATTTTCTCCGTAGAAGGTTAAATTATATTACTTATTTAATTCGTGTAGATTTTTTTCTATTAATGTTTTATTACATTACAGTCATTGTGAAAACACTTATTTGTTTATGAATGGCATTTATTTAAAACTGAACTGACCTTCTCAACATAATAATTTTGTAATTTAAGAGAAGTTCAATGGTACCTACCTCATTTAGTATTCTGAGAGAGTTTTTAAATTTTTTATTTTTATTGTTATGAAATTATTATACTATCTTTTACTGTAATTTTGAATATTTAAAAATAGAAAAATAAAATTTCTCTAAGTATGTTGAACTCTCTATGTATTGATATACTTCTATAGATCTTGCAACATTTCACAATATTTATGGATTTATGTCTTCATTCTCTTTAAAATGTTTAAATAGTTTTCAGCAAATCCAAGACAATTACTTTTAACTTTCATTGTGTGACCTAAGTCAAGTATATAACTTTATACAGGGTGTTTATTACAGTGTCTTCTAGTTCTATATTGAGTTTTTTTACGTTGTTTTATTTATTTTATTAAGTAAACTAATAAAAAATTAAGTATACTAATAATTATAAAATCTATTTATTTATTTTATGGTTGTATAATATGAAGTTAAAATAAAAAATAAAATATAGAATTTTTTTTCTTTTTTGGATTTATTTATTTTTAAAATTTGATCAAATTAGAGTATTCTCGTGCGTTATTAAGTATACTGCTTTATTTTTATTTTAGAGAAATTTATAATCAACATTGTTGGATCTCAATAAGCTTTGGAGCTAAATCGAAAATGGTTATCCAAAATAAACAAAAGATTTAAAAAATAATATGCTCATTTTCCGCTGTTTTTGCTTTATTAAATTGATGTACGAGTATTACCAAACAAAGTTGACAAAGCATAAAATAATAAGATACGATTCAATGTGTTGGTTTTGCAGATTTACATACCTCGGTCTACATTTGATATGAAAATGTTATTGTAATCGAAACTATGTCTTTAATATTTTAGTAAAACACAAAACGATTTTTTAACATTCAAACTGGAAATTCTAGTATAGTGTCTATGTCTAAGCATTCTGATCAAAAAAGGTCTAAAAGTGTAATTTTAGAATTTTTTCGCGAATAAAAATTAAAATAGTAAATTTCGTAAATTTTTACCTAAGTGAACACACTGGAACTCGATTGATGTGCAACTCGATTGATTGGGAACTTGATTGATATGAAACTCGATTGATGTGCAGCAACTAGTTACAGGAGATAGAGAGACCGATTTTTTACCGGTAATTACATATAGTTTTTTCTTATAGATAAACCTTTTTCTATCAAGTTATAATTTAAAAAGTAAAGTTTATTCGAATAATCTTCAAACGTTAATTAACATAAAAACTAATATACGAAACAAAATATCAAAAACATAAAAGCCATAGTTTATAAAAGAGTAATAAAAAATTATATCTATCTACAAATTGACAATTGTAAACACAGTCACGGTTATTATTTAAATGATATTATTTTTTACGTTTAATTGTAATCGATTGCACTATGAAAAAAATCTTCTTCTTCTTCTTATTCTCCTTCTTCTTTATTTTAAGACAAGGTCCGTTTTTTTTCCATGCTGCTCTGTGCACTCGTATTTCCTTAGGGGCTGTTTTCCCTTGACGATTCCTATTATTGATACCTAATAATTTCCGATTTAATTAAACCTAATTTAATTTAACCGACATTAACTTGAAAGCTTTTCACCAAGTGTTTTGTAGTTATGATTAGTTAATTGTTTCGATTTAGTGCATACTCTGATTTTGATTGCAAATGCTATTCTGATTGGTTGATAGATAGCCACGTAAAGACGTAAATAAACAGAAAATATAACCTCAAATTTCATAAACTAAAACTTGGAAATTATTATTCAAAATTATTCAAAAAATAAATTCAAATTTTTATTCAAAAAAATATAATATAATATTTATATTCAAAATTCAATCGTTGTTTATTTTATGATAATCAGGTCTTAGATTTAATACTTTTGGTCTACTATTATAAGTTATATCCATATTTTCATCTTTTGCTGCAGATAAAATATTGTAACACATGATTATTATTAATTTCAAATAATAACAAATAATCGCTTTTACAAACACTTTTTCGAACATACTGTCGTGTTCTAAAATTCTTTTTTAAATTTTGACTTTTTAAATTTGAATTTTATTATTTACTGTTTTGATTTGGAATTTTATTGTGTGACTATTTTGAAAGTTTGATTTACTTCATATTTGAATTTGTTCTTGAAAATTAATTTTGTAAATAATTTAGTGTACATATTGTAAAAATTTGAATTTGTGCGTCTTTTCGTGCCGACAATTTTTAGTTGGCACGAAAAGGAACAATAATTTTTGCTTATTGTCGTAAACCTTCAAAGTAGATGAACGTGTAAAGTAGAGTTGCCAACCATACTTTATAAGAAAGCATATACTTTAGTTTTTGCGACAATACTTTCGATGTGATGTCATAAAGTCATTAACTTAAAACTTAAAATTTAAAAAATACCATTTTTCTTACAAATAGTCTTTATTTCTCTTTCAAAAGTTTCCATACTTTATTTTTTGTCAAAAAAAGTTGGCAACCCTAGTGTAAAGCCAAATGTTCGATAAAATATTATAATTGTATTGAAAGTTTTTGTAAATAAAAAATTGATAATTGGATCAATTAATAATTTTCAATTTATTGTTATTTTATTATTAATCAACGGATCCAAATTTCCACATCGACTCAAATCCCTCAAATCTCCTCTTTCATCCAAACTTCGAACAACTTCTAAATATTACTAAACGTTAACAAAATTACTCACGCAAACTTAAAAACTTTGTTTCACAAATTTAAACTATTGTTCTCACGATTGAGACGAAAAATTAATACTTTTCACGGCACCTCCAGCAAAAGCGTCCGTGTACTTCAGCCATCAACAATTGCTGTTTTTATTCGTGCCAACTTAAAAATTCTTGGTGCGAAAAGACGCACATATTCAAATCTTTACAACTTTACACAAAAATTATTCACAAAACCAAGTTCAAATACGCAAATAAATTAAAACTCAGATTTACAATTCAAATTCAAAATTAGAAAATAATATTTAATCTAAAAAAAAAATAACAAATCAAACTATTAAATGGTTCGCATAACAAACCAAATCTTTAAAATTTCAAAATTTAGAAAATAACACTACAGTGTTATCTACTAACAGAAATAATTTGTTTTTTTAATTTCAGATGAATCTATCATGAGTTATTCTGATAACGCCCAAGAGAACTTTATTTTGGAGGAGTCACAGGAAATGAGGAAATTTTCAAAATTTTTAAATAAAAGTTTTACAAAATATTTGTCTAATGTTTATCTTGATATGTTGAAGAGTTTGATTAAAATATTTCATTTCTTATATTAGAAAAAAATTGGAGAAAATATGTTTTTTTAGCCTTCGAAACCCATGTAATCCCTTAAGAGAAGCATTAAGGCGCGACATTTGAATCACCTTTTACTAAGCGATTTTGGTAAAAGTTATTTGTATGAAATTTATCAAAAAAAATTAAGTTATTGCTTTGCGTGTTAATTTTTAATTTGTAGAACTAATAATTTCTATATTTTCGTTTAAAGTTTGACACTTAATTTAGTAGTTTTGTTTACACAATGAATTATTTTTAATTTCGTCATGGGGAATTTCTTTAAATCATTTAATTTCGCAGTTAAATAGCAGAGTAAATTTATTACATGAACGAAAAAATATTTCGATAAGAACGTGTTTGTTTCGATTGCGAGAAGGTGTTGCATTCATTTATAACATTAAAAAATCATAGCAATATATAATAATAGGAGCATGAGTGTTGTTATTTTTTTCCAATTTTTAAATACATACTGTATGTCAAAATCATAAGTTAATTATTTTTTATACATTTATAAGATATTTTTAAACAGATAAACTATAGGTACTCTATTCTAATTATAAAAGGCAGATATAGTGTTTGTTTGTGTAAAATAAAAAGCTATATTGGATAATGGATAAAATGATAATTATTATTCAATCAAATTGGTGAACGTTTTTGGTAAATAACCTTATAAAAAAGACATAAATAAAGAGGTCTACTCATTTTAGTTGTGCACTTTTACATTAAATAAAATACCTAAATTCCTTTTGATCATAGAAGCGATTGGATGTGATTGCTAGTGATATACAGAGCGTAAAGTCTGTAAATCAGAATGTTTATTTAGATAATATGGTTTTTTTTTTATAAAAATGCTAATTTATTAAAAAAGCATTGTTGATTATTTTAGTGTATAAACTTTTAGTTATAATGTTTGATATAAATTATTGCGATTACACTTTTTTCAAATTTTTAGATAATACTACGCGAAAAAAACCTCTCGATAACTTATCTATAAATACTTAATATCGTTTAATACTTAACATCCTGTCTTTTTTTGTGAAGTAATCAATTTAGTTTTATCGTATTCTATTGTTCTCATTATCAATATAATCCAATCCTTGTCCCCCCTATTTATTTCAAAAATTACTATTTATTTACAAACTGCAAGTGCAGTTTAAAATAATATCAAAAATATTATCGCTAACTAAATCGATATAACGATTTACTTTTGTTTTACAAAATCATACCGCAAGCTCGTCAAAAATGGAACAACTAGTATAAGATTTTTTAGAGAACTATTCTCGGAAAATCTTTGGACACTTCAACCTTATGTTTAATGTCACTTTTTTCTGCCATCGAAAGAATTTTTTATCGTGTTTTGTTTTTGAATTATGACGTCATTGTACATTTTTTTAAATGGCAACCCATTTATACAATTTTAAATATTTTCTAATTACATCTTTTAAGAAAATGTCGATTGTGATAAGTAGAGTACGGATTTCTAGCAAATTTGCTATACATAAATATTGATAGCAGAAGTGTAATTGTCATAAATGTCCATGAATTTGATAAAAATAAGGCATTTGGCGCAAATTTTTTTATGCTTATATGCTTATTTTAATACTTTTATGCTTAGATTTATTTTTAAGCATTTTTAGTGCTTATTTTAGCACATTTTCAATAAATTTAAAAAAAATTGCAATAGATACATAAATACCTACATTTATTTTAGACTGAGAGCTAATGACGATTTGACCTAACCCATTTTATAGGTCACAAAATTTTGTAAGGTAAATATAGGATGCTTCTTGACTTGTTTACAGGTTTACCCCTAAGGATAAGAGCAATAAATAGGTTTGAAATTTAAATCACAGTAGGCATTCGTCGAATAAACTAAATTATTAAATAAAAGGAGGTTTAACTAAAACTCACTTTTATAAAAGCACATTATAGCTAAATTAGCTCATCTATTAGGTAACTGGACACAAAAGATCTTCCTTTAACAGAAGCTATAGATGTGGTAAAGATCTTTCAAAATACAACTTCAAAAGTTCCAATTTTTTGGAAAAAAAAGTTAAGTATTGGCATAAAATATTGGTTTTAATTATGCATTAAAGTAGAGCAAATAGCTAGCGTCTTAGTGAACTTTAATAACGCCTCAATTAACAATTAATTTTTAATGAAAAATTAGAACAAAATTTAATAATTTAATTTTTTAGAAAAAAAATGTTGAAAAGAAATTATTTTACTTTATTACTATTTTTTTTACTTTATTACTTTTTTCTTGTGTTACTTTTCAAATAAATTTTATTAAAAAAAAATATTTTTAATGCTTATATTTAAAATAAAATCATATTTTTATGCATATAATGGCAATTTTTTGTGCTATTTTAAGCGCAATTTTTAACGAATTTTTATGCTTAAAAGTCCGTACTCTAGTGATAAGTCACTCGTATATAATATAGATAATGGAGATGGTTATTACTTATTAGCTTAGTAAGTTAGCCGAACAACTGCTGATTCTAAGGTTTTCGGTTCAAATCCGAAGAGAGTTTAAAAACTTTCAAATGACAGTCTCCGTGCTTCGGAGGGCACATAAAGCCGGCGGTCTCCCTGTCGTCATCAACTATTATAAACAGGATTATAGGTATTCCCTAATCAGAATTAGCAACAGTGGGGTCTAAATCCTAAAACCTCTCTCCAAAAAGGGGAAGGCCTACATCCAGCAGTAGATTGACATAGGTAAAACTGGAAAAGTAGCTGTATAGACAACTTACAACTACGGACATCCGATTATATATCGAACACAATACTTGTCAGTGAATACAGTGGAACTCGATTTATGCACATCTCGATCGATATTTCGGTAGAAGTTGGTAGCTGGATCACACTTTTTTTTTGGTTTGTACCTCCGGTCACATTTAAAAAAAACAAACAGATTTTATAAATATTTATTATAGATATTGAAGAAATCCTTTTTTGTCTTCGATAAAATTTCAGTTGTACTGAAATTCTTAAGTTGGTATTAAACTGTAAGCAACAGACAAATTTAATTTAAGAAGGGTATTCCGAAAATATTGGAAAGCACATGGTGTGTCTTTAGTGCCGATTTTTCATATCAATTTTTGGTGTTGTTTTTTGGTGGCGTTTTTTTTGTGTCGATTTTTGTAAAGTAGCGATTAAATGAAAGAAACAAAACAAAAATGGTGGAATGACCTCATGAGTGACAGAGGATGACTGTTAGAAAAACAACAAGAAAATGTGTTATAAAACCATTGAAAATTATGAAAAAGCTATGTAAAGGTAAAGAAGAATAAAGAAGAAATAAAAAAAGTATGAAGAAATTACTTTGAATGACAAAAATAAAGTCAACCAAAAGAAAATAGAAACAAGAGAATAACAGACAACGATACCGGAACTAACTCATGAAAAAAAGTAGCATTGAAGAACAGCATAAGGAATGGGATGGAACCTGGTAATAATAAAATGTATGGTAAGTTGATAGAGTATGTAAGAACAAAAGTACATCAAAGAATACAAGAGCTCATATGCGAGATGTGAAAGAAAGAGATGATGCCAAAAGTTTGGGGAATTAGTAAAATAATAAATAATAGGGATGGTCATTAGCCTAGTATGTTAACTGATTAACTGCTGACACTAAGGTACCCGGTTCGAATCCGGAAACAGTCTAAAATTTCTTATTCTTATGGCTACGGGCACATCTGAGATAAGCCCAGCAAGCTGCCTTAGATGTAAAGCAATTAATATGCTCACAGACTTGTAACTTCGGCTCTGTCTTTGATAGAAGAGAAGAGAAGAAAGATCAACCGTCGATGCGCTACACATAATAAAACAGATAACTGAAAAAAAGTAGGGGAAAGGCTTGCAGGTTGCCACCCCATAGCTTTTTTGGTCAGAACTCGTCATACAAGCAACATATTGTTGATATAATAACATATACAGGAATGGGGAAGTCTAAAGCCATGATCCTGCGCAAAAAATCATTTTAATTCTCAAAAACTAAAAATTTACAGCAAATTTTCAAAAGTATCTAAAATCGACACTTTGAAATTTCGGCTTGCAGGTTGCCACCCCTTGAAAAATTGTTGAAAATGTAGAAAAACTCAAGTAAAAACATATGATTTATATTAATTACACTTAGTGGCTGTGAACAAAAAAAAAAAAGATTAAATTGACAAGAAAAAAAAAAGTTAAAAACTAAAAATCTACAGCAAATTTTCAAAAGTATCTAAAATCGACACCTTGAAATTTCGGCTTGCAGGTTGCCACCCCTTGAAAAATTGTCTCAAGTAAAGTAAAAACATATGATTTATATTAATTACACTTAGTAGCTGTGAACAAAAAAAAATGAGAGTAAATTGACAAGAAAAAAAAAAGTTAAAATTGAAAAAAAAGATTTTTTTTTCATTTAAATCTAAAAATAATTAAAAAATGCATCAATTATTAGTAAATAATTATTTATATTAATTTTTGAAATATTTAAGAAGCGTTAACGTCGATAGGTATATAAAATATGCAATGGGGGGGTTAAACCTTCCCCCTTTTGCACGGGAACCTGTCCTGTGCCGATTTAGGGGCTTATGTTGCCACTGTCCCTAAACAGTCACTGTAGTATACGTCACAATGTAAAATAAGAGGGGTGGCAACCTGCAAGCCAAAAAAGGTGGCAACCTGCATTTTTACACCACTTTAGAATATACAGGAAAAAAAACTTCCAACTCATGATATGTTTAGAATTATTTAAGAATAATAAAAATTGAATGAAAAAGCAACACAGCAAAAATATTTCCCTTAAATTTTCGTTGAAAATGTTCAATTTATGGGCACAGAAGAAAACCACAATTTTAATTTTTCAAGACAAACAAGATTTATCCTATCCTAAAAGTGGAAGAAAGAGAAGAAGAAGAAGAAGAAGTTAAAATAATACCAATACATAATAAAGAAAATCTTGAAAAACGTAAAAATTACTGAAGGGTAATGCTGTTCCAGGTGATCGAAGATCTATAAAGCATTTTTGTCACTCATCTACAACAAATTAAAAACATGAACTAGAAGTTTAAGATGTTAGAAAGAATTTTAGAAAAAGAGTTTGAGAAGAAAGATCAATCGTCGATGCTCTACACATAATACAACAGATAACTGAAAAAGAGTACAAACACAAGATACAGCTACAGCCGCTCTTTGTTGAGTTCCAACAGGCATTTAACATGGTGAACCGTCAGAAATTGTACAAACTGTACAAACTGAGTATTTCAGAAATGTTAAAAATATTGATAAAAATTATAATGTACAAAACATGTGCCACGATTAAAATCGAAGTGGATGAGATAGAAGCGCTACGAGAAAGACAGATTGTGGAGGTACAATTACACAAGTAACAAAAGAAGAATAAGTGCTGGCATATGCTGAAAATCTGCTGATTGTCAAGGAAGTTACTTGAGATTGGATGGATATACATTCGACGAACTTAGAAAATTCAAATATCTGAGGGTATAATTGGATAATACCAATATCAGAGCCGATGATTTAAAAGAAAGATACGGATAAGATGGAAATCTTTTAAATTTCCTTTCTTAAAAGAAAGATACGAATATGATGGAAATCTTTTAAATCTTCTCAATCGTAAAGAATAGCGAACTTCTGGAAATGATGGGAAACGAGAATATTGTAAAATGTATCAAGTTGCAAAAGATGATATTTTGACAGTAATATCGGAATGGAAACCAAATGAGGTAAGAAGTAGAGAAAAAGTGAGAGCAAGATCGCATGATTACTTACTAGAAGTTCTTAGAAAAGTTAAAGTGGTAAACTGGACAAGTAAATGCTTCTTCTTCTTCTTCTTCTTCCACTTTTAGGCTAGGATAAATCCTGTTTGCCTAAATGCAAAAATAGAAAGTAAAGGAAAAAATAGTGACAAAAGCGAAAACAAAATAGAATTATCGAGTGAATCAGATAAAGTGAAATAAGAGAAATGATCCACATTACGAAGAGGATCGTAAAGACTTAGAAAGAAGTATATATGTTACGGTCAATGACGTAAATTGGGCATTGACGTCAATGGCCGGACAATGACGTCATAGCCCATTTACGCTGGCCATTAACGTCATTGACCGGCCATTGACGTCAACGCCCGTTAACAGCGGACAATGATGTAAATATTTTCATATGATTGTAATATTTACGTCTTTGGCCAATGACGTTAATGGCCAAAATGGATTGGACAATGATGACATGGACAATTATTTGCCGTGCACGCATTTTTCCGTATAAATGACAGCAACTCAACCCTTTTCACGTCTTCATAAGTGCACAAGGATTTTTATTTAATTTAGACAAACGCAAACTCATTTTAGGGTGGATCTGTGATTCGTCGTGGTTACATCAGTCAAAACGTCCCAGAGCGCCCAGAGCTTTCTAAAAAGCTCTCTTAAAAAAAGCTTTTTTACTCGCTAAAACATTCCCGAAATCAATTCACCTCGACTGGGAGGCCCGACCTCGGCGAAAAACGAAATGTGTGTGACGGCTATCACTAAGAGGATTAAAAGTGATAGAATATGGAATCTATAGAATAGTAGTTTCATCATTGCCCACCCTGTAGTGGGCATTAAGGTCATTGCCCGGACAACGATGTACAAACGACATATAAAATTTTAAATGTCAACATTGCCCAAAATGCATGGTCATTGAGGTCAATGACCGGTCAATGACGTTAACGCCCAACTAAGCTGGGCATTGACGTTATTGTCCGGCCATTGACCTTAATGGCCGAATTGTCATCATAGACCGTAACATATATATAGTATTCCGAAGGAATGAAAACCGTTGCTAATAGAAGGATAAAAGAGATTCAAGTAAATTTAGACTGAATACCTATGATGGTCCTATCGGCAAATGAGTTTAAATTTTTATGTTCATTATTGTCGTGCTGACTAAATGCAGTAGTCACCGTTTAATAAACTGATAAGGGAATGGTGAATAAACAATGTAATGGAGTGGATATGTATGAAGTGTTATTTTGTGTTAAGAGTCAGTTGAGACCTGTGACAGAAATTTTGATTGATACCGGTAAGATATATAATAAGTTTGTGTTTACGAGCACTAAATATACAATATTTGCAATATTTGGTGCTTTTTTAATTTGTGTTTAATAATAATGATGATAAATAAGAAAAATATTATTGCATTATTAGACCTGTTGGGGAGTTAAAAATATGCAAATTATAATCTGGAGATGATCTTAAAATGAAATATTTAAAATATTAATTCTTATAGTAACAGAATTGTATATAATATATAATAATTGAAAAATCAACAATGGTTAAAAAATATTTAAAAAACCGCTCCCTATTCAAAAAGTATTTTTTTCTTACTTATCGTTACATTTGTTAAAATATTTTAAATTTTAAGAAACTCCCTTGAATATTAAAACTCATAACTCTTCAGTGAGAAAAATAAATTGATGAAAAATTCTTCATTTTTGCTCCGATCAATAAAATTCATTATATTGACGAAAAATTTAGTATTCACGAAAAAAATCATCAAATTTATGAACTTGTTTATCAATAGGATGAAGTTTGTTCATCGGCACAAAAATGATGAATTCTTCATCAATGTAATGAACCATTTTTTTCAGTGTTGAGTCAGTTTCACAACGGTTTTTCACATACAGGGTGACTCAACCAAAAGGGTCCATCTTAATAACTTGGAAACGAATTACGATATGCATATCCAGTTTTTACTATATGTCTTAACATCATGCAGGTGTTCAGGTTTTTCCAGATTAAAAAAAAATTAATTTAAGGTGGTGTCTCACATCATTATGTTTTGCCCTTGTAGTAAAAGAGTATCGTTATACCAAAAACCGTGAAAGCCAAAAATTCTACTTGTTTTGGTATACACCAACTTATACAATATGGAAGGTTTTTTTGTTACGTATTTGTGCAAAAAAATTTATCTGCGACTTTTCTCTAAAATTAATCTGATTATAGATGGTTATCATAATCTAAGTGTGTAGGTATTGCACTGGTTTTCCTGCAAAGGTGATATCAAATTATCCTCGTTTATTTATTACACAAGAAAGTGAAGTGATACTTTACTTGAGAATTTGCAAAACAACTTTAAAAGCGAATTGGCTTATGCCCGATTTCTTCACTTGGAGATAATAATCGATTAAGTGTAACTATAAGAATACCACCGTAAAAATTTGAATTACGATTGTTTGATTGGTTATACTTATACTAGATATCTCAAGGTGAAAAAATCGGGCATTAGAGAATAGTATATTCTGTAACGAGTTAGGAATTGGCATATTCTGCACGAGGGGAAAGTTTGTCACCATTCCATTCCATTCCAAACGAGTTCCAGACTATACTTTCTATACGACAGACGCACAGTGCTAGTCTATTTCTTGTAATACGCGAACACCAATTTGACAGTTTATTGAATATCTAAGTAAGTTTAAGAAGAAAAAATCCCATATATAATCTAACTATAAAAATCTGATTTTGCCATCGCATAACTTTCCGAATTATAAAAATTAACACCCAATTTAACTCGCGTAGAAAAAACTAAAAATACTAAATCTCATCAGGGAAGATCAACAATGCAAATAAAAAAAATTACAAATAACTAAAATTTTATATGCTAAAAAATTTGAATTTTTTTGAAAAAAAAAATTTATTTATTTTTTATTTTGTAGAACGAAAGTTGTAGGTAATTTGATAGTAATAATTTTTTGTTATAATAAATTTTTACCAATTTCATTGCATTTCGAAGTTATGATAGATTAGGTTTTAACGCTTCTAGTAAACCCTCCATTCCCCCTATACGATTTCATTCTGCTTCAATAGGATTCGTGCCACAACAAATCAAAACTTAAATTTAAAATTTGGAGCGATTTCATTACTTCGTTTGGATGCTATGCGCACTCATACAGAAATTTTTTTTAAATAATAGAAATGGATTAAGGGAACCTCGAAACATAAAAATTTGTTAAAAATATAGCGGGCCAATTATTTTTTTCAATTTCAGATAACAATACTTTCCTTACTAAAGAGTTCGGAAACTAAAAAGACGAGAAAAACCACGCAAAAGCTATATGCAGCGAACAAGAAAAAAGTAATAAAGTAAAAAAAATAGTAATAAAAAGTAAAATAATAAAATTATTTCTCTACATAATTTTTTTCTAAAAAATGAAATTATTAAATTTTTTCTAAATTTTTCATTAAAAAAAATTAATTATTAATTAAGGCGTTCTTTAATTTCACTAAGACGCTCTAATGTATAATTGAATCCAATATTTTATGTCAATACTTAACCTTTTTTTTCCAAGAAACTAGAACTTTTGAAATGGTATTTTGAAAGATATTTACCACATCTATACCTTCTGTTAGAGGAAAATCTATTGTTTCCAGCTACCTAATAGATAAGCTAATTGACCTATATTGTTCCTTTATAAAGGTGAGTTTTAGTTAAAGCTCCTTTTATTTAATAATTTAGTTTAGTCGACAAATGTATTCTGTGATTTAAATTTCTAACCTATGTATTGCTCTATTGTCAATTTCAATTCTCTAGTCAAGAAGCACCCTACCTCACAAAATTTTGTGACTTTTAAAATGAGTTAGGTCAAATCGTCATTAGCTCCCGGTCTAAAATAAATGTAGGTATTAAGTATCGACTGCAATTTATTTTTAATTTATCGAAAATGTGCTAAAATAAGCACTAAAAATGCTTAAAAGTAAATCTAAGCATAAAAGAATCAAAATAAGCATATAAGCTTAAAAAAAATTAGCGCCAAATGCCTTATCATTATTAAACTCATGGACATTTATAACAATTACACTTCTGCTATCAATATTTATGTATAGCAAAATTTGCTAGAAATCCGTACTCCACTAATAATTTATATGAAATTGATTATATTCAACATGGCAAAACATGAGTTTTGCTTTGTGCCAAAATTGAGAGAGTACATTTTTCGGTTTATGTTTCCTCATTACTTACTTCATATACTTGAAATAAAATGCGACGACTATAAAATCTGAGATTTGCATATTTCAAAAAGCACTGTTTTATTCATAAGTCTGTACCTAATATAATATTATATAAATAAAAAGAAATGAAAATCAATACTAGTATTATCCTAGAGCAGGCAAGAATTTATAGATCGTGAATTCTTAATATTTATTGCTATTGTTATGCTTATAGATATTTCAGTTATCACTTGAACAACGGGTTGGCAAATTTTTTTTTAATTTAACAAAGTATAAAGTACATTAAAATTTAATTAGACAAGTTTAGAAAATATTACATCATACAAGGTAATAAAAAATATTTAATGTTCTATAGTCTGTTCTTATGCGTAATTTAATAATATTAGCTTTTACATATTATTTTATCGAGGCACTTCTTAGAATAAATTGAACGACTTGAAACCTGCCGATATATTGGGAGGGGGCACCATTTCGATGCGGCTATATTGATTATTTCCTGAAACACATAATTTAAAAAAATTAAAATGCCAACTTATATGTTTTGCAAAAGAAATACCATACCTAATGCATTAAAGTTGCTTAGTTCTAGGACGCCTGCATAACCTCCATATTCTCTCTACATCATGGCGCCACCCCAAATTATGAACATTGCTAATTGAAAGCTGGTGTCTTGACAAGACTTGGTATCGTTGTTAGCAGTGTTCAACTGAGGAGACAAATTCTTAATAGCGTTAAGTAGTAACTTAGTTAACACCATCCTTGTTTTTGTCAAACTACCTGCACTTGCATCTCATACAAGGTGGCTATCACTACTGTTTGATGTCAAAAGCTGTGATTGGGTTTACGAAGGGAAGTTTTCAATAGAGCAATAAAGTTTCAAATCCGGACTAAGGACCGGTTTTTCAATTGTGGTTTAAACTCAGTACATAGTACATATTGATATCTGACCAATCAGGTAGTCATAAATCAATAAACGTAATTCCTTGAACTTGGTTTAACTCACAATTGAAAATTTAGACCTAAGATTTTTGTATCGTTTTGAAAACGTTATTTGATATTGTAGATGCTATAGGGAATGGTATTGTATACAAAAATAAATGATCATGAGTTTGAGTTAGCTACTTTTGTATTGTTGCGGCGTGGTTTAAATTTCACGTTGAACAGTCATAGAAGTTTTCACTTAGATTTATATATGTTTATAGCAATTAATTTATTTTTAATTTTGATGTTCAAACTCTCCAAATATATGGAGCCAACTACCCGTATGAATTAGCCAAAAATGTATTTAACCTTTTAAGAATAACTCGATCACTTGACAATTTTATTGGTATCACTAATTTGAGCACAAAATAAATTAGTAGCTATCTATAACTTATCTGGCAAGGTTATCTCACGTCTAGTTGTCACCTTGGGATATTTTTATTCTTTTTTGGTAAGTGGTGTTTCTTGAGTAACAGGAAACTTGCGTTATGCGTTAACCCTTAACCCTAAACAAAAACACTGACAAACGGTGTTCTAGAACATCTAACATAGGAGGATGTCATTTCGTTTGAAGCCATAATATTTTTTAGATTTATTTTTTCATAATTTTTAACTTCGTTCCACGTTCCACGTTCAGATTCGGAAATTGGTTAGATGCTTAGGCTTTTGACACGGTAACTTTTAATGCTTCCAAGCGTCCTTCCAGGAGGACAGATTTACATTATAAAACCCACGCTTGGACGTTCTATTATTAAAGTACAGAAAATTACCTACTGCAAAGAGGAGCTATTTGGACATCTTAAGACTATTTGGACATGTTATGATGTCCATAGGGATGCTAAAAAATTTAAAGTACCTTAGACAAGGCTTATACGAAAAATATCTGGACAAAATTTTTGACCTCTTGGGCATTCGACTGTTTTAAGTATAAGGATAAAAAGCTCGTCCTTGTTGAAATCCTTGATGTAGTAGCGAATTGGGAATTTTCTCAGATTCGCGCATATATTTAGGAAACTATAAAAAAATATTTTAATAAACTAGAAAAACAAGTACTAGGTATTTTTAAAGAAAATATTCCAGGTCCTGACTTTGTTCAAATCATTTATAACTCGCATCAATATCTATATTATTAGAACCGTTTCCCTAATAAATAGATCCAATATTCTAAGTATTTTTGCTAAAATTACGTATATTATTAATCCACATTACGGGGTAACATACGTTAAGGATACTGCATTCTAATATTAAATAAATGTTACTATAATAACTCCGGAATTAGGACTAATTGTTCACTCAAAATTTTGCATTTTGGCTGAATTTCTTTAAGTCAACTCTGCAAAACGTAAAGTAGCCCCACTTTGCGTTAATGAATTTCTTCGAAAAATCGCTCAAGTCCGGTTTTGTTTTTCTCAATTTTTTTTTTCATTAATATGTGCTACAATTATTAAATTGTCAATTAAATTTTGATACAATCAATTTGCATATATGCAAAAATGGGTTATACATATAGATACACATACATACATGACTTATGCTATTATTTATTATTAATTAATGTTTAATTTTCATTTTGCTAAGACACAAATTGCTATCTATACCAAACAACAACATTGTGTTATCAATAAGCTCCTATTTCGAATACATTTTTTTATTTACACAAAGTTTCTTGACGTACATACATTGAGATATTTTAATTCATAATGGTTAGGTGCTTTTAAAATATGTAAATTATTTAAAATTGAAAGAGTAAGCTTGATCACTTATTTTTCCCAAGAGGAAAACTTTTCAAATAGGAACCATCCTCTTTTTCCCAAGAAGTCACAGAAGCAAATATTTACGAAAGTCTTCATAATCTATTTTGTTGACTTTCTACAATTAGATAAAGCTATGTAAGCAATACATTTGGATTGCAATCTTTAATTTTCAAAAAAGTTTGAACTATTTATAATTCTCGGCAGAATCCGGAAAACGCACGCAAAGTCCAGACTTGCCCGATGTTTGGTAATCCTACACTGGATCCAGTAGGTCAAGAACGCGTTTTCTTAAAACTTATGAAATCATTTTAATGATAAATATATATTGATTCGTTTATCTTACTTACTCTTTTTTCACAATAATCGCGGATCTTAATATCATCGGAATTTAAACTTCATTATTGGTAATCATGTGTTTGTATTGTTTTTGAGGAAATCATGTAAATCTCTCACTTTGGACGCACACCCAGTTTCTTTTTTGGATAAATATCTCCTCGGGGGTGCATTCTCTAGCTTTAGAGAAGAAACTTGAGATTATCTTTGGGCAACTTAGACCGAATCTAACGTTTGAGACAGTCTTGAATATCTTAATTAATTTTCTCGTAAGGTTTTGAAATTATTAAATGGAAGGGGGGAGATTTATTGCTATTCTTCTGTTTTTGAGTTTTGAGATGAATTAGAAGATATCTAATAGTCTACCCGAGTAGGTTAGTTTGTGATACCAATCCATTATTGAAGAGGCCCGGGCGGAAGTAATCCGAAAGGCCGCCTAAAAAGATACAATTTTTTTATTAATTTAATTTAAATTCTAAAGTTTGCATTTTATTTTAATTATTAAATAATTATATTTGATAATTTTTGTACAATTGGAAAAAATTTTTGTTGGTTTCAGCTTTAGCTGTTTTTCTTCCTTTTCTGCAATCAGAAAAGCTTACTACAAGTGATTAAAGCAATGCAATTTATCGAAAAATAATTGAACAAAACAATTTATCGAATCGGAAATTTCGAAATCTAAATATATGTAAATAGAAAGCAAACCAACGACATTCCATGAATTTTACGTATTATAAAACAATAATAATATAAGTCCTTTGTGATTTTCTCTATACAAATACATTGTATTCTTCGTCATATATAGAGAGTATTAAATCTCGAAATTTCAGCACCACAACCCACACACACAATTGTTTGTGCTTTATACCATGTTGAGCTTACAAAATATTGATTGAACTTGTTTAAACTAAAAATTAGGGAATATTAAAGTTCTTCACACTTTTTTTAAATATGTACATAAATGACAACAATATTTCGTAAGCAAATCTTGGCAAAAATCATTAACTGCGTTGGTTTTCGAAATATGTACCTACTAGTAATAAATTATTAGCTAGCTGTATATAATTTTTATTTACTAATTTGTATTGTTTATGTTGTTTACATTGTTTTACTACATTAAAACAAATGACAGGGTATCTATATACTTTGATATTTGATCATAGGTAGGTATGTATTATTTTAAAACAAGGCCATAGACACGAAAAAATGATAAAAAAGATTGCGATTCAATGAATTGTCTGATTGATTAATTAATTTTGCTAGTTAATTGTTTTTTTGGTAAATTTGGCATCACGATCGGTATACCTCTGAAAATGTCGATGTTCTCACTGACTCATCAACGCGCGGCCCGAACTCCTAGACCTAAAAACATGAAATTTGGGTAGTGTATTCTTTCCATGACGTAAGCACCAAATAAGTAGGATTTTTTGAAATGTGTAAAATGTATTTACATAAATTTTTCAATGTCAATAATTTTTATCTAGATTTGGGATAAATTATGGAACCCTTCGTATTTCCTTTCTTGAATATAAACATTATTTTTTGGCATACAGGTGTTTTTTATTTTTAGAAAGTGTTTCGATGACTTTTATAAGATCTATAGATTTTATATTACTTTGTATTGTAGATATATTTATAGAATTTATAGATTGCAACGATAAAATGACGCTAAAATTATATCGACAATTTATAATATTTTGGCACTTCCACACAAGAAAAATGGGTAATTTTTGAGTAAAACATTAAAAATTTCCAATTAAAAATTTCGTTTTTTAAGCACTATCTCTGTAAAGAAATAATTATTAAGGTTAAGGTATAAGGAGATGCAAATTAATACTTTTACGGGACCCTCCCGCAAAAGCGTCCGTTCACTTTGACGTACGAACATGGAAGTCTAAATTCTTAAATTATTCAATTAATAAATCTTTATAAATTTTTTATACTTGGTCGAAGAACAAATCTTGCATTCTGTTCATCGCTCTATTTCGCATTTTCGTATCAACTTAAAATTGTTAGCGCGAAAAGATGCACAAAATTCAAAATTTCATAATATTTACAAGAAATTATTTATAATGCATATCCGAATATAAAATAATCAAAACCTATATCCACAGAACAAATTCAAAATCATTAAAATAAAGTTCAAATCTCAAAAATTATTTTACATAACAACTCAAATTTTTAAATTTTCAAAATGTATAAAAATGGAAGATTTTGTAAAATTATATTTTATTTATTTGTTGAAGCTATAAACATTTTTTAATTTAACCGCTTTATTTTTGGAGAGGAGGCCCTCTTCCACACTTGCTACGCTACTGCTATAAGGTCAGACGGTTCAAGGCCTCCTGAACTTTTAGTAATCATATAATAGTAAGAATGTCTGCAATTTTGCAGGACAATTACATTTTCGGTGTGTAGAGTATAGCTTCAGCAGACGAGGAACCCGGGGTCGAATGTACACAAATACTTTCAACGAGAAAACGTTAAATCAGCCCCGAAGGGGTAGCCTCTGAAGTTGTTTTTTTCTTGTTTTTTTTTTTAATATAGATCCGAGTATAGTTCTTATATAAGAATCAAAAATTTTGATATTAAAATCCGAATATTCAAATTTTAATATATCAAATGCAATCGTAATTTTGATAAACCAAAAGTGAAAAAATTGGCTTCAATTGCGTGATCCATCTGCTTAAGATGGATACTTTGATAGACAAAGAGAATTTTCTAAAAAAACAATTTTTTTTAATATTATGAATTTTCGAATTTTCATTTATTTTAAAATTTGTGATTTTTGTGTGCTCCCGATGTATATAAAATTTTAAGGAAATATTCGGAAAATAAAAAAAGTAGGTTAAAAATGTTGAATATGCAAAGAAATATTTAAATAGTATTTTCAATAAATTTGCATTGAATTTATACCACATATGGGGTTACGTGACAATCAAGTTGTACTGTAAATAAAAGGATGTTTGCAAAACAATTTTTGGATTTATAAAATTTGAAAATGTATGTATAGAACTAGGATGTATAATTAAAATGTTTACAAAATTAAAATAAATTGTTACGTAACATAAATATTTTGCATTAAATAATTATTTTGAAAGATAGCAGAACAATTAATAATTGTTATTACTTTTATTTTTATTTTCAACAGTTGAGTGCCTTTAATGGAGGTGTGTCTTGACGTCACGCTGATTAAAACGAAATGACGAGAGTGCAATGAGTTTGCTAAAATTTAAGTTGCCGCGATTTTATATTATTAATTTATCCTTTAAAATGATTAATTTGGTTTTTCATAATAAGCGATTATCGGAAATTAGAGACTTTGGACCTTTAGATTTAGATATCCACGATTATGGTACAAATTTCGGCAGTTTTCTATATTAAAAAATAATTATTAACCTATACGTGACTATTGAACGGACAGCAATGTTTAAGAGGTGTGTGACGTCAGTACATTCAACTAATTTATCTATCTATATTTAACAAATTGATATATTCGTAGCCAATCTTTGAATAAATTGCAAGTGCCAAGGTCTTGTGACGTAAGAGACGGGCCCCTTTTTTCTGGCTTGCGATTGGTCGGTAGACCACACGCCTGTCGTTACCCCCAATTATTTACCTTACGTTGCCTAATTCTATATTGCATCATTAATAATAAAAGTTTATAAACATCAAAAAAATAGCAAGTTTTCTTACGATGGTTAACTTTTTAATCGAATTACCATAATCAATGCTAATTAAATGGTAACACAAAGTAATTCCAAATATACTAAAATTAATACAAACATGGCTTATTTCCAAGGTCATCTCCTTTTTAGATATTACTCCCGTAATATGAACGAAACTTGTGGCGACATATCATTAATTCATTATAATTGCAATTTATTGCAAAATTTTTCCAGACTATAAATAAGGAAGTGTTTTTTTTTCGGTTACTTTTTATGCTTTAACATGTTTTAAAATTAATGGCGCCCAGTAGTGGTATTTGGGGTTAATTTTAGTTCTTGGTGTATTTCACGTTTAAAACTGCTTTTTTTCGAAATTAACTGATAATGACATTCTTGGTTTAATTTTAGCAAATTTTAATTTTTGCATACCATAGATCTGCAATCGTCGATACCCGCTTATCCGTGCTATGGAAATTTCCGTGCAATTTGTTTGTATTGCAAGCAAATTCTACTAGTCACGTTAGATTTTGCAATTAGAAGAAAGAAGCAAATTAATAAATATAACACCTTAATATTATTTAACTGTGTAAAAGATGGTTATTTCAACAACAACTTCTTAGGTGTTTGCGTACCGCGTAGCACGTGACTAAAGCCACATAAAAAATCTTCAATTAACTTGCATGAAGATCTCCACTGTAAGAAATAATAATAGTAATAATAGTTTTTGAATAATTTTTAGAGTTCGTTTTCGCATTTTTTTTTGTTTAATCTGTGCTTTATTATTGTTGAAAAGGTGGAAGTCCATATTTCGTACACAATTATCGATTATTTTAATCAATCAAAATAATTTTTGCACTTTCCTTGAAATTTATAAAATATATTTTATAACGTTTGCCCCCCTACTCAGAATAAAACTGCCAGGTATATATGTACATACTTGTATTGTAAACGTCGTATATGTTTTTACTTTGTTGAATGAGTAGCTTAACCGGTGTGTACGGTTTTTATAAACGATAGATACCAATTAAAATGACTAATTACGAAAGTGGTTTTGTTTATGCCGGAATGGCTTTAATACACGATCAACGTAAAAATAGTTGGAAAACACCGTTATGGGACCAAGTTGCCAATATGAAGAATTGGGTAAGTTTGAACTTGCTAATTTTGAAAAGTATTCATATTTTTTTTTCAAAAATCCTTGACGAACCGATTCGTTTTGGGCATTTTTCAACTGTTATCTTAAACATAAACAATTAAAACACCCACCTTAATTCATAAAATTATACTTATTTAAAAAATACTAGACAAGTTATACTGCTACAGCATTGCAATAGCTATAAGCTGTTCTGGAATTTTCTCTCTTCGCTATACATACTTGCGTCTGTTAGCATAAAACTTATATCACAATTTTTCAAAATTTATTTACCTATCCTCTTCGATAATAAAATTTCACGATTTATTCATAAATTTTCACAAAATTAAATAAAAACTTTCTTTTTTTTTAAACGACATTGTTTGTGTTAATTCAATTTTGTTATTATTTTATATTAATAATGCTGTATTTCTTCATAATCAATTTACAGTTTGTTTAATATTTCATAAAAGATTTTAGTGTTAATTAAATTTTTATAATATTTAAAACTAACAATAATATAATTTTGCTCCGCTGCGCTGCTAGCAATTTAATAGAATGGAATGCAAAAAGACAAGCTTTTTTAATTTTATTAATTTCGATGTTAAAGTAAATTGAATTTGAAAGCAACTTTTTAACGTTTGTATTTTACGGTGAACTAGCCTCTCGCAGTCTTAAGTTTTTATCTAAAACTGTCTGGTTTAATCGTCGACTTATCCCACAAATATTTTAATATACATAATATATGTTTTTTATATTTCCTACATATACATACTATTCAGATCGAACATATACTCTGAATATGTAATAGTATGTTTTAGTCTACGTTTTAACCTCAAATGCCTGAATATAGTTCAGGCGAAAATATCTGAACTATATAGTAAAAATAGCTGATGAGAGTAAATCTCAAACATAGATCTCTTAAAATTTAGACCACACTAAGGATGCTTCGTGACGTTAGTAAACATTTGAAACCAATGAGAAGAAGCAATTGCTGATAAAAAAAGATTCCCAATCTTCTTATTATCTGAAATCTACTGTATCATCCTAAAGATATTGCACAAAATCAAAGAAACACAACTTCCTGGAGTTTTCATTTCGATGGGATTCAAAATTTCATACCTCAAGATATTTTGGCAAACGAATTTCAAACACCAAAGCCCAATCAATCTGAGAGAAATCCAACATAAAAGGCCAAAACACCTCACTGTAGATAATAATAATAATAATATATTTATTTTTTTAATTTATGTATTCGCAAACTAAATTAATTTAAAACATTTCTAAAAAAATATGACTAACCTGTTAAAATAATAAAACACACTAAAAACTCTTATAGTATATTTGCTATTTAATATTGTTTGCTTAGTTATATTCTAATATCGTCATAATCTCGCACGACTATCCGCTTCTTGAGTCTACGCTCGACTAACTTGGCTTCTTCGGTCATGCGCAGTAATAAAACGCCCTATTCAAAGTAATGAAATTATAACACTCGGCCATCCTGCTATTTACATCGGCCCGATGTAATTTACATCCACAGAATATACTTAATTGCTAAATTGACTTGTAACATAACAGTTTTAACTTAGATTATATACACGTAATTACAATTCATAATCAACGAACTTTACCGGTCTTTTCCGTTCTCTAACTCGCGAGTTAACTTGGTTCGATGTACTTGGTTCCATTTCCACACGAAGCTCCATTGCTGCTGCTTTCGCCTCCTCGCCCTCCGTTTCGCTTTCCGCACTCGATTCCGTATCCTCTGCATTTGTCCGGAAAACCTTCAGCTGACTTACGTTCGCGGTAGTCATAAACCTTCTACCTTGACTGCCCTTCAGTGAAGCCACTCGATAGGTATCACTTGGCAGTACTTCTATGATCTCTAACGGACCGCGATATTTCGGTTGCATTTTTGTACTGTCCCCCGTTTGTATTTTAACCCGTCGCATAAACACTATGTCTCCTACATTAAAGATCACTCCCTTGAAGCGCTTGCCGTCATGGCGCCTTTTTTGTTTCACTTGTTCAGTTCTAATTGTATTCCGCACTTTCTCTTGAATTTCCGCACTAGGAGTCCAAGTCGCATCAATTTCCGCAATTGCCGACAATGGTCCGTCATGGAATTTAGGCAAATAACCATGTAGAATCTCGAAAGGAGATCTGCTTGTCGTTTGATTTGGTGCTATGTTTAAATTTCGTTCCACTACCTGAATTACATCGTCCCACGCGTCTTCGTTTTCCATTGTTGTCATTACCGCCGGTATTAAAGTCCGATTTACGCGTTCGACTTGACCATTCGCTCTTGGCCATTGACTACTATTCAGGGTATGTTTAATTCCATATTTCATTATAAACTTTCTAAATTTTCCCGAAGTAAAGCTGCTTCCTCTATCCGAAACAATTCTTTCAGGAATTCCGAACTGACTAATGAAATTTTCTAATGCATAAATTGTAAAATCACTTCGTGTACTGGGTACTGGATAAAGTTTCACGTATTTGGTAAGCGCGTCTACCAACACTAATATGTGAACGTTTCCCGACTCGCTTTTTGTAAGTGGACCAACATGATCTACATGTATTCTCGCAAATGGTCTCGCTGGTGGAGGAATTGGGTGCAATTCTCCCGCTAGTTTACCTCCCGGTATTTTGTTGATGAGACATTCTGCGCACATACTAATATGTTGCCTAATATACCTTTTCATTTGCGAAAACCAATACGTTTCTCTAATTTTTGCGCACGTTCTGTCGACGCTAAAATGTCCTATTAAATCGTGATATTTAATCGCAATACTTTTTCGTAAAGAACGCGGAATTACGTAAAGTAGTTTTTCCCGATCGTCACTTTTTATTATACGATACAATTTCCCTTCCCGCAATTCGTAACCCGACACTACTGACTTTTCATAATTCGACCGATTTTCAATTGGTTTTTCGAGGATTTCGATTATCCCTACTAACGTTTTGTCACTGCGTTGGATCAAGAGAATGTATTCGCCTTCATTCAAAGTTTGCATTACTGTTGAGTTTTCGTAAATTTCTTGCATCGTGTCACATGCGTCATTAACGGGTGCTCGTGATAACGCATCTGCATGACTCATTTTAATGCCCGGCCTATATTTCAATTCTACATCGTATTCACTAAGTAAGTTATACCAGCGCGCAATTTGTGAATTTCCCGTCTTTTGAGTATTTAAATATACCAACGCTTGGCAATCTGTAAACACCGTAAAATGTATTCCTACTAAAAAGTTTCTTAACCGCTCTATGCAATAAACAATGGCCATAAGCTCTAATTTTGAAGAGTGGTATTTACTTTCCACCTCGGTCGTCTTTTTGCTAACATAATAAACTGGGTGCATTTCACCGCTATCGTCTTGTTTTTGAATCAGGATACCCGAAAGTCCGGTTGAACTTGCGTCTGTGAATAATGCCGTTTCGGTCGCTCGCGGATTATATAGTTTTAATACAGGTTCTGTTGTTAACGCTGTTTTTAATTCACTAAACGCACCTTGTTCTTTCTCCTCCCACTGAAAAGAAGTTAGTTTACGCGTTAAATCACTTAAAGGTTTCGCTCTTATCGCGTAATTTTCCACAAAACGTCGGAAATAAGAAGTAAGACCTAGAAAACGCCGAACTTCATGAACGTTCTTCGGAGCTGGGAATTCAAGGATTGCCCGCACTTTACCGCTTCCTGGCCGCAGTTCGCCTTCTGAAATTACAAACCCCAGGTATTCGACCTCTTTCCGCCCAAACTCGCATTTTCGTAACTTCAGAGTAAGATTCGCTCTTTTTAACGCTTCGAAAACCAATCTTAACTTTCTCAACATTTCTTCCCAAGTTTTCGCAGGAACGATTAAGTCATCCAAATAAGACATCGCAATTTCGTTTCGTAACGAACCTAACGCTAACTTCATTAATTTGGTAAATTCGTTTGGCGCATTTGTCAATCCAAATATCGTTCTTTCGAATTGCCCAGTACAGTCTGGTGTTATGAACGCTGTTTTTGGTTTCGCTTCGTCGGTTAACGGCATTTGTAAATAACCGTGTGCTAAATCCAGGGTTGTAAACAAAGTCGCCCCACTCATATTCTCTAAATGTTCCTCCACTGTCGCAATTGGAAAGTTTGTTTTTTTGGTATTTCGATTTAGCGCTCTAAAATCCACAACTAAGCGTGGTTCCCCTGTTTTCTTCGTTACCAATAAAACTGGACTCGCGTATTCGGAGTTTGTGTCGGTCACAATTCCGCATTCTTTCCATTCTTTTATAATATTGCTAATGGTTTCTCTCTCCTTTAGGTTGGTTCTGTATGGTTTTGCGCGCACAGGCACACCATTGTCAATAATATCCATCTTCATTAAATTTGTCACTCCAAGTTCGTTTAAGTTAAACGCGAAACATGTTCGAAACTCCTGACACAAATTTAAGAGTTCTTGTTTATCATTTGCAGAAATGCTTGAATCGACATTTAACATTTCTAGGGTAATAGGCGCACGCCTTGTAGTAACGTTATCTGGCTTCCGGTGCATTTCTTCGTTATCATCGAGGTCGTCTCGATGTAACCTTCCCACACACTGACCTGCCTTTATAAATTTGTCCGTGTCACTATTGTTTATAATCGGTACGTCAAATTTATCCCCGTTACACTCCACGTTAACAAAATTTATACTTAGCGCTTTCAATTGTTGTCTTTTTACGGACCGTATTTTCACTCGTTCTGACAATTCGCAAATTTCCATTTTCGCGAATGGGAAATCTGTCCTTGCCCCGAAAGCTAAATTATCCCCGATTTTCGCGTACGAGATATTCTCATTTTCAGTAAACGAACGTCCTATAATTACTTCGGTCTGTTGTACCGTGTTTGGTACTATGTACATTTTAACCGCTTCCAGTCGCGCTTTGTCTAATTCGATGTCCACTTCTATATAGTTTTTCACAATTAACGGGGTTTGGTTGCCAAACCCAAAAAGTTTTTCGCGTGTTGGTTTCCTAATCACTCCCGGTAGCTTCTCTACACTACTAACTATTATTGTGCATACCGCGCTTCCACTATCAATGAACGAATTCATTTCGACGTTATTTATTTTAGTTCTTCTTAAAAATTTTTCAATCGCTTGAGTACCCTCCGCCTTTTGATCTACTTGCATTACGTTACGATTTGTTTCTCTCGTTCCTCTTAAGGGACAGTCACGTTTTAAGTGGTTCCCCTTTTTACATAAGAAACATAAATTACTGTTTCTCGCCTTTTTGCAGTCTTTTGAATAATGTCCAAATTCCGCACAATTGTAACATTTCGTTCGCGTGCCTGAGCTTGTCGGTTCTCCTTGGTAAGTACTTGGTCTTGGTGTCATCGCGGTTGTCATTGTTCGGTGTAACACTAGCACATCATGTAATAACTCGTTCGCGTCTTTGTGTTTATTTGCCAATAACCCCGGCACAAAGTCCTTTCGCAATAAACCCGCTAAAATTTGTTCCTTCGCGTCGTTGAACTCTAATTTTACATCGCAGCACAATTTATATTTTTGGTGGAAGTACGCTTCCACATTCTCGCGAGGTTGCTGTACTTTTCCCACTAATCTCTTCCACAGGTCTCCTACACTTTGCCTTAGGAAAAAGGTCGCTTTAAATTGTGTTTCAAAACTCTCCCAATCGTTAATCTTGTTTTCCCAAGTTTGCCACCACTGTTTCGCTGGGCCTACCAAATGAATTCTCGCTGATTCCAATTTGATTTCCTCGCTCCAGTAATGTAAAATTGCGCAATTGTTAATTCTTTGTAGCCATTCTACCGCTGTTTCGCCTGCATCTCCCCAAAAATCTTCAATAGATTTACTTAAATCTGGCATCACACTGAACATAGGTGTATATTGTTCTGCTCGTTTTTCCTCTTTCGGTTCATTTAATTTCGCTAATAGAAATGTTCGTAACATAGCGTCAGTCTGCGCGCGTCCTTCTTCAGATTTTATAAGTAATTCCATAAGTCTATCTTCACGGCTATGCGCACGCACATCCTCACCGTTTTTACATACATCATGGTCGACAGGTAAGCTTCCATGATTGTCGTCCATCTTGTTGATCACTTTCGTAATTTCGCACAATTGTTTATTTTTGGTATATCCCACTTCTGATTGTTAAAATAATAAAACACACTAAAAACTCTTATAGTATATTTGCTATTTAATATTGTTTGCTTAGTTATATTCTAATATCGTCATAATCTCGCACGACTATCCGCTTCTTGAGTCTACGCTCGACTAACTTGGCTTCTTCGGTCATGCGCAGTAATAAAACGCCCTATTCAAAGTAATGAAATTATAACAAACCTTTAAAAAACTTTCATTTTGTAAGTTTATGAAATTGGAAATCTCATCATTTAAGGAACTTGGCCATAACCGTAACAGACAATTTATACCCCATTTAATAAACACTGTTCTAAAAGGAATTTAAATCCCACAATTTTAAAATTAATTCATTCAATTGTATTAGCTTTTACGTACCCACCATCCACCAAACCTAAATAAATATGTATCTACAGTAGAACGTGGAATCCAAACCATGGCACATCATATTCCATACATGCGCAATAAGAGAAATAAGAACATAGCAGGAAAAAAACGGCATAGTGTAGTCAGAATAATAAAAGTGATTGACGATGCCGGGGGAAAACTATCAAAATGCAGCAAAATATTTAGAGTAAGCTTAAATGACAAGAAAGTCAATACAATGCCTTAAGATATTAAGAATCCGACACTAACGAAGTTCAAGATTGGGTGAAAGAACTTCTGATCGAAAGGGTTTTATACAATGTTGAAGATGCCTTTAAATAGCCTACCGCATTCTTCCGGCGCTGAGATGAAAACCAGCACCTGCTCTGATCTCCACCTTTTACTCGTTTGCAAATTTTTCCATCTATAAATAAACTCTTTAACTAATAATTTGCACTAATTTAAATATTTTGCTATTTAGATTGTTATAACAAATAAATTGTAACCTCCATTATTAGAATCCTTGTAAAAAAGTTGCCTATCTAAGTGTCAATCTCAACACTATAACGAGAATAACATAAAAGTTACGCGTGTTTATCTGTATTTCACTTGTTTTGAACAAAGTTCATAAGCGTGCGGTTATTTTATACTTAATTCTCTTTATATCTGTAATCATACTTCACATACCTGAGGAGAATCCAGTGTTTAACGTGCAATCCAAACTGCAGGAAAAAACTACACTTCATATTCAGACGGATAATATATAATAATGTCTTCATTTCGGTGGAAATCGAACACGTTTAACCCTCAATCTGTTTTATTATGCCTACGCTACTGAAAATGGACTCTCGGTCCTGCTGGAAGGACAGCGCCATAAGAAACTCCGGAAAAGCCTTCCAGCAGCATATAAATTATGTTTCTCGACATAACTTTTGGATGATTTAAAAGTTTTAAAACTAACTGTAAGTAGGTTCAAAAATAGTTTAAATTTCATGTGGGTGCACAAGCTGAGATTGGATGCAATTTAAATTATCTGTTACGGTTATGTAAAGTTTTTCAAGTCGCCGAGATTTCTCATTCTAATATGGATTTACATAATTGCATAATTTAAGTGTCTTATCCGGTATCTATGACGTTGGCATCCCTCTCTAATATGTATATCTATTTTTGAAACGAGAGCCGAAAAAGTGATGAATGAATATATGGAATATACATCAGTTCTGCCAATATTTCAGTTGTTTGATCTGGAATCGAGTCACAACCGCACCTATCCACCTACGGTTAAACTTTTTTAAATGGTCCTAATCGACTAGTAAACATATAAACTGACAAAACACGTGAAGTGAAAATTTCATGATGTCAGTTACAATTCAAAGTAAACAAATGGAATTATGAAATGAAACATAAAAAAATGAACAATACTTATTTTGAAAAAGCATTATAATATTGGTTATTTTTTTAAAGAAAATTGAATTTTAAAGTTACTATAGCAACTTAATAAGTTGATTTTGTATTCCAGATGTAATAAAGCTATTTTGACCTTTTCAATTATCCCGTAATAGGGAGAATACGAAATAGTAGATCGGTCGCGAATGGATTAACGAGATTTCTTTTAACTCCGAACGAATCAACAAGACTCCAATAGTTCAATCTAACTTTACCTCTCTTTTCACCAAACCCTTTTGAATTCAACTACGCCAATTAAAATTAAAAGAACTGCATGTGGCGCTTTTTGATTTTGCTATGGTTTACTGAACTGCTCACAAGAATACAAAAAACATTAATACTTGATTTAGTACTGTGGCGCAGTTACTTAGCAGCTAAAATCTCGGTTCACATCCTAAATGACCAACATATAATTTAAACCGGAATTACCGATGCGGTTAAGTAAATGACACTTCCATGTAAATATTGAGATTTATGTTTAATCGATTTGTTAATTGTAAACATAACAAATGTTTTTAAGAAAATCTAACGTAACGTTTTCAATGCCACGGCAATTATACAATAGACCCTCCCCCTCGACAATGTTTACTCGAGCACTATGTAATGATAATTTCGGCAAAATCAGAGGAAGTTAACAGTCATGCCAAATTTTCCTAAATACTTGTGCCAATAAAAAAGTTGCAATAAATTTAACAAATTTTTTTAATAATAAATTAAAACCTATAATACTTCAAATTGCAGAAAATTACATTTCAAGGTTTATAAAATTTTATTTTAATTAGCCTGCAATACAAATAAATAGCCTGGAAAGACAATAGTGCTGAATTATTATCATTATTGCAAAACCTACCCAAAGCTATATTATAGATGATTTACAATATTTTAACTTTTTTTCTCCTGTATAAAATATTTGTTTAATATTTCGTTATCAACTAACATTTTAATGTTATAGTAATGAAAATGATTATGCAATATAATTAATAGAGCAATTTAAAATAAGTTTCAGATCCGGGCTAAGACTTATTTGAAAACCTTATTCGATATTGTAGATGCTCTTGGGAATGGTATTGTATACAAAAATAACTGATCGTGAGTTTGACTCAGCTACTTTTGTATTGTTGCGGCGTAGTTTAAATTCCACGTTAAACAGCTATAGAATTTTTCCCTTAGATTTATATCTTTTTATAGCAGTTCATTTATTTTTAATTTTGATATTCAAACTACTCCAAATATATGGAACTATCAAACTATCACTAGTTTGAGCACAAAATGAATTAGTACCTATGTATAACTTATCTGGCAAGCTAGTCTCTCGTCTAGTTGTCATCTTGGAATATTTCCAGTCCTTCTAGTGGTATTTCTTGAATAACAGGAAACCTGCGTTATGCGTTAACCTCAAACAAAGATACAGACAAACGGTGTTCTCGAAACGGTCACCCATCTAAGTGTGAGCCCGCCTAATTGTAAAAACGGACATATAAATTAAGCGTAAACACGGTCGTGAAAAAAGCGTAAATTTCAATCAACAACGAAAGTTTAGCCAATATATTCTATGTAATAAAGCGAAAAAGAATGCATTTTTAATGAACAAAATTAATTTTATTAATTTATAGTAGGCTGAAGGGCGTTGCGGATAAATTTTAGGTAGACTACGCTTCACCTAGCCCACCCCTTGGCGACGCCGCTGTCAAATTCGGACTTTAAAATATGTCTGCCTTTCGGTCGATCAGACTTTATGTCACGAAGGTTACGTGAAAATGTCTTTCCTGTTTGTAATAAATACAATGTTACATGTTAACATTATTAGAAAAATAAAGGTAAAGTCACTTAATGAACGATGGAAATCGATAAACCGGAAGTCGTTTTTTTTTGCAGTTTTAGCAAACGTAGCTTTTTATCAGAAAATTGATTAAACAAAAGGTATCTATAGTTGTAGTATTATATATAACCTTCTATAACAAAAAAGACTTGTTTCGAACAGGACCGTATTTAAAATATTGGATCATTTTCGTACGAGGATTGAGTGACCGGTTTAGGTTATATCAGAATATTATAAAAATACTTAGATTTTGTAGAATAATCCGGATGATTTTAGGAATTTCAATAGTTTTTAATATTTTAATGTAAATATTGTCTGTATTTTTACTACAAAAGTGCAAAGGAGATCATCCAATAAGAACATTTATCGTGACCATACAGACCTAGAGACCTTCACAGCTGGGGTATCTGAGATTGAGAGTATAATACATATATTATAGCAAACACTAGAACATACAAAAACTTCTTTTATTTTAATGTAAAAATTGAAAATATTTACTCTCAAAATTTTACATTCCTTTTAAGATGAGCATTTTATAATGAAGACTCACAAATTAATTAAATTAATTAATAAAAATTATTTAAAAATTAATTGAATTAATTTCAAAATGAAAAATTGTGAAGAATTTCGCTAGGAAGAGTTGTGAACCTTGGGTACTAGCAAGGATCAAGAGGCAAGAAGTGTCGAAAGTGAGGATGTTGAGGTGAGATTAAATAAAAATTTGGGAAAGGTAACAATCCATTACTAAGTATTTTCGAAAATTTGAGTTTATTATTTAGCTAACAAATAATGTGGATGATGACGTGAAGAATGGATAATTGGCCAGCATAAAAATTTATGAGAATACGCAAAACATTTGTAATTATATTGCCTCCCTTGACGTAGTAGATTGGCGACGTATTTTGAAAGAGCAAAATAAGTCAATAATTTTTTTCTTATTGTTTTATCTCATTTCACTATTTAGTGGTGATTATTTTAGTTTAAAAAAAATTTAATGAGAGATGTTACAAACAAGAATAAATTGCATATACCTTTATTAAGGTTGCAAAACATCTTTTTCTAGAAATAGCAAATCGTTAAGGGTAGCAAAGTTGTTTGTTATTACCGGTGACCGTGAGTAGACACTGTATTGCATTATTATCTTGTTGCATCTTTATTTTATTTTATTTTTGGAATAACATGTTATGCTTAAGTTTACTCGTGAGTGGAATTTTTATTTCAAATTTTATAAGCGCCATCTGCAAGTTCAGCGGAAATTAATTATTCAATACCATTAACCTTCTTGCAGCGATGATAGCAATTATGGATCAAGATTTTGTCTTATGATAAGGTGGAAATTACTTAAGAATTTTAAGAGAAAGAGTCACTTGAAAACTGCAAGTGCTAACATCAAAACTATTGAATAAATGTTGCAAGCTGCAAACTTTCTCACATAATAACTAAACCAATTAAAATTGTTTTCTTCACAAATATCTCATTTGCATTGGCGTAACACCTACTCATATTTAGTATTATTAAAATAATAATGTCTGCAAATCTTGTGTCTATTTACACGTGACCGAAGGTTTCCTTCTTTCATTATCATTTTTTACAACAATTGGTTTGTAGAAGTGGCCCCCTTTTTTGGTATGTTAAAAATTTATTGTTGCGCCACTGAACTTGCCGTTTTTTAATAACCGATAATAAAATTATCAATAATAAAATAATTAATAGTAAAAAATTGTTATTTACAGTAGAATTCGTACGTTCTGAACATACAAATAAGAATAACAAAAACTTGGAACAGAAAAATCAGAAATTCCTGTAAACAAGTATAAGTAATCTAATGCGGTTTTCGTTATTGTAATTATATTTTACATTTATAATTTGTCAACGATTTATTTGCCTTTGTTCACTTAAACGTGAAAAATTTTCAGTTTTGAATATTACAACCATGAAGTGTAAGCTAATTTCTTATGCATATATTTAATAATTTATTTACCCATAAAATTGTTGACCTTTATAAAAAGCGGAACACCATGAAAGCATTGAGATAGTCTTAGAAAAATTTATCATTATATAAATATTTATAATGCTATAATCAATAATTAACTCCTTTAGAGCAAATTGTTTTTAAAAAATAACAAAAAAAATTAACTGCAGAGGTGCTGATGTGTAAAATTGAATATTTTTTACAAGGTCCTTTGAAATTTTTCACTAAATTATACTTTTTCATATTTTACCAAAGATTTTGAGGTCTTGTTTTTATATTCGCTCTAAGATAAATTCAAAAATCGAATCAGACGTAGAGTTGATTAATTAAACTATTGTGCAGAGCCTATTATGCCAAAATCATAGAATCAATAATAAATATTATTTTATAATACTTGCAGTTCAAAATTTACGATAACATGGAAATTTATTAAAATAACTTTTACATAGAAAAAGTAAACAATGTTAGAAATTTCAAAATCGAAAAAGGAATTTCATTCAGCAAGATGTTACCCATTTACTAACAAGGCTAAGGTCAAACAATCTATAACTTACATATAAAATTTTTAACAACCTAGAACTTAAATTTACAAACCTGAAACATTAAATAATAGAGATGACACCGGCACCGGTGTGTATCATCGCTCGATTGCGATTTCCTTAAAATCAATTTTGCCGGATTGGCCTGGATTTTAAAAATCAGAACACTTTCAAGACGAAATATTTGCAAATCGCGGTAATTTTGAAAATATTGGCTGATATAATCGTCAAAAATGAAAACCTAGTAAAAAATAGTTTTCCCGCCCACTAGAAATGGAACAATTTTCAAATAGCGTACATCTAGATTGTTTTAATATTTATTTTATAGAGCCTAGGGCAAAATTGATTAATAAAATTTAATTATTAATTTCATCTAATTTAAAGGTAAAAAATTTTCTCCTACATTTTTCTCGGAAATATAAATTTGAATAATTGCAAAATAACCTCGAAAATAGTATTTCGGTCAACAAAATTTAAATATATGTACGTATAACTATTGCAAGTTACGAAATCTACTCTTTTAATCATTTGTTTTTCTAATAGTTTTATTGTTTATTTTCTTTTCTGATTCAATTAATATCTATAGATATTTTATAATTTTTTTTGCGATAATGCTACAATGGAAAAATCGATAGGTATTTTATAATTTTTTTGCGATAATATTATGGTGGAAAACTTTGCAGATTTTAACTTTTTATGTGATTATTACATTAAAAGGCACTTTTCGATTAGAATCATATAACAGTTTTCAATTAAATCAGGATCACGTTCTCTGTATTTCGCATTGACGTTGCTTGAATATATAGAATAATAAAATAGAAAAACCGACTACCACCAGTTTTAGATTAAAAAAACTTTATCGGAATTATTTCTTTGTGTGGAATAAAAAATTTAAAACTATAACATACTATAATACGATTTGTTTGCTTTTTTCGAGGATTGTTTTCGAGATATTATCAAAAATTATTAATGAAGTATTTTGGCAAAATCTAAATTTTTCCAACTGTAAAATATACTTAACGAATTTGTTTTCATCACAATAATTTGACATTAAAAGGTCAAAATATGTATACAACATAACATAATCTTGTTAAAACTAGCACTAGAAGATTAAGTTGAGTGTTTTATAAGTTCTTTATCAAATAAAAATATTGATAGTTTGCATCAATATACGTTCTATGGAAGCCAATTCTAGAAGTTGCGAAAAATAACAATATAATATATTATAACTTATAAGGAAGTGTATTTTTTGCTTTTGTATATATTGACTTTGGACTTAAATTTCCACAAATAATAACACTTTTTAGTGGAGCATGAACAAAATCACCTTCTCTCCAAACACTATTCACGTGTTGATTTTTTTAAGTTATCGTATGACGCATTTAATTCAATTTTATTCCTTTTAGCATAGACTTAATATTAATTTTAATATTTTTCATAAAGAATTTAAGTGCAATAGGTCAAAAACATTCACTTGGTATCATCTTTTATGTTATCAACTTTAAATTAAAAAACAGCATACATAATGTAATAATTTTGATTCAGAACGAAGAACATCGCTTAACTCCAACGACATACACTCCAACTATATCAGCATCCACAACAGCAACAAATTTATCTTCGCTAGAAGTTCTACCTTTGATACCATTTAGAAATAACAGAAGAATGGATACTCTCAAAGAAAATTTAAAAGTTGCACAACCTGAAATCGAACCATTGCAAAACAAACAAAATCATGAACTTCCAAATTCAAAAGGATCCATTAACAGCAGTCAGCATAGGATTGATATATATAAAACCACTACAACTGCGAAACCTACTGTAATATATCAGGTATGTTTCTTTTTTTATTTTCATTTAAATATGTACACGAAAGCTAAAGGTTCTGACTTCTCTATTTTACTGAAATTAAAACTGGTACATGGAACCCCTAAATTTTTCAAATTGATTTTTTATACAATTGATCAGATTTTTTATTGAATTTAGATATTCCCAAAGTTGTTCAGGCATTTAAAAAACATTTATATATTATTCAAAATTTTGAAAAGAATGTAAATCATTTTCTAATATTTAAAATGTTTAATTACAGTTAAATAGCATTCATACAAAAATTAATAAACCTGGATATTTAGTATATTCTTGCCAATAAAACTCAAGCTTAGTGTCAACCGGTTTCGATTTATTAAGCCATCATCAGGATTGTATTAAATTATCGGAAAAACTAGTAAGAGCAAATTCAAATAAATTGAAGTAGACACTTTTTAATTTGTTTTGTTCTTGCAAGCTCTTATGAAAAATATAATATAACTGATTTCTATGTGAATGAAACATTTAATTGTTGAGGTTCCACGTTTCTTGTTTCAAATATCAGGAGAAATTATTTAAATGGTTTTGATTTTAACTACTTAACATTGCATTCATGATAAATAAACCTAATCTCGTCCAATGCGATAAATGTAATTTAAAAAGATATCGGGATATATGGAACGCAATCAAACTCATAAAGTTGTCAGGTCGACGTTTCGGAGGACTTTATTCGCTCCATCTTCGGGACTAAACAACCAGGATGTATATTGTTTGGTACATGACGCGAGGAGTAAAAATTGCATTCATGTTTTAATTAATTTCAAGTTCAACGATTGGTTTATTTACTATAATAATATTGATAATATTAGTTGGAAAATTACTAAGTTTAAAGCATTATTTATGGAAAGGAGTAATATGATAAAATTAAAAAAAATTGTTTTAGGTGACTCTTGAATCAAAGTTCTATTTTGTATTTTTTTAAATTAATAAATTGTATTTTGATGTAAGAAAAATATAGAACTATATACATACTATTTAGGAAAATTTCTCAAATACACTTAAACAAAATTTTTTTCAATCAATTATTTTAATAAATATTCTCCCATTTAAGAAAATATATAGTTTGTTGGGTGTATATAAAGAAATAAGGACGCTACCAAGTAGAACAAAAAAGTCTTTGTACTATATATCCAATGATGGTGGATATTGTATTATATAATATAACTAAATTTAAATAAATGACAGGAATTTTATATTTGCAAATTTATGTACCTATGAATTTCAAAATCTTCAACCGATGCACATCAGAGGTATGACGTCTGTCATTATTTTTTTTTTTATTCATTTTAGAAACGGTATATATTATTATAGTAGTGTATGTTAGGGTATTATGGCACACCATAAGCTTTAATTGTAATAAAATGCATAGTTTATGAGATATACCAGTGTTTACACTTGAGTCAATAAACTAATCGGTGTTTCCGAGAAACTGCGCCGAGCCATATAGGCCGACTAGGCCATAATACCCAAACATACTCTACAATAAATTTAAATTTTTGTAATTTGGATTTAACAGACTTTACTAATATGTAAAATATATAAATTAACTTTGCTGATATTATTCAATCAATCGATCGACGTGCATATTTATTTGGTTGTAATTGTTAATTTACGATGATGGCAATTGTTTTTAAAGAACGTAAGCAAAGTTAGTAATAAATTCGGAGGGGATTCGAAAAGTCAATATAAAGACATTCCATCATAAATGCCCAAGTGTGTATAGTTTATGACGACTTTGTATTGTTAATAATAGTCTATTAACAGTAAACGATTGTAAAATTTAATCGGTATCATGAAAGTTTTATTACGTGCAGATACACATGTAACATTTAATTTACCAGATGAAGAACCCAAAGCCAAGTGTACTCTCTCGCAGGTACAATTATTACACATTAATGTGTATTATTCGATTTATTGAAATGTGTTCTTTAATTATAGGTAATAACTGCTCTATCTGTATCGTTGGTATCATTGGTAATCGGTTTCGTTTCGGCTTATACATCTCCAGCTTCAGACTCACTAAAGAAGGAGCTTGACATTAACGACAATGAAGTAAGTAATTTTGAGTTATTATTGATTTCTTTGTTTTCTTAGTAAACTAAAATTTAATATTAAAAATCTACTATATATAATATATATATTCCGGTAGGGTCTTAATGTTGAAATCTTTCTCTCGGAGAAAGAGGTTAATTGTCTTGCAGTGGACAGAAAAGGATGAAGATGATTATATATATTATAATATATAATATTAGAATTACGTACAAAACTCACTAACTGCTTAACTTTCGGCTAACTAAAAAATATATCCAACTACCGATAAAAAAACTCTCTCTCTCTATTTCCCTAATAAATTGTACATCAGTTGAGTTCCATACCAATCGAGTTGCATATCTATCGAGTTTTACTGTATTTACTTATTTGGAGGTCTGCAATTATCTCTTAGTAAATTATAGTTTTGAATCTTTTCTAGAAATTTTATATAAAATATATTGCAACATTTATTAACCTACAAAAGTTAATATTAAAAGTAAATGAAAAACGACTAAGCTTGTTAATTTTTAGTTTAATCAGAAGTTTTTAGTAGAACATTTTTTGTATATGTGGACATAATATAATCAAAAAAGAATTTCTAACTAGTACCGCAGATTTTTGCTTAAATATTTTTTTTAAATGAAATAATTTTTTAAAGAGAAGATTATGTCTATCTGTATTATTTGTTATTTTGCACGGATCGACCCGATTTCTGTAAACATTTTGAGGTACCCTGACATATTAGGTACCTACATTAAAAATATAAGATTAAATTAACCATCTAGTGGGGACAATTTACGTTCGACATCTATTACGAATAGCGCGACTCAAATACTATAAGTTCAAATTTGGCCCTCTTAAAAATGGTTACAAGTTTTAAAGATTCAGCAATTAATATCTGAGAACAGGGGGGAGCATAATTTTACTTTCTCGAGGGCGTATTTCTTAAAAATAAGTAAGATATTTAAAAAACTCTAGGTATTTAGAAACGTAACATATATATAGTTTATTAATACGAATGACATTGGTATAAAACACTATAAGCATGTTTAGAGGGGGCCATGGCCCCTATGGCCCTCCTCTTATGACCGCCCTTGTATAGGAAATATATGTTAAAAATACGTACCATATATTTCCTACATTAATATATTTGCAAGTGGAAAATCACAAAGCAAATTATTAAAATTTCTTATGCAGTAACTTTTTATTTACTATTAATAGAAATCAATTAATTTTTAAACTATTTATATTGATTTGAATATTTGTAGTGAAAAATTATACGCATTTAATTACTTTACAATTTTTGAATTTAAATTATAAATACATTTTTTTTATTTCTTTTGCGCAACTCAAAATTTTGAATAAAAAGCATTTCGTAGTTTAGAAATACATTTTTTTACAATCACACTTTTGGTCCTTGCGTTTATTGGAAATATTTCATATGCTACACAACGAAGTGCTAATTTTTTACTGAAGTTAAAAAAACTTGCTTAATTGGTGTGAAAGTATGTTAATTAAGTTTAATGTAAAATCTAACAAATCTAAATGAATTATAAATATTGTATACTAGTGAAAATTATTATAGCTAAAGATTGTAATGCAAAACTACGCACTAATTAATAAACATTAACATGACATCTTATGACGTCAATCCAAGTAGAATTTTTCCTATTATGTTTTAAATTTAAAGGTTAGGAAATTAATTTCACTAGTACTTCCTGAATTTAATGTACTAGGTAATACCAGTTGCTTACAATTAGTGTCCTAAGGTAATACTGTTTATTTTCTTCGAGGTTCAAACCAGAAAAAATAGTTTTTTGTAGGTATTAATATCGTATTTAATTTATTTCAAAATTTAAAATTTAAATTATAATTTAAAAATATGAAATTGATTTCATAAGACAAATATTTTGTTACAAAATAATACTTAGAACCAAAGAATCACATTATTTCAAAATTGGTAAATCCCCGAGTATTTTGCGAAACAAAAACATCTCAGTGATTTTCTGGTAACCCGTGATGTTAAGTTATCGACCCCCAATAAGTTAAAACCAGACCGGAACTGGAAACCTCAAATATTGTAGGAATAACGGTTCTATTTATACTTGCTATTTACTAAAAAACCCATTTAGTTCAAATTAGCGAGAGTACACTATATTTATTTTACTAATTCTATTTGTAGAAACGTAACGCACGCTCTCGTGAATTTTCCACAATCGTTTTGATCAAATAAAAATAACCTTCGTCTTAATTAGTTCACTCATTAATCGACATAAATATAAGATCCTCGTGAAAAGTAAACAAATGATTGTAGTTTGTATATAATTTTTAAATTTCATTTTTTAATTGTTTTATTTTTTTTCAGTTATCATGGGTTGCTGGTTTGATGCCTCTTGGAGCTCTTCTTGGAGGTCTAGTAGGTGGTCAACTAATTGAATACTTGGGCAGAAAACTAACCATCGTAATAACCGATTTACTGTTTATCCTATCCTGGTTGTTTATTTCATTAGCAACAAATATCTGGCTCGTATTCGTGGGGAGAGCTATTGCTGGATTTTGTGTTGGAATTGGTTCGCTAGCATTGCCCGTTTATTTAGGAGAAACAATTCAACCTGAAGTTAGAGGAACTCTTGGTTTATTGCCTACTGCGTTCGGAAACATTGGAATTTTACTATGTTTTGCATGTGGATCATACTTGTCTTGGAGCAATCTTGCTTGGATAGGAGTTGCACTACCAATGCCATTCCTTTTATTGACGTTCCTTATTCCTGAATCGCCCAGATGGTATATTGCAAAAGATAGACAAGAACGTGCACGCGATTCCTTACAATGTTTACGTGGCAAGAATGCTGATATCGAAGAAGAATTCGACAACTTGAACAAATCCCAAAAAGAATCCTACAGTGATGAGAACTCAAGCGTGTTAGACTTATTTAGGCGAAATAACTTAAAACCTTTACTTATTTCTCTGGGGTTGATGTTTTTCCAACAAATGAGCGGCATCAACGCAGTAATTTTTTATACTACAGATATATTCCAAATGACTGGTTCTGATCTTAACAAAAACCTATGTACCATAATAGTAGGAGCAGTTAACTTTATATCTACGTTTATTGCAACTGTACTTATAGATAGATTAGGGCGTAAAATACTTTTATACATTTCAAGCATATCTATGGTTATAACATTAGGAATCCTTGGTACTTACTTTTACTTAATTTCGATTGAGGTGCCCGTTGCCGAATATGGTTGGGTGCCATTGGTCAGTTTTGTATTATACGTTTTGGGTTTTTCTCTTGGTTTTGGACCAATTCCGTGGTTGATGTTGGGCGAAATTTTTCCAGCAAAAATTCGTGGATCGGCTGCTTCTTTAGCAACGGCCTTTAATTGGTCATGTACTTTTATTGTAACAAAAACATTTGTAGACATAATTCACGCTATTGGTCCTCACGGAACCTTTTGGATGTATGCTGGCATTTGTTTGATATCTTTAGGCTTTGTAATTATTTGGGTTCCAGAAACCCAAGGACAAAGTTTGCAAGATATAGAAAGAAAACTAGCAGGTTTGAAAGTTAGACGAATGAGTTCTGTAGCAAATTTGAAACCCTTACCATCGACGTTTTAGTTTTGTACTTATTATAAGTTATAAAATCTCATTAAGTTTTAATATTTTTAGCAACATTAACCAATACTGATCAGGTAATTTGCTAAAAAAACAAGACCAAATACACCAATGCGATATTAGATTAAGTAAAGTCAATCTCCTTTTATATTTAGACTAATTATTGATAGTTTTAGGCAGTATGTATTTATTTTTTATAAAACTAATTTTTATAGTGTTATACATAGTGTCAAATATATTTGTTATTTTATTAATAAAGTATTAAATTTTTATTTTTGTTTTACTTGTATTATTCTGTAATTTGGACTTTTTTTTGAAAAATTAAAAAAAAGAAATTTTCTTAGATGTAGGGTACTTGGTTTAATCCCGAGAACGCAATTGGAATCCAACTATTTGTTGAGAAAATAAGTTGCTTTATGGGAAAATTATAGGTCCTTTCTAAGGAAAGTTGGATTGAGTAGACCGTCGGATACTTAGTTTAATTCCGATAACGAAAGCCCGAATTCAATTCTTTTAGTAGTTATGCCTAGTCAGAGATAAACTGTAGGTTCCCCCTAATTTTTTTTAAAACTCATGAAATTGCAACAACAGTTGGTGGCCCAAAAATTAGTAAGAAATATAGAAATTACTGATAAAATATTGGAAGAAATCCGATGAGTTAATCCGTTAACAATTAAACAGGGCAATAGGTCTTTACCAACTTTTCGATGGAAAAAACAGGGCAAGTGATATGTTGAATAGCACTCAAGCCGGTAAAAATTAAGAGAAAAAAGAAAAAGATGCTAGGGTTTAAATCCAGATTGAAGAAAATATTTTGAGTACAACCTTGTATCAAATACTCATTTTGACCGCATTAGACGTCTTGAAAAATAGGTATCCATAGTTTGACGTATTATTATTATTTGTTACAAACTTAATTGTTTATACAATATACTATATATGTGTATTATTCTGAAATAATAACATTTGTAATTGACGTCAATAAAAATTTTTTATAAATAACAACTTGTAATTCCAATTGTATATATATTGTAGTGATCCTTAGCACGAGACTCTCAACTTTATTTATTTTTTTGATCCATTTCAAATTAAAATTTTAAGTAAACTTTACAATAAACCTTAAGAATAATGTAAGTATTTTAAATAAATATGATCCAATTTAACGATAATTTGAAATGGGCTCACTGAATGTACAGGCTGTTGACTACATGTTTGCACTCGCATCAAATTTTACGCTGCCCTTTAATTCAAATTTTTATTTTTTTATAGACATAAAACCAATTTCATTTCTTATCCAATTAAATTCTCATCAAACATATTCCAAATATTTCTAAACTTCGGACAACTTCCAAATAAAAAAATATCAATAAAATTACTCACTCAATTGAAACTTTATGGCACAAAATCATAATTAAAATTTCAAATCTAAGACGCCGAATTAATACTTCTACGGGAACATCCCGAAAAGCGTTCGACAACTTCGACGGACTAAACTGAAAGACCACGACTATCGCTCTATTTCGAGCCAACTTAAAAATTGTCGGCTTGAAAAGACGCACAAGTTCAAATTTTACAATATTTACATTTACATGAAATTATTTTCAAAACAAATTTAAATACATAAATAAATTAAAATTCAGATTTTCACAATAAATTCAAAATCACTAAAATAAAATTCAATCTAAAAAAATGTTTCACACAAAAAATTAAATGGTGTTTGGTGGTTCTAATGTTTTATGTAGATGCTTTGTATTAAATTTGCTTTTTGTAATTTATAAATATTATTTATTTTGTACCATGCCACCACCATACATAGTATAAATTGTTGCTGATTGTATTCCTTTTATTTCATTGCCTTTTTATTTATATTATTTTTGAAATATCTAGTACATTTTTCTTTTTTGTTTCCTTCTCTTGCGTTGTTCATCATTTTTTGTAAAACAAAATTATTTTTCTTTTTTAAAAGATTTTAGAATGCTTTCAAATTAAGATATTTATAAATTTTTAAAATTATCATATTTTGGTTTTAATGAACCCAACAACGAAACATAATATTTACAAAGTTTTTTTTAATTAATTTTGTTTTTTTTATTATCAGAAATAAGTACAAAATAAAGTTGAACAAACAAAAGTGTGCATCAACAATGCATTATTAGCACTACTTAATATTATTAACATACATAATTATTGAACACAATATTAATTTTAGAATAATTATAAAAAAACTAGATGGAACATAAAATTTTAAATTTTGGTGAATAAACCGGATGATTTTAGAAATTTTAGTAATTTTTGTATGTTGGATTTGGTGTTTAGTAAGATTTATTCTATGCTAATTAATTTTTGGTTTAGTTAGTTTTATTATACATTTATTTTGTTTTGCTCTATTTTATTTAGTCCAGGATGCTCTAGACAAATGTTATGTCAATGTATAGTATCAACCACTGTTGTGTTAGATCCTGTGCCTAGGTATCTTAATAGACTACTAATTATTGTTTCATTAATAATTATTTATTGATATACTACAAACAAAATCTATTATTTTTGATATAAACACTCGCAGAGTTCTGCTATCAAAACGGATATACACAGGATACCTCGCAGACTGCAAAAGATGTTACTTAGCATTGTGAGGTATAGTATAAATGTTGAATATTGACCAGGAAAGTTAATCTACATTGGTTTTATTTTATTTTTGTATTTAAACTTTTTATTTTGAGAATATTACAGCGTCGAGTACATATCAAAGGAGATTAGTAGCACACTTTGCAGAGTAGGATCGGTCTAGGGCAGCGGTCGGCAACCCACGGCCCGCGGGCCACATGCGGCCCGCGTCTATTTTATAAATGGACATAAAAAAAATGAAGCCGTTCAATTTTCATTGAACAGTTGGCAAAGGTTGTTACAAATCGCACAAATTATGGCGTTTCCTTAAAAAAAACGCGGAAAAGCTTAAAAGAAAAGCTCATTCTTCCCTGAGTGCGGCCCGCCTTCCTAAAATTTTTCACTATGTGGTCCTTGTCTACCGAAAGGTTGCCGACCGCTGGTCTAGCGGAATATTTTTAGAAGTATCCAAACAAATCCAAACAACCACGGCAAACCTTGGATCCACCCTAAAATCTAATTAATGTTAAGTAAAATTATCGAGGGCAAAATTACAATTTGTTGGTACAACTTTGGTAAAAACGTGAGTGTTTGCAGATAGTTCAGTTGGACAATCAAATAATGCAATGTTTTATGTTTTTCCATTATAGGATCGCTTTATTGGAAAACCAATACTTGAATAAACTTGGTGCCCTTGGCCTAAAAATATAATTTTTCAACAGATTGCTTTATACTTAGGTGAAAAGGTGGTAATCATTTGGGACGATTACAGACGAAAATGTTCGCGTAACAAACGATGATGTCGAATCAGTGAATTTTTGAGAGTAATTTTTGAAAAAAATGATTCGGGAATAAACAACTTACTTTGGGACTTTATAGCCGAAATCCTCGAATATTGGAAGAAAGAATCCAAAATTTAGGTCTTGTGCGATTTAAGAGATTCAATAAAACATTATGTTTTATGTGGGCGGAGAACGCGAAGTCCAAATTAAAATATTTTAACACTTATTGAAGGAGGAGAAAATTCTTCATTATTAATCTTATCATTTTCAACGAATTCAGAGAAGAGTTGAAAGAGCTTGAGCCGTTTTCATCAGGAATTTTGGACAAAATTTGGTTCGGCAGAATTTTATGAATTAGGCTGGAGTTGGATCCAACATATTCTTTATGAGAAAATTATATTAAGAAGGTGTAGATTTAAAACAATGGTGAAGATTTTAAGGAAAAATGTTTAGCACGAGAGTCACACAAAAAAAATCTAACAGCAAATTAGCATTTGAGAAGTTTTTTCTCCAATCGCATTGAAAAGTTTGGAGCATGGAATTCCGAATAAAATGTTACAAAGGAGGAGAAGATAGCTAACTATCTGAAAAGAAGTTGAAAAGGAGTTTTTTGTCTATAATTTTTTAATCGATAACCTATAGAAATTTTGTAAACAATTTTTTCTGTATATCTTTTATCTTTCATTGTAAATTAAATCGCTTTTTTTTGATTTTTATGTTAAAGCATAGATATTATGTTTTTTTCAAAGATTTGGAAGATGTATAAATTTTCCATATTTAAAGTAATTAAATATTTAACAGTATAAAAACCAGAAATTTAATGTAAAACATGGTAATTTTATTTTTGTTGTAATAAAAATAGCTAATTTATGTAAAAATAACAAATTAATGGAAAAATAACTGTACACCTCACTGAAATCTTCTTCTTTTGATTAGTATCTTTTCTTTACAAATCGCTATTTTGTAAAAATTTAAAATATCTTTATCAAAAATCATTAATCATCAAATTCAACAAATTTTGAAATGATGATCGGAATGCGATAAAAATTCCCGAAACGCGTCTTAATTAAATTTATAAAAAAACTTGGAGAAAAGATTTATTTTATTCTTTATAATTTTGAAAGCTTTAAATCGATATTAGCGGTCTAAATTTTTGAAAAAGCTATTTTTAAAAGAAGTTATATTTCGATGATATCAATGGCATATCAATGATCAGATGACAAAATGCTTCTTGGGAAGAAGAGTGAAAAAATACAACATTTTTTGATGAAGAAGGAATGTCTGGACGGAGACTAGACATTTTCTTTCCGGACAATTCGCTCCCGAATAATTAGCTGAGACATTTAGCTACTAGATATTTCGCTACCACTTCTTAAATTGTTACTAAAATATACATTAGGTTAATTATGAATTAAGTAATCAACTAAAAGAAGTAGCGAAATATTCTAGAACCAACCTGGACAGCCCAAATGGTTTTAAATGTTACTAAAAAAATTAGAAAAAGTAACAATTTTGATGGAAATTATTTAATTTAAACTGAATATTTTCTCATTTGAAAACGGTAGTTTATAAAATTCCTCCTGGGAATCTCCAGGAACTGAAAAATGTAGGCGGATTAGTGCAGAAACATTTCAGCAAGAAAAAGAACTCAAAATAAAAAATTTTAAGTAAATTTGTGGTTTTTAGTATGTATTTATGGTTAAATTCAAAAAAATATAAGAATAATACAATACGAAGAAAATCAAAATTCAAAAAATTTAAAAAAGGAGACAATTAACATATAACAGGTCTGGATTAAGAAAATTTGAAAAAATGAAAATTTCGTAATACGAAGTACAATATAACGATATTTCATGGTTATTGCCATTCTTAAGTTGCACGCATCGCTTACATTGTGAAATAAGAAAATATTCATACTTCATGTAACAAGTTCAGTTTTGATAATCTTTGGAGGTTATGGTAAGTCAATTTTGTACAATTTAGTCGATATTTTTGTTTAGTTTGAATTTTTTTTTCTTATTTCACAATGTAAGCGATGCGTGCAACTGAAGAATGGCAATAACCATGAAATAACGTTATATTGTACTTCGTATTACGAAATTTTCATTTTTTCAAATTTTCTTAATCCAGACCTGTTATGTGTTAATTGTCTCCTTTTTTAAATTTTTTAATTTTGATTTTCTACGTATTGTATTATTCTTATATTTTTTTGAATTTCAGCAAGAGTTTGAAAATAGGTTGTACTATTGTTTGGCCAATAACGAAGCACAAAAGCACAAAACGTAATTTTCTAAAAATTAAATAATTTCCGAATAAAATCTTTTTTTTTTCATCTTTCAATTTTTACCTTTAGCTCATCGAGGGATTCTTCAAATCCAATTGTTTTAATAAGGATGAACGAGGATTTTTTTCATCTTTAAAATGATATATCGCAATGTAGGGGGTCCCATTTAAAATTCTAATGTAGCTGGGGAGTTAGGAGGTGGACCTTAAAATTTAAACTGCATTAGTTATGAACATCCCCCACGTTATCTAAATCGACCTGCTTTTTTTCAAAAACAGAATTAATTTCGACTGGATAGAGTCTGAAAATAAATACCTGATATGTAAGTACGTGATGATCCGTGTTAACAAAAACTGAATAACTTGCATGCATTTTAAAAAGGACATTTAATTAAAATAATTCTGGTAAATAATATTTAGAAAAATGTAAGTTGTGGGTCAGAGTTGACTCGGTTTCGGTACGTTGAGCGTTAATCTTAATGTTCTAATAAATTTTATAGGAGCATTATATAAAAAAATCTATATTAATTATAACTTATTTATAATATTATTTATACTATTCTAGTGTTTTGTAATTGTACGTATTAAGGTTTCTTAATATAGTATTTCGTATAAAAGCCTAAAAACTGAAGATATAATAGTAAAATGTTGTTGTTTTGTATTATGGTGCATCAATTCGATTTAATTGAAAGAAATACATTTTGTTTCAATATTATAATATAAAGGTGTGAAACTTCATACCCTTTCATAATTTTGCTGAAATCATATACTATTTAAAAAAGATGTTCAGACAAAAAAAATTTTTTTACAGGATAATAAATACTGCTATTAATTTGTCCTAAGATATCCTTTATATCCTTATAACATACTAAAATTGTATCAAAATCAATTAAGAGGTTCCTGAGTAATTTTTTTTATTTTTCAATATTTTTTGTTTTTCTGATCTCAAACTATCAGGATTTCATCAGTTTTATCACTATTCCCAAAATGGCGATTAAATATTCCCAGGGGGCATTTTTATCATGCTCTTTGCAGTGACGTATTTTAAAATTTGGCGCCCTGGGCCCAAAAGTTTTGCCGCCCATAAATGAATTAAAAAAAACAAAAATTTAGTTTTATTTGTTCTCTCAGTGTAGGTATAAAGTTTATAAAATGCGCCCCAAGCTAAGCGCAAGGGACGGCTTGCGCCGCCCCTCGAAGCCTTCCACCCCGGGCCATGGCCCTCTTGGCCCTTGGGTAAATACGCCACTGGCCCTTTGTCTTTAATTATAAGCTAACATTTGGTTATTTTCACTAACATGCGACTTGAAAATATGTTATATTTTCAATAGAAGTTGTTTAGGATGAATTTAACATAAATTGATATTTTTGAACAATGCACTTTTGTAAAAATATTGAAAACGCGCGAATATTAAAAATCACATTTAATCTTTATCGAAATATATTTTTTACAGGGTTGATAGGTTATTCTAATAACTTATCGCGTGGCTCATACTTTCGAACGTGGTTAAACACGTGGTTAAACACATGGTTAACACATGGTTGGTTAAAAATACACGTTTTGCATATTGCATACAAAATAATTAGGTAATTGTAATAAATATTTTCATTTCACATAAGTGTCATAAATATTCGATCAACTTTATAATAGAATAGTGCATCTCATTACATTATGATATTTGTAAATATAATTATTCAATTCTAATAATTGGCTTCCTACCGTTTGAATTTTGTTATATCAAATTTTTTTACTCCAGAAAATAAAAACCCGTTTTACCCCGAAATTTAAAGCAATAAAATTTTTTTTCTACTACTATTTGAAAATGTCTAACTTTTCGATATTAGTTTAAGTAAGACAAAATAAATTTTTTTCGTACTAGTGCGGAAAATTACCTTTTCACGCCCTAGTGCGTTTTACTTTTCTATACATGTGCATTTAAATATATACTTTAAAAATGATTACAAATATTCTTGGCGCCTACCTATTACTGATAGAACGGCTACCTACCCTAGTATATAACCGAATAACCTCTTATTGTAAACAAAAATAATTTTTGATATATTTTATTTGAATATAAATATTTTATTCTTTTACAATATTTTGTGACTAAATATTTGTGTTCATTGCACATTCAAAATTTTGCAAAAAAAACCGTAATCACAAAAGAAGAATAGTGTTGAAGACATCTCGGTTGCAAGAAACTGCATTATATGTACTTAAGGAAATTTGTGTTCCAAGATCGACACCGAACCACCAAATTCAGTTTCAAGATATAATCGAGAAACGAATATAAAAACTCTTTGAGGTCTCTTGGAAATAGCCTTAACCATTGATTGCAAATTATTTCTAATTATAACAGTTGTCTTCTTATGGTTATTTTTATTTTTACTTCTTTTGGCCAGAATGGCCTGCCAATCAATTCGAGAATCTTCCTCCTCAACTCGAGCGTCATTTACAATCAAAGATAAACCATCATTTGGTTATGTAAAATTAGGGAGTCTCTTATTTTTCGATGTTCCACATATTCTTTGCTTGTTAGTCAAACGAATATTGGAAAGTTATACTTTTTGTACCGAATGCAAATCTATTCGTTCGGTACTGTAAATTTTGATTTATTTATTTTTTGGAGTAATAAGCAAAAGTGTAGCATTACGGAGTAGCCTCTTCTTAAATTTTTTCAAATAGGATAAAAAATTACGCAGTTTGATTAGTTAAAAAATATGTTTCCAATGTAGAGTTTGACTTCCTTTTGATTGACGCAAGTCCCAAGTCTCTGTTTCTTACCGTTTATGAGAAAAAAAACTGTGCGTGCCACCCCTGAGTATAGGGTAGGCGAGCTTCTGCTGGTTTTTGAGGTGGGTCTGCCCCTAAAACTCTTTATCTAGACTTAAGGTGGAAAATACCTATGTTAATTGGTTATACGAACCAACGACGATTATCAATTCAGTTCAGTTCAGTTCAGTTCAGTTCAGTTCAGTTCTTCTGTTCAGTTCAGTTTAATTTAATTTACATTCACGGTATAACTATACCATTACCAGGTAATACAACAACAAAAAACTGAACAGCATAAGCCAACATACGAAAAAAAACAATAGTGAAGTACAAGTGTACAAGACTAAATCGCCTTCAGATATAACACTAAGTGCTTTTTAAAAAAAAAATAAAAAAAAATCAAAATCTCTGTTATGTACAGAAACATCATTTGAAAGACGGCACAATCTGGACATGGCCGAATGCTGACCAAACGTAGACCTGTGAAAAATTTCATTACGAAATTCAAGCACGACGGGTGTAGTAGTCGTACTAACCAGAATTTTTCCTCTACCTACAAGCAGCAGTCTACGACTTAGTGTTTACATTCAGTTTAGGGCTACTGTGCATGTGTTAAGTAGTCGACAGGCCCTTATTATTTTAAATAAAGCATAGTTCAACTTTCTGGATGTGAGTGATGACCTTTTTTTTCTTTTTTTTTTAAAGACAATTTCCAATTTCAGCCTACCTTAAGTCTGCCCTAATCTTTCAGCCTGGCTACGGCCCTGGTAGTCGACATCCTGTTTTGGTTTGGGTCAACATTCTTCCAACTGAAGTTATGCAACGAGCGATCGTCTTTACCAGCCAGCAGCATAGCAGCCGTCTACCAACAAAGCTTCCATTTCAGGGAAACAACAGCTGGCTAGAAAGCGACCATTGTCGTATAAATTTTGTAATCGAGCCGAGTACTTGGTAAGTGAATTTTCGACTTTCTATTCATGCTGTTTGGTTTCGTGGGGACGTCGGAGTTTCTGTTATTTTGTGAAGTAGTTCGAGTTGCTATAAATTATGCTGCCGAGTTCAAATTATTATCCATTGGAAATTATTGTATTATATATTTCAAGTTTAGTATACCGTTATTTCTTATTTGTTAAATTGAGTTTCATTTTGAAGCATTCTTGCTTTATTTAATTAATAATTTATTTATTTTCAGGGCCTCGCTCTTGCCAACCGATAATTAAAAAGCTAGTTACCATCTGGGTATCGCTATAAAAAATTATTAAATACTGGAAGTCACCTATTCCAGGTGTTGTGAGAAATTGCCATTTAGGTTAATTTCATTACACAAATTGAATAAAACAATAAAAAATGGTGGTCCAACAGTTGGTAATTGACACTTGAACTTTTTCTACTTTGTTCATTTCCGCAAAATTTTAGCGGATTTTTTTACTATTTTCAGCTGGCCTTTAACCCTCCAGTACTAACAATTGGTCTCATAGACAAACGACTTATATTTTGAACCGACTTCAAAAAAGGAGGAGGTTCTGTATTCGTCTGTATGTATTTTTTTTATATATGTTTACGCATATCTTTTTTGTTTATGAACCGATTTTAATGATTCTTATTGGGTTAGATTTAGCATAGTTCCAAGGTGGTGTCATTTAAATTTCGTTGGTATTTGACCTTGAACTTCGAAGAACAGCTTAAGCTGTTCTGCTTAAGATTATAGTTGTAATGTTTGAATTTGAATTTAAATATTAGTGCTAATAATTGGTACTCACAAATACCACCAATACAATATGTAATTATAATTGTATACCCAAAGGCAGACAAGCATTGTGTATTATTTGTAAATATTGTGTAGAAGAAGAAGTTTACATACGTTTATCGATACATATCAATAGTGATTTTAAAAAATGCCATCGTCTTGTTCAGCAGTTGGTTGTAAAAATAGATTTAAATTAGGTGAAAATATTCAATTCTTTGGGTAAGTTGCAGGAGTAATAATGTATGTAGTAGTTTTCATCTCATAAATTGTTATTTTAGATTTCCTATGAAAAAGAAAGAGTTGCTAGATGCTTGGGTTACAGCTGTAAGAAGAACTAATTTTGAACCAACAAAAGCTATGTAGTGCACATTTGTATGTAGTGCACATTTTGAAGAAAGTGATTATTTAGTGCGACCTGGGACATACATAAAACGTTTAAAACCAAATGCAGTTCCTTCTATATTTCCAGCATTTCTCGAATTTTCGAAAAATTTTGAAATCTCGAATAGTGTATCTGTGCCAATGGAAGTAGATTCTAAAGCAGAAGATTCTAATGTGCCCGATCAAATAGTTGACGAATTATCAGCATTCGAAGGAAATCGACTTCTTCTAAGAAAACGAAGAAAACCCGACTTCTTCTAATGTGCCCGATCAAATAGTTGACGAAATCCAAGCATTTGAAGAAAACCCGACTTCTTCGGGTATATGTAAAGTAGATAAAAGTAGTCAAACAGATGCCGATTATAATTAGGCGACGAGATAAGACTATAAGTAATTTTAAAGATTTGTTAAGTGAATTGCGAGACAAAAATCTTATACAACAGGACACAGAACTGTTTCTTATGAATCAATTTCAAGGTACTGTTTTAGATATATTTAAGAATGAATGTAAAAATTTAGATAGAAGTGCTAAGGGGTGTAGGTATAGTAAAGAAATCAAACAATTTGCTCTAACATTACATTAACATTCTCCAAAAGCTTATGATTTTTGTAGGTAAGTTGTAGAGTAGAGTAATTATTTGTTTAATTTTGTCTGTTCGTTTGCTTTAAAAAGCAATCCACGCATGTGTTTCAACGAAAAAAGGTTGTTGATTGGTTTTTTGCTTTCTCAATTCAAAACTTTATGTATGCGAGTAATCTTCTATACTAATATTTGTAATTTTGTTTTGTAGAAAAGTTTTCCATTTGCCACACACCTCTGCATTGACAAACTGGACATCTTCTGTTAATGCAGAACCCGGATTTCTAAAAGAAGTATTTACTACCCTAAAAACATTCAAATCTGAAAATCGAGATTGCAATCTTGTTGTTGATGCCTTGGCAATAAGAAAACAAACACTTTGGGATGCACAATTAGGAAAGTTTACAGGTTTTTGTGATTTTGGAGAATACCTAGTTTTAGAAAATGAAGAAAATATAGCAACTGAGGCTCTAGTATTTATGTTGGTGAGCTTAAATGGAAGTTGGAAATGGCCTGTTGGTTATTTCTTACAAAACAAAAGTACTAGTATAGCCAAGCTACTTTAATTAAAACAGCAATAACTTTAGCTAGTGAATCTGGTTTAAGAGTATGGGGAGTGACATGCGATGGCACTTCTACAAATTTTAGTACTTTTCAAGAGTTAGGTTGCAGTGTATTTAATGAAAATTTTGAAGAAATCAAAAGTAGCTTCAAACACCCTAACATTACTGATCAAGAAATTTATTTCATTCCAGACGCTTGTCATATGTTAAAGCTAGCTCGTAACTCTTGGTACGTACAAAATATTTCAAAGTCCTAATGGGTTAATAGAATGGAGGTTTATTAAAAATTTAAATAACATTCAAGAAACGATTGGTTTAAAATTATCAAATAAAATTAGTAATGCTCATGTTGATTTCAAGAAGAATATTATGAAAGTAAAACTGGCAGCCCAAACTTTTAGTTCAACAACAGCCGATGCGTTAGAATTTTTAAATTATTTAGAATTAGAAGAATTTAAAAATTCTGAAGAAACCATAAAGTTCATAAGGTGTGTAGATAGAATTTTTGATTTCTTAAATAGCCGTAGCCCTTTTGGAAAAGGTTACAAAAAACCAATATTTCAAAACTCGCTAGCATTTTTAGAAAGTTCCATTGTTCCTTTATTAAAATATTTATATTTGCTAACAGATACAAATGGTAATTTTTTATATTTAGGGCCTAGAAAAACATTTATTATTGGATTTGCTACATCAGTTTCTTCTATTTTTAAAATTTCTAAAAGCTTATTTTCTGAAAATTTAAATTTTAAATATTTATTGACTTACAAGTTTTCACAAGACCGCATCGAACTCTTATTTTCACGCATACGAAAAAGATTTGGATTTAATAATAATCCAAATGTTAAACAATTTAAAACAGCCATGAAGCAAATTCTTTTGAAAAACACCATAGAACCGTCAACTGCTGCTAATTGTTTAGCACTTGATATAAATTCAGTGGGAGGAATTTTCGATATTAAATGGTCAAAGAAAAATCTATCAGAAAAAGATGATAATGAATGCGATCTAAACGTAAAAGATAATTTGGAGTCATTGGAGACTGTCGCAGACACATTTTTTTCTAATACCAGTGAATTAGGTAATATAAAAGAAAATGTGCTGTATTATATAGGTGGGTTTATTATAAGAAAATTATTAACAAAAATAAGTTGTCCAACTTGTCCACAACACGTAGTCATATTTAGAACAGAACATTGCTACTCTCGTTCTTACACATTTTCTCTGTTGACTAATTTAAAAAATCGAGGGGGATTGGTTACTCCATCTGAAAGTGTATTTAAAATTATTAAAGTTACCGAAACAGAAATAAATATTTTAACTTACAACCTACAATCACTGTCACATGATAAAGTTGAAAAAAATTTACATTATGTAGTTAATCATTTTGCTTTAGATAACACTATATTTCCTAATTAAGACTGCGAGATTTCTTTGCAAGAAAATCATAAAATTGATTTAATTGTATTTATATATATAATATAATAATTTATATTATTTAAAAATTAGATTTCACAGTATAGCCATGATGTTGAGCAAAAAAACTGTGAGCAAAAGACATCAATTGAACAAATTTGTATTATTTGCCAATCAATAAAACCATTATTTATAATTTTTACTTGTTTATTTTGTTGTTTTTATTATTTAATAATAAATTTTTAATAAATAAAAAAAATCAAATAATTTTAATATTAAATTCCCTGCTTGAATATCCTAGTGCTATGCATTTACTATTGTTTTGCAATGGTTTTGCCATTTCTACAAATGGCCGCTTGGTCGACCTTGAGGCTTTACTTCTATTACATTACAAGTATTGGGAGTTGCGTATCTAGCCTTCTATATAGACATCTTTATTTCATGCCTGAAATGAATTATTTTTTCAAACCGAAAACGTCTGTGCGTGCGTAAACATTACCCATATAACATGTAAGCTTACGACAAGGTTGTCGTTTGCTCTTCGTTGGCTTGCCATGACAAGGTTTACAAAATAAAGCTTGTGAAAAGCTTGCAGCAAGGCTTTCGGCAACAAGCTTGACATGAAATACTTGTCACAAGCTTACCGCAAGGTTTTCGACTACAACCTTAAAATGGCACACTTGTCAAAAGCTTCATATACGGTTTACAACGGCAAGCTTAAAATAAAACCCTTGTCAAAAGCTTTACATAAGGTTTACATCGGCAACCTTGTCACGTAAAGGGAAAAGGGAAATGGGTAAAGGGAAAAACAAGACAAATTATAAAAACAAAATGGCGTCTTTTTGCTTGTCGTTGGCTTGTCACGAAAAGGTTTACGCAATAAGCTTAAGAAAAGCTTGCCGCATCAAGCATTTCAGCGACAAGTTTAACAAGAAATCCTTGTCAAAAGCTTTACATAGGGTTTACATCGCCAAGCTTGTCACGTAAAGGAAAACCAAGATAAATCATAAATAAAAAAATTGCGTCTTTTTGCTTGTCGTTGGCTTGACACGAAAAGGTTTACGCAATAAGCTTAAGAAAAGTGCGATGTTACAAAAACCAATTAGATAAACTGTCAAAATTCCACTTACTTCTTGTAATATTGTCCTTTTTGTATGTTTTGTAATTTTGTAATTTTTGTAATTTTGTAATTTTGTAATTTTTGTTATTTTGTAATGTTTGTAATTTTTTTAGTTTTGCAAATTTGTAGATATTTTTTTTGTAAGTATTAATTTTTATACTTATATAATAAAAACACAAATAATTAGAATTCAAAATTTTAAATTTATTTTACTTCTCTCAGAGGCCTGTAAACGACAACCGTGAAAAAGGCCATAAATAAGCTTATTCTGACAAGCAAATATAATATAAAAGCTTGCACACAAGCTTTCACATAACAAATTGCGACAAGCTAGCGTATACAAAGTTGCGACAAGCTTGCATATGACAAGGTTTACAAGCTTGTAAATGACAAGCCTATGAAAAGACAATTGCCTTGTCACGACAAGGTTATGATAAGGTTAATGCAAATTTGTTCAACGTCAACTAGCACCCTTGTGATAAGCTTTTTGTAAGCTTACAGCTTGTCAACGACAAGCTTGAACGCTTGAAGCAACCTTAACGCTTGTCATCGACAAGGTTACTGCAAGCTTATGAAAACCTTACATTGCTATCTGGGTAGTCAAGTGGTTTAAGTGCAATGGAAAAGCACACACTGCATAATATTTACTCACATTTTTTAGGAAATTAAATTTTCTACAAAAAAGTGTGGGAGAGCATAATATATTTATTTTTAAAAATTTAGACGCACGTGGTTTAAAGTTACCAAAATCCATAGGACCGTCTTTAGTGAGAAGTAAATTGACATATTATGTCTTGTACAAAGATCAGTTCGTATTTTGTAATTTGTAAAACGAATTATTTTTTGATCGTGGAGTCCTTGCAATGTTTTTTGCAGAGGAACTTCAACAGTTTTCGTAATAATAAGATTTTAATCAGTTCCCTTATACTTTTTAACACACAGCTGCACCTATAACGCATAAAATAAATAATTTATTCAATGTCAGGTAGTTTGCTATGAAATGTCCAATTTTCTTCAGTCTTAAATAAGCAGCTATTGTGAAAAGACGTCTTTACTTACAGTTAAAATTATTTTTACATTTAAAAAATCAGGTAATTATCTTGTATTTCGACCTATGTTATTACCTGAAAAGGTATTATAATGTGCCGTTTTGCTATTTACAGAAATGTTTTCTACAAGAGATATTCGTGCAATTTTACTTTTTCACGGACTAAATGCAGAGAAATCAACTCGCGAAATTAATCAATTGTTAGGAGATGGTTCATGTAACGAACGCACAGTCTGGCGTTGATTTGCAAAATGAACTCGTGGACGACCGACTAGCAGCATAGATGGATAATACCATTGTTTATCTATATATATTACGGTCAATGATGACAATTTGGTCATTAACGTCAATGGCCGGACAATAACGTCAATGCCCAGCTTAGTTGGGCATTGACCGGCCATTGACGTCAATGACCATGCATTTTGGGCAATGTTGGGCAAGCAAATGAGAATACTCTTAGACAAGCAGCAGCTGAAAGCAGTGTTTTAGGAAGTCACGGTTACAAGCGTTGTCATTGCAAGGCTGGATGTAAAAATAAAAAATTTGGTGTCGTGCCAGCAAACAAATTTGGAATTCTAAGTGCCATGGGTCACTCCCGTGCCAGAATAAAAATGATTAATTTAATTAAAAAAATTTATTTAATTATTTTTTATTCTTTAAAAATTATCACAACATGTTTCGTATGAGAATTATACATCTTGTATTTATTCTTTAAAAATTATCACAACATGTTTCGTATGAGAATCATACATCTTCAGGTGTCTACAGAAGAAATTAAGTTAAAATACAATTCTTTAAAGTAATAAATAACATACCTAATTAAATTTAAAATGAAATTATGAAAATTTTTTTTTGTTTTTAAAGTTTTTTGTTAATAAATGATTGTAATATTATATTATAATACAATGAATACAACATAGGTACGTAAATATCACTTGCCAGTTGGCTGTCAAATTTTAATTGCCATTTTGCTATTCTTTATATTAGTTATTGGTCAATCATCATTGCCCAATCCATTTTGGCCATTAACGTCGTTGACCGGCCAAAGACGTAAATATTATAGTCAAATGAAAATATTTACATCATTGCCCACCGTTAACGGGCTTTGACGTTAATGGCCGGTCAATGACTTAATGGCCAGGGTGAATGGGCATTGACGTTATTGCCCGGCCAATTCCCAGCTTAGTTGGGCATTGACGTCATTGACCGGCCATTGACGTTAATGACCATGTATTTTGGGCAATGTTGAAATTTAAAATTTCATGTGTGGTTTTTGTGTGGATGTGTGGAACATTGTCCGGGCAATGACGTTAATGCCGAATACGGGGTGGGCAATGATGAAACTATTATTCTAAAAATTTCATCTGAAAGTAATATATTAAATGTGCCCTTGCAATTAATACTAGTTATTAAGGGATACTGAAAAATTAATTTTGTCAGAAAATATTAGTGATACGATCAAAGAAAATGAGATTACTCTTAGACAAGCAGCAGTTCAAAGCAGTGTTTTAGGAGACCAAGGTTACAAGCGTTGTCATTGCAAGGGTGAATATAAAAATAATAAAAAATAAAATTTGCAATTCACTTCCGTACAGAATAAAAATGATAATTTAAAATTTTTTATTTTATAATTTTTTAAATTATATTATTTTTGTTAATAAATGATTAATACCCATATTCACAAACGTTCGTAAAAATTTGGCCATTAACGTCATTGACCAGATAAAATCAGATAAAAATATTTACATCATTGCCCACCGTTAACGGGCGTTGACGTTAATGGCTGGTCAATGACGTTAATGGCCAGTTCAAATGGGCATTGACGTCATTGCCCGGCCATTGACGTTAATGCCCAATTTACGTCATTGACCGTAACATATACATACTACAATAAGGTAGTATGTCTTATTATAGGGATACCCATAACACTTATGGGTATTTTAATATACCTCAACGTCTAGTATTAAATAGTAACAGTAAGAAGAGCACCGTATCACTAATAGAGAGAATAGCTATGAGTTGTCACATATTTGACTGCTACAAATACTAATTGATAGGGGTTTTTCTCTAATAATAAGTAAATGTTTCTTTCAGTGTATACAGAGACTAACACACCATCATACACGTACACCCACACAGATGAACATCCAACTAAAAGTCATCAAACTCTTATCAAGGTAATAAGGAACATTTTAAATTAAAATTTTGGTATTAAAATTTTCTATACCAAAATTTCAATTTTTGATATTTTTTTGTATTGCAGAGACACACAAAATTGTGTGTAAAATTGTATACTCGAGACTAATACTTGTTGCATGCACTCGTTTTGGGGGCATAAATATAAATAACCAAAAGGCCACGGCTCGCAGTTGGCCTTCAAAATATACCGGCCTATTAGACATGTGCCCCTTTTCCCGCTGGTCCAGTACAGACCTGCGAGAATTGTATTCATGGATGGAAATCTTTTTTGATACGGATAACTGAAAATAAATAAACCGGGCCTTATACAGGGCCGTAGCTAGGTGGAGGCATTGTGGGCCCTACCTTAACATACTTATGCCCTACTTTAAAAAATACCATCAACTAAGCAGTTGTGGTCCGTGAGTAAGTAATTTGGAAGATTGGGGATTTCTGACGAGACACCACTGAAATGAACCTTCTTTATACTCTAATGAATCGATGTTGGTCTATTAGTTTTTAATTATTATTTAACAAATAGTCCAATATGTCGTTTATTTCTATTGATGAAAATAATTTAAAAAGTATAATAAAACAATAAAAGCACAAACACCTAGAAGGCCGTACCCTGGTGAAAGCAGACCGGACCCTATAGATAAAATAATTTTAAAATTATGATACTGCATAAACTTTAAGGGACCAGACTCAACGCTAGTAGTTTTCCATATACAATTTCACAATAAAAAAATTTAACAGTTTTAATGAAGGACTTTGAACGGTGACGTAACAAGCAGGTGAGGGACCCGTGTGCAAAGTTAAAATAAAAAATAGCTTATGTTAAGTGGTATTATGTTTTACGTATGTACTTAAAATTTCAACTTTCTACGATTATTCGTTTTTGAGTTGAACTTGACACCAGTTCAGAGCCTATTGATCTAGCACCTTAACGGGGGCCCTGCTTTTATAAGCATTTTCTGAAATTCTAATAGCTTTAAAATTTTCTAAGATATCTTAAGATACCTTAGAATTTTCCATTTCCTAGAGTTTTCTCTGAATTTCATATTTACTAAAATTATCTCGAGTTTCCTGAGATTTTTTTGAAATTTCTATGGATTTCTTGAAATTTTCTATGTTTTTTCAAATTTTCTAAGACTCGGTTTGTTGAGATGTCTTGGAATCTTGGGTGCCAAGTCAAGGAAATTAAATTTTCAGTCTAGAAAAACAATTTAATTTTTTTTTTAATTTAACAAAAATTAACTTTTTAAATTAATTTAATTTTAAAATTAAGATTTTTTTTGCATTTTTGTTTTCTGATTTATCGAAATACTAGATTATCTCATTATATTTTTAATGATTTTAAATTTTTTTAAAAGATTGAAAAGGTCACAGTACAACTGGCTGCCCTTTTAGCCGGTGGCCCACGTGCGTCGCACCCACCTCACCCCGGTAGTTCGGCCCCTGACTTTTAACTATAATATTGAATGTATGTCTCATATGTATTGTTGTGTTCTGATAAAGAAATGGAAAGTGAGTTGCGTAATTTAGAAATAAAGAACTGACTTTGCAACCTGAGGAACAATAAAGGCAGGACTCTTGTTCGTTTTCAAAATTGTTTTTCTGTTCCGTGTTTAATTTTGGCCGTTAGTTTAAGTTACATTGTTTAATTTAAGTTGTTGCAGTAATTTCGTTTATTTTATCTAAATTTTAATGTTTGTATTTTTAATTTTCGTTGTTTAGCGACTCACACGAATGCAGCTGAGCAGTACACAAACAAATAACACAAGCAGCAGGAAACAAAATACTAATCTTGATTTAAAAAAAAAAAAAAAGAAAAATAATAAAAAATCCAAGGAAATGGACAATATAAACAAAAAGAAGAACAGTCAGTCGCAAATTTACAGCCGAGGGGCTAGTCGTAATTTGAGAGCCCGAGAGGCCAGTAATAGTAAAGCAGTCTGAATTTGAAATCTCGAGAGAGAGTCACGTCAGTCAGAATTTGAGAGTCCGAGTGGCAATCTGGGTTAAAGAGTTTTAACAATTGAAGAGTCCGAGTGGCACGCTGGGTTAAAGAGTTGTAAATTGAGAGCCCAAGAGTTGGTGTGGAGGTGGAATTTAGTCGAGGAATTTGTGGATAGAGTGTAGAAGGAAGAATCCGAATTACGTGCTGCTCGGCGAAATTTGTGTGAGTCCTGCTTTTCTAAATTTTGTTTCTTGTGTACAGGTTGCAAATAAATTGTTCTGTTATTTGTCAGTTTTTTTATTGTCTTACATGTAACCATTTTTCGAGAATCAACAACCCATTTTAATAAGAGATCAGAGAGCAAGAGCACTACAGTATGTATGAGACCCCTCTTGAAAATTAAGTATGTCACTGACTTATACTCACAAAGTCAAGAACATCGAAAATCGATCGACCAGATACGGATCAAGAAAACTTTTTATTTCTGCTCTATCTGTACTGTACAAATTTGCCTATTTTGCCCAAAATGCCCTATTCATCCTGTGGACGTTTCATCCTATGAACAACAGTTCATGTTCAATGAACACATCCTGGAAGGATTCATCTACTGGAATCATCTATCCATCCAAATATTTACCAAAAAGTAGTCATAATTAAATAATAATAATAATAATTAATAATGATTCATAATAATAACGATACATAATATTATACATAGTAATAAATAATATTAAGTAATAGATTATCATAAAAAATATTGCAAGGACCCGTGGCTTATTAATTATATAATTGGATTTTGATAATTGGTTTATGGTTTTAAAATGTAATTAAAATTGGATTTGGATAAAGATTAATGAAATTAAAAATTAATGAGCCACAGGTCATTGCAATATTTTTTATAGTAATATATTAATATTATTATGAATCAATATTAATTATTATTATTTATTATTATTATTATTATTTATTGTTATTTAGTATTGTTAAAAAATAACAATTTTAATTATGACTACTTTGGTTTTTTTTGGTATAGATTTGCAGCCTTACTATAAATTTTATATAGGGCTTATACAGGGTTGTATAAGAAAACGATACTAATAAACCGTGTATAAGCTCTACTCTGTATAAGCTTGTCATAACTATTCATAGATGTACTAATAAAGCTTGTATACAGCTTGTATACATCGTGTATAAGTAAACGTTACTAATAAACAGTGTATAGTGATGAGGTAGTCAAGGTTTTCATGAGTGTCAAAACAGATTTTATACAAATCTTATACAACTAGAACTCTAGTTTAAAGATTCCTTTTCATTTCTGAATTTTTCAGGTTAAATATATTTATATACTTAAATGACTTTAATAACAAATTCAAATGACAGTGACAGAAAAAGTCACACATACGAAAAATGACATTTCGAGTGTATAACCATTGTATAGCACAGTTATAGCGTATGCAGTGCATATACAACGTTTATTAGTAGAAAATTTATACACCCCTTATACAGTCCTTATACAGTGTATAACTATACACTTGTTCAACGCGTGCATAACGAATTTTTATTAGTAAGGCTGTAGGATGATAGATAGACAGATCCAATAGGTAAATCCTTTCAGAATGAATCGTCCGGGGTCTAGTCCTAGTTACGGCTCTGGCCTTATGTAGATGTAAGTGACATCTAACTTTGGTCCCAACCATGGGGATCACTATTAGTTAAACAAATGTTTTGCCATTTTTTATTTTGTCGAATGTGGGGACGTCGTTTATATATAGATTAAAAATCTTCAGCGCTAGGACGGAGCCTTGGGGTACTCCTACGTTGATGCTTTTGGAATCGGCTAGTGTAGCGTTTATTTTGACTGTGATCGTTGTGCCCGTGAGGTAGGACAAAATTAGTTTTATCATGTGATTTCTGAACTTGTATTTAATCACTTTGTATAATTAGGCCATCGGCATCGGCCTAGGTTTTGCCGAAAGCTTTCTCGATATTTAAAAGTGTCATGGCCGTGACTTTGTCATTATTGAATTGACCTATTAACGTCGTTAAAAATTTGGGTCACTTTCAGAGCCGTATTAAGGTCTGCCGTGAACCCGAATTAATAAAAGGATTGGCAATTTTTAGTCGCGCTTGTTCGTCTGTCAGTCGGAGAAAAATTGTTTTTTTGTTAGTTTGGACAAAGTGTTAAGTAGGGTAATGGGTCTGCAGCTAAGGGGAAGGGTAGGTTCTCTATTGGTTTTATAGATCGGGATGGTGAGGCCTTTCTTCCAAGCCGTCGGGAAATATTGAAGAGTTAAGATTGCGTTTATGTTGTAGTTGAGCTGAACTATTGCTTTCCCGGTCAGGTTTTTGAGAACCTTATTGTTTTCAATTTTATTCGGTTCGAACAACAAACACAAATGAGACCCAAATCCATGAACTCAAGCACTTTCTCAACGATATATTCATTTATTCTATAATCCGCATAATAAAGAGCACGCTTACGGTGAAAGGTCATTTCCTTACATTTGTCTACATTAAGAAATAACTTATTTTGCTGACACCAAGTATTTATTGCGTCAATATCTTGCTGTATCAGATTGACTTCGAAACATGCGTTAAGCTTTAGAAACAATTTTAAATCATCCGCAAATAAGAGAAAAAACAGAACTTTATTATATATGTAATGCCGTTCACAAAAATAAGAAAAAGCAATGGTCCAATATGGCTACCTTGAGGCACTCCCGACAGAACATTTATCAAACCCAAACGCATTCCATCGATCTTGACGAATTGGGTTCTGTCTGTAAGATAGGATGAGAACCAATTTACTAGCGGCGTGGAGAGGCCAGCACCCACTAGTTTTGTAAGCAAAATATCATGCGTCTACTTGACTACCCGATTCGATGGCGTTAATTGTATAATTGACAAAACATAGCAAGTTTGTTACTGTTGATCTCCCAGACATAAAACCATGCTGCGCATCTGACAACAGAGAAGACATTTTGAATTTTAAATATTTCGCTATTATGCTTTCAAAGATCTTAGGCAAAGCAGACAAAATTGAGATTCCACGATAGTTTGAAACCTCTTTGCGATTCTCCTTTTTTGGTATAGGAGTAATACTAGAAAGTTTCCAAAGTGTACCAAACCTCTTGATGAAGTCGGTATGAAGCCCATCAGGACCACAACCGGATTTCGCTTTACGTATAGCCTCGACGACGTCATCTTCGTCAATGCAATCCATTGCAATCCAATGCAATCAATGCAATAATCCAAGCAGAAGTGATGACATTTTTTTTCTAGAAAATTTAAAGGCCTTTAATTTTGTATAGGGTGGAATTTGCTCTATCTAACGTCATTTTCGAGATATTTGACAAAAACTGTGGAAATGTATGGTTTTGACTTCTTCCCCTCCTCGTCCCACCCAAACCCGTCGCTCTTAAGCGGGAGACTTTTTAGTACTTATAGAGCAACTGATAATAAACATTTTGTGACAATCCAACCTCTTATTTTTTGATTTCGGGGTTCACATCTAATTGTACTGTACTATTTATACTCAGATGTTTTCTTATCTATTTTTGCTGAGTAAATAAACGGAAGCAAATAATTGAACTTTATTATATAATAATATGTTAGTTTAAATATTTGAATGTCTGACAATTAGAGGAATGCGGTGAGATGGTGAGAAAACAGAAAAGATGTAGAAAGATTTATAGGACATGTGTGGAGGTGTGCGAGATTTGAGGAGGTGTGAGGAGAAATGGGGGAGATGTGAGGGGATATGGGGGAAATATGGGGAGATGCGAGGAAATATTGGGAGGTTTTAAGGAAAAAGAGATGTGGTGTACATATTTTGTCAAGAGATTTACCCCCCATGTTTTGTCTTCCTGTTCGTATAACTTTTTTTTAAACCTTAAAAACCATTATGCTCTTTTGCAATATAAAACGTAATTTTGTAGCCATCGCCGGAAATTCATCTAAACGGCAAACCTTTATTAAAAAAAATAAAACAAAGGATACTTTATCAAAAAAAAGTATTTCAGCTTGAAGAAATAATGTGAGTTATTTCAATTTTTTTATATTTTTATTTATAATTTAATTATGGTCAGACGCTTGGTACATTTTGAAACTTTTATTATAGTATGTATATTAGACCCACAAACCTATACCATTTTGTATATTTAAGTAATATAAATAGTTTATGAATGATAAAATAAAATATTTTGTAGATATAATAAAAGAGATAGAAAATTGGTGGCTGGCTTTTCAAAATATGGTGAGGATAATATAATTTATTTTTCTATTTAGTAGAAAACATTTCATTTTAAATTCAATAATTTTTTAAATATCACCAGGTAAACATTTACAACTTGATAAAAATAAGATAATCGGCTGGAACATCACTAGTGTTTGATAATATTTGAGAATAACACGAGTGATACCTGATCTTTCAATTTTACGCTTATTACGAGGTAGAAGTAAAATTATAACTTTTTTGGCTCCTTTTTGACTTTTTCGATAAAGTATTATACAGTTTTCGAGTTATTAGAGAAAAACTGGGTTGGGCCACATTCGATCTACTTATAGCTAATCAAAAACCGACCTAGAAATCTTCTACGCCCTCTTATCTTATCGATCTTATCTTCTTGAGCTTTCTAGTTTTGAGAATCTCTATGATTTTTGAATTTTGAAATCCCGATTACTTAAATAATATTTTGAAATCTAGCGTAGCATAGCATTTATTTCCTAAGCAAAAAAATATAAATTTAAATTTTTACACGACTACGTGAACATTATATATACATACAATCATAGGAATTGGATAGGTATATTATTTTGCTTATCACAGTTACCTATTTCTTAAAAGCTTATGTTATCTATTTCAATATAGTCGAAAATATAAATGACACCAGCATATCAGAAGTTTTCAATTCGTTAAAAAAAGCAGTTCATCGTTATGAACGTGGGGCGTTCCCACTTTAAAATAAATAACAAAGTTTAAACTTGTTATGGTGTAAATGATTATCAAGTCATTTAAATATGATAAGTAAATGATTATTGGGTTCGAGTGAACTATCTCTCATTTTACAACAAACATCTACGTTGCAAAATTGAGCTATTGCATAGTACAACAATAATGTTATTGGTATTTTGTATTTTTATTTAATTTATTGTTTTAGTAGTGACAATACAGTGAAAATAGAACATGGATAACAAAGCAGAGGATTACGTTAGTATTAAGTAAGTAGGTATTTTTATATTGAAAATATAAATCTAAATGTCAAGATTATCAGTTTGAGTCATAAAAATTAATCGAAAAACAATTACTTATTCAATTTTGTAATAATTTTCATTTTAGTTTTCCGGGACAAAAAAGTTATGGGTCGATTGAAAATAATGAAAGTTTCACTCCAATCAAAACTTCTTCTCCCAAACGTATGATCTATTGTGTTCATGGGAAGGTGGATTCAGGATGCTGTACAGTATTAGAAGGAGAATTGGAATCAAATTACCAAACACCTGACATTGAAAACGATATAACTCACCATGCCAAAGAAAATGCAGACACCACAAGCTTAGGTAAAATCTAAATTATTTTACGTTTTGAGTTCATTGGGATTGCATACGTCCAACATGAGTCATCAAGTTTGATAACCTAATACTTTATTTAATTTATAAATTTTTTTTGCAGTTCTTAAACATTGTCATAAATCAAAATTTGAAGAAGTGGATAGTAAAGCTAGAAGAAAACTGATATGGGCCAGTATTTTATGTGTAATTTTCATGATAGGAGAAGCTATAGGTTTGCATTGTTAAAATAGCTTTATATCAGTTTCAATTTCTTAATAAAATTTTCTAGGTGGCTACATGTCCGGAAGTTTAGCAATAGCCACAGATGCTGCTCACTTGTTATCAGATTTTGCCAGCTTTATGATATCGCTTTTTTCGATTTGGGTCGCGACTAGACCAGCCACAAAAAAGATGTCATTTGGATGGTATCGAGCAGAAGTTATAGGTGCTCTGATATCGGTCCTCTTAATTTGGGTTGTCACTGGAATTTTGGTTTACATGGCAATCCAAAGAGTCATGCAAAGAGATTTCGAAATCGATCCTAGTGTTATGTTAATAACATCAGGAGTTGGATTAGCAGTTAACATTCTGTAAGATATTAAAAATATTGATGATCCCTCTAACATATTTCTTTTAGAATGGGGGTGACGTTACACCAGCATGGTCACACTCATGGATCAAAATCTGAACATGGACATAACCTTAATGTTAGAGCTGCATTTATACATGTAATTGGAGACTTCATACAAAGTTTTGGGGTGTTTGTTGCTGCACTTGTAATATATTATAAGGTTTGTATTAAACAACTTAGATTGATAATATTATTACGTTTATATTCTTCTTCTGTAAAATCAACATGAGAAATGAAGAAGAGTTTTAGGTTCCAGTTTGGTTAACGTAAACTGGTTTGCAACGGTTATTAAAAATCAATAGTTTCAAAATTTAAGCTATTTTTTTAATTATAATAATTTTTTAGCCAGAATGGAATTTGATTGATCCAATTTGTACGTTCTTATTTTCAATTTTGGTACTGATAACAACGTTTAGTATTATTAAAGATGCATTATTGGTATTAATGGAAGGAATACCAAAAGGAATTCATTTCAACGACGTTAATGCTGTATTTATGAAGATCGATGGAGTATTAAGAGTACACAACTTACATATTTGGGCTTTGAGTTTAGATAAAGTTGCATTGTCCGCTCATCTGGATATAAGTAAATTTTTATTACTCAAAATTTTAAATACATATTTATGGAAATTGTTTTAGGACCTGGAGTTAATCCTCAGAGTGTACTTGTGGTAGCAACAAAAAGTATTCACGAAAAATATGACTTTTTTGAAATGACTTTACAAATTGAAGAATTTAAGTCAGTTACAGATAATTGCTGTTTTCAGCAGTGCCCATAATTAAGTAGTGAATTAGTTTAGTGTATTTTTCCTATTTATACATCATGTTCAGTTATACCACTATTGGATCGATTTCAACTTTGTACAATAAACATTTAAATAAAACAATATGTCATTTAAATGAAGGATCTTCCTAAAAGCTAAAGAATCTGAAGCTTCAGGCCAGTTGCGTATGCAGAGATGAACTAAGTGGAGCGGACGCTCTACTTGTCATACCGATTGACTCCGCCTACTCTATGCCTAAAGATTTCCAAAGATTCTCAAAGAATTCTAAAAAGGGGAGGTAACGCGGTAACTGACCCTCCCCCACCTCCCCCCAAATGACCCATCAATAAAATTACTAAATTTTGATAAAATTTGAAAAATATATCTAAATTCTTATCAAAATAATATGTCTTTACTCTCTCCCAGCCAGCCTCACTTACCCCCATGAATTTTCCCTGAATCTGCTCGATCTTGTGTCAAGTGAAGGGAAATTTGAGGAAATCCAAGGAATTCTTAATAGAAAACAGAAGGAAATCTTAATAATACTATAGATGGCTTTTTTTTAGTTTTTCAATTTTTTGCGATTTCCTTGGCTTTATGAAGATTTTCCGAGATTTCTTCAGATATCTTTTTTGGATTTTTTCGATTTTTAAAGATTTTCTAGAATTTTTTGATATTTTGTTGGATTTTCTTGTATATTTCTTTTTTCTAGATTTCTTAAATATCCTAGAATTTTCTAGATTTCCTTAAATTTTTCACCTTTCTCAAGATTTTTTTGAATTTCGCAAAATTTCCATAGATTTCTTGAAATTTTCTAAGATTCTGAAACTCCTTGAGATTATCTGGAATTTCCCTGAATATCTACAGAATTTTCTTCACTAGTACAGCAGAGTTTTCTAATAATTTCTTCCTAGTTTCCTAATAGAAGAGAACATTTTAAGAATGCTCCAGATGAGCTTCTTGAATTTTTTGAAATTTCCTTGGCCTTTTCTGAATATTCTGAATATTCTAAATTTCTTCGAATTTCCTATTTTCTAAATTTGCCTGACAAGGGGCGGCTAGAAGGATGGAGGACAACCATGTGTATCTAGCCCTCTCCTCATGCAGGGTTCCCACTGAATTTTCCAAATCAAATTCCCTGACGTTTCCAGGTTTTCGTTGACAAAAAATAAAAATTTTCTCTGGCGTTTCTATAAATCGAAAGATAAAAAAAATCTTAATTGTAAAATTGAATTAAAATTAATATTTTGTTTTTAATTTTAAAATTTAAAAACAAGTTAATTTTAAAATTAAAATTTTTCTTTTAAATTAAATAGGTATTGATTTCCCTGTGTCTCGCGAAACTGGACCCTCGGCACCACAAAGTTGTGTCTGTCCGCGTAAACTAGAAAGCTGAGACCATCTTGGTTGGCTTTGGCTTCGGGCTGTTCTACGTCGGATTTTTTGCATTCAGATCGCTTAACTATCAAGTGTTACTACAACCTAATTGGTGGCGGTAGTAGTTTATTTTCTAAACAGCTGTTCGTGAGTTAATGTTAAAAAATTGATAATTGTATAATAAATTGTGTTTAACAAGTGCTTAATCGAAGTAATTTCTTAATTTTTATAGTAACTACAGTAGAACCCCTCTATAACGAGTCCTGGTTATAACAAAAAATCGGTTATAACGAGTAAAAGTTTGGTCCCTTGACTTTTGTTTACATATGTAAACTGACTGTTTATAGCGAAAATCTGCTTATAACGAGTAAGTAGGCTAGTCTCTTGAGCTCTCGTTATAGAGGGGTTCTACTGTATAATCATATTGTATTAGAATAATTTAAAAAAACTGTCTGAAAAAAAATCGTTGGCAATTTTATTAATAATATTTTGGGGGTTTTTGACTTGTGCTTTAGGAGGGATAAATTTTTGAAAGTTGACAACCCTGCTTAGACCCTGTAACATGGAGTGACAGGGGGCTGCCCTCCCCCCTACAAAATGTTCTTTGTAGTTTTTTGCAGCAGTAAATAAAATCTTCATATTTAATATAAGAATAAATCGAGTATTTTAAATAGAGAGATAATATAGGTGCGACTGGTCCAAAATGATCCCTCTAAGGGAAAAGCAACATAATTTTCAAATTTAAAAACTTTTTTAATTTTCATTTATTTATATGTAACGAAACTATGGACTTTTTTCTACAACTGCTAGAATAAAATAGTTGAGTAAAGATATTTGCAAATTAATTATTAATTTTATTGTAAAACTATAGAAAAGGATCATTTTATACACATCTATGTGTAAAATGATCCCCCTCACGGTGAAACATGATGCATAATAAAATAAGGCACTTTAGTAAAACAACTGTAATAATGTGGTAGTTAACTTTTAATTTAACATATTTATGTACAATATACATCCCATACAGTAGTTTCAATAAGTATTCGTACACTCCTAGGGCGCCAATGAAAATTTCACATTTTGAAACCGTTTTTTAACATAAAAATCGCTTTTACAGCAAAACTTTTTAGACATTTTATGTTAATAATTGTATTGTCTTCAATTTTGTACTAATACATTTTTGGTTGTACCGATTTTAAGATACAAGTGTAAATAGTTTTTTTATTTTATAGTCTTGTTGAAATTACTGTCAATCAAACACGGGGCGACAAAATAGTAATATGTATAGGTACAAATTGAAGACGATGACATTTTTAACAAAAAATTTCTAAAAAGTTTTAATGTAAAAGCGATCCTTCTATATCAAAAAATGGTTTCTAAATGTGCCGAAAATGATCAGAGGTTCATTGTATACACACACCGCACGGGATCGTTTCACCTCAATCGATAATCGATTGATACGTGATTCAAGTAGTGTAACTCGATATTAATCATATCAATATTTTAGAAAACCCAAAAAATGCACTAAGCACTTTTAAACACACTAAACACACAGGTGGGATCATTTTACCCTAAGGGATCACTTTATACCAATCTCCCCTACTATAGAAAATTTTTCACAAGTATTTTGCTGTTGGCAAAATTTTTAAACACTGTATATTATACAGTGTATATTAATATTGCATTTGATTACATGTAAATGTGTTCCACACTTTATTTACGATTTGACCACTACGGGGCGCTAGTAGCATATTATAATACTATATTATAATATTATAAATCTAAAAGTACTATACTGTGCTATTAGAATTATTTTTCTTGACCTTACCTCTCGGCTCCTAGTCTATATGTATATTTTTCAAGTTTACCTAACCAGAAAGAACTGCGGTCATCCGAGTTCCACCTTGTTTTTTAATCAAACGCAATTTATTGTTATTCGAAATATTGAATGATGAAACAAAAAATTTGATCATTCGAAACATAATTTTCTTCTATGAAGATTATTAGCTATTGAATTGAAAACAATTAGAATATCAATAACTGAAACAAAATACAGTAGAACCCCTCTATAACGAGAGCTCAAGGGACCAGCCTACTTACTCGTTATAAGCAGATTTTCGCTAAAACAGTCAGTTTAGCATGTAAACAAAAATCAAGGGACTAAACTTTTATTCGTTATAGCCGATAAATCGTTATAACCGGACTCCTTATAGAGGGGTTCTACTGTATTTGGTAATTTCAAACATAATTTTCTGTCATGAAGATTATATTTTTTAAATTAAACAGAATTTAAATAATTTGCTTCTTTGAAGATTATCCATTTTATTAAAGCCGCTTTACATCTACGTGTATGTTTTCACCCAGAACTCATATGAGAAATATTTCGGTGTTAACACTGTATGGTTTCTCATATCCGTTCACTCATAAGCAGGGCCGAATTCGATCTTACTTGGGCCTTAGGCTATGCCATTTTGAGGGCCCACCTTCTGTAAGGTGACAAATTATTATTTTTCGGCAATCTTTTTTTTTAGCTAAATTTAGACTAACAAGTAGTAAAATCACAATAAAATCTATTAGCTTTAAGGAGGACACATAAAATGAGAAGGGCAAAAACAATCTGTTATTTTTATTATTAGGCTATAGCCTAACCAGCCTTACGGTTATTCCGGCCCTGCTCATAAAAAAACATAAGTAAAAAGGTAAAAACTAACAAAACATAGGTACTCTTTCGGAATAGAACGGCTTCTATTTCCTTATGAGAGAACACAGAACCTTGAACTTAGAAGGAGTCCTTCTAAGTTCATGCTCATAACGATTTGAACGCAAATCTTGAAAAACATACAGTTTAGCCAACCTCAAGAGAAATCGTATGTTTTCGCTTATGAAACATATAGATGTAAAGCGGCTTTTAGACCCAACGCAATTCTTCGGTAATTGGCAAAAGTTGTGAAGTTCACTAAAAAGTTGGTAATTCACTGAACAGTTGGCAAAACTAATGTCATAAATTGCGCAATTTTTTAAATTGGTTTAAAAAAAAAGTGAATTCGTATAATGTGGAGAGCAAAATAGGCAATTTCAAGACTGTTCCGTGCTCATCCCTGCTCATCGCGGCCCATGTCTCATAAGTCATAATGCCCCACCTTACCCCTACACACAATTATCAAAAAATGTCAATATAGAAATAAAAATTGTTTAAATATAGTTGACCTTTCATTGTAATTAGTAGAGATTGTTGAGTTTGAGGTCAGTAAAAACAAATATTAATTGTCCGACGTTTCGGGTTCTTTTATTGACCCATTTTCAAGGCTACAAAAATTTATATATGAAAAAACATGAAAAATTAACAAACAATCAAAAATAATATCAAAAGTTAAGTGATACAGAGATAATAATCGAAATATACAAAATTGAAAACAAAAATTTACATATAAAGCACAAAAATTTCATAATTTCATTAGAAAGAAATAATAAAAATTGAAAAACATAAAAAATATAAAAATATATAAAAAATCAGTAGGTGGAATACTAACCAGATGGAAAAAATATTATGAAATGAAATGAGACATCCTTCCGTTTTTTGGCCGCGTTTGACCACGCTTCGACCAGCCACGTGGTGTTTTGTTCAAATATAACCACAATTGTTTTCAATTTTGTATATTTCGATTATTATCTCTGTATTACTTAACTTTTGATATTATTTGTTTTTTCATATATAAATTTTTTGTAGCCTTGAAAATGGGTCAATAAAAGAACCCGAAACGTCTGACAATTAATATTTGTTTTTACTGACCTCAAACTCAACAATCTCTACTAATTAAAATAGAAATAAAAATTCAAAATTGTTAAATTTAATTGTTGTAGTTAATGATTTTCAATCTTATTATTATATCAAAGAGCTTATGCCGAGCCCTTACGAGACCGCTACAGCACCACCACTGGCTATTTACAGGAATTTGTCTGTTAGAAACTCATACAAACTCGTAGTGGAATTCGTTGTTTTAAATCTTCGGAATAGTAGGCAACCAATTACACTGTAAGATACAAAAGTTCTAACCAATGAAGTTCATTGGACTAAACAATTCTACTTAGAAGCATCGTTCATTCATGGAGAGTAACCAACATGTTGCTGTTTTTTTTGTGATAAAAATGTAATAGTGTCAACTTTTTTGTTTATTTATGTTTTTTTATACGAAGATCTGTTAGTGCTTAAATAATTTTTAATAATAACCTGCAAGTTCACATGCAATTATGGAAGTTGTATAAAATGGTTTTGTTTGTATTTACTCACAATGTAAATTTACAAGGAAACGTCCAGTTTTATTGTGATGAAAGAAAAATGAATAATTTAATAACTTGCATTAGTTAATCTAGTATATTTATAAGTAATTTATTATAATGGGAATCTGTAAACCCAGATATGCTATTATATCGATATGTTTTTTACAAATGGTAAGATTATATTTTTTCATTTTATTTAAATAATTATATTTGCCTTTTTAGTTATCTGTGATACAACGACAGATCTTCGACTTTCTTGGTTTTTTATGGATACCTATTTTGTTCAACTTTTTTGAAATTGTGTTTGTCATTTTTGGATTTTTTGGGGCTTTCCAATATCGTGCCAAGTATATTACTTGGGTAAGATTTTCAAAATGTCTTATTGTTGTTGTAATATAGATTTTTTTAGTATTTGTTATGGAATTTGGTGTGGCTATCTTGGAATGCTTTTCTAATTTGTTTATATTTAGACATTGGATTTTTGGATCACAAGGCAAGTCAAAAATTATATATTTTGTGGTTTCAGTAATTTAGAGCATTTTTGTAGAAAAGTACAGTTTTGAAACTTGATCCCGATAGTGGAAGCTGGTGGCAACATGGACCAGGCTGTAAAGGAACTCTGAACACTACTTCTCCTGTTCCTACGTGGGAAAATGTCACCGATTGTTTATTTGATTATCGCCATGTAGAAATATTTCAAGCTGGATTGCAATGTTTATTTGCAGTAAGCTCAATTATTTTATTCTAAAACTTCTTGCCGATTCATGTTTACTAGGATTTGGCACTTTTAAAAATTACGCTAGTTTTCTTTCTATATATAGTTATTTTTAGATTTTGGGAATCTTGACAAGTATGTGCCTTATTAAAGTATTTTTGGAGAAGGAAAATAGTTGTAAGTATTTAAAAAAAAATTTTGAGAAATATTGCTTACCATAAGGAATTCTAGAAAAACATTTTCGTGGAGTTTTTCCAATGCCTTGCATTTATTTTTTACTTAAATTTAATTTCTTGAATTTTATTTAATTTTATTCACTTTTTTATTTTTAGAATTTCATTTAAAAAGTTTCAATTTCTTTAAGTTGGTTTTAAATTTTACAAATTATACATTTATTGTTAAACTCGATCAAAGAATTTATTTCTTTCTACCATATTTTCAGTTTCTTCTTTGTCCTCACTTTTGTTTTCTTCATTATTTACTTTGTCTGTTTTGCCTGTGTTACTAACTAAATAGTTTTCCTTCGGGCGTTTCTATAATATATGATCTCTGGAGATGCACTTCTTGTTTAATTTTTCTTGACATCCACCTCTCTGTAGGCTTTATTTTAAATTAGGTATATTGTTTCTCCTTTCTATGCTTCTTAATGGTCAGGTGCTTTGATTATAGTACTTCTTCATTCTTTTTATATTTTTTTTTTTGATTTGTTTATACCTTATTTTATAGATAATTTTTGGTTGCAAATTTTTTTTAAAGTAGGTATTTTTGACCGTAAACTTCTTGACATGAATAATCTCTATCTGTATAAGAAAACTAATACTTAGATAGGGGAACCAACATAAAGACTTGAATAACCTAACATAATAAACGATTCCATGTCGATAGGGAAGAACGGCATATTATGTATATTTTTGGCTAAATTTAGTTGGATACATATTCAGATAGAGCTCACCATTCTGCATCTAAATCTAAAGTCAGGGGTCGCTTAGTAACTTTTAGCCTGAAAAATACTCATATTAAGAATGGATTACCCATAAGATTATGTATAATTCTACAACTTTAAATCGCTCTACTGAAAAGTGTCGCATATGTACATCTTTAGTTCTTCCCTAGCGCCACGGAATTCAGCTTAAAGAACCGAGTATGAATATGTTTGATTTAAACAAATACAAAACATTATTTGACAATCTGGGAAAACTTCCTGGTCAATTGATTCTAGAAAAAAGAAATGATGAAATACCTTAAATAGATACGTTGAGAAGAATACCATTCAATTGATGGATTAGTTTAAAAGAAGAGTTAGAAGGTATGGAAATATAAAACAGAGTATTGAAAGTTAGCGATCCAATAGATTGGATAAGTTCCTTGGTGTTAGTCAACAAACAATCAGGTAAGATTCGAGCATGCCTAGACTAAAGAAACTGCACTTAAAAGAGCACATTATCAATTTCCTGGTATAGAAGAAGTCAAATCTCGTTTACCTGGTGCTAAAGTATTTTCAACATTGGATGCAAACAAAGGATTCTGGATGATAGAACCAAATTAAAAACGTTATAAGCTGTGTATGTACATCGTACATAATCAACCTAGCTTCTCAGAAAAATTTCATAGGAGAATGTAAAATTGGTCTTACCAAGATAAAATTTTTAGATCATGAATTCAACAAGAATGGAGTGAATTACAACGATTTTTGGGGATGGTAACATATTTGAGTGCATTCATAAAAGGTATGTTATTAGAAATTGGAACATCAACACCAAAAGGAATTTGAAAAATCAAAAGAACTGATATCTAACGCTCCTTTATTGAGGTATTTCGATAACAAGTACTCTATTATGATGTCGGTAGATGCATCAAATGTCGCTATAGCCTATAGGAGTAGTTATCATACATGAGGATGGACAGATCAAATGTTAACAAAACTATTGAGAAAGAATTATGGATGTAAAAGGTTTCATCAAAATGTATATTGACAAAAAATAATTGGAGAGACTAATCGCAAACCATTTATTCCACTTCTGACACCATGTTGTTTTATTATGTTAGATTATCTAAGTTTTTACGTTGACTATCCAACAAGGGCTCATTACATTCAGTATATCGGCAATCAATATTTTTAACATGGAACATGTTCTTGCGATCGTTACCTCTCAAACTCCACCATCAAAAATCGGCACTAAGACATACCATCTGTTTTTTTAGGTATTTGGGATCTCGATTGGCGATATACTGGATGTAGGGGAGCCCTTGTAAGTATTAGTTTTCTTATATACAGGGTCTCCCCGGATACACTTTACATAATTTCAGTGGTGATAGAGGACATTTTTCTGAGAAAAATATTTAACAAAAATTTTTTTTCTAAATTCAAACCCTCGAGAGTTAGGCCTCTTAAAAGCATTTTTTTAAATTGCCACCTTCACATGGCCATAGCTCGAAAAATATTGATTTTTCAGTAAAAATGGTTAAGTGCCTTTTTAAAGAGCGTGAAATAATCTACAAACTAGGTTTAAACCTTTTATTGTCTAAAATCAACAGCAAAAGTAAGTACAAAAATATTTAGTTTTTTAGTTTTAAATTAAATTTAAAAATTAAATAATTAAAAATTAATAAATTAAATAATTAAAATTAAATTTTAGTTTTTTTTATATCTGTTGAATTCGTGGGGATAGTGGACATTAGGTGATAATAAAACAATTATTATTGATCGACGTTTCGAAGATATAATTTCTTCTTCAGGATCTACAAATATTACAAATACAAATCTACAAAACGTCGATCAATAGGAATTGTTTTGTTATCAGCTAGAGACCGGATTTTAAGCATTTTTGCTTATTGTCAATTTTAAAAGCAGCTGTTTGAAATTTGAGATGTGGACGAATTACATAAAAAAATGTATTTTAACGTATAGTTTTTCTGCTTATTTTGCTTTTTTTTGCGATTTCTTGCTTATTTGCTTATACCTGAACTTATTTTCTACTTTTGTGCTTATTTTGAACTTATTTTCTAATTTTAAATTTAACTGACTTAAAATTAATTTTTAAATTAATCAAAAATAAATTTTTGATACAAAGTTATCCTTAAATTATCAGTCAGTGATATCAGTCAGTCCCCCCGAAATTATTAAGTTGAAATTTGAAATGATCCATTTATACATCTTTCGTAATAAACCCTTTGTATAAGCTAAGCTTATACTCTCAATTATTTATCCGTATTTGACTTACTTTATTTATTTATTATTCATTTAATTTTTAATAGTTTTTATTTTTTATCTTTTGAACATATTATTTAAAAAAATTTTTTGAACTTATAATTTTAATTTTTATTATTAGATATATATTATTGTATTAAATAAATATGTGCAGAAGTGCACTTAATAATATTCCCTGAGCTCCCATTTTTAGCTTTTTTTGTTATAATTACGAACTTTTCCATAACTTTTTTTGGCATTATTCGAACTTATTTTGGCAAAATAGCGTGCTTTTTTAAGCACTTATTTATCAGAAAACCGTGCTTATTTATCCGGTCTCTAATTATCACCTAATGTCCACTATCCCCACGAATTCAACAGATATAAGTTATACGTATAATGGACACGATTAAAGATCAGTTTTTTATATTTTGCTTTCTCGGGGGTTTGAATTTAGAAAAAAAAATTTGTTAAAGATTTTTCTTAGAATACAAAAGAAAAGAAAAATCACCACTGAAATTATGTAAAGTGTATCTGGGGACACCCTGTATATAATTACAAATACCAACTCGCAAAATAACTCACAATATTATAAGATTATTTATGATAAGTACTACATGTTTACTTTCTAAACTCATTAGTAAGGAAAGTATTATTGCAGAATCCTTTTTCGTACACTTACATGAAATGACAACTGTATTATTACCCTTATCTGATCTGATACACCAGTAAATTGGGTGTGCCTTTTAAAAATTTCCTTATTCGATCATAATCTCTCTGTATTTTCTTTTAAAGTTCTCCTGGTTGGCTCCTTCTTTTTAACCTATGCCTGTAACCTTTAACTTACTTTAAAAGTCTCCTGTCTTTAACCCGTTGTTGGTATACATGTGAGCGTACCGCTCACATAAATGACATTACGAACGTCACAATCATGTTAACAATATCAAATTAGTCTGATACTCTTAATATCTTCAAATGACATGTCTACAAATATTGACAAAAATAAATTATAGCGCTACTTGTCATTCCAACATAGTTATCGTCTTACAAAGTTGACAGCACCGATAAAGTGAGCGTCGCGCTAACCGCGCAATATTTTTATCACCGTTGTACGTATACGTGTTTCTATTTTTTTCAATTCATCATGCCCAATAAATTAATTAAGAGTAAAAAATACATATTTAGTTGATCGAGCAATTAATAATGTTGTACAATTATAATAATAATGCAATTAATAAAAGTGTAGCAATCACGTTGAGAAATTAAGTGTACCAACGATGGGTTAACCAATGTTACACACTTTACCTATGTTTACACACTTGGCTCTAAGGCACTTTACCTCATCTTCCTCCATCTGCAGACTCTGCAGTCCTATCTTTAAGTTTCTTACAATGATAACTTATCGTAAGTATCGCTTAACGATACCACTTCGCACCCCCGCTAGAAGAAAAGTGTCACAACTCAAGAAAGTAAGTTTTGAGAAAATAATGATTTACATTAGAGTAACTATAAGACATAGTAACTATAGAGTCACTTCAAACAACTAACGGTGAGTGAACCAAGTAGAGAGAGAAGGGACGATTTTGAATCCGATGTTCCCAATCTAGCTACATGTTTAACCCAAAGGTCACAATTTTTGAATGGTGACACATTTTTAGTGCGGGTGCGGCATACTCGGGTAAAACTTTCGTAAAATTAATTATACATTTATTGCTTTCTGCTTGTCTCTACGGAATATAAATGTCCAATATTTCTCTCCTAATATAAAAGATCTCTGCTTTTTTTAAAAGAAAGGTTTTTGCATTTACACTTTATGACTGCTTAAGCTGATTCGGGTAATGTGCCTGTAATTCTGTAACCCTGTTTTATTGTTAATATTACCCTCCGAAGTACTGTGAAAGGAAAGAGAAAGTTTTTCCCATCAATTTTAATAAAAATTATTGCCGAGAAACAAATAATTTTTAAAAATTATTATAAGATTTATCATTTTATAATATTTAACAAAACTAAACATAACATTAAAATAATAGAATTTTAACTGTAAAGTGAAGAAATGCCTACATAGAAAATTATTATTTTTGTGTTTCATCCTTTTCATAATGTAATATTAGTTTTTCTTATTTTTCAAATATTCTTAGTTCTAATCTGTGATATGTACTAAATTATTGTCTTTTCATTGTTTTATATTATAATAATTTTCTATGTATGTATTGCTTCACTCTACAGTTACTAGATACATACTAAATACAACACAATTTACTTGAAATTCTTATTTTTAAAGTTTATTACTAAAATTTTAGCATTTTAATTATTTTGTATTTAATTTCAATGTGTGTTAATTGATCAACTGACTGTTGAAAATGGAACAAAATTCTATTCACAGTATTGTTTCTATTTTTATAAATTGCATTTCCCTGGAATGTTTTAATTTTGTCGCGTAAAAACATAATATTTATTTTTTTATGTAAAAAAATTTTAAGTAAGGGATTAGATGAGGGCGAAATTAAAAAAAATTGTAGATATAAAAATTTAAATCACATAAACTTTGATGAGATTCTCATTATGAAATTCTTAAAAGCGTGTAATTATTTTAATTTAATTTTGAATTCATTAATTTATTCACACATCAATTACTATGGTCTTGTTATAATTTCTTAATTTCATGTTTACATTGTTATATGAGGTATAATTAGCCCGATCATAAGAATTTCTTCAAATTATATTTCTAGATAAATGCCAGCTCATTATCGTAAACAATTTAAAAATTTAATTATTACAAAAGCATTTTTAGTTTCATTCACATTCTTGCAATATTTAGTTACACAGGCACGGTCTTTTTGTTGCAAATTTATTTTACATTGTAATTTTCTCAATTAACACTTGATCAATACTTTTACAAACGTAAAAATTAAATATATAATTAACTTTATATTACCAATCGAACCGGTTTTTTGGTTTTTAAATAAAAATTTACGAAATAAGAACAACTAGGGTTGCCAACTTTTTAAATTCTCGTAGTAGGACATTTCGGATTTTCTCCATTATCTGTCTCCTTGTGACGCGGACGAGTGGTTTAACGAGATTCTAAGATGGGTTATCTATTTGGTTCTTAATAATTCGTAATCTAAGCTAAATGGATTTGTTAGGTTTTTAATGTATAAAATGATTGTCCTACTGAAAATAGGACGGTTGGTAACTCTAAGGACTTGTTAAATTATCATCAATTTAATCCTACTAATCATACAATAAAAAATTATGACATTATAAAAGATACATCAACACACTCTAGAATTATTATCGTAGTCTAACAGGACAATTATTAGATATACATTATATAATTGTCACTTCATCACATGATCAAAGCTAATTTTGTAAATATGTCCAAATATTTTTTTGCAGTTAATAAAACTCAACAAATGAGCAACAAAAGGCAATCTTTATATTCGATCGAATTTAGCCAACAGTATGATCGGAAGGATAATTCTGAATTCGATAATCAATTTGCTGCACCAGTGTCTCCAAAACCCATGACTCCAAGACGGGTAAAACGCAGAAGCGTGATGACGCGTGGGTCTTCCACAAGACAAAGTTCTGGTAGCAGAAGGTACAATAATTCTCGTTCTTCTGTACGAAGCTCTCGAAGGACTGTCCAAAATCCGGTCACACAATTAATGGAACAACAACGAAAAGCACAAGCTCACAACGATTCAATCAATCAATCATTGGTAGACTCATTCTCCACTTATAGTTTAAACAACAATAGCGTGTTGCAACAAAGTTGGCAAAATAATGGGCATAGCAATCCAACGTACCAGCAATCTTCTTTGCAATCTCTGAACGACCCAGACGATGTAGATGAATTGTATAACAATAGACCAGCTTCTGTTAGATCAAGTTACTCAAATTTCCATGGAGCTAGATTTATTGGGCACCGAGCATCACAGCAATATAATAATCATGCCACACCACAAGTACCTCAAAAGCGAAATCAAAATTCGAGTAAACCTCAAAGTACACATTCTATGGTGTTTTTGAATAGCGGACCACCAGCTTACAGTTCGCAGAACCAAGCTGTAGTGGACTCGGAAACGACAATATAGGTTGCAATATTTTTATAAATTTTACGACTTGTGATAATGTGGATCAAAATGTTTTTATTAAAAATGTAAAATAAAATAATAAAAAAATAAAATTTTAACTATCTTAGCCTTTGTCATTTAAGATGTTTTCACGGCGACTAGAATAGAACGATAGGTGTCACGAAAGGTTGCGTTTTAAATTATTTTGCCGTTTAAGATGGGATGGGAAGCGAAATTTATGCCCAGTTTTCTAATGCAAGTTGTTTTTGTGAAACCTGGCATTATTGTTTGCTAAAGAGCTTCATATTCTTAAGATTGATGAGGACTTTTGGAGTGTAGAAATCACGAGAGCGGTCAATTTACATAAGCGAGATCATTCATAGATGACGTCCGTTATGTACACCGAAAAAATAAATAAATCCGTCCATATTGCTTTATTTAAATTAACGGATTAGTATATTAACTTTTAATAATTTGATTATAATATATATTTTTGTAAACTAAACTAATAAGGCTGTAAATTATTTGTTAATATGTTTATTTTTGTACATACTGTATAGTAGAGTAGTGGAATAAAATTTGTATTTATAGTAGATCTAGTCTAAAGTATGGGCGATTTTACAGTTACGTATGATGTGTGTTTAGGACAATTGTGTTACATCACAAATTATTTTTGTTAAGGTATTTTATAGTAAAATTGTCTTGTATATTTTTGTAATTTGAAACTAAATAATAAACAATTTGTTTTGGCTAGTTTTATTATCGTGTCATTGTTAATTACACGGCATTGAAAATAGATTAAATAATGGATTTGTTTTTCTTTTGTTTTGATTTTATGAGAAAATTTTTGAGTGCGCGCGTTTTAGTTAGCCAAAGTATCTTATATAGATCGTGCGTTATTGGGGCGACGCGGTACGTAGCCGGTGTTTTTAGTTGTCAGAGCTCGACGTTTCGTTATTGATCTTAATAATACCATAATGAGACAAATTTTGTCCAATTTAAGATATTATGATCGAATTGGTTTAAATAAGCAATTTGTAAATTTCCGACATAAAATAAGAGCGTTATGTGGTCGTACTTTTGGCGAAGAAGTAAGTGACCCATTAAGCTAATTATCAAAATTTTATAATAACTTATTTTAGGTAAAAAATCATCTCGATGGAAATAATCAACAGAGGTATAAATTTAGTAGTCAACAAATTTTTATTAACAAGTGTTAGTGTTTTTTTTTAATTTAATATTTTTTTATTCAAAATTGAAACGTTATTTCAGACGGAGGTTCTCTTTTATCCATGATTCAAATTACCTGTATTTGTAAGTAACGATTTACTTTGTTAATTAAAGCAAACATTTAATGCAAACCGCCTTCCACAATATTTAGTTATTAGTAGTTAAGTAGTTTTGTCACTAAACGATACGCATTAGTTTGCTTAATAACTAAATTGTAATAACACAACAATCATCTAACTTTTTGTTTCGTTTTTGTAATTTTGAAATCGTTTCGTAAGGTTTAAACAGTTTTTTGTTCCAATTTATCTTGATCGCATCAGTGGAGTCAGTATATTACAACTTTTCAAGTAATTACAACTACAGGTGATTCAAGTTTTTAATTCCGATATATTGTCGGTTATATGATTCAAAAATTAATTTATCTAAAATTTAAGACTTCAACTATAAAATGCTTTTGAAAAAGTTACTCAGTCAATAAGTATAATCAAGTTAGGGCTTATTAATGGTAAACCGGAAGTAATAAACGAATTGAAAATCATTAATGGTTTTTGAACGTTGTTGCCAATATAGAATATTTATCCTGTTTTACTGGAGAAAAAGTCCAGTAACTTGTACGAAGCCATTCTAAATTCATTTTAACATTCAAGTTTCAAGTGGTAAAACCTATTTGCGAGGTTGCTTCCAAAAGTCGCGGATAGCGTCTCGATTTAGACCCTCTTTATAACAAATGTCATCAATTTGCAAATTTATTATTGGTTTGGGGTCTGGTAGGATTCTTAAAAGCAATGTTGTTAATTTCCGCTTTCAAATGGCTATAGAATCAAAACTTGATTATTTAATGTAAATGACCAAAAAGTCAGTGTTTTCTTATCCATCATAATATATCTTTGTTGTCGAAAATCGACAGGTTTTGATTTATGGGTTAAATTAAGTAAAAAAATGTTGAAAAATTCGCATTTTTTTTTTTGGAAACCCCGTTTTTTAAACTTAAAACTCAATCTATTTTACAGAAAACTAAATAATACAACGGGACAAAACCAAAAATATTAAATTCAAAAATTTATCAAAATTCATAGTTTGGTAGTCATCAGTTCGAAAATATACTAAAATTAATTAATTAAATTAATCTTAATTTTATTCGACAAAAATTTAATTTGAAAATTTATTGCGTTTTTCGTACCTTCATTTTTCATTATTTTCGTTTTCTCCGTAAAATAGATATGTTTTCAAAAAAGTTTACTAGAACAAAGTTGTAGTCCGTCAAATTTCCTATTCAAAGGAACGTCACATTTTGTAAAAAAAACGTTTCATTCAAATTTAAATAAATAAATGCAAGTTTTTTTGATTTTTTTTATTAACAGTTTTTTAAAATTTATTTAACTAAGCGACCGCTAGCTTTCTTCGTCACTCACATCGTTTAAAATAATAATGTTAAAATGCGAATAGATAAAAGAAAAAGTGTTAATTTAACAGAAAAATAAAGATGAATTACCTTTTGTCTCATAATCTCAATTATGCCAAATAAAAACGTAGACAATTTTTCAAAAATGTCAAAATTATTAGACAAAGCAAAAGTTTCTCTACAAAAATAGAAGCACCTAGCAAACCAGATAATATTCTCAATTATATAAAGAGAAAAATTACTTTTACTACAGTTAAAAACTGCTTAACCGCTTCAAATTTACTTAATATTTAGTCAACAACAACTTAACATTTAGATAAAATGTTTTTTAATTATGCTAGTGTTTCGTATTAATTGTAATAAAATCTCTACTCCAAATAGTTAAAATTTTAACATAACATTTAGAAATATAAATGGCATAAAATATGGACAAAATATCACAAAAATATAGTAGTAGTTATGGACTACTTTTTAAGACATAATTATGTTAAATGAACACTTTTTTATACAGTGCACAATTTTTCGATATCCTGCAAATCCTGCAATATATGATATATACTAATAATTATATTATGGTAAAATGGTCAAGCCATATCAGTATTTCCAAAATATCACTACACACTTTTTAGAACCATGATGCACAGTTTTCACAAATAAAATACATTCGTAGGTGCACATACGAGGACTTCGAGTTAAACAACATTAACTACAAAACTATCTTTTTTATGTCGGAGAACTTGGAAGTTAATATAAAGTCTTTTGGACATTAATAGTAGATTACTGGCCGAGCCTCGAAAATGATCCGCTACTGGGCGCGCAGCTATATTGAAAAGCGAGCTTTTTAAAGCTGCAAGCCCAGAACGAATCATTTTTCGAGTAGAGGTGAGTATACTATTTTATCGGAAAACAAAAATATTAACTATTATACAAAAAATAAAAATCCTACGCAAGTACCTATTATGAAATATTTTGAATTAGCAATAACTCAAGAACGGCGCTAGATATCGAATAACTGAGCAAAAAATGTTCCCCCCTCGCCTCGTGCTCACATTTTTATGCAAAAATTCAGATCGATCGCGCGCAAAAAAAATTTCGTATTTTAAGTTAGATTTGCTTAAAATGCGAAAAAAATATAAACGAAACAAATAAGACAAATTAAAACAATGTAATTAGGTCAACACAACATGGCGAAATGGCTTGTGTGCTTGGCTAATAATTATATGGCTTGGAAATCTTGAGTTCGATCCTCACGTAGGTCAAATTTTTTTAATTCGACATGTTGAGTGACATAAGCGACCAGTAATGAAAACCATTACTAGTCGATTTTACATTACTAGTCGATTTGTTAAGTGACTAGGAATGCTTCACTTTCTAACCCGAGAGGAGACTCGGGAAGCATGGCTTTGACTATGTTTTCCGATAAACTAATTTTAAAATATAGTTATAGCCCAAGCGTGAAACTTTGGAACAAAGTATAACTTAGAAAACATCAATTGTAGGGATAAAACAATTTGACTATTTCTTATAATAGTATAGTCTTTCCTGTTGTTGGGTGTAAACTTGTTGGAAATGTATGATATTATTATGTGATTTTCATCAGTTTACTGAACATCATTAGACGATGAATTAAAGTGAAAATGTAGAGAAGATTTATTAAATGACATTGAATGAGATGTAAGACGGAGGAATGTGATTTAAAATGGAGAGAATTTTAGATGCTGGGTGGGTTTTTGGGATTAGAGAAAGGAAACTGATGTTTTGGGTGGTTATCGTTTGAGATATCTATAATAGAAACACTGAATATTTCAATCTGTTAATTTCCATAGCTTTTAGAAATACAAAATTTTTGCTGTTTAGACAAATTATTTGTTGAAATATTCAATGAACAAAATTTATTATATTGATGAACAAAATTTATCAATACAATAATTTTTTCATCAATTCTATGAATTTTTCATCAATATGATGAATTTTGTTCATCGACCCAAAATTATGTAATTTTTTATGTAAATGTTTTTCAGTGTACTTCCAGTTTTGTCGGAAAGTTTGATTTTGCATAGTATAGTTTGTTGTTTGTTTTGAACGCGATGTTGAATTAGGTGTCTTCAAATATTTTCATCTAAAGTCAAAATTGCATTAACTAAGTAGTTCCGTTTAATTTGATTCAGGAAGGTATCAAGTAATTCCTTTTGAAAATTTGTTTAGAATTGAGAAAGCGCGAAAATAGTCATTTTATGAGTATAAGGATGTTCTGAAGTATTGTGAATACTAATACAGCTTCGGTTTTATCCGTCTAATCTAGAATAATAATAATCCAAGACGATTTTAATTTTCTAGTAGCTTGCTTTTGATATTAAAAAGAATAAGGTACTATTTAAACTTTGGGAGAGGGGCACAATTATTTCTACGCAATTTTTAAAGAATTAAGTTACGGTTTCAATATAAGACGTTAAAAGTAATTAATCTATCTGATATATCTAATTTTTTGAAAAATTTAAATTTGCAAAAACAAAAAATCAAAAATTTGCACGTGAAATGTGTTAATATTTTGTGTAATGGTCAAACTGATAAATTTAAATATTTCGAGGTCACTTTTAAAAATCCATGAACTAAGTATTATTTGGCGTAGATTTTCAATGCATCACACATTCATCCGAAAATTGACATGTTGCTAGCTCTCCGATACAATTATCGAAACGGTGACTACCGATTAATTCATAAAATATATTTTTTCACAAATTTCTTTCTATTTTTACCCCTTTGTCAATTAGTATTGTAAAAGTATCTTGGACTTCGCCTTTTTAAAATTTCTCCTGAAATAATATGTTTTTCGTTTAATGCTTTTGGAGCGCAAAGCTATTTTTTCAAAAAATATATTACAATTTTTCCGTTCTTCCAATACGGCTCAGTACTGAGATTCTAAACTCAAAGGTTTATCAGCAACGTTGTTTTTTTTCATTATCTTGCAGTTATATCTCCAGTTTTTAATAATGTTCAATATCTGCCGATATCAAGCATTACTCTGAGACCTGATATTAATTTCAGATTAGCAGATGTGATTGCTTTTAGTGGATTAGTTCAGGTCTAGAGATATAAACTTTTTGACGTTTTTACTATGATGCTCTTAAAGATACAATGATAATAACATATTATGATGTAATTTCCTTATACATAGTATGTATTAGAGGTATGTATATATGAAAATGTATTCTGTTTTTCTTCAAAAAAACAATATTAGTCGGTAATTTAAAATCTATTAGAAATTAAAAATTCAGAACTACCTAACCTGATTAAGCAAATTAAATTATAATGACCAGTGTTTATTAATAATTAATATTGTTTTTCTAGTTTCATAAATACCTTTATATGTTTACTTTCGTCAATTTTCTAAATACCTATGTTTTATTATTGCTTTTTTTATTAGCCACAAAGGCAAATAATATAAAGCTTCCATGCAAAGTCAATATGGGGTTTTTACCCCTAGCCCTGCTTCTCTATCATGTTTGTTACGCTTATTCAAAGAATAATTAAAATCATACATTGTAACTCGTTGCAAACTGTTCATAATTATTTGTGTTCATTTATTTGTTTTTTTTTAGTTATCACTGTTTTATTTTATTAAAATACAATAAATGGAACTATCCCTATTTGATTTCCAAATAACTCATCATATTCAATTCAATTGTTTCTCATTGAATTATCCATTCATATAACATAACTTTTGGTGTTGTGGTGACTCCCAAGAACATGAGTTTCCATTTTTTGTATTGCAATCAACTATTTTAGGAAAACTAACCAAATATTAATAATAATCTTTTATAGGTCAGCCGATTTCAACAATCCAGAAGATGCATTATTTGAAATGTTTAAGAGTGAAGATACGGGGCTGTTATCTATGGGAAAATTTTTAAACGTAACTTGGTTTGAATTTTCAAGTTTGCAAAAATGAAAATGTTATATTACAGGCACTTAGGATGACCGGTCTTCGAAAAACAGATCCACGTTTGAAAGAAATGATGGATAACTTGAGAATTTTACAGAAAAAGTCCAATATAGATAGTGCGATGATAGATTCCCAAAATTTAAATTTAGAAACTTTTCGAAGGTACTATATTTGCACAAAATTTATATTTATTTTTATTTAATTAGAATTTACAAATAAGGTGCTTTTTCTTAAAAGCTCTCACCCTCTTCTCCACCGTTTACCTGAAACAATTTATTTTTTCATATTTTGGTTAGTATCGTATCGCAAAATATTGGACTAATATCACGAGCGTTTAGACATCAATTTATCATTCCCGAATTCCAAACATTCGCAAAAGATATAGAAGAAATATATTGGAAATGTAAAAGCAATAACGATGGAAAGGTATTTAAATGTGTTAATAAAATATGACGATATATTTAGAACTTTATAGGTTGCTAGTTACATACCACAATTAGCTAGAATGAGTCCAAATTACTGGGGTGTAAGTATCTGTACAATAGATGGCCAACGGTTTTCAATTGGAGATGTCAATATACCATTTACGTTACAATCGTGCAGTAAACCTCTGACGTATGCCATAGCTTTACACCAACTTGGCGAAAAAGAAGTTCATAAATATGTTGGACAAGAACCGAGTGGAAGAAACTTTAATGAGCTAATATTGGATCACAATAGTCTGTATTCTCTCGTTATCCATATTTTCTAATTTATATTTTCAATTTGTAGAGAAACCTCATAATCCGATGATTAATGCAGGAGCAATTTTAGTTTGTGCGTTACTCAAGACACTAGTTAGGCCCGAAATGACATTAGCCGAAAAATTTGACTTTACAATGAATTATTTTGAAGTGAGCAACTCCAGCAAACCTCTCCGATATCCCATAACTAAAATGTGCTATTTTTCAGAGACTTGCAGGTGGAGAAGACTTAGGATTTAATAACGCAGTATTTTTATCAGAAAGAGAAGCTGCAGACAGAAACTATGCTTTAGGGTTTTATATGAGAGAGCATAAATGTTATCCAGAAAAAACTAGCTTTAGGGAATGTATGGATTTCTATTTTCAGGTAAATATAATCGAAAATTATTATCAATTACTTTCTAATAAGAAAATTCCAGTGTTGTTCTATGGAAACAAATTCTGATGTCGTGTCTGTTATGGCTTCTACGTTAGCCAATGGTGGTATATGTCCCCTCACTGAAGAAAAAGTGTTAAGTCCAGAAAGTGTGAGAGATGTATTGTCGTTGATGCACAGTTGTGGAATGTACGATTACTCAGGTCAATTTGCATTTAAAGTAATCCAAAGAAAATTATTAATGAAGTAAATTGCTACTATTATAAAACATTTTAGGTAGGATTACCAGCGAAGTCGGGAGTATGTGGTGGATTAATAGTGGTTATTCCTAACGTTATGGGTATCTGTATGTGGTCCCCTCCTCTAGATGCTTTGGGAAATAGCTGTAGAGGAGTCCAGTTTTGCGAGGTAATTTACATTAAAAGTAATTGGATATTATCACAATTTTGATAATTTTAGGAGCTTGTGAAAAAATTTAACTTCCACAGATACGATAATCTGAAACACGCAACAGATAAATCCGATCCTAGACGTCATAAATTTGAAACCAGAGGCTTAAATATTGTAAATCTCTTATTCTGTGCAGCTCATGGTGATATCACAGCATTGAGAAGGTAATAATTGTAACAATGAAAGTATTCCTTTCATCACATTATTTTCTAGGCACAAGCTATCTGGAATGGATATGACTTTATCAGATTATGATGGTCGAACTGCTCTTCATTTAGCGGCAGCGGAGGGGCATGTCAATTGTGTGGAATTTTTATTAAAATATTGTCGCGTGCCCTATAACATCCACGATAGATGGGGAAATACGCCATTAAGAGAAGCTGCTGCTTTTGGACACACAGCTGTTATCGATCTTTTACAAAAATGGGAAAGTGAGCTTGAGCAGCAAACATCACCTCAAAATGAGGCCGAGTTACCACCGCACACTAAATAAATAATCAACTCAAATAATAATATGTTCTTCTTGATACTATTTCAAAATATCAAACGAAATTAATAGTATCTGTAGAATCTTCCAATACGTATATTTGTTGTTTGTTCAATTATTTTATGCAACTAAAAAGACAATAAAATAACTACATAAGCTAAATATATTTTTTTTTTATTAAATAACCAAAACTTTTCCCCGGTTATAAGAAACCAAAGCTTGACGGTTATAAGAGAAAGTCTCATCCCGATGGTTGCCTGCTTAGCAATACATATTTATCTAATGATATTTCTATCCACATAAAATTTATAAAAATATTTTTGAAAAATTATAAATAAAAAATCCACTTCTGTTTCATTTACACAGTTTCTAGTTTTCTCGCCTTTGCCTGCTTCGTATTAAAAATGTGTAACTACGAAAATAGATAATTTCGTGCGCTTTTAAGCTATATACAGGGTATCCCCGTATAACATCTGAAGTGGTTTTTGAACCTACTTTTCTAACAGAAATATTGAATTAAACTTTTTGTTCCAGTTCAAATCGCTGGGGGTTTGAATGTTCTATTTAAAAGATGTTGCAAATTATTATTTACAACGGCGCTTCGTCTAGTTGGGCCCTCCATTTTTCAATTTATAATTCTTTTTTGCGTAATTTGGTAGTGGCGAACGCTGTAAATTATTTTAAAAGTGCTGGGTTCTTTAATTTTTTGTTACGAAATTAAAATTTAAAGATTTATTTTGTTGTTGAATCTACTTTTTAAAATTTTTCTTAATTCACATATCTAGCTCGGAGCTTATTTTTGAAAGATTTTGAATAAAATAGGTATTTTTAAATAATTTACAGCATTCGCCAGGACTTCGGAAGTACTTCCGAATAAAATAAAAATTTTTGACTTTATTGTTAAGATTCTATTATTTTAACAGTTTGCTTAGCTCTGTTGAGTATTTTAAATTTATTTCTATTTGTTTAACTGAAGAAGTTTGTTAGAACTAGAATTCCTAATAAATTGTAACATACTCGTAAATATTGAATAGAAATAGCAGTTGCAAACTTGTTCCTAATGTTTTAAGTAGTTTTTTTGGGGTATAAATTATCTAGTAAAGACATTTAAGTTGTCTAACCTACCTCTGTTTCGGGAGCCAGCGTGCATGTGAACTAAACCATAAGGCAGGCCCGTATTTGAAATCTGTAGACTCCTAGGCTGAATCTATGATGTGGGTCTCACTGGATTTTATTTTTGAAAAGTGCTTGTTATTTTATGTAAACATCTTAAGTAAATTTAAGATAAAAAAATATAAAATTTTTTTTTAAACATAGCCTTTTTTAAACAGTAAATAAAAATAAAAAGTACAAAAAATGCACTATAAAGTAAAAATTAAATTTTCAAATTGAGAACAAAGTTCCTTGAAAACATCAAATATAAAAGCGTGGGGCTATGAATTTCACAATTTAATATTTGTACAGTGGAATCCGCTTAATGTGATCACATCGGGACTTAGGATTTCTGATAACAATAACCGATTAATAACAAAAAACGGAAAAAAAATTGTATTGGTTATTTATTAATACAATAATGAATTAATAAGAAAAAAAACAAATTAAAAAACTCATCTAGAGTTGTTTGCCTATGCTGTACGAGGAGTAAATTGTTTATAAAAAGTTCATACTGCTAATGCATTTTAAAATCTGACGACCTCATCTGCACACCACACCGCAAAACTTCAAGCGTTCAAATCACTATTCTTTTTTAAGTCATTCATTCCAAAATTTTCATGTAGGACTGATACATCACACGTTAACAGCAACTAGACAAATTTTCTTGCTAACACCTGACTGAAAATGTCGCGTAATGAATACATCTCTGTGGATAAACTTGGTCTAAATAATGTCTAAAACCCTTCGTGCATAATGAGCTGGACAGCCATCGTTTTGAAGCCACATTGCTCTCCGTGTGGCTAAAGGCACATCTTTCAAAAGATTTGGTTGGTCATGCTCTAAAAAATTGTAATAAATTTTCCGGCAATTCAAAGGGGCCAATTATTTGGCCGTTCAAGATGCCGGTCCACAGATTTACTTTGAAGCGATACTGGGATTTATCTTCTCGCATTGAATGTGGGTTTTCAAGTGCATAACTATGGAGATTGTGCATGTTCATGAAGCCATCTTTTTTGAATTTGCTTTCATCTGTCCATAAAATTTGATCTAGGAACTCTGGATCTTTCCTATGTTTCTGAAGTATTATTTGGCAAAATTGGACAAGTTTGACATAGTCACCTGGAAGTAACGTTTGCACACGTTGCACATGATATGGGTGGTACTGATACCGTCGTGTAACTCTGTTTACTTATGATTTCGGTATGCCTGTACGGCTTTCAACGGCTCGCGCCGATATAGTCGGATCATTTTCAATTTCTTGCAGAACTTCTTCATCGTAATTCATGTATGGTCTTGATGATATTGCGCGATTGTGTAGCATTTTACCTTCCCCATATGCTTGGTGAATATTTATGAATACACGATAATCAGGATGTCTCAACACATTCGGGTATCTATCGCGATGCAGATTAGCTGCAGCAATACGGTTGCCTTTGCATTCCCCATAGATATAATGCATGTTAGCGTATTTCTGAGCATTATACTGATGGGGCATAATGAGTAGTATTGAACCTCAAATGCGTAACACAAAGATAGAGTCCAGAAGAAGGCCAGGTCAGTTCGTTATTATATCAAATACAGTAAGTCCAAATCATAATGAATACACAGGTCCAAAAGAAAGCAAAAACGTTATAATGAGTGGAAGAACAATACGAAAGCGAAACGATGCACAGCAAACACAAAAGCACAATCTTTAATTTTTAATGACATTTCGTCTTGTTAGTGTTTTGTTTAGTTTTAAATAAATACCTGCTACTTTGGGGTGAATGTAAACTGGGCCAATGGTAAACTGGGCCAAATTTAAAAAATGGTAAACTGGGCCAAAGACACTTTTAACTAAATTTATGAAAATTGTAAACTGGGCCAAAGGCTCTTTCAAGTAACATTTTGAAAGTGGTAAACTGGGCCAAAATCAAATTTAAGGTAAAAGAAGAGGTGCAGGCAGGGTGTGCCGGTCTGAATTCTTTTTTGTTATTATTTAAAAAAAAATATCAGAAGCTAACTGTAACCTACTGACCGATCTACATCCTCGCGCCCGATCTACCTTTTCGCGCGGATTTGTTTGTTTTCAGCTTTAGTTTAATTTCTTATCGAAATAGTGGGAAATTTATGTTTATAGTTAACAATTTTCGACAAAAATTTACGGATAGTAAAATTAATATCTTCGGGTTGACTTCCGACTTTTACGGAATACATTCCAACAAAACATGAAATTTGTAAATTACTTATTTTTATTTATACACATTATATAACAAAAAACGAAATGTATTTAAAGTAACCGAGGAGTACTGTAAAAAGAGACCGTCTTCAGAATCTCGAACCGCGATATTTCTTGTATACTGTATTTTGGCAGCAGTTTCTCAACAAGTGACTGCCATAGTTCAGAATTAGCGTTTCGAATCGGCGGTTTATGAAGACTGTTCAAAGCTACGTATGTATACTTTGTTTTGTTCCTGTTTAAGAGCATCAACAAATTTGTAAATATTGGGGTGGCCAGAGTTAAAATTTTGTTTAAATGCAGCATGAAATGATTCGCAAGCATTAGTTGTCGAAATTAAATCTGCAGAAGCCTTAGCCCAAACCACCGGAGGAAACACAGCTGACCCTGCCACATAGTAAGTGAATAAATACTCACAGAACTTGTTGAGATTAGCATTATTCGGTTTGGTTTCTATCAAATCATTGTAACCCCCCAAAACGTCGTCCGCTGCCAATAACTTTAATCCAAAGCAATACCGTAACCATGTGCCAACTTCAGAATCGACATTTTTATAGTCTGAAGCCAAGCCGTATCTCTGAAGAGCTCGGTACCACGCCTGTCCAAGATGAAACCTGCAACCTTCAACATTTGCTTCCGGCCACTGGGTAGTACACGCATTTCTCATCGCAACCTCAAAATCAGTAACAATTCTAGGTATTTGAAACATTTGAAAACTTTAGAAAAAACTGTCGTCAATCAAGGAAGAACAACCTAGACTACATATTTCTTTAAAACAATTTAGATACGTAGCTTGTTTTTTATCCGGTAACAAACAAAAAACCATCGGAACATAATGGCCATTAAAAAGTCCATGGATGGTAAATAATTGATAAAAAAACTTCGCACAATATTCAAATGTACCATCCATGTAGATGGCTTGGGCCGCCGTCAAAGTACTTAAATTTGTAGTGCAGGAAAATATGACAATGTTTGAATCGGGATTGTTAAGTGTAAGAAAATTTTCTCCTTGACCGGTTTTCACTTCCATTGCTGCCAACTTCTGATGCACTTCTGCAATATTGTTCGGTAGAGTACCTATACTTTTACGCCGTAGGTTATAAACATTCCTTTTAGCACATAGCAAATCGGATTTTTCCAAAACCTTGGTAGAAGACGGTTTCTGATCCAAACACGTTTGCATAAGTCGTTGCGGTGTTTCTAATGGTTGTTCCGTAGCTTTCAGTTACATTCGACTCGTCAAATCTTGTCTGTTTAAAAGCCTCTCATCACATACAATATGTGTGTGGTTTGCTCGAACAGAGGTAATCTGCATATCCGCTTCGCAGGTTCCCAACACTTTAACAAACGCCGTACAGCTTCTGTTACAACACCTCCATTTTTGTTCGCTCGTCGTTGACATATGCCTTTGAAAAGAAAACTTATTTTGTTCATAAATCATTAACCGATTTCCTCGCTGACCCGTTGTAAATGTAATCTGATTCATTTTCCAGCTTCCTCAGTAATTTTGGATATATTATCTTTGTAAATAAGCAATTTTTCTTTTGTACCATCATATGAAATGAAAACCCTTGATATAGTGAAATAAAATATTTTTTTAATTACCACAAAAAAAATATTGATTTTTAAAAATTCTGCTTAGTACCTAAAAAATTCTGCCTTTGGCCCAGTTTACCATTTTCAAAATTTTAGTAAAATTTGCTTTTGGCCCAGTTTACCATTTTCAAAATTTTAGTGAAATTTGCTTTTGGCCCAGTTTACCACTTTCAGGTAGTTTTTTGGCCCAGTTTACATTACCCCCTACTTTGATAAATTTAAAAAGTGTTTTTGTTTGAATTCCTGATTATTGAAATAATTTCGCAATGAGCTTCATTTGCAGTAAAATAACAATCTTTTTTTCTAAAGCGAAACATAGCAAATGTTATAATCATTTTGCAAACCACACTAAATGAACAAGTTTTTGAAATAACTTGCCAGGTTAATTTGGTAAATTTTTTTTACAATATTAAGAGCCGAAGTTGGCGAATAAAAAAAAATAATTTATGAGTCGGGCAAAAACATTTATTTTTTTCTAAAATTATGGCACTATTAGTTTTATTTTAGACTGTAATTAATAGCAGGTCTATTCAGGGTTGTGTAACCAAAATTACAATTTCAAAATATAAACTACGTATACAAAATTTAAAAAAAAATAATAAATAATAAAAAAAATTGTAATGCAATATAAGGCCCTATTTCACGGTTATTTCCGATCTTTATAGTAACAAAGAAAGCGAAAAAAATTATATAAGAAAAAGAAAAAGTATTTGAACTAAATAAAAATAATGATCAAAATATTAAAAATTGACGAAAATTATCAATAACAACACAAAAAATATCAAATCGTTTAGATAAACCTAAAACCATATATTATTATTCAGCATGTTTTCTTACAAGATATCACTTTGATAAATTTTAAAGTCATTCCTTCTCTCCAAACTGTGTCATAAGCTGCTGAAAGGAAAAGTAGAGAAGTACCCATATGGTACTTACCCATATGGGTATCCCAGATAACAAGAAAGCTTGTCGACTGTCAGGTTACGAGGAGGGTTCGACAGGGTATATCCCAGATAGCAATTTAAGCTTTTTGTAAGCTTGCAGGCCTTCAATAACAAGCTTGCTGCAAGCTTATAAAAACCTTAAATTGCTATCTGGGATATACCCTGTCGAACCCTCCTCGTAACCTGACAGTCGACAGCCCCCTGGTAAGATTTATTACTTTATCATACAAAGTATGAAAAAGTATTGTTATAGTGCAGAAAAAAATTTGAGATTTTGATGAATTTAGACATTTTGGGGTCGTCCAGAAGCGGAAATCCATCATTTCTAAAAAATGTCTATACATGTATGTATGTATGCGTGTATGTACAGGGTGGCTCAATTTCGATCCTTCTTATGGGGAAATCGGTAACTATAGGAGATATCGAAAAATGGATGGCGCATCCTCGATCTCTTTTTTGAGAAAAGTTTAATGGTGTAAACCCGAATTCGATATCTTTTTTCGTTTTCGAGTTATGGCCAAAAGTTTACTTTTTCGACTTTTCGTTAAATGTCGATATCTCGGTTGTTTGTAAAGTTATAGAAAAAATATTTACACTTTCTCCAGACACTTTTTTAAGGTCAATAAAATCGGCTAAAGAGATTTTAAATATCTTACCTAGTTTTGGAGTTATAATATAAAGTTTTGTTCTTTTAAATAGAAACCATAGTTGGCTATGAAATATTTAAATAGAGTTTTTTATCCTCTTTTCAATTATATGTAACATGTGGGGTCTATTATTTCACTTTTATCCCGTTATATTACAAAATGTTAAATATAAACAAAAGAAGATCGGAAAATTAAAGGTTGACTTTTTCAAAACAAAACACTATACAAAATCATTATTGACATCTAAAACAATTGTCTCCAGTTGTTTTTAAAGAGTGTTTTTAGTACCTAATACTTCGATACCTATTTTTATTTTTATTTAGTACCTATTACCTATTATTTCACAAAAGTGTCAAATGGCTTATGAAAACTATGAAATATTATAATATAAATGTATAATGGATTGTTTTGATAAATCCAACATTTAATTTTCCGATCTTAGTTTGTTTTTATTTAACATTTTTTAATATAATGGGACGAAACTGAAATAATAGACCCCACATATTATATGTAATTGAAAAGGGGATAAAAAACTCTATTTAAATATTTTATAGCCAACTATGGTTTCTATTTAAAAAAAACAAACTTTATATTATAACTCTCAAACTAAGTTAGATATTTAAAATCTCTTTAACCCATTTTATTGCCCTTAAGAAAGTGCCTGAAGAAAGTGTAAATATTTCTTCTATAACTTTAGAAACAACCGAGATATCGACGTTTAACGAAAAGTCGAAAAAGTCAACTTTTAGCCATAACTCGAAAACGAAAAAAGATATCGAATTCGAGTTTAAACCATTAAACTTTTCTCAAAAAAAGAGATCGAGGATGCGCCATCCATTTTTCGATATCTCCTATAGTTACCGATTTCCCCATAAGAGGCATCGAAATTGAGCCACCCTGTACATATGTAGTCAAATTTTGTGTGCGCTCTACCTCAAAAAGTAGTATGAATTTTTTAAAAAAAATTTTGTATTTAGTACATAAATATTGTGACTTAGAGCTGATTAGATTTTGGTTAAAATCCTATTTTTTTTAATATTAATTAATATTAATAAAAAAAATTTTTTTCTTATTTTTAAAATTTTATTTTTTTATTATATTCTGCTCCATAATAATAATAAAAAAGTATTAAAAAATAATCTTTTAAATAGCCTATTTCTTTTTATTTTTTGTTATTTAAGGAAGGAATCTGATGTAATTGCACAGGAATACTTTAGGAATTTTTTTTTAATACAAAATAAAATCCATTTCAAATTTTTTTATTATTGACATCTTTAATTTTACAAAAAAAAATTTTTTTAAGTTAATTTTATAATATTTACATAGTGCTTAATATGGCCAAAGTGCACACCTAAACGAAAGACATGTGATTGGCTCAGGCGGTAGCGTCGGTCCAAGTATAAACAAAAAATTTAGAAAAGTTATTGTTCTGTAAGCTTGTTGTTATCTCAGGTAGCAGATTTAGACATTTAAAAAAAAAAATAAATTAATTATGGACATTTGAAGAATAAAATCAAAAATCGCGATTTTTTTCTTCGAAATTTGGGTTAAAAAATAGAAAATTTTTGATAAAATTAACAATTCTGCTATAGCCATTGATGTTTAGAATAACATATTTAATTTCAGCCCAATCGGTTCGGTAGATTTTTTTTATGGCCTGAGCCGATCGGAAAAATGTTGTATCGAGAAAATCGCGTTAAAAGTTTGAGTAACAGGTTTAGTTAAGCTATAAGACGCCCTCGAATATGTACTATAACTTTCTTAATACTTTGAATTTCGGTTTGAAATTTCTACAGTATATTCTTCATACGTTGTACTTTCAAAATAAATAATTTAAAAAAATCAATGTTTCAAAACCAACACATCAGACTCCATCCTTAAAAGTATGATAAAGTTATGGGCAATGGCCACATCAGATTCTTTTTAAATATTTTTAATTGTAACCTGTCAGGTGACAATTATTGTCTGTTTATTTGTTTTTTAATAATAATTTTCTACGTATTGTATTTCTTCACTTTTCAGTTAAAATTTAAAAATTTAAAATATTTTAACGTTTTCTTTAGTCCTGTTAAATACCCGGTTAAATATTAGGTAGTACTTACCTAAAAAAAACTTACCTATCGAAATTGTAAGAAAATATATTTTTTAGATTACATATTAATGCATATTTTATCTCTTTTTTTATCAATTTTAGTGCAGATTTTAGAGAAATTTGGTGCATATTTGGTATATGCGCATAGTTCATGTGTTTTGGTGCATATAAATCCCAGCTCTAAACATAACAATAATAAATAACAAAATAATAAAAAATAAGTTGCTAATATTGAAACCGAAAATGTTATCCGGACGATATTCATCTTCGGACGATTCATCCTGGAAGGATTCATCCACAGGATCCATCTATCATCCAAACATATACTAAAAAAAAACGAAAGTAGTCATAATAAATTATAATTGTTATTTTTTAATAATAATTAATAATGATGCATAATACTGATACATGATAATAAATAAAATTAATAGTTATTATCATAAAAAATATTTGAATGATCCGTGGTTCATTAATTAATAATTGGATTTTGATAATAATTGGTTTATGGCTTTAAAATATAATTTAAATTGGATTTGGATAAAAATTAATAAAAGGATGAGTCTCAAAGCTATTAAAAATGAATGGTTTGTGAATTAAGTTTTACCTTATATAAAAATTAATGAAATTAAAAATTAATGAGCCACGGGTCATTGCAATATATTTCATGATAATCTATTAATATTATTTATGATCATGTATCATTATTAGTATAAATCATTATAAATTAATATTATTATTAAAAAATATCAATTTTAATTATGACTGCATTGGGTTGTTTTTGGTATATATTTGGATGATAGATGCAGGGCCGTATCTCGGACGTTGGTTCGGGGGGGGGGGGGTGTTGAACGATAAGTAAATAATGTGTTGCGTTAGCCCGAATACTGGGGGGTATGGAACACCACCAGGATTAAGCGCCGCAGGCGAAAATTTTTGAAATTTTCAAGGTCAAGAGCTGTAATGCAAAGTTAGATAATCGCTATACAAAAATATTTTCTCCTGTTCAGCACCGCCTCAGAGACGGCGTTTTTCATTGTAGAACTGCAATTACCTATACTTACCTGTAAATAAATATGCACTGAAATCTACTAGAAAGAAATACAAAACATAAAAAAAAAATATTTTATTCAGCTTATTTTTAATATACCTAAACTGCAATTTTCTATTTTTGTTTAAAAAATTCTTTAAGGGTTTAAAAAAAGAACCATTATTTTCGAATGGATATTAATGAAAAATTAAACAGGTTTTACTTTTTAACTATAGTCCTTTACGGTCAAGTACAACTCGGCGCCGCCGACTCGGCGCAGCCAACTCGGCACCAAACCAACTCTTCGCCAAGCCAACTCGGCGGCAGCTAACTCGGTGCCAGGACAACTCGGCGCTAAGTAAATAATAAAATGTTTGTTAAATCGTTATTCTTATAACGATTCCACATACAGGGTCGTTCGCATATTGTAACAGTTCTCTTATCAGGTCCGTAACAAGGGTATGTCTTATTTATTCTAGCATATTTTATAAGTGATTGTAGGTCAGTTAGCTCTATGACAGTTGGCCCCGACAACTAGCCCTGGCGACAATTAGCCTTCGGGACCTGTATCAAAAAAATGCCCAAATCAACTTCAGAACTAGCCATCTAGCCCATCTACCCAAACACTATACCCTTCCTCCAAAATCGAAAATTTTGTATTGCTAATGATTTACGTCCTAAACGTATACGTCCTCGACGTATTTGAAAAGCAAATCTGGCTTCGCCAGTGGATATGGCTGTAAATGGAATTCTTGAAGTCCGCGTTGTGTCAAGTACTGTTTAATGAGGTCAAAATTAACTCACTTAGGAGAAGGGGGGGCTAGCAGAAACATCTAACATGTAGATTTCTTTTTAGCAGAACCTATTAATTAAAAAAATATCAATTAATTAATAATAATTAATATAAAAAATATTAATTATAAAAATAATGTATCGTACTTAAATAAAATATCATTTTCTAACCTAAGCTTGATCAGCGCCGAGTTGTCTTGGCGCCGAGTTGGCTGGCGCCGAGTTGGCTGGCGCCGAGTTGGCTGGCACCGAGTTGTCCTGGCGCCGAGTTGGCTTGGCGCCGAATTAGCCGGCGCCAAGTTAGCAGCGCCGAGTCGGTCGGCGCCGAGTTGGCGGCGCCGAGTTGTCCCATCCCGAGTCCTTTATTATATTTTATATTCTAGGATTTTATCTAGCGCTTTATTTCAGGAGGGTGGGGGGTTAAAATTGAAATATCAATTTGTGCAATTCCTACAATTTATTTCCTATTGTAGATCTGGTACTCCAAAATTTTTCTGCGGTTTATCCTGCAGCTGTAGAAGTTTACAGTGTGACTGTTAAATAAGAAGATATCGACTAACTACAGATTTTTAGACCAAAAGAACATTTAGCGAATGTTCTCCCCGAAACTAACTTAATATAAAGATTTTACTTGGTAAACTATTTTCTACTGTTGTTTATACAAATTAAATATATCTTCAAAGTTAATTTTTAATAATTAATTTTTTTTTCGCCCCTGTTATTCACACTATTCAAAAATGTAAATTTTTAATTATTGTTCACTTCGTGGAAATTTAAAATTGAATTCATTTTAAGAGCAAGCATTAATTTATAATATTTCTTTATTAGCTTTAACTGTCTACGCCTTGGCATAACTTATCATTTAAATAAATTTCTTGATTGTTTATGTTTTGCAAACAGAACCGTATTAGCGAATTTTGAATAATTTATTTATGATGGGATAAAGAAAGTCACATCAAAATTTTAATATCTATAAATTTTAAATGAAAGTTAAGATTTAAAAAATTATAAAATAAACATTACGGTATCGAAAGTGTTTTATTATTAAATTAAAATTTTCAATTTGTTTAATTTGACAATAGAAAAAAGCAGAAATTATTACATTCAAACCATGCGTAACGCACATTATTTCATAACCGGTAATACGTAATTATTGAGTAAATATGTGAAGCTTTGTTATAATATGGCTAAGTTCAATCGTTACAGATTTACAATTGTTGTTTTCAATGAACTTTTTTTTTATTTCCTTCATATCCTGAAATAATGCCGTGATTGTTATAATAAATGTTAAAATTAATTGTTTCGAGTTTAGAGATATTTTTGAAAGAGAATGTTTTTAACGTTGAGCTGCAAGGTCCGTGGGTTTTGTTGAAAACCTTAGAAGACCCTAAGGTGTTTCAATTCAAGGATTTTTCATAGTGAATGTTTTAAGATATCTAGGGAAAATATTACAAAGTGGGGTTTAGTTTTCTCTGAAGGCCCCCACTGGAACATTTCACTTAAGAAACCGCTTTTGCTAAGTAGCGATTCAGTCTGCGTGAATACGAGTTATCACTGCATTTGCGGCCGTGTATTCTCGTAATCACAATCGAGGAGATTGTCGATTTAATAAAAGTTTTTAATAAAAATGTGGTTTTAGCTCCTGCGTGTGATTTTGTGGATTACAATTTATAATGGCTCTTTTTACTCGTATCGTGTTGTTAACGTTAGTTAGTTCTGGTAAGTTGTTTTGAACCTACTTTCATTTGTTTTTAATTCGTTATTTAAATTTACCAAAATATAACGGTTCGCTCTTTTTACAAACATTGGTGTGTTGTGTAAAGTAGAAACTTTGAATACACACATTCGATTTTGTAAAACGCATTTCTCATTCACTTTTATTGTTTATTCTGTTTTTGCAAAAATATAAATTTGAATTTCGTAATGACGCACGCATGCGCACAACCGTCGCGTTACTTAATTTGAACTTTACACTAATTCCAAACGCAAATTCAATAAATAAAAAAGAAGAAAGTAAATTTAACTATTATGCATTAACTAACTTGCATCAATAAAGCACCTAAAAATCTTTTGTACTTTCGATAATAGTTTCTTTTCATTTCATTTCATTTCATTTCAATACAACAACGTACTTGTTAGAAAGCAAGGACGTGTGTGCTTCAAGTTTCACATGTGTGCCAATGCTGTTATGTTCTATTAAATAACGTTTAGAGGTTCCCACAGGAACAGAGTACATAGTATTGAGAAAAATCAATCTCTTGAACAAGAGTTTTCAAATCAACAACCTAAATCTCCAGCTCGACATGACCATGAGTTTTAATTTATAATTCTCTTATTTTGCAAATAGTCCCTGACATTTGATAAATAGCTGGTTAGTCCACACGCCCGCTACAATTAACGGATACACTATTTCAAATAGCTACCCAATCATAAAAGAAAATGTTATAGATATTATAAGCTTCGATTATTTATTGCCTAATTTGCCAATAAAATTTTACATCAAAAAGGCTATTCACGTTTTAGCATTAAACGAATTATGAAGCAAGTCCCTTGCAATTTTCATAACAACTATTAAAATTTATTACATACCTACTTTACTGTAACATAAAAAAAAAACTAAATTATATAGCATGGATGCGTTAAGAAACATCTTTCGCGATCCTCCCAGACGTCTACTATATCAAAGAATTTTTTAAATATCAGACCTAACCTAACATTCATTTAAATCTGTCGTCGAATTAGAAAGTGTAATCGAGTTGATTTTTATTTAGAATTTAATTTTTAGTCAAATAAAGAATTAATTAACTTTTTTCTTTTTTTAAATACCAAACATTTTTATTTAATCAAAAATAAAATAGCGTCCATTCATAATAACTAAAGCGTTAAAAGTGCTGTTTTTCATTTATCTTGATAAACACTATGCAATTTCGTGCTACACCAAATATCAACAAAAGAAATTAAAAATTCTAAAATTTTAACAAAATTTTACTTTCAATGTTTTCATTATTCGAGAACGTGTTTTCGACTTAACAAAAAATTTAATACTATCTATCTCTCTATCCGGATCCTATTTTTAATATTTTATGTTATACTAGTTTTTATTAAATATATTTTAAATTAAAACAAAGAATAATTTTTATTATGATAGCTTATACAATATTAATCATTTTAAAAGTTGTTTAAAAAACATCTAGGCTACTACTATCTGACATATTTTCAATGATGACTTTCTCATTAAAAATAAATATTTTATTAGATATCATTGACTTTTTTTTCAGAATTTTGCTATAAGATTTTTTTTTGGCAAATACAACAGATATTTCCTAAAATGCACTAAAAACGCAATCAGCAGCATGTGAAATTGGTACACAGAGCCTATGTCGTTTAAATGACATTTGTAATCTAAATTACAGTAAATTCTCTTACACAACTTGAGAAAAAATAAATTGAACGTTTAAGATTATATAAAAACACAGGATGTGTAATAATCGTAAAACAAAATTTTAATACCCCAATATATCATATGATCTGAATATGACATTATTACTATAATAGCACTCCTAAAAAATTTGCTGTTAATTAATTAATTGGAGTATCCTTCAAATTTTAAATACGTCCCTGATATTATAAAAACCATTTACCCCGATTTCATTAAAAAATTCAATTAACCTTTTTTTATCTTAAAGTGACATTTGCCATCAAGTATTTAAGCGTTTCGCTTATTAGTACGCGCGTGGTATACCTAGACAATAAATCAAATTGAAAAGATTACCTGTAATTTTCTCTTTAATTTCTTTTAATACAATTTATAAAATTATTATGCAACGACCCCGCCCCTTAGCTACCAAAATTTGATTTAATTTATTTTGAAAATAAATAATTTAATATTTTCAATGATTAGATTTTTGATTAGGATTTCTCGCTAATTTTAGAAATTAATAATTTTGGTTCCATATACTTTCTAATGCCGTCTTATTATTATTTTATTGAAACTTCTTAGTGGAATTTATAAACTAAAATAATTTTATTTAAAGCTCGAGGGGGAAGATGAAAACCAATATTTGAATTTTAGTTACCTATAACTATAATTTAATATTCTGCAATTTAAAAGTTAGTATGTTTTTAGTTTTCATTTGGCATAATATTGGAAATAACATAGCGTGGGGCGTGAGGGGTAAAACTTATAATTCAATCAATACCTATTAGTTTTATACTTTCTCCAACGTCGAACCGAATGTAATAATTAAAATCGATAGCTATTGAAATTTGCTAGTTTTGAAATAAAAATACAGTATGTTACAATCCAATTACGGGCGGCCTTAATGAATTGAGTTATTTATTTCATTGCTTCATTGTTAAACAAACACAAAAGTTTAATCTAGCTTACTCGAAAGGTACTTTACTGCTGCCGAAAAGGTTAATAGCCAGTTGATTCATTATTAGATAATATGATTTGTTACGCACCGTAGAAAAATATGTCATTGAATTTGGCGTGGAAGTCGTGATTTGATCTGAATTAATAAAAAGGAAGCCGAACAAATAAGAAGTTTCCACTGAATGTGGATATCTTTCGAGTTATCTATATCCAAGCATAGTCTTTTGACGAATCTTGTGGAACCGATATGCCATTCGACTCAAATTTTCGCAATAAAGCCAGTTTTGGTACGATAAATGATTGATCTACTACATGTTGCAGTTTACCAGTTACCAAAAAATTCTAGATACCAATAGAAATAATCAAAACAATTAAGAAACTTCTCACCTTGAAAAATTCTGAAGGTTGGCTAACACATGGACTTGAAATGAATTAAAAGTATAAACGGGCAAAATTTCTTATTTGACATTATTAAAATTAAAAATCATAAATAAACTCGTAATTAACTGACAAAGTAATTTTAAATGTTATGAAATCTTACGATACATTTATTCAATGTACGAAGTCATGGTTACGGCGTTGTCTGCGAATGTGTTATTGCCGTAAGCATGTCGATTGTTAATTTTAAATAAAGCACTGGTCCTAAAATTCTGCTTTTAGGTACACCGAACTCTATGGCGTAAAATCTATATTGCAGTTTCTGACATTTATCTGAAACATTCTCTGGGCAAGGTCATCAAGCGGTTTATATCTGATTTTTATTAACTTAGCAACTTCGTCAAAAGCCTGGTCAATCTAACTTTTTCTTTTCGAATGCCTTAGGAATAACATCTCATCGGGTCATTGTTTTCTAAATCCACATTGGTATTTAGGTCTTAGGGAATTTTTTTATTTTGGTTTGATTAGAATGTCGGATGGGAAAATGTTAACTGGAAGTCGAAGATAAGAAATCCAACCAAAAATTTCTGCTTTATATCTGAACCAAGAAGCTCGTGATACAATATTTATATATACCAGGTTATGGTTGCATATTTTATATTATTTTGAGGTTAAATAGCTTTAGTATTTTTTAAATGAGGAAGTTGAGGATAAACCTACTTCGTGCATTAGAATTATTTAACTCGCGAAGAATGTGTTAACGTCATTCTAAAAAATTTATAAATATACATATCAGTAAATATACATTAATTTTAAATATCAAAAAGGTAATTAATATAATTAATATTTATTTATGTATGTGGAACTTAGCGAAAATGTTAATAATCCAACTATTATTTGAAGAAATGCATCGTCTTTTACTTTTATAGCCTAATAAATAATAATAAACTGTGACCATTTTGGGTAAAGTGACCAAAATATGAAGGGCCATTTTTCTGCCAAGGGACCGCAATAAAATTTTAACCTTGACACAATAAATATTTTTTTTCAAACTACGCTATTGCTAATATTCGTAACTCACCCGAAACAACATTCTTTTGTTTTAAATGTTTTGGGTCAATTAGGGATCGTCTCCCATGGTGCGGTATCTGAAAAACAATAAGTTCTATTTACTCTTCCGAAAAAACTTTCATTTCTATAATTTTTTCCAAGAACTTTTGCAATTGCAGTATCTATCATTTTTCTTTAAATTTTTTTTTTTGATTTTGTAACTAAAGGTACTGTGATCATCAAAGCAGATCATCTCAATCTTCTCGGCTATCTTATACCCGCTTTTCAAGGTAATAAAAATTTCTAAAAATAATTCCCAATTTAAAAGTTATAGCTATAGACCTAATTACAAATGCAATTAATAATTAAAGGAAATTTATTTGATGTAATTCTACAATTGCATATATTTCAGAAACATAAGAAAAATTTATTGTAGTAACTTATTGCATTATTCTGAGGTTTTCATTTATGCAACAATTGATCTACTTTACGAAAATTATTGTTGATTAAGTTGATTATTACGCATACATATATATGCATTACAAAAATAGTGATCGATTTCTTGCCAAGTATTTAAATCGAAAAATTATAATTGCATCAAATTAAGTGGGGTCCACAAAAAAGCTAAATTAACATGAACCATAGAATGTCATTCATTCCATGGTTATGGATATGTGACACCAATATTGGTAGTTTAAATTTCTACGTCAGGTTTTTTCAAAATTATTATGTAACTTTTCAGTTATCAAATAACAAGTATTTATTATTATTTTAAGTAATTAACTTACGTTCCTCTTTTGAAAGCACGGCGGGAAAAAATTAAGCTGCATAGCAAGCTGCGGGTCGGTTAATTAAACCCGCGGGCTGCAATTTCATAACATCTAATTTAATCCTACACATAATTATTCCTTATTGTAAATTTTTATTGTTGAAGAAGTTGACTAATTTAAATTGTCTAAACAACTTTTATTAGTTATTGTTATTAAAATAGTTCATCATTTTAATTTGTATACATATTAATTAGAGTGTATCGAAACACTTACGTGGTGTTCGCACCATGTTTTTGGAGATGATCAGGAAGTCGTTGGTTAAAAATATGATCGAACACACCAAAGTTTCAAAAATTATTTTTAATTGTTTATCGAGCTAAGAGACTATTGACCGCGAAAATTTTCAAAAGTTACCAACCAAGTATACTGGTATGCTAGACAGTTGAATCGTTAGAATCAAATTATGAATATGTTATTAAATTATATTTTTTAATTGATTTTTGATGTAGGTTTATAGACTTGCCAAATAGTAGCAACTAAAATATACAGCTTTCACTTAGACTTTCACTTTTAATACAGTCAAATAACGACAGTCTCGGTGTAGGTACATACGATTGCAACTAAGCATGTTTTTATTTATTTACTTAGTATGGTAACCCAGAAACATTATTAGTTAACTTGGCTACTAGTACTATGCATCACTAAACAAGTCAATTAAGAAAGTTGATATTAAATAAAACCACACTGTACATAATGTAATACATAAAAAACAAGAACTATAAATATTTGCTTGCCAGAAGTAATTTGTATTTTCAATTCAAGCAACTGTTAAACATAAACATTTTTAATTGTTATAATTTATATATTGTAGACACATACAGATTTATGGAACGAAGCACGCGACATTGCAAGTTCATTGGTTCCCTTGTCTATGGTTTTTGCTATATTCTTGGTATCATACATCGATTATTATTAATTATATTAGGGAATTCCCTATATGTGGTGTCCAGGTGGCAGTTGCATTTTTTATAAACGGGCCGTCGAAAATAAAACAAAAAGAATGTGAGAAAATGTTATAAAATTCTTGAGATTTTTTTTACAAAACTTTGAACAGAGGTCATGCATTCTTGCAAAACGATAATAAAATGTGAAAATGGTATCTCATTTAATACAAGGAAATTAATTAATTACAGCCTTAAATGCTTTCAATGTCATTTAGTTCCTTATTACTACTATTACAAAATTTAAACTTGATAAGAAAGGTAACCAATATGATATCTTAGCATAAAAAATTATAATTGCGTTAATTTTAAACCAAAGTGCATGCACTGAAACAAGTTTTGTGAAGCCCAAATATGATGTCCTTAAAAATGTTGAAAATTTATAAAAACCTTCAATTTTCTTTATAATAATTAAATTACATTAGCTTCGATAATATTTTAAAATGCAAAAGAAGTTATTATATAAAATAGTTTAGTATTCTAATACTATTATAACAAAAGTAAAATTGTTCACCTTGACTTAATTACATGAATAAAGTTAATTTGTTTTTATAAATACTTTTTAAGACAATTACTTTATAAATATATGATGTCTTTAACGCACTCACGACACCTAAATAATGACTTATTACCAATTTCAACGAACAATTTAAACAAACTTTTTCTAAATTTTAATGATTTATTTTAAATTAATTTAATATTCATTCAGGTTTTTGGCTATAAAATATTTGCAATAATTTCAACAAAATTAGTTTCATTTATTCTTTCAATGGGAATTTTTACTAAAGAAACCCAACATTTCCACTTCAATTTATTTCAATCGCTTGGACTTTCCCTCCTAAGCTAAACGGACACTGTTTAACATGTGTTTAAATGAAAGCAAGAGATTTATTGCGCTAAAATAAAATTGTAATAAAAATAATATTTAGTATTAAACATAACATATGTCTTGGTTTAGTTTAGCAATTGGAGTCTGTTTTCATTATTGATTATCAATTGTTAATTTATACCATCGGAATTCACGAGTTGCAAATTTACGGCGTGTCCGATTTCTTCACTTAATTATTATTATTTTTAAGTGTTGAAATTGACCACATAAACTATGAAGATATTTTTGAAGAACTAAAACAAAAAATAATTTTTAATTTCCATTTTGTTACTCAAAAATATTAAATTCACATTTTCCACAGAAATGCATTAGTGCATTAGTGTTTATAAAATTGTATTCATTCCTATAATTTTCCTGTAATTGCGCATATTGTTTTGGTAATAATTTTCTTATTATATAATATAAATTTGTAAACTGGGAGACCGGTGAGCGGGAACAATGATTAAACCTAGGTTTTCTCGAATAAATTCAAATCAATAAATAATATATTATCAAAATTATTTAAATTTAAAAATGTTTGTCATTTTATACTGAACAATTTTTGTCTCTTCGAAATTTTTGATATCTTGCACTGCTTTCGAGATATTACCGACGGATAGTTTATAATTTAGTTGAGCCATTTTTGTAAAATTTGCAATATAATAAAAATTGAAAGTGACAAGATTTTGGCTAGCGATAATAACTTAGGGTGAAACCTTAAAAAAAGAACCTTAAACTAACATTCTATGTAGTCTCTACAAAAGAGTCCTGACTATAGCTCACTCATCAAAACATGATTAGCTAATTAAAGATCTATCAGACATTTAATTCCCTAAATAGTATTTAAGGCAAAAACATTACAAGTTGTGATGGGCACTATCAAAAATTTTTGACTATCGATAGTTAGTTACTATTTATTTTTACTTCTACAAACATTTAGTTACTAAACAATAAATAACAAAAAATTATTTTTATTGTTTAAAAAAAATATAAATCATTAAAACTGTTAATGATAAAATAGTTTACGGAATCTATATACCAATATCGAGAGGATTATATTTCGACGATAAATTATAGGTATATAATCGGATAATCGGATTAAATACAATTTTTTTATCAGTAAAAACTACTTCCAATTAGTAGGTACTAATAACTATAATTAGTATTACTAACTATAATAATAAAATATAAAAATTCTTTCAGTAATTTTAGTAGCTAAAAATTCATTCGATAGTTTTAGTAACCAAAAAGTTATTAGAATATTTTAAATAACTATCGATAATTCAAATAAAAACTAACTATCTAATAATTTGATCGATTTTATTCGATAATCACACCATTGCGTTGCATTTTAAGTACTCGTTTACATTTTAAGTAAAAATCACAAATTTAATATATACAATCAAGAAAACATCACTGACCCCATCTTTATAAAAAATTGCAAATTTTTTTTTTAAATTAAAAACTTTCAAAATATTTATTTAAAATATTTTGTTTAACCTTATTTTGATAATAATAAAATAATATCTGGATGATGAGAAGGTTTAAGTTTCTACAATAAAATTAAAAGAAGAAATAGGAGGTGCACGACTAGATACTATTAGAGTCTCAAATAGAAATTTCAATTTTGTACTACCTACCGTATTTGAGTTATGCGACATACGTACGTACGGACGTCACAGCAAAACTAGTTAAAATGGATTTAAGGAAGGTCAAAACGGATATTTCCGTCAAAATCTAAAAACCAAAAAAATCGGGATTACAATACTTCTCTTTTACAAGGCAGTAACTATCTGACGTGCAGGGACGCACTAAGAGAATCATCAATTGAAACACTAGCAAATAAAAATTATTAATGTCAAACTGACTTACTAGATGAGCAATAGTTTTGATCTTGACCACCATTTTACCTCTGGAATGGATCTTATCGGACCCAGATTATCGAATAGAAATTATAAATTAAATCTAAAAGCTACCCTAATGATCAGTCCTGTGGTTGTGTGTGTAGAAATTAGCAAGTAGTCTATTGATTCATTCTGATTCTTATTATAATTTATAAAATATATACAAATATGATAATTTGGACGAATTACATTGATTTGAGAAGTTACTAATATAAAAAGCTCTTGTTAATTCTGCAGAATCCAGTTGGAAACATTCAAGTGGTATCTACTAAAAGTTAGGACGACCGAGAGGTCGCCTGACCTTTTAATTAATTATGAAATTATAGTTGAGAAATAAGCCAAAAACGTTTCTAACATGGCATGCAATGCAAAATCATCGGCAGTCAGGGTCGTCATTAGAATCCGTGTCAAAAAAGCTAGCAATTAAATCAGAAAATTAAAAATTCTTAACAAAAAACACGTTTCGATCTTATTCGCGATTTCTGCAAAATCTTTACAGCAAAATTATCACAAAAATTACTGACTATTTTTCAAATGACTGTAACTTCCAACATAACCTTATTTTTTTATGATTTTCTTGTGTGACGATCCTGGGTAACGTTGCTTTTGATAATATGATATAATATGCCACGTATCTATTTGTATTAGCATTTTTTTGTATGTTTAAGTATTGAAATTTACTTCATGGAAATAAATAAATTAAAAGAATGACATAAATCATACTTTTTCTTTTACAGATTTTCATTATAAACTTATAACACGTGTCATAAACTCTAAGTGTTTAAATGTCATCTGACGTAACTATTTATATAAATATTTAAAAAAAATTATAGAGTATTGTTTTCAAACAAGCAATAGTTGTAATTAGCTGTTAAATTCGTCAAACTACCGAATATACCATATTATCTTGATGCATTTTAATCATTACCTATTAAAAACTTTCTCTTCAATCAAAATATAAAAAAAAAATTAAATGTACATAATACTTTTGCTTTCAACAATTATTTTGAACCTAAGTTGATACTTTTGAATTTTGTAAATATACAATGAAGATAAATATAGGTTATATATGTACCAACATAGATCGATCTATTTAAAACAATATGGAAATTGTATGTTGTCAGTTTTTACAGAAACACCTTAAATAAACAAAATATATTTTTAAATTTCAGTCAATAAGTTGCAGAGTATAACTTAAATATCACAAGTCTAATAGGTCCGGTTCGTCTATATTTTAATATATTATCATAATATATCATATATCATAATATATTAGAATATTTACTATGTAATATAATATAATGTTTTACTCATTATAATAGTATTTATATTATATATAATTACGTACAATATTTACTACTACTATATATTATTAAGAAATATACTAAAATGTAAAAAAGAACAAAAATAAAACAGAAAGAAAAACCAAAGAAAAATAAATTTCGTAATGCGAAGAATGGTGATTGAAAAAATTTCAAGGTAAAAATGAAAAAGAAAAATCTGCTATATATCACTTTTTATTGAAAACCGTTAAATTAGACATAGCCCTAGCAATTTATTCATAGAACCATACTGACGGGCGCTCTTTAGCCTCGCTGCGCTCGGCTTTACCGCTCAGAATAAATTCTGTGAGCAAGCCTGTTATTTAATATTACCATGCAAAAATTGCAGTAAATTGTTACTTGCACTGGACTTGACATATTATTTAATGCGTTCAACTACAGCTGATGAAATTTACTGCTGATTTAAAGGTTATAAGTTCAAACTTCGGTTACTCCTAAATTACTTATTTCATGTTGTAAACATACCATATGCAGATTATCAAAATGTTTGATAATTGTTCTGTTTATTGAAATGCAAGATAATTAATAATCTGAAAATATATAAATATTTATAATAATTTTGCTTTAAAAACTGAGAATTTTTGAATGTCAAATGTAAAAGTCGGGTGCCCATAATTATTATTGAATATAATTTAAACTTTTTGCATTAAGTCTTAATTAATATTGTTAACGGGCACCGTTTTAAGTTTTAACGTATTTGCGATATGAAAGTAAAATTATTTAGAAATATTAGCATTCTCGTTTCAATTCTTGATTTCAATATTACACTATCCATACATTAGAAATACTTTCTGTTTTCAACTTTCCAAATAATTAACAAGATGTAAAACAGAATTAATTGATATTTATAAAAACAAAAGTTTTTGCCCATGAATAAATCCATGGTTTGGATTTATAAATATTCACTAATTCATGGGAGTAAATCGATAAACCTGACTTACACCATCACGGGTTCTTCCAACAGCTGTTGGGATTCTTGAATACTGTATTATTACTACCTTTAATTAAAATGTACATAATTATACAAATTAATTAACGTTTTGTATTTGAATAAAATGTAATATGGGTGTAGCATAGGCATTTGTTTGCTTACTTAGGATTCACAAAATCAGGGAAGCCAATTAAATGTTGCAGAATCGGATTAACATGTCGAAGATACTCCTGAGCAATTATGGCTAAGGAAAAGCGTCCGGGGTGGTTTTCAAAAGGGGGAGGGTCACAATTGTTAAAGCGTCCCTCGTCAGTACTTTTTTTGGTAATTTCCTTCTGTTACATGCAATATAATTACCTGCTTGCAGTTGTTAAAAAGTTTTAAATATTTGTTATGTAAGAATTACAAATTGTCTAGTAAGTTTAGTAATTTTCATTTGACATTTACGTTTTGTGAGATGCCAAAGGTTGAAGGTTATTTAATAGCACTTAACATCTCTTGTGAATTAATACGTTATTTTACTTCTTTGTGTAGTTTCTTTGCTTTTTTCGCTATTGTGTTTATTAACATTACATAATTTAAATAAAAGCCCATAAATAATGGTGCAAGAACTTTTTTTGAACTAGATCGTTACTACTTGTATAAATTATTATTTAATTTTAGCGGTAACAAAAAAAAATTCTCACGATAAAATATTGACAATAAAAACTAAAGATACCTATTTATTAAAATAATTAGAAAATATTATAGCAACACAAATAATAAAATGTTTATTTACGTTGGCTAATAATAATATAAGACCTTTAGATTTGCACTATTTTGTAACACTTAATCCTTGTAAATAATAAATAGATTATATTATAATTGAAGCTTGATCCATTTAAGTTAAATTATTATCAGTCTGCACCCACTATTCGAATTACCTTCAAATTTATTTTCTTTTTTTAATTATACCTTTACACAATACTATGCCATTAATTCGATAAAAACCATAGACTTCCAAGTTGGCTAAAATAATAAATCCATGCACTATAAAAACCTAACAGGAATAAGGATATAGCGAATGGAAGGTCATTTGACAACCACGCCCTAATAGTCACTTACTACAAGAATGACCTCGCATGTTACAATGTTTACAGGCTGGGTATAGGTGTACTATCATAAAATTTGCAAAAGACCCACTTATTATTATATGTTTCCAGTTCTGTAGACAACTTTTTTAATAACTCAATGTAATCCATTCTCCAACACCAATCCAACGAAATAAATTTATACAAGCTTCGTTTGTTTTACAAGCTTTCAAGTATTCAAGTACAAGAAAGTTTTTTGCTAAATGTCGGTCCTGTTACTTATATAATTTATCTGAAATATACCGGTAATATATCTTTAAAGTTCACGATAATTACTAATTACGTAATATTTCATAATCGACCTTACATCTTATCACAACCGGATGCTTATACAAATTAGGAGTTTGTCAAGAGAATTTTCTTTTTATAAGAAAAACTTAGAATTTTATCGAACATCTGATTATCCCTGCCTATGTCTAAAATATGAGTGACGAATATTATATCTACAACAAAATGTGAATTCCCAACCAGGGATAAACCATTTTTTTACGCCACCCATTCTGGATTTTCGTTCAAGTTGACTCGCGTTCTCAAGAGTTTGTGTACCGATGAGCAGAGAGTTCTTCTTAAAGCAAACACATCCAGGGGCTCTCTTACCCACTTTGAGTGCTCCGGGTTAAAACATTTTTCTCTGGATTGCACTTTCCTCCTGGGAAATCTTATATAGATTTATTTAGACTACAAAAAGTTATTTTTAACTTAAAAACATTTTCTACATCATATTGATTTGATGAATACTAACGCAAAATGGTATTAACTCCCGAAGAGGTATTATACACATAATAACGAGTTTATAACATGTTGTGTAGGTACATTCTCTTTGCTTCTGAAAATAAAATAATTAGCAATTTATTATACGTGGGCGTGATGTGAGATAAAATGAGATTAATAATTTATTGTTGGGATATTTTTGAAAAATATTTGTTTTATTTAATTAATTATTAACTTTGCACCAATTAAAATATAATTGCTACCAACTTGCAATTAAGCAATGAACTGAAATAACTATCCAGAAACTTTTCAAACTAAAACGATAGCTGTACAGAAAACTGTAACCGCAGTTATCCGAGTTCCACCTTGTTCTGGATGAACTTCAACTGTTTTACACCGAATGAACATGCACCGAATTGTCATGTACCAAAACAGATAGGATCTGTCCGTTTGTACTACCACTACAAACTTACCTATGTGTTACCGTTACAAGTTCTTATGCAGATTGTTTTGAAGTTTATTACTTCTTATTATTTTTACTTCTTGTTGTTCTTTAAATTATATATTTCCAATTTACTATATTAGCTAAACATCTTATATCTTTACTTGCATATTGCAAGATTCTGATGAAATACGCTTAACCCATATAAGCATCAAGGAAATGACAAATTTACCAAAACAATAAACAGAAAACAATTTAATTTACAACTTAACATTTATTCTTTGCTTCCCACAATAAAGAACTGGTTAACAAAAATACAAATAACACTTAAGATTAACATTTCTTACAGTGATTTTATCAGAATGACAACAAATTCAAATTTAAACTTGAAGGTTTAAGAGTCAGCAACACTTTTCTGCAGTTTAATAATTTTGAATTATAAGTAATCAACTTAATCATTGAATTTAATCAGTTCTCAGTAATAACTACCATTTTTTACAATGCAGTAAATGATAATAAATTTGTACCTTAAGGCTTTAGCCGCACTTTGGTATAAGTATTGGAGTAAAAAAATTAATTTAGCCACGAAAGTCCTAAATAATTTTCCAAAGACAAACAAAATTCCCTAATAAACTTTATTTTCGTCAGGTAATTCCGATCGCATCTTCTGACCACATGGTGACCGATTTAAGAACACCGCGTGTCGCTGCTCTCCTGCCAACTTTGATGCAATTAATATTTATGAGCCAAGCCGCGCTTTCATTAAAAACCTCTAAGTTTCAAAATCAGACAATTTCATATTTCAATTTTCTTTCGAGTTAAATATTAAAAAACTGGGTTTATACTCGACCTCTAGTGGTTATGATTACTATGCTGACCATTATCCTCTGTCTCAAATGGGGAGTTTACTATTATTGGAATCTTTTTTCTTCATTTTGAAGTTGGAAAATTGAATGATAAAGTTTAGGCAAGGGAGGCAATCAAAGAAATATATTTTAACTTTTAAATGTTTAGGAGCAAACTATTAAAGATGAATTTGTTGTCACAGCCTTTTTAGGGATACATTGACAGGAATCCGAAGGGATAACCAATCGACTATTACGGTTACTATGTTCTTTCTAAAACTTTAAAAAGATATTAACAATCTCAAAGACTTACACTCTCAATTTATCGAAAACGACTGCCCATCATAATAGTTTAAACTTTATTCCCCTATCTCTACTACAATCAAGCGAAATCTCGTGTTAAAAGTTGATTGATGTTTTTTCGTTGTCGTGAGAAATAAAAAATCAATTTTTATTAAAAGACCTGTGATATTACTTGTTATTTAAATTAAGAGAAATATGTGAATAAATACTCAAATACAGATTTGAGTACTAGAGCCTACGACCAAAACTATGCCCAATGTCTCGGCCAAAGCTATATAAAATCAATAGACCCGACTAGGTGGGTGATAACAGTCAGAACGAGTCCAACTTCGTCAAAAAAATTGGTCGACTGGTATGCTAAATTATCGTTACACGATTTTTCAATAATTTTGTAGTATTAAAAATTTATCTGATATATTTTTCTACATCTGGGCAACTTATTTCATCATATCCAACAGTTTTCAGACGGAAAACTATAATACACAGTTAGGTCAGATGTGTTGACATTTATGAAAAAGCTGTAATGTTTTTTAAATGATCTCTTGGGTGCGCGAATGCAAAACATGTTTTAAAACAAACATATTATTAGAATTTTTGAAAAAGAACATGTTCTAGTATTTTCTTGCTCTAAAAACCGACCAATTCAACCCACGCATTTGACTAAAATAATTATTACAGTAGAACTCCAATTATCTGAACTTCTACTATCCGAATCGCCGATTATACGACGGAAACGTACTGCGATTCGCAAAATAATAATTCGAGAACATTATTGGGTTGATATTGAATGGATGATGAAATTTTTTTTTATTTTTAATTAATTCCATTATAATTTTTGAGTTTAAAGAATTACGTTTTTTTATCAATCTTTAACAAGCAAAAGACAAAATCCAAATAAAAGACAACCGTGTTAAGTCTAAAGATATAGATATATTTTTTTTCATAAAATACGTAACTTCAGAAAACAATGCAGAAAAATTGAAAATGTTTCAAATTTACAGAAATGTTCCCAAAACAGCTAACTTGGAAATTCGCTTAACTATCAAATCATTTAAAAAAACCCACAAGATCGAAAATATTTTTGCAACATTTTGATAAGTATTTTCCATGTTTTAACCATGTTTCAAAAAATGATTATATCAAAAGTTTAACTGAGATAAAAAAAATACAGTTTATCTCATTCAAATGACATTTTATTACTTTAATTTCATACAAAAAATATAAAACATTTTATTTATTTACAAATTATTGTTTATAACAAAGAAAAATCAAAAATTGAAGTTTTTTCGGTTATAACTTTTTTCATTTTTTTGTACTCTTCAAAGTTTTTAATTTATCCTAAACATGGGTGTTAACAGTCTTTAACGAGAGTTTTTATGATTTTTGTGCTGCAATGTTGATTTTTAGTAATTTTTACACAATGGTAAAGAATTTGGTAAACTGAGAATCAATAAATTACACATTTAATCTTTTAATCGTTGTAAAGCATTAATTCTTGTATTTTAGTAATTAATGCAATATCGAGTATATTATATAACACCCAAGTGTGTTAAGCAACCCACGTAACTTATTGATAATGCCACACTATATGCTTAACATATAAGATATCCATTACCGAATTTCTAATACATTTTACCAAAAAATAAAAAAATCATAGTAATTAGAGAACAACTAAGTATGTGATTTTATTACTTATACAACATTATTATAATAAAGGGGAACAGCTACATAATACCTTACTGGTAGTATACCTACTTTCACTACCGTAAAGTTAGGTACATACATTCACGTTTGTAATATTTAAACCTTCGTTTTAATCAACATTATCGCGACTGATAAAATAAAAATTTAATTCCAATAAAAAACTAATAAAACAAATCATTAAACTAACACACGTTGAAGATACAATTAAGACAATTTTATTACAAATTTTAGTACCATAAAATGCGTTTCGAAATATAATATTCTAATTTCTAAAATCAGTAAGCTGAAATGAATTATAAAACAAAATATTTTTTTAAATTTAAGTTTGTCATAATACTGTACCAATGATCACTTTGGCCGTGATTTCGTTATATCTAAGGTTGACTGCTTTTACCTGTCGTTCCTGAAACTAAAAATACGATTTTTGTTGGTAAAAATGCTTGAACCAACATATATTTTTGAAGTTTCCTTGATTTTTCAAATTTTTTATCAAATTTGAATAACACAAAAAAAGAAAAGTCGTGACGAACTTGCTTACTAACTCGAGATCCTTAGCCTAAAATACACAACAGTAGAAGCAATAAAATTAAATTTTATAAGTTTGATGGTTGACTTAATATGGTAATAAATTTTAAATTAATTAAATTTGGAATTTCACTTATCATTTATTAAACATAAAAATCGTAAAATAATTGCAATAACTATTACGAAATAGCAGTTAGATAATTAATAATTACCAATTAATTTATAAATTGTGACTACCAGACAAATACGTACGCGACAGCCTTTCTTAACCTATATGCGTTACTATTCAAGTTGCACAACTTCTTTGAGTGGGTAAAAATTCGAAAAATTATCATGGCCTTAAAATTAAATGTTCCTTCAACTACGAGTACACGTTATACCAACAAACCGTCAGATTTTACACATTGTTATGTCAATATGTTAAAAGTTACCATTAATCTATGCGAAATCTGCTCACTAAATGCTATGCTAATATAGAAAAACATTTTGCAATAGGAAATTAGATTTTATTATTTTAGAGTACACAATGATTGAACGGATATAGACTTCCGAAAGTAGTTTATTATTATGGATACGACCAACGTTTCAAGGAGCTCCAAGCTTTATTGCCGTCTGTCAACATTGAAAAACTCAATAACATAAAAAAATCTTAAATTACCCACGTATCGACCAAAGTTGAATTTAATCAAAGTTTAAGATTTCTGCTTTATAGCATTTCCCAAAAGTATATATAACGGTGTCATCCGCGTAGACAACCACATTTTATGATGGTAGCGGATTAGAACTTTCAACTTTACGACTTTTCATTTTTTCTGAGTTGTGACAGCTAAGTTACCATTTAAGGAGAGCACTAGTTTATCTGGTCATTGAACAACGCCTCAAGAAATTGTTATATTTAAATAAAAAGAGCATGCACTTATATAAGAAAAAAATTTAATCCAGGTATGAAATCTCTTGTACTGCCAACACAACAAGTTCTGTAAAGAGCATAATAAGTAACAACACCTACCACTTGTCGATAACTTACATAAAACTCCTCCAGCAAATAAACCGTACCATTGTTATATTAATCAGCTTATTATTAATTAATAAAATTAAATTAAAAATAGGAACTGGTTTTTCAATTGCAATTTTAAAACTATTAAATAAAAGTGCATCTTAGCCAACCGAAAATTATTCAAAGTACATCAAGAGGGGGGTGTAATGAAAATCATACTTAGCCAAAGGCTGATATTGCTCGAGATTGGTTGTAAAAATATACAAACTAGAAAAGAGAAATAAGACTTTCTGTTTCCTGCTTATTAAATTAAGGACATTAGGCTATGGAAAGAACGTCACCAACGCCCAACACTATATTTTATTATGTACTATGTATGTATGTATGTATGTAGTTCATTTTTGTTTACATTCATCTTATTGTTTTGTAATAAATGCAAGAATTTATACATTGCTTCTTAGTAGGTGCTCCTTATACTTAGTTAAATTCAAAAAGAAGATTGCAATGATGAATTATTCATTTGTTCCATATAAGTACACCAGTATTCTTGATCATCAAGTGATTGTCAGATGCCAAGTTTATGTTACAAGGACATATCTAGAGTTTAGATTTTAAGAAAAACTGAATGTCCTTAAAAGACATTTTAGATTGCAATTTCTTTCTTTACTTTTGTATTTCTTGCTGTTGGCGTACTTTATTTCCTTCTCACTTTTCTATTGTATGTTACTTCTCTTATAATTAACAAATAATTTCATTCTTTCAGCAACATTACTCTTTAGGCAGAACTCAAACTTTAAAATTTGAAGTGGTAACTTTCCATTTTTACGTTAAATTAAAGATACGAAAACAAATCATTACTTTAATAAATGATCATACGTCTTCAGTGTGGCTTAATAATTTGAAAGAAACGATGAGGCGCTTAGGTAGATGGGTACTACTTGACAACAATAAAAGAAAACGTAATTTCAGATTTCTCGATCGGTGATATTGTAAAGATATGTAAAATATTTATAAATATAAGATTTCTCGGTGGCAATTAAAAAACGAAATCTTGCAAACATTCTTGTTTATACAGCGGATTATCGGATCAAAGCGAGTCGTCACATTTTAACCTGTAATTCTTTCTTTCTTCTTTACGTAAAATTACTTGATCTTAAGCTTAAATAAAATGTGGCAAGTCATTTAGTTAATGTTGCAAAATACAGCTCTTACAGGAAGCTAAATTAAAGTATAGTTTTTCATACCTATTAGGTACAGTAGGTAGTATTTTTAGCTCTGCAATGCAATCAATGTCCTAATGAGTGCTTGTTAATTATTCTTTATTGTTTTTGAATTACACTCGAAATGTATTTTTGTTCGGAAAACGAGGAAGGTGAAATAGAATTCACAGAGCTAAATATTTAAGCAATTACTTAACCTCAAACAACATTAACAAAAATTCAGTTATTGTTTCAATTTAGAACGTGTAAATTTTAGAAGAATTAATCTCTTAATTAATATTAAATTTGTAGATTGAAATCATACTTTTAATTAAATATCAAAATATTAGTTGACCTTGAATAGGAGTAGTAATTTCTATTATTAAAATTAACATTTATTTAAATTTAATATACCTTATTATTATTTAAAGATTGATTAAAGCGACCTTTTAAAAAATGATATATGGGAAAAAAATTTTCAGTGCAAAAAATAATTTTAGGTATAATTAAGTAAACATCTTAAAATATCTCATCACTTCAATAATGACATAATCTTGCATAAACAATTTCATTATTTTATTATGAAATATCTTTGTAAATGTCAGCTTCATTCAATTTACATTTATTAGTAAAAAAAATATTTGTAAAGTAATGTATTTATAGTAAAACTCGATAATCAATTATTATAGATAGCTAAATAGAAATATTATACAAGATTATTAAATGTGTTATTTCAATATAATAAATAAATTCAGTGCACTTTCAATTCTAAACTTTCTCTATAACGAAGTACTTTCTTAATTTTGCTAATATTTATAACTTTGAATAGTGTTGCGCGTTAATATAGTTCACTAATTAACAATTTATCACATAAATAAGTTTTAATTACTATGTCAAGATCTGTCAATATGACCACCTTTTCTTTCTCTCAACAATTTTCAGGATGTAAACTTGAATAGGTATATTTTTCTTTTAAATTTACCGTTCATTTATAAGTAGCGCTTTAATAGGTCGCTCTTATATAATGCGGCATTTAAAAATAATACAAATGCATGTCATTATAATATATGCAATTATAATAAAATTTATGTAAGTAAACAACTGTCGATTTTAAATAACGCTTATTTAATAAAAAGAGCATAATGCTTATTGTGTTATAATTTAAATAAAATTAATATAGTGTGGGTTAATTCGTCTGAGAGGCCGCACACGTAAAATTCTGTCGCAAGATGCGACTTAATCTGCGACATTGCTCTTCGTATATGCTGTACTTAGTCCATGGGCAAACACTAGTTTTACTACAAAAATGCTTAGTTTCTGGAAAAATCCGACCCTGAGATACTATGTATTATATGATAACGAAGGCTAATCTTAGCTTTTACAGAACAACCATGTTACAAAAAAGCGTATTTTCTTCGACTACCAGGAAATGGATAAACACGTGATATACGTTTATGTCTTATACCAAGAGATCAAAGCCAGAATGTGCTGTTTCTAGGTGGAGCTGTTAGTTATTCTCCCATAGATAAAGATGTTAACGAAGTTTTTTTAATTCTTTTAAAATATTCACCAATAAATTTTGTACATAATCGAAGAAATCAACTGATCAATTTTGTTAAAACAACAACATTGTTGTTCAGCCTTCTATCATTTGATTTTGTTCTTGCATAGTTTTAAATCAAAACCTAAATTGATTTTATGATATATTTTCCATCAGCCTGAGAAACTATGTAATATGTATTACTCCACGATTTTTCCATTACGACGTCATTGAACTGCGCATATTATCCTGTTAATACTTGACCAATATTTATGAAACTTGAGTCAATTAATGTAATTATTATTTATAATGTGAGTGACACTGCTTTGTTAACTTTTTATTTTATTTTATCCTTCACCAAAAAAGTTGTAGTTGTTTGTTTAGATATAAAATCTCGACAAAATGTCTCTCGACAGTTCTGCTTGTAAATAGCAAATCTTCAATATTGGTATTCATCCCATCAGGGACACTTTTGAGGGAGAACAGTCTTTAAATTGCCAACTATGTTGCTTTCATTTTTTTTTTCAAGGGAATACTACAATTTTTACGATTTATAACAACTAGTAGTTTTGCCAACTGTTCAGTGAATTACCAACTTTTCACAACTTTTGGCAATTACCGAAGATAATGGGCACATCCCTGCATCTCATAATCATTTAGCTAAAGGTTTCCAAATATTTCTTGCAGATGAGTTTGTATTTTTATGATCCCCAGAAACTACAATTATGTTAGACGAGCAATGAAACATCTTTAGAATATGGATGATAGTCTTGTTTTTGATTATTAATAAATTTCGAAAAATCGTCGGAAATCACGGGTTTCATAAAATAACATATAGCGCTATATACAATAAATTCCCTCTTAGCCGACAGGCATGCTTACATAAGAACAAAACATCTTTCTATAATCAAACACTTTTTAGAAATATCCTATATGTATATTTCATATAATTATAGTAATAATTTTTTATCCTTGACTGCTGGGCATACACATAGTATGTGGTGTGGAGTTTCTTCTTCCTCCCAACACTTTCTGCATGTGGAATCTTTTGCGACCCCAATTTTGAGGTGTTTGTTTAAACACCAGTATCCTGTAAGTAGTTCTACTATCTTCTTTGGTTGTGGTCTACTCAGCTTTAGGAGAATACCCACCAATGAACATCCACAATTGCCTTAGTCCTGTAAGGTACTAGGCAAAATGCTGTTTACTTAGGCCTTAGTTTCTTGATAGTCCCTTTTGCGGTTAGGTATGATATCTCGTAAATTGGTTTTGGTCCTACTAGATGTCGTTTTGCAGCTGCCATCATGAAGGCGTCTGCTTTTTTGTTGCTTTTTATTCCAGTTCCATTAGCTGTTTTGTTGTGCCAGTGCTACTAGCACACCGAGGCAGTGTTTTACCAAGACCATTTTACCTAGACCAATTTACCCTAGAATATTTTTCCTTAGACTATTCTACCGATTACCTTGGCTATAATGATACAAATCCGCTTATTTGCATAACAGCACAGGCCATTATTGCTCCTGTTTGGTACCTTACTCTCCCATTTTAGATTATAAGAACTCTAAAGTTTTTGAAGGTTTTTTTATATTGCTGGTTCTGTCTGATTGCATGCATAGCCCATTATTACTCTTGATAGAGTTAAAGATCATGGTATGATGATCCACTCTGTAACCTGTTTGTTAGCCTATATGCTGCCAGTAGAGCTTCCATTTCTTTGGGTTCTTCTATTTAATAAAATCAAACCAGTTGTTAACCTTTAGAACTGGGGGTTTTGGGAAGTAAGGAATACTCTCAGCATTCCAATAATTATTTTTAACACAAAAATTCTTATTATCGTAGCTAGTTTTAAACTTGACAGCATAAATTGAAAAAGTAAAGTCCTAATTTGTGCCGTCAGATTGTCGTAATAACCATATCAAAGGAATTACCTTGTTTTTGGGAAAACATGATAAATGTTCAAACATACGAAAAAAGCAATTAATCAGTTATCATTTAACAAAAAATGATATGCGCATGGTATGGTGATACGCATACAATATAGTATGCGAAATTTTTTAAACAAACCTTTGTTTTAACCAAATCAAAAAATTTTACTATGTAAACATCACATAAACTGGCATTTAATTTTGATTCATAATTAATTTTTAAGAGTGTAATTTTTTGGCAAAATCAATGAAGACTAATACGAAAACGAAATGTCATAACGTATTATGTTCTATAAAAGTTGTCTGGAAGCTTTCTTCCGATCATAAGGATATAAAATAGAACCTAAATTTCAGTTTGCAAAATTATTTTCTCTATCTATTTATCTCTTATCATAAATATGTCAACTATTCGGGATTTTGGATTTGGATTTTAAATTATTTCATAATATGTATGTACATGCCTTAATAGTATTGATTGCTAATAAAAACATTTTAGTCCTGAAGAAGCCTACAAAAGATCTGGGAGAAACGTCCACATTTAATTACATTGTTTTAATTATCCTAGTCCAAAATTCCGAAAAGTTTACGTATTTCTAAATTTTAATTACTTTTGGTTCATATTGAAAAATTTAAATATGAAATAAATATAAGAAAATTGAAAATAACAATAACAGTAATAACAGATTACTGTTAATTTAACTTTTATGTAACTTTTTTATATAAATTTAATCAATTAAATAGATTGTCATGAAAAATATATTTAAAAATTATCTGACCATTAACTTAAGGTAGTAGTCTGGTAACTTGCACGTTGTTTTAACTCTATTGGAAATTTTTTTTTCTATGCTAAAATAAAATTATTGGTGAAAGTAAGCGTCTCAAAAAAAAGGTACGTAACTGGCCCGTTAAACTAGAATTATTAAATTTTATCAAAACATAACAAAATGGCCGACTTCTAAAATAAAATTGATTCTTTTCAGACACAAATCGGGCTGTAAAATGAAAAGTTAGGAATGGAAAAAAAAGATCCTAGTTCCAGCGATAACAAGTCTATAGATTAATCCTTTTTTTGAATTTTTCATTTCCGATGTCCTCAAGAGCCAAAATCACCCGGGCCAGTTACGTACCTTCGTTTTACTTTGACCAATAATAATAATAATAAAACATTGTAAAATTAAGTAAAAAAAATGTGTTTTGTATCCTACGTGCGTGAACTTAACTCCCCTTTTTTAAAAATATTAATTTTTTTTGTTGTTTTGGATTGTTTTCCATTTGTTTTCAATTGTTTTGATAAATTTTTTTTAATTTTGCAAAAAAAAATGAAGAAAATCTCAAAAAACTTTTTTTTCTGCTAGCTCCCCTTTTTTCGAAATTAAAATATTTTTTGTTGTTTTCGATTGTTGTTGATTTGTTTTCAATTGTTTTGTAAAAATAAAATTTTTAATTCAAATGATAACCGCGAAAATCGCGAAAAATATTTTTATATTTTATACTACATAGGTTAGGCAATTTACGAGTATTAACAAATTTTATTGATACAAAGTTTCCTCTTTTTATTTAGTTTTAATTTTAATACAAATTTATATGTACACATTATAACGTCAAATCTCGGGGAGAAATATGATCTAGCAGAACGTAAAAAGAAAGTATTGTGATTGGTTAAAAAAACATTAAAAACTTTACTTAGTTTAATCTAGTGGAACGTAAAAACAAAGTATTCTGATTGGTTCAAAAACATTAAAACTTAATGCAATCTAAGATTAAAAACAATAGTAACTAAATAAATTTAATAAAAAAACTACATTTTTTGCGCCCTTTTGGGTCTACATCTTTTTAGGTCTGCGTCCTATAATGCTCGCGTCCATTTGGTCGCGGTTCCTTTTGACCGCGTTCATTTTTCCGGCAACGTAAGGCGGTGGGTGCTCCAATTAATATGTAGCCTAATGCCTAAGGCTATTTAAAGCCTCAAAACGTCCCTGTATGGTGACCCGGATTTACAAATTCTTTGTAATTATTACTTCAGTACCAATTTAGAAATTTCAGTATATATATGAAATAATCATTTGATTTAGTAATTTTGCAAAATCAAAAAAAATTATCAAAACAATTGAAAACAAATGGAAAACAATCCAAAACAACAACAAAAAATTGATATTTTAAAAAAAGGGGAGCCAAGTTCACGCACGTTTGTATCCTTTAGATGTCAATAATAACATACTAAAAAACCAAAACCATTGAATTTTATTTTCCTATAGAAAAAAAAATCTCAATAAAGACATAGAAAAACGTGCAAGTTACCAGACTACTACCTTAATACAATACTCAAAATTTGCAAAATGCAAAATTTCAAGACATTTAGTTACAAGGTTCAACTTGTGCGATTGATACTATTTCTTTTATATTATAACCACACGCACACTGACATACACCCAGATCAGTTGGCTCTGAGACAGTTGGCACAATGACAACTGGCCCCGACGACAATTGATCCCCGCGACTTTTGGGCTTACAAAAATTAGCTTCCATGATAATTAATTTTTGAGACTAGTGACTTCACGGCTGAGATGTCGGTAAAATAAATTTTAGTGAATAGTTTTTCGAAATATTCCCTGCTCTTGCTGTAACTTTTAATTCTATATTTTCATTTTTTATGTGCGTAATTATACGTAATTATTATAAATAAGCGTTTCAACCAATAGGAACACATAAATAGTAAAAATATTAAATTAATATGTAGGAGAGCATTCCAAAAATCATCACTAAAACTTACGTTTTAGCTTTTAGATAATTTTCTATTTTCAAGCGTTTTTACCAATGGGAAAACATGAAAAGTGAAAATATAGAATTAAAAGTTGTAGCAAGGGCAGGGGCCATTCCAAAACCCTGCTGAAGTCGATAGTCACAAAGATCAATTATCATGAAAGCCAATTGCCGCAAAGTCCACAGTCAACCAGATCAATTGTCTCGAATCCAATAGTTGCAAATGCCAATTATTGTAGCCAGGATCAGTTACCGTAGGGCCAACTGACCTGTAACTAGATGAACATTCAAGTAAAATTCATAAAACTGTTATCGGGGCGTGATAGAGAAAATTCTAATACTAAAATTTCAATTTTTTATTTTTGAGTGAATTACAATAATTTCCCTATACGTAAGTTAATACGCAAGGGGAAAGTAAAATTTTTATAGGGGTAGCATATCCAGGCCCTGACCATATCTGACATCATAAAGCATCATGTATGCAAAATTATTTTTATGCCTATCAGTATAACAGTAAGGTAGGGTATAAAATAATGGAACTGTACCAATCAGTAGGTATAGTACCGTTTTTCCATGTTCACCAAATTTCTTGGTTTGGGACCGACATATTACTTGGGGAGTAATTTTTTTTAGCAAAAAAGGTGATTGTAATGCATTTGTGATTGGCTAATCGTTTAGTTAAGTCAAAGACTGACAAACTGTCTAAATTTAAAATTTAAGTAAAGTTTAAAAATTGCTTTTTTTTGATCAAATAATTTGGAAATTAATTAACTTCAATGCTGGTTAAATAATTTAAGTGACCTTGAATTAGGCAACCGGTCGTCTAACTAACTAAAAAATAACAAAATAAATATAAATAATTACTTGCGTGATAAATAATGATTTGCATTGTAAATTTTATTGTCATTTAATTAAACGAAAGTGGGCAACATAAACCTACTTAAAAGGAAGTTGTAAGAAGTTGAAACGGGAGCAGTGGGTGTTGATTAGCGATCTGGATCTTTCAACAATGAAGGATTTATTCTAATGGTTAGCATCCACTTGCACACTACATCTACCTACTGAGGTTGAAAGATGTTCGATAGCTGATATAGAAATAAAAACTTAATCGGAACATTAAAACTTTCTGCTTATAATTTAAAAATGGAAGTTTTATTCGATTTCATGATTTCATGATTTTAACTTTTATTTTCAGAAATATCGTTAGGACAACGTAAACACGGCCGAAATTTTCCAGTAGCTGCAGATGTAAAACCCGGTTTGAACTTCGACTGTCCAGAAGAGTTTGGTTATTATCCACATCCAAATGATTGCACACAATACTACGTGTGTGTATTTGGAGGTGCCTTATTAGAATCATGTACCGGGGGTCTTATGTACAGGTAAGGCTTAAAAAATTTGAAAGGACCTTTTCGCAGTTTTTTAATTTCTTAGTCATGAATTACAAACTTGTGATTGGCCACGGAACGTGGGTTGCGATAGTGGTGCTGAAGCAGCCACAACACCATCAAATACGTATTCTTCAAGTTCTTCCATTCGAGTACAAGAACCTAAAGTAAGATACACACATCCTCCACCTCCACCCCCTCCTGCCCAACCGGCAGCAATTGTTACATCGAGAGGTCAACCAAGGCAATTGCAACATAATCAACAAGATCTCATTAAGGTTAATAATTATTATTAAATTTCTTTTCGAGAATTTAATTTTAAATTAATTCAGCAAAAGCAACAGCAACAGCAGCAATTGTATGACGAAGCTGATGATGCGTTACCACCTGCAGAAGAAATTGAAAACGATCGTCAACAACGAGTTTATCGAGGTCAACCATCTACAATTGGTCAAGTGCAGAAGGATAGAGATGGCTTAAGACATCACACCAATGCAATTCCGGTAAAGCTTCCTATAAAATCAAGTTTGATGCACTCAAAAAGCCAAGTTTGTATACAAACACGTTATAAACACGGCTGATTTACATATAATCAAATCTGGATATTACGTTTATATAACGAAATTCTAATTTGTTTTAGTCGTCAAGCAACGGAGTTGAAAAAATTGGCGTTATATCTTTTGGAAGTCAACAACAATCTCTACAAGACTACAGGTAAGAATAAGGATGATAATAATAGTAATGATCGTAAAATGTTAAAATGCCATTCTCAATAGAAATTTGACTGACGACATTGACAACTTTCTAACAAACGATTTGACATTCAAGCGGCGTAAGAGACAAATCAAGCAAAGGTAAATTATAATTACTGACATTTATTGATATATGAAAATATCAAAATCTCAATTACAAATCTTTTTAGTCATCATCGCTTCGAACCAAACGTGAGACAACCAATCTTTCCATATGAACTTCCAATATCCTTAAATGTTCGACCCTATTCATCATCGTACAGTAATAACAGATTAAATAATTTCCACAATCAATATGAAACAAATCCACATTACCAAGATCAAATACATAGCGCTAATCATAACAATACACCACACTATGTGCCATATTCAAATGTAAATTTTAGCATAAATGTTAACGCATCTTCAAATGTATTAAATAATTCGACCAATCCATACGATTCTTCCAAAACCAGTTTCTCATATCGTGATAAGCCGAATTTTTCTATTTTTAATTCTCCTTCTCGTATTCCATTACCGATACCCGAACTCCACCATCCGTTCAAATTAAATATTTCGTATCATATAAGAGCAACTCCAAGTAGTATTAATCACCATATTGCTCCAACCGCGGAATATGGAACTTCAATCAATAAATATAGACCAGTCACTTCTCAACACCGTCCGCCGACACTTCCAAAAGAAAGTAACCGGGATCCCACAGTCAGACTTCACAACTATAAACCTTCCGATACCAACATCAATGAACTTAAGCAACTGATTGATGCGTTGACCAATTTCAGAAACTTACAATTATTTTTACAAGAATCCCAAAAAATTGAGAAAAAGCCCTTACTTACCAGTACGCCCAAAAATATTCTAAATAGTGACAAAATTTTAATTCCAAAATTAAAATCAAACGAAACAATAAACCTAAATATCACAAAACCTGTAGAAGAAACCACACCGACAAACATTGAAAAGATTAACAAGACCAAACAAAATTACACTCACACTGATGATGCTTATTATTACTACGACGACGACGATGTAGATGATGAAATAACAATCAAAGAAACAAAACCCAATAATACTTCAAAATACATACCTCTTACCACAGCATACAACGAAACGCAAAATGACAAAAAAATTAACCCTTCCACACCTAAGCACTTATTTATCGAAACGACAACTTCAAAAATTATCCATAACTCCAAATTTCCAAACCAACCAGCTTATTATCCCACAACAGTAAGAATAACCGGAAAATTTCCTCCATCTTTCACTGGACCAATTCGAATGCCAGTACCAAATATAAGACACAACGTCGATAACTACCGACATAGACATTTAATTCCAAACATAAACTGGCACAGATATAACAATCATTCATCAAATTATTCGCCATACAATAAAAATGTTCCAAAAAGGTAAATAAATATTTACACAATTTTATTTACTAATTACGTAAAACTTGTACATAAAGTAATTAACAATACTTCTAAAGGATTGCATGTAATTAATATTATTGTGTTAACTTATTGAAACTAACATGAAATATTGGAGAAAACAAAACTGATCGAGTTACATTGGATGAATCTGTAACTTTCTTGTCTATCTTTCCACTTGTCCAAACTTGACCTTGACCTGTTTGAATTCAGTCTTATTTTTTGTTTCACATTCTACAATATCATTTTACTTGAAATAAATTTGAAAAATTGTTTGAGTGAATTTTGGCACAAACAGACAATTTCTTGTTTTATTTCGACATGGACTGAAAACTAGACGACGCTTTCTCATATCTCCCCCATCACTTTCATACCTACCATCTGTATCGGGTTGACAAATTTGGTTGCTTTTCTAGAAAAGCTCATTACACATATTTAAATTCAAAAATTGCACAAACAGGTTTGATTGATCATTTTTTGTTGTGTAGTTGTGCGCTGTTATTGAATTTTTATTATATTTTATTATATAAATTTTAAGTGCTAAAGGGGAGGTGGCAAAAAGTTTTAGAAACACTGTTCTAATCTAGTTGATGGTAGCCCGGTATTGTGACTAGCCCAACTGGCTGACCAGCAAACGCTAGTCATAACAAGATCAATCAAATTAGGGCAAATGGAAATAAATGAAAAAATTACAATTTGCTTAAATTTTTTCCATTTGTCCTCATTTAACCCCAATTTTACTTGGTTAAATAGAAAAATTGTAGTTTTGTCTGAAATGTTCATATTTGTTTCTATTTATCATCAAGTTTTCTTTGCGAAATGGAGTAATAAATTGTAATTTTGTCTACAATTTGTTTATAAACCACAGGGGCATGCTGTTTTGATGGACAGGATACATAACTTGAAGATTGCAAGAAGATCTTTAATATTTAACATCTTCACAATCTCTAATAGCGGCAATTTTGCATCTGACGTCACATTTAAAGTAAAATATTGCTCGAAAACCATGTTTTCTTATCTCCATGTATTTCCTAATAAGTGGAAATCAACTGCTATTAAATAACGAGACTGATGCTGTAATACTTTTTAATTTAAATTTACACATATTTAATTAGTATCCCCTTCAATATACACCCCTTCTCTATCTCTACACCGCTCCATGCGAATTTTCCATTGTTGAAAACAGTGCTGGAAGTCTTCATTTGTGAGCTCGTTCAAGACACGTGCCGATTTTTCCTTCACAGCTTCAACAGTCGAGAATCTTGTTCCTTTCAAAACAGATTTCACAGAAGTGAAAAACCATGATTCGTCACATGTTTATTTTAATAAACGTTTGATCTCATCGAAATTAAACTTGAGCAAATACTGATAGCAATGTCTACTTTGTGTTTTGGGAATTAAATCATTGAATATTAGTGACCATCACGATTCCACAATCAGTCGGTGGAGCTGGACGTCAAATCAATTCAGTTCTGTTGCCTGGTAGCCAACCAGAATGGGAGTCATTATAAGTAACATATTGTATCCTGCCTTCGAGATAGGAATTCAATAATGGCAGAGTATTGACTTGGCAGATATAATAGATATTCCCTATTTTGATCCAAAATCCGTTGATATTTCCCAGCAGAAGCATCTAATAAGCAAAGTGTTTGAAATGTTTAATTTCAAAAACCGAACTTACATTTTGACAACCTTATTTTTTTTCGAAGTCTCTCAAACGTTTTGTCTCAAGTCGGTAAGATGGATAAACAATGAACAAATTCTGCACCCGTCAAGCGGGAAAGAAGTAAACTTACTCTCATTGATGGTGTTGACTGCGGTAGCCCAATTTCTGATATTAGGTAATAATAATAACTATTTGTGCAACAAGTAATGAAATTCGACATTTTTCCGTACGAAAAGTAAGCTTTTAAGCTTTAATTAACAAACAAAATTTTAAAACGATTCAGATTCAACTCCTGCAGCCCCGCAGGAGGATAAGGTATAACTTTACCTTATCTTCAAAGAACAGTTTTTACTAGATAATGTTGTTCGTTCCATTAACTCAACCTTCAAATACCTTGGTGTTGCCTTCTCTGACTCAGGAAATGGTGATGTAGATATAAAAAATAAAATGGGCCAGGGATTAAGATTTATTAACCAACTAAACTCAATACTATGGAATGATAAAATAAAGAAAACAACAAAAAAAAGGCTATATACAAAGCAACCGTGGAAAGTATATCGACTTATGGTTCGGAAGTCCGGGTAGTAAATGGGAAGAATATAGATAAACTGAAAGCCCTAGACTGAAAACCAGCAGTATGGCGTAAAACCTACACCGGCCGACTGGGAAGCGAGCAACTGCGGTTCAAATCCTGGTCGCGTCGAATACACTGCTGTGATCTAAAGCCCATAATATATCTATGGGCTATGGGGAAGGCAACGGGAAACCACCCCATTAATTAAATTCCCTAGATCGTCATCTTGGCAATAGCCAATATGATCGCTAACATCCGGTAACGTATAGGCACGCGAAGAAGAAGAAGAAAGCCCTAGAGATGGACTTCTGGAGACGCAACTGCGCCGTCTCTAAATTGGAACACATTCAAAATAACGATTTTTGCAGAAAATGGAGATAACTGGCTCGATAATGGACACAATAGAGGTCAAGAGGCTAAGATGGTTGGGCCGTATGCAGCGAATGGACATATCTCGATGGTCAAAAAGAATATGGAAATTGACTCCAAGTTTCAGGAGAAAACTGTGCAGACCAGTAAGAACCTAGGCTCAGGAAACCAGAGGCCTAGAAGAGAGGAACTGGACTGAGAGAGAGGATTGGAAAGCAAGATGTGAAATACGGAGAAGTCTGTAAAACACTCGCAGTTTTGCAGGTGGCAGGTCCACCGCAACATATATATGACGAAATAAAAGTGGTGGAAACTTACAACAGTGCTTCGATGTTGCCACGTATGGAAAAGTGGAAAATATAAAATAGTATCCAGCACATAAAAATTTAAAATTTTGACTTTGAAAGCAGTTTAGCTATGGTTTCTTCAACACCAGTTCCATTTTCAATCAATAAGCTAAAAGAACACGTAAACACAACCAATAAAGTTGTTTCAAGACCACTTGCACAAGACAATAAAGAAAAGATGGTGTACCAAGAAGAAAAGCTTGAGTTTTATCAATAACAGAAAATATAACAAATCGTTAAAAGGAGTGAATCTGTGGGTCATTGAGAAACATTAAACTAAAACATCTGTGGTCACCATTACATTTGTGTCCATATTTGGTGTGAAGGCGACAGTCGTTTATATCGTGCAGACGTTCTTTCAGTGAATGGACAGTGAATAGAGTTCTAGTTCTATTGAGATTGTTCAAATCATAAGGTGGATACCGTCAAGGAAAAGTTTGAAAAGTTTCTAAATGGCCACCTCGTGCGCTGATGTTAAAAATTAAAGTATTGCACGATTGCAATATTGGTTTAAGTTAAAAATTTATTTTAAAGCGGGGAAAGCGCTTATCAAAGGTTATCATATAAAAAATGTTATTTTGTAAAAACTTAACTTCAAACGGCTAACTATTAGATAACAAAATATGACACGTCAAATCTGTGAGCACAGTCAAAGAAGGTTTTTTCCAAATACTAATATTCAATAATGTTTTTTAAGATGAGCCATGCAATGAAAATTGTCTGCTTGTTTCAACAGATTTTGTCAAAAATGATTTTCTTTTTACAAAGGGAAATAAGGAATAATTAAACTTTTATTTTTTATTAAGATATTGAAATTGTAATAAATTTTTAAGGGTGGAAAGTCAAAGCAATCGGCCCGTAGAACAAGTATATTCCACTGTGAGATCTAAACCAGTATACAATAACAGCCAACCGTATGATTCACGATATGACCCGTACTACGACCTTTATGAAGAATTAGATCCTGAATTATACAAAAGCGTCGGTAAGAATGACGTTTTGAAATAATTCGTTCGTGCTTCAGTTAGTTTTTGCAGAATACACCCAACATTATAACAACGATCCGCCAACTTCTCAACAAACCTACAGAAGTACCACCGCCCCTACACCAACCCAGGTTTTGATTCAAGAAAAGATCCCTAAAAGAGGAAATTCTGGATATACCCAAAACAGTTACAGCACTCAGGATACTTATCGACCATCTTCAATTTCGAGTTACGATAAAGATGAACGTTATAACAACAATCAAGTAACAATAATTTAAAAAAATGATAAAACATTTACTAATAAGCTTTTTTATAGGACGATGGGCAAGGTATTTATCAGCAGACGAACAAGCAATCCTCTAGGTAAGTTACCAACTTTTCTAAATTATTTTTCCAAAAGTTAAAATCCTAGGAGAGATCAAAATGAAATAAATTATATCGAAGAACCAACATCTACTAAAAGAATACCTACTTTTAAAACCACCGTTTCGACTCCACGACAGTTTTCTTCCCTAAAGAATACTAAGGTTTCGTCAAGGTACAAAAATAGGGTGGAGCGCTTAGTAAATTTTGATCACCTAGAAACTTAGAATTCATCCAAGCTTTGTATTGTAGTATTTGTTTAGAAAATATCCTCATTCTAATTAAGCCAAAACTTATGTCGACAATACTTACAATAATATTTATTTCAACAGTGCCGAATCACATGAGGTACAAGGGACATTTCCAAATTATAAACTACAAAGAAACTCGGAATACATCCATACAACTCACACACCTAACGATACACAAATCGCTTCCGACATAATTCGGCCATTTTCAATTTCACTAGACGTTAATTTGACACCACCACAAAAAAGTTTCATCGAAAAACCTATTCCATTTGCTTTGCCTTTAGATGCAGTTACTCCACAATCATTTCATTACGTAACTAAGTTGTCCAAGTCAACTTCTATAGTCTCGACATCAAATCCAAGCTCCAAAAAACAAATTAGTAATTGCGATCACATAAATTGCGAAATTATAATTCCTACTACTTATTCTCCGTCAACTTCTCCATTCAAATATTTTGTCAGTACCCAAGAAATACCGTCAAGTGTTAACGAAAAGTTAGGTTATGAAAAGCCTGCCGAAACGATAGATATACAAGAAAGTATTAAGCAAGAAAGCGAAAAAGAAGGCGAAAGCGTTACAACGCCCCAAAATAATTTTGGAGGTGTCCAAACCACGCCAGATTTTGAAGAAAAAAGTCAAAATAGTGAACTTAAGAAATCCATTCCTTTTGATATAAACTCCACTTCCACATTTACTAACGAAAATTTGAATTATCTAAACAGCAATGATGTCATAAATGAAAATATCGCAACTGAAAATAATACATTAAGTTTGATACCTAAGCAATTAGAAATTTCACCTCGACCTAATCCGACAAAAAGTATTCCAAAAAAAGTAACCCCCACCTTATCCTATTATCCTACTCGAGTTTCACGAGTGAATATGGCTATTAAGTCAATAGTCTCATTTGGTGGACTTCCAAGATCATATACGAAATGTAGCGACGACCAAGAACCAAATGCTAAATGCAAGCAAGTTAAGAAGAGGTATTTATTCAAAAATTTAAAATAAAGCTGAAAAATATAATTGCATGATCACAATTTGGTTGCACACTTTTCCACATTAACTTACACGCTTTAGGCAATTAATATTTTACACAATGTGCTCGATTTAAGAACGAAGACAACACAATAAACACCAAGTAAATCCATTATTCCTTAAGAGACTGGAGGTTGACTGGACTGTTCCATGAAGTAATAATGCACAATTATTAACCTTAGATAATAACCCAATTTAATCGGTGAATATAACGATATAGGTATCTTATTTAGTGACAACATCGACGATGTGGGAGTTTATTTGATATGCATGGTGGTAAAGGATCAAAGTAGAATTAATTATAACATGTATTTTCAATATTTCAAACTACAACGGACAATTTTAAATAACTGTATTTTCAAATTGTAGAGTTAATAACCGCGGAAGAGGTTCCAGTCACTACAGTAACTCGGGACCATCCGAAGAAAGTGTTGTTGTTAATCGTGGAACTTCACCCCCGTAAGACGTTTTCCGTGTTTTTCTTGTTTGTTTATAACTAATTCTATATTCCAGACGTTCTCGGCCAACCCTAAAGCCTTCCACGTCAATCGTATCAAAGGCATCTGAATTTATCGATATCTACAAGAACCCACCTCGCAGGCCTGAATCTATTTATCCTCAACCTCAACCTGACAAAACTGCCGCTAAGTGCCGTAAAGATGTTTGTCTACTTCCAGATTGCTCCTGTGGCGGAAAAGAAATACCCGGTAAGTAAGTTGGATGTGCGTCGAACGGTTAATTACAGATCCTCAGTTCAGAACCAATACAGAGGAAGGGTCCAAATTAACATATGTAGATCTATTTTGTACTATTAGGAGATTTGGATGTCAGTCAAGTTCCACAAATGGTGCTATTGACGTTCGACGATGCCGTTAATGATTTAAACATGGGATACTATTCCGAACTTTTTGAAAAGGGACGTGTTAATCCCAATGGGTGTCCAATTGTTTCGACATTCTATGTGTCCCACGAATGGACAGACTACAGCCAAGTTCAAAATTTGTATGCAGATGGTCACGAAATGGCATCTCACACCGTATCGTAAGTGGCAAGTTTCTAATCAGGAGCTGCCTCTTGCTAATATATGGTTGCTTTTTTCTATCTGTGTTCTATCATATAATAACTATGCTAAGTTGTCAATCTTATTTAAATTCTCTAAAGTATTTCTTCTTTTCATTACTGCGCATACTAACTAACAGGTGAACTGCCCGTCGTCCAAGTGCCTCAGTTAGTGCTGCTAACATTTGATGACTCTGTCAATGACTTGAATAAAGGCCTGTACAGCGACCTCTTTGAAAAAGGCAGAGTTAATCCAAATGGTTGTCCTATTGCTGCTACCTTCTATGTATCTCATGAGTGGACCGATTATAGTCAAGTTCAAAACTTGTATTCTGATGGCCACGAAATTGCATCTCATACAGTGTCGTAAGTCTAAAGACTGTCTAACATGCACTGTACATAAAATTTATTAACTTACTGCACTTTTAATATTTTTCAAAATTATCTTAATTTTTTAAATTAAAAATTGGCCCATTTTTATATTTCAGGGTGATTCGGAATGAAATAGATGTGTTTAATTATTGGTCAAATAAATAAAACACTTTCAAAAACAATTGAAAAATATTGTAGTTTCCTTCCGAATAACCCTTACACAGCATGTTCATTTAAAAACAATCAAACCTGAACGAAACGAGATACAGATGACAGGAAAAATACGTCATCACATTGCCACCACTTTATAACCTTAAAATTGGCAACAGAAAAATTGAATTAGAAATTAGAAAATGAACCCAAAATAAAATTTCAAGTAGATTTGTGTGATCACTGACAGGTCAGGATTAAAAATAGTATTAAAAAAATATGAATTAATAATATGCTGTAAAAAATACATGTTTAACTATTAATTTTTCACAAATATATTTTTTCAAGTCAAGTGATAATTATGTCTTTTTTGATTTTTGAAAATAATTGTAAATTAAAACGATTAATTGTTTTAAAATTCGATACCCTGTTGATACCTTCAAATAAATCACAAAACGCTGCACTGCCGTAATTTATAATATGGCACCTGCGTTTTTCTGATATTAATATCCGTTTTGGTTCAGGTAATATTAATTTAAGTTGGTTGTTTTTTAATGAACATTTTTACAAATTTTAATAAATTCCGTGATCATGTCTGAGTAAACAATATAGGTTCAATTTTTAACTATTATAATATTGGAGAATTTGTGAACCTTTATTTGTGTGAACGTGTCATTATTTAGTACGAAGCTTATCATGCTTTTTTTAGCAATTTTGACTTTCGAGAAAAGTTCCTTCTTTTATAAAAATTCTTTGCTAAGTGAACCATAATTTTATTTTACTTCGCCTTCACTATCTAAAACTTGACAAATCTTTCCTTTTAATGTTTATACGGGGTGTTTCGTAACTCAACGGCTATGGCGAATACACGTATTTTGACGTTATTCTAGTTCAAATAGTTTTAATAAACGTCTATATTCTAAAATGACCTTTTTTGTAAACACTAATTGACATTATTAATAAACAAAAAGCTATACTTATTCAGTTTGATAACTTGAAATAATTCTTTGTACGTAACTCCAAAACCGTGCACTCTAGGTCTAGGATATATTATGTTCATCGGGGTTTTTTGAACCAGAATCACCTCAAGCATATTTGCAATTCTATATATAGTTACTCAGAACTGACCATGGAATTTATTTCCAAGTTTTGCGATTACCACTCGAAAAACACCGTAAAACATCTAAATTGCTTTTTCAAAAATCTGTCGTTACTCTTGACAAAAACAAATAAAATGACATTAAATTTACTTTGAAGCAGGCTTTATGGTTTTTTCTTTATGGGATCTTGGATTTAATGTTAGTACTTTGTAAAGTTATTAACTTATATTTCAAATATAGGCATAGTTTTGGAGAACAATTTTCGCAGAAAAAATGGACCAAGGAGATAGCCGGACAACGTGAAATTTTATCAGCATACGGTGGAGTTCGACTGGATGATGTTCGAGGAATGAGAGCACCTTTCTTATCGGTAAATTTATCATTCGATTAGCAAATTGTTGTCTTTACGAAAGGAAAACATTTTAGGTTGGAGGAAACAAGATGTTCAAAATGTTATACGATTCAAACTTTACGTATGATTCTTCACTGCCTGTTTATGAAAATAAACCTCCTAGTTGGCCATATACTTTAGATTATAAATTATTCCACGATTGTATGATTCCACCTTGTCCAACACGGTCATATCCTGGTGTTTGGGAAGTTCCCATGGTGATGTGGCAAGATTTAAATGGAGGAAGATGCTCGATGGGAGATGCTTGCAGTAATCCTTCAGACGCAGATGGAGTATTCAAAATGTTAATGAAAAACTTTGAAAGACATTACACCACCAACAGGTAAAGCTTTGTTGTGGAATTAATAAAATATCTCTAACCACAACTTGAAATTTAGAGCACCTTTCGGTTTATTTTATCATGCTGCTTGGTTTACTCAACCACATCACAAGGAAGGTTTCATTCACTTCTTAGACACAATTAACACAATGGATGATGTATGGTTACTAACAAATTGGCAAGCAATTCAATGGGTAAGAGATCCAACTCCAATTTCCAGATTATCGTCTTTCCAACCTTTCGGGTGCAATTATCCGGTAAGTGTTTTTTACGGAATCATATATGCTTAATAAATAAATCTTTACGGTACCTTTAGGAGAGGCCAAAACGATGTAACAATCCAAAAGTATGTAATTTATGGCATAAAACAGGAGTGAGATATATGAGAACATGCCAACCTTGTCCAGATATTTATCCATGGACTGGAAACACTGGTATTCGTAGCAGTCGTATTGACAACGAAATAGAAGATTAATTTTAAATATAAAATTAAAGTTAAATTATATCAAATAGAGTTAACAAACTTAATTCCATAACCAATTTGGCAAGATTTCGTATCAATATTTGAATTTTAACCCAAATAAATCTAAAAATTTTATATAGCTAAATTATTTTGTACTTAAATCATCTACTCTACATAATAGGATATTTTATTTATTTTGTATTGATAAATATTGTTTATAAAAGTTGTACATTTTTTCTGTAAAATATGAAACCAGTGTGTTGAAAGAAAATGAACTTGTTTTTCTACTCCTATTCTCCTAACGGAGAATCTCCTACTCCTATTTCTAACCGAAGATGAACACGCGTTAGCTTCCTAGCTAACAATGTGATACCTTAGCGACCCTTTTCTTATGTGCAGCTGCCACTGCGATCGTCGCAAAGCATGCAAAGCAGTGAAGAAGCAACAGACAGCGCCAGCGTTACAAGATATAGGGAAAATGTTAAATTTTGTTTAGTACTTACAGTTTGCAAGTACTCTGGTCTGTTTTTTGTTGCCAAAATAATGTTAATTTTGTAATTTTGAAGCGGCTGTAAATGAATTTAAAGTTTTGTTGGTGTAGTATGGTATTTATTACCCTGGGGCCCTATTCTTGAACTTACTCGAATTCATTCTCATGCGTAACTTGGCCACTTTCGCATGAGAATGATGGATTAGTATTCTCGAGTAATCGTGTACGAATGCTTTTCGCATGAAATTATTCGTGCGACTCACTTTCGCATGCGAATGTAAGATTGGTATTCTCGAGCAATCGTGTACGAACACTTTGGCATGAAAATCACACGAATTGCAAACGTCGGTCAAATTTATAATACAAATGATTCGACATGTTGAAGTGACAGAAGCGACCAGTAATGAAAACCGGTATCAGTGAATTTTACATTACCAGTCGATTTGTAAAAAGACTAGAGAATGCTTCACTTTATCACCCGAGAAGAGATTCGGAAACCATTGCTTTGCCTATGTTTTCCGATAAAATTATTTGTTTCTAATTTAAAATGCAGGACAGACAAAATTAAAGATATTTCAGAAATGAAAAGTATTTTAAGGTCAATCATGAAGGGTGGCGCGGAGTATTTGTGTAGAATAATGAAAGAAAACGTAAATTATTATTGCTTTCAAGATTTTCAAGAAAAATTCCTAAAACACTATGGGAATTACAATAAAGGAAGGTGAATGCAGCTCAACTGCATTGTAAGAAATCTTGGAAAACACATTAGATGGAAATGGAAAAGTGAAATGGAACAGAAATGATCAAGGACCAAATCTGAATCAAAGAGAAATTTTTCCTTTTTACGAAAGGCTAGTATAAAGTTACATTGTTTATTTTTATTAAATAATATTTGTATACAAAATTGTTGGTTTTCTGATTGCAATTTTGTTTAAAAATCAATTATTTTCAATTATGAATGAAAATTGAGTTTTTGGAACAATGACTACTTCAGAGCAGGTATAAGTATTATATCATTCATAATTTCAGAATGTGCAAATTTGCTTTCTTCGAAACTCTGTTGGTTCATAATATTTTTAACACATTTTGTTTGCGGTTATTTCTTTTTGGTTACAAAAATACAAATTTTCTAATTCTATACACTACGTATTAGTTAACCCATTGATTGATTTGTGACTAAATATAATGTTGAAACATCCAACAGTGATTTATTATTTATCAATAGTAATAATACATTGTATATATACACTGGCTCACAGAATTATTGGCCCAGTCCTATGCTGGCAATGTAATTTTTCCCTTTTCAAGACTATTTTTGACACATAACAATCAATTTTACGGCAAAACTTTTCAGACATTTTTTGTTACAAATTTTATGGCCTTCAATTTTGTTTATATACATTTTTCCATTTTGTCGCTCCATTTCTAACTGATAGCGACTTAGACAAAACTCTCTAAAATCCAAAAAATAATTTCAGCTGTATCTTAAAAACCGTGCGACAAAATAGAAAACTGAATAGGAAGTTTTTCTTGTAAATTTCATTTCCAACATTTTTATTCATATACATTTTTCTATTTTATCGCACCGTTTTCGAGATACAGCTGAAATTAATTTTTGCATTTTACGGCGTTTTGTTTAAATCGCTGTCAGTTAGAAATGGAGCGACAAAATGAAAAAATGTATAGAAACAAACTTGAAGGCCATAAAATTTGCAACAAAAAATGTCTGAAAAGTTTTGCAGTAAAATTAATTGTTATGTGTCAAAAATAGTTTTGAAAAGGCACAAATTACATTGCTAGCATAGGGCTGTGCCAATAATTCTGTGAGCCAGTGTATATATATACTATATAATAATAGCAATTTATTATAAAATAGGAATAGCAAGTATAAATTAAAATATGAATATCGTTTGGAAAATTTTGGGATTGAAATAATGAAAATTATTTTGTTATTTTCAATAATAAAATCAATTGCTCTTTGCAAGCTAATTACTTTCGTGCGGCCAATAAGTCGTCCGACAAGTTAATTTACAAAATAATCTTTTACTTTACACTAAAAATACAATAAAAAAACTACCTTGGATAAAAGTTTTATTTTATGTTTCTCATTATTTAATAAAATAATGTATTATCTTCCAAGATTATATTCTTAATTGCTTAAAATTTAGTAATTTAGTCGTAGTTTGTGTAAAAAGAATAGGTATATAAGCAGGGAATTATTGCAAACCGAATGTATAGACCGAGTTATAACCATGAAGCTAACAAGTTATTTCGTTTTTGCTGTTCTATTTGTTGCAATGACAATTGTAACAGGCCAAGCTATTGGGGGTAAGAACAATTTCATATAAATATTTACTTTGTAAATAATATATTAATTTATTTTTACTATGCTTTCTTTAAACAGAGCAATGCAAGACATTTGGTATTCCGATACCCAGCACAATTTGTGCTACCAAATGCATATTTGCATCACCAGTAGGAAGTTGCACAAATGCTGCATGTTGCCTTCAAGTTTATTAAAATGTAAACAAATTTGTTTTAATTAAATTCTCAACAATAAAATTTGCAATACGAATTTTTGTTTCATTGTGTACTTTTTTCAAAATTTATTCTGAGTTAATATTACGTTAGGCTAGATCAATCATCTAAAATAAACAAAAATACAACTATACGTATTAAATTAACTTAATATTTTTCCGAGTGGTGGCGATCGCTTAATGTAAATCGCGAATTTAAAGAAATTTAATTTAATCCTTTTCGTCAAGTACCACACAGTACTTGAAAACCACAGGAAAAAAGCGCCAAATGAGAACCTGCCAAATGCCTGTTGCAGGCAATTTACAGGTACAGAGAAATAAGCTTTAATCCCATATAACTTTTCCAGCGCTGCCGTAGCAGGTAGACTGGTAAAAATTTTAATCTTTTAATTGTTGAGTCTATAAGTAGTTCTTAACATTATACAGTAGCTCAAGATAGTATTCGTACACTCCTCTATTCCCAATGTGAATAGTTCCTTTTGATGTTATTATTTGTCGTATAAAAATCGCTTTTACTGCAACACTTATTATATATTCTTTTTTGAAATTGACCCCTTGCTTATCACTGTCGGAGCCCTCCTCTACGAGTGCTATGTAAAAGAGAAACAAATTGTAAAGCAAAGGGCTAAATTCCATAGATTTTCAAAGAATTCCATGAATTTCCAAGAAATTCCAATGATTTCAAAACAAGCACCAATCTAAAGAATTCCAAGGATTTCCAAAAAATTTCAGGGATTTTCAAAAATTTCCAAAGAATTCCCAGAATTTCCAAGGGAATTCCAAACAAGTGTACACAAAATTTTCGAAATATTATTTTGTTAATGTCGAGCTTAAACTGACACTAAAATATTGGCCCTAAAAGATTTTTAACAGAACACAGGTTTCCCAATCGTCTGGAAAGTTTGGAAAAGTCAGGAAATTTAAGGTTTCTCTAATTTTTCAAGGAAAAGTCAGAACATTTTTCAGGGAAATAAAATTTTCAGTCACGAAAAACTATTTCATTTAAAAAATTTTCTTTTAATTTTAAAATTAAGTTAGTGGTAGTTTTATTATTAATATTATATTATATTACATACAATGATGTAACTTATTTAATAATTCAACTATTTCGAACCAGTAGTTTGTATGTGATTTAGAGGTAATAATAATGTAAGATTTGCACTGGAGAATTGATGTAACCGAGTCCTTTCTTTATTCGTGTAGTCAGTCTTAATTAAAAACCATTAAAAGTTTATAGAAATACCTGAAAGTTTCTGGAAACATGCATTTGGATATAAATAGCAGAGCAAGTTGCTGCGAAGAAAGTCCGAGTTGGAACTCGGAAGTGTTAACATAAATACAGACTTATGTGATTGTAAATAATTGTCGTGTAGTTTAGAATTAGTGTAAATATTAGTGTAGTAATTGTTCTATTGTTGTTAACTTTATCTGTAAATATGTTAGCCCTTTAGAAATTTAATAAACGCAATGTTCCTTGAAAATCCCTGAAATTTCTTGGAAATCCATGGAATTCCGAGTCTTGTGTACAGAAATTTTACTGGATATTTACCCCTTAGCTTTACAATTTGTTTCTCTTTTACATAGCACTCGTAGAGGAGGACTCTGAGAGTGATAAACAAGGGGTAAATATCCAGTAAAATTTCAGTACACAAGACACGGAATTCCAGTGGTTTCCAAGGAATTCCAGAGAATTCCAAGGAATTCCAGAGATTTCCAAAGAATTCCAATGATATCCAATCTAAAGCATTCCAGGAATTTTCAAGGAATTCCAGAGACCTAAAAAACCGACTTGAGATGGAGAGGTAACGAGAAACACCGAGATCAGAGAGGCGGTGCGAGCGCTACCATCTGCACTCTCGCTCTCGCCCTGTCCCGGTGAGAGTGTACATCCGGCGACCGATGACAGATTAGATCCTTTTACAATTATAAGAAACAAAAGAAACCCGTACGACTTAGCTGTAAAAAATTTAATTTATTACAAAATTCTACCGAACTAGAAAGATCTTTTTTTTTCTTGATTACCCAGCACTGACCAGATGATTTCGGCGGTAAGCTGTTACGGTTACGTTTTGTCCCGTTATATTCGTCACTAGCGAGTGGTTCAATTGTCAGTTTGATTTTCTCTATGACATTCAAATAGTTATTCGCAAGTTTGCGGGCATAAATGTTAGCAAAAAGAACATTTACATAGGCATATAAGAATTCATACCGGCGAAAAGCCGTTTACTTCTTTAATTTATCACTATAAATCTGCACGTAAAAGTGCATTGAAAGTTCACCTAAGAAAACATGCTAAAAGTGGGTTGTTCACTTTTGTAAGAACCTTCGTAAAGAAGAAGAATCTCAATTAATTCAAAACCGTTTGGGGAACTGATTGGGCATATCAGTAAACTTTAACAATATTAAATTTAAAATTAATATGTACATTGCAAATGATCATCATAGATTCGTTTTCGAAGTTTTCAATATTTTTTGGTTCAAATAATATAGTACCTCGTGTTTTTTATTATACTATTAATTTTTATATCATAATTTTGCGTAATAATTTTCCAATAAAATTTTGTTTTTATTTAAGGTTTACTTATTGAAATTTTTTGTAAAATAAAATGCCAGTATTTAATAAATTGATATGCCATAATCGCGGTTAATTTTATTTAATAAAAAAAAATCATTTTCTAGTGTTCATCAAATCTGTTTTAAAATTTTACAGTTTTATAGAGAATAATGTGACGAATAAACTCATATTTTTAAAAAAAATTTCTAAGAAGAAGTATATTCCGAAAATCACTTCAAAATAATAAAATTGATTATAAAAAATAGAATTTTTCGTTATCGTAGAAATTAATAAATATGCAACGAAAGCCTTATCAAATAGCTTCCAAACGATTTCCAAGCAATTTCCAAACAAGGGTTGTTGTTAGTTTATTTGTTACTAGAGTATGTAAACGAATTATATGTAGTAAAATCGGAGACATCGATGTTGTCCCGCTTGGCTTGAGGTAGAATGGCCCACAAATAACTTATGATTTTAAATACATCTTTTCATCAATAATTTTAAAATCATCAAAATTGCACATATTATGTAAAGTTTTGCTCATTTTTGTAAAGGTTATGGTTAGGTTTCTGTAATTTTAAACACTATTCGTTTTGTCATCTGTTGCGCGGATGTGTCTGTTCTGTTTTATCCCGGTGTGTCCTGGCTGGCGTTGCCAGGGTAACGCGATTGATAGACTGGTAGGTGAGTTTATTATTCGATCGTGGACTTGATAGGTACAGATGTAAGTTCCTGCTGCTCTCTGCCTGAAAAAACAAAATGATTTAATATAATTTTTAGATTATTGATTTTATTCAATAAATTCTATGTTGCAGTTTTTGAAAAACATTTTTCTCTACAATTTTTATCCTAAAATGGAGTTTCGTATTTCTGCTGTACGGGAAACTACTGTTAACAACAATGATGGGACTACTAGGGAAGTACGAGTTCCTGTTACAATTGGATTAAGAGTATGATGGTTAGGCTTTCTTTGAATAACACTGTTTAAATTTTTGATGTTGTAGGCCACCATAAACCCGTCTACAAATAGCAGCAATTCAGTTTCGGAGCCCTATGTCGGCCAAGTTTACTCTTATCCAGGAAATCGAATTTCTGCGAATCCTTTCGATGAAGAAGTATTAATAATGTATTAATATAAATAAATCTGAAATTATAAGACAGGATTTTATAGGAAGGAAATATCATCAAGACCAATGGATTAGATATAGTAAAAACGGTGGAGATAGATAAATTATTTACGATTATGTGCGAGAGTGGAAACAGTTTTTTTGATAATTATTTTGTGTTGAACGTTGTCGAATGTCCCGAGACCGAGGATCTTTGTCAGCAGTTATCCAAAGGATCAGGTATTTTAATAAACACTTGCTAATACATAACAATCTCAATATTGCAATTTATAGATGCCAAAACAAAACTGTTCAAAATAGAAAGTCTCAAAACAATTTTTTATCCATACGCATTTCGTTGCAGTATTGTTTCTAATATACTCAAGTTTATTGACTGTTGCACAGTTAGAAAAGTAACAACAGATGAAGATCTTTCAGACCGTTGTGTAATTTGCATCTGCAATTATGATCTTGGCCAAGATACAAGGACCTTACCTTGTCTACATAAGTTTCATCGTAAATGTATCGACGAATGGATTGTTCATGATCGTTGTTGCCCATTTTGTCGTGTAAAAATTCAGTTTTGCAGTCATAAACCATGCAAAACCATTACAATTGATAGCAACTTTTCAAACGATTTTGAAGTTCCAACTGCTGTCTCACAGCCAGAGCCAATTCAAAATGACCCCTCTGGTGCAGAAGAAGAAGACGATATTGATCGCATTTTTAATTTAAGTTTTGGTGATTTAGATAGGCTTGGTAACGAGGAAATTGATTTTGTTACTTTTAGAAATACGGTTCAAGCCATTCTTAACTTAGCTAAAGAAAGACATCACGTTGATGTTGTCGCTATGTTTGAAGAGCTCCAGCCGGGCACCTCAAGTCAAGGACGACCAACAACTGAAAATAAAGGAAGGTCGAAAAATGCAGCAGAAGGAAGTCGTAGAAAAGAAACACCCCAAGGTGTACCTAATTTGGGATGCCGTAGAACTGAACCTACTGTGTCTACTACTGAAAATAATACCATAAGTCCATCAGATGCAGAGAAAATCGTAATTAATAAACGACCACCTTCTACACAAACTGATAAAACTTCAACGTCTGGTCCAAGTATTAAACGTCAAAAAAGCAATCCACCTACTACGGAATGCAATTCAACTCCGACTACCCCATCGAGTCAAGAAAATACAAATCCATGTTATAAGAATGTCGCAGGAACATCACACATGTCGCAGGGTGATCAGTCATCCTGCATTTTATCTGAAAATATACCAAAGATTGATAATTCACTAACTTCCATATTAATTGAAAATCAACCGGCATTGATTCAAAATGAACCAACAAATGAAAATTTGAATACATTGGTCGAATTTGATGGTTCGTCTAATTCGAATACTATAGAAATTGACGTCACTGGTCTATCACAACAATCAATTTCCATATCGGAAGCAAGCAGTTCTGATGAAGTTTACGTGGATAATAATATTCACACAATTATCGTGGAGAATTGCATATGTTGCAGCCCTGACGTCACCGAGGTCAAAATATAAGCGATCATTTTTTTACTCGGCTCAAGAAAATTAATTTTTTATGTATTTAATTACAGCCGGAACGAAAAGTAAGTCAAAAATGTATTTGTAGTAGTACTTAAAATATTAATATAATTATGGTTATTAACATGTGATAATATTTATAAGTTTTCAATTTTACGTTAGATTAAAACAGCGACGTAACAACGGGGTGTTTCAAGTGTTCAGAAATCACGGGCCCCAAAACTAATATATCCATAATGCATTTATTTAAATATATTTTTCAACAAATAATAATATTAAATTATTAATATTATCTAATGTTAATGGAAATGCTTTTAAATATATATAACCAAAATTATTTTGAATTTAGCATTTTCTTGCAACAAAAAATGCATTAAAAAAATAAATTTGCTAAAATAAAAGCAAGAATAGTGCAATTGCAATAATTACATTTAATTAATTTTTATTTATTTATTTATTGTAATTAAGTAATTAATTATGTTTGTAGAGGGTACAAAAACGGCTGGTTATTTTTCAGCTTAAATTTACTGCTTTTCTGCTAAATTAATAATAATTATAATCATCAAATTGACAAATAAAGATAATTTGTATTTTGCAATTAGTTCCTTTATTAGTACAACGATTAGTACAAATTTCAATTTTTAATTTTAGTAAATTACGCAATGTTTTGACTTAGGGGGCCCTCTTGGCGAGTATGAACACTGGCCACGACCATAGTTGCTACGCCACTGGATTAAAATTATTTTTATTTCATAACTTACAATATTATTAGGCTAAAACTATTTAATTGAATAATTAGACCAGCAGTAAAGCCTACACCGGCCGACTGGGAAGCGGGTAACCCGTTCAAATTCTGGTCGTGTCGAATACACTGCTGTGATCTAATGCTCAAGATAGATCTGTGAAGAAGAAGAATTGAAAGGATTACATAAAAAATTAATTTTAAAAGTATAAATTTGTACAGAACTTTTCAGCTCTAAAATACCTACCTAAATGATAAATAAACTCATTAGAAAGTTGGGGCATAGTTGATCAGAAGTTCTTTTTTCTAAGCAAATTTATACTTTACATGCAAATAACTTTTAAAAAATCATACTGATCAGTTTGAGTCCGGATTTCACTGACCTTAAAAAGGCAAACCTCACTGCAAATAGAAAAAAACGACAAAAATTTTAATTTCTTAATTTTTAAAATAAACTAATTAAAAAACCAACATTAAAAATTCTAAATTTATTTATATTTTTCTGAAGATTAAATATGAAATATCTCTTGCTATTTTAAGATAGTCGAAATCCTGGGTCTGCTAATAACTAAGGATAAATTTATCGACCATCTGTTTTGATTTTAACTCGGTATGTTATACAGGGTGTCCGGGATAAGGACCATCAATAATACCATTCTTCCAAATTCTTATATTCTGCACGTACCATATGATATATCAATGTTCTTGTTCTGGATGCATGTTTTAATCTTTTGTGTTTACTCCATGGCTGTTCAATATTGATATATACTACATAATATTATATACATACAAGGTGTCCCCAGATACGCTTTACATAATTTCAGTGGTGATAGAGGACACTTTTTTAAGAAAAATCTTTAACATTTCTTTTCTAAATTCAAACCCTTGAGAGTTAGGCCTCTTTAAAACATTTTTTTAAAGCTCGGAAAATATTGATTTTTCAGTAAAAATGGTTAGGTACTTTTTTAAAGACCGTGAAATAATCTACAAACTAGATTTAAACCTTTCATTGTCTGAAATCAACAGTATTTGAAGTAAAAAAATCTTAAAAATTTTGAACTTTCATTTTTCTTAGTTTTTTTTAAATCACTGTATCTCTTAAACGAAACATTTTTCAAAAAAATGTGACTTCCCATTTGTCTAGTAAAAATTTTTTGAGAAACCTATCTATTTCACAGAAAATAATAAAAAAAAGCAGCTCTAAAACAAAAAATTAAATTCACAAAATTTTTAATTTTATTGAAAAATTATTTTATTAAACTATTACATTGTTTAAGTAAATGTTCAAAATGACCATCTTAATTTTTAATATGCACAATATGCACATTTTAGGCTTTAAGTAAAAATTTTTTTACATAAAGCAATCCTGAAAAGTGAATCGGAAGAGGAATTATTAATTTTTTTTAAAAATTTTTGTTTTGTCGCTGCTTTGTTGGATGGATTGGGTTTTCAAAAATTTTTTCAAAAAATCAATATTTTCCGAGCTATGGTCATGTGAAGGTTGAAAAAAATGTTTTCAAGAGGCCTAACTCTCGACGCTTTGAATTTAGAAAAAAATGTTTGTGAAATATTTTTCTTAGAAAAGTATCCTCTATCACCAATGAAATTATGTAAAGTATATCCGGGACATCCTGTATATTTAACTGTTTAAATAATTATGCTGTATTTTACTAGAAGAAATTTATCTTTTTTGAAAAACAAAATAAAAAAATTAATAAAACGGCACTGGCAATGAAGTCTAGTTTTTGGAAAACGTCAATAAAAACATGGATTTATATTACAATTAAAAAATGTTTAGCTTAGCAGTAACTGAACGATTCCAAGATTTGGTTTACTGATTCTTCATTGAAAGTGTCAAAAGTATATTTAAAATTATTGTTTATATGAAATTAATGTGATTATAATATATGACTGTGTATATTAGGTGTTTCTAAATCCTTAAAAATTTTATCATTATACCTAGTATTTTTGGATGACTTACAAAATTTGTTTTGAAATTTATTGAAGAAATAAAGCAGTAAAATTAAAATTTTTGTTGTTGTAACTATGTAAAGACTGTAAAGACCTGGTAAGCATTAAGCGTCGATTTAGCGATTTTTTTCAGAAAGTTTTTCCTAAGAAACATTCAATCTTAGCAAATGTTAGTTTCAAAATGTAAAAAATAATTTTTTTAATTAAATAAAAGTATCTTGTCCCAATAATTTGGCAATAAAAATTCTTTTGCCAAATATTCCTCATATAAGCGGGTACAACATAAATTAATTTCAGATTTTTCAAAAGAATATAACATATTATTAATATTATTATTAAGTTTTAAGTTATTCATATGTTATAGTTTATACAAAATAAGGAGATCCCAATTTTTTGCTTTGTCCCAAACAAAATCCTGTTGCCCGATAGCGGCATTGAAGATTTCAAAATAAATATGAAATGTAATTTTAAAAAATTTGGTATATAGCATTTTTTATCCGGCTAATCCGGCAACCCGACGTGAACTGATGATTCCAGATGAATTTTCAACAACAATTGAAAGTAACGAACAGTTTTTGCTTTTCGATAGTGGCGCTGAAGACGATCGAATATTAATTTTCGGCACTAGAAAAAATCTTCAACTGATGACGAATTCGGCTCATTAGTATGCCGACGGAACTTTCAAAGTCTTTCCAGCATTGTTTGAACAGTTGTATACAATTCATGGAGTCAAGTACAATAACGTTATTACAGCAATTTATGCCTTGCTGCCAAATAAATCAGAAGCTACTACCAACGTTTTTTCTCGGCCTTGAAACAGTTAGAGCCTTCCCTGGCTTCCTCAGTCGATTATGACAGACTTTGAAATGGCGGCTATCAACGCTTTTAATGTCGAATTTCCGGAAGCTCAGAAGCGCGGTTGTTTCAAGCCCACGGATTGCAGCATCAGTACAAAACTGACGAAAATTTCACATTGAAATTACGTATGTTACCCGCTCTAGCGTTTGTACTACAAGCGGATGTTGTCAAAGGGTTCAAATTCTAATACAGTAGCGGTCAATGAAATGTACTCACAATAAAATTAAACAAAAATTGTTATAATGATATCCGGTTATAAAATTTTGAGGCAATTATGCACCAAAAGGCTTAAAGACTACCTTACTGTCACTTTCAGGTACAAATTGTTTCAGTTTTAATATTTCTTGTAAGTGTAAAGACGTGAAATTAAAAATAATGGCAAAACTAAGTAAATTAACAGTTGCAAAAAAATCAGTTATTATTGCCTTAAATAGTGCAAAATGGTCAACACGTAAAATTGCTGCTAAAGTAGGATGTAGCCAATCCGCGGTAACAAAATTTTTCAAAAAATATCGGAAAACTGGGAGTGTAGAGCGAAAACAAGGTAGTGGTCGACAACGAAAGACATCACGACGTGAAGACGTAGAAATGAAACGAATTTCGTTGAAAGATCGCTTCAAAACCGCAGTGGACATTCGTACCGAGATAGGAGAAGCTTCTGGAACACAAATAAGTGTCGAAACCGTAAGGCGCAGATTACGAGAATCAAATTTAACAGCGCGATCGCCAGCAAAAAAGCCTCTGTTAACAAAGAAAATGCGATCAAACCGGCTAAAATGGGCAAAAAGTATGAGAATTGGAGTGAAGATGACTGGAATAATGTGATTTTCTCCGATGAGAGTAAATTTTGTTTATTTGGGTCGGAAGGTAAGCAGTATGTTCGACGCAGACCTGGAGAACGACTTAATGAAGAGTGTGTCACTCCAACAGTGAAGCACCCGGCCGGACAAATGGTTTGGGGATGCTTTTCCTATTGTGGAATTGGAGAATTGGTGTTCATAAAAGGAACAGTAAAAGCAAAAGTTTATATAAGCACTCTAACAGATTATTTTCTGCCATATATAGAAATTCACAATTCCCAGGCATCTTCCTCCATATTCCAGGACGATTCTGCACCATGCCATCGAGCAAACATTGTAAGTATCATATTTATTTGTATCTTTACATAGTGAAGTAATAGTATAATGTGCAAAAATTTAATTTTTAAAATTTTAATTTGATAGGTTAAACGTTTTCTCCAAAATAAAGGTGTTAATACCTTAGAATGGCCAGGTAACAGCCCGGATTTAAATCCAATTGAAAATCTTTGGGGCATTATGAAACGAAGAATTACCGAAAGAAAACCAAAATCTCTAATACATTTACAAAATTTGTTGAAAATTGTATGGCAGGAAGTCGTTACAGACGAAACTTTAAAACATCTGGTTAATTCTATGCCTGCCCGGTTAAAAGCGGTCATAAAAAATAAAGGAGGTCCTACAAAATATTAAATTTATGGCTTATAAGCGACCATATTATAATACAATAGATGTAGTGTACTGGAATACCTTTTAATGTAAAGACCTTAAATAAATTTTTTCTTTTTTATTTCTATGATTTAATTGCACTTTTTAATAAATAATTTTTAACTCTCGTTTTCTGACACCATCCCTTTTTAATATTGTCCTCTTTTATATGGTGTACTTAAATATAGCGCAAATAACCTTGTGATACAATTTATACTAAAAATTTCTCGATTTTATTAGAAAAATTACAAAATAATGGAAAAAATTTAAGTGAGTACATTTCTTTGACCGTTACTGTATATGAAATCCCAACACGCTGCTTATCCTGCTGCTCCAGCGTGTCATTTTTTGGTGAAAAAAGGAACACTCTGATTGGTCGATTTTTTTTACCAACCGAGAAATATATTAAAACTAAGATTAAGACTAAAAATATTTGAAAAATAAGATAATAAATAATTCCGCTATAAGAAAAAAACAATTCAAATTGTTTTTAATCTAATTAAAAAAACCCGAAAACGCAAACATGATTAATGAGAAGAAACGCAAAGAGGAGAAATGGAAAAACAAAGAGAAAGAAAAAGTTACAGCAATTGACCGCCAGTCAAAGATATAAGATGAAGACAAAGATATATAAAAAGAGAAGTAACGGCAATTAGTGAAGAGGCATCGTCAGTCGAAGATATAAGATGAAGGCATGATTAATGAGAAGAAAAACGAGGAGAACAATTCGAAAAAGAAGAAGTAACAGAAATTAGTGAAGAGTCAAAGATATAAGAAGATAGCAAAAAGAGAAGAAAACAAAACAAAGAAATTAAATAAGATAATTTTGTACATAAATAAATCCATTAACTATATAAATTTTATAACTACCAATACCACACGTTGCTATACATCAATCGAGATCCCAACTAATCGAGTTACACATCAATGGAGTTCCACAGTATATTAATTTTTTAATTGAGACCGTTAAAAGAGAGTAAATACCTGCTAACTGCTATGTAATTCGACAATAACTGCTAACTACATACGAATTACATAGCAGTTAGCAGGTATTGTCAGATCGCCGACGATATAAAAATTAAAAAGCCGGGAAGCTGAATTGAAGATGTATGTATGAAGATGTATGAACCACTGAATGGATAACCGGATAATCGGATATGTGTATAAGCGGATAATTAGATATTTTATGTTAAGTCATAATAGATTTAGCATAGACTTAGCCCCAACAACAGACTTGCCGTTTGTTTGAAGACGGCGACAGTTTCAAATTAAACTTGCTTTTTTCATGACGATCAATAAGGCTCAGGGACAGACGTTAGAAAAAATAGAAATATATTTGCCTGAACCAGTGTTAAGTCACGGTCTCTATGTAGCAATGTCAAGTGTACGGAGATATGAAGATAAAAATAGTTGATGGAAATTGATTCAATTAGTATACACGAAGAAAGTTTTTAATTAATATCGCTAAAAAAGAGATCCACCGTCTATCTGCCCGTCCGTGGACGGGCTTTCCATCTAGTCCTTCCATAAATACGTTATAATTACCAGAGAATTTTTCTTTTTTTGGTGACGTTGATGGCAATGTCTGAAGATGATGCTGTCGTTTTTGCATGTTTGTCTTGAATATTAAATTATCAATTTTGTTCATGAGAATGTCATAAGATACTTTGTCAAATGTTCTCAGTTTTGTATCCATAAATCTGCATACTGAGAACATACATCCTTACTCGGCATTTCACCAATAGATTGTATAATTTTATATAGATTTTCTATGCGGCTTTCCATTCTATCCGTTGGTGCACTTTTTTTACTTCATTTTCTTGAATCTTGATGGAGATCTAGAACTGTTAGTAGATGTAAAATTTCCCCAAATAAATTCTGCGCCATCTTGTTCACCATTATCTTAGTTATCGATTTGAATTTCTTCATCTTGGTTGGTACCTTCTCTTATTACCATCAAAATGGGGGCGTTTTTAGAAATATATGCTTGTTTAAAAAATTAAATGAAAATAAATTGATGCTTCCACCAGGCAAAGCTCTGCCACTCAAGCATTTACCTGTGCCATACGTGGTAGTGGAAGACGATACTTTTCCTTTAATGCTCAATATTATGAAGCCATATACAGGTCTTCATGATAAGGGAAGGTACTGCAAAGAGAACATATAATTATCGTCTTGCGCGTGTCCGTCGAATTGTGGAGGATGTTTTTGGAATATTGGCAGCTGTATTCCGCATATTAAGAAAACCCATGCTGCTTCAGCCGGAACGCGTTGTCAATATTACCATGACATGTGTTATCCTTAACAACTTTTTAAGAAGAAATAAAACCTCGTCTTCAAAGTATTCTCCATCAAGTGTGCGTTCGCTAGAAAACACGAAGGGAAAATAATTCCTAGATCATGGCAAGAAGATAACAAATTATTTTCTCTATTTCTAATTCGAAGAGTACCGCAAAATTCGAGCTAAGAAGATGAAAGGTTTGTTTGTGCTCTTATTATTATTAGCTTTTGATTATTATTAGCTCTTGAAAATAATATAAATTAAGATTATCAATAATGAGCTACAATACACAAATAAAACACTTTTTTAAAGGAGCTTTCGGAAAATACTTTTCCTTTTTTAAGTAATAAAATAATTATAATTTTTACGATTTGCAATCATTTTTCTTAACTTTTACATAATATTTCAGCCTCCACTGTGATCAGTGCATTTCATTCTATTATTGATGTAATAGAAAGGACAGGCCATATCAAAATCAATAATTATATTGAAGATGTAGTAACCTATTACATTGACAATGATTTCATTATGCATTTTTATTGGTCTCGTGGTTTGTCCTATAATTTGATTACTTGCTTCGCAACATCTCAGATGTACTTGTCGTTGAGAAGTAAGAATATTGTATGTTATCATTCATAATTGTATCGGTTCTAACATTATTTTTACAGATGCAGCAGGATACAGACCGATAACACCTGAAAAGCATATCTTATGTTACCTCTGGTTTGTTGGCCACGAAACTTCTTCGTAGCGAGACGTGGCTGACAGATTCGGAATCACATTAAGTTCCCTGCATAACATAATAACTAGAGTCACAGAATTCCTATTATCAATTGCTGAAAATATTATTAGATTTCCAACAAGTGAAAAGGAGATCACAAAACAGTATTATCTACAAGCAAAAGGATTTCCTGGCGTAATAGGTAACATTTGAAATATGCAATTATTCGAGATTTGTTATTAACATTTTTATTGTATGTTCTATAGATGGGTCCCACATTAGGATTGACAAACCGCGTCAGGACAAGGACTATTATATTAATTATTGCAAACAATTTTTTTCGATCCAACTGCAAGAGTGGTGGATCACTATAAAAAATTTAGTGATGTATGCATTGGTTACCCTGGATCAGTTCACGATGCCCGAGTTTTCAAAGAATCTTCTTTGTGGAGGTATAAAAATTGAAGACTATGTCAAAGAGCACGATAACAGTTGAAATGGCGGTATTACCATTGACAGTTTTTTCTAAAGTACCGGGTGGTCATCTTACATGCATGGTCAACTTACAAGCCTCTTTCCTACAAGTTATCCATACATGCTGTATATTGCACAATTTGGCAAATGCCGACGATTTGAAATTGTTTGAACCTGCTCAACAATGAGGCTTGTCCAGATCCCGAAATTGAAGAAGTTGATCATGAAAACGTAAATCCTGAAGATAATCAACTTGGACGGGAATTAAGGGATGAGCTGTGTTGGCAGCTGGCTACACAAGAATAGATTATAAATACAGGTTTTATAAAATAAAAGGTTTATCTAGTTAATTTGATTTTTTATTAGAAATAAAATTTATACTATCCTGGTGTCCTTTGAAGAAACTCTTGTAGCACTTTCAGAATATTTTTCTGAAATTCTGCGTTCTGCTGTCTTTGCAGATGAACTTCTGCTATCATTTCAGCTTTATGTTCTAAAATGCTTTTTTGAAACTTTGCATTTTGTTCTCTCTGGAGCTTCAATTCAGAAATCATTTTTTCCATAGTTTCCATAGTTTCTTTGCAAATAATGAGGGCCCTTGCAGTGTTCCCCATCTGCATCCTTGCTCGGGGAGTATTTGTTGAAGTATTCGATATTGCAGCGGGAATTTCTATCTCCTCTTCTTCCCCAAATGGATCCATTCCTCCATTACGGGCCGATAGTGATCTGTGATTAATTGGTTCCATATAGAATAATAAGTAATGTAACAAGATAAGATACTTACGTATTTAAATTTGGTGGTCCTGCTGTAGAAACATTCGGCACCTGAAGCTTGCCTGTATCAGATAGATGAAGAGGTCTGTAATTATTATAAATTAATAATTGCTCTATATAGTAATAAGTAATAAAATAAGATTGAACATCTGGGTTTCATAATAATTTTTTAATTATTAAGTTTTTTTTTTCAATTTTTAAGTTTTTTGTGTAATATTTGATGCAATTCACTGCAAGAAATTTTTTTGTAAATATTCAATTATCTCATTTCTTTAAATCAATTATTAGCTTCCATATTACTTTACCTTTCATAAGGACAGGTTTTCCTATTCCTTCCAGTCTGCTTATTGTAAAAACATTTTAATGTTTTTAATCTTTAATTTAATCTATTATTAATAATTAATTATTAATAATTGATAGTAAATAAAAAATAATAATTTAATAAGTGAAATTGAAAAACTCATCATTTTATAAATATTTAAAATTTTATAAATTATTTAATCTGTGGTATTGTGATGTTCTACTATAAGAAATAAAACACGATGAACTCTTCTCGCATTTATTATTTTGCTAACCATAGACTTAATAAATGCGAAATAAATAATTTATTATTTAAAATTATGTTACAAGAATATTACATTTAAACCAAATGCCTTATTTAGGAATTTAATTAAAAGTGATCTCGTCAGTTTGTTTCGGTCTGTGCCGTTTTACTTTGATTTTTTTCATTTCTGCGATAACTATTTATAAAAGTTATAGATATTATTATTAATTATATATTGAATAAAACTTATATAAATATTTAAAATTATAAATAGTACAAGTTGAAATCGAGAATTTTCTATCTTTTTTTGAAAATTTTTAACTCTAAATGAACGTATTTATGCAGAAACCTACCAACCCACAATTTTTGAAAAATTTCAAAATTATTTTTTGACTTGAAAAAATCTACCAAAACCACATCAAACTAATAGGTATTTATTTTGTGGCATAAAACTACCAACCCACCAAATTTGAGTCTTTTTGTGCCAAATAAGGAAACAGTATTTTTAGCTAAAAGATAATTTGGAAATGATTGAGTTATGAATTTAAAAGAACTTTAACAACCTTTTTTGCGATGTTCTACCTAATACAATTTTTAAAATTAAATCTTATTTATTTATTTTCTCAATAAGTGTTTTCTTGAGTAAGTAGATTTCTGCATAACTTCTGCATCCATCTTGTACATTTTTTTTGAAATGTTACCTTTTATAAAATTAAATCTTATTTATTTATTTTCTCAATAAGTGTTTTATTGGATAAGTAGATTTCTACATAACTTCTGCATCCATCTCGTATTTTTTTATATCTATTCATGCGCGTCAGTGATAAATACGATGATAAGAACAGCTCATTCGAGATAAACAAATGAGATTACTACTCATAAATGTGTTTTAAAAATTATAAGTAACAAAATATTAGACTCTTGAAATTTTAATTTATGGAAAATGGACTTTCTGAATTAGTGTCTAAATAGTGGTCACCACTTGCACTAAAAAAATGTTTTATTTAATTAATTGTATTTAATTTAATTTTATACCTATGAATCTTACGTTTTATCTAGTTTTACGCCTCCCAAATAAGAGGTAGGATTTTTGTTACATTTTCCATCTTGATAATTTTTATAATCATCGCATTGTTTTGTGGTAAAACCTCCAGAAAGGATTGATTCGGTATAAAATTCGTATGATCTTCCATGGGAACAAGTCTGTGTGATATCCCATACGCAACCAGGTTGTCGGTAACCATTGTTTGGAAATATATCAACGTGTCCCAAAGAACTATCAAACCCAAGAAGGAAAGCGTTTGTATGAATGACTTGTACAAAATTTGCATCAGAAATATTCAGTTTGTCTAGGTCGCTTAATTTAAATAAAGGTCTAGCAGGATCCATTCCAATAATAGAATCTATTTCGCCATTGACGTTTTTTCCTATACATCCTGCAATATGAGCTCCAAGACTATGTCCAGCAATTTTAAAAGACGACATCGGAATTGAAAAAATTTTTATCATGTCATTAATGAATTCCGCTGTAAGTTCTCCTACTTTAGAAACTGCAGTCCTAGCTAAACTGTAAGTCCAACCGGCAGGACCTTTCCAATCCACCACAAATACATTTTTGTCAGTTTTCTGTAAAATCGCATCTTTAATCGACATACATATAGTGCTTTTGTAGCTCCCTGTCCAACCATGAATTATGAAAAAATTTGGCTTTTTAGGATCAAATACATTTGATTCATTTAATTTTGCTGCTTGGTTTGGTTTAAAAATTTCTTCATTATTTTCATTTTTACGTGTAAATAACATTAAAGTAACATCGTTTAATGAGACTAATGACATTTTTGCAAAATAATCAATTTTATTTGTTAGTATATTTAAATCATCCGTTCGAATTGTTCCATCTTCTTGAATAATAGATATATTTTGCCCATAAAGTGGTTCTTCTTCTTTAAACGAATATCGTCTGACTAAAAATTATACAATAAACGGAAATTAAAAATTTTTGTTTAAATAGTTTACTTACACTTGCAGTCTACCAAATAAAATATACTAATTAAAACATAAATAATTGCGATTGTTTTCATGATTTGATTATTAATCTACAATATTGATTTAGTTTTATATATAGATATCTCAAAGTTTTATGATCTTTTTTATAGGAAAATATTAGCTCTGCTTTAATACGCAATTACTTTTATAAAAATAATTTTAGATATGAAAATAAAAAAAGTTGCTTTAGGAAAATGGAATATTTGGTTTAGTATACTCAAATAAAACTAAAATTTTTACAATGTCAACCTTTAGAAGACTTTATGTCTTCATTTTCAAGACTAGAAGAGATGCAAAAATTACAAGGAACAAAAACATCAGAAAACGCAATAATTATACCTAAGTAAAAAAGATGTCGAGTTGTTTGACCATATAAAATTAAAAGGCGAAACAGGAGCCACAAATGATCATAGATAAATTCTAATTGTATAGAAACTAGAATTTTTTACAATAATAGAAATTGAATATGAATACCACCTATGGGCGCATTCCCTTGCAAGACATTAACGATATCAAATCAGTTTGTAGAACTAAATTATAATAAATTGTTTTTAAAAAAAAATTACAAAAATATTTTGTAATTTTTTTTATCTTACGTAAGATTTATACGTAAGATTTATATACCCCCCCCTCAGCCCGTTTTATTATTGTTATTATTAAATTTTTTTAATATGTATAAAAAATTGTCCTCTTTGTAATGGTATATAGGAAAAAGTTAAATTCGTGAGGTCAATTCCCTGGCAGTACCCTAAAATTTAATAGAAGAATTATTTCCACAATTCAAATTTAATACCAAATTAAGTTTTATTATGAAATCAAACCCTAGATTGCCAATTTTTAGAAGTATTTGAAGTAAATTAGTAAATTAAATTAAAGAAGAAAATTGAATGTTAAAATTATTTCAAAATTTGATTACCACTAAAATTATTAACTATAATATTTTTTATGACTATAACTTATTGAATTAATTGGTACTAAAGGCAATTATTGTAATAAAACAATGTTACTTTAAGATGATACGCATGTTAGTGATCGAAAACGATTATGGCCTGGCGCCTGACAAAGTAAAAAATATATTCTGACTTCCTTTGTTTGGAAGATAATGGCAAGTCACCGACACAATTTTGGAAAAATGTAATTATACTACTCTTTTCCTTGTAGTTGGGTCTCTTGGCCTTGAAAAAAGAGGTCTAGGACTTTTCGGCGCAGCCGATTTGACGTATCCGATTCGGCGTTGCCAGTTCGACGCAGAGACGATTCGGCGAATTCCTGTACCGAATCGTTCCTGCGCCGAAAAGGCGGCGTCAGATCGGGTGTCCAGCATTGTACGATTATGATATATGGAATGTGTACCAACGAACGCTAAATAACTTCGATCGAACGAATAACCACGCAGAAGCTGCAAATAAGCGTCTTCAAATTCATCTGGAAGTCGTTCGTCCAACTATTTGGAGATTCATAGATGGATTACGAAAAGTTCAGAAAAGTAGGGACACATTTTACGAACGTCTCGTGGCTGGACACCCACCGCCGCCTAAATTAAAAAAATTAGAGATGCTCCCGAATTCTCACAATACTTCGAGATTTTCAAAATAGAGATCTTATTGATTATTTGCGTAGACTAGCACATAATTTTGAACTGAATGGATAAAATTTTGAAGTTAATAATTTTTTTTTTAATACTTGTAATAATAGTTATTTACCTAAAAGTCAGGAAAATGATACATTACTGAAGAGGAGCAATGTTGAAATAAGAGGCACTCTGTGCCGAGTATTTTAAAACTCCGAGTAAAGTGAGACATTTTCCTGACAAGTATGGTATTAAATTTTACCGAAAAGCGTAAAAAATCGAAATTTTAAAACATCATTGAACAACACTTTTAAAATGAGCAAAAATCAAGTTTGTCACTTTGTTGACTACATAGTTACCATAGATAGTTACTGTCAAACAATAATAAGTAATAACGAAAAGAACGACGTCTCTTTAATTTTGTTACAATTACTAATTATTACCGGACTAGTCATTAAAATTCAATTTCCCTGCGCGTATATAAGAGGGGAAGTGTTGTTTTGATGACGATTTTCGGTAAAATACTTTTACTTGTTTTACTTCAAATAAATTATTATATATCTACCTATACTGTAAAATCTCGGAAGAGAGATTTTGAGAGTTTGGGCTGACTTCTTAGCGTTGGCAGCCTCGCCAACGAATTATTAGGCTTGGTTTCTCAGAAAGTCGCCGTGTTGTAGAATAAAACTCGTTCGGTTTTAGACTATATTTATTTAGTGGATCGGTGGCTTTTTATTGACAATTTTAGCTGAGTTGCTGCACGCGCGTTAGGTCAATTATGTGTGCAACATTTAATTTTTTTACATTATTTACAAAATTCTCTTTAAAAGTTAATTATAAAGAATGGTGATAAGTTTACCTACTTAATGGTTTGCTTTTGTGGCAAGATATCATTTTGCATACCTATTAAATAGTTAAATTTTTTTTATTTTGTTTTTGATATAATACATTTTGTTTTACATTTAAATATGAACTGAAAAATTTGCATGCTTAACATGGTTAAACATATTCTTTATAATAATATTAGGTTGTTTTACACCTACTCGCTCTCGTAAGAACAATGGAAGTAAATATAATGTTGTAGTTTTGACTTTTGAGTAAAACACCAAAACGGTTTATGTAAAATCTTTCTTTTGTGTCGTTCCACACTTCCAATTAATTTGTCGCCGAATCGAGTGTGCGCCAGTTTGGCGGTACCAAATAGTCTCTGCACCGAAATGGATCACGCCGAATGGTCCTTGCACCGAATTCCCCATGCACCGAATTGCCTTTGCGCCGGATTAGCTACGCCGAACCGGCTGCACCAAACATGCGGCGCCGAAAAGTCCCATTTCCACAAAAAGTATCAAATTAAAATTTATCCAAGATACCTCTGCAACGTCTATGTTTACTTGTAGTGCTTGTTCCAAAGTTGTTTTTGTCGAGTACGTTTTGATGATTGCTCCATATAGTGCAATAGAATTGAAAACATTTCTAGGCGCGACCGACTCGAAAATTACGGATCTATAAAGAGATGGGATCTTCGTTTTAAGTTAAATTCGGCTTTAATTAACTATTGACCAGCAATGTGATGTAATGCGTAAAGCTTACACCGACTGACTGGGTAGCGGGCAACCGCGGTTCAAATCTTGGTCGCGTCGAATACACTGCTGTGATCTAAAAGACCCAAAATATATCTGTGGGCTATGGGGCCGGCAATGGAAAATTTCTTTCCATATTAGCTGCACGGGTAGTGGTTCAATACCCCACTTAGTACTGAAGCTCTAGGCTTATTGTACCCCGTTTTATTTCGATCCAGTTTGATGATGTTCACCACAGGGCTGAGCTAAGAAATTCTGCCGAGTCCGGGATTTGAACCCAGAATTTCCGCTCTTAACTCAACTACACTCGAGAAAAAGGAACGGTTAAATTAACCAGGTTTAATTGTCATACAACTTTATAAAATTTAGTATATTTAAACGAAACCTTGTTTAATTTTATCAATTTACAATAGTAGATTCAATCAACTCAAAAGTGTTAAACATAAAATGTATATTAACAATGATAATAGTTCTTTTTACCATGAAATGTAGTTGTTCAACAATTTATTATTCCTCTTTACTAATCTTTGTTGTTCTTTAACACTTAATTGTAGTGTACCAAAATGGTTGGATAATAACAACCAACAATTATTAGTTAAAGAACGAGCTATATAGGTATTGCAACATTTTATCTTGATACTTTTTTACAATTTTTCAGAAGCTACAAGAGCATAGTTGAATTAAACAAAATAGTTGGTAAATATAGCCTTGTAAATAGTTCTTTCATTAAAAATTATTGGTAATCTTTTTCTCGACTCTTTATAAATTTTAGGGGCATGTTTTATTGCTTCAAAACCTGCTTCAGGATGAGATACAGTTTGTCTAATGCCACATGTCCAAATAGTAGCCATTGTAAAGCATAACCTTATTTTAAAAATATTTCAGTTTGCATCGCTTTCGTTGTACAATATTGACCTAATATTGCTCCAATATTGGACCAATATGATCTAATTATTGTCAGGTAATATTGGTGATTAATATTCACCCAAGCTGTAACCAATATAGGTCTTGAATATTGTCCTAATATTGCACCAAAATTCAATCAATATTGTACCAATATTGGCTAAATCTTGCAATATTGCATCAATATTATGTGCGACCTAAGTGCCGTTCGCCCTTACGCAGTTATGATTAATTAGTTTATTACCAATTTGAAATTTTTTTGTATCAATAAGAATTTTCTTGGTCCATTTTTGGTTCCTGTTAACGATTCTTGCAAGGAGTGTCTGGTTTTGTATGATGCCAACGTGTAGTCACTTCTTATGAACTTACCTATGCCTTACGAAATTTTACCATAATATGGTAGCTGATATATTTTTTCTTCTGTTCTTGTATATGGGTGAGAGACATGTTATTTATCTCAGTAGTTTTCTTATTAACTTTTTTGAACAAGTTATCAATGATGGAAGTTTGATAACCGTTATTGGTAGCCAGAACCGAAACGAGTACTATATTTTAATATAGTATTTTGACTTTTTATTTTAATAATTAGTAATAAAAGAAGATAATAACACGTTCTTGGTTGCTCAGGGTACTAAATCAAATATTAAAATCTGGATCACTTCCAAAATTTTTCCGAAAGTCTAAAATCGTTGCAGTGCTGAAACCTGGTAAAGATGACAAAGATCCTGCTAGTTTTAGACCCATAACCCTTTTATGTATTACGTATAAGATTCTTGAGAGACTAATATTGAACAGAATCGAGCCAATACTTGAACCTCACATCAAGGTTCAACAAGCTGGTTTCCGCCCAAACAGTTGCACAGATCAAGTCGTAGTTCTTACAACTTTCATTAAAAATGGCTTTCAGAAACAGTTGAAAACATGTGCTGCTTTTGTAGACCTTTCAACAGCTTATGATACAGTTTGGAGAAAAGGAATGATTTTAAAATTTATGAAAGTGATATCTTGCAAGAAACTAGCTACTTTATTAAATAACATTCTGAGTAATAGATGGTTTCAGGTTCATCTAAACGACCAAACTAGTCGCTGGAGGAAATTAAATGATGGTTTAACTCAAGGGTCGGTGCTGTCACCGATTTTGTTTAATCTCTATACTAACGATCAACCTAAGACAATATCTGAAAAATTCATTTATGCGGATGATGAAGTTCTCGCTGTCCAATGCAAAACCTTTGACGAAGCTTAAAGAATCTTACATAAAGATATCTGTGATCTTTTCCAATATTACAAAACCTGGAGATTAAAACCAAATGCGAGCAAAACAGAAGTGTCCGTCTTTCATCTGAATAACAAAGAAGCTAATCGTGAACTAACTAAATCAAGTGGTTGGTAGAACTGCACTTAGTTTGAGCTAAGGCGTATACATTCAAATTTAAAGTCGAACTAACGTACTAGCCCACGTTTTTAGCTCTAACTACGATTATACCAACTACCAGTACGTTATGAGATTATATAACATTTTGGGTAACGCTGTTTTAAATCTTTGACGTAGGTATGTATAGAGATTATTATCGGCCGGATGTTTAGTGGCATACTTTTTCATCATTCTTCGACAATAATACGATAATTTTCTTTATTATGAAGATATTTATCTATATTATTATCTGTATTTATATTCTTTCAATAAGTGGCCAAGATTACTGGTATGCTGGTATATAAGTGTATTATAACTGTATTCTGAGAAAACAGTAGCTTTTAAGTAAAAATGAAGGGCCAAATAATTTTAATTTGTGTTGTAATCGCCATCTCTTTTGCATATCCTGGTAAGCAAACATAACATTTTCAATTATCCCTTTAATTATAGTTTGACTTTACCACAACCATGATTAGTCAAAATAAACTATAATTTTTCGGAGTGCAACAACATATCCAGTGTAAAAATTAGGATTTATAATTATTTTTATTTCAGTAAGAGAAAGCAAAAAATATGAGAGGCAGTACTATCCAGAAGAAAATGATCCATTACACACCAAGTATTTGATATATCAAGACGAAAATGGAACAACGTATTACGAAGATTTGACATTAGTAGTTCCTGAAAACAGAGCTAAAGCTAAAGATGTTACTTTTCATTTATATACTAGGAAGAATATGCAAAACGGAGTTCATTACAAAATGGGAGAAACTAGCCAATTAATATTTTCTGAATATTATGATCCCAAGAAACCCAATTTTTTCATAATTCACGGTTGGAATAATAACAATTATAAAAGTGATCTAGCCAAATTACTCAAACCAACAATTTTGGCCAAAAGCGACATGAATGTTTTTGTGGTCGACTGGAGCGGTCCAGCTACAGGCCTTTACTCGCTTGCTAAGAACGCTGTTCCTACAGTTGGAAAATTTGTAGGAGAATTTATTGTGAGCATGATGGACATTTTTGAAATTTCGCATATTAAGATGGCTGGACATAGTCTTGGAGCCCATGTAGCTGGATGTGCAGGAACAGAAATTGGTGGTAACATTGATTATATTGTTGGCTTAGATCCCGCTTCTCCATTGTTTACGCTAAAAAATAAAGCTACGCGATTGGACGAATCTGATGCCAAATTTGTTCAAATTATTCACACTAGCACCAGTTTACTGGGATTCAAAAGTTCGATAGGACATGTAGATATTTTTCCAAATAAAGGATACAGCCAACCTGGTTGTGGAATAGACCTTTTTTACATGTGTTCTCACAGTCGAGCCTATGAATTTTATGAAGAATCGATACTTAGTGGTGGATTTGCTTCTAAAGGGTGTGATAGTTATAAAAATTTTAAATCTGGTCTTTGTGAAGATAATCATCAGACTTACATGGGAGGATTAGAACCAGATAAAAGGTAAAGAAAAATCAATCAAAATGTTATGAGCCATTATACATATCGATGGTCCAGTTCTATACAGCTCCAAGTCCAAATTTAAAATTTAAAAACTAAGTTCTTATTTAGTTGTTTTATCAATTTAATAAAGCAAAAATTTGATAATTTTAAATTTTGGGACTACAGAGTAGATATTTCTGTATTGCAATAAAACTATTATTAAGAGATTTAATATGTTTTATAAATTATGTATAAACTTAAAATTGAATTTCTGAGAAACTATCATTTTTGACTTGTTGCTGTATAGAACTTGACCATCGATATTATGTATAATATGTAGTTTACATTTTTTATACTTGGTTGACAATGTTATAAACATGTTAAAAAATAATGTTTTATTATTTTTAGTGCCGACGGTGTTTACTATTTGCATACCAATCCGAAAAAACCGTTTTCATTGTGAGGAAATTAACAAAATCTGAATAGAGCAGCTGCGCTATTATAATATAGTGTTAATGCTCATTGTACAAAAAGTGTAAAGCTTATTTTTATAATAAACAAATTCAAAATTTATTATTTAATCTATCATATAAAAATGAAAGTTTGTTTGGTTGTTCGTCTCTTATGCACTCTTAGGCCATTTGACTGATTTGCAAACTTTGCACACTTACTTAGTAGGACTTGTGGAGGGTTTTTGTGCAGGAATAAGGTATATTTAAAAATGTGAGAGGAAAGAGATCGTATTAAATTCGAAAAATGTCGTCAGCAGGTGGCGCGACAATAAAAAAATTATATACCTATGGATTAAATTGTAAGTTGCTAATACATTTTTAATTCGAATTCGAAAAAAATTTCAAATAATTATGCTAGATAGAAATCTTGAGATTAGGAACGCAAAATAAAAAGAAATTAACTATATGTCAACATTTTTGTCATTTGTCACAATTCAAAATTTATTTATTAATCGTCATTTTATTTTAAAATTGATTTTATTATTTCATTTTATAAATTTATATCTAATTAATATTATTTACGTTAACTGTTTCTTTATTGTCTCCCCATATTTTATTTATTTACGCAAAACATTTTCCATCCTACTATTAGTCTTTGAAGATGGCTTCAGTAAATGAGCCGAAACGTTAACATATAGTTAATTTGTTTTTATTTTGAGTTCCTAATCTCAAGATTTCTATCTAATTGGACGATATTTAATATTGAATAATTATGCTATTGAGGAATTGATCTCAGGATCAATTAAACAAAATATGCTAAGCTATTTAAATTTTAGTCGCATACTATATAAGTAGATATTTAAACTGAATCAAATATAAACAAAGGCATTTCGATTCCGGGTTCACCGGGATGCACCTCAAACACGCAAAAAGGATATTACGAGCTTCGCAAACAAAAGAGCAACGGGAAGAAAAAACTGGAAAACGTTCGAGTACGCACTGCTTTATCTAGGCGAACACTACACGCTGATTTCGTAATTAAATTCTTTCCAACAGGACAAATGCTTGCTTCCGAGAGCAAGAAACCAGTTAAACAGCGGCGTGCGAAATAGGTCTAGTAGTGCAACACGCAAACTAAGCAACTACAATCGGCTATGAAAATAATTTCGTTTGCTTATCAGGTTGCTAATACTAATTACCAGCAAAATTATCCTGAAGTTCATAGGAAAGCTGCAGCCAAATATCAGCAGCAAAATACCGAGGTTCATAGAGCAGCTCAAAATTGTTATGAAACTAATACATCTACAATTTCAAAGGAGATACGGAAACGTCAATAGAGAATAAAAATTTGTGCAGCAATGGAGTACAAAGTAGAAATCAATTATGAAACAGATCCAGGTATACGAAACGGACCCAGAGAAACAAGTATAATGAATACTGAGTATCAAATGTTCTAATGGTGAAAAACAAATATTTTATTTTTAGTGAGACCCCGTGCGAAGCCGGGTATCCAGCTAGTTAATTATAAAAATCCCCGACACAAAAAGAACCTCTAAAATGTTAAAAAATAATAAAAAACCTTAGACTTATAAAACAGACCTAATAAAAAGGCTCTTTAAAAAGAAAATAATAATTCCACTAATTAATGTTTTACATTCTAAATATCAATTCCGGTTTTACTTTATACAATACAAATACTACTAGTCGGGGAGCTGCAACTTTATTATGTAGTATATACCAATTTGTAGAATGCCATCATACACTTATGGTAGGTTTAATAGAAGTATTTACCTTACATTAATCCAAAGATTGTATTTGCAGCTCCTCGACTAGTAGTATTTGTATTGTATAAAGTAAAACCGGAATTGATATTTAGAATGTAAAACAATTTACATTATTATTTTCTTTTTAAAGAGCCTTTTTATTAGGTCTGTTTTATAACTCTAAGCTTTTTTATTATTTTTTAACTTTTTAGAGGTTTTTTTGTGTCGGGGATTTTTTAAATTTTTAATTTAATTTTTATTTCATACTTTTTAAAGCTTTGGAAAGCCCTAATTTATCGACCTACCTAATAATAGTAATTACCTAATAATTATTAAAGGTTAAGAATTAAAATTATAATGTGAAAGAAGATAATAAGAATAACAATAGTTTTACGTGCTGAAATTGAAACCCGATACAACATAGCAAACACATGTATTGTAACATGATTTGTAGCATGTTTTACAGTAGTATCAGGTATAAGCAACCCACGTAATAATAATGCTGTCAACTTGTAAAATATAATAAAAAATTTTCAACAACAAAAATATTAACGATACTTTTGAATGGCTGGACAGATTTTTTTGAATCATGGCTAAAAACACTCTCGATGAAGTCACCTTTCAAACAAAACAAAATTTATCAAAATTGGTCCATCCGTTTGGGTGCTATGATGCCACAGACAGATACACAAATACACAGATACACAGGTCAAACTTATAATACCCCTCTTTTTGCGTAGGGGATTAAAAATAAATAATTATATATTATATATATTATTGAAATAACCTTCTGGAAAGAGGTTGCAGCTGCATTAGTAGACGAAAAATAAGGCTTGTCCTTATTCATAAATCATAATTCAATAATTTTTGGAATTTTGCAGTTTTTCTCTATATTTAAACTTTTGAAATATGTTTCATTTTAGCTTTTTTTGATGCATTTACTTTTTTTGGGTATAGTGAGTTATATTTTGCTGCCAATGTATCAAAGTACAACCGTTTTAAAATAAGTTCTCCAAATAGTCCACATTAATGTATACGTGAAAAGGTACAAGGTCAGGTATCTAATTTTTAGCTAAGACTTACGTAATTATTGTCAAAATAATTTTGTATTGCAATTTATTACAATAAAAAAGAATTTTAAAAATACTTGAATGAATTAGCAATATAAATGGGTAATTTTTGAATGTTTGAAAATAATTTTGGGTAGAAAATGAAACTCTCTTTGCATTAGGTACGTGGGTTATTTTTTAATTATAAGGTATGATCTTGCTCACTAGTGCCGTTTCTACGGCAACCGTTTTTGAATGCTCAGTATGCGACGAGTTTTCATTCACGGATGATCTTGCGCATCTAGTGAAGTCTCCTACGGCAGCCGTTTTTGAAAAGACCAGAGGGACTAGTTACCTCATTACTCCTCTGTATTCACTTTTATATCGGTAGAATTCTTGTATGGGAAAAGCTTTACCTTTGTTCCTTTGTCATTGTGGGTTTGATGACGATCATACATTTAACACACGCTTGAATCATGAAGTTAAGTGTTGATCGTGATCGTTTCCGTAAATGGTTCACTTTATTTTTCAACAATTATAGTGTTTCATAGGTTAAAATCTTATTTAAAATGGAAAATTTATGATCTTAACTTAATTAGACATTTTGTTTCGTTTTGAAGTCCACCGGAAATATCTCATATGTTCCAATTTTTGCAAACATATTTACAAATCATTCATGTTTTGAATGATCAAGATAAACCCTTAGAACATTATAACTGAACGTCAAGTATAAAAAAAATTAGAAAATTCTCTTTGAAATTACTGGGATTTGAACCGGGAGCCCTTACACCTCATATTCACTAATTCTTGTTTTCCATTCATGGAATCGTTAAGTTCTCAATCGATCGAGAAGCAAATATTTGATATCGACACACACACTTTTTATTGATAGGTTCCACCATGAAGGAGGAAGGTTACGAAAAATTTCTTGGTAATCACAAAAAAAATTTTTGTACGAATTATGCTGATTTAATGTTTTAAATGTACTTGCAGTTACCTATAATAACTATAAATTTCTTATCGAGTTAATTAGTTATACCTCTTGATAAATTTTATTGTTCAGCATTGATTAGATAGCAGCAACGTAAATTTCCATATCAATAATTAGAAAATGCAAATTTAAAATTATCAAAAAAAGATATATACAAATACATTGTATACAGAAATGCTCCTGTTCCAAAAACCAAATTTGGTTACTGTCAGGAAATATATACCACAAATTTAATGTTTTCCTATATACCATTGAAAGGAGGACAATTTTTTAAAAACTTTATAAAAAATAAAATTTTGCAAATCATCCATTAGTTTTCGAGAAAACGGCATTTGAAAATCAAAATTTTCCGTATGTTTAACATGAGAGTACATAGGAATTGTACGTACACGAGAGTTCTCTTGACGGTACGTGTGCCCAGATTTAGTCCCAGTAATAGCTGTCATTCGCCGAGTTGGAGCCTCCGTGGTACGTTAGGGCTTCCGTGGCGAGTTGGGGTTTCCGTGGTAAGGTGGTACTATTTCAGAGATGCTTTTAGTGAGTAAGCGTCAGCCAAAATGGCCCTGAGCGCCCAGAGCAAAGGGAAGGGTGCGTAGGTTAAGTTTTGGCTGACGCAACCACGACAAATCAGGGACTTTTATAAAATCTTCTTATTATTGTAGTCCTGATGAAGAGTTAAATAAATACTCGAAACGTCGACAAAAAGTTAAAGGTTTTGTTTTCTTTAAACCATAGTCCAATTCCCGATAAGTTGTTGGATATTGAAGCTTCTTACTACACTTCTTATAGAGGCCTAAAAGCGCCTTAGGCAATTTTAGTTAAATTTCTTGTAGATAAAATAAATTCCTAAATTTTTTGAACCTTTTGATGTGTTATAGAAAACTTTTTAATATGGAATCTTAAAATAAAATAATGGTATCCTTCGAATGAACTTCGTATCCTTCAATTCAAAAAATATAAGAATAATACAATACGTAGAAAATCAAAATTCAAAAAATTTAAAAAGGAGACAATTAACACATAACAGGTCTGGATTAAGAAAATTTGAAAAAATGAAAATTTCGTAATACGAAGTACAATATAACGTTATTTCATGGTTATTGCCATTCTTCAGTTGCACGCATCGATTACGATTACATTGTAAAATAAGAAGAAAAAAAAATTTTTTCAAACTAAACAAAATTATCGACTAAATTGTACAAAATTGACTTACCATAACCTCCAAAGATTATCAAAACTGAACTTGTTACATGAGGTATGAATAATTTAAAAATGATTTGAACTAAGAAATTCGTTTACCTAGCACTGCTAGTTTGAAATCCGAAGGCACTGCCCTCTTAATATGATTTCTAAAAACTTTGAAAAAATTCAAAATTCAAAAATTTACCACGTTTTTTAACCGTGAGGCGTAAAACTAGAAAAAGAACTCAAAATAAAAAATTTTAAGTAAATTTGTGGTTTTTAGTATGTATTTATGGTTAAATTCAAAAAATATAAGAATAATACAATACGTAGAAAATCAAAATTCAAAAAATTTAAAAAGGAGACAATTAACACATAACAGGTCTGGATTAAGAAAATTTGAAAAAATGAAAATTTCGTAATACGAAGTACAATATAACGTTATTTCATGGTTATTGCCATTCTTCAGTTGCACGCATCGATTACGATTACATTGTAAAATAAGAAGAAAAAAAAAAAATTTTTTCAAACTAAACAAAATTATCGACTAAATTGTACAAAATTGACTTACCATAACCTCCAAAGATTATCAAAACTGAACTTGTTACATGAGGTATGAATAATTTAAAAATGATTTGAACTAAGAAATTCGTTTACCTAGCACTGCTAGTTTGAAATCCGAAGGCACTGCCCTCTTAATATGATTTCTAAAAACTTTGAAAAAATTCAAAATTCAAAAATTTACCACGTTTTTTAACCGTGAGGCGTAAAACTAGGCGTGCAACTGAAGAATGGCAATAACCATGAAATAACGTTATATTGTACTTCGTATTACGAAATTTTCATTTTTTCAAATTTTCTTAATCCAGACCTGTTATGTGTTAATTGTCTCCTTTTTAAATTTTTTGAATTTTGATTTTCTACGTATTGTATTATTCTTATATTTTTTGAATTTAACCATAAATACATACTAAAAACCACAAATTTACTTAAAATTTTTTATTTTGAGTTCTTTTTCTTTTTTCGTATCCTTCGTTCATGTACAGAAATTACTAATTTATCACCACCGTAAATATCAGTTTGAGATAGGCCGTTGAAATTAATAAATTTTAATACACTTGAAGCAATCTTTCTAAGTTAAACGCAATATATGTAGATATGCATATACATATATTCCTGACCTATGTGACACTCGAAGATGTAAATATCATCAGTAGGATATTAAGTTGCATTCTATTTCGAAATCCATCGATAAGAATTTGATTTTATCTCAATAAGTGGCATATGTATTTAGTATATAAAGTAAAATATTTTACAAAATGTAACATAAAATAAATATGAAAATTATAACAATAGTTATTTGTGCTCTAATCGCAGTTTCCCTTGCTTCTCCTCGTAAGTATAGTTATTGAATTTTTTCCCAATACCATCATTTATCCTCATTTAATTTTTCCTCATCGTCATTTTAATTTTAGTTAAAGAATATGAAAAGCCTGAAAGGCAATACTATCCAGAAGAAGATGACCCATTACATACTAAGTATTTGATTCTTAAGGACGAAAATGGAGCAACCTATTACGAAGATTTAACGTTGGTAGCTCTTGAAAGCAGAGCTAAACCTAAACATGTAACTGTCTATTTATACACTCGAAAAAATATGGAAAATGGTGTTCGTTATACAATGGATGAAGCCGATAAATTAATATTGTCTAAATTTTACGATTCCAAAAAACCAAATTTCTTCGTAATACACGGTTGGACCAACGATTACAGAAGCGAGGTAAACAAATTAATTAAAGACGCAGTTTTGACCAAAAGTGATATGAATGTTTTTGTGGTTGACTGGAGCGGCCCAGCTAAAGGCTTATACTCCATTGCCAAAGGTGCTGTTCCTCAAGTGGGAAAATTTATAGGCCAATTTGTTAAAAAAATTATGAATATATTTGAAATTCCGCCTTCGAATATTAAAATGGCTGGACATAGCCTTGGCGCTCATATAGCTGGATGTGCAGGGACAGAAATTGGTCAGAAAATTGATTACATTATTGGCTTAGATCCCGCTTCTCCTTTATTTACTGTAAAAAATAAAGCTGCGCGATTGGACGAATCTGACGCCACCTTTGTTCAAATTATTCACACTAGCACCAATTTACTGGGATTTAAAAGTTCGATAGGACATGCTGACTTTTTCCCCAATAAAGGTTACACTCAACCAGGTTGTGGTTTGAATATGCTGTACATTTGTTCTCACAGTCGATCCTACGAGTTTTACGCAGAATCAATACTCAGTGGTGGATTTGCTTCCAATAAATGCAACAATTATAATACTTTTATTGCTGGTCATTGTGAAAATAATGATTTGACTTACATGGGAGGATTGGAAATAGATAAGAGGTAAGTGAAAATCACGACTTGATAAAATCAGCTAGTTATCTAGATTAGTTCTATTTTTGATTCTTGGTTATCTTTAGTTTCCATTATCAAACTGTGTATATGTCTAAAATTTTATTTTTAATTTTTAGTGCTGATGGTGATTACTACTTGAATACCAATCCAAATAGCCCATTTTCTTTATAACGGATAAAAAAAGATCTGATTAAAAAGGGTACCTTGATTTCTATTATCCCTGCACTATTATATAGTGCAAGTACTGTGTGATTAGATATCTATATTATTGTCGTACAAAAGTGTAAAAAATTTAGTAGTAATAAATTAATTGATTTAATAAAAAAAATTTATGTTTAGAATAAAAAACAACTATTTATTATTTATTTATTGTATCCTGCCACTTTGTATATGTATTGGCATACGGGACAATTTTAATAATTATCATGCTACACAATTAAAAGGAAATGAAGGCAAAGCTTATACTTAAACGTGGAATTCGGCCCATTACACAAATAAATCCAATGGTTTGGTACTTTTACAGGTACCTTTAATTATTATTGATATGAAATATCTGCTATCTACCGGTTTCGGTTATTTATTAGCATTATCTGGACAAAGTGTTAAATATGAGTTACAAAACGCTAATTTAAAATCGCAGAAAAACAATATATATTTACAAAAATTACATTCAAACAATTATTAATCCGCTTGCATAAATAAAGTTATAATAATTAATTTTAAAACTATTAATACTTTATGGGATATCTTTTATTTTG